>CM034233.1:13802435-15172435 GCA_019916065.1 Vitellaria paradoxa
AAAGTTATGAAAGAAGTTTTAAAAAAATAGTGTTTGGTAAGAAAAAATTGAGTTATATTAAATAGTAATAAGTATAAATAAAGTAAAAAATGATATATGTAATTAGAAAATAATGGATTATATTTTTTTAACTTGAAAGTATCATGGATATATAATGGACTTTCAGAAAATAGGCTTTTGCTAGAAGTCCTTCAACATGATTTACCAAACGTCCCAAAAAATGCAGGAAGTCGTTAGAAAGTCCTTTTGAATTGAAAAATAGTTCCAAGAAGTTTTGCCAAATATGCATAAAATGTGGCTTTGCACTTTTGCATAAATGAGGTTAAGGTCATATGATGCGAACAAATCATTTTTGCCTAATCGATATTGGCTAGAGGTGACATAGGCCTAATGACCCGGAATCCCAAGCTTGGCCCATCCTATTTTTTTTGGACTCAAGAAAAATTTTGAGCTTGTTTAGCTACATTGGTTAGGGGATTGCAAAAATTGGTCTAGCCTCTGTTGGCCCAATTTAGTTAAAATATTTATATTTTCTTATAAAAAATACTTGTTTTATTACTAAACTATTTATTTTTGTAATTTTTGAAATTAACTTTTAGCTAAAAAATAATTTAAAATATATTTAAAACTAAATGGGATTAAGTGGGTGAGTTGGGATTCAAAATCTAGACCTTATATTTTTTTTAAGGGTCGGCCTGATTGCTAATACAATATTATTAAGGCTATTCGAGCCCGACCCATGTCAACCCTTTGTGGCATGTTATATTAATCGGGCTAAGAGATTAATCCAAATAACCACGATCCATTTAAACATGTTTAAACCCATTTATTTTAAGAGATAATTTTAGACTTTCATTATTTTGAAAAAATAAAGTTTTGATTGATTTTATTAGGAGGTGTATTTGTATGTATCTAATGCGAATTTATAATCACATTAATTTTTGTACATGAAATAGGTTTAATTGTGTCACGTCATGTTAGTAATTAACAAAATCTATTTAATAAATGAGTTACTCATGTCTGTGTTATTTGTCCAGTTTAATAAATGGGTTATTAGTGTTAGCTAACATGACATATTTAATAAATGAGTTACATGTGTCATGTCGTGTAGAATGTTTTAAGAAGCCTGGATACGGATATAATATGGGTATGGACATCGATATGACAATTTTAGAAAAATGAGAATACGGACACGGTAGGGATATGTTCTAAAATTGTAAATTTTATATATTTTTATTAGCTATATATATGAGTATAACATCCACAACAAAACTAATTTAATATTAAATATACAAAACATAACAAAATATAAGTTATAATTTTATAATTTTAGGAGTTTCAGCTATTCAAATATAGATTTATTTTAATTGTATATTAAAAAAATGATAAAAAAAATAGGACATGCCATGTCATGTGGCATGTCTGACACATATCTTAGAGTGTTTACGAGTATGTGTGTCCGATATGTGTGGGATATGGATACAACATCCATTTTGAAGTGTCCATGCTTCCTAGACCATGTTTAATAAATGAGTTGTGTTTGTGTTTGGGGATATATCACACTTAGTTAATTGTCTCATGTTCAGATTAGGCTTATTTATGACATGACGTGTTTAGACACTTTATACCGAATTGCCACCCCTAAGTACTAGCCTCCTTGATGAATCCATAGTTTTGGCCATTAAGCCACATGAGCTCAATGATCCCTCATGAACGATAGTGTCATGTAACCATTTAGGTGCCCGTGGTTGAAGAACCAACCACATGGGAGGTTTCCTGAGCCTTACTCTAGGCTAAAAATTATAAGCCTTCAAGATTCCAAGTATAAATTGCTAGCAGTGTATTCTCATAAGCTAAGGTAGAGTAGCTATATAAATTCAACCTCATAGCATATTCAAAGCAGCTACCGGCCATCAGGAGATCCACATGAAGTTGGCGAATTTATATCATTTACAAAATAGTAAGTGAGCTCCTTTTGAATTTTAAGATTTGAATTCATTTGTGGTTAAAATGTTGTGATTTTAATTTATTTTTGGAGTTGACCGGTATGACATGGATAAATTACACTTCTAATTATTTATGTTCATGGAATTTTACAAGGAAAGATTAAGCTTATAAGGCTTGTGATTTTTCATAGGAAAGGCAAAAGAAATCCAAGGAAAGGGAGGTCCACAATCGGACAAATGATAAAGGTACAAAACGCAAGGTAAGGATCTTGACCTTCACAACACTATCTTTTGTTAGAGGAGCTTATACATGTTCCTTGAAAAACGATTTGTCAGCCTTCAATTTTGATCAATGTGCACAAGAGTCTTCTTTAGTATGTCTTCACACCATTTAACTTTCAGATTTTCCATTATTTAATTTATTTCTTTTTTCAAACCAGTTTGGCCCCGTGTCACCTTTCCTTTTACACCAGACTACTGCCTTTAATTTCAGGTCATCTAAATATTGCTATTCCCCTTTTTTAACAGTTCATATATATATATATTATATATAATTATAAACAGAAAATATTTTATTAAATATATAGAATTTTTTACGTAGTCAGAGGATGAGGCGATGAGCAGTCCTCAATACGAAAGCATACATTACAACATTGTTTGCAATGGTAAGCAAATTCCCTTGAATTGCAAACAATGGAATAGAATTAAAATCTGTTAAAATGGAAACACAAAACGAAGTTATGAATTGAATCTTCTCCCACAGTTCCTCCATTGCACTTCTGTCCTCAAATTCCCTTGAATTCCATTCTTTCCAAATAGTCCAAAGAGTTGCAACCACTGTTGTTTTCCATATAATCTTCCTTTTCTTGCTGTGTCCGAAACCACAATGATCAATACACATGATTTCGGCTTAACCCAGCTTAATTTTGCACAAGAAAAAAGTCTATTACATAGCGCTCAAGCAACCAGGAAGTGGAGAAATAAATGATTCACTGTTTTGCTGTCCGTCGCAAAGTACACACCATTGAGGTGGTAATGCTAGGGATGGTCGTCATCACACCATTGAGGGTCTTGTTAGGAGTGTTGTGGGGCTTTCACTTAGTTTTGTAGTTCTTTCTTTTGGAGATAAGTAGTAGGGAATAAGCCAAGTGGTTTTGTCATCTTATGGAGGCAATATAGGTGTAGGAGGGACTGTTGGGTCATTGGAGGGAGTCCCTCTGCTTGGGTGGCCTGTGATGTGAGGCACTATGCACTTTGGCTTAGCTGTGGGCCTTTGTTTGTTAAGGAGCGGATCTACACGTCATTTCACAAGGCTGAAATGTGGCTCCCACAGCATGAGCCAGTGTCTGATTTGGATCACACAGAATTTGCTACATTGATCTGTATTTCTTTTGCTTATGTTAAAACTGAGCTTCAAATTGTAGGAGAAGACTGCCTCGTCTTAACCTCTTTGAGCTCCCAAAGGAGCGACAGTACTCTGTTCTTGGAAGAATATCCCCAATCAATGGGTCTAAAAGAAGCAAATATGGTTCCAAATTTCCCAGCTTAATTTCCCGCGTTTCAAAATAAACCAACTAATAGCATTCAATTTAACTGTGCAAAACAGGAGAGGTGTTTAGTGATGGCAGGAGACCAACTTGCCTGTAAAGTGAATAAATATGTGCAGTAGCATTTACTTTTATCCTCTTGGGACTGATTTTCTTTCTTTATTAGATAGTCATTTGTTTATTCCATCTCCACAATTTAACATTGTCCTGTTTTTATCCAAGTTTGTTCATTATCGTCTCTGGTTATATCTTGTAATAATAATATATTTTGGATCTCCTTGTTCACGATGGTAGTTTAGCAGTGGTAAACATTTCTTTAAACAACATGTGGTTAGTCAAAATATTGTGCAATGCTTAATTGTGCTGGCTTTCTTTTCACTCTTGTTCTTTTATTATTTTTCCATTCTTAATCTGGGTGAAAGGGACAAAAGAAGGGCACTTCTTACCCTTCAGAGCCAGGAAGCTATCTTAGGAGGGCCATAGCAATCAAATTTATTGCATAGAAGTAAATAATGTCTGGGGGAGATCTTGATAATCCTTCATTTTCCTATAAAAAGCTGGTGTCACTTGACTCACATTGTCAATTCTATTTAAAGAGGATACCATACACTGCTCATTACTTTCTTCACTTGCAATTTTCACTAACATTTGCAGAAAAAGGATGCTACGGAGGATGTTAAACACTCGTCGTCGCGACCTGATCTGAAAGCAGTATCCAAGGTAAGTCATTCACCAATGGCTAGCAATTATATTGGATTCGAAGGCTTTAATTGGAAGGTTTTGAAATGGTTTAGGAAATGCAGACCCCTTGGAAAAGATCATGCCAGATATCTGCTGCTAATATTGAATTGCTTTTGCAATTTCATTGGTTGGTTATTAAATTATTTATCTGGTTTTTAGATCTAATTGATCGTTTGGATGATCACACGATCAATATATATACATATATTTAAGTTACTTGTAGCCCATGTTCAATATTTTGAAAGATCTTTGATGAGGTGTGGTGCAGTTCAACCTAGAAGAAAGCTTATGATAGGTTTGTTGATGGATTGGGTTAGATTTTATTATTGTTTGATGGGTAAGTATGGGTGGTATGTGTGTTGGTGCCGGGGCGGCGGGGAGGGGAGCAAGTGACTGTGATCTAGTTGGCAATTTGGACTAGAAAGTTTCAGGTTGTGGACCTCAAGCAGTTACAACTTGGGCTTTTTAGGGAAACTCAATTGCTTTCCATATTGGTAATGCTTGAAAATCTCAGTGTAATAAAAGCATATTCAAACAGTGGAGAGCATTAAGCGGGGCAGTAATTTATTCTACCTGTTTTGTTAATTTTGGTTTATGCCATGACAGTGACAACAGATGTGAAATACTTTGTAGATTAAGATTACTGCTGTTATATCCTTTGCAACATAGTGATGTTGAATACCTTTTTGTTTTTGCTTTTAAATTCATGACAGATGTTGGAGATGAAAGCAATTTTATACCCTAAAAAGAGATTTGGTCATCTACCTGGTTCGTGAACCACTGCAATCTTGATTACACTCTGATTTGGGTACATAATGATTTTATACTTTGTCAGGTTCTACTTGGCCATACTATAAATACTTGCTTTGAACAGAGTATTACTATTCATTTATTTTCCCTTCTTTTCCTTTAAAGATATTCAAATAATGCAGCCAAAACCATTTTGAAATACTGGTCCAGTGTGGGCACAACCTTTGAAATTGAGGGCTGTGTTATTGGTTCTATTCTAATGTTTATTTGGGAAAACAAAAGAAGAAAAGAAAGGAAATTTAGCCTATTGCTACTGCAATATTGGTAAAGTACCTCCCATTGTGGATAGAGAACTCACATCTGCTTTTTTTGTGCAGGTATCGATGTTGGGCATCAATTTTATTCACGCTCTGAAATGGTTGCCGTAGGTTTTCATCGCCACTGGTTGAATGGAATCGATTACATGGGAAAAACTTACAGCAAAATGGTAATGTCTCCACAGAGAGTTCATGGAAGGTGTTCTAGAAGTTATTTGCTACCTTTTTTTTCATTTCTTTTTTCACATCTAAGATAGTTGTTATTTCACTCTAGAATGTTGCTTGTTTGTATTTTTTTACGTAGTTAGGTTCTTGTCCAAATAACCATCCTTCACCTTGTGCCTGATTCTGTTTTTGAAAACTGAATATATTGTTTATACGTGACATGATGCACACAGACATTGAAAACTAAAGTGATTCAAAAGCTTAGAATTTTAGCTGAAGCAAAATGATAATACTGGACCATGTTTGGTCAGTTAGATCAGCAAAATGATTTTGCCATGGTTTTGACTGTTTTAAATATATATGTGTCCAAAATTTTAGTATTCTTCTGATTTATGACTGACAATGATTCATACTCTATTTTATTTTCAGATGCCATAGGTTAGGCTTGTAACGACATTGGCGGGACCAGCAGTGGGTGCTGGCACCTTTATGCTATGTTAGCTTTGTATTCTCAAGTTTTGAGGATTGAAACTCCAGTGTTTGCATAGTAATCACTTGAAACACCTCCACCTCAACACCTGCACCCAAAAAAAAAAAGGAAATTCCATTCTGTCTCTTTTCCTTATATTCAGTTCTGATTATTTAGTACAGCACGTTTAAAATGGTTTGTCCATATAAGATGCTCTGTGTTTAGTTTTACACTACTACATTATGTACCTTTGTCAGTAGCTGTTTTGGTAGCGATCATCTTTCAGCGAACTCTATGCTATGTTGGTCTGATTGTTAAATTAAGATTAAGCCTGCCATGGTGATTTCTCCCTCTCTCTACCTTTTTTCTTTACTACTACTACTACTACTACTACTACTACTATTATTATTTTGCAGCATTTGTGGTTTCAAAGGACACCTCTTTTTCTTTTCCCTCTTTAAACAATATTACCAAGTGCTTTCAGTTATATTTGTTTACATTAATTTTGCAGAAGGAGTATAAAGGCTATACCTTCCCACTGGCAGTAGCAATTGTGTTATCTGGTCAATATGAGGATGATCTTGATAATTTGGAAGATGTTTGGTACACCGGTCAAGGTGGAAATGACTTGCTCGGTGATAAGCGTCAATTCAAGGATCAAGAAATGTCTCGTGGTAATTTGGCACTTAAGGCGAGTAAATTGCTAACTTTGCAGTTTCCTTCTGTATAGTTAACATCACATGGATGTGTTTGTGCATGGTCCACTATATTTAGGTCTCAGAATGTAAAATGGCGAAAACTTCCCTTCTTGGTATTGAAGTTCATTTTTCCACATTTATTCTCTCTGTTTTTCCTTTGCTATATCTTTGCAAGTCATGAAACTAATTGCTTGAAAGTTTATTATAGTTTAATTCTTCGTTGTTAATTGATGTGTTGGTGATTAATAATTTAACATGCTAATTCCTAGCGAAAAGGATCAAACATAATCTTCAAATATGTTTCTGCTGCTATTTTGTGATTTGATCATATACAAACCAAACCAAGCCTTTTCCCACTAGGTGGGGTCGGCTATATGGATTTGACGACGCCAATCAAATCTGTTTAGGGCCATGTCCTCGTTAGATCCAAGTAAGCAAGGTCATGTTTAATAGTTTCTTTCCAATTCCTATTGAGTTTTCCTCTTCCTCTCCTACTCCTGGCAATCTCTATGCTTTTACACCTTCTAACAGGTGCCTCCGTTGGACGCCTTCTAACATGGCCGAACCATTTTAATCGATTTTCTCTCATTTATCTTCAATCGGTGATATTCCTACTTTGTCCCTAATCTCATCGTTCCTAATTCTATCTCTCCTTGTAATCCCGCACATCCATCTTAGC
Organism: Vitellaria paradoxa; assembly: GCA_019916065.1. Taxonomy (NCBI): domain Eukaryota; kingdom Viridiplantae; phylum Streptophyta; class Magnoliopsida; order Ericales; family Sapotaceae; genus Vitellaria; species Vitellaria paradoxa. The sequence continues at coordinate 13,809,748 of CM034233.1, forward strand.
ATTCTCATCTCTACAACTGCTATCTTCTGAACATGATTATGTTTTACTGCCAAACACTCTGATCCATATAGCAACACTGGTCTTACTGCCACCTTATAATACTTTCCTTTTACCTTGAGGGGGACTTTTCGATCGCACAAGACCCCCGAAGCACTCCTCCATTTGGTTCACCCAGCCTGAATCCTGTGACTTACATTAGTATCAATCCTTCCATCTTGTTGCACCATAAATCCCAGGCACCTAAAGTTTTCTTTCTCTACAATCTTTTGTGTGCCTAAATTTATTTCTATGCTAACAGTTACTCTACTTTGACTAAATTTGCATTCCATATATTTCGTTTTGCATCAACTTAGCCAAAACCCTTTTGTCTCTAACGTTTCTCGCCACAATTCTAGTTTTGCATTCACTCCTTCTTTCGTCTCATCTACTAAAACAATATGACTTGATCATATACAATTAAAAAAAAAACAGCGAGTAATGCTATTTAAATTATGCAGGAAAAATCTCTCTTTAAGTGATCTTGATAAAGTACTGGTTGCTTGATATCATTAATGAAAGTGGGAATTAGACAGATTGGTTCTGTTTTTTTCTCTGCAATGTTTCTCGTATTATATGCTGCTTGACACCTAATTATCCAAGAGTTCTCATGCACTTAATATCGATTTTTGACGCAATTATGAGGCCTCAAACATGAAAATCTGAAAACATTTGAACTGTATTGCTTTTTCATGTTGTGTATCTCATGGTTATGAAAAGAATATTTGATCCTTGGCAAGGCAGTTTAGTAAACTATGAAATCCGCTGTATATGCATACAATATTTTTTTCAAGTGATAAGGCACGTAGCAAATGGTTAAATTGTAAAGTTTCCCAACAATCTGCAATAGGTGCGCTTAGATGTGACTTTTTTGTTTGACCATTTAGAGTTTACACTTTATTTTATCTGAATGCAGAATAATATGGAGCAATCAGTGCCTGTTAGAGTTGTAAGGGGGCATAAATCTGATCCTAGTTATGGTGGCAAAATTTACACATATGATGGTTTGTACAAGGTGGGTATGTGGCCGTCTTAATTAATATTTTTCACCCTCATTACAAAGCACTTCTTATTTTGAAACATGCTAATACACTACTAAATTAGGAAAAAAAGGCATTGCTTGTTGGGTGAAGTTCAATCTTAGTTTTTAGGCAGAACTGTAATGGAAACATAATTAGTTGATTTGGATAGTAATCTAGCAGTGCTCATGAGTGTATTGGACTGCATTTGATTCGGTGCTCACAAAGTGGCTTGTGGATTGCTGAGCCATATTACCTGCATTCACATTCCTATTTCTCTGAACTTGTTTGCTTGTACCATGTCACAAATTGATCCATTTTTCATCTTTTGTGCTCTTTTATGCACTTATAATTTGCCCTTATGTTTGTCAAGGACAGTTTATCTATTGGTTTCTCAAATGAATGGAATGCAGGGCATTACTAGTGTCAACAGATTCATTTATTTTGGAAATTTGAATTTTTTGAGCAATCTGATATCTTTTATGCCAGTTATCAAGGATCAATTTTCCAGTTCTTGAAGCCATGCCTTTGAATGAATTTTTGTCCTTGGTCCTATCATTCCCATTCCCTTCAGCCCCTGTCGGCTGGCCCCCCTCATTCAAACACAGTCCTCTGGAATTTGGATATCCAGTTATTTTTATCACCCTCTAATTTAAATAAATCATGCTATAAACAACCGTCTAATATTATTTTCGGAATGGATGGATAATGCACTGGACCCCATCTAGTGGGAAAAGGCTTGGTTTGGTTATGGATAATGCACTGGAATACACCTATAATTTAGTATTATTTTCCAAATGCCGCTTAAGCGACTATGCAAGATGATTCTATTTTGATTATGTTATTTTTTTACATCGTTCAACACCATTGATTGAGAAGAATGAAAAAACATTGTTCATGTGGCCAACCTCAAGTAGTAGGGACAAGGCTTTATGGAGTTGAGAATCTAACATGAATTTCAGCTAATCAGATTATGGCTTTACTTTGTCAACTTCTTTTTCATCACAACCTCTAACTTCATTTTGATTGATGATTCTATGTTTTCAGGTTGTTCAGTTTTTGCCTGAGAAAGGTGCTTCTGGTTTTGTAGTTTACAAGTATAGATTAGTGAGGGTTGAAGGGCAGCCAAAATTGACCACTAATCAGGTTATATCAACTGCTCACATTTCATAATTTTCACATAAAATTTCTGGTTTATAGTTTATCTTTATGGTGTAGCAAGAACTAATGGTTAAAGCATATCTTGAAAAGTATAATGGTGATGATCCCAACCTGAGGTTTGTGCGTGTTTAGTTTCACATTGGCAAGTTTGCAAAGAAGATTATGGTCTCAATTGTCAACTCCTTAGTCGACCCTTTTAGTTGAGCTCACTTGGTTAAAAATGGTATTCGAGTTGAACATGAAGGGATAACGAGGGAGATAACAACCCTGACCCTGGTTGATGTTGAGTTCCATATCCATGGTTTTTCATGAAAGATTTTGATATATAAATAGGAGCAATAAGCCTATATATCAACTCTTAGCTACATTTGGGAATATTTTGAAGTGCTAGAATGATTCTCTGGTTTGGTAAGTGATAGTCCTATATTGAGCATATAAGTCCGTGCTCATGTAATTACCCATTGAGCATAAATGATTGGCATAAATGATTGATTTGTTTGCTCTTAACTCTAGCTATAACTTCACCTCTATGCTTTCTTTCATCTTGGGCTACCCTAACTCTTGCTCTAGTCACCTCTGTGTGTCTTGCAATTGAAGACGATTAACATTGTTCTACCCATCGGTCAGTCCAGCTTGACAGTGATCACTGGGGGAGCGTCTGACATCTTTCATGGCATCTCTGAGGAAGACGGCCAACAACGTTAACATGGGACATAGAGGCAGTGATTTTATGTTTGAAATTGACTGCGGCGGACAAATCCAGTCTGCGATAGTGAACCAACTTCGGTAATGATAGAACAACTCTTGGCTTTCAACAAGCCCAAGAAGCCATGTAGTTTAACCAATAGGCATTAATGAAGGTTGTTGTGTGCCCTCTAGCGGAGCCTCGAGCCGCTGCCGCCGGGCTTTCGCTTCATATGAGGTGGCGTCATTGGCCCTTGCCCATTTAGGGAACGGCCTCTAGGCTGCTACGATGGTAACTCCCTTATCTTTCCCATGGGTGTCCCAAGAGCTGGAGTCGTTACAACCCCTCCCACACCTCGATGGCACTCTAGTACCAGTTGGCCCAACATTTAGAAGCCATCTCGTAATACTCGTCATCGGACATACCTCGCCACTGGGACCATCAACCTCCTCCTAGAATGAAGTTTCCAGTGTCGCACTTGTGAAGCTTTATCCTTATAATATTCACCTTTATTCATATGCACGGCCAAAAGTCAGCTGTTCACAGCAGTGCCTCTACCAAGGTTCACCCTAGAACAACTGAAGTGTCATGTGTAGGACGTAGTGTAGCAAAAATGTTTTGGTGCCACTACGGGGATTCAATTTTGGCTTGTGCTTCCTGTGTCTACCTAAGATATCATAGTGTGTGTTTGGTGTGCCAAATTGGCCAAACATCTCCAAGTTTCTCCAATTTTTTTCAATTTCTCAAACTTTCTTCATACAAAATCTCCAATTTTCTCAAATTTTTATCAACTCTCTATAATTTTTTTAAAGTTTCACCAACTTTACACACTTTTTGAGAAATACAACAATCACCCAGCAATCCAAAATTTGCCTGTTTTATTTTATTATTTTTATTTTTTGGGGCCAAAATTTGGCACCCCAAACTGGCTCATAACTTCCCAACCGCATAGGAGACATAGTGCCTAAGTTTATTGTGGTTTGACAATAAGCGCGGGGACACAAGGAGCACGTAGTCATGTCACTGACACCTTCATATTCCACGGAGCTAACAAGACCCGCCCACTTGCGTGAATTCTCCAAATTGCTCGCTGATGGAGCGTACATATAGTATGCTAACCTCCCCACGGGCTCCTTGCCTTTATGGGTCGACTTGGTGAAAAAGTTCTCCATGGCCATTTTTTTTTTTTTTTTTGTGTGGAGGAAAGGCTTACCACTCTTCACCTGATTCGTGAATCTCAAAATTATAGGGAAGACCTCTTAATATATGTGAAGAGGTTTCGGTAGAAATTAATTGATGTCCAAGACCCTCTCTGAAGATCACTTCGTTTTTTTTTTTTTTTTTTGGTAGGTAAGATAATTTTGGATTAATAGAGAAATAAGTTACAATATCTAGAGGGCATACCCTCGATGTACATCATATACATCATATACAAAAGACAGGCTTTAAAAGTGCATTACAGTTAGCAATATAGCTCTATAATGTAGCCTATACAAAAGTTAGGGATCCCCCATTTTAAGCATATTGCAATGTTAATGGTAGTAGGATTAATGCTTTTGAGGTGGGAAGCTTTTAGCTTGATTTCATGCGTGATCTTGTTGATATTCCACGAAGAGCACTTGGTTAAGATTTTCATAGAGGGGATAATGACTACAATATAAGATTCACCTAGTAAACCACAAATTTTGAACTTCTCGAGCCTTTGTGTTGCCACCTGAAACTTAAGCGAGACAGTGAGGTAGACGTCGTGGACGCCATGCCATTGCAATTCCGTGGGCTCCCCTTATGTAAACTTCTTTGGTACATGGCACCACCCTCGCAATGCACATTGGGTTGAGATGGCATCAACATGACCATCCTACTCCAAAGACCATTATCAAAAGAGGGCAGTGCACCGACGAAGGGTCCCCATTCTTCCCTTCTTACATTTCCAACATCAATCTTTTTGGATCACTAGAATCAACACCACCCCTGACTAGAACAAGATGAAGGAAAGTCATGGTTTTAATTAATTTTTATTAAAAATGTATGAATGTGGTATGATTCAATTACAAAAAAGGAGATAACAAAGATCATTAACTCAAAACTCCGTAAGCTCTATTAAAATCAAAATAGAATGAAAATCTATATCCTTCCCCCCCTGGGGGGGGGGGTAACCATCCTATACAAACCAAAAGAAGAATAGTTTCAATATATACAATGAATATTCCTCGTCTTGCACGGATCTTTTATTCCCCTCCTCCTGGATCATCCACAGTAACAGAAATGTGGGACTCTCCACACGGTGTTTCTTCTTTTCCCAACTCAAAAGGCCACCAATTTTCAAGAAAAATTTCATTTTCTAGAGAACACCCATGACATACCAAAGTAAGTTAAAATTAACTCTCACAACTGTTTAGATCATGAACAATGAAGAAAAAGATGGTTAATAGATTCCACTTCCTTTTCGCAGAAGCAATACCAATTCACAAGGACTCTTTTTCTATCAATAGAATTATAAATGTTTAGGTTTGAAATAGGCCATTCGTTGCTGGTGCTTGTTATGGATTATCAATGGTTAGTTAAACAGAATATGTGTATTTACTAATTATTGAACAAATACATTGTAACTTTTTTTTTTTAAATAATGAGGAAAGGTAATCTTGTATTAAAAGGCATCTAGGGGATGCCACCCATTTACGAAAGATGTAAGCATCTTACAAAAAAACAAAGCCTAAGCTTCCAAAAACATATGAATATTCGGATCCATTCTATTCCTTGAAATGCCTTATTTCTCTCACCCCAACTAGCCAGTTGATGCAAAAAGGGGGTTAAATTTCAAGTTTTACCCTTTCATTTGTAGACTCAAGCAACCCGCCGCTCAATCAATCATGACTCACCATCATGGAAAAAACCCAATACTTCTTGAGGGACGATGAAGCCCAATTCCGAATTCCTTAGTTATGGGACAATGAACTAATAATGAGAGATGGATTCTCCATTGCATTTGCACAAAGGACACTAGCTGACTATGATGATTCTTCTCTTCCGGAAGTTGTCCCAAGTAAGAATTCTTCCCCATACTGCACACCACACGAAGAAAGCTGTTTTCGTAGGGGCCCCACAGCCCTAGAAATTGGCCCAAGGAAATCATCTTCCTCTCCCAAAAGACTATAGTAGAAGCATTTGATGGAAAAATGGCCTGTCATGGAGACATCCCAAAAGAGTTCATCTTCCTATCACTCCTTACCTCTCCCCCTTGATCCATAAAGAGTTTGTAATAAAACCACAATCTCTCTTAGTTCCCAATCATTTGCATTTTGTTGCAATACAATGTGCCAAAAGGGAACTCCATCCAACAATATAAAGTATGCATCTGCAGTTGCTTCCCGGCTCACTACAATAGAGAAAATATGTGCGAAATTCTCTTTAAGCCTAACTCCTCATCTCCTCCATTTATTGCACCTTAACTGCACCCTATTACCCTTCCTCACTTTCACTGATCATCTTTCCACAAAATCCACCCAAATGGATCCGATATTCTCCAAACTCCCACATGAAAAGGCTTTCTAACAATCTTGAAGGTCCAATCACCCCAATCTACCCTCTATTTGGTAGCTACCACCTTCCTCCCCATGTGATCCTTTTCCTTAGCAAACCTCTGTAGCCATTTCCCAGCAAAGCAGTGTTGAAGTACATCAACCTCCGAAGTCAGCTCGCCATGTTTCAAATGTTGACATGTCGTGTCTCATTTTGTCAAATGATACCTTTTGACCTCTTCAACACCCCCCCCCCCCAACCAAAAAAAAAAAACAACGAGTCGTTGTTGAGTTTTTCGAGTTTCTAATCACTACTGTAGGCATTAGAAGTAAAGACATAACATAGATGGGAAAATTTGACAAATTATTCTTAATGAGTGTGATCGTCCTCCTCTAGATAGATATTGCCTTTTCCACCCTGCGAGCCTCCACTCAAACTTATTCACCACTCGATCCCATATAGAGCGAGCCTTTACAAGGACCCTAATGGTATGCTAAGATAAGGGGTCCGCAACTCCTCCTTTGGATCGCAATTATACAATGCCCCTAAATATATATTACTTTATTGGATATTCAATTGTTGACAAAAGTCGCTGCCACAATGGGAAGTACCTTAAACTCTAATGGTGTGATTCAAACAAGCCCACCTCGATTGTGTCACATTTTAGAGCACATGGCGCCATTTTCCTTGTACTGGAACGATCTGCAATTCTAACTTACATTGGGTAGGACATTCAAGAAAAATTCAAATTTGTGAAGTAAAAAGAGTCGCATATAGGGATGTCCTCCCATGCTTTTCTATATTTAGAGTATGGATAGAAGGAAGAAGTTTAAGTGGATTAGAATGATTTGTTCTCAAGTAATATAAATGATGGGTAAGATGTCATTGAGTTCTTTGAAACTTTTAGAAGTTATGAGATTGATTAATAGTGCATAGTATATCATAACTTAATATGCAGACTTGAGAAGAGGAAAATTAAAACGCAATGCTTCCTATCAAATAGTAGCCCAAGGTAAAGGATTTATTAATTTTTTTTTTTTTAATCTCGATTGTGTTGCTAGTTATTGGTTGCTATGGTGTGCTTTTATTTTTTTACTAGATTGTGGGGTGGATTTTCCATTCAAGTTCAGTAGTTCTATTAGCTTTCAAATGGAATGCTGAAATGCTTATTTATTATACTGCAACTTTTTAACTTAAAATGGAGGAAAAAGGGAATGTGTTGTGGTGGACTGTGGGATGCAGGATGACATTAGGTGGAGTAAGGCTGGATATAGACCCAACCTTTGCAATATTAGTGCAACTTTATTGTTTTTTGGACTTGAACTTGTTCTCACAGTAGCAGCCTGTGATTTTACAATTGCATCAAGAATTGCCTCTGCATTTGTTCAGTATGTTGTTTGAATAGTTATATTAATAGGTTATATTGATTCGTGCTTAACCTCGTCATTGATGCAATAGTTTTTCCTCTTGCTCCTATATATTTGTTTCCAAGAGAACTATCGTAAAAAATAGATTTATTAATGCTATCCATAGGTTCCCATTTATTTCTCATATCATATGCCACAAATTGCTATGAAATGTTTGTCATCATTCTTGTCAAACTTTGGCTTTCCTACCTTCAGAGAACAACCGTGTTTTGTTACTTGTGATTTCTATTTTAGCTTTCTACTAGGATTTTCCATATTGTTATATTATTTCTGACACATTTTATGACAGGTTCATTTTACTCAAGCACGTGGATTAAAGGCCTCTTCAAAGTTACCTGGGTATGATATCAAGTGGTAGCCACATAATTCTCTGTTGTTCTTCTCTGATATTTTTTGATTTGAACATTTGTGTTAATTTATTCGCAAAGGTTGGTGTCTGAGGACATTTCTGGAGGTCAAGAAGATATACTCATTCCTTCTACCAATTTAATTGATGATACACCTGTTGCTCCTACAGGCAAGTTCATTAAGATGACCCATTTGTTTGGAAGCAATATATGTTTAGGCATGAAAACAGTTGTATAGATAAGGATAGCTCAGATCTCTCAGTTTTTCCTCTGTTCCGACCAACATAAAGTTAATTGGATGGCTTGGTGATGAACTTTTCAAGCATTAACTTCTATATCTTGCATGATGGGGGCAATCAAAGTAAGTTGAAAGGCAACTTTTAAAAAGAAACTCCACTTATGATGTTTGTAAATTTTCAGCTATATGCGACTGCAAATGCTAAAATTTGGTTAAAGTACTTTTGTGAATATTGTTTTCAGTTTCTTACAAATTGCTGTTATCAGCAAGGGTTACAAATATGAAAGGATGTAAAATAAATAAAACGAGGAGAAGCTAATTACCTAACTATTTTTTCTATAAATTTAAAATTTCTACGCCAACCAAACATGCGTGTACTTTTTTTTCCCCTCCCTTTTGTGCTCTACGATAAGTGAAACTCCCATTTATTCATATTTTATTAGGATTGGTGTACACTGCCTGGATGCTGTTGGTTCTTATATTGATAAAATCTACAGGTTTTACATATTCCAAGTCTATTCAAGTAGCAGAAAACATAATCCTCCCCCCAGATGCTGAGGGTTGCAGTTGTAAAGGAAAATGTAAAAATGCAAAGGCCTGTGCTTGTGCTAGACTTAATGGTACTGACTTTCCATATGTACGTCTAAATGATGGCAGGTGAGGTTTGAATTATACACTCATGTCCAGGGAACAAATATTTTCTCAAGGTCTCTGCTTGTTGGAGTGATAATACTCAAATTCGACACACACACACACACATATATATATATATATGTATAAATTTGTTTGATTGGAATTTATCTTTGGATTCCTAATTTAAAAAATGCAAATTTAGGCTTGCAAATATTTGGAATTTAAGGTTTACTGGTCTGATGTAAACTACTTATTCTTCTTGTATATATATATAGAATTAAATTTTAATTAAGATTAGCATGTACTAATATTTTGGTTCTAATATGACAAATTAGTGATGGAGGTGTTCGTGGCTGCAATGGTGATGGTGGTAGTAATGGGAGAAATGTCTTTGATAGTGATGGTGCAACAATGGTGGTGGTTATAGTAATAAGACAAGTGAAATATTATGGAAGTGAAAGTGGAAGTGGCAGTGGGGTGGGTGTAGTTATGGCGTGGTGGCATCGCTACGGTGCTAATGGTGATGGTGGCTGGTATAAGTGGTTCTGATGCAGCAACTCCATAGGTGGTGATAGAGGAAACCATGCTCTATCTCTCTCTCTCTCTCTCTCCCCCCTCCCTCTCTCCTTTTGTTTAGTCAATGGGTTATCCAAATATGCCCCATATCTTCAAAAGTTTTCAGATCTCTTTTTACAAGAACTTGAATCTCATCAATGGGGTAGCAATCTAATTTGATTTGGAGTTTTGCACTCCAAATGCAGAACCTCGATTTGAAGGACCTAATCAAATTCTCGCCTTCAATTTAAGCTACAAATCCTTGAACCAGGCATCCAAATAACGCTGCTTTTTTGGTGATTTGTGTTGTTCCTTTTGGGTCCCTCTTTTGAAGCTAAATACGCAGTTAATTTGCCACTATCTGAATTAATTAAATTTGCATAATTTTGTGTGGGTGGTATACCTGTAACTTTCTTAATTTTTAATGTTTGATTTATTTCCTTTAATTGAAAGTTGTATACATTTTCCTGTTGATTGGTACCCCTTTTTCAGATTGATTGAAGCAAAAGATGTCGTATTTGAATGTGGACCAAACTGCCTCTGTGGTCCGGATTGCATAAATCGTATATCACAGCGAGGAATGAAGTATCAACTAGAGGTCAAATATCCACAACTATTTTCTGAGTCATCAAGGATTTTGTGCATTAAAGAATTAAAGCTCTTTCCTTTCTTTTCACAGGTTTTTCGAACACCAACTAAAGGGTGGGCTGTCAGGTCCAGAGTATTTGTTCCTTCAGGTGCACCAGTATGTGAATATATTGGAATGCTCAGGAGAACAGATGATCTGGATAATGTTGCTGAGAACGATTATATATTTGAAATTGATTGTTTGCATACGATGAAGGGGATTGGGGGAAGAGAGGTATTTGCATGAGAAATAACTTCTGCATTATCACATAGTTCTATCTTTCCAATTTTTGTTTCTCCGATAGGTTTTAGACATGCTTAATGTTGGCCACTAGCAACTTAAAACGAGACAAATAGCAATAGCAATTGCATTCTTTGTCTGGCACACATTTATGAACACTTCCCTTGTTAGGTACTTGCTTCTATTGGCATATGGTGTGATTCATATATCTTCTTTTCTTGTTATCTTTGAGTAAACACTCTTGTAAACAGTTGTTTTAGGTTGTATTTAGATTGAGGGTTTTGAAACCAATGGATTTAGTCTATTGGGAGGTCGAGATACAGATTTAATGTCTTAGATTTAGATTTCAGTAAGCTCCTTGATAGATTAGAATGCTTTCTATGGTTGGATTTGAAGTAACAAAAAGAAATTACTTGAAATCCATGCGACAAGGGTTCTATTGCACAATGATTAAAAATGCCATTGCCTTTTACTCCATCGTACTCTAGGGTCTTCAAAACTGACACCAATTTAACCCTCCTATATATTTGTGAATGGTGAATTTGAGGCCCAAAACCACTCATTATATATTTATCCAACACATGGAAAATTATGTTATGGAGGATGGAATTTACCTTTTACAGAACTGATGAAAAGGGGGATATTGATTATGGAACCCCTTCGTCTGTCTGTATAAAATTACAGACAGTTTATTGTCTATCAAACTGTACGCATTTCTTTAGTTCAAAAAGAGTAGGCATCAAACCAATCAAAGATACCAAGAGTAAAGATATATTGGTAAGAAGGATAGTTCTCTCGGCGCATGATAAGCTTATTGCTATCATGCACCACTTTAGGAGCTTTAGGAGATGGAATCCATCGTTTCAATGGGGTGGTATTAGGAAATCCTTTAGTGTGGATCATGTCACTATAGATATTGCTGAGGATTACAAGTTTAAAGGAGGCATAAGAATAGTGGAGCGAGGAAGAGGCTATGTAAGGGTAATGGTCTTATATGAAGAGGAGCTTCAATGGCTCCAAGATATATGCCGGAAACCTTTAGGAAAGGAAGATAAAAAGTTGCAGCTGGGTACCATGAGAGGAGGAGCCAGAACTGTTATCTGTTTTCTGATTTTAGATGGTTTGGGTAGGATGCTGGAACTGCGACTCTTTGCTCCTTATGGACGAAGGCTGATTATGATACCAGAGGTGGTAGAAAGGAAAGGTTGGGACTTCCTGGCAAAGCTCTTTGAGCCTTTCCTTCCTTGGAGTCCTCAATCAAATAGAGTGTCTACTCAGTCCAGTAAGTCCATGGATCAAAAAGCTGGAAATGTTATGCTGCAAACTAAGGTAACAAGATCCTATCTTCAGGCTGCAGCAATTACTGCATGGAATGCTTCCACTGTTCACAGTTCTTTTAGCAAACACCAGGTTATTGTCAATTTAGAAGATGCTGTTGAGAGTAGTCACAGTTTGAAGAGATGTCTGGTTGGTAGTTTTGGTGATTCTGCCTCTGCCAAGATTGATTTAAACAGGGTACAATCCTGGGCAAATAAAAACTGGTCTTTTCCTGGTGGAGTTATTGTTAAAGAATTATATGAAGACAGATACCTTTTTATATTTCCATCAAAAGAGATTGCTACTCAGATCTTAAAGAAAGAATATTTCATTGAGGGGAATTATCTAGTTTTAGATCCTTGGCATAGTTGGATCTGTTGTTCCAGAAGAGGGTGGCAGCAAAATTCTGTGTGGATCAAGGTGGTGGGTATACCAGTGTATCTATGGAACATTAATGTATTTCAGAGTATAGGAAACTTCTGTGGAGGATTTCTAGGCATGGAAGAAAATTGGAGCAGTTCATCAAATTACAAATGGGTTAGGATCAAGGTTAAAGGAGATGGAAGAAGAGTTCCGGCGTCAGTTCCTTTGTCAGTTGGTCAAACCAATTACAATTGCCCTATTTGGGTTGAGAGGAGACCATGGGTAGACTGGCTTGACACATCCAACAATTGTGTGTTCCGGCCAACAATGAGGAAGCTGATGGTGGCGCGTGGAGCAGCTGCTGATACATTGAATTTACCAGTTCTTGGTAATCGAAAAGGCAAATTCAGTCAACAGACCGAGGGGCAGAAATCCAAAAGCCACCCCAATTTTGCTGAGAAGTTTAAATGGATCAGGGTAAGTGAAACATCAAAGAAAACTGAGAAAGAATCTCAACATTCAATGAACCAGGCGGTCCATTTTTGAAATAATAAATTTGAGATTCTCGGATCTCTGAAGGCTGAGGAGTTATTAACCTTTAATAATGATAGTATGGAGCATATTAATGATGACCTCTCACAGCCGATAATTGGTTTTAATGATTATAATGATCCATTAAGGAGGATTTATTGTCCTTCTCAGTTGGCTACAGAAGGTCCTGACAATGAAAGATTCTTTGGGAAAAAGTATAGACCCAGGAAGTTGGGGATGAAAAATAATCATGATAAAAGGACAGCTCTATCCTTAGCTCTCTCCACTCCAGTTGAAGAAGCAGAAGACTGTGGAGAGCTTTCTCCTTTTGAAGGAGTAATTGATGTGGAATTATGTTCTGGAGGTATGCTTGAGCCTTTAGATTGCACACCTCTTGCTTCCTGTAATCCAACAGAGTGGAATTCTGATGTTTTATTACTGGGAGACTGTGGCCATGATCAGCAAAAGATCTCAACCTGGGTTCTTAATAGAATGAAGTCACTGAAGAAAATTTTAGGAATCACAGGTGAGGATTTGGAAGACAAGTAAATGGAATTGTTGCACTCGATTGAAGAAAGGAGGAGGAATAAGCAAACTGGAGAAAGGAAAAAAACAGAAAGGAACTTGCAAAGGAGTTCGAGAGCTAAAAAATCTGCAGTGGACAATTTCATATGAAAAAGGAACAAAGCAAGATGATCAGTCGGCAGTGTTTGGGGAAGGAAAAAGCAGTAAGCTATTACACTTGTGTTTTAAATGAAGCCCAAGATTCTGAGTTGGAATGTTAGAGGTTGCTGTGGGGAGGAGAAAAGAATGATAATCAAATCATCTCTAAAGGCATGGAATCCAGATGTGGTCTGTTTGCAGGAAACTAAGTTAAGAGACATTGCTGATTTTCAGGTTAGATCTCTATGGGGTGGAAGCTGGGTTAAATGGTTAGCGCTGGATTCTGTGGGTGCTTCAGGAGGAATTCTGATTATGTGGGATGATAGAAAGCTGCAGCTAATGGATTCAGAGGTTGGAGCTCACTCTCTGTCTTGTTTGTTTCAGCAGGTTGAGGAAGCCATTTTTTGGTCTTTTACAGGTGTGTATGGACCAGTTGAGAATAAGTTAAAAGAAGGATTTTTGGAGGAAGTAGGGGCAGCTGTCTTTCGCTAGGATGTTCCTTGGTGTATGGGAGGTGATTTTAATATGGTTAAAAGTGTAAACGATAAATGGAACTGTAAAAGAAGAACAAAAAACATGACTGTTTTTTCAGATTTTTAGATGACCTGCGGTGTATTGATCTGCCATTGGGAGGGTGCAAATATACTTGGAGTAACAGTATTAGTAAATCAAGAATTGATAGGTTCCTAGTGTCTAATGATTGGGAGGAATTATTTCCTGAAGTCTATCAAAAAACATTGCCTCGATTAATATCAGACCACTTTCCAATATTGCTGGAAGTGGGAGGGTTGAAGGGTGGACCTAAACCTTTTAGGTTTGAGAATATGTGGTTGCAAGTGGAGGGCTTTAAAGATATGGTTGCAGCATGGTGGCAGAGCTACAAATTTGATGGTACAGCTAGTTACAGGTTAATGCAAAAGCTGTCATGCTTGAAAGCTGATTTAAGGAAGTGGAATGTTGAGGTTTTTGGAAGGATTGATCATCAGAAATTGCAACTGGAAAAGGACATTTGTCATCTAGATTTATTGGATGATGAAGGTAATCTTTCTGAGCAGGACAGAAGCAGCAGGGAGGAAACAATTTTAGAGCTGAAAAAAATACTTCATATGGAGGAGATTAGTTGGAGACAAAAGTCTAGAGTGAAATGGCTCAAAGAGGGAGATCGGAACACTAAGTTTTTCCACATGATGGCATCAGCAAATAGGAGGAGGAATTGGATTGACAGAATTAGGTTGAATGGTTCAATAACAGAGGATCCGAAAGAGATTAGACAAGGTATTTTGCAATTTTATCAGCAACTCTTTGAGGAAGAGGCTTGTTGGAGGCCAAAAGTTGATAATTTAAGCTTTTCTAAGTTGAGCTTATTAGAAGCTGAGGAGCTGGAAATGAACTTCACTGAGCAGGAAATTGTTCAAGCTCTTAATGATCTTAATGGTGAAAAAGCACCAGGTCCAGACGGCTGGACTATTGCCTTTTTCCAACGTTGTTGGACTGTTTTTAAGGAAGATTTGATGCAATTTTTTGCTGAGTTTCATGACAGCAGCAGATTTGTAAAAAGTATGAATTCAACATTCATTACTCTTGTTCCAAAGAAACCTGGTGCAGTGGATATTAAAGATTTCAGGCCTATTAGCTTGGTGGGGGCAGTTTATAAAATTTTATCCAAGGTTCTTGCTAGCAGGTTAAGAAAAGTTTTGGATCCTCTTATTTCTTCTTCTCAAAATGCTTTTGTGGGGGGAAGACAGATATTGGATGCTGTTTTAGTAGCTAATGAGGTTATTGATTCAAAGTTTAAGAAGAAGGAAACAGGAATAGTTTGCAAATTGGACATAGAGAAAGCTTATGACCATGTTAATTGGAATTTTTTGGTCTACTTGCTAGGGAGAATGGGATTTGGTAGCAAATGGTGTCAATGGATCAAATGGTGCATTTCCTCTGTTAGATTTTCAATCTTGATAAATGGTTCTCCTGAAGGTTTCTTTGCTTCTTCTAGAGGTTTAAGGCAAGGAGATCCACTCTCTCCTTTCCTTTTTCTTTTAGTTATGGAAGTACTCAGTAAGATGTTGCAGCAAATGGAAAGAGCTGGATTTATAGATGGCTTTGCAGTCGGTACAGGGAGGAATACCTTCAGTATATCTCATTTTTTATTTGCAGATGATTCTATTATCTTTTGCGGGGCTGATTTAATGCAAGTGGGACATTTACGCTGCACTTTATTGGGATTTGAGGCGGTTACAGGCTTAAAAATTAATCTCCAAAAGTCAGAGGTTATTGCAGTGGGTGCTGTGGCAGGAGTGGAGGATTTGGCAAACATTTTGGGATGTAAGATTGGCTCTTTTCCTACTACTTACCTTGGTTTGCCATTGGGAGCTCGTTATAAGTCCAAAAATATTTGAGACCCTGTCTTGGAGAAATTTAGAAGCAGATTAGCCGGTTGGAAACTCAAATATCTCTCGACTGGGGCAAGGCTCACTTTGATTAAAAGCGTTCTTGCTAGCCTACCAACCTATTTCCTATCTCTTTTCACAGCCCCAATCTCAGTTGTTAAGTAATTGAAAAGGATGCAAAGAGATTTCCTGTGGGGTAGAAGTGAGGCGGTCCACAAACACTGCTTAGTGAGTTGGAAGGAAGTTTGTAAACCCTTAGAGGCAGGAGGAGTGGGAGTCCGACGATTGCAGCTAAATAATGAAGCTTTGTTAAGGAAATGGCTGTGGAGATATGCTTAGGAAGATAATAGACTATGGAAAAAGGTGATTGCAACCAAATATGGTGAAGAGTTTGGAGGATGGTCAATTTCTTTGGTATCCAGTCCTTTTGGTACTGGGTTATGGAGAGGAATTAGAAGACTCTGGCAGATTTTTAAAAGTGGTCTTTCATTGCAGGTTGGGAAAGGTAACAGAATTTTGTTTTGGAAGCAAGATTAGTTAGGCATTGGTTGCCTTTATGATATTTTTTCAGAAATTTATGAAATTGCAGCAAACAAAGAGGCAACAGTCTTAGAATATCACAATAACGCTGGAAATCAGAGCAGTTGGTTTGTACTGTTATGAAGGACCGTGAATGACTGGGAGTTTGATAGTCTTATGGCGCTGATGGAACTACTCTGTTCTGTTCAATTGACTAATAATTCTGATGTGGCTATTTGGAGGCATTCAACGAATGGGGTCTTCTCAGTGAAATCCTTTTATTCCTTTCTACAGGGTGGTAGTGGAGACATTTTTCCATGGAAGAAGTTTTGGAAAGCAACAGTCCCCACTAGAGTTGTATTTTTCTCTTGGTGTGCGGTAAAAGGGAAGATTTTGACTATGGACAACCTACAGCATCGAGGACATCATTTAGCCAATCGGTGCCCATTGTGTCTGAAGCAACAAGAATCTATTGCTCACCTTTTCATTCATTGCTCATGGTCGGCCGAGATATGGAGTTTGGTTCTGAATTGTTTTGGTGTTCATATGTGTTTTCCGGAAGATATTGGAAATTTGCTATTACTTTGGTGGGGTCAATCTTTGGCAAAGAGGATAAAGCTTACGTGGAATTTGGTTCCCTTTTGTCTTTTTTGGATAATTTGGAAGGAGCGTAACAGAAGGATTTTTGAAGATGACAGGAGAACAATTCTGAAGATAAAGTCTCTATTCCTTAATTGTTTATATAGTTGGGCGACAGAGGGAAGTGTACTTGATATTTGCTCTTTTTTGAATTTTCTAGATGCGTTGAGCTGATCAAGGTTATTGGTTGCTATGTAAAGCCTTATTGCAGCTTTAAAGCATCTTCCTGATGCTTTTAACTGCTTCTTTGAATAAAATTTTACTTATCTTTTCAAAAAAAATATTGGTAAGAAGGATTTTAATGAATCCATTCCAAGGAATCATCAAAGGATAACTAAAAATAGAGACGAAATCATTTTGATTTGCTTGTTCCTGAAAATATTTTATCATCTAGATGTCGTAGAGAATTGAGAATTCTAATTTGTTTCAATTCAAGGACTAAGTATGGTGATAGTGACAGGGTTCAATCTCAGTGAAAACAAAGTTATACAATTTGATACCAGAGGCACCTATTGATTAATCATTTAGTGTATTGGTTTTGTTTGTTACTAAGAATTAAGATGGTGGCTAACAATTCAACTTGGTCTTAGAGTAGGCAAAATTCATGAGTTCAAACGTTAACGCTAACCTGATGGTCAACAGTTGTATTTATATTGTTTGTATTATTGTGTAGATGTGTATATTCATACCATGTATTTTTCCTTGTTGGTTTTGTGGTTTGACTTCAAAGATTTCAGTCCTTGTTCTATGTTTTGAAGTTCTTAATTATCTTTATGCTATTATCTTGAAAATTTGTAAAATAAGATATAGCTTAATTGTTGCATCCATGATATTCTTCATCATCGTCATCATTATTAGAAACATGTGTTATATGGTTGTATCTTCTATTTAGGGATATCATTCTTTTTCTAGTTTGAATATGATCATATATGACTTTACTTCCATATTGTACACATCTCCTAATATTATAAATACAATGTAAGACAACCCTAATGAATGTGTCAAATCATTCAATTAAACCCTAGAATTTCTACATGGTAGTAGAACCAATGATAGGCCCTGTGATTTTCCATTGAATTTTACCATTCAAATAAACCATAGAATTTCTACAATCATTATAATGTATGTACACTAATAGTCATCATAAGTATGAAACTAAGAAACACATATACTTTTAGGAAGGTATCGTATTTGTATTGAACACCGTAAATCGTGTGACATTACCCAACATGTGTTGGACACTTGGCTAAACTATATTATTGTTTTTAATTTTTTTTTAAACGTGACGCTCTTTTGTCATGGAGACGTGTTTCAATCACTTAAACACACAAAGCATATCGCAGTTTTTAAGAAAAATACTTCAAATAAAATAATAAGATAAAAATAATATGGACTTATATTTCTAGTTTTATATGAGGAAGAACTCAGATGGCTGCATTAGAAATGCTCGAAACAACACAGGAACATCAAAGGCCACCAACAAATAGGCAGCTTTAGAGGAGGAGCCAGAACTCTTGTTAGTACAATCTTCTCAGATGGCAGTAGCAGGATTCTAGAGCTGCGATTGTTTGCACCTTATGGCAGGAGACAGGTTAGAATCCCTGAACTGCCTTTAGGTTCAGGTTGGAGATTTTTCACTGATTTCGCTAGTGTTTTATTGCCTAGTGAAAAGGTTCCTTTATACAACAATTATAAGTCTTATGCAAATCTAAAGATTTCTTCTCATGAAGAAGCACTCAGGGTCCCAAAAGAGGTCAAGTAGTACTGCCAAGCAACTGCTATCCCAAAATGGCAGCTTGCAAATATCTGAAGCAGTTACAATGATGACTAGCATGTCATTGTAAACTATGAGGATGCTGTTGAGAATAGTATGCTTCTGAAAAGGTGTCTAGTAGGCAGGTTAGGAGGCCCTGGAGCAGCCAAGCTGGATGCTACCCGACTATCAGCTTGGGTAAATAGAAAATGGAGAGTTCCTAGAGGAGTAGGAGTTAAGGAACTAGATGGGGAGAGGTTCTTGTTCACATTCCCCTCCAAGCAGATAGCTAATAAGATAAAGCAGAGGCATACTGCCATCAATGGGGATCGTCTTTGGTTAGATTCTTGGCATAGCTGTAGCTGTTGTTCTAGAAGAGGTTGGAAAGAAAAATCAGTTTGGGTTAAGGTGTTGGGCCTACCTGTTTTCTTATGGAGTGCCAATGTTATTCAGAGTATTGGTGACTATTGTGGAGGATTCATGGAGTCTGAGCTTGACCCCTGCAACATTGCCAGCTTTAGATGGGCTAAAATCAGAATTACAGGAGATGGGAGAAATATTCCTGCATCAGTCAAGATTTTAGTGGGTTAAGTATCTTACGATTGTCCAATATGGGTCGAACGCAGGCCTTGGGTTGACTGGGCAGAGGACCTTTTGACCCCAGGAGTTTTCCGACCACCGGAGGATAAGAAGATGGTGGCACGTGGCTATGATGATGGTTCATTGAATATCCCAACTCTAGGAAATTGAAAAGGCAAGAAGTTAATGCACCTTGGGGCTAGGAAATTTGGAAAAAACTCAAAGGCTGCTGGGAAGGTTCAATGGATCCGAGTAGATGGAAAATCCACCTCATTAATGAGGAATAATATCCTAAATGTCTCTTCATTGGATCAGTCAACAGGCAACAGGTTTGAAACTCTAAATGACCTCCTTGATGAGGAGCAATTAAATGTTGATCCTAAAAATGTCTCTCATTCAATAGACACTACTAAAAGAGAAGTGGAAGCTGCATTTGGTGGTTCTGCCAGTTCAGTTGATGGCTGGAAGTTTTATGGGATGAAATACAATTCCAGGAAAAAATCAAGCACTCAGATCCCCTCTGATCAAATGAACACAAATCCATGGGTTAGTTCTACTCCCGTGGAGACCTCTGTAGTCAATCCCTTTTTGGGAGAACACTCAGTTGAGTGCAATAACCATCCTCCTGAGAATTCACTGATCCCCTTGGGAATACAAGAAGCTGCCAGTGAGGAAGTTCTAGAATGCCAACCTTTGGCTGCTGTTGGTCCAGATGATGAGTGGCTAGGAGATGATAACCACTTGCTGTTAGGGAGCTGTGGGCAGGATCAAAATAAGATTTCTGCTTGGGTGATTAATCGCATGAAGTCTTTTAAGAAGATTTTGGGCATCTCAAACGAAGGATTTGAAGAACAGATTATGGATTTATTACAATCTATTGAAGGAAAAAGGAAGAAATTTAACAGTGGACAGAAGAAACTTCAAAAGAGCCGCACCAGAGGAGGAGCAAGGGAGTTGAGGAACTTACAATGTTCAATTAGTTATGATAAGGAAGAGAGGGAATATATCAAAGAAAAGGAAGAGGGGGGCGACAGTTGTCTTTACGATTACAATGAAACCAAAAATTTTAAGCTGGAATGTTAGGGGCTGTTGTAGTAAGGAGAAGAGAATGATAATCAAGTCTGTAATTACTAAACATCATCCTGATGTTGTATGTTTGCAGGAAACCAAACTCAGCAGGGTAGGAGATTCTACTATCAGGTCTTTATGGGGTGGTGGCAGGTGTAAGTGGATAGCTTTGGAGTCAGCTGGGGCCTCGGGTGGCATCCTAATCATGTGGGATAGCAGAAAACTGCAAGCTGCAGATTCTGAGATAGGCTATTTCTCTATCTCCTGCAAGTTTCAGCATCTTGATGAGGACATAACTTGGTCCTTTACGGGAGTCTATGGTCCAGTGGTCATTCACTGAAAATTAGAATTTCTGGAAGAGGTGGGAGCTGCTGTTTTCAGGTGGAATCTGCCATGGTGCTTGGAGGGTGATTTTAACATGACTAGGAGTATTGAGGATAAATGGGAATGTAAAAAAAGAACAAAGCAGATGTATATTTTTTCTGATTTCTTTGAAAGCTTACAATGTATCGACCTGCCACTAAATGGATGCAGATTCACTTGGAGCAACAACACCTGCAAGTCTAGGATTGATAGATTTCTAGTTTCTTCTGACTGGGAGGATCTATTTCCTGCAATCCTTCAAAAATCTCTTTCTAGAATTGCTTCTGATCATTTTCCTCTCATGTTGGACGGGGGAGGAATAAAAGAAGGCCCCAAACCCTTTAGATTTGAAAATATGTGGCTACAGGTTGAGGGATTCAGAGACATGATTGCACTATGGTGGAATAAATACAACATCAAAGGGTCAGCAAGTTACAGATTGGCTCAGAAGCTGAAGAATCTAAAAACAGATCTGAAACACTGAAATTTTGAGGTTTTTGGAAGGCTTGAATAGCAGAAAGCTCAATTGGAGGAAGACATTCAAGCTCTTGACTCGATGGATGAAGGGGGATCTCTATCTGACCAAGGGAGAATTTTGAGGCAAGACAAGATTTTAAGACTAACCAATCTACTTAAAATGGAGGAAACAAGCTGGAGACAAAATTCTAGAATCCGATGGCTCAAAGAAGGTGATAGAATTACAAAATTCTTCCATAAAATAGCATCTGCTAACAAAAGGAAGAACTGGATTGAACACTTGAAAGTCAATGGAGAGTTAATCGATGACCAAGGGGTGATTAGACAAAGCATTGTGGATTATTACAGGAGTCTGTTTACGGAAGAAGAAAATTGGAGGCCTCTTGTGAATGACATGGAATTTTCTCAGCTTAGTTCCTTCGTTGCAGCCAGTCTTGAGTTCCCATTCACAGAAACAGAAGTTTATCAGGCGCTCATGGAACTAAATGGTGATAAAACCCCTGGACCAGATGGCTAGACCACTGCTTTCTTTCAAACCTGCTGGAATACTCTCAAGGATGACCTGCTGTCAGTGTTTGGTGAGCTCCATAGCAGCAGCAGCAGATTTGTACGAAGTTTGAATTCAACCTTCATCGCGCTAATTCCCAAGAAGAATGGAGTAGTCGAATTAAAAAATTTCAGACCTATTAGCTTAGTGGGAGCAATTTACAAGATTCTCTCAAAGGTACTAGCCAACAGAATGAAACAGGTTTTGGACAGCCTAGTCTCTGAATCTTAGCATGCTTTTGTTAGGGGCAGACAGATCTTGGATGCCATATTTATAGCAAATGAGGTCCTGAATTCCAAAATTAAGAGCAAAGATGAAGGTCTAATTTGTAAATTAGATATTGAAAAAGCATTTGACCATGTTAATTGGAAATTTCTGCTCTATTTGCTGAGAAGAATGGGATTTGGTGAAAGATGGTGCCAATGTATTTACTAGTGCATCTCAACTGCCAGTTTCTCTGTTTTGATAAATGGATCTCCTGCAAGATTTTTTGCTTCTTCTCGGGGTTTAAGACAAGGTGATCTTTTATCACATTTTTTTTTTTTTTATTTTGGTTATGGAAGTTCTCAGCAGGATGATGAATAAGGCAGAACAAGCAGGCTACCTTGCAGGGTTTTCTGTGTCTAACAGCAGCCGGAACCTCAATGTCTCTCACCTTCTATTTGCAAATGATTCCATTGTTTTTTGTGGGGCAGATCTGATACAGGTTGGTCATCTACGCTGCATTCTACCAAGCTTTGAAGCTGTTACTGGACTAAAGGTTAACCTCAGCAAATCTGAGGTCCTGCCAGTGGGAAAAAATACTGAGCTGGAGGAGTTAGCTGCAGTTCTTGGATGTGAAATTGGCTCCTTTCCCACAGTTTATTTGGGCATGACTCTTGGAACCAACTTCAGGTCAAAACAAATATGGGACCCTGTTACTGAAAGATGTAGAACCAGAATGGCTGAATGGAAAGTAAACTATTTATCAACTGGGGCTAGGATTATCCTTGATCAAAAGTGTTCTCTCTAGCCTCCCCACTTATTACTTCTCTCTTTTTCCAGCTCCTGGGTCAGTTTTAAAGGAATTGGAGAGATTGCAAAGAAATTTTCTTTGGGGAAGGAGTGAAGAAGTATTCAAACACAACTTAGTGGACTGGAGAGTGGTATGAAAGCCTATACAATCGGGTGGAGCTAGAATCAGACAGCTGAAGCTGTATAATGAAGCACTTATGGGGAAGTGGCTTTGGAGGTTTGCACATGAAGATTCTAGTCTTTGGAGAAGATTGATAGTAACTAAATATGGAATAGAAAAAGGTGGATGAAAATCAGCCGAGGGCCTCTCCTATTTTGGTGCTGGCCTATGGAGATGCATAAGAAGGAATTGGCTCACATTTGCTAGCTGTTTATCTTGGAAGGTGGGAAGGGGGGATAGGATCTTGTTTTGGAAACACAATTGGCTGAATGGTGAATGCCTTTCAAAAGTTTTTCTTGAAATTTATTCAATTGCAATGAATAGAAACGCCTTAGTTTCAGATTATAGTACTGGTTTTGGCACAAGTAGAGCTTGGCACATTCAGCTGCGAAGGAGTTTAAATGATTGGGAATTGGACAGCTTCAGGACACTGATGGAATTACTCTATTCTATACCAACGGAAGACACAGCAGATGCACTAATTTGGAAGCCATCTACGCTCAAAGATTTCACAGTTAAATCTTTCTATCTGTTCTTGCAATGTGATGAGAAGGATGTCTTTCCTTGGAGGAATTTATGGAAAGCCCCTGTCCCTACAAGGGTCATTTTTTTCTCCTGGTGTACTATGAGAGGGAGGATTCTGACTATGGATAACCTAAAGCGTAGAGGTTACTCTATAGTTAATAGATGCCCATTATGTCTCAACCAAGAGGAATCCATTGACCATATGTTCATCCAGTTGTCGTTGGACTACTGAGATTTGGAACCTAATTCTTTCATGCTTTGGTGTTCAAACATGTTTTCCCGCTACCTTAAAAAGCTTACTTTTAGCATGGTGGGGACAACCAATGGGAAGGAGGAAGAGGAAGACTTGGAACTTGATCCCTTATTGTCTTTTTTGGTTGATTTGGGAGGAACGAAACAGGAGGATATTCGATAATGTAGAAAGGACTGTTTTGTACTTTAAAAGTTTATTCCTTTCTTGCTTGTTTAGTTGGGTAGAAGAAGGAAAAGAGATAGATCTTAGTTCTTTTCTACTTTTTATAGCCAGCATGAAGTAAGGAAGGAAAAGATTGTAATCTGTTTCTCTTATTTTGGAATCCCTTCAATGCTATTTAATAATACTTACTTATTTTTTCAAAAAAAAAAAAAAAATAATAATAATAATATGGACTTATATCTATTAAGCTCTTCTACTTGAGATTTCTTTAGTCTTAAAATGCATTTTTTGATAACTATTTCTTTAATTATTAAATACAAGAAAATGGATAAAAATAAAGTATAAATGTATTTATAATATAAAATGAATAAATAATTATTTTTTCATATCCTAATAATTTTTCATAATTTTAGGGTATGTGTGTCCCTGCCTTATCATATGTGTGTTTTATGTCTGCTTCCATTAGTTTTGATTGGAGAGTTTTAAGCAAGTTTCAAACTAGGGACAAAGGGATGCCGGGCCTGGGTTGGCCGGTGGCCACGACCCCCCTCGAGTTTAGTAGAATGCCATTTGTATATTTGAATTTTTGAGTTAAAGAATTTTTAAACAATGGTTTGCCTCCCTTAAAATTTAGAACATACCTCAATTTAGGAAAGCGCTGCCAGTATACATGATTTTTTAGTCAAAAACTTTTTATGCCATAGACCACCCCTAAAATAAAAAAATAAAAAATAAAAAAAATTTTCCAGTTCAAAGAAACACTAGTACATATAAATTTTTGGGTAAAAAAATATTTTAAGCCATGGACTAACCTCCATAAAATTTGAATATTTTTTTTAGTTATATATAGTCCAAAATTTGACAACTCGACTAATTTTATTACTTTCAGGATACATTATTGTTTTATATTGATTAGGCTTTATATGTTAATTTATTTTATATTTACTAAACAAAATTTGATAATATTAATTGTAATTTTCTCTAGGTCTATATTTACTTAAAAAAAAAATTATAACTTAAATTCCACCTCCCCCCCAAGGGACAAAAATTGTCCCTGTTCAAAACAGAACCAATTATTGGTCATTGAACCCTTGCACAGTTTTACTTTGTCCACTTCACTCCACTTTGTTGGTTTCTTATTCATTCTGTTTACACAATTTTTCACTTTGCTTTACTTCGGACCTCTTGACCATATTGCATCACACATTTGCTTGAACCAAAATTTTCCTTTTAGAGGCGATCAGGAGATGCATCTGCGCAAGTCTGCAATCAGCTGGAGAAAATAGATGACAAGACATTAGAAAGTACGCCTGAGTTTTGTATAGATGCAGGCCCTGTGGGTAATGTCGCTCGATTTATCAATCACAGCTGCGAGCCTAACCTCTTTGTGCAGTGTGTTTTAAGCACGCACCATGATGTTAGACTTGCCCGGGTGGTGCTATTTGCTGCAGAAAGCATACCTCCTTTCCAGGTGATATATTTCTCTTATTAGTTGATTTTAATGTATTTAAAATGTTAGTAGGAATTTTGTAAATTTGATTGCTTGTTTCATGCCGCATGAGATTTCTTTGTTCAATGTATAACATAAGTTATACGATATAATCAACAGAACAGTTACTAATTATGGTTAGGGTAAAACCCGATGCATGCCAAATGTTATCCAAATGATGGGGTTTCAGGCAAAGAAAAGGTGGAGAAATGTGTGGAGGATTGCCCTTTTTTGCTTAGTTTGGTTGGGGTAAAACGCCTCCCAAAAGCCTGCATCCGATTATATCTCCAGGGAAAGATAATACGTATCTATAACTGTGCTTTAAGCCAGACCCTCTTTGTTATTAGTTCTATTCACTTAGAACTATCAATAAAACGCCTCCTTAGTTAAGATAAACTATGAAATCATATTAAATGTAAGTTAAAAACTTTTTATCCTCTGTTCAGACTGATGGCTAGATGCCACTTTTAGTTTGCAAGATTTATAGAAATCAGTGCACCAATGGTTCATGCCTTTGTCGATGCATTATACCTACTTCCGGGAATGTTTGGATGTTCCATATTACTTCCTTAACGGTATGTTTGGATGGAGTGAAATGGAAAGAAAACAAAAGGAAAGATTTTAGAACTAATAGCTTGTTTGTGAGTTTATTTAGGAGAAAAAAAAAGATCTAAAAAATGAGAGGAATTGGAGAGAAGAGAAAAGTGAGAAACTTTCAAAATAAAATATTTGCCCATGAAATAAAAAATAAGAAGTAATAAATTATAAACATGTCCTAAGATTAAATAAATTGATCAAACTTCAATTTTTCAAGGATTTAATGGTAAAATAAGAGTTTACCCTTTTTTTTTTTTCCTTTCATTTCTTCTTAACTCACAAGCAAGTAGAAAGAAAGTTATTTTCTCTCCTAAACTTTCAGACAAATAGAAAGAAAATTATTATCATTTCTCTTCTTTTCTCTTCTCTCTTAACTAACATTTTCTTTTCTTCTCTTTTCCCTCCTAAAATCACAAAAGGAGCCTAAAGGTCAACCTGCCAATTGTGAAGATGTGATAATGATGACTTAATTTTCTAGATCGAAATGCTTAAGTGCACCATTTCTTTATTTTCAGGCTTGGAATTAATTATTTATCACAAAATTCTCAAACTTTTATTGTATTCCTTGGAAACCCCTGCCCACGTGACCATTCAGGATTTCTTGGGCCACTATTGGACAAAGACATACAAATTGATCCGTAACTTTAATCCTTTGCTTCCAGGTATGGAAAAAATCTGTTAGGCTGGATAAAAATTTAAGTTTTGGTGGTTAATCTTTTAGGTAAGAACAAATCACCTATGAAAAGGATTGTTTGCTAGTCCTTGTCATCGAATATCCATATGCTTACTCACCAAAGTAAAAACAGTACCTTAATTATTAAATTACTTTTTCTTCATTCACCTTAAATAAACTAGCAAATACTATAAGATTTTGTAGTGTATACAAGTTGAACTCATGATTTTTAGTGGAAAAAAATTGGTGAAATTTTCAAATAATTCGTTTATTTAAACCATGTTTAGCCACTCCCAGCGGCCATTTGCTGGGAAATGTAAATGGTCAAGTATCATGTTGCACAGAATCCTTTCATTTACATAAATTTTGAGATAACATGCATATTGTTGTTCTATGTTAAAACTCAGGAACTTACGTATGACTATGGCTATGGACTTGATAGCGTTATTGGTCCTGATGGCAAAGTAAAAGAGCTGCCATGCCATTGTGGGGCTGCTGGTTGTCGTAAACGTTTATACTAGCCTGATGGTGTTTTAGCTTCATGGTGCTAGTATTTTAACTTGCCATGGAAGAGACATGCAAGGACATGGTTTTGCCCGTGCTTAAGTTTTTCCATTTCTCATCTCTGTATGTGAACTCTCCTCCCAAGGTAACCAAGTTACTCTTTCCTTTCAATCGACAACATTTATTGTTTTTGGAGGTTATTCTGTTGTAAATAATGACTGTTACGATAGTAAATGTGTTTTGGAACCCTCCAACTGTTATAGTAATGAGATCATTTTCCTTTTGTTTTTAATGTTTCACCTTGATTCAAAGTTAGGTTTTAAGCTACTGATTCACTTGTGTTCATGTTCAGGAAATACAAACCAAGTTCTGAATGATATCTCCTTTATTACAATTGACTGCCATTTGAGATAAAAATGCTTGATGCTTTTGCCCAAATGCTGAATTGGGACTTAATTCTTCCACCTATTCACCCAAGAAAGGAAAGTATTTTTTGACACATAATCAACCAAAATTGTTGTCTAAAACAACTATTTCAGCCTTAGGAAAGCCAAAAATCGTCGTTTCAAATTGTTTTTACAGATAACGATTCTGGGTTTGATATGTTTTTAATTGTGTGGATCTTTCTTGAATTCATTGATATTCTTTTGAAGTTTTTTGGGTTTTGTCTCTTGGTGTGAAATTGAAAACCAGTTTGGTTGGTTCATTTTTTGATCCGTCTGTGCTTGGATCTGATTGTTTGTTGAATTGATTGAGAGACTCCAACAAGAACAGAGATCATGCCTTTGCCATGTTGAAGTCGACGATTTATAACTTGTTACTGAAATTGTCGTTTCAAATGACGATATTGGCTGGTGCATGGGTTAAGATTATTTATACATTTAGGTGAATGGGTGAAGGAATTAAGTCTCAATCCTATATTGGTTTGACTCTTTCTATCTCCTGTTGATGTTAGACGCTTACATTTTGACAAGCTATCGTCTATCTGTGATGTTAATTTTCTCCAGTTGAGTCTCAATCCTATACCGGTCGACTCTTTCTATCTCCTATTGATGTTAGAAGTCTACATTTTGACAAGCTATCATTTTTCTGTGATTTTAATTTTCTCCAATGTCCCAAGCTGATACGCATGAATTATGGTAAACCTGGTGGGGGCAGATTGACTACTTTTGAGGAAAAGCTAGACGAGAGATGATTCAATGAATCTTCGGCATGCATGGATCTCCACGGGGAGACAAACTTCTCTCCTCTTAAAAAATAAAAAAAAAAAAACGTAGAATGCACAAATATAAAGTTTTTCCACCCAAGATTAATTTCTTATGCAGTAGAGTAAACAAGATTCACGGTGAAGTAAGTGTGAGGTAGACTGAGTGTGAGAATCGAGTGTGCGGATGACAATAATTATGTACCTTTGGTATATATGTATAATGAGTTTGAGGGCGGGAACAATGAAAAGCGGGACGTAGTTATGTTAATTCCGTGACATGGATTTAGGACCGTTGGATTAAAATACAGATGTATTTATATTATTTTAATTTAAAAAAAAAACATAAATGCACATGGACTGTGAAATTTTAATTTAACGGTCCTGATTGCAATTCACATAACTGACATAGCAAAGTTATGTTATCTCTCTAAATCTAGAAAAGATGTATGTTTGGTGTAATCGAATGGAACGAAAATATTGATTAATACCAATATTACCCTTCTATAAAAAAATAATATTTTAGTAAATAATAAAAATAAATTTAATTTTGTAAATGATCTATCAAGATTTATTATTTTCATAGTAAATACGTTATTTTTATAGTTTTAGTAGAGAATAATTTTTTTTTCTCCCATAAAAATGATATATGACAAAATAAGCACAATATTTTGCCATTTAAAAGTGCAACAAAATGAAACAATATAATTTTCATTTTCATTCAAATTCCATCAACTAAATGGAACCTAGTTAGTAAAACGTATCATTTTTGGAGTAATCATTTTTCGAGTTATGCAAAAGGTCAAGGCTGAAAGCAATCAATCACTTTGATATGGTCTTGGAACAATTACAAGACTATGTCTGCCACTGACGTCCAAAAGTCCATGGACCCAAAGATTAAGTGGGTGATTAAAGATAAGTAAAGCTGATTATGTGTGCGTGTAGAAAGGAACCTAATCTCCCCATCATCACAGAAAAATAGAAAAAGGGGGACCTAATCAAACTTCAAGGCATAGGCTAATTAGGATTGGGATATCCTTTTGACAAGGATTGCTCTTGATTTATATAAATCATTATTTTGGTAAAGTCACTGTTTGTTTCACCAAACCAAGTTAATTCTTGTCAAACCAAAACACGAATTCTTTCACCAGGTTGTCATGTTCACAAGGCACAACAAGACTCTCACCGTTCTCCTGTACATAAGCCGATTCCAAGTGTTGGATCTTGAGGCTTACTACTTCTGAAGGAATGTTTCGAATTTAGTTGCCATGGTGAAAACAGACCAATTTAGTGATGAATTCATAATTCTGTCACAGTAACTTGTAGCTATAGCTGTAAGGTTGTGAACGGATGAGGTGCTTACCTTATTTAGCATTATTATTATCGAATTTGTTTATTTTTTTTATTCTCGTTATTGTTTCAAATTTATTTAT
Organism: Vitellaria paradoxa; assembly: GCA_019916065.1. Taxonomy (NCBI): domain Eukaryota; kingdom Viridiplantae; phylum Streptophyta; class Magnoliopsida; order Ericales; family Sapotaceae; genus Vitellaria; species Vitellaria paradoxa. The sequence goes on from CM034233.1 coordinate 13,839,456, forward strand.
CTTTTTAATTAGAATCGTAAACACAACCACTCTCAAACCCGACCGTGTCTATTCCGTCCCACCTCACCCCCATAAGGTATGATGGAACGGATTTTGTGAGACCTGTTTTATTAAATTCGTTAAATTCCTAATTTAAAATAAAAAATAATAAGTGATAGACACGTTAAATTAATTAAATTGAACAAATAACAAAATACATGTGGCTTTGTTTTAACTGGTTTAGCACATGGTTTACACATGCCTTTGTCCATTACTCATGTTAGGAACGCAATCAACAACAGAGATAGCAAGAAGAATAAATCAATCAAAATAAGAAGAATAAATCAATCAAAATAAGAACACAAGATTTTACGAGATTCAATCAATCGTGTCTTCGTCATCGGAGTTGCAGAGAGATTTTCACTATTTTGAAAAAAGAATTACATACAACGGCTGTAAGATTTTCTAAAATTATATATATCTTAATCATACCGACCTAAGTCTCCGCTCCATGGATTAAGCCTCAAAAAAAATCCCGAAAAAAATCATGCAACATTGTTTCGTGTCAAGTCATTATCCGGATCACCGCACACAAAACAGGCTCCACACTAAATCCCAACAACTTACAGTTGGGTATGGCTAATTGGAAGCTACAATGATAGATATTACCTAGGGTAAAAACCATACAAATTACTACAAATAATCTTAAGCCTAAGACTTTAACTACCTTTATTTTAGAGATAAAATTGTAATAGTGGTGAGAACATAATCCGAGTGATAAATATTTGTATTTGGATTTTACATCATTGAATAATTTTGATTGTGGATGGCTCCCTTCTTAATTATGTTTAATTACTCGTTTGAGTATTAATTAAGATGTTATAGGTACATGACACATATGACACTATGGCACGAATACTATAGATATGTTCATAACATCTAGGCACTTAGGGGATTTAACTATTGAGTTTATTAGAGTTCATCCTTCCCCCAAAAATTTTTCAGGTGATACTACCGAATGTGTTGATAGCGGAATTGAGGGCTAGATAGAATTGTTTTGACTACTGGTTATAGTATTTATTTGTACTTGAGTTGTGGGTATCTTTTGGACTAGTTTGTATTATTATTTTTATTCATTTATTGGTTTTGATAATTTTAATAACAGTGGATGTATTTCTCTTTATTATTGTTATGGATTAATATTATTTTAATTTCTGCTGATTGCAGGGATGTGTTTAGTTGCTCTAGAATTATAGTATTATATAATTATCTTTATTTAGATTGACTGGCATTTGATTTCGGTTAATCCTTGGGTTGAACCCGGGGTGTGATACTTGGGGCTATTATTTATTTATTTATTATTATTATTATTTTTTGGCTCATACTTGCATTCTGGGTTTCTTAAAATGTTAAGAAATATTATTTCTATATGTTCCTTCCCAGTTTAAGTAAATTTTGACCTAATTTGAACTTAAGCCGAAAAACTTCAATTTTATCCTTTTCCGATCATATTTACATTTTGGACTTTTCAAAAGGTTTAGCATATTTCTAAATCTTAATAATTGTATTTTGGATTCTCATTTATTGAAGTTTGTTTCAATCTTAAATTTATTAGATTTTATTATAATTTTATTTTGAATATTATTTTCATATATTCTTTTATTATTTTTTAAAAATTAATATTTATTTATAGTTTTTGCCTTTTTTGGTATATTATTTTTTTAATTTAAAAATTCAAATCGTACACAAATAGTTTGAGTTATTAGTAAGACCATTCAGTTATGATCTCAAATATAATTCATATTTTAAATTAATTTAAATAAATTATATATTTTAACTTATAGTACTCTATTTTCACCCGATTCAAACCGCTTTATTTATAACGGCAATTGCTTTCATATTCGGATTCATTGTAACTAGGGGTGGTAAAATTGACCCAAACTCATCAACCCACCTAATTAAACTCATAATAAATGGGTTTGGGTCCTATTATTTTACTAATTGGGTTGTAATTGGGTAACTTATAAAATACCCATTTATAAACGGGTGTAAATGGGTTGTGAAACAGGACCCGTTAAAACACCCATTTAAGTTAAAAAAATTAGTTTAACCCCCCTCTCTCTTTACACTGTTCTCTCTCTCTCTAGCAATATCTACAATAAATATATATTATATACATTACATATATATGATACGTGTATATATATATTCAACGTATATAATAAATGTATAATATATACATTATATATAATTTATTTCTTCTTCCATTCTCTGTTCCTATTCTCCTCCATACTCAATACAAATAACACGTGCGCGTACACACACGAGCCCACACACGCACACACGCTTACACACACATGCGCGCGCACACACACAAACACGCGCGCATACACACGCCTACACACGCGCGCACGCGCGCACACATACATACATGCCTACGCGCGCGCGCGCGCGCGCATGCATACATACCTACATGTGCGCGCTCGCGCACATACATGCATACATGCCTACATACGCACGCGCGCACACACACACGCACACATACCTACACACATACGCGTGCGTACAGACACGCACGCGCGTGCAAACACATGCATACACGCTTACGCACGTGCGCGCGCGGGAGCACACATGCACACGCACACACACACGAGCTCGTGCGTGCACACGTACACACACGAACACCTGCACACACACGCACACATGCACACACACATGCACACACATACACACACACACCCCACACGCATACGTGCGCGTAGAGAGAGAGAGAATTGTTGATTTAAAATTGAATAAAAAATAAATCGGTTCGTACAAATTTGAAATTAACTGAAAAATGTAAATATAATATATAATATTATATAATATGTATAATATTATATTAATTAAAATAAATAATGATGTATTTATATATATACACACATTAATTGAAATAAATTTTTTATTTTTTTTAAAAAATAAGTTGGATCATAAGTAAATGGGTTGGATATGGGTTCATGGGTTTGATATAACTCATATTCAACCCGCTCATATCTAACCCGCCTTTTAAATGGGTGGATTTGGGTTGCATCCATTTAATCTCCAACCCGTTTAAATCCATCACTAACCCACCCAACCCGCCCATTTTACCACCGCTAATTGTAACTATATAGGTCAATCTTCAGGTACGTACCAACAAAAGCAAAATAATATATATATATATATATATATATATATAAGTGCCCAAAAGTATGGCTTTGTTTGACTATGATTTTAGCACACCAAAATATACCAAAGAAAAAGAAAGTCATAGAAAAAAAAAAGGATTTAATACGTCTATTGGCATTTAAAAGTTAATTGGGGTCATGAAATAAATGGGTAGATTGTGTGTGTGCAAGTCTTATAACTTGGAATATATGTATTGGTATTACATTTTAACTCTTTTGGAATTTGACTAAAAAATATATATATATCATCATTCATTAATTTAAAAAATAATAGATGATCCCTTATAATTTGAGTTAAAGATTAAAATTAATAAAATTGGTTAAATTTTATTAAATTTATGTTTTACGTGCCATGGTGCCATGGAAATTCATATATAATTGTGTAAATTATATTGTTCAAAAAACTATAAGTAAATCTATCTATGAATTTTGTATTATATTTTTTTAAAAATTAAAAAATATATTTTAACATAAAATAGATAAAAATATACTTTTTTTTAATCTATCAATTATCAATTTTTACGGAAAACTTTTACTTCCAATTAATTTTAATTCTTGAAGCATAAATTTAGTTAAATTTAACAAATTTTATTAATTTTGTACTTTAGTATAAATCAAGAGGGATTATTTGCTGTCTTTTAAACGGAGAGGGATCATGTATTTTTAGTGAAACTAAAGAAATATAAGTGTAATTACTCATATATATATATATATATATATTTGTTAATTATCTATTAATTTGTTTTTGAGAATGCTGAGTGTTTAGTCCTTATTGCGCCTTTGACCACACTACTTCACTGCGAAGAATTTTCCTGATGCCAACACAATGGTAATGAGCATGATACAGGTGGATGATTCTTAATTGGTGGTGATTCACAACCAAACTCTGAAGAGATTTCCAACCTTAATTGGTACTTACTTACTTACCAAGGGGATTAGCTAGGAACCCACAAAAAATTATACTTTGCTTAAGCTTAATTATATATATATATATATATATTACTTGTGGGGTTAGCTTTTTTGATTTCTAGAAATTCATACCATTCAAAACCCAACCACCATTTCTTTTAATTTCTATTTTTTTTATAAGTAGAGTAAGATACACAGCCAACCACCTTAATTTGTTAATATATTGGAGCAGCCTTTTATTTATTGTTAAGTTTATTATTTTGACTAATGACAATTGCGAGTCAAAATTTGAATTCATAAAATTTTTTAAGTGTCTTGAATGGAGTATTGTTGATCGAGTCGTTTCTTGATTAAAAAAAAATTGCTTCAAACAATTTTTTTAGCATAGAAAGAGTTCAAATATAGTTCAAGTACTCAATATTCTGGAAAAAGAACTCGAAAAGAATTCAAGCACTAAAGATTTTGAAAAAAGAGTTCAAAGGAAGTTTAAGCGGCCTAATGAAATTTTTGTTAGTTTCATCTAGATTACGCCTCTTATGTGCCATAATTTAATGAGTATATAAAAGAGATATTCTTCGACAACAGTTTTTGGATATTTCTCCTAATATATTGAGAAAAACCTTAATATTCAAATCGAAGGGAACAACAAGTGAGGTTTCAAAAGAATATTGATTCAACCTTTTATCTTAACGAAGAAGAATATCTCTGAATTTTAAGAGGTGTCATTTGAATTCAAGAACAAAATTAATTTATGAGTTTGGTTTATCGTGGATTCTAGCGAACAAAAGAAGAATAGAGTAGGATGGAGTCTAGTTTTATTTTGTATTCGATAAATCCCTTGTAACCCTTTAATTTCATATTAGATTAATTTTCAAGTTAATCGCCTTATAATTTTGAGATTTTACCTAGGATGGTTATATAGTTTAACTCATTAAGATTCTGTGTTTGTCTTTGTATTTGATTGTGATTATTCCCTATAGCACACCTTTCTTTTTTTTTTCACTTATTTATAATATATATATACTAGCAATTGTCTGTACCTAAAGGTACAAAAATATAATTTGGCGTGTAAATAACTCAAATTTAAATTTATAAAGTAAACTTACATAAAAAGTATAAAAATAACTTATAAAAATAGAAATCATTAATCAAAAGGGATTAATGTATAATATTTTATTATTTATTACAAATATTATCACATTTTTTAAATTATTAATTAAAATCTTTTATATAAAAAGTATTCAAAAAAATATGAGAAGAGTGAGGGAAAAAGAAAAATAATCCTGACCATTTAGTAAATTCAATAGTTGAAAATATCTTAAATTCAAAACTTTAAACTTCTTTATTATATAAATGGCACATAGTGTAAAAGTGTATATATTTAAAATTTAAGCACATTAAAATTGAAATTTTAGTTTAAATGTTTATTTTTAATAAAACTTTTAAAAATTTAAAATTTAAATATATTTTTGTAAATTAAAAAATTTGGTTGACTTTGTCTAATAGGTATCTATACATTATTTAATAATATAATAATAGATAATATAAATAAAATATAATTTGTATAATTTTACAAATATAATATATATATTTATTCAAATTTTAAATTTTAAATTCAAATAATGTGTTTTATTATATATATATATATATATATATATTATAAGTGATGACATGGCGAACTTTGATGATTGGGACAAATGTTAAATCAAAATATGTGTTTTATTATATAGATTATAAGTAATGATGTGGCGAACTTCGATAACTGGGAAAAATGTTAAATCAATGGATATATTTTATTATATAGATGTGTAATTTTACAAAATATAATATATATATTTATTTAAATTTTAAATTTCAAATTCAAATAATGTGTTTTATTAAATAGATATATTATAAGTGATGAAGTGGTGAACTTTGATGACTGGGACAAATGTTAAATCAAAAGATGTGTTTTATTATATAGATTATAAGTAATGATGTGGTGAATTTTAATGACTAGAACAAATATCAAATCAATAGATGTATTTTATTATATAGATATATACGTGTCCAGTGTTAGAATTAAGAAGTATAATTATGCATAATTATGGATGAAACTGAAGATAATAGTAATGGGATAAGCCGACCCATATGCATCTACTGAAGGATGAGATGACCTTCCAACTACAAGCTCTCATAAGAGCATAAATTTGAAGTGCGAGGGGCCAACAAGAGCGAAGTACGAAAAACTGGTGTAATGAGATTGTCATAGCTGGAATTACCTTTGCAGATTCTAAAGCTTTTGCTTTTTTGGTGTAATTTTACAAGTGCCTGTCACTGTTTTGGATCACTTGATTTTGATATACAAATATATAATATATATATATATATACACGCACCAAATTTTCAGTATATATAGACACTTTGGTATGTCAAATCAAATGGTCCCAAACCCGAAACATATGAGAGGCACTGCAGTGACAGAATTGTGAGGATTTTTCGTTTCCCTTGAGCTGTGGAACTTGCTTGTGCGAGCTCATCGCACTGCTTTTATATATAAGAAATGCTACGTAGTCGCGATTAGATGTGACATCTGTGAGAATTGTTATCTAGAGAAAAATACATACATACATATATATATATATATATTGCGTAGTTAAAAATTAAGAATTTAATACTATCTCCCTATGTAATCTCACTCTACATGAAACAAATATGTAACTGTAGAATATGCCTTGTGTGTTCATATATTATGTATATTACATTCATAGAATCACAGTCAGTCATTTCAAATTAACAGTGACATATAAATCACTGGTTCGGAATTTGGGTTACTCACGAACCGCATTAGGTGTGGAGAGTTTTAACTATATTTGCAATTAATTAATTGTGGGTTAATGTTACTATTATATGCATAATGGGTAATTGGAGGCATCACTAACTCATCAACTGCCTCTAGTAGTGCAAACCATAATTAGAGGAGTTGGAAATAGCATGATCCAAGGGAAAGAAAAAAAAAGCCATGGCCCCTCACATGCTGCCGGAACTGGAAGACTAAACAAGACTAGAGTGTAGGTTGATATATATATATATATATATATATGTAGACAAATTAGCAACCAGGGATCCCAGCCACAACTATAGAAGCTCACTTGAATCTATGTAATTCGAATTGATTACTGAATAGACAATACCCATAGTGTGGGTTGGGAAGTTACAATCTCCCCAATCCTCTGTTTACCTTCTCAAGTTCTTACAAGTTTCCATTTGCCGGGTTCTCAAAACTTTTCATGTAGATCGCGTGTTTAGAGTAACAAAAAGTAACATAATTTAATATAATTTGTGAATTTTTAATTCGTACGATGAGATTAAAAAATAAATAAGTTTTAAAATTTTTTTAAAATTTTAAAAATTTTTTGACAGCGCTAAATATATCCTTATTTATGTGAAATTCAGCATACACGCGCGCACTATTCATGAGTTGCTTTACGTGAAACCAAGGGCCTCTACAAGTAAAGTAATATGTTATAATGTGCATCGTAACTTTATATCATCAGTTGACATTTTCTTTTCACAATTACATGAAATTGTTTTAAAAGAAATATTAAAATTTTATTTTAACGAACTGAAATTCTTAAAAATTTATTTATTTTTATTATACACCAGTTGTATTTGATGCAACAACCAATTGCACCTAATGCAAAAATAAAAAGTCCATGTATTTAAAATTTAATTTTTTATAATTCATCAAAATGAATTTCCAAACCAAAAGTTTATTTTTCGATTAAAAAAAGAAAACGAAAATCCTTAATTAAAATATATTACTTATTACTTCGGTGGGAGCCGGCAGGCCATATGTTATTCCACCTCCCTCCCCACCTGGCCCCCACCGTATCACAATTCACAAGTAGAATGTGACCTCCTACTGACCACCCTACCCCAATTGACAAACCCTCGATGGACATGTGCTTCCCAACCCATCTTTCTAAGCTTCCTGCCCCCATGATTAATTATCAATTATTAATTATAATTACTCTCTCTCTCTCTCTCTCTCTCTCTCTCTCTTTGTGCAAATGATTTAATTAGAGGCAGGGTTAACCCTTTAGATTAGATGTATAGAGAGTGAGATGTTACTTGTGGGGAAGGGGCAATGGTACCCTAATCAGTTTCACTGCCCAAACCACAAAAACAAGAGTGGCTTAAGCATCATTAGTTGAAAGATTAGCCTTAATGATTCAAATGGTATTTCAATGGTGGAGGATAAAAAGTTTATCAAGTGGAGAAGATCATTTTACTTCTTGGTAGGGTATGGTGCCCTTATCAACTTTCTTTCTTCCGCGAACATGTTATATGTTCCACAACATTAACAAAAGCAGGGCATGAAAAATCATCCAATATTCTCTTTATTGCCTGTGTATATATATATATATATATATATAATTTTTTGTTGTCGTTTTAGTATTAATTATAATTTAGGAGATACAATATACATGCACATATATTTCACAAACTCATTGTTTATTCACAAGAAAAAATACGTGTCTAAAGACATGGAAATATAATCTGACCTGTAAAAAACTCAAATGTAAATTTATAAAACAAATCTCTATGAAAAATTTTAAAATTAATTTATAAAAAATACAATTACTAATCAAAAAGGTTAAGGGTAATATCCTAAATCCAAATTCTTGATCTCCATTATTAGATAGAAGGTAGAAAGAGTATAACAGTGCATGTGTTTATAATTTTAAGTTTTATATATATTAAAAATATTAATTTAGAATTTTTATAAAAAATTATTCAAAAACATACGAGAAGAATGAGAAAGTGTATTTTCATGTGAAGTGACTGAAAAAATAACTAAAGTGAAGAGAAAAAGAAGTAATACTTGCCATTAAACAAATCCAACGTGCAATATTTTGTATTTATTTTTGGCTATTTATATATTATTTTGGGCCAATATACTATTTAAATTGAGATTTTGTAAATTTATTTTATTTTTCCTGAACTGAGTTTAGTCTAAAGTGATATTGAATTTGATAATTGGGCTAAAGGCCCAGCCATTCTTTTTTTTTTCTTTCTTTTTTGTTGGCTCGGCTATTCCAAAACCGAGAGAAAGAAAGAGAAGAGAGAGAGAGTAGAAAGAGAAAGTTGAGTTTGGGAAAGAAAATCGACGGATCGGGGTAGTGTTTGACGTCGTGATCGTCGTGGCGATAACCATTTCCGGTTATTTGGCCTGAGGTGAGAGAAATTGGCTTTTGATGGTTGGGAGCTCAACCAATTTTCTTCGTTTTTCTTTTCTTTTCTTCGGATTTGAGGTAGGTGAGACTTAAATTCGTATTCTAGACGTTGTTAAGATGATTTTGATACATATATATGCTTAATTTTGTTGAATATTATGAGATTTGTATATATATATGTGTGTGTGTGTGAATGCGTGTATATATATATGCATATGTGTGTGAAGATCTTACATATATTTGAATTATTACTTGATTAAGTGTTGTAGAAACATGTGATTTAAGTGTTTATACATAAGTTATTGTTGAGATTGAGACTTGAATGGGTGATTTGGGGAATAAATTGGAGTTGGGTTTCGTTGAAAATGAACCCAAGAATTGCGCACTAGACTCTAGTGTCCAGATAGACTGACCAACGTGTCCAGACTGGGAGTGTCCAGACCAACTATTTTTGGTGTCCGTACCAAGGAGGTGTCCAAATCACAACTTAGGGTGTTCGGACACTAACATTGAAAAATTTCTAAGAATGTCAAAATTGCTTTTAAATGTACGTTTTATGCTCAAACTAAATTATTTTTGATTTTAAAAGATAAAAAAAATGAACGCCAAATCATCATTAAGCCTAATGAAAATGTATTTTTATATTGAGTGATATTTATTTATATGATTGAGCATATTATATGCATGGGACTGGGGTTGCATTATCCGATTTTGTGTTGTAATTATTAATTGACCGAGAGTGTCATATTTATATTGTGATGTGTCCTAGGCATGGGTTAAATATATGAGGGATTCATGATTTGAGAAAATGATAAATTGAAATTTTGAAAATACCGAATAATTCCGAGTTGATATATATGACTAGAAATTAATCATTTGTAGTTGAGACGTTAATTATGAGATATGATTATGAGATTTTCTCCAAACTGCAACCAGATCCTGTTTTAGTTAAGCTGATGCCTAACTAAGGATGTAACATAGTTCCCTAGTAGAAGGGGTAGGGGTGCAACACAGTTCTCCTGAGTCTCACAGTGCAAAAGGGGTAAGGGGTGTAACACAGTTCCCCCGAGTCTCACAGTGGCGGGGGTGTAACACGGTTCCCCACTCGATTTATATATATATATATATATTGAGATATACGCTTGCCGTAAGCGTAAACAATGCAATTATTTGCCTCGCGTGCTTTGTTAAGCGTCACCCGTCCTAAGATAAGAATGGGAGTAGATGGAGATTAGAGAATATATTAGCCATTGTATTGCATCGCATGTGTATTATCATATCATATTTTGGTGGATGTTATTGTGAGTTATGTTATATGCTTGATTATTGTTCACTCGTGCACATTCACACGGTTTTACCTACTGAGCAAGTTTACTCATCCCATCCATATTATAGGTGATTTGGCGAGGCCAAGAAATAGCCACCTAGAGCTGAGTTGAGATTAACGGATTAACCTAGCACGTGATTATATTTTGTCGATGAATTATTGTATTTCTATTTGTGCGACCTGAGGTGTGGGTCCCAATTTACTGCATGTGAGATTGTATTATTATTATATTGTTTCGGCTGTGTAAGCCTTGGATGGGTGTCACTGGGGTGTGATGTTAGCTTTTATTCTTGTGATGTTGTTTCTATTATTTTATATGGGAATGAGGGACGATGTTAAATATTTTAATTATTATTATTATGTTTATAATTTGACCTTGGGACATGTTTTTATTTATTTTAATTAATTTCCATATTTTTATGCCATCATCCTAGACTTTGAGGTTGGGGGCATGACACAATAATTGAAAATATTTCAAATTTAATTAAAAAATCATTTAAAAAAAGTTTCTCAAACAATTAATAGAGTAATTATTAATTAAAAGTATTGTAAGTAATTAAGGAGCATTTAGATAAAATAAAAGAATATTATAATAGTAGTTGGCAGTTTTAGGGCATTTATAAGGAAAATAAAAAAAATAAAAGGGTAAAATTATTTGAACAATTTATAAAAATTAAAAAATTACTTATACGCTACTTTCAAATTGTGAGTAGTTATTGGTTGTTAAGGGTCATAAATAAAAAATAAATAAATAAAGATTTAGTAGAAATAAGTTTCACAAAAAAAAAGATTTTACCAAATCTTGGTGTTTACTCTGTAATAGTATAGATGATACAAAAAGTGTAAAAGTGTATATATTTACAATTTTAAGTTGCATGTACATTAAAAATATTAATTTTTTAAAATATTAAAAATATTAATTAAAAATTTTTATAAAAATATTGAAAATTATATGGAAAAAGTGATAGTGTATTTTCATATGAAGTGATCGAACTAGCAACCAAAGTGGAGAGAAAAAAAATGAATCTTGGCCATTAAATAAATTTAATAATTGGAAATATCCCAAATTCAAATTATTAAACTTTCTTATTATATAGATGACACAAAGAGTGTAAAGGTGTATGCATTTAAAATTTTAAGTTTTTATGTATATTATAAATATTAAATTTTAAAAATTAATATAAAAAAGATTAATTCAAAAAACTTTTATAAGAAAATATTAAAAAATATAGAAAAAACGAGAGAGTGTGTTTTCATTTGAAGTAATTGAAATGACAACAAAAGTGAAGAGAAAATGAAGTAATTCTAATTACTGAACAACTCTAATGATTGAAAATATCTCATATTTAAATTCTAAATATTCCTTATTATAAATATTTAAATTCTTGAGTTTTCCTATATAATAGATATAAAATTAAGATAATTTGATGATTTGATTCTACAGTAATTAATTAATTTTTATCAAAGAGGCAGATGTAATAATTAAATGGGAGAAGAGATTTTTTACCAAAGATTTGAATGCAAATGTATGCAGGCCCCCAAAAAATAAATTACAGGATGGATATTCTATTCAAAATATTGAATAAAAAATAAAAAAAAATATTATTGGACAGTAAAGTAACCTAACAAACAAAATATTTGCCACGACTTAAGACGCGTTTACTAGCAACCATATTCGGACAGCTACGAGGAAAATGACATTTAATATGGGATAGAAAAGTAATACAAGTAATTAATATAATATATATATATATATATATAGATAGGTAGATACAAATAGAAAGATGGCATGTGGAGGGGGTGCCCTTAAGACACAAATTAATGTTTAAATATCAAAAGGAGAAAGTAAACCTTAATATAGGCAGAAAAATCATATCACCCAAAGGACAATAGATATGATTCGCATTTTAAATATAGTAAAAAAATTAAGATTAATACCTTATAACTAAAGGGCATAGAGCCTGTTTTGTAGTAAAACAAGTAAGTCCCACCCAAAATCACAAGCCCAAATAAAACCTCTCTCTCTCTCTCTCTCTGCCCTCTAATCTCTCTCTCTCTCTCTCTCTCTCTGCCTCTCTCTCTCTCAGCCCTCTAATCTCTCTGTCTCTCTCAATCACGGAGGAGGAGATGAGAGATGACCCTTCCCTCTTGTAAACGGACCGTCCCTAAGAACGCCGTTACTTGAGACTAACCCCGTTAAGTCACGTGCCTTACATAAAATCTTCTATACATTGTATGGCGCTTGAGCGATTGTCTCTCGCCCCGGCGCCCGTTGACGCCGACGTAGACGCCGTCCCTAACGGCGGGGACGGGCGACAGCTGATTGTTGAAGTCGGAGATGACGGAAACAAAGCGCCGAGGCTGCCTCGTTGGACGAGGCAAGAGATTCTGGTGCTTATACAAGGGAAGAGGGTGGCAGAGAACCGGGTTCGGAGGGGGCGGACGGCCGGCATGGCGTTTGGGTCGGGTCAGGTTGAGCCCAAGTGGGCGTCGGTCTCGTCGTATTGCAAGCGGCACGGTGTGAACCGGGGGCCGGTCCAGTGCCGGAAGAGGTGGAGCAATTTGGCCGGAGACTATAAGAAGATCAGAGAATGGGAATCGCAGATAAGGGAAGAGAAGGAGTCCTTTTGGGTGATGAGGAACGATTTAAGGAGAGAGAAGAAGTTGCCGGGGTTTTTTGACAGAGAGGTCTACGACATACTGGACAGCGGGCCGACCGCCACAGTTACTCCGATAGGTCTGGCTTTCTCTCTGGCGCCGTCGTCGGTAGCGGTGGAAGGGAAGGAGGGTGAGGAGGAGGTGGCGGCGGAGGAGGAGGCCGAGGCCGTGTTCGATAGCGGCAGGAGCGCCACCGCGGAGGACGGGTTGTTTTCGGATTTTGAGCAGTCGGCGCAGGAGGATGATGTCGGCGGTACTGGGGGCGGCGGCACTGAGAAGGAAAGGGTGGTTCCGGCGACAACTGTACCTGCTCCTGTTCCAATTTCAGGTAATTTGGATGGGAGGCTGGAGCTAGCTGTACATTTGATACATATAGATATGCATGCTTGTGTGGTTTGTACTTTTGTAGAACCTAAGCCTTCTCTCTGGAAATGATACAGAATAAAGCCTTCTGGAAATGATGATGTTTTCTGTGGTGTCTCTGTTTTTGTAGGGTGATGATGGATTTTCCATTACTGCCATTGAAGGCCTTTTTTTTTTTTTTTTTCAAATTTCTTAATATTATTTTATTTTAAGTATTCATTAGCTCTTATTTATTGATGATGGTGATGATATATATATATATATATATATATAACCTTTTTGTTTGCTTTTAGACAAAACTTATCAGCTGATTATTTTGCTGATTTATATAGTTTTGATTTACAGAGAAACAATATCAACCATTTCCAACAACCGAGTCTCCATCTCAAGGTAGTTGTTATTCTGGATAGAACTATATAGAACACGTACGTGCAAGTAAGCAAGCTCATCCTGTTTATAAAATTCGAGAACCCACTTCTTTAGAGTTTGTAGAACTGCAAGCGTTTTTGTTCTTCAAAGATTGATTTTTGACTTAATTTCTATTGGCTGTGCTCTCAAACTAGTTTGGTAGTAATGAACTTTTATTTCCGTATATGCGAAATTTGTTTGGACAACTCTTCATGCATCGGATGTCAAAATTATGTCACAATTTATGGATATCATCATGTCTCATCACAAAGTGTTCATTCGGCAAGGCAGCCAAAAAAGCATTTTTTTTAACACCTTCACTCATTTCCTTCTTCTTTATTATATGAAAATATAATGATGGATTATGGATTCGTCATTGCTTTGTGGATCTTATTTGGGCATAAGGGGACTGAACTTCTGGTACGTGGAAGTCCGCAGCCGCTACCCCGTACTAGGGTGCGCACAGGGCGAAACACGCTCCAGGACCCTAGCCGGCAAAGGCCCCTGGAGAGTTAACCAGCCTAGGCAAGCCCTGGCTGACCGACACGACCGAGAGGAGGCCATTAGGCACCTGCCATTACAGCGGTAACCCACCCCCCTGTGGGGGAGTCGAACCCGGAACCTCGAGAGGCCCAAGCTCTAAGGCGAGCCCGACTTCCACTCGGCCACCCCCGAAAGGGCATAAGGGGACTGAACTTTCTCATAGGTTTTGTGGATCTTATTTTGTTTGGATCAGATGTCAAAATTATGTCACAATTATTTGGTTCAATCGGGTCAATTTCCAATTTCCAAATATCCTTTGCAGGACCCACCTCCTTGTCTTCATGGGTTTTTGGTAATCTATATGGCACTGGCAGGGTATAGGCTTCCAGTTTATTCACACTCTTCCCAGTCTGTTTACGTGTCAATTATCAGCGTTATCACTGAACGATAATATTGGTAAAAGTTTTGCTCATTGGTAATTATATATAAAATTATTGAAATATTATAAAATAGAAAAAAAAAATGAAAATCTCCATGCATGCCCAAATTGATAGAAGCCCATAAAATTTTATCTACATCATGCGGAGTTTCTTGCATCTTTTTGTATAAATCTTGGCCATGGTTGTATCTAAAAAGAAATTGGTTTGGTTCGTTGGATGGTGTTCTTCTAAACATCAGACATTAACTTTGTTCTGTAGGCGCAGAACATGGGAAACAACAAACTTTAAACCCCGAATCAGGGGCTACTTCTCAGGAAGGGCGCAAAAGGAAACGGTGTGCTGCGGATGGAGATGAGGAATCAAACAGCCTGCAGTGTCAGTTGATCGACGTTTTAGAAAGGAATGGCAGAATTCTGAGCGCGCAGCTCGAATCTCAGAACACCAATTTTCAATTGGAAAGGGAGCAACGCAAAGACCACATCGATGGCTTGGTTGCCGTTCTCAATAAACTGGCTGATGCTTTGGGCAGAATTGCTGAGAAGTTGTAGCAAAGAGCCATCAGAAACAGAGTGTAAATAACAAAAGTTATATCACAGGTCAGGGGATATATAGGGGAGGTTAAAGGATTGGTAGGCTAAATTCATATCAGGATCAAATTCAAATGGTTTTTCCCATAATTTTTTGCCTTCCTCTTTTTTTTTTTTTTTTTTTTTTTTTTTTAGTGCTGCTTCCATTTTCCCTTTTTGTGGCTTATTGCCATTATAGGGTAGCAAAGAGAGAATAACAAATCATGGGAATTTGAGAGTTACCAGCTTTTAAGGTTTTTACTTCTTTTAATATATGATGTATAAAATAGTTAAGACTGTATCAAGGTTTTGTCTCCATGATGTTGCAGTTAATGTACAGATTGTTGATATCATCATCCAATTTAAGTAATCTGTTGGTCCCCATTAAGTTATTGTCTGGGATGTAGTGTCGCTTTCCTATTAATTTTGATTCGGGAATTTCCTTGGACCTTCATTTTGTGCCTGCTAATCCATCCATCGACCCACTGCTGCATCCGCAGATGATGGGGTAATGCATTGCTTTTGTACATATATATATATATATATATATATATCAATATCTGTATTGGGTCTGCATTGTTCCTATTGCAGATGTTTGCAGGAATGATATCTGCTGTTTGTTCCACGCCCGACCATAGACTTTGTGTTGTAAAGCGGAACTCTGCCAAATAATTAGAGAAATTGCTTTGATTTCGTGTTCAAACCCTCTTTGGTGCTGTGAGTTTAGAGTGAGATAAATTGAGATAAATTAAGAATTCGTAATACGTGTAATGAAAGAAAAAAATTGATGGGATATAAAATTAACAGAGATTTATAGAGTTTTTTAGAGTTTGTTTACAAACTAAACGGACCTTTGTGTATTTGTAACACAATAATGTCAACAATAATTACGATTGAGTATTGCGAAATTACTTTTATACCCCTGTACCAAAAATGAAAGATGGCTATTATCTGCTTCGCTTAAAAATTTTTTTCTCAATGCCCATTTTATTTAAAGCTAAAATGAGGTCAAGAAAAGTGACATGTTTTTAAGTGAAAAATAAAAATATTTGCTTCAAATTAAATAACATTAAAGGGTGTAAATGCAACGAATGTAAAATATAGGCGGTGTAAATATAAGTTTTAAAATTGTTAAGAGTTAAAATTGTTATTTTTGATGAATTTTTTAAAGCATTTTTATTTTAGTTTGAAATATAAAAAGTGTAAAATGTAATGATAATTTTGGTCTTTAGTACAAGAGTAAGGCAGTTAACCCTTAAATAATTTACTAATTAAGATGAATGGTAATAGGTAGATTTGATGTTCACACTTACCAAAAAAAAAAAAAGATTTGATGTCCACGTCTGATCAAATTTATTTATGGTCTATTGTTTTATTCTAAATTTTTTTAATCATAAAAATTCTTAAATATTTAATAAAATAATTTAATTCAATAAAATAACTGATTTAAAAGTAAATTATTGTTTTAATAGTAATTAATTTAATAAAATAAAAACTGTAATTATATTATTTACTAAAAATTAATTTTAATTTTAAACAAACATTTAAGTAATTTAAATTATTATATACTAAAAATTAATTTTAATCTTAAGCAAACATTTAATTATTTTAATAGCATCTAACAAAAATTGATATGACGTTTTGTTTATTGCTTAAACTTATTTAACATAATTGTGGATATTACGCTTTATAGAGGATAATTTCGTAAGTACTCTATCAAGACTCACATTATTCCAGGAAGAGTAAGTTATTTTCGTGATTTTTGTAGAGAATGACTTATTATAGAATGAATATAACATTTTACTCTTTTAAAATTTGATCAAATAAAAAATAAAATACCCATACTCATTTTACTTTTATTCTATCCATCTAAATATAATTATTAAATATATACATATGTACAAAAAAGAGGTCATCAAAAAGTTGTTAATGTGACCTGACTAATTTACACAAAAAATTGAATAGGAAACTTTAAGGTGATTCATATATATAAATATATATATATATATATATATATATACAAGGTCACTTGAGTAAATCATGTGATTAACCCATAAAACTGGGGATTCATCTGTTGACTTACTTTTTATTCTTGGGTGCATGAGAGCTCATCCGCTTGTCATGGATAAGGCATATTCGTAATCAGAAAAGTCCTTAAAGAATGTTATAGAATATTACTCTATCTTCTTAATTAATTGATGGGGTACGCTGGGAGAGGGATAGGACTATACAAATTAAGTAATTGTTTTTTTTTGTTTTTTTTGGTAATTATAAGTAATTGTTTTTAGCCAGAATCTTTTGTATCTTGGTCAACAGATGAATGCAAATGATGTATAAATGAAAAAATGTTACGCAGTGTTTTTTTTTTGGTAGGTATGTTTTGCAAATTGCAATGTCATTATTATAAATTGATGGAGGGAGAGGCATATGACTATATCTTTATCACCATGTGTGTGTGTGTGAGAAAATATAAAATTCTAAATACATACCTGAATGGATTTAAAAAATATAAAAAATAAAAATATTCATTAATATAATAATATATTAATTTTTTAAATTTAATTAATTAATTTCTTACATTTTTATCCCAACTGGAGAGGAATTTTAAATTTATATCCTTTTTTCATTACAAATTATTGACCAAAAAATAAAAATTGATAAACATTGAATAAAATTAAAAAAAAGAATATAGAGAAAATAATTATGAAAAATATTTGATCATTATCTGAATTAAAAACTAAAATAAAAGACATTCAGTTTTTTAATTTCTTAACTTTCATTTATTTTTTTTATTTTCTATCATAACCCAAATAAAAAATAAATTTTATGTTTGTATTCCTTTCATTTTTTTTATGGAGAGAGATGTAGGTGAGAAAGAAAAAAAATTGATAATATAAAATAAAATAATAAAAAAGAAAGAGAAAAAATAATTGGTAAAAGAATATAGAAGCTTCTCAAAAAAAAAAAAGTTGTGATTGGAGTTAGAATTTGGTGCCAAAAAAAAAATGAATTTAAGATAAAAAGAAAAATACAGGAAAAATTAAAAAACCATAAAATCCTAAATAATATGTTTTAATTTAATTTTTTATATTTTTTCTTTATTATAATTTAAGCAAGAGACAGAATTTTGAATCCTTAACTTTTTTTTTGCGACAAATTCTTGATCTAGACATTGTTTAAGCAAAAGAAGAAGTTTTGAATTTCTACTCCTTTCTCTCTCTCTCTCTTTTTTTTTTTTTTACATGGAGAAAGAGATATGTTTTTTCTTTTCTTTTTTAATGGAGAGAGAGACACAAAAGTGTGAGCGAAATAGAAAAATTGAATAAATATAAAATAATATAATAAAAAATATAAAAATTAACTAATAAAATAATATTTGAGTTTATCCCAAAAAACCAAAACTTAAAAAAAAAAAAGGTAACACTTGAAGGACAAAAAAAATAAAATAAAGTCAATGAAAAAATTAGCAAAATATATTGAAAGTGCATTGCAACTTATTATAAAAAAAAATATAGAAACGCTTGAAGGACAAAAAAATATAAAATAAGAGTAAAAATAAAAAAAAATTGTTAAAAATAGGTACGTTAAAGGTGCATTGCGGTTTATTATATAAAATAGATATATAGAAGATAAAATTAAAAATAAAAAATTGTAACTTTGGAAAAATTATACTAAAAAAAGGAAAAAACGTATCTTAAAAAATCATAAAAAGATATACAGAAAGGCAAAATAATAATAAACCTTAGATAGGAAAATGGTTAAAATCGAAAAAAAAAAAGTGCCCAAAAACCTTTAGTTTTACTCTTAACAAAGAAAAATCAAAAAGCCAAAAAAAAAAAAAAGTGGTAATAAATGAAAAACAAGAGAGGCATAATTGAAAAAAAAAAAAAAAAAACCAAAAAGGGCCTTTTAAACCCAAAATCACATTCCCACTTATTACATAGAATAAATATGCATCTTTACAATTATTACAAGTGAGTATAATTTTGATTGAGTTACTAAAAATATGATATGAAGCTATCTCATAATATATTCCTAACTTACAAGGCAAGTAAATATTAATTTTTTCTATAAATTTAGGTAAGGAGAAAGAGAGACTCTCATAATTCTTATTTTTTTGTGCTGAATCGAGAAGCCATTGAAGTTAATTAAGGTACCTTTTTTTTCCATTATTATAATACTTCTCTCTTTGATATTCATTTGTAATGTAAAGAGGTATGACTTTCCATTGTTTCTTTTGGCTCTACATATTTTATTCGTTGCTGTTACTGTAAAATTTCCCCTTTGTGTTTATCTCTGAACATTGGCAAGAAACCACATAAGTTTTTAGCCTTCTCTTCTCGTTTGTTGTGCACCAAGTTTTCCTATGTTCTTAAGTTGCCTCCTCATCTATTGGCAGATTTGCTTTATTCAACGACCCAAATATGTGCAACAATTAACCTATAGAATTTGTGGCTAGGTTTTAATTTAGAACCTTTATGCAATATGATATGATGTTAAATGATAGAACCCCTTATTTTATCTTAAAAAAATACATAAATGTATCTGTTGACATATACATACAAAAATATAATGTATATAGATTTGTATAAAATTAAGATGCATAGCTTCTCGAACCAGAGACAAGAAACACCTCAAACGCTCTTTTGTCATAAATTTTATAGCTTTCCTTCCATGGTGGAGAGGGGAAATATCTCTGGTTCTATAAATAGGTTGCCATATTTTTTTTTTCTGGTCTCATGATCTTTTTTACAACAACCAAAAAATAAATAAAAATAAAAAATATTGATTCATGCTAGATATTCTTATATTTTCTTAGCTTGCACTGAATATTTAGAAGGTTAATAACCGACACTTAAAAATTTTCTTCTATTATTTATCGGATTTAGTGTAATTTTAATTTTATTACTTTATTTGATGAAAAGAAAATATTAATATCATAACAATGAGTGCATTTGAATTGATAAAAAGTGAGATAAAATAAGATAAGTTGTAGATTTATAATTCGTGCAGTGAAATAAAAAGTAAATAACTTTTAAAATTTTTTAGTATTTTTTAATATTTTTTAGAATTTTTTTTTTAACGGGCCCATATTTATTTTAGTGAGAGTAATATACGTATTTGCAGAGGCTGAAGTGCAAAAAGTATTTTACCAACTAAGTGCATTCATTGCATTTATTTTACATTAATTACATTTTAATCAAATATGATTCTCCATATTTTACATTGATTGCATTTCAATTACTTTCCTTCTAACTTTTATTTTTATTTTAAAATTAATTTTAGTTAAAATAAATCGAGACCATTAATTTATTTAGAAAAAATCAATTCCATTCAAGCAATGCATTTCAGCCTCTTGTAATATACAATCATTAATGTACATGATATGAATGTGCTCGTAACATAAATAACTCCGATACTAAATATTATTTTCTATATAAAAACCCATTAAATTATATAGTCAGTGGCCGAGTCACGTGGTACTCAGTGCAGGTGAAGGCCTACGTTGATTTTTTTTTTTTAAATTATTTGATATAAAAAAATTATAAATATTTATAAAAAAATTTGTGGATGTATTTGGAGACATTCTTTAGTAAATTTTGATATTTATTTACCAAAAAATTTTTAGTAGTTTTTTACAATTTTTGGATGTTTGGTAAAAGTTTTGACAATTTTGAGTAATTTTAGTAACTTTTGACAACTTTTAACAATTTTTGATAATTTTTAACAATTTTTGTGTGTTTGATAAAAATTTTGGTAACTTTTGAATAAAATAAATTATTGTAACAAAGTAGAAAAGTGGCAATGTATTTGATATCAATGTATAGTATTTTGTATTTTATCGTATTTTATGTATTTATTTAAAATTTAAAATTTTACACGTGATTTGACCTATACTGATCCAAATTCCTGCGTACGCCACCGTATATAGTTATTATAAGAGAAAATTATGACATCGATCGTTCTAGCATCATTAAACTGATTACAAAATTATAGGGTAAACACTTTTTTCATAATAAAGGAATGCTTCACTGAATTATTACTTTCAAGATTTAGGCCCACGGATGCCGCATGGATCTTTAAAAAACATCTACTGATTGTCTATGAAGTTCAAGCATTCCATTATTATTGTTGTCGTTGTTTTTTTGTTGTTGTTTTGTTGGGCTCTAATATCTCTGTAGATGGGTCGAGCTAAACAACACATGGAATTCATAACCAAGGAAAGGGAACGTTTGACAACCTATAGAAAGAGAAAGGAGGGCTTAAAGAAGAAGGCTCACGAACTGAAAACTCTCTGCGACGTAGAGGTGTGCTTGATCATCCACGGACCAAAGATCGATCGCCGTCCGATTCCCGACGCGGAAATCTGGCCCTCAAATCCGGACGTAATCCACCGCTTGATCGACTCCTACAAGAACCAGTCCAACGAAGACCGAGTAAAGAGAACCTCCAACTTGTCCAACTACTTTGAGGAAAGGACCCAGAAGATTGAAGACGCACTCGCGAAGCTACGCAAGAAGAACGACGAGGCTACCTACTCTACGTGGGACGATCGCTTCAACGATTTGTCCAAGGAGGAACTGAGACAACTCCAAAGCATATTGGATCGGAAGCTTCAAGAAGTCAAAGCTAAGGTTGCGATCATGAGGAAAGCTGCTACCCAGAACTTGGGTGATTGTTCTTACGCAGAAACAACCCAAAACCGTTATTGTCATAATTATTCAATGCTAGCTCCAGCTTTGCCCGCTGGGGCGACCAGCATTCATGAGTTGGAGGAAATTGACGCCATCACTGCTCATTATTCTTTCAATCAGACTCGCCTTCAGACCGAAACGAATTCGATTGCGAACCCGTGGACGACGACGACGACGACGATGGTGAACAATAGTCCTAGTTGTGCTCAAATGGGTGCCGGTGGTAATTTCCCCTACAATTCAATGGACAGGGGAGCTTATAATTATTGTGATCCGATGACATTGGAGAACATGGTTGCTAATACTTTTCCGGGTCCTCTCCCTCTGGGTTTTTGCAATCCAAATATGCAGACGATGTCGCCTAATTATCTGCACTACTTGAAGATGGCGAGTGCTTCGTCAAGCGTGCAATTGTCTCAGATGGATGAGTTCAAATTGAGGGAGTTTCAGATGAAGAACATGAGATGAATTTGAGTTTTGCATTCTGATGGTACATTATTTGATGGTCGATTTTTCTTTTTTTTTCTCCCTCCAATTCAGAGAGCTTGCATACTGCCGTTTATGCTGGATGACTATTTACTTGATATTGAGGAGTTACAACTTCTAAATGACAAGTGGCAATGATTGTATTTAAGTATTTTTTTTTTTTTAACTCACCAGAGTCAACTTTCTACTTTTCACGTCAAAACGTGGAAAGTCGACTAAGACTTATATAACGCACACAGACACAACCCGAATTCCTGATGTAAAAACTAGTCCCACACCTAAAACCACATCTGGAACCATGACATCACCATGCTTACAATGGGTACCAAATTTACTATAATTCAGTCCCACACACGGGCAAGAGTTATTTTTATTTAAGTCACTAAAGTCAATTTTTCACGTCAAAATGTGAAAAGTCAATTAAGGTTTATATAACGCACGCACACAACCCGAATTCCCGATCTCGAACCTATTTGAGTAATTTTTTGCTTGCACAGTGGATGGATGGAGAGAAGAATGGCGGCTGCCGGGTGCAGAACAATGGGATGAATTACTCAAAATTTAAAGTTGCTTCTATTGACTTCTTCAATAGATACATTATATTGATTAAAAAAAATCAATATCTTTCACTCAACTGCTAATATTTTTCAAAGAAAAATAATTTTTTTTTAGGAGGAATTGGTCAAAGAAAACTTTGATGTGAAAGTTTGTGAAGTTGTCACTTTAAATAAAAATACTGTTGAACTATCATTCAAACAACTTTTTATAATAAATTATTTTGTTAGAATCTCAAAAGCAAGTATGACGAAAGAATGTATGAATGACAACATTTTTTCAGAGCGAGAGAGAAAATATAACTAAAATTTTAAAAGTGAACTCTATATCAATATGTAAACCCATGGATCAAGTCAATAATGCTAGAATATTCTGTTGTGTGGACTACTATTGTCGTAAACTTTTGTTTTATAAAATACTGATCTGAATTATTATTTTAATCGGACATGTATGTGAGCCATATAATTCAGGCTAGTACACATCTTATTGAATTAGTACGGTTGAGTGAACTTTGTAGTCCTAAATTGAACACAATAAAGAATTACAAGATGTAAATATATATTTTTTTTAGGTACGCATTTTATTGGATGTGAATTGAACACATTAAACAAATTCTACCCATCAGTTCGCCTTTCTGAGAATTTAATATTCAAAATTCACAGATATCTTAAGAGAATACGATCTCAATTATATCAACTAAGACCCCCTTTAAAACAGTACTACAGCATCAGGAAACAGGGTCATCTAACTTCGCCTTGGCTCGATAATGACGACCTGGCTTCTGAAAACCAGTACTCCTCGTATTTGTTGCATTTGTTTCCAGCTCTTCTTCAATGACATTCACTTCACTTCTTTGGGTCTCCCCAGCTGCAATGCCAAGTGGAAACCCTGTCTGAATCAACGTCGACTGCTTACAACCATCAGCGTGGTTCTGCTTCACTTCACTACTGTTATCTTTAACTGGTCTCGTTCCACTTCCCTTCTTCCTTGGTACGAAGGTTACTGATTTTGGAAGATCTGATGATGATGCGTTACTTGATAGTGATTCAGAACCTGGGGGCTTTGACGCTTCTAAGACCATACAAACTTCGCTGTTATATTCATCATTCACCTCAATGGATGAATCAAAACTATAACGTTTATATTTGGAAGGATTCAACACATAATCGGGAACCCTTCTAACCAAAGAAGAGTTGTCATCTGAAATACTGGTCTCCAAGGAGGGAGTGCCGGCCATGAAATCTTCAGGTTTTTCCGATGCTTCTTCACAATTGTATTTGCAATCTGGGTCAAACCTAACACGCTTTAGCACCTTAGAATCCGCTGCATTGATTTTCCTCTTCAATATAGATTTCAGTTCACCACCACTACCACCTGATGCTTTAATACAACCCCCATCCTCATTTGACAAAGATTTATCTGAACCGAATTCCTGTGCTTCTACCTCATCTTCTTTCAG
The DNA here is from genome assembly GCA_019916065.1 of Vitellaria paradoxa. Classification (NCBI taxonomy): domain Eukaryota; kingdom Viridiplantae; phylum Streptophyta; class Magnoliopsida; order Ericales; family Sapotaceae; genus Vitellaria; species Vitellaria paradoxa. The sequence goes on from CM034233.1 coordinate 13,864,209, forward strand.
CCTAGTTCTTGCAGCAATTCGATTGGCACGGATATCCCTAGAGGCATGGCAAACAGAACTAGGAAGCACATTGTGAGAGTTCAAATATGGGCCGTGCTTGTTGACATCACTCATATACAAGAAATCACCAACATTCTCTGCGCCCTCAGCCACTTTATCGTATTCATCTTCTTCTTCCTGCAGGCAGTTTTGATTACAGGAAAATATTATCCTCAGATGCAAAAAGTAGCATATGCACACCCTACAAGCATATAAATGCAGTAGAATTCCATTAATGAAAATACATGAATGCTATCTGTTACATGGACTCAAGTATGGACGTGTATCCAATAGTTAGATTCATCTATCCTCTTACTTAATAATACGAAGACATGGAAAATAATCATATATAATATATTTAATATAATTACCTTTATACTATAAGATAATATAGTATTTACAAGGCGTCATTGGATTATTTCATGCAAATATAAGTTTTATGCATAATTATATGCTAAAATTGAATTGCTTAATATGCTTGTATAGATGTCTAATTATATACGTAAATGCATATACCACACCGTCATCCAAGAGTCTTTTACTCAAAATGTCAAGCATCTGACACAAGTACATTATACCATAATATGAATGTATAATTCAAACTACTATTCATCCAGACTTTTTTCTCACAGATAAGCCATTCCAAATTTAATATCAACAGCAAATATAGCAAATCTGAATACTAAAGCCCACATTCAACTGATCTCATTGATTTATATTGTTCATGGGAAGAAGTTCATTTTTAATACAATTGTACCATCATCGATTAGCAAATTTGTGGTGCCATCTTGAGCAAATATAGTAGAAAATCAAACAATTTATTAATATTGCCTGCAAGTGGATCAAATGCAACAAACTCATTGTTGGACTAAGTTGCTCATATCCCAAAGCAAAATGTAAGCAAAAGGGGGTGGAGGGATGGTCTTAACAAATTAACAATACAATATTTCTAATGATTTACATAGCTATGGCCCAAACAGTGCAATTTTTGGTCAGGATGGCTCTATGATCCAAATGGTGAACGACCATCAAGACGGCCGATGTTTTCAGGGATGCACAACCCAAGTGGTCCGGATTGTGCTGTCCAGACAGTCAAGCTAGGGGTGAGCAAAATCAATTAAAATTGAATTTCTAAACTGAATCATTCATATTTAGTTCAAAAGGTTCAATCTATTCAGTTAATTTGGTTTGAAGATCATGTAAATTTAGGTTTTTGGTTTGATATGTATGTAACCGAACCGACCAAATTAACTACATTACATAAAACTATATATTGATCAAATATATATATTCTATATTTTAAAAATATATTAAAACCGAACCAACTGAATTCCAAACCAAAATATTTTGGAAATCGAACCAAAATAGTTTCACTCTTGTTCCACTGGATAAATTTCTGAAATTGGGATCGGTTTGGTTCAATACGGTACACTCAAAAACTGAACCAACCAATGCTCACTCACAACAGGGGCCGAACTTCATTTTGATGCCAGTTTTTATGGTATTTTGCTCAATTTTGTAACTCTAATATTCCCGGTATATAGAGGAACAATGTAGTCTTGCAACCTAAGTCCATTCATGAGTTCAATAGGGAAATTCAAACCTACCATACCCATGGACTTACTAGCAATAACATGTTGATGAAAGTCGTAAATATGTGCTTTTGTGTGTTTTTCTTATTTTTCCAATTTGTTCTCGCATATTCGCAAATTCACAAAACTGTAGAGGTCTAGGTCCAGAAATCACAGCACACAGCCTTTGTTTGGGAGAGTGGGAGGAGAAGGGAAGGGAAAATTGGAAATGGAATGGAGAGTAAGGAAAGAATGTGGCTAAAAATACCATTATACCCTTCAAAATAAATTTATTTGTGATGGCAGTCCATGGAAATAATGAAAAATAGTAAAGATAAAATATAAACATAATTTAAAACCATTTTACACCCATTACACCCCCAAATAAAACTTGGTTAATGGATGTATACTGGTCATCCCATTTCCCTTCCCTTTACCTCCTCCCAAACAAAGTCACCGTTTCTCATCCTCATTCCCCTTCCTTCCAACACCCCCCCCCCCCCAAAAAAAAAAAAACACACACACACACACACACACACACACAAAGCCCACCTTTCCCTAAACAAAGCCAGGTGAAATCACAAGTTAAAATCATACGTATTTCGTAGCATAGATTCATTCTGTGCCCTTTGAACATATACTAACAGCATAAACGACCAGGCAAATGCTTCGGTGCTTCACATCGAATTAAATAAGATCAAAGGAACAAATAACATCTTAATCAACGTAATTAGCTGAAGTTGAATAAAAAATTGAAACTTTGATAAAATGATGAGATTGTACCTCATCATCAAGCGTGCAGTCCAAGCCTATGGAAGATCTGATCTCCCAATTATCTCTATCACCATGATCATCATCATCATCGGCACGTTGAGAGGAATGTTTCTGTCTCGAAGAACCGCCACCAAATTGTTCATCTTCGTCATCTTCACTGTGATCTTCGAGGTCGTGATCTCGCCGCTCTCTCCCAGTATTTCTGGAGCTCTTCCGACCTTTGACGAACAGCCCGTCGAACGACGAAGAACAGGGGATTTGGTCGTCGTCTCTGCCGGACCCGGAGGTGCCTTGTCGCCACTCTCTCTTCTCAACCTCATCGTCGGTGAGAGACCAGGGGGGTCGCAGCGATGGAGATTGGGAAGAGGAGAGCGATCCAAACACCTTGTGGACTCGAGCTCTGAAGTCGTCGCCGTCCATGGAAATGGAATAAACTCCAAGGGGCGGTCGATAGGCTAGCGTTGGCCGTGCCCCTTTTAAAGGAGGCGTTGCACCGCCATTCCACCTTGTTAGTTACTAACTTTGCCTACGATTGTGGGTTTGATTCGAATTAGACCCTATTCATTTGGGTTGGGCCTAAGTGATTAGCAGTGCGGGCTTTTCCAAGATGAAACAGGACCTAAGCCCGGCCCAATCGACAAATCAGTAGGTGCGTCCAGTGTTTGTTTTGCCCGGTGACAAACTTAGAGTGTTATTTGGTACATCTCTTTTCGGCCTTTTTTTTTTTTTTATTTTCAGTTTTTTAAAAACAAGAAAAATAATTCAAAATATATCTAGTCTCCTATGGTTTCAAAACATATTTTAAAAAATATAAAAAATGAGTTTTCAAATGGCGAGCCAAACCCAACTGAAATTTCTCGTGGTTAGACTTAACTCTTTTTAGGAACAAATTTTATGTTAAAAAAATTATTGAATAGTTAAATTTTTTTTTGATAATATAGAAGAAAAATGAAGAATTCGAAACTAAGTAGAAGTCCGAGCGAACTACATATATAGGAACCTAATGAAATAGGATGAAGTGGTGGGATTCGATTTTTGATTAATTGGAATTTTTTTATTCTGCATTTAAAAGTTGAATTGTATGTTTCAATTCTCTGTTTATAAAATTATAAATATTAATTTGATGTAAATTTATTAATACATTATACTATAAATTTTAATTTTCAGATAAAAAAAAACTTAACCAAAACAAAATTTTAAATTATGAAAAGAATAAAAGAACTAAACAAACCGCATCAATGGAGGAACCATGCCGAACAAACCAAAACTTATTCTATTCTTTTATTTTTTTTAATTTCAGTTCGATATTATTCATCCCTGGGCAAGATTGCATATTCAGGAATTACACTAAACCAGAAACCAATTATGTGGTTTTGAGGTGCATTAGAGGACAATATTTTTTAGGTGAACATTTCTTTTTTTTTTTAGGTTGTTTTTTTTGAGTTGTTCATTGCTTACTATATTATTGCAAAGACAATACGCCTTGGGATATAACAAAATTGTCAATTTAACATTTCAAGTGATTTGGTAGGTCTCGTCCTTCCAGCTGGCATTTTAGAAAGGTTTGAACTAGTTGATTAGGTCGGTGAGATGGGTTTAGTTGCGGAAACGGATAGGATTATTTGTGAGTTATTCGAGTTTAGTTTAATAAAAATTCAGTTCGAACTCAATTAAGGACTAAAATTAGTTTGAATCGAGATTGATTTGTGACTCGTTTTAAATTTGATCTTGAACTAGAGTTTAGAAAAATTCGGCTTAAAAGCTCGCGAGTAGATTTGATAAAATAATATATATTTTTTAATAATATTTTTGTTATATATTTTATAATATTTTATTTATTATATTTTAGAATAAAATGACGTTATTTTGGTTTAATGAAGTTATTCACTAAGCTAGCTTGAGCCCAAATTATTCTTATTGAGCTGACCTCGGTATAAGTAGCTCAATCCCAGTACAGACAAATTAAAACTTAACTTGTTTCTACCCCTAACTCGAAAAAAAATTCATTCAATATAAATTTTGAGTTAGGCTTGAGATTGAGATGATAAGTTTGAGTTTGACTCAACCCAATTCCATGAACCCAAATATTTTAAATTATAATTATTATACATATTATGTGACGTGTTAAATTTAGACAAAATTTTAAACTCAAATGATTAAATTGACTAAAATGCATTATATTCCCATAAAAATTCAGTCGAACATATATTTGATCAAGTCAACATTAACAAATTGATAATTTTTAAAAATTGATGATTCTATCTGTTACGGCCAAAATCGTAAGATTGGCAAATCCATGGTCAAATATAGTGTTTCGTAATCTCTAGACTTAGTGTAGGTTAAGACATTACAGTCTTGGGTTAATTAGAAATGTAAATGCCTCAAAAAATCAAGTTTCCATAATGGTTAGAAGCCTTGAAGAGATTGAAAATCAAGTTTCCAAAGTGGCTGGGAGTCCTAAAGAGATTTGAAAGTCTCGGAGGTGATTAACGCTGGAAGACCGCGGGAAGGCCGCGGGATAAAGCTGAGAGCCAATTTGGTCGTGCGGGAAGACCGCTCTGATTCGCGGGAAGGTCGCGGGATCAACTTGCAATGTGATTTTGACCTTAAAGACGATCGATTCAGGTTTTGGATAAAATACAAAAGTTGTAGCCCTTTGAGTCTTCTTTCCAACGCAAAAAGAATCAGGTCAATCCGAAATTTGAGTGAAAAGCTATGGTCAAAATACTGACAGAGTGTCAAGCTGGAATTTCAACTACACGCTACCTCAATAGCCCTAGCCGCCTCTGTTTGTCTATAAATACCTTCCAGGTGTCTTCAAGGTTAAAATACACATAGAAATAGAGAGAATAAATATGAGATTGTGAGCCTTGAAGATTGATCATTCTCTCCACAACTTAGCCAACACAGTTCATGTTCAATCCGAAGGAGTTCGGATTTGAGGTTTGTGATCGCTGTGGATTCAACAAAGCTACCGAGGATTCAGTGTTGAGCCTTCGAGGAGTCGAAGGGCTTTCGCTAGAGGAGTTGGTGCATCGAGGAGTCGTGTAAACGTCAACGAGAGTATAGAGTCAAGGAGTCGATTTATAGAGAGGTTTAGTTTGTAACCAACTTTTAATTTTAGTGAAAGTTTTTTGTATATCTCACCTTCTTTTATCTCTGTGTGTGATTGTGATTGATTGGTTGGGATCCTTCATCAGCATATTTGTGAATTTTCAATTGGTATCAGAGCAAGTACGTTTTTTAGAACAAAACATGATCTTGTTATTTTCTGATGGATCCTCTTAGAGAAGGCGGTTTGAGCACGAGACCCCCATGGTTTGATGGCATCAACTATGCATATTGGAAGGTTCGAATGAGAGCTCATCTAATCTTATTGAATGTCAATGTTTGGTTGGTCATTGAAAAAGGTTGGGTAAAACCAACTCACTATATCAACAATGAAACAGTGGAGAAGCCTATGGATTTGCGGACAAGGGCTGAGCAAGAGAAGGTAGAGTGGAACTATAAGACTCTGAGTTCTATTTTTTGAGAAGTCTCAGCCGATGAATTTAGAAGAATTTCTAGTTGTGAGATTGCAAAGGAGGCTTGGAAGATTCTGGAGTCGACGTATGAAGGGAATTCTACTATCAAGAAGTCAAAGCTACAAAAAGTAACCTCAGATTTTGAAAGTTTGAAGATGGCTGAAGATGAACCCTTTGATTATTTTTATACAAAGCTCTGTGATCTTGTCAACACCAGTTTCAATCTTAGAGAACCAATTCCTAATCGAAAAATCGTGAGTAAGATTCTTCGATCCCTACCTTTGTCCTTCCAAGCAAAAGTTACAGCTATTGAAGAGGCTCGGGATGTAGATTCAATGAGGGTGAAAGACTTGGTTGGCTCCCTGCAGACTTATGAAGCCAACATGATCAAACCTAAGTCTAAAGGAGTTGCCCTAAAAACGATGAAGGAAGACGAGTCCTCCTCTAGTAATGATGAGTCAATTTACTCTCCTGAAGAAATTGCTATCTGCACCAAGAAAATCAGAAAATTCTTCAAGAAGAAAGATAGCAAGCAAGGAAAGACTGAAAAAGAATGAGAAATGAGAGAAATCATTGGAGAAAAAGAAGATGGAGAACAAGTCAAAAGGTGTAAAGTGCTAAGAGTGCCAAGGATATGGTCACATAGCCCAAGATTGTGGAAACAAGAAGAGTAAGAAGAAGGTTCTTAATGCAACTCTTGATGATACAGATGATTCAAGTACCTCCTCTTGTTCAGAAGATTTTCCAGAGAATTATACTGCCTTCATGGTTAGAGCTTGTGCCCCCTCTAATTCAGCCTAGTCATCCTCTTCTGCGAGCAAGAAAGAAGAATCCTTCGAAAGTGAAGTTGAAGAAGATTCAAATGAGGAAGTAGATGTTGAAGAGGCATATGAACAACTGTACCAAGATTGTCGAAAGCTCCACAAGTAAAATGAGAAGTTGACCGTGAAGAACAAGGTGTTGAAAAGGGAAAGAGACAGTTTAAAAATTGCTCAGGAAGAATTGCAAGCCAAATTTGAAGATCTTGAAGCAAACAAGAAAACTCAAGAGGAGTTGATAGCAACACTTTAAGGCCAAGTTGGAACAAAAAGAAAAAGATGTGAAAGATGCCCAGAGTAAGCTACAATCCATGCAACTCAAGATGAATACTACTTCTTCACAACTTGATGACATACTTGGGATGCAAAGCAACCCACATGACAAAAGATGACTTGGCCACACTGGCAAGCAGGCAGTCAATCTTGAAGCAAAAGTTACCCCCAGTTCCTCAAAGACAACAGCTTCAAAAACAGTCAAAGCTCCTCAACCCAAGAAAGGTAATCAGTCAAGAGCTTACTTTCAAAAGCCTAAAGGTACACCCCCTAACTTGCAACACAAGTTTGTTCCCGTTTGTTTTCATTGTGGTATACCTGGACACACAAGACCACACTGTCACAAACTTTATGGCCTTCTCCTATCCTATGTTGACACTAGGAATTCTTTGAGATATAATTTTCAAGTGTCAAATAGGTTTAATCCTTTAAGATTTCAAAAGTCATATCTTGATTCTAGACCTTACGTGACTTGGCCAGTAAGAAAAACTTAAAGAAAAATTTTTCAAAACCCATTGGTCCAAAACCCAACATTCCCAAGACTCATAATGCTTTTTCAAAATTAAGAACTGTTTGGGTTAGAAAGACTGATTTCTATATCTCCCACGCCCCTAAGAGTGATAAAGGGGTGAGCCTTGATGTGTAGAGTCAAATTTTTTTGAACTAGGATGTGCGTCATTTTTTATTTTTACCTAGTTCTATGAAATCACGTAGATTAAATTTTTTTTAATTTTTGAGATAATTTTTTTGGTGCAATGTTATTCTTTGTAATATTCTTGCATGTTCTCTTACTTCATACACATTTCAAAATCATAGGATTAAAATTGTTGATCTACATAGTGGTCATAAATTTGAATTACTTGATGAACTTGAATCCTATGTTTTGTTGTTCCTTGTCATGGTAGTGGTGTGCCAATTGTAATTGCACGAAGTTTAGTACATCATGAGAAATCTTTTCCACTACTCAACTGTTTTAATAAATTCTCATTTTTGGACTTGTGGTTGCTCTTGAGCTTACATGAAAAATCTAAAATTACTTGGAAATGGCTATCATATGGGATAGAGTGAAAGCTAACCTGTTGACGTGCAGGTTATCAAAATAACCACCCTCTGGGTTTGACGATACAGGAAGAAGGCTACCTACTCATAAAGTGTGTGAAAGCCGCCCAGTAAAAATAAAAAATATTGGCAGATGAATATTGAAATCTTGGTATTTAGTTGAAAACAATGAATTGAGGAGAAACGAGTTGAAGAGCTTACATTGCATATCTTACTCAATTCAATTCAAAGTCCAAAATGAGCAATTTTAAAATTCATGTGAGTATGTGAAAAATGTTAATCATGTTGCACTTAAACTTTATTTCACACACCGCACAGGCATTTGACCATTGGTATGACATATGTGAACAATTTATGACATAAATAGTAGGGTAATTCTTGGAATTCTTATTTGTTACTATTTATGTATGGTCAAAATTTTAAAACTGTGTTTAGTTTTGTGTTTGGGAAAATAGAACTTGGAATGATTTGATCAAGGTTACCTATTGTACCTTATTTTTTTTTTTTTTGTCCATTCATGTCAAAAAGGGGGAGATATAGTTAAGGGGGAGTATGGTTTGAAAAGAAAAGAATTTTGTTTATTAAGGGGGAGAACAATTTTTATATATTTTTTAAGGGGGAGAATATTTTGTATATTTTGTGTCATTTATGTTTTATTTAATTTTTTAATTATTTATTTATTCCACATGATGCCTTGATCGTTGTGTTTAAGTATGCAGCAAACATGTTTTATAATCAGCACATATTGATCAAGGAAGAGTCAACTGAAAACTTAGTGTAGATTGATTTTCTTTTGTAATTTCATTTTTTGAGTTTTTGACATGGAATTGCCAAAGGAGGAGACTGTTACGGCCAAAATCGTAAGATTGGCAAATCTATGGTCAAAGATAGTGTTTTGTAATCTCTAGACTTAGTGTAGGCTAAGACACTATAGTCTTGGGTTAATTAGAAGTGTAAAGGCATCAAAAAATCAAGTTTCCATAATAGTTAGAAGTCTTGAAGAGATTGAAAATCAAGTTTCCAAAGTGGCTGGGGGTCCTAAAGAGATTAAGAAGTCTCAGAGGTGATTAACACTGGAAGACTGCGGGAAGGCCGCGGTTGGCCGCGGGATGAAGCCGAGAGCCAATTTGGTCGTGCGGGAAGATCGAGGGAAGGCCGTAAGAAGACCGCGGGATCAACTTGCAACGTGATTTTGACCTTAAAGACGATCGATTCAGGTTTTGGCTAAAACATGAAAGTTGTAGCCCTTTGAGTCTTCTTTCCAACGCAAAAAGAATCAGGTCAATCTGAATTTTGAGTGAAAAGTTATGGTCAAAAAACTAACAGAGTGTCAAGCTAGAATTTCAACTACACATTACCTCAATAGCCCTAGCCGCCTCTGTTTGTCTATAAATACCTTCCGGGCATCTTCAAGGTTAAAACACACATAGAAAGAGAGAGAATACACATGAGATTGTGAGCCTTAAAGATTGATCATTCTCTCTACAACTTAGCCAACACGGTTCGTGTTCAATCCGAAGGAGTTCGGATTTGAGGTTTGTGATCGTTGTGGATTCAGCAAAGCTACCGAGGATTCGCTGTTGAGCCTTCGAGGAGTCGAAGGGCTTTCGCTAGAGGAGTTGGTGCATCGAGGAGTCGAGTAAACGTCAACGAGAGTATAGAGTCGTGGAGTTGATCTATAGAGAGATTAAGTTTGTAACCAACGTTTGATTTTAGTAAAAGTTTTTGTTAGAGGTTTCTCTTTGTGGGTTTTCTCGTTTCTTGTATATCTCGCCTTCTTTTATCTCTGTGTGTGATTGTGATTGATTGGTTGGAATCCTTCATCAGCATATTTGTGAATTTTCACTATCTTTTGAAATCATTAATTTTGTACAACAATAATTTTTATTTGAAGAATAAAATTAAAGGAAATAATTTTTTTATTTGATTAAAGGACGAATATTAGAAAAATAAATAATGTAAAGAAAATGGGAAAAATATAAAGAAAAATAAATATTATTTTTTCAATTGTCTTTGCTTTCTTCAAATTTATCAAACAAAAGAAAAGTAGAAATTATTATTATTACTATTATTTTTCTCTTTTTTTTTTTAAACTGGTTATTATTTTTCTCCCATTATCCAATTTTCTCCCACTTTAATCAAACAAAATGTTATATTGTATTTTTTCTCAAGAAATTGATATTTTTTTTGTATTTTTGTAGTATGTCTTGTCTAATATTATTTTTTAGATCAATAAATTTTTTATCTAAATAAAACATAAAAAGTTTTTTTCATCGGTCTCATTTGTCTAATTTGAGTGAAAAAGAAATGAAAAGAAAAAAGAAGTAAAGAAAAAAAAATTAAAACTCTCTTGTTTGACTTGTAGGTGATGAGAAGGAAAATTTAAAGAAAATAATTTTTTTATTTGATTAAAGTATAAAAACTAGAAAAATAAATAATGAAAAAAACAGAGAAAAATATAAATGAAAGATAAACACTGTTTTTCCAATTTTGTCTGCTTCCTTCAAATTTATTATTTATTTTTTTTTTTGGCTCACTTTCCATTTTCTCTCCCACCTTGACCAAACAGACGCCAAATCTCATAAATATGAAAAACCCTTGCTGCCAACCCCCAACCGTAATAGAGAGAGAGAGTCGACGCCATCGCTTGCCGCCAAGAAGCTCTTCCAAACACCTGTTACTGCGTTATCAGAAACCTCCAGCCTCTCCTTCCATCTGTCTTCCCTTCGCTAACAAAACCTCATATCCCACAAAACTCACCCTATTTATTGATTCCTCCATTTCCGAGCATGGGTTATTGATTCATTACCTTTCGCTTTAGCTATAAAACCAGCACAAACGAAATCGGCACACCCAGAAGTGAGTTCACAATGCACAAGAGTTCGCTCATTCGGACTCGCACCGACTCTCCCAACAATTATTTGTCCCAAGTGCCCTCACAATGTCTTCGTTTTCGAGTATCGACTAACAATGCCGCTCGCTCTCAGTACCAGACAAAAACCATTTCGTCATCCCAATTACTCCACATAAGTATTGATTGACACACAAGTGCGGAGTGTGTCAATTAATCCTTAGAGAGAGAAACAGAGAGTTCCTCTTCTTTCTGTTCTTCAATGGCAGATTTCGAGGGTATGGTGGAGGAATACATGGCCGGCCTTGAATCAATCATGCAATGTGAGCCCGTCAACACCATACCGGTAAGCTTTCTTATTTCTGTTTTGATCGATCGTCTATTTTCTTGGTTTTCCCAGATTTATGCTTACGTATCGATGGATCTGATTACACTGGTTACTGCATTTGAAAGTTGTGTAATTTTCACAAAAATGGTTCCTGTTTACATGCGTTAATTAATAAGTTTCACACTTCAGCCGTTTCCATTGCCATGCGGTTGATTGTTATTTTTAATTTTTAATTTTAGACAATTCCATGCATGTGGTATTTTCAAATTTGTGGTTATTTGCATTTGTTTTGTTTATTTTACCCCACTAATCTTTGTGATGCATTGGTGTGAAAGACCAATGTCTTCTTTCATTTTCTTTTGGAGAAAATATAATTTCTATGTCTCTTTCAGAATCAATATTTGGACTGAACAGTTTCAGAGATATTTATTGTTTAATGCTTATTTTTTTCCACAAAAAAAAAAAAAACATTGCGCATGTGGATTTCACAAGTTTTACTTCATTGTTTTTCTTTTTCCTTCTCTCTCTCTTTTTTTTTTTTTTTTTCGTTTTCCTCCTAGAGAGAAATCAATAATCATTTTTATGGATTCTTTTAAAGCATGTTAGATTCCACTTGTATAATCAATTATTCAGCTATTAATTAAGCATATGTTTCTTTTAGGATTTTACTCATGTTCAATTGTTAGAAGTTTGAACACACGTACATATGCAAAAATTAGTTTAATTGTTTTAACCAGGGTCCTAAACGTTTTCATTTATCTAAATAATATGTTGTATTTAACTTCTAAAAAAATTAACTTTGTGGCTAGATTTGCTTTGCAACCTTCAATATTTAAATCATTTTCGTTAATATATTCACCAGGGTTTTGATATATATAGATAAACCCACTTGTGTGTTGGAACAATCTTGCCAGTTAAAATTTTCAAAATCAGAAGAAGCTACCATTAGTTATCAAGATATTAGAAGAGATCTTATTATAAATTATTTACATCAAGATATGATTTTTAATAGAATACAGTAGCGCCGTGTGATCAATGTAGCCGACCCCACCTAGTGGGATAAGACTTATGTTGTTGTTGTTGTTGTAGAAGAACCTACCATTAATTACTTATTCTATATTTATTTCGCCGTGTGATATCTTGCTTCGTGTCAATTAGAATAGGTGGCTTCCAATATACTTGTGGCAATTGAAATTTCTTTAACAGCCAACAATGTCATGATTGTTGTGAAAATGTTGTAATTGAAAAGATACATACACAATAAAAAAAAGACAACAAAACAACAACCGATTGCTTTATCGCCTTTCAATTTATCTATGCTCTTGCAAATAAAAGGAAAATAAATAAATTTGTCGCCTTTCTGACATAGATGACGCCCAATAAATGCAATATTATGTAATAGTAAATATATAAAAATGTCGTAATCGAAATACATATACAATAAAAACGACAATCGGTTGCTTTGTCACCTTTCAATTAATCTATGTTCTTATAAAGGAAAGGAAAAGAAATAAACTTTTCGCCTTTCCAACATAGATGATGTCCTATAAATGCAATATGATGTAATTCTAAATGTATGAAATGATGCTGCTTTTGTTGGTTTCGTGATATTATTAGGTGCTTTGATCTTTGTACTTGCTGTTGATAACAATATTTGGCAATTAAACCAAGGGAAAATAGCCATCTTTTCAAACTACGATGTCGGCACACAAAGTTTTGGAAATGCACAGAGTTTTGTTTTCCAATTTGATTTCACGACGTAGATAGAAAATAAATATTAAAGCACTAATAAAAAAATTATGTGAAGTTATGGAAACTGCATTCTGTGGTTTTAATTGGTTCAGCTGGCTCGGTAATTCTCTAACATGATTTTTGCTAACATTCTTGCTTCTTCAAGCTTTTGTTTTTCACATGTAGAAAAAAAAAAAAAAAACGATATATGGGCAGATGTATTGCATATAGTTGTTGAGCGTGTAGGGTTGATGGATTATAGACCTATTACTTGAAGATTTAGTCAGATTTAGTTAACAAGTTGTCATGTACAAGCAACTTCATTTCTATCACATCCGACTTGTACTAGTTATGCTATTAGGGTTTTTATTAAGGTTGATGATGTGAGAATGAATAGCAAAGACTATTGCTCATGCTTCAGTAATTAATAAGTTCAAATCTTCTGTGCAAAAAAAGGCACACTGCTAAAGTACACAAATCAATCTATTCTTTCCTTAGATTGCTCTTCTTTTATTGTTTACCAACTAGTTATTGTACGCTTGCAAAGTTTGATATCTTTACTTTTTGTTTCAGGGAGTTAATCGATCCACATGGAGCTTCCTCTTCCAGAAAGAACTAAAACGAAGTGACGTAGGATCAACCCGTCGTATTGTTATTCCAAAGGTTTGTACATTTTACTGATCAACTTTAAGAGCACTTCAAGTTGTTGGATGTCAAATTTGTGATAATAATTGGCTAGATGTCCACAGATTAAGTGCTGAGGACTTTAGAGTTCCCAAAAATCAAAACAAAAAAAGGAACAGAAAAATATTAACTCTGAATCTAAGTAGGTTTTCAAGAGCAATTATCAGACAGCACTAATCCTACCCCATATTATGGACAGTTTTGGGTTTCCAGGGTTAGTTTGAATTTAGAATGTTTTCCCTAAAAAAGGGAACGTGATAATTGTCCAAAATTTACTATTTTAGTGAATTTATAGGACCTTGTTTATAGAAATATAAATCGTGCTTACTTTTATTTAGGATATTAAATATTATTTCCACAAAACATAGTTAAATTTGTATGTATGGTTTGTTCCTTGTCTATAGTTCTTTTCTTTTTCTTATACTTTATTTTATTCAATTATTTATTTTCACCACGGGAAACATATAAATGTTCAGCTCAGGACTCGGAATTTGGCTAAACAAATTTTGGTCATAACACAAATTCTTTTATGTCAGAAGGTAACAGACGTTTTATGTTAGACAATATGTAACATACAGTCTGAACATTGTCATTCTTAATAGAGTTGTCTCGGTTGATTTTGGTAGGCATACAAGGGTGTGATTGAGATTTATCTAATTTACTTTTTCCTTGATTAAATTTTAGAAGGTATTAGACATTGATGGACTGGGTTTCTTACAGAGGGATGCAGAAGTATATCTTCCACCTTTGACTAATAAAAGAGGTCTTTTTATGCTCGTGCATGATATGGATATTGAGCGTATTTGGACTTTTCGCTACAGGTTCGGATTCTAGTTCCCTTTTATTTTCTTGAAGCCACCATAGAAATTTTGGATTGTCATAGGGCATGGCTTGGCATTCAACAATAATAGGCTATTGAGCAAACTTCTTCTTGTTGGTGTCCTCCAAACTATATTGGAATGAGGCAATGGACTTGTTTAATATTATGTATGATTCTGTAGAATGCAAGTGACATCATGATTTGTTGTTGCTGGTGTCCTCCCATCTATATTAGAATGAGCCTAAAACCTTGCGTATGCTATGTATAATTCTGTAAAATGTAAGTGACATTGTGAAGCGGATAGTTTTTATTATAATATCCAATATAATGAACTACATCTAAGAAATTCTTCTAATAATAATAACAACAACAGTGACGACGACAACAACAGTAGAGGTTTAGTGTTCTAGTGATATAGTTTGCACTATTTTTGCTTTCAGCATATGCGGTAAAGTTTGCAAATCTCTATTACCTCTTTGTGCAGGTGTTGGAACAACAGCAATAGCCCAATGTTCATACTTGAGAAAACTGGTGAGGCTATCTATGCGTGTTAGATGCGAGTTATGACTACAACTCCTCCTCCTTTACCTCTTTTCAATTCTATGTATGAAACTATTATGAAGGACTTCAAATATATATATATATATATATGGAATACGAACCGTTGCAGGTGATTTTGTGTTGGAACATGGTCTGCGAGCTGGGGATTTCATTATTATTTACAAAGACAACGAGAGGGGAATATATGTAAGTTTTTTAACTTATTTTCCTCGTAAATCTTAAATTCCTACCGTTAATGTTGGTATTGGACACGAATGTTCCTAGGGCATCCAGGCTAGGAAGGTTGTTTCCCTTGAAGCATCTCGCCAGAATGAGGAAGTTAGGCCAATGAACAACCATTCAACTCTTGTCCATTTGGGACAAAATAGATGCCTACTTTCCTCCTGAGAACAGCTCCATTTCCAACTTACCAAGTGAGGTGGTGCCAGACGGTCAAAACTTCGGACAACCACTGAGCTTTCAATCCACTATCGTTCCACCATATAATTTCTAATACTAAAGGCATTGTCATCCTTCCTACTATGCATGTACTAAGTCCGAAGCTGTGACTTTTACTACCTACTACAGGTTTTTTTTCCTTAGAAATACCAACAGTAGTGTGTGATTTAAAAATTGTAAAAATAAAGCCATACCTCAATAGGCGATACACATATCATGTCTCTTTGTTTGTTTGTTGAAAATGGGGGTGATTAATATCACTTCTGATATTAGTCATGTAGTCATGTAACATCGAAGTTGTGAGTCGTCCGATGAAAATCGATGGTTTACAATAAAAGTAAATTTAAAAATTACCACTTAAAATTTTCAAACTTATTTTTGTTGTGAATCATTTGATTTTAATCAAACAACCCTCCACAACTCGATGTCCCATTGCTAACCTAAAAATGATGGTAGCCTCCCCAAGTCCATTCCGACAGTCCATGGCACTCTCTTCATCTCTTGTTCCGACAGTCCATGGCACTCTCTTCATCTCTTGTTTGCTTGTTTGTCCTGTCATTACAAAAAAAAAAAAAAAAGGAAAGGACTAGACTGCAAACTTGAGCATGAGCAGATCAGCTGAATGAAATTGATTTTTTTTTTTTAATTTTTATAAGTTGATTTTCAAATAAATAGAACTAAATAATAAAAATTAGGAGTGAGAACCACTTCTATGAAAACAGGTTTACACATACGTGTGTCATCCTTGTTTGTCTTTTGGGAAAAAATTTTTTACCAGAATTTTTTGTTAACACATGGCATAGGTATAAATGAGTTAGTGATAGTATTGTTATAATAAATCATATGTGTGATAGGAGTGGGTTATAAGGGGACTGTGAACGATTTTTATACTATCTTGATTTTCTTCAAATGATTAATGATTCTGATTTAGCATGATTTTTTCAAATTGATTTAATAATCATTTAATGGTTCCGAAAATTTAATAGTTTTAATCTTCTAATACTGTAATAGTCTGTATGTTTTTATGTTTTCCTTTACTTTTTCTTCTACTTTTTCTCTTCTTTTAATTTGGTTTCCCTTTCGTTGCATGTTACTTGCATATATATATATATTATGTATATATATAGTCTGTAGACGCTGGTGCCCGTGTCCCTTGTTTGGTGTATTTCTGTACAGTTTGGTCAGCACGTGTTTCTATTTAACTCGTAATTGTTGCAATTCTAAAAACACGAAACATCCCCTGACGATCTTTGTGGAATGAGTTGTTTGGCTTTAATTTGTATCTACAAGTTGTACTTACGGACTCCAGAAAAACATTAATTAGTTTTTAATACTTCCACCTACTTTCCTCACAAAAAAATTTACGTCGAAAAAAACCAACTCGCTGTTCCCCCCGTTGTGTTTCGTAACTTTTTTGGTCACTAAATTCGTCTTTCTTTAAATACTAAAATAAATTTTGAATCCGTGATTGTTATCTTGAGTGGAGTCATGCATGATTTAGGGTCCGTTTGGAAACCCAAAAGCAGCACTAGCTGATTTGTAGCAAGTTACTAGTAAATACAAAAATTTTCAGATTATCCTTACTAATTTTTTCCCAGTTATTAATAAACTTTTAGCACATAAGGTATAAATGTCAATATATTAAAAATTTTTCATTCCCAAGAAATTAGCACATGCTAATTTTCCTGAATGAAGCATTAGTTTTTAATAGTACCACCTATTTTATTTAAAAAAAATTACGTCAAAACTAATTCGCTGTTTAGTCCGTCGTGTTTTGTATACAAAAAAAAAAAAAAAAAAACTAAAAATTTAAAAAATAATTATTTTTTTATTTCATTACACGAATTACGAGATTACAATTTATATTTATTTTATTCACTTTTTATTACTCTAAATGCAACTCGAAAGCTTGGGGAATTGCAATTTCTAAAAATCAAATGTTGTGATAATTTTTAAAGTGTTGTCTCTTAAAACAACTGAAATACTTGAGGGTTGACAATCACGTGCCAAGTCTCGCCGCTAAAGTGTATTTTTAAGGCCTAGTTGGGGAAGAAAGAAATGTAATTTTTTTTATATTTAGCTAATAGGAAAAATAACTTTTTTTTAGATGGAAGAAAAAAAAATAAGTTAACCTTTTTTTATAGTTAGCTATTTAATTTTTTGATAATTTGACATTTTTACTCTTTATGATTTTAAAAAAATTAAAATATTAAATGACAAATTAAATCATTAAAAAAAAAACTAAAAAGATATGTTGAACTTTTGGCTAATTTTCACAAATTAGGCCTAAAAATCTAGGTGTTGAATCATGTGTTAAGTTCCACCAGTAAGGCACAATACATACAAGAGTGGGGCATAATTGTGTTGAATTACTCCCAAATATTGTGCATTACAAGGAATTATGCTATTTTTTCACAATGTATCCTCTTTTATTATTCATTTAATAAATTGGATCTTATCGACTGATACTCATCTGCTATATTTATTATTCATTGGCGGTGCAAAGATAATTTTTTCTTCATTACAAGCCTAAATATGATGTAAAAATAAAAATAAATAAATAAAAAAAAAGCATTTACGGTTGTGTTTAGAATGCAGCTTCTTCAAGAGAGGGGAAAGTGTAGAGGTTTTAAAGTTATTTTTATGTTAAAAAATAGAATAAAAAATATATGAAATTGAAAAATGAAATAAAAAATATTTTATTAATACATATTTTTTATTTGATAATGTTTTTAACCCAATCAAGAATATGCATTTCATTCCTTATTTCCCTTCCTTTTACCCATTTTTTTTCCCTTGCTAATTTCTTCACGTGTGTTTGGAATAAAAGTTTGTAAAAAAAAGAAAAAAGAAAGAAAGGAAAAAAAAAGGAGGAAAATGTATGAATGTAAAAGAAATGAAAGCCGTATTAAATTTATTTTATTTTCTATGTTTAATAAGATGAGAATAAAATTGATATATGTTTAAAAAATTATTAAATTAATTATAAAAAATTATTTTACATAATTTTATTTCCATTTTTTTTCTTTCCCTCCACAAACGTAAATTCCAAGTGATTGATCAAGTTCTGGGAAAGAAAATAAAATGAAAGAGAGAATGAAAAAAATGAGAAAAAGATGAAAGAAGTATAAAATTCTAAATATATTTCTTTTGTTTAAGTGAATTGAAAGATATAAAAAAATCCATAAACATATTGTCAATAAATTATTTTTTAATTTATATTTAAAATTTTAAAACACACATATATTTTTTAATTAATTTTGAATCACCTACCATTTCCTATTTGATAAAGTGACAGTTGGTTTTATTATGTTGGAATTCATAATTCATACTGGTTCTTGTTTGTATTTAAATATTTAAAAATTTAGTATACGTGTTAAATAATTAATGATAACACTGTTTTTTCAATTTTCTTTGCTTCCTTTAAATTTATAAAACCAAAGAAAAGTAAACATTATTATTATTATTATTATTATTATTATTATCAATTTCTCTCCCACCCTAACCAAACAAATGACGTGCGTATTTTTTCTTAAATTAATATATTTTTTTTGTATTTTCGTAGTATGTGTTGTCTAATATTATTTTTAGATCGATAAACTTTTTACCCAAATAAAGTACAAAAGCTTTTTTTTTTTCTGTTGGTTTCATTTGTCTAGTTTGAGTAGAAAAGAAATGCAAAGAAAGAGAATGACCAAAAAAAAAAAAATTAAAACTCCCTTGTTTGGTTGGTGTGGAATAAGAAGGAAAATTTAAAGAAAATAATTTCTTATTTGATTAAAGGATGAAAATTAAAAAAATAAATAATGAAAAAGGAGAAAAAATTTAAAAGAAGATAAATATTGTTTTTTCAATTTTCTTTGCTTCCTTCAAATTTATTTATTTATTTATTTATTTATTATTATCATTATTATTTGGGCTCACTTTCCATTTCTCTCCCACTTTAACCAAATAGAGGCTTAAAAAAAACTTGCCGCCAACCCCAACCGTAATGGAGAGAGAAAGTCGACCCCTTCGCTTGTTACCGAGAAGCTCTTCCAAACACCTACTACAATGGGGGGTGTTTGGAGGTCCAAAAAACTTAAAAGATGGGATTAATGTGACGTAAAAATGATAAGTTATGAAGCACGAATACGGATACGGGAGTGGATACAGGTACGGATATTAGATACGACAATTTTTAAAAATAAGAATACGGGTACGACGAAAATACGACAATAAAATAAAATAAAATATATTTTTTATTTAAAATATTTTTGAAGATAGCATCTATATACTACTAAACATTATATAAATAACAATTATATAGTTTGAAAATATTATTCAATCCGTAAATTAATATCATTCATACTCAAAACTATCAACATCATTCATATACAAAACATAAATATAACAAAAAGTATCAAATGCAATTTCATATATCCTAAAATAAAAATAGTTTTTTCATTTCCTAAATTTTAATTAGATCAAACTTCAATCATATCAATATATTTTAGTTAATTATAGTTTGGCTACTACTAAAATTTTATCATATCAATTGTAACCCCAAAAAAAGTTTAAAATATTACATTTGGACCCCCGGCCGTATTCTTCTCGTATCTTTCTCGTATCCCAGCCGTATCCTTAACCGTATCCTTTGTAAAATTTAAAATAAAAAATATGATACCCCACGTGGCGTATCCGACCGTATCCTAGCCGTATCCATATTCCCGAAGTATTCGATACGAGTGCGGTACCTAATTTGAAGTATCCGTACTTCATAATGATAAGTGACAAAATTTAATTGGAGGAATTTAAAAACTTTTGAAATTTTTTGAGTTTTTTTAATCTTTTTTGAGCTGCCGAACGCCCCTCATATTAGAAACCCTCCAACGTTTCCTTCTATTTGTTCCTCTATTTCTGGCTTAGGGTTTTCAATTCATTGTCTTTCGCTTTAGCTATAAGACAATCAAACGAAATCGGCACACCCAGAAGTGAGTTCACAATGCATAAGGGTTTGCCCATTTGGACTCACACCGATTTTCCCAACAATTATTTCTCCCAATTACCTTCACGATGTCTTCATCTCCGAGTATCGACTAACAATGCCACTCGCTCTTGGTACCAGACAAAACCCATTTCGTCAACCCTATTACTCCCTATATGTATTGATTGACACACGAGTGCAGAGTGTGTCAATTAGTTCTTAGAGGAGAAACAGAGAGTCTGTCTTCTTCTTCTTCTTCTTCAACGGCAGATTTCAAGTGTATAGCTATGGAGGTGGTGGAGGAATACATGGCCAGCCTTGAAGCAATCATGCAATGTGAGCCCGTCGTCACCAGACCCGTAAACTTTCTTATTTATGTTTTGATCGATCGTCTATTTCTTGGTTTTCCCAGATTTATGGTTATGTATCAATGGATCTGATTACACTGGTTACTGTATTTGAAAGTTGTGTAATTTTCACAAAAAATGGTTTCTATTTACATGCGTTAATTAATGAGTTTCTCACTTCAGCCGTTTCTATTGCCATATGTGAGAGTGGCAAAATGGCAGTGCTGGGTAGGTTGGTGATCAGTTTAAATGGGTTGTAGGTTAAATGGGTACAACCTAAATCTACCCATTTAAAAGGTGGGTTGGATATGAGTGGGTTAACTATGGGTTAGTACAAACTCATGAACCCGTATCCAGTCCATTTACTTATGACTAAACTTTTTTTTAAAAAAATTAAAATTAATGACATGTTTCCCTATTTCACTCCCCAACTTCTTACCACACTATATAAATAATAACAAATTTTTTTTTTCATTTTTTGACATTCACTAACAACTTAAATTGTAGAGACCAATTACATATACAACTGAATTGCAATACAAGAATATAAGCTAAAGTATGAATGATGAATTTCTTATGTAAGACCACAAAACTGCAAGGTTTTTCACCAAATATTTATTCACTAAACATTTCTTCTCACTCCTCCCAATAAATATATCTACATGTATATATAAACATATCCAGCCAGTAGAACTTAATTTGGTGAACCTGTCACATGAAACTTCAACCAGCATTCGTGGGGTGCCAAAGGCCAAGGTAGCAATTCAACGCTAACTTAATCACTATTTTTGCTCTCTGTGCAACAATGTGACCAAAATTTGCTAAAATTTTTTTCCAGTACCAACATCACATCCACAAGGGCAACCACCATCCCTTCCTTCATGATTTCAACTAGAAAAATTTAAACAAACCTATAATCAAAAATTAAGTGACAAAATAACTTATCCAAAGTAATATTTTTTCTCATCCATGTTGTGTAAGAATGTTTATATCTCATTTGAAGCAAATAAAACAAAACAAACTCCTAATGAAAAGCAAAGGAATAAAGAAATTAATTATTCTATAATTTCACCTCTAGCAACCAGATATGTTTGAATCGGTGTTGAGTTTAGCAACTATGCTTTCAAAATCCTCCACAAGTCCTTCATCATCTTCATCTAAAACATGTATAGTTACATCCAACAATCAATTAAAAAAAAAAGGATGCAAAGAGGTCAAAACAACTTCAATTTTATTTGTATAAGTTTAAAATCAAACTTGATTTATTTACTTACCTCCTGAACCAAATAGCCAGTCTCGGGTGCATAATCGTGCCTCCACATTCTTTGGCATGATTGAAGAGCAATATTTATCAATAATTCGGCTTCCAATGCTAAAAGCAGACTCTGAAGCAACTGTGCTGATAGGAATACTCAAAACATCACGTGCCATCAAAGAAAGTTGTGGATACTGACTACTACATGCTTTCTAATAACCCAAGGATGTCCAAATTCAGGTTTTGTTTTCTATCAAGCCTAGGCTCTTCCAAGTACAAATCTAATTGTAACTTGATTCTATGCCGCTGAAATTGTTGACTCTCAAATAAATCAAACTCCTACATAAAATTTTTGTATTTAGTATATCACAATAATATTGCGGAATATAAAACATAAATAAAAACACATAATAATTGTAAATAATAAACTCTCTTACATCAATTTCGTCAAGTATCTCTTCTTCATTGCCACCACTTGTACCTCATGTCGATGATGTATTGGATGTAGAACTAAGAGCATGGCGCACATACTCTCCAAAAAGCAAGTACAACTTGTTCTGAATAATTCTTACCCCTTCCATGTATGTCACAGGATTTAGCTTTTGAAAACAAAATTCAACAAACTGTAACTTGTAACGTGAATCCAATATTATTGCAAAAGACAGCACCATACTATAACACTCCCAATACTTATCAAATTTCATCTTCATATTTCTTGCCATAGAACTAATCACATCATCTGGGTTTTGCATTTCCTCCAAAATAAGTAATTGTATCTTTCACACTCCATGAAAATACAAATTTACTGTGGGGTACGAAGATCCTGAGAAAAGTGTAGTAATATCATAAAAAGGTTTCAAAAACCTGGCTATTTGTTCAACCTTAAGCCATTCATCTTTTGATGGGCATGTTTTGAAATTTGGATCAATCAACTGCAACTGATAGAATGCAAAATGGTGCATTAAGGCACATTCAAGCATAAGGTATGTTGAGTTCCATTTTGTGGGCACATCTTGTCGTAATTTTTTGCTACACTTCAACGATAACTAAGAGATGCATTCGGCAAATTTTATCTTACTCATTTCTGAACCTCTAACATATTTTACACTCTCTCGTATATTAAAGATAGATTCCTTAATTACTTTCAACCCTGACTGAAAATAAGATTTAAGATGTGTGCACCACAACGTACATGAAAGAATTTTCCATCACACAATAATGTATCAGTTAGACAAAGATGGCGCTTTATTACATCTACTAGACCATCATTATATGAAGCATTATCCAAGGTAAGATTAAACACTTTTTTGTTAATGTCCTAGTCTTTGAATAAGTGAATAACCCTCTCAGCCAAAATTGGACCATTATGTGGAGGCAGCACGTGACGAAAATTCAGGTTTTTTTTTTGTAACACTCAATCTTCATCAATATAATGAGCAGTAAGTGCCAAATATCCATTGGTTATAATGGTTATGTTTTATTTATTAGATTTTATTATTAACTGATTTAGTTTATATTTTAACCGTTGAATATTTGATTTGTATATTTTATTTGAGCTAACATTAGGATTCGGGGATAATCAGGAGTAACCAACTCAGTAATTTGATTTTTTCAAAATATTTGTTGTTCAGGTGGATGTGTGTTAAACTTCAAAGTAAAAAATAATAAATGTGAATTAATAAATTTTATCTATTTCATATTAATTATTTGTGATAAAAATATTGTTGTTGTGATTTAATTTTGTTAATAGGAAATTGAGATTATTTAGGAAAAATTAACTGTAATAATTAATATTTTCATTTGGAGAATTATTGGGGTAGAGAAATGGATTATTCATGAATTTATTACGTTGACAATGAATTATAAATATTTATGGAGTAATAATTGTGAATTGATTATTTTTACGGTTTCAATATTAATTAGTGAATTGCATTATTTATGGGGAAATAACATCTATAATTGAGAAATTATTTATAGGTAAATATTAATTATTTATAATGTGATAATTAGGTTGATGATAAAGTGGTAATTATTTATGAAATAATCTATATGGATAAACAAAAATAATAATATTAATTTTTTGTGAAATAATTGTATTGATGATTATGAAATAATACATATGGTTTTTATTTAGGAAATTATTTGTGAGAAATATTAAATGATTGTTATGAAATTTATACTTATATTTAAGAAAGTATTTATGGTAATAATAAAAATATTCACCGTTTATGAATTAATTATGTAATGGTAACTTATTATTTTTTTTGAAATAATAAATGTAATGTAAGCATTGATACTTTTTATTTAGGAAATTGATGTTGAATTATAAGTACCTATGGAATGACATTTAGTAGAGTTGATATTTTTATAAAAGGAATTATGAATTGACTATGTTAATGGTAATTTAAGATTATTTATGAAATGTTATTGTGTGAATTGATTTTTTTTTTGAAAAAATATTTATTATTTGTGAATTAATTGTGGTAATGTTGAACTATGATTATTTATACTATGATAAATGTGAGGTGATATCTTTATTTGGAAAAAATAAAATAAATAATAATAATAATAATAATAATAATAATAACAATAATAATAAATACCATTGCATAGCATGGATTGTTTGCATTACACGTGCATTGAGATCAGATTGGGTCAGGTCAAATGGGACTAAAGATGAGGCCAGATGGGGCCAGAGATGAAGCCAGATGGGGCTAATAGGACATGCTAATTAAAGCCACTGTCCATAGTTAAGCGCTCAACTCATAGGCCAGATAGGACCAACTGTGTGCTGCAGTAACATTTAAATTATTCATCATCATACATATCACGACACTGCCAAATGACGCATGTGACAATCACGATGTGATTATATATATATATATATTACCATTGTGAGATGTACAATGATAAAATGAGGTTAATGATTGAAAAATTGTGATAATGATATGATGGAGCATTTGTATCATTGCCAAATGAAACATAATGTGATGTTAAGAGTTGATGAATGAAACATTGTGCTAATGATGTGATATAATATTATTATCATTTCTGAATTTAATCATTAATTATTTGTGAGACTACTGGTTATGTAATTGTAATTATATATATCATAAAACAGTCAGTTGGGCTGAAATGTGAGAATGAGTTTTGATGAATATGTGATGTGAATGAAAAATAACCTTAAATCATATAATAAAATTAAAAGGTGAATAATTTATTATCTTTTATTTTAAATATAACACTACTACTGAGTGTGTGACAACCACACTTAAATATTAAAATTTTCAAGTTGAGTTAGGAGTGGCTGCATGTGTTGGAAAAAGACCTAAGTTGTCTATTTTCCCATTTTAATCCTAGTCTTATTCTAATTTTTGGTAATTATGGAAATAAACTTAGAGTTAAAATTTGTGAGATATTTTATTTATTTGTATATATATAAAATGTGATTATTATACTAGAGGATTTATGGGTGTCCACCCTATTAAAGGGATTAAATGTATCTCCTAAAATAGAGGTGCAACAGTTAATGTTGGTATCGAACACGATTGTTTATAGGTTATTCAAGCTAGAAATTTTGTTTCTCTTGAAGCACCTTGCCAAAATGAGGAAGTTAGGTCAATGAATGACCATCCAAATCCTGTCACTATAGACGAAATAGATGCCTACTTTTCCCTTGAGTGTAGTTTCATTTCTAACTTACCAGGTGGGGTAGTGACAGACAGTCAAAACTTGGGACAACCATGAGCTTTCATTCCACTACTTTCCTACTATATAATTTTTGATACTGATGGCATCATAATCCTTCCTACTATGCATGTACTAAGTTCAAAGTTGTGACTTTTACTACCTATTGTGGTTTTTTTTTTTTTTTTAAGTACCAACAGTACATTGTTTAACTGAAAGAATGTAAAAATAAAACCATACCTCTTATTTGGTTGTTTGTTTTGTCATTTTCTTGTTTGTTTTGTCTTTACAACCAAAACAATAAAAATAAAAATATATTGCAGACTTGGGCATGAACAGATTAACTACATGAAATTGATTTTTTTTTTTTTTTTGTAAAATTGATTTTCAAATAGATAGAACTAAATAACAAAAATTAGGATTGAAAACCACTTCTATAAGAACAGGTTTATACATATACCCATCTTTCATCCATGTTTGTCTTTTCTGAAAAAATATTTACCAAAACTTTTTATTAACACGTGGCATAGGTATAAGTCAGTAATAGTATTGTTTTAATAAATCACGTGCGTGATAGGAGTGGGTTACATGAGAATTAAGAAAATGACAACTGATTACTTTGTCGACCTTCAATTGATCTATGTTCTTGTAAAGGAAAGAAAAAGAAATAAAATTTTCACTTTTTTGGCATAGATGCCGTCCTATAAATGCAATATGATATAATTCTAAATATATGAAAATGTAGTGATCGAAAAAATATATACACAAAAACGACAATCGATTGCTTTGTTGCCTTTCAATTAATCTATGTTCTTGTAAATGAAAGGAAAAGAAGTAAACTTCTCGCCTCTCTGACACAGATGGTGTCCTATAAATGTAATATAATGTAATTCTAAATATATGAAATGATGCTAGTTTGGTGATATCACTAGGTGCTTTGATCTTTGTACTTGCTATTGATAACATTTTTTTTGGTAATTAAACTAAGGAAAAATAGCCATCTTTTCAAACTATGATGACAGTACAGAAAGTTTTGGAAATGCACAGAATTTTGTTTTCCAATTTGATTTCACGATGTAGATAGAAAATAAATATTCAAGCACTAATAAAAAAAATTATGTGAAGTTATGGAAATTGCACGTCTTAGTACGTTCTGTGATTTTAATTGGTTCAGTTGGCTCGGTAATTCTCTAACATGATTTTTGCTAACATTCTTGCTTCTTCAAGCTTTTGTTTTTCGTCTGTAGAAAGAAAACGATATATGGGCAAATGCATTGCATATAGTTGTTGAGCATGTAGAGTTGATGGATTCTAGACCTATTACCTAAAGATTTAGTTAACAAGTTGTTATGTACAAGCAACTTCATTATTATCACATCAAACTTGTATTCAATTATGCTATTAGGGTTTTTATTGAGATTGACGATGTGAGACTGAATGGCAAAGACTATTGCACATGCTGCAGTAATTAATAAGTTTGAATCTTCTGTGCAAAAAAAAGGCACACTGTTGAAGTACACAAATCAATCTATTCCTTCATTGGATTGCTCTTCTTTTATCATATATCAACTAGTTATTGTACGTTTGCAATGTTTGATCTCTCTACTTAATGTTTTAAGGAGTTAATCGATCTGCATAGAACTTTTTCTCTGAGAAAGAACTAAAATGAAGTGACGTAGGACCAAACCGTTGTATTGTAATTCCAAAGGTTTGTACATTTTATTGATCAACGTTAAGAGCACTTCAAGTTGCTAGATGTCAAATTTGTGATAATGATCAGCTAACAGTCCACAGATTAAGTGCTATGGACTTTAGAGTTCCCAAAAATCAAAACAAAAAAAAGAACAAAAAAATATCAGCTCTGAATCTAAGTAGGTTTTCAAGAACAATTGTCAGACAGTACTAATCCTACCCCATATTGTGGACAATTTTGGGTTTACAGGATTAGTTTGGATTTGGAATTTTTCCTCAAAAAAGGGTACATGAAAATTGTCCAAATTTTACTAGTTCAGTAAATCTATAGGACCTTGTTTACAGAAAACGTTAATCGTGCTTACTTTTATTTAGGATATTAAATATTATTCCACAAACATAGTTAAATTTGTACGTAAGGTTTATTCATTTTCTATATTTCTTTTCTTTTTCTTATACTTTACTTTATGTAAATATTTATTTTCACTGCGAGAAATATATAAATGTTCAGTTTAGAACTCAGAATTTGGGTAAACAAATTTTGGTCATAACACAAATTCTTCTATGTCATGTGGTACGTAGCAGGCGATTTGAACATTGCCATTCTAAATAGAATTTCTTAACAGAATTGTCTTAGTTGATTTTGGTGGGCATGCAAGGGTGTGATTGAGATTTATCTAATTTACTTTTTCCTTTATTAAATTTTAGATGGTATTAGACATTGATGGGTTGGGTTTCTTATAGAACGATGCACATATGTGTCTTCCACCTTTGACTGATGAAAGAGGTCTTCTTATGCTCGTGAATGATATGGACATTGAGCATATTTGGACTTTTCGCTACAAGTTTGGGTTTATGTTCCCTTTTACATTTTTTATGCCACCATAGAAATTTTGGAATGACGTGGGGCATGGCTTGGCACTCAGCAATAATAGGATATTTAGCATGTTTGTTGTTGTTGGTGTCCTCCAAACTATATTGGAATGATGCAATGGACTTACTTAATATTATGTATAATTCTGTAGAATGTAAGTGACATTATGATTTATTGTTTTTGGTGTCTTCCAATCAATATTTGAATAAGTCTACGAACTTGCTTATGTTATGCATAATTTTGTAAAATGTAAGTGACATTATGAAGCAGATAGCTTTATTGTAATATCAAATATGGTGAATTGCCTTTAAGAAATCCTTTATAATAATAATAATAATAATAATAGCAACAATAGTAGAGGTTTAGTGTTTTAATGATATAGTTTACACTAGTAGAGGTTTAGTGTTTTAATGATATAGTTTACACTATCTTTGCTCTCAACATTTGTGGTGCCAAATGTTTGCAAATCTCTATTGCCTCTTTGTGCAGGTTTTGGAACAATGGCCAAAGCCAAATGTTCGTACTTGAGAAAACTGGTGAGGCTATCTATGTGTGTTAGATGCAAGTTATGACTATCATTCCTTCTCTTATATATATATATATATATATATATATATATATATATTTGGTATGAAAATATTATAAATGACTTCAAAAAGAAAAAAAAAAAGTGGAATATGAATCTTTGTAAGTGATATTGTAAAGGAACATCATCTGCGAATTGGGGATTTCATTGTGATTTTCAAAGACAATGAGAGGGGAACATATGTAAGCTTTTTAACTTATTTTCCTCATATATCTTAAATCCCTATGGTTAATGTTGGTGTTGAACATAAATGTTTCTAGGGTATTCGGGCCAAGGAGGCTGTTTCGAGGAAGCTAGGTTAATGAACGACTATCAAACTCCCGTCATTTGGGACGAAATAGACACATACTTTCCCTCAAAGAGCAACTCCATTTTCAACTTACCAGTTGGGGTGGTGTTAGACGGTCAAAACTTAGGATAACCACTGAGCTTTCAGTCCAATACCTTTCCACTATATAATTTCTTATATTAAAGGCATCATCATCCTTCCTACGTATTATGCATGTACAAAGTTCGAAGTTGTAACTTTTGCTATCTATTATAGGTTTTTTCCCTTAAAAATACCAGTAGTACAGTGTGTGACTGAAAAAATGTAAGAATAAAGCTGTATGTCGCACTCCTATTTTAGAACATATATTTAATTTCTTAAATAGAAGGGATACAACCATAATCAGCTGATAATCACATTTCATAGATAATCTTATATTAAAATAAAGTACTACCTGCTAGATTTATACGTATTCATTGGTAAACTAATCAAAATCACACAAACACCTAAATGTATGCAAACTCACAGTTTTTAACATATTAAGTCAACCCTTAGTCTTATACTGTTAAAACTTTTGGTTTATTTACATAAAATCCCAAATACTAACTCATGATGGAATTAGAAACACAGACCACTCAAAGTTTCTCCAGACCTTTGCAGCCACTTCTAGACTCAACCTAAAATGTGTAAAATTTAGGTGTGAGTGTCACACACTCAGTGAAGTTATTATACTTAAAATAAAAGATGATAAATATAAACCAAAGATAATCTATAGTGATTACATAGACAATCATCCCACAATCAGATAATAATTAATTCAAGACATCGTAACTCACAATAATACAAATATCTCAACATACAGTTCATCACTGCTTTTCATTTAACAACTGTTATCATTGTCACTAGGCCCAACTGGCCATCTTGTGTTATACTCACGTGATAAATGATTTAAATAGTAATACAATACACATTTGGCCCCATTTGGCCTATGAGTTGAGCGCTCAACTGTGGACAGTGACTTTAATTTAGCATGTCTTGTTAGCTCCATCTGGTCTCATATTGGTCCCATCTGACCTGGCCCCATCTGGCCTCATATTGGTCCCATTTGACCTGGCCCCATCTGACATTTTTATTCTTTTTTTTTCCTGGTCTCATCTGACCATAATGCAAATAGAATGCACACAATTCATGCTGATATGCAACAATATATTTTTTTTCCCCAAGGAAAACCTTATTTTTTAAATTTATCATTCCACAAATAACCATAAATCTCAACTAACACAACAAATCCACAAATACTCATCACATCATATTAGAACAAACAATTATTAATAGCAACAATTTAATATAATTTATCAATTTATATTTAACACTTTTTACCGTTAAGTTTAATATACCCACCTGAACTACAGATATTCTGAGAAAATCAAACTACTGGAATGGTTGCGGTTGATTGTTCTCGGGTCCTAATTCTAACTCAAACAAGTTACTCAAATCAGACATCAAACAGTTAAAATATAAATCAAATCAGTTAATAACACAAATTTGGTAAATAAAGCAGAATCATTATATCCCCACTATATTTAATTTATTTAATCTTTTATAAAATTAATTTTAAAACAACAAAATAAAATAACTTTCGATGACAATCCAACCAACTTCCTAAGTTCTCTGCGTCTCGTTTTCTTACCGCCTTCTTCGCTGTTTCGTTTGGTTTTTGTTTTTTTCCTAACCAGTGAACCCCGCATGTTCATTTGCATTTATATATATTTTTTCAATTGGCGGTAAAAGAACCGCCTCACTCATAAATTTTACATCCTTTTCTTTTTTTTTTTTAAATAGCTTACACGTTTCTTGGTGATTCATGACTTTAATCACGCATTTCCACTTTAAGACTAGCCACGTGGCGATGTGGCAATTCCAAAGGTTACACTTTGGCTCAGCAACCAACTGCACAGGTAAGTGTATATATATATATATATTCACGTAGTCATCGTTAACTTTAAATCACTTAAACTAACTAAAAGCATTACCAACTATGAATACCTCAGTTAATCGATTGATTACTTTAAATTATAATTAAATAAATTTCAATGTAATATTAAATTAACATAATTAAAATTTATAAGCATGGACTAAGAATTAGTTTAATAATGTAGTCTAAAAAAATATAAAAATAAAAATTTGAAGATGTTACACCGTATCTCAATAGACAATATATCTATCATGTCTCTTTGTTCATTTTTTGAAAGGAGGTGATTTATATCGCTTTTGATGTTAACCATGTGACATCAAAGTTATAAGTCATCTGATTAAAATCGGACGGTTTACAATAAAAATAAATTTAAAAATTTTTTTCTTAAAATTTTTAAATTTACTTTTGATGTGAACGTCCGATTTTAATCGAACGGCTCACAACTCGATATCATTGCTAATCTAAAAAGTGATCGAAGCCTCCCCAAGTCCATCCCAACAATCCATGGCACTCTCTTCATCTCTTATTTGCTTGTTTGTTTTGTCATTACAAAAAAGAACTAGATTGCTGCTTTGAGCATGAACAGATCAGCTAGATGAAATTAATTTTTTTAATTTTTTATTTCGGTAAAATTGATTTTCAAATAGATAGAACTAAATAATAAAAATTAAGATTATACATGTGTTTCATCCTCGTTTGTCTTTTGGGAAAAATTATTTTACCAAAATTTTTTATTAACGCGTGGCATATGTATGAGTTTCTGATAGTGTTGTTATAATAAATCATATGTGTAATATAAGTGAGCTACAAGGGAATTAAAATGCAAAAGGCACTTCAGCATTGATATGTACAAAATCAACGATTTTAATCTTATTTTAATTTTTCTTCAAATGATTAACGGTCTTGATTTAAGTTGATTTTCTCAAAATAATTTAATGACCATTTAATGGTCTAAATAATTTAATATTTTGTATCAAGACCATCGATCTTAGCCGTTTTATGCTTCTTGTTGCTCGATAGGAGCTATATATGGAGGATAATAATACAATTACGTACCAGACTCTCATGAAGCTTAGTCATGCTTTTACTTATGGTCTCTGAATAATTCTTTTTCTTTATGATTTTCCTTGAAATGCTTTATATAGTATTGGACGTGTAACCAACAATTGACCTTGTTTAATCTCTAACTGGGCTTAATTTAATTGTAATTAACTTCAACTAGCTCAGCTAACTAACGATGTAACTGATCCATCAGTTGGACAAGCCCAATAATGGTTGGGCTAGCCCAATGTATTTTGACCCTATAATGGATCAGCCCAAGTGAATTCAAGGATGATGGATTGTGTCTAAGTCATGGCCACTCTCTCGGCCCAACTCACGATCCCTTCCTTCTTCAACACCTTTTTTTCAATTTTATGTATGAAAATATTATGAATGTCTTCACCCAAAAAAAAAAATGGGAATACGAACCTTTGCAAGTGATTTTGTGAAGGAACGAGATCTGTGAATTGAGGATTTCATTATGATTTACAAAGACAATGAGAAAGGAATATATATGAGTTTTTTAACTAATTTTTCTCATATATTTTAAATTCTTACTGTTAATGTTGGTATTAAATACGAATGTTAATTTGTAGGGTATTTGGACCAGGAAGACTACTTCTCTTGAAGCACCTTGCTAGGATGAGAAAGTTAGATCAATATCCAACTTTTGTCATCGGAGATGAAACGGATGTCGACGAAACAGACATCTACTTTTCCCTTAAAAGCAATTCCATTTCCAATTTACTAGCTGGGATAGTGGAAAACGGTCAAAATTTCAAATAAACAACTGCACTTTCAATCCACTATCTTCCCAACAAAAAATTTTTGAGACTGAAGGCATCATCATCTTTCTCACTACACATGTACTAAGTTCAAAATTATAAGTTTACAAATATCTTAAGGCTACATTTTTTAACATAAATTTTCGAGGGGGAAAAAAGTAAAAGGACAAAAAAATAAAAAGAAAATAATAGGAATGTAAAATAAACTAAATTTATTTAATTTTTTTATCGAGTTGAAAAATGAGATCAAAATGAATAAATATTTACAAAAAAAAAAGTTTAATTTTTATGTATACAAAAATTGGACAAATAAACGACTTTATTTTTTCTAAATTTCTCTTTTCATTTCACAAATTTATTTTCAAATGTAACATAAATGTATAAATTGCATTAAATAAAGTATACAAAAGTCTCACTTTCTGCTGCCAAGCACACAACCCCGTACTGTTTTTGGTGCCTTCGTTCATGTGAGGAGGTGTCCCTATCTGTCGGTCTTTTTTCTTCACTCTCTTTCTTTCTTTTCTTTTTTCTTTTCTTTTTTTTGTAATATTTTTATGCTTTTCTTTGCTTTTCTTTTACTTTTTCTCGTCTTTTAATTTGGTTTCCCTTTCGTTGCACGTTACTTGCATATGTATAGTCTGTAGACGCTGGTGCCCGTGTCCCTTCTTTGGTGTATTTTTGTACAGTTTGGTCAGCACGTGTTTCTGTTTAACTCATAATTGTTGCAACTCTAAACACACGACATCCACCGACGATCTTTGTGGAATGAGTTGTTTGGCTCTGGTCCGTAATTTCTTCTGACGGATAATACATGCTGAATAAGAATTTATCGAATAAAAAGAAAGTAAGGAAGGGAAAATGAAATTTCGAATTCTTGTACACTCTTACATTTTATAATTAATCTACTAAGAATTAAAGTTGTTTAACAAATATATGTTCATTTTTGTTCATATTTTTCTAATTCAAATTTTATGATTTTTTTTAAATTTTTATTCTCTTTTATTTCTTTCAATGAATTTTTTTTATCACAACATGTTAAATTGTTAGTTACAATTTTACCCAAAAGTTTAAACTGTTAATAATGATTTTATTGTTTATATTATTTTTTTTATACGCCAAACAATGGCATACGATGGTATAACGATTTACATAAATGCCACGGGAATCAAGCATTCAGACCGTTACAAGTTCCATGCGTACAATTAATTGATGTTTGACATTAAAGGTGCGTTTGGCGTACTAAATTTTTATGAAAATTTTTAAAAATCTCTTAAAATCTTTAAAAATTTTTATATATTTTTACCTATTCCTATTTTCTCAAAATTCAAAAAAAAGTTTAATACTTTTCAAAAAAAAGTCGATAACTAAAATTCAGTTAATCAAAATGCAAATTTTTTTTATCATTCTCACCATGGACTCTTAAGTTACCAAATAACACCTACTTTGACTATTTTTTGTGGAATCGTAGAAACCGTTCTAATGGATTCATGTGACCAACTTCCGTCCAAATGATTTCTACAATTTGTTTGGACGGATTGCAGTGCAAATAAGTAATGATTGCCCAAAATTTTAAATCTGTCCAAACAGAAATTTAATTCGTCAAAGTGGGAATCTTACTATTCATCTAAAAAAATGCGGTTTGAGATATGTGCACCAAATGCAAAAAGTTTTCTCTAACCACATTTTATCTCACTTTTTATCACTTCAAACACATCCAAAAATGTTTTCCAAAGCAACATATCTTAGGAGTTAGGAAGAAATTTACACGTATCTTAGAAGTTTGAATAAGACTATGTTTGGTAAATTCAAAATAAGTGATTTGATATCTGACTTTTTTTTCTCATTTTACATGGTTTTTTTTTTGGGTCAAATTTTGATTTATTTTATTTTTTGTAAATTTTAAACATATTAGTTACATTTGTAAGGGAAAATTAAAGCAGAATAATAATAATAATAACACGCACAAATTAACGTGGTTTGGTACTCTTGGCCTACATCCATAGGTAGGGAACAAAATCCACTATATAATCATAATAATGAATACAAAATTTTGCCTTTCCCTATCTCTCTTTCTCTCTGGATTATCTAAACCAGAGTATCTCATGAATCCGGATAAATAGTTCTCTTCTCATGTAGAACATCTCTCCATTTTTATCAATAGTGGTCAAAGGAAGGTAGGTAGGTATAACTGTGATTCGGCTGATAACAATATACTTAATAAATGAGGTAAGACCATCTAGTAAACAACATAACATTAATGGGTCAATTAGTGGGTGAGGATCCCCAACAAATCTCCCCCTCCGAACCTATGGAGAGAGGAAATACTATCTGATCAGCATCATCTGGTACCCATGCCGACCCTGTCTCGACAAAATTCAAACTTCTCTCTGGTGACAACCTTGGTCAACATATCAGCAGGATTCTGATTTGTGTGAATCTTCTCAAGCTTTAAGAATTACTTTTCCATAACCTCACGTATCCAGTGATAACGGATGTCAATGTGCTTTGTCCGGGAATGATACATGGTATTCTTGCTCAAATCTAGTGCACTCTGACTAACACTGTAAACCACATACTGATTCTGTTCTTGGCCCAGTTCTTGGAGAATTCTCTTCAACCAAAGCATTTATTTACCTACTTCTGCTATAGTAATATATTCAACCTCTGTAGTAGATAGACCTATACATTTTTGCAACTTGGACTGCCATGAGACAACTCCCCTTGCAAAAGTAAACACAAAGCCTGAAGTGCTCTTCCCATGATCAAGGTCTCCTGCCATATCTGCATTTGTGTAGCCTTCCAAAACTGGTTCTGAACCCCCAAAGTACAAGCATAACTTTGAAGTACCCTTAAGATACCTCAGTATTCATTTCATAGCTTCCCAGTGTAGCTTTCCAGGATTTGAAAGAAACCTGCTAACAACACCAACAGCATTAGCAATGTCAGGTCGAGTGCAAACCATAGCATACATCAAACTTCCTACTATTGAAGAATAGGGAATATGGTCCATCTCATCTCTGGTTTTCTGATCATTTGAACATGACTTCTTGCTCAATTTGAAATGGTCTGCAAGAGGAGTGCTTATAGACTTAGCACTCTTTATGCTGAGCCTATCAATCACCCGTTCAACATATTTTTCCTGTGACAACCAAATTTTTCTTTCTTTTCTATCACGATTATCTGCATACTCAGAATCTATTGTGCAGGACCAAAATCTTTCATCTCAAAGAACTTTGACAACTCCAACTTTAACCTTTTAATCATCCCTGAACTCTGGCCAACTATGAGCATATCATCAACATATAGAAGCAAAATAACAAACTTGACATCTGAAAATCTCTAGATGTAGACATATGAATCTGAATCTGTTCTTCTGAATCCATGACTCATCATAAAAGAGTCAAATTTTTTGTACCACTGCCTGGGTGCTCGTTTTAAACCATATAGACTATTTTTCAACTTGCAAACCAGATGTTCTTTACCTTTGACTTCAAAACATTTTGGTTGCACCATATAGATTTCTTCTTCTAAGTCACCATGAAGGAAGGCAGTCTTAACATCCATCTGTTCGAGCTCAAGATCCATCCCAGCAGCTAAAGCAACCACCATTCTGACTGAAGTCATCTTCACAACTGGAAAAAATATCTCATCAAAGTCTATTCTTTTTTGTTGACTGAATCCTTTGACAACTAAGCGAGCTTTATACCTTGCCAATTTCCCAGTTGCATTCTTCTTGAGCTTATAAATCCATTTATTCTGTAAAACTTTTTTTCCTGAAGGGAGTTTGACCAACTCATATGTTTTATTTTGAAGCAATGAACTTATCTCTTCTTGCATGGCTTTTATCCTGTTATCTTTGTCATTGTGTATTCTAGCTTCCTTATAGTTTTCAGGCTCCCCCTCATTAGTAAGCAAAACATACTCAAATTCTGGATATCGAACATTCGGCCTATGTTCCCTGGCTGGTCTTTCAACTTTTGTTTCTGGCGGAGTAGAAGTCTCCCCCTGATCAACATTCTCAGTATCCTGCTCATCCACAGTATCATCAGAGTTTGAAAACTGAGATTCTTGAACCTCTTTTGCTGTTTCTTTCTCATTTGAACCTGAGGAAGAATAATCCGACACTAAATCTGGAACGCTAAATGACTTTCGCTGTGGAGCCTTTTTAACAATTTGATTTTCATAAAAGATTACATCCCTACTCCTAATGACTTTCTTCTTTACTGGATCCTATAGTCTGTACCCAAACTGCTCATCTCCATAACCAATGAAGACACAAGGCTGAGATTTATCATCAAGTTTGGCTCTTTGTTCCTTAGGCACATGTACAAAGGCCTTGCAACCAAATACTCGCAGATGTGAGTACGACACTTTCTTTCCTGTCTACACCATTTCTGGAATATCAAATCCAAGTGATGCTGAAGGTGATCTGTTAATAACATAGCAAGCAGTACGAACAGCTTACCCCCAAAATGACTTAGGC
This sequence comes from Vitellaria paradoxa, assembly GCA_019916065.1. NCBI lineage: Eukaryota > Viridiplantae > Streptophyta > Magnoliopsida > Ericales > Sapotaceae > Vitellaria > Vitellaria paradoxa. The sequence goes on from CM034233.1 coordinate 13,901,639, forward strand.
AGTGTAGACATCCTAAGCATACATCTAACTCTTTCCACAATGATTCTATTCATTCATTCAACTACGCCATTGTGTTGTGGAGTTCCTAGTATAGTTTCATGCCGAATTCCATGTCTGGGGCAATACTCCTCAAACTCACGAGAAGTATACTCACCACCATTATTTGTTCGGAGACATTTCAACAGTTTACCGGTCTCCCTTTCAACCATAGCATTAAACAAACGAAAATAATGAAAAACTTCATCCTTAGACTTCAGAAAATACGCTCAAACTTTCTTAGACCTATCATCAATGAATGTCAGGAAATATTTATTACCACCAATAGACTCAACCTCAATTGGACCACAGACGTCCGAGTACACCATGTCTAACATATTAGACTTTCTTCTGGAAGAAGAACTGAGGGACACCCTATGTTGCTTACCAAACAGACAGTGCTCACTAGGACTCAGGCCTATAAAGCTATCAAGAGGTATGAGATACCTCTTGCTTCTAGAAGAAGAACTTTTACTAAACAAACAGTGTTTGGCCAAGAGGTCTCATATTAGACTTTCTTCTGGAAGAAGAACTGAAAGACACCCTATGTTGCTGACTAAACAAACAGTGCTCACAAGGACTCAGGCCTATAGAGCTATCAAGAGGTATAAGAGACCTCTTGGCCAACATCTGTAAACCTTTCTCACTCATGTGAGTAAGCCTTCTATGCCATAAGTTAGAGGAATACTCATTCTCAGCAGCATTCAAACTATTTGGGCAAACTTTTACTTGAATTTTGTACAAATTTCCTGAAATTAGTCCTCGAGCAACAACTAAAGCTCCCTTGGTCAACTTCCATTTTCCATCTCCAAAATGGTTAGTGAACCCCTGGCAATCCATAGTAACTCCACAAATTAGATTGAGGCGCAAGTCTGGAACATGCCTCACATCCTTCAGTAGTACTAAACAACCTACAGTGGTGTGAACAAGAACATTCCCTATTCCAACAATCTTGAATAGCTGGTGTTACCCATTTTCACAACACCAAAGTCTCCATATGTATAAGAGATAAAAAAGTTCTTGTCGGGAGTTGCATGAAATGAAACTGCAGTGTCCACAATCATCGACTGTTGAATCTGTCACTTGAAGGCACTAATCCTCTTCAAGTGATAATAAGACAATATCTTCAGCTGTCACCGTAGTATTGTTATCTTCTTTCTTCTCCATGTTGCCCCCTTGTCTTTGTTTACTCTTCAATTTTCAACAATTTCTCTTCATGTGACCCTCCTCACCATAATGGTAGTATCTATACTTGGGTCTGGATTGGCTGCGGTTTCTGGATTGGCCACATTTTCTGGACTTACTCCGGTCAAAATTATTTCTATGGTGTCTACTTTTACTCCTGCCTCGCTCTTGATTTCTATTCTCTATGACAAAGGCTTGAGATGACTGAGAGCCCATCTCTTTTTTTCTTGTCTCTTCATTCAACAAGGCATCCTAAACCATTTCCATGGTCATTAAACCTCCAGGAGCTGAGTTACTGAGAGATACAACTAGAATCTTCTAGCTATCAGGCAAAGTATCTATCAAAAGAAGAGCCTGCATTTCATCATCCAATACCTTATTCACAGAAACAAGCCGATTCACCAGACTTTGGAAATTGCTCATATGTTTTGTCATGGAGTTGCCATCTTTGTATTTTTTATTTGTGAGCCTCCGCATTAACAATGATTTGTTTCTGCCAGTTTTACGTTCATACATATTTTCTAACTTCTTCTAAATTTCATAAGCATCAGTTTCTTTAGCCACATGATGAAAAATGTTTATATCAATTTATTGTCTTATCATCCCCACTGCTTTTCTATTTATCTTAACCCATTCTTTATCTTTTCTGTCAGTCGGTTTAACCCCTCTATTTTCAATTGGGTCAGTCAAATCCTTACAATAAAGTAAGTCCTCCATTAGTGGCTTCCAAATTAGGTAATTGGATGAGTTTAATTTAGGTATGTCGTTATGTGAGTCCTCCATTTCACCAATTTAGGGTAAGAATTTACTGAAATAGATTTTACAGAAGTGTCTGGGAGAGCAAAAAACTTTAGAAGGGCCTAAATGACAAATTTCAAGAAAACAGGGGCAAATTTATAATTTTCCAGTGGTGTTTTTAAAACTTTTCAAATTTTTCTGGGGTTTCTACAGTTTCAAAAACTTTTCTCCAGCAGAGGGATGAAACAACCATACACGATCAAATGTGGAACACGTGTCAGCCAGTGATTGGCTAACTAAGTAAATTGTGTTGGTGTGTGTGCCACATGTCTTTTTATTATTGGGTGATTACAATTTTCGTCAGTAAATTGTGTTGGTGTGTGTGCCACGTGTCATTTTATTATTGGCTGATTACAATTTTCATCAAACGTGGTAGAATACAATTGGCTGTTACAAATTATTACATCAACAATCCCATGTGGTAGAATCTGATTTTGGCCAAATTTACAAATAAATTGATGTGGCAGTGGGGCCCTTGATGATGTGGCAATGCGACACTGGACAGAGTGTTGTGGCAGATGATGGCAAATGATGTGGCAATCTGATCTGGCCGCTGATGTGGCTCGCTTTTATGACGCTAATATGGCAGTGGGCCCCGGATGGAGCTTGTGAGGCCGCTGATATGGCAGTTGACGTAGCCTCCCAATGGATGATGTGCGGTATGATCTGACCGCTGACGTGGCCTGTTGTTGTGGCGCTGATGTGGCAGTGGGAGTGGATATGGTGGATGATGTGGCTTCCTTATTGGATTTCTTTTTCTCACCCCATAAAAAAAAATGATGCTGTGCAAAAGATTCGAACACCTAACCTCAGGAATGCATTTCGAGGCGTTGTACCAGCTGGACTGGAGAGCTCCTTGTGATGAGCTGCTCTCGAAAAAATAGCTACAAGTTATTTATCTATCTCCACAAACCAAATCTGCAGCCCATCTTCTCCGACAACGATTAGTTTTTCAGACAATCTTCGTAAAGAGATTGTGGGTACATATAGACTTTTATTTTAACACGGTTTGAACCGTTGTTTTCGTCTCGATGAACTTTACAATGAAATGACCTCCAAACTCAGATTAGAACAAATTAATTTTTCGACAAAAAAAGAAAAATAAGATTATTTTACGCCAAATAACCCCGATCAGGCTCTGATACCACTTGTAAGGGAAAATTAAAGCAGAATAAAAAAAATAATAATAATGACACACACAAATTAACGTGGTTCGGCACTCTTGGCCTACATCCATGGGCAGGGAACAAAATCCACTATATAATCACAATAGTGAATACAAAATTCTGCCTTTCCTTCTCTCTCTCTCTCTTTGGATTATTTGAACTAGTGCATCTCATGAATCCGGACAAATAGTTATCTTCTCATGCAGAACATCTTTCTCTTTTTATCAATAGTGGTCAAAGGAAGGTAGGTAGGTATAAATGTGAATCGGCTGATAACAATACACTTAATAAAATGAGGTAAGACCATCTAGTAAACGACATAACATTAATGGGTCAATTAATGGGTGAGGATCCCCAACAACATTTAAATATATATATATATATATATATATATATTACAAGAAATATTTAAAAATTAAAAAAATCCACCCATAAGTGAAAAAAATCTCACTTTTCTTGAATGCGTGTGCTTCCATTAAACCTTCCAGTGATCGCGTCACTGCTTTGGATCTCATCACCGATGTTCTAAAAGTATAACAAACAAATGGACATATTTATAAGGAGCAGATCTAAACAAGAATAATCCTAGCTAGATTCTTGTGCGAAAAAATAATTCAAGGGACAATGGTACAAAAAAAGTGTGAAAAATATTAGATCTAGCATATGGGAGATTGATAGTGTGCGTGTTACCATTTTGATGATAGTTGACCTCCTGAATCATTAGATTTTAATTCAAATATTCAATACTACATATCTTCGTAACATCACCTCTTTCATCTGAAAAGATTAAGCCTACTTAAAAAACCTTAGAGAAAAATTAATAGAATATGCCTCAGAAAAATTAATAGAATAGACCATAGTCTCTATCTTTTTTGAAGCATAAATCCAAAACCCAACATTTCATATCAAAAGTTGGAAGTTAGGTAAGGGATATAAATTATACATACGCACCCTAATTATCCCGATGTGGGACAGCCTGCCCATTGCAACCCTTGGGTCGAGGTCTAGACTGATGAAATGCGGGCCGTAACCCATATAGCCACTGGACGACGCACGCACAGGTTTTTTTTTTTTTGAAGCACAAAATACTCATAACTCAATATTTCAGCTCAAAAGCTAAAAGTTAGGTGAGAGATATAAACTATACATACGTACCCTAACTGTCCTGATGTGAAACAGCTGACCATAGTCTCCATCTAAAGTCAGCAATTTCTTCTCGTATTTCTTTTTCCACTTTTCTTCGTTTGATAGATATATCTCATTGATTAATTAAGCTCGCCTCGTGGATCACATATGTTTTATTTGAAGAATTTTGTTGGAAATTGTAAAGTAACTATATATGCTAGCTAGCTATAGCGGCTGATTAATCTATCTATTGATTGAGAACTTAACTGTGGGTGTATTTGCCTTCTCTTCTCTATTATTTATTCTTTTATATTTGAAACATTGTCGTTGTCACGATTTGATAAATAGTATAAATTATAGTAATAATTAAAATTAAATAAATTATACGAATTCTAAGTTCAATCAAAAGCATGACTCACGAGATTTGATTTGATCAAATCACATATAGTAAAATAATAAATAATATCAAAATTATTAACTACGTTCCTACGATTGACAATAAAATAATATGATAACTATTAATAATAATACACAAAATTACAATTGAATCGTCATATTTTAAATACTTTGATAAAAAATTAAATATAATATTACATAGTAGTCTCAACAATGTATTCCAAAATTAGGTTAAAAAAAAAAAAAGATCTAGAAATCAACTGAAGTCATGGGCCATAGTTCAGTTAGGGGTGCGCATCGACTGAGTCAATTAGTTTGGGTTCATTCTTAAAACTAAACCAATTTTTTTTTAGTTCTTAAAATTTGGACTTGGACCAAAATGAACCGAATCGAAAATATCAAACTGAACGGAATCGAAAATATAAACTAGGTCAATTTGGTTTTTAGTTTAGCTTAAATTAGGTTGAATTAGTTCGATTTTCAGATTAGATCATTTTCTTATTTTCGATTCCTAAATATTCAAATAAATAATATTATAAATGTAAATAAGTTTGGAATTTAAGCGCACTATTTTGATTTTTTAATATTATGTGTCATATTATATATAATATATATAATAATATATTATATATTTTTTTATTAAATTATTTTCTGTCCGAGTTGAATTTGATCCGATTATCTTGTTCATTAACCCAAAATCGTATAAAAATATCATATCGTACTAATTGCTAGTGAGTCATCCCTTGACCTACCAATGAAGATGTATAGATAAATACAAACAAAATTTGCTTGTACCATGATTAAAAGTCATCTAATCAATTCCATCAAATTGTGGATATGGGTAGGAAGGGTTTGTTAAAGGGTCCAAGTTCCAATTTAAAATGGCTAATTTTCATGAGGCTCCACAAATAGCACGAGTAGCATGAATAGAGACTATGATAGATGTTGATGGATCAAGAGCAGGCCTCCGCCAGCGCTTGTGGACCCGCCCAGTTTTATTTCTCTTCAACTTTTCCTTCAGCTTTATTTGTTCATATTTATTTATTTATTTATTATTATTATTTGGTTATTTCCTTGTAATGGGCACTAATGTTTTGGGATTCAGGGCCGTTGAATTTGCAAGAAACCTTTCCGGGGAAAAAAAAATGAAAGATACAAAAGAAATTAATTTTTTTTTCTAACAATTTTTTTCACTGTTTATGATTTTTTTATTAAATTTTGTTTTTTATTTTTAATAACATTTAGACAAACTATTCACATTTAAAAAAATATAAAAAATTAAAATGGGAAAAAGCCCAAGTGAAAAAAAGTTATCTTTCTTAAATAAACTATTATTTTTTTTGCCTGTAGGTGAATTTTTTATTTTTAATTATTTTCTAAAAATGTTAATACCATACCTAAAATCTAAAAAAAAAAACTAAAATTTGATAAAATAAATCATATGTAACCAAAAAAAGTCAAAAATATTTATTTTGTGTTGTAAAACTGAGTATATTCTTTCGATAATTGAATGGGAGCTTAAAAAAAAAAAAAAAAAGACAAAACTATTTCAAATTACCGTAAAAAGGTAAACTTGTGAATCTTTTTTTAACCCATTACAGTTACTAAATGCCAATTACTAAAAACTTGACGACTTCACCTAAGCATTAGTTGATATTCCTGAAGAGCCACCATTCCAAGATGACGCTTAGAAGAGAGAAAATACAAGCCGGTGGCCTCATTTGGTATCAAGATAAATCTCTAAAAATTTCTATAAATTTTTAAAAATCCCTTTATATCTAATTTTTTTATCATTACTAATTTCAAAAAATTCTAATATTTTACTAAAAAAATAAAAAAATTTAGAAATAAGTTAACCGAATGTGTAAATTTTTTATACAATCATGCTCTTCGTGTTGAGAGCTTTCAAATGAGTACCATTGTTACTATTTTTTGTAAATTTTTTTGAATCTATGGGAACAAATTTAGAAAACCGTTTCTATGGTTTGCAACTTTTAAAAAAAATGACACCAAAATTAACTCCAAATCACATTTTATCTCAATTTATCTTATTTTATCTTACTCTAAACGGGGCCTAGCAATAAGTGTTTTTGAAAAAGTTTTTGCATTTTAATACAAAAAGGATACATGCTATGGCTCATAAATTTTAACTAAAATTTTTTTTCATTAGTTTTCTATAATTTTCTTCATCAAATACAAAATTAATTTTTACTAACTTTTTTTTTTTAAATTTTACCAACTTTTTCTAATTTTTTTCAACTTTTACTAATTATTTCTATTTTTTTCTAATTTTTATAAATTTTTATCAAACATTTAGGATGCGTTTTGTGCTCTAAAATTCTCTGAAAATTTTTAAAAATTTGTAAAAGTTTTTAAAAATTATTTATTTTTTTATCTCGCTGCATGAATTACAAACTCACAATTTATCTCAAATTATCTCACTTTATTTCAATTTTTATCACTCCAAACACATTTCAAACTCACCATTAAAGTGTTTCATTTTACTTATAGATACAAAATTCTATTTTTTTAATAATGCCAAACAATTGTGTGTATATATATGTATATATAACTACTTAAAAATCACATGATCATATTTTAAAAAGTGTTCTTCTTTAAAAATATTTGACAACGACAAAACAGGAGTTGAATGCGAAATATATTCACGCGTGCAAAATTACAAGGAATTAGGATAGAGAGACAATTGAAAAATAAATTAATGGAATTCATTGAAATTCATGCCAAATATACATTAAACAAGCACGTATAGAGAGATTATGTGGGGGTTTAGAAGAATATACTTAGGAGAGAAGGAAAAGCATCCACAAAAGAAGACAGAATGAGGGCGACAGTGACATCTTCGACGATCAAACTTGTCCATTAGTTTCTTATAATTGATATTTCCTATGTCGTACATTGACACCTCCTCCTATGGATTTATACGACTTGCTCCTCGTTCACTTAAACACCCCCACCCCTCCACCCAAAAAAAAAAAAAAAAACTTGCCCCTCAGTCTCAGCTGAAGGGAATTGGGGAGAAAAATGCATTCCTCTCGTATAATGTTATGAAAATAAATGAACGGGGAACATCCTCCAATAAAAATGAACGGTTATTTTTTTTTCACTATCTTTTTGTTTAAATAATCGATTCAAGGCCGTTTGGAGGCTCAAAAATTAGTAAAAAAATATTAAAAGTTATATTTTACAATTTTTGGTACATTTGATAGAATTATAATTTTTTTTTCACTTTTTTGATTTATTACAGTAAAAAATAAAACAAAAAAGGGTAAAGTACAAAAAATACCCCTATAGTTTACCCTCGGTATCACTTTGGTCCCACACGTTTTAATTATAACAGTCAAATCTCTACACTTTCGGTCAAGTATCAATTCGGTCGTTCCGCTAACTGACCGTTAGAAACAACCGTTAGACTGAAGATAAAAAGTTAATTTCATTTATAGTTTATTCTTAGTGTCACTTTAGTCCCCTCATGTTTTCAATTATAACAATTGAATCCATACACTTTCGATATATATTTAAAATATATTTTATTAAATTATTTTTAATAAATAATATAATCTAAAATATATTTTATTAAATTATATAACATATTTTAATTTGAATATATCTCATTAAATTATTTTTAATAAATAAAATATTTAAATTTTATTTAATAATTTTCTTTTTATTGAATTAAGTTATTTTTCATAAATAATATGATCAAATTAATAATATAATTAAAATAATATTTAATATAGTTTAATTAATATGAAATATATTTTATTAAATTTGAATAATTTTTAAAAAATAATAAAATTAAATATTTTATTAAAAATTAATTTATGTAAATAAAATTACATATGTAAACACAGTTTTAATTTTTATTTTAGAAAAAAAATGATAACAAAAAATAAAATCAGAAAATAAAAAGTTAAACAAAATAAAAAATAATAATGTTATCAAACGGCCTTAGAATCGCTATTTTCTAAATTTTATATTTTTACAATTTTGTTTCTATATAATTTTGTATATATATTCAATTCAAGAGTATATGTTTATATATGTGACTTTTTTAATTCTATTTTATTAACTATAACAACTATTAGCGAAACCATCAAAACACCATTTAATAAAATTTTTAATTTTATTAATTTTTAAGAAAATTAACTAAATTTAATAAAATATATTTCATATTAATTAAAATAAAAAAATATTATTTTAATTATATTATTAATTTAATCATATTATTTTTTAAAAATAATTTAATTCAATAAAATAGAATATATTAAATATAATTTAAATATTTTATTGATTAAAAATAGTTTAATAAGATATATTTCAAATTAAAATAAGTTAATAATTTAATAAAATATATTTCTAATATATGTCGAAAGTGTAGGAATTTAATTGTTATAATTGAAAACGCGAGGGACTAAAGTGACACTGAGAGTAAACTATAAATGAAATTACCATTTTATCCTCAATCTAACAGTTGTTTCTAACGGTCAACTAACGAAAGAACCGAATTGATACTTGACCAAAATTGTATGGATTTAACTATTGCAATTAAAACGTGTGGGACCAAAGTGATACTGAGGGTAAAATATAAGGGTATTTTTGTACTTTACCCGATAAAAAATTACTATTTTTTGATATGTTACAGTAAAAAATATACCAAACATACAAAAAGTTATCACTTTTTTTATTTGCTACAGTAAAAAGTTTATTAAATATCTAAAAATTACAAAAAAAAGCTAAAAAACACACTTTATTTCACCAAATACACAAAAAATGTAACTAAAAAACACACAAAAAAAATACCAAAAATTTCACTTTTTTTCTCATCCTTGAACCTCCAAATGGCCTCTCAAGTGCATCATGTCTAATACAGTTTGTTTGAAGTGATAAAAAAATAAAATTTAAATAAAAGTTATGAACTCATAATTTATGTAATAAAATAAAAAGTGAATAATTTTTAAAAATTTTTAATAATTTTCAGAGTTTTAAATTTAATCTAAATTTCTTACGTGTCATTTTTATCGCACTTTTAACATTAATTTTTAGGGTGTGTTTGGCGTGACAAAAAAATAAAATAAAATAAGATAAAGTGAGATAATTTGTGAATTCGTAATTTATGCAATAAGATAAAAAATAAATAATTTTTAAAAATTTTTAAAAAATTTAAAAACTTTTTAATTATTTTTGACAAACCAAACGTAACCTCATTTTGTTTTTCGAACTTTTGCGGCTCGGTACAGTGCCCCAATACCACTACTGCGGATACCATAAAACTTCCCTCTTTATCAATGTCTCCCTCTTAGACTCTCTGTGTGTGTGTGTGTCTCTCCCTCTCCCCCCCTTCTTATTTGGTTAATGGAATCAATCACCTTAAATTAAGCCTCGAAATCGATACTTTCAATTCCCGAGACTTGTCATTAGCGAAATCATCATTAACAGCCGCTAAGTAAACCCTGCTTCTCAGCTCTCTCTCTCTCTCTCTCTGTGTGCGTCTCTTGCTGCTGCTTTGGCTGATGTTTCCTCTAGGGTTTTGAACCCACAAATTTGCCTCAATTTGGAACTCCGCTAGAACTCACTCCAGCAAAGGATCGAACTTATTTAGGCTCTTCGGTTGGTTGGTTGGTTGGTTTCTTTCGAGATAGTGTATGTAAATAATTATTGTAATTGGAGTTTGTTTGTTTCGTTGGTGATTAAGATCGATGGAAAATGAGAGATCTTGGTTTAGTTTGAGAGCATCGACTGGATTTTCTGTGGTCAGCAGCACTACTTTGTCAGGTTCAATCTCTCTGAAGATCGAGCTTATAAGTGATGTTTGTTGAGATATAATACGGGCAAGAGAGCATATTGCTGTTGCAGACATGCATTTCACGAAGCTCGACGACTCTCCTATGTTCCGCAAACAGGTCAGTCGCTTCGTCTCTGTGTCTATGCGATGCAATTTCTGTATTTTACACTCGCAGGTTTTGAGCTTTAGTTTCATCGTTGTGGTGTGCCTTTTTCTGTTTCATCAGAAGTGTAGTTGGTTAGTTAATGGCTTGCTCAAATGTAGTTGTATACATTTTTATTCGATTTGCTTGGAACTGTGAGACTAGTCATGCTCATATTCTTATTCGAAATCATCTGAAGAACTTTCAAAGTTCACTGTGTCAGTTTTTTCATGGTAGATACACAGAAAACAAAATGTTGGCTTTACTTGAGGTTTCTCTTCGCTTTTAAGTGTCTGAAATGCCTGCGATCATCTTTTACACAGTTCAAACCTCTGATGCATTGGGCATTTCCTTATTGAAAACAGTCGTTCCGACAATTTGATAACTAGTTTTATATATATATATATATATATAGACACTGCAATGCAGACTTGAGAGTAGGGTATTACTTTGAAACTGTAACTTTTACTTACGTAATTGCTTTTGATTTATGTCTTGTTCTGAATCTTAAATTGGATTAGGAAAAGAATTTGCTATTATGCACTACCAATTTGTGACAGAGGGATCACGGATTATCTGCGATGCAAACTTTTCATTCAGCCGTATCTGATGGTTATGCATTTAAACATTGTATCATGGATTAAAAATGCCATCTCCCAGGGCTGATCCCTGATTATTGGGTGTGTTGGGAGAGTTGGATTAGATATAGACCTAACTTTCAGCATTACATGAAAATGTGCCTGCTCTCTAACTCGACTTGAGGTATTCATGTGTGGGAAGCGTGACCATTTTACTGCAGCACTAAGCAATGGCCCCTACTCATTTTTTTGTGAATTCTTTCTGACAGAATGGCTACACTTTTGTTTAACTTATTTTGCTCAATGGCCATCTCTGCATGTGCTACACTGTCACATACTTTCCAGCAAACTCTCTGCCTTTTTATTTTAACCCGTCTTGGATGTTGCAACCTTGCTTATTTCTATTTAGGCTGAGTTAGATATGATCTTCATTTACTTAGATGGAATCCCATTTATTCCAATTAAATTTGTCAGCAGCTTCTTGTGACTGCCATGTACTTGTGATTTATTTATTCCCAATCCCATACTTTTTGAATTTTCTGGAGTTTAGTGCACCACTCTATCTATGTTGTGATTATTTATAGACTTTTGTGTGTGGAGAATGTCATGATGATGCCTTCTTTTGTGAAACAGATACAATGTATGGAGGAAAGCGCTGAATCCTTGAGAGAAAGGAGCTTAAAATTTTACAAAGGATGTCGAAAATACACGTGAGTGCATTTTTAGCAACGTCTAGTAACTTCTTCCTGATTATGAATTTGGCATTTTATTTGGAAAGATATACAAATTCAAATTTCATTTTAAGAATATCTTGTCTTGCAATTTGTACTCTATCTTAATTCAACCATATGGGTTTACTTTATTCCTTAAAAAGTTTAAAGCTATAACCTCTTGACTTCAATGTACATTTTTATTTTATTTTATTTTTGATAAATAAAATTTTATTGAAAAGGTGTTAACAGGATACCACCCAATTACATGGGAACTTGGAAGCGTATAGTTTAAGTGGTACTCGTTATTGAGATGTTAATTTTATATTTATCCTTTAATTTTCAAACATGGTCTGATTGATTGATTGAAATTTATCATAATAATAATAAATAAATAAATAAATAAATAATTATTCAAACAGTGGTCTGTTTTCGGGATGGTGTGAATATAACAAGTTGGTGTTCTTTTTCTCAGAATGTTCTTAACTTTTTAATATATTTGTGTTTGGCAAACAATTTTGGTGAGTACAACATGTGAAAGATAGTAGATATGAATGCATTTGAGAAAAAATTTCAAAATTTAGATTAGAACCATGTATTTTGCTTTTTATCCCGTCAAAATTCTTAGCTAGAAATTCCACATTATGTTGATGTTAAATTTCAAGAGAAAGATGTCTTCTGATTCTGCAAAAGCTTTGTATTGGGCTGTAGCTTCTTTTTCTTCCAAAGAAAGTCAAAGTTAGTGATAGCATATTGATGTGTCTTTTATGGCTATCATGCATATAACTGTAAAGTATAGCTGAAAGTTTGTGTACTTTGTGATAATTAATGTTGGTGCTTCTTGCATTCTTTATCTTGCAGCGAAGGGCTTGGTGAGGGATATGATGGGGACATTGCTTTTGCTAGTGCCCTAGAAACATTTGGTGGAGGGCATAACGATCCAATTAGTGTGGCTTTTGGAGGTATGTCTGTTGGATTTTTTCTTGAAAGTTCACTTATGAAAAATATTCTTGAAAGTTACTTTTGGTTGTGCGGTGGATGCTAGCTGGTTCCTGTTTAGTCCTATATTCATGTGTTAAAACTTATAAGTTGAATTTGATAGTGATTTTATTTAAGTTGGAATATCAAATATTATCAGCAAAGCTTATGATAAAATATAAAACATTGAACTCATTTCAACTTTGTACTTGTTGGGGAATAAATTGTCCTAATTTTGACTAGGTTTTAGCTCTCACTCGTGTTTCCTTATCCTATTGGTTTCCTTTATCTTATTTATCTTATCTGTTTATACATAATCTAAACCAACCAAACATGGTATGAGAAGTCGGACTCAATTTATAGGAACCATGGTTATGGCAATATAGCCACGTGGAAGAGTAAGAGGGAGAACAATGTGGCTAGAGTCAAACATAGAGCCAGAGTAGCAAGTATCACGTGGAAGAGTAAGAGATTGAACATTCTAATTAGATAAAGTATGAAGCTGGAGTAATGAGGGCTCTCAACTTCTATATTAGCTAAGAAGCACGAATACTCCAAAATAGGTTCCACGCTAGTATCATATCTGTGTTGAATACAGATACACTAGGACACGCCAGGATACATATCATGTCTAGTTATTTTACTTATTTTTTTCCTATTGGACACGGGAGGGATGCTATGGGGGTCGAAATGTAATATTTAAAATTTTTCAGGGGCTATTATACAATTTTCATATTTATTCAAGGCTAAAAAAATATAAAAAATAAAACTCACTTTCAAATAAAATGATACATTTTGAATCGATAACTCACAAGTAATTTGCAAGCTTACGTGTTCAAGATATTTTTAATAAAATATATAATTTTATTTTTTATTATTGGCTGTATCCTGCCCGTATTTGTATCCTCATTTTTTCAAAATCATCATATCGCTTCTCTGTATTTGTACTTCTCGGCCTATGAGTATGTTTCTGCATAACTTCAACCTGCTATCAAGTATAAAACATCGATAGCAAAGGTAACTCAAGTGTATGAAACTCCCACATTGCAAGATTTGGAAAGAGTCAGATGTACGCAGTCTTTCCCTACTTGTAGAGAGGCATAAAACATCATTAGGAGAGGAATTAATTATTACAACTTCAGAATTTGGTCACCAATGTGTGAATCATATCATAGATGGTTCATGGTTACCGTAGAAAAGGAATGGATTGTAAGGTTCTAAAATGTCAACTTCTGTTAATATTTGGTTAATATATGGGCAACTTTGATATGTGGAACTTACACATCATTCATATGGCCATACTAATGCCTTGATATCATTGTTATAACTCTACAAACTTTGCAGACCCCTCCATTATCTGATCATTTTGGTTGTGTGCTTTAATTTTTCCTCTGTGTGGCTATTTGTAAATGCTGATTCAAACTCATTGATTTGAATCTGGATGCTGTTGCATGAGCTATCAAATGGCTAGTGATATGGAGAAAGTTATGTTTAGTAGTGCCACTAATAGAAAATTTCTGCTTGCTTCTGCAGGCCCTGTCATGACAAAATTTACAATTGCATTGAGGGAAATTGGGACATACAAGGAAGTTCTTCGATCCCAGGTATAGGTTTTTTTGGTTTTTTCCTAACCTGGGAATTTAATTAATGATAGGATGTTCAAGTGGTGCAAAAGAAAAATAAAGACTCCATGATATGGATAGTGTGTGTGTGTGTGTGTGTGGGAGAGCATGGATTTATGCTAGATAGGGAAAGTAGTAAATCGTATATCCTGTATTCAGACTTCATGTAAAATGATTTGTTGATATTTTCAGATAGATTTGTTACTTAGCTCTCGTTGATCCTTCTTGTTTAGTTTTCTTTTCAGTTATTTGGGATGTTAGTTCACTGAATTCCTTTAGTTATAGCATTTTCCTTTTCGTATGCAATTCTTGATTTTTTTAAGTTGCCTTTGTTCTTTTCCTTTCTCCACACATCCTTCCTTATTCAACATTTCTCATTTGTTTTTCTGAATAAAATTTAACTATTTATATGTGAACCGTGTGTCTTTTAGAAAGAAAATATTATTATATCACATCGTGGTTGATCAAAAACCTTTGAATGCTTTATAATCATAGATGGTTGGACGGTGACTGGTTTTAGTGATCAGCGATCACAACTGACATACTTCTTCCTATTGTAATGCATACTTTCTAGAATCTCCTACCGGTTTGGGTACTAAGATCATAGTTATCAAAATGCATAGAAGTTTATTGGTGTTCACATTTGTGCTACCAATTATATTGGATGAAATTATTTTACAAATGCAAAATGGAAAACTCTTGTTTGGAAGGTAAATGTTGCTAAGATATATTGAGTTTGAAAATAAAAGTTGGTTAGTAAATTTGTTCAACATCATGACTATTCTCTTCATTTTAAAGCGGAAAGTTGTGAATTCCTCACTTACTGCAGAGTGATAGAAGAGAGGAAAAGCGTGGTTATTGATAGTGACATTTTTTCCCCTAATCGCCTACAAAAGTAATATTGCTTAGACCGACATCTAATATATAGTTAACATCTTTTAATATGATGGCTTTCTTCTTTCTTCTTTCCTCTCCCCTCCCCCTCCCCCAACCCACTAAACAGACAAAGGATAGAGAAATTGCTGCTGCTTTTCTTATGCACTATGTATATGATGTTTCTTAGTTATTTGGCCAGTGCCAGTTTTTCTTGCTGACATTTTTTATTTGGGTTTTCAGGTTGAACACATGCTCAACGATCGGTTGTTGCAGTTTGTAAATATCGATTTACATGACGTCAAGGTGCTAAATGTTGCTAACTTCTACTTTTGTTTAACAAGTGTAGCGTTATATTGGCTCCGTTTGGAGCTCTCTAAAATAAAATAAAATCCTACAAATCTCTACAAACACGAATTACGAGATAATAAAATTAAAATTTTTCACTTACTGCACGAATTACGAGAGATTTACTTTTACAATTTTATACTATTTTATACAATTCCAAACACCCCCATTATTACTGAAGGGAATAAATCATCAATAATAGCAGAGGATTTCTGGTTTAGTTTGAGCTGCTGTTTGTTAACAACAGTTCTATTTTCTTTTATAATATAGGTTGGAATGGTTTCTAATGGATTTTGTATTGGTGCAGGAAGCACGGAAACGTTTTGACAAGGCTAGCTTTCTTTATGACCAGGTAATTCTCATCTCAAAAGCTTAGAATTTTTACTGTTGTTGCATTTAGTGATGGAATGATCATCCGATTAATTCTGAGTTGAATACTGGGCAACCCATTGTCATCTTGAAATCATACGTATAGAAATTTGTATTTCTATTTTTGCAATCCACTTGATTCATTTACAAAAATTATGATAGATATAGATAGATATTGGTTGACAGAGGTACACAAGTCATGTTATATTGTTGAATAATGAGTCTTCAATTTTCTTTTTTGATTTATGAAAATTTGTGCGCTTGGGAGTCCCAATTGATTAAATAAGCCAAGATTTTACCATGACTGCAATTTTATGTCCTTGTTGTTAATCTTCTTTCTAGAGAGAGAGTGTGTGCTCTGTCTTTACATGCCCATGCTGGTGTTTAGTTGCCTCGTTTACTTTATAATATGTCAAGAAAGATTTTTACCTTGCATGCAACTTACTGGATTTTGGATATTCTGCACTGGTTTTACATTGAAGTTTTGTAAATTATAGGTTGATGAGTAAGATTGACGAATGTGATTTTTTGGACTTTTGTTGAATTGTTAAGTACTTTGCATCACGCAGGCTCGTGAAAAATTTCTGTCACTGAGGAAAGGTACAAAGAATGATATAGCTACAATTTTAGAGGAGGTATTGTTCAATACTGTACCTAAAATGATGTCTAATGTATTCTAATCATTCAATGATCAAACTTTGTGGTGGACATCTTTCGTTCTTTAAATTGTATTTTAATTTGGAAATGTTCCAGGAGCTTCATAATGCAAGGTCTACTTTTGAACAAGCTCGTTTTAACCTGGTGAATAAATTTCTCACCCTCATAAGTGGTTGCCCAGCTAAATTCCAGATTTAGATAATCATGCTAGCTAAATTTGTTTTTTATAATTTGGATGCTGTCTACCCAGGTAACTGCCCTTTCAAACGTTGAAGCAAAAAAGAGGTTTGAATTTTTGGAAGCAGTCAGTGGCATGATGGATGCTCATCTCCATTATTTTAAACAGGTGAATCATTTTGTGGAACATTTTTATGTTTGCACCGCGTTGGTTGCAGACTTCTAATCCTTTGTTATTTATAGGGGTATGAGCTGTTACATCAGATGGAACCATATATCAATCAGGTTTGGTCTTGCACTGACTTTCAAGTTTGACTTAACGTGGTATTCTTTGTAGTTTGGACACCGTGTTGTTTATTACTATTGTTATTTTTTGGGTGTGAAATTACTTTTCTGGGGTGCATTTTTGAGGGGGATGGCTAGTCTCCCACTGCACTCCAATTTGTCCAGAACAGAACCCTCAAACTGGAGGAAAAAATGTTGGAAGGTGAAAAATAACTGAGTCAGGTAACTAAGATTTTAAAACATTTTAAAGGCTTACCTAGATGTGTTGTTGAACTTAATCATAATGTCCCCTTTTTTTCCCCTGAAGAACAGAAGTTGAGTTGAAACCATGTATTTGATATGCATCATTGGGGCCACTCCATTTTGTTCTCATACATTTTTTTTGGGTCTGATGGAGATCAGCTACAAAGGAGGGTATCCCTCCCCTGGAGCCATCCCCAGGTCTTTGATACCACCACAAAGAGACATACAGACCCAGGTTGCTGGCAGCCGGGCACCCCTAGTATTATTGGTAGTTTAAAGTGCCCCTTGATTGAGTAGGATGGTGGGGCAAATATTAGCATTCCTAGCCTAACTTGTTCAGGCCATACTTAACTGAGCTTCTTGTTTTGTTGATATCTCGGTTCTCGGATCAGATTTATAGATTGAATTGTTTGAACCCTAGGTTTCTAAATTTTGCTCTAGATTGAGTAGAAGGCAAAGAGGATGACATTATGTACCTATAATAGTTAGTGAGGTTCACTAAGTTGAGCTCAGCTAATGTGTTGAGGGTTCTTGAGTATCTGAGCTTATTTAACACCAATCATTTTTTAGAATTACTGTGTTTATGAACTTGTTTATTACTTGCAGGTCCTGACTTATGCACAACAGTCGAGAGAAAGTTCCAACTATGAGCAGGCAGCTCTTAGTGAAAGGATGCAAGAGTACAAACGGCAGGTTGATCAAGAAAGCAGGTGGTCTTCTGATGGCTCTAATGGCTCTCCTAATGGAGATGGTATACAAGCAATTGGTAGAAGTTCGCATAAAATGATTGAAGCAGTTATGCAATCTGCTGCGAAGGGAAAGGTTAAAAAGATTTGGAATTAATGAGGAACTTTATTTTAAGTTCTTTTATTTTTTTGTTCAAACCTCCCCCCCCCCCCCCCAAACAAAAAAAAAAAAATCACACACAGGCACAAAAAAAAAAAAAGATTTCTATTCCTTCCTGCATCTTAAATCTAATTCTAAAACCATGAAAAATATATCAGGTCCAAACTATCCGACAAGGTTATCTTTCAAAACGTTCCTCAAACTTGAGAGGTGACTGGAAAAGAAGGTTTTTTGTTCTTGACAGCAGGGGAATGCTGTATTATTATCGCAAACAGAGCAGCAAACCATCTGTATGTACTTTACTTGGAATATTAATCTTGGTGCTGATGGATTAAAGTCCATGATGTTCTTAAATTTTGTCCTTGCATTTTATCGTTATCATTGAGTTATTTTCTCTAGGGATCTGCCAATCAACTTTCTGGTCAGAGGAATAGTTCTGAACTTGGTTCTGGGCTGCTGAGTCGCTGGCTTTCTTCTCATAATCATAGTGGAGTGCATGATGAGAAATCTGTTGCTCATCACACTGTGAACCTCCTGACATCAACTATAAAAGTTGATGCTGATCAGTCAGATCTAAGGTTTTGCTTCAGGATTATATCACCAACAAAGAATTACACTTTGCAGGTAGTCTTACTGCAGCTTGCGCGATTTTAGAGATTCTTAATTGAGTTTATATCATACTTGTAAAATGTAGCTGAATAGCAATGGAATAATTATGATTGAGTTGAGAATGTTTTGCATGAGAGCGTTGTCTATATTTGCTTGTCAGCACAGGCAGAGAGTGCGCTGGATCAAATGGACTGGATTGAGAAGATAACTGGGGTTATTGCTTCATTGCTGAGTTCCCAGGCTCCTGAGAGGGTAACTCTCTTTATCATTGTGGCTCTTTGATTTTGATACTGAACTGATGTTTAAGACCCTCTCTTTTCAGTGTTTGACTGCTAGTCCCATGGGAAGTGGTCATCATCATTCTGCCAGTGAGAGTAGTTCATTCGAGAGTTCTGATTTTGATCATGCAGCAGTCGAAGAATACACATCTGAGAGGCTTACCTCTGGGCATCATGAACAGACATTAAGAAGTTCGCAACAGCAACATCCCTGTGTAAAAAGTGAAAAGCCGATTGATGTGCTGCGGAAAGTATGTGGTAATGATAAATGTGCTGATTGTGGTGCCCCTGAGCCGGACTGGGCATCTTTAAATCTTGGTGTTCTTGTCTGCATTGAATGTTCTGGGGTTCACCGTAACCTTGGTGTGCACATATCAAAGGTAAATGATAAGTTTCTATGCGTTATGCCTGCATTTTGTTTCCCATTGTACAAGTTATTTGGTTTATATTGCTTAACTGAAATAGAGAAGGTCGGGGTAAACGTTGAGTGCTCAAGCAATCCTTTGTGGAATATGCCCATGGTAACTGGGGCTCCTGATACCATACCTTTGGATTTGTCATCCAGCAAACGCAGATGTGATGTATAGGAATGTTCATTCCATTGAATATTTTGATATGCCCCTTCATTTAGCATTGAAAAAATTAAATTTCACCTGCAAGGGTTTGACACAATCAAAACTTATAAGCTTTTTCTATGAGTATCATCAATCCTGAGATTGGGACATGAATTCTGTCAATAATTAATATTCAACATACACATAATGTTGTCACCCAACACATTTGACTTTATTGACTCATAAAGAATCTCACTCTTCTATGAATTAAGGTAACAAACACTGCACATGCGTGTCTAATAATTATATCAAGATTAAAAACATAAGCACTTACAATAACTATGAGTTATTAATTATTTTATATAGTCAATATAAAAATAATTGCCCGAAGTTCCTTGTTCAATGCACAAAATGTACTAGTACTAGGAGTTGGAACTATACCATTCCCCATAGTCAAGGCAAACCTATTAAAATCTTGTACTACAATCCTATTGACGGTGTGTCCAATTCCATCTATGAATGTGAACAAGCAGCTCATCTATATAATAAAACACAACTATTGATGTGACTTTTATATTCGTGTCACTCGGAGAGAAGGGGGGGCTCCGGTGGACTGATGGGTGCTGGGTGAATAGGACCCATGTGGCGGCCCGGCGCATCTCTTCGTCATTTAGTCGGTTCGGACTTTTATCCGTTTTTCTTTCCATTTGTGCCACTCCAAAAGTCCAAATGTTGCCATCTGATTATCTCCTCCTCTTTTATTTATTTATTTCTTTTTGAATTTGAAACACATCTTTTGTAAATTTGAAATTCACTTTTAAAAATAAAACACACCTTTTGAATTTGAAATTTGAAATTCAAATAAGTATATATATTATATTTTTGTAAAAATTATACAAATTATATTCTACTTATATTGGTTATTATTATTAAATAATGTATGAATACCCATTAGACAAAAATGAACTAAATTTTTTTATTTAAAAAATATATTTAAATTTTTTAAAAAAATTATTAAAAATAAACATTTAAATTAAAATTTCAATTTTAATGTACTTAAAAATTAAATTTTAAATACATATATTCTTATACTATGTGTCATTTATATAATAAGAAAATTTTAAATTTTAAATTTTAAATTTGAGATATTTTTAACTGTTAAATTTGGTAAATGGTCAGGATTATTTTTCTTTTTCTCTCACTCATCTCATATTTTTTTAGTATTTTGATATAAAAGATTTTAAATTAATATTTAAAAAAAATGTAACATACACTTTTTACACTTTGTGTCATTTATATAATAAGGAAGTTTAAAATTTTAAATTTGAGATATTTTCAACTGTTAAATTTGTTAAATGGTCAGTATTATTTTTTCTTTTTCTTTCACTCTTCCCATATTTTTTTGAATGCTTTTTATATAAAAGATTTTAAATTAATATTTTAAAAAAGTGATAATATTTGTAATAAATAATAAAATTCTATACCTTAATTATTTTTGATTAATGATTTTTATTTTTATAGGTTATTTTTAACTATAAATATTTTTAAAAAATGTGATAATTATTTTTATGTAAGTTTACTTTATAAATTTAAATTTGAGTTACTTATATGTCAAATTATATTTTTGTACCTTCAGGCATGGGCAATTACTAGTATTCTATAAGAATCGATGATCTGATCTTATGTGTGTAAGTTGTACTCTACACACCAGATTATCAACTATATAGAATAAAAGACATGCACAATATTATGTAAATAATATGAGGCAAACATTGCTCACTCAGATTTCCATTAAAATGAAATATCTAAATATATTGATAAACACTAAAATCCGATGAGGCACGGATACTTCAAATTTGGTGCCACATTCGTATTGGATGCTTCGGGGATACGGATACGGCTAGGATATGGTCGGATACATGGCATATCTTAATTTTTTATTTTAAAATTTGCATAGGATACGGTTAAGATACAGCCAATGTTGTTAAAATTCCGATTTAAATCTTAAAATCTTACGATTTTACGATGTTAGAGTGGGAAAACTTGTTCGATTTTATGTAAAATCTTAACAGGAGCAAAATAGGTAAAACTCGATTTTGGGACGTAAAATTAGTAAAATCTCAATTTTATAGGTGATTTTACCGATTTTAAAAATTAAAGTATTTTTGTGTAATTTTGTCAAATAAAATAGATTTTTATGATTTTTTTCAAATAATATGCCACGACTATTTCACTTATTACTTTTTTTTTGAAGTTTTTTTAATTCTATAATATTATTATTTACTATACTGCACTAGTTGAGAATCATGTACGTTATTACACCAAATTGACTACCATAAATTAAATTTAGTAACTAGGATAGAAACTAAGAGACTTATGATAAAATATTACAATACATTTCAAGTCAAATAAAAAATTAGGATAAAACGAAGTCAGTGTTTTAATATCAATTCTATAGATCACACCAATTATTTTAATAGTCTTAATTGTGTAGTTGGGTAAAAGAATTATAGAACCAGATATAGAATCTTTTGTAAACTTTGTTAAGGATTCATTTTGTTAATATAAGTAAGTTTTCGGGTATGGCATTTTTTTCTAGACACATGTATTTTCTCTCCTCTATTAATAAAATTAATAACTTATCAAAAAAATGAAAACTCTAAATAAAAAATTGTAGCATAAGAGACTATATTTTTATTTTATAGGCATTTGGTAAAATCTTACGATTTTACAATTCGATTTTTGGACCCTCTACCGATTTTAAGTAAAATCTCGATTTTAACAACCTTGGATACAGCTGGGATACGGGTAGGATACGAGAATGATACTTTTGGGATACTGGAAGGATACTTTTGGGATACGGCGAGGGTCCAAATGTAATATTTTAAACATTTTTTTGGGGTAAAATTGATATGATAAAATTTTAGTAGGGATTAAAGTGTAATTAACTAAAATATAACTTAATACTTATTTTTCTGTTCTGTTGTACCTGAGACGCACGAAGGAAAAAAAAAAAAAAAAAGCCCTAAACCACGAAGAACTTTGACGACACATGTTTGCTCGACTCCAGCAGTCCCGGCGATTTTGAGCTGTCTTTCACGACTTTCGCTGCTGCTTTCTTTTGTTTGTGCATAGCTCTCTCTTCATTTTTTCTTTTATTCTAAATTTGTATTGTATTGATATTAGAATAATGATATAAATAGAAAATATATGAATTTTAAAATTTAGAGATTATAGTTTTAAAACAAAGATTGAAAATTAAATTTAGCTTTTTTATAGATTGAATGGTATTTTTCATGTTGTATTATTGTTATTTATATAATGTCTAGTAGTATATAGATGCTATCTTCAAAAATATTTTAAATAAAAAATATATTTTATTTTATTTTTTTGCCATATCTTTGCTGTACCTGTATCCTCATTTTTTGAAAATTGCCGTATCCCGTATCCGTACCTGCTCTCGTATCCGTATCTGTGCTTCATAGCTAAAATCCATCACGCAAAGCATGTCTATTAGTATAAATCCCTTACAACTATATTGAACATCTGTGCTTTCCCCAACAGAGTGACTACTGAGTTATGTTTGTGTTCACCTCTCTGTCTTATGGTTTGCTCCTATTGCAGGTAAGATCACTCACGCTTGATGTTAAAGTGTGGGAGCCTTCCGTGTTAACGTTGTTTCAATCTTTGGGCAATGCCTTTGCTAACTCTGTCTGGCAAGAACTACTGCAATCGAGAAGTGGATTTCAGGTTGATCTTGTCCCTACAGGGTAAATAATCCAAACTACAATTTAATGGCAATTTTAAGTAATAGATTCAAAAAAATTTGTAGTCACTTTGATTCTTGTACTAGGGGCATTTTTTTTTTTTTTGGATGTTGCTAATATTCACTTCTTGTTCTGATGCTGAAGCTTGTACAAGTCTCACAAGCCACAGCTGCCTTACATTAGCAAGCCTAGTCATGCTGATTCCATTTCTTTAAAGGAGAAATTCATTCATGCAAAGGTGTGACTTTAAATTTTTCCTTGTGGTCATTTCTTGGGTTTTATTTTGTTTATTTGTTCTTTCAATTTGACTTCAACTGATCATGGTTTTGAATGTAGAATATTTAATTGCTGTACTAACCTGTACTTTTCAAATTGAAGATAGCTACGGCTTACATGATATTTGATTGCGCATCAAGTTTAAAAACAACCATTGTAATTAATGAAGTTAATATTTTCAAATATAACCTTTTTTATTATAAAAATTAAAAGATAATGTTGTTTTGCTATTTTCCATTTAGAAACCTTTACATGGTTTGGAGGTTATGTTTCATTAGCTTGAGAAAAGTACTTAGTATGATACAGATACTCCTTGGGTACACTTAATTAGCTCATGAAACTCAATAGAAAAAAAAAATAAATAAATAAGTAAAAAAAACTAGTGGCATTAAGCATTTGATCCTTATGATGCTTAGTATCAACTTTAGTTAATGTTCTGCTGATGTTGCTTGAATGGTTTGCAGTGGGAATAATTTAAAAGCAACTACAAAGGCAAGAACATGATTTATTTAATGAGTTACTGCCAAGATAACAAGTCTTTTCACTAGATCTGGGAAGCTTGTTTAAATCAGACATAAATTTGAAATAAAGCACTGGCACGTTAACATGCTAAAAAATAAAATGTATGTATCCCTTGTACATATGTACACATATATACATTCTTTGTGGTTCTGCATTTTTTTTTTGTTTTTTGGGGGGGGGGGGGGGCAGTGGTTTTGTTGAGACTGAGGATATGGAAATGGGGCTCATCTTCAACAAGGCACGACATGACTCCACTCTAACCACCCCAACTCAGGCCTAGTTTGTCCTGTACTTATCTCAGTTTCAGTAGTTATCTCAGCTTACCCCACCCCATTCAAATTTATTTAACCCTTGTTTCATTAAGAGGCATCATTGGGCAGGTTTTCTGATTAATTCAAAATTAGGTCCTATTCATGTATGTGGGTACATATGAGAATCCGATTCTACCCGGTTTCAAAATCCTGAATTTGTCTGATCCTGGTTGACAAGCCTCTTCTTTTTGTTGAACAATTTACCACGATTTACCTAATTACTCTGCTTCACTGCTCAACTCCCCCCCACCCTTTTTCTTTGTATATATTCAGTAAAATAGGGTAGGAGTAGGATTTTGAAGGCAAGAATAGAAAAGAACTGAATTTACACCCAGTAAAAGCACCTCTGTCATGCAATTTCAAGGAGCCAGCTAGTCATTTATATTATCAAGAACCTTGTATGACTGAGAGGTGTTAACAAATATAGTTTTCTATGGATATTGTGTGGTTGGAAGCATTTCTTAATTTTTTCCCTCCTAGTAAGTATTCTGTGTTCCTTGCTTTTTTGTTGAATTTTTAACCTCTGTTCTGCAAATAAAGTGAAGTTTTGTTTTCTTCTAATTGCAGTATGCAGATAAACTTTTTGTTCGGAAACCCAGGGAGAACCTTACAACGGCACAACAAATCTGGGAGGCTGTTCGTAATAATGACAAGAAAGCTGTGTATCGGCTCATTGTCAACTCTGAAGCAGATGTAAATGCTGTCTTTGAGTACTTGTCTTGTAAATCTTCTACCCTTTCCAAAGTAATGCTGCTGAGAGAGCAGAAGAGCCTTGATTACAACTCTACTTGCTTAACTGAGGAATCAGCAGGGAAGTCCTCCTTGAGTTCTTCAAACTTAGCTGGTGCAAGTGAAGGCCTTGCAATGGACGAACTTGAGGGGTGCTCCTTGCTTCATCTTGCTTGTGAAACTGCAGACATTGGCATGCTGGAGCTCCTCCTACAGTATGGTGCAAACATTAATGCTTCAGATTCAAGGGGCCAGACTCCACTCCATCGTTGTATTCGTGGAGGCAAAGCTACATTTGTCAAGCTGCTTCTTTCAAGGTAATTGGTAACTCTAGTTACACATTATTTTCAGATTTCCACTCTTACAATTTGAAATTATGCGTACCCCACTTCTCCTACTCTTCCTCTGTCAAAGTTCTCCTTTTCCAGGGTTTCCTTGTCTTGGCAGCCCTATACTTTGATACCGCTACTGTCTATAGAAGTAGAACCTTACAAGCAGGCTCTTGGTATTTCTATGGTTTCCAAGGATATTAAGCGTAGCATCTAGGCTTCTTCCTGTTGTGGCAGAGAGAACTCTAGGAGCTTGGGTAATTTGTTAATAGCAGATGCTGTATAAGTATGAAATAGGAAATTTGTCATATCAAATCAATATGGAGTGATACCTAGGTGATTATCATACGTTTCTACTTGGGTATCTGATTCTATATTATTCATTTATGGGTAATCTGGACTGATATCTTGTCAGTTGATATATCTATTATCTTCTTTTCAATGTGCAAATTTTAGACAACTCATGTATTCTAAGTTTGTGAGTGTTCTAAGGTTGTGTTGGATCACGAATTTGATAAGTCAAAAAAAAAAAAAGGAAAAGGAAAATGAAAAGAATAAGAAAAGGGCAGAGAATAGAGGAAACGTAAAATTCCAAATACATATTTTTATTTGGTTAGATTAGAAAATATAGGACAATGAAGGCATTTCTCTATGAGTTAATTTTTTAATTTATATATATATATATTTTTTGAAAATATAGGACAATGAAGGCATTCATCTTTGAGTTAATTTTGTTTTTTTTTTTTTTTGTTTATTTCTAAAATTCCATACTTTTTCTCTACCATTTTGATCCACAACCAAACAAAAGAAGTCCCATTTTTAATCCCTTTCCTTTACCCTTTCCCTCAATAAATCCAAACACAGCCTAAGAAAGGTGAATTCTTATTGGGGATTAGGTTTTGCTTCCAAACCAAGAGCCCTCATTGCTTCCTTCCAAACACCTTAAATTATGTTTTTGTATTTCCACCTTCCCAGAGTCTGTGCAAAGCCGATGGAGGAAGTTCCTTTAGAAAACCTCTTTATTTGCTAATGTATCTTTTCAGAACGCCCCCTCTCTCTCCCCTTTTCCTTCTTATGCTGCTTATCATGAATGAATTATCTAGTTTGACTAAAATAGTTTTGTCTATTCTATTGCAGGGGAGCAGATGTGCAAGCAGTTGACGGGGAAGGGAAAACCCCATACGAGCTTGCCGTGGAATCAAACTTTGAGGAAAGTGAGGTCCTTGCTTTATTGTCGGATGGAAATGGATAGTAGTTCCCTGCTTGAATGAGAGTTAAGGTGTCACTCCCCCCCGCCCTTTTTCTGGGTAATTATGTTCGATATATTCAAGGCCGATTACATCTCCAATAAAGGGATTGTAGTCACAAGGGTCTGAATAGAGGGGAAATTGATCCCAGTATTGTTAAGTTAAAGATGACCGGGTGCTGTCTTTTGAGGGAGAGAGAGAAGGGGGGGGGGGTGAGAGTAGGGTGCTGTATTGTAATGCGTTGGTTGTTTATCAGAGTTTGTTTGGTTCTTCCATTTGATGGGGGGAGGGAGTCAGAGGGCATTGTTTTGTTTGTACATTGTTTTTTTGTATGGGTAGCTTTTCTGTTGGTAAGAGCATGAAATGAATCCAACTCTCCGTACACACCAGTTAGATTGAAAGCAAGTATAGTTATTGGTCATTCTCTTTCTTCTTTGGAAACATAATAGTAATGTGGAAGGGGTCTGCATCTACCTAGAAGAAGAATCTAGTAGATTAAAATTGAATCAAGTTTAGCCATTCCACGAGGTGTCAAATGCACAATGCATGCAATGCAATATTTTTTTCTGGCCCTATTGCAAGAAATAGAAGTCAGTTTGGTTGTGTAAAACAGCATTGCTGTTGAATAGAATATGTTCTAAATTACAAAAAGATGGCTTCTGATAGGATGTGAGAACTTGTTATAGTACCATGGAAAGATTTTTTAGGTACATTACGGGTCCTCTTCACTCCACTTTGCGATGCCCTTATGCAATTGCTAGTTGGTTTTGCCTCCTTACTTTCACACTCCTAATGCCAACTTTTTTTGGCTCAATAAGCTAGTAATAGACACTTCTCTTGTCTAGTAATTAATCTCTCTTTAATTGGGCTGTTCCTTGCAAAAGTGTCCGTTTCAATTTGTTTCGGGTCTGCCCCCTTTTTATTTATTTATTTATTGTTATTATTCTCTTTTAACACGATCAGCAAACAGGCCAGGGAAAGTTTCGGCGACTAACCACTAAGGGTGTGTTTGGAAAAAAAAATTAAAAACCTAATTTTTTGGTTTTTTTTTTTTTTTTTTTTTTTTTTTTTTTATGTGCTCGATTTTTCATCTCATCTTATGGGCTTTCAACATTGCAAGATACGGAGGAGGTGTGCTTTTGTCTGTTGTCTTAGGAAAATTTGGACAGATATTCCGGAAGGGGACCAAGTCCAAGCCCATGGTTCCCCCTCACTTTAATCAAAAACTAAACCTTATCCGATCACAAAAATCTTGAAACACCTTATCTCTTCAAAATCTCCTAGCTGATAAATAGCAACCGCACCTTGGCATTCGCTACAAACGCCCAACTGCAACTCCAGCTCCAACATCTTTACAGAATCCTATCAAAATGCAGGCAGCTACTGTGCATTTCACACCATCTTCTCTGCCCAAGTTGATACCCACCACCACAACCAAACCCGTAGCTTCACCATGGAAGACCACCCCTCAGTTACAAACTAAACAACGTTCGCTGATCAAAGTATCTGCCACGCCTCAGGACACCACCACTGTCGATTACAACTCCAAGGCCTCGTAAGCTAATTTACCAATTAGCTTTAAGCTTTTATAGGTCTTGTCGTTACCATTAAAGCAAAATTAATACCTGGGCTAAGCATGGAATTTGCAGTGTGTTTCCAGCAGAGGCCTGTGAGACAGTGGGTGGAGAAGCTTGTGATGTGGAAATGTATCCGGAAGTGAAGCTTAGTTCAGAAGCCAAGGGCAACACAGCCAAGAAGACCACTTCGGAGACGGTTGATAGAGATTATCTCGAGTACGACAGTCCCAAGACGTAAGATCTCAACGGTACTACCTTATTCCTGTCAACAAGAAGGAAATAACAAATTAACACGTTTTGTCAAAAATTGTCACAGGGTGTTTCCAGGAGAAGCTTGTGATGATCTCGGAGGAGAATTCTGCGATCCTGATTATCAGAAAGGCGTTTACTAGAGGATAATTTTGTGTACGTGTATATATGCTAGTTCCCTTCTTGGTTTTCTTCTCCTGTTTTTTTTAATTCTCAAGAGAGCAGTACTCACTAATTTGAAGCTTAAACAAGAACGATGAACTTAAATATTTTCATAATCGTTACATGGTAAGTTGGCAACCAGTAAAGTCTGAAATTTCAGTCTGGGGGGGATAATATCTCTCGGTATAAAATATTGTGTTGAAAATTTTCTTCTTGTATCAGTGTATGCAACTCCAACTAATTGGGATGTTGAGTTAACATCCATGTATAAGGATCTAATAACATACTCAGTTCAGTTGAGCTTGCGGCCTAGGATATGCTTCTTTAGATTGATTTTGAGAAAAATTAACTGACGTGGTACTATTACCTTGCAAAGAATTTACATAAAATTCCTAAACAAGAGAAAACTTTGGTCTACATATGACCTACAAATAAATTGAAAAAAAGAGAAGACTTAGTCTCAGTAAATTTACCAGCAATAATAGCATTCTTTATATTTGGTAAGACCCTCCGAAACAAGATATTGAAGAGCTAGGGAGTACTTTGCAGTTCTCATCCCACTTCCAGAATAGATGTTCTAAACAAAAGACCAATAGCCATCACCTTCAATAGACCATTGCTAGGTCTATTGACAGAGGGCTAGAATCCGGAACATTGCTAGGTCTCTTCCAGGAGGATTTTTATCTCTCTCTTGGCAGTTTCTTCAAGAAATTGAAACAAACAAAAAGGTCATGTGTTTTTTAAGAGATTTCATACATGGTATTAATTAACTGGTGAATGGAGCAATGCCACACTAAGATGTGTGGTCGCACACAACCTCACATGAAACTTGTGGGAAAAGAAATTAAGTACCTCTCATCAAATGAATCTCCAAAATCATCAACAATTATTGTAGAAGGAATTTATTATCTAGGTGAATGCAGCCAGGGCCGGACCTCGTATTTTTGCTAAAGGAGGGCGCTAAGCACCTAAGAATGAGGCGGCAAGCCCTATCAGGGTTGGAAGTGGTAAAGGAGCAATGTTGCTAATTTGGGAGAGAAAATTATCATAATTGAATGGAACATTAAATTAGTAAATATACTTTTAAGTTTATTGATTCAAATGGGATTTCCTACTAACAGTTGAAGGATTACTCAAGACGTCTCCTGTTACAAAAAAATAAATATAATTATTATGTTGTATTATGTATATTATTTATAAAAATATTCAATGGTGCAGTGAGAGAATGCAACTTCATAAAAAATGCTTGGGTTCAATTATGGTAGCCTATTTTATGTTTAGAAATGAGTTAATTTTAGTTTTATAGTAAGACTAAAATACCAGGGGTTTCTTGTAATTTCACTTTCAAAATCAAGACGGGTCACTTGGCCCCTCCACCCCCCCAGCCCCCATGTGAATCTGCCCATGAATGCAGCAAAATATTTCTTGATCCCTTCCTCATCATCCAAGTATCTTTCAACATCATGAGAATTTAATCAGTGGCATAGAAATAGCAATCAAGGAACTGGGAGACATAGGAACTACTGACGTCGTTGTAATGTTATGAAAAAGTTGTATAGTACTTCATTTGCATACACTGAAATATTATATCAGAAGATGGATCCATGCCGTGCAAATTAACATTTAGAGGCTAGGAAAAAGCAAGCTAGCAAAGTTCGAAGCAAAATGAATATGTGCGCGCTTAAAATTCAATGAAAATTAGAGGTGCAAATTAACATTTAGAGGCTAGGAAAAAGCAAGCTAGCAAAGTTCGAAGCAAAATGAATATGTGCGCGCTTAAAATTCAATGAAAATTAGAGGTGGTATGCGTAGGGACCTGAGAGTGATAAGGGAGCTCGTGTTCTAACCTGCTGCAATTGCTAATGAAGACAACCTTACTACTGCTAGAGTGGCACTCCAATGCAGAGGTTAAAATAATAATAATAATAATAAGCAGAGAGGTCTTCCCACTGCAAGTTTATCAACCCTTTTGAAGAATAAGCATCTTCAGTTCACATGCATACATATACATGCTATCTTTTATGTGTGCAAAATTAAGAAAGACGAGAGAGAGTAATTACAAGGTCAGGGGTCGGGAAGAAGCAACATTTGATCGAATTGGGTGCAGTGGAAATCAGCTTGCCACACCAAGTAGGATCTCTCTATCATGCCTTCTTTGACTGGAACCGCTCCCTCTCAAGTGTAAAATTCCAGCTGTGCTCGTTTTTAGGATTGCCAATGCTCATTGTTATTTGCCGTGACCAACTTTTGGTGTTCCCACTTCTGTTCTCACAAAAACAGTTGTGAGTCTCAATTCTTTTCCCAACTATATGAGAGGAAACAATTTTGAAAGGAAGTAGAAAATAGCATAAGGTAGAGAAGGAAACATAAAAAAGCACGTCCTTAAATGTAGTATTCCAAATGCCCTTGGCACAGCAGCTAATATGGATGGCCACATCCCATATTAAACCAAAAACAGAAAGTAACCAATTTTACATTATCAGAGAGTGTTTAAAACACCTGCCAAATGTTTTATCAAGCTCTACAGTCATCAGACACTAGAGTGCCCACTAATGCAAGTTCTATAATAACATCATCGATTTTCCTTTTTAATCAAAACTGACATCAGGAAAAGGAGAGATTTCACTCTAAATTGATTTAGCATATGACATATCCTACAGCAGCTTCAGGCACAAATCACTTTACTCATCAGCTTTCTAGTTATAATGATGAAACTGGACCATTCTTACATCCATTATCCACATCTATTTCTGACAGATCATCACTCTCAAAAAAGGAGTAGTGAAGGGCCTTCACGCATCTTTCTGCTTCACTATCATTTACTATCAATGAGATGTTCACCTGGTTAAGAGTAGTAGTCAATATTTGTTAGATACCCATCAAAGTGATAAGTATGTTCAAATCCATTTTAAACAGCACGTGTATGAAAAAAATTAAAAATAAATAAATAAATATATAAAACCTTAGATGCTCCTTGTGAAATCATCTGGACATTGACTCCATTGATTCGAAGGACATTAAAGGCCTGTCAGAATACAGGGTTATATAAAACAAGCCAAAGAAAAGAGTCAAATGCAAGAGAAATGAAAATTGTTAGTATAAAATGACGGTATTTAAAAGTTCAATTTTTCCTTTTGCTTAGCTGATCCACCAAAAAAAACGTATGACAACATTAAATAGGAGCCCCAGACACCAAAATCAGTGGCCACTGATCTTGAGCAATTCATAAAAGCAGATATATGTACCTTCTCTAGTATCAATGAAGAACGCTGTACATTTCCAATGAGGGAGATGATTGATCTGTGTTGGAGGAGATTCACAACTGCAACTTTTTCTAGTTCTTCTACTACATGGTCAAGTTCCTTCACAAACAAAAAAGAAACTAGTGAGGAGAGTGATGTTAATACAAAACAAAGGTTACACCTAGGAGATAAAGACAGAATAGTGAATATCAACTTCTACTGAGGTATTTATACCAGCTAGAGAAAACATACAGAAGCTGTAAGGTGGACCAACATTATCAGGAGTAGATCTGAATAGCCAGGGATTTTGTGAGCTTGGGTATCCAAGGATCGTGAATACAAGGAAAAATTACAGTAGCAAAATTTGTTAAGTTCTCATGTCGGATATAACACTTTTGAAAGGTAAGTGTTTGATATGACTAGATGTACATATACCCAACAAATATATCCACATGGTCAAGTTTTAATACAACTATAAATAAAGCTCTCGATTTAGGCATAACATGCTTTAGATAGCATGCAAAAAGCATTCTACCCTAAAATTCAAAATTAATTAAGAAGTACAAAATCTACAACATCTAACCATGTCAAATTGCCTTTGGGCATGAGAATTCAACGTATCTAACAAACACATACATGCAGAAGACTATGAAAGATGGCGTCAGCTAAAAAGATTTCTCGAAAATCTGGGAGGTAAAAAAATAAAAAGGAGAAATAGAAACTAGACTTTAATCCTGAATCTGGCCAGATTGTTAATATGTTCTATCAACTAACCAATATGCAGAATCTTCTGTGGGTTCAATTCTGCAAACCCTTTGAATTCACACAAATGAAAGGGTTCACAATGCTTTAGCTTTCCAGATAAGGTACACAAGTAAGAACACACAGCTTTACGACCAAATAAAAGTAATGTCATAGGCTTGCCTGCTGAATTAGTTCCCTGCTCCAAAATTTTGATGGATCTAGGGTCAAAGATATACTGACTTCACTGGTAGCAACAACATCCACAGAAATGCCCAAATCTTCAAATATTGAAAACACCTGCACAGTAAACAGAGCCATAAAAGTGTATATATATATATATATATTTTCTTGATAGGTAACAAAGCCATAAAAGTTGCAAACTAATTAATGAAAAAATTGTAATCTTCGAAAGGAAGTTGATCTCTTACCTTTGCTAGGAAGCCAAATTGACCAAGCATGCGAGTGCTTACGATATCCAACATAGTAACATTTCCTTTCAAAACTATGCTGGTCAGTACAGCCTGTTATTATTTTTAGAAATTGATTAAATGCTGTTTAAAAATCTAATCCACTAGCCCAGAGTCAAAATTATCCTGCTACAAACCTTGCTCATATCTCTACTTTTAGTGATGAGAGTACCAGGAGCTTTAGGGTTGTAAGAATTCTTGACTCTGACAGGGATATCACCCTCCCTTGCTGGTATCATGGACTGTGGATGCAGGACCTGCAAACAAGTTGTAGTATGTCTATAGAAGTCGCTCTACCTGTAGGTCCCTCTACTAAGTATACATCCATAGAGGTGTACATAGCTTCTTTGTGTAAAACCCTGGAAAATCAGTATATTGTCTGTGTATAGAATTCATACTGCAAAATGCCACTTGATATCACTCCATAGGCACCAACATTCTTCATGTTTTGCTCACTTCATCCCTTTAACTCTCTATATATATATTCCCTCTATATCTGTTGAGATTGAAATATGGAAAAAGAGCTTTTCAACAACGGTTCAATAAACCAACTGCTCTAGGGCAGTTGGCCAGAGCTCTTGGCTTCCCTAAGGGAGGTCAAGAGTTCGACTCCAAGGCCCAACAAGCCTTGGAGGTACCCACACAAGGTGCGAACCTTGGACTTAACTGGTTCGCGTGATTTGTGGGGTATTGCGCAAGCCCCCGGTTTACTCATCGACTACGCTTGAGGGCTGTAATAAATCGGTAGGGTTCCGGGTCACAAAAAAAAAAATAATAATAATAAGGGTTCAATAACAAGATCGGTTCCTCACTCCCTTCACCCTCTTTCCCTCAGTTCTGTGCGTGTATTTAGTACTGCTTGTGGGCATAAGCAAGCATGCTTGTGTCTTTCAAGACAAGAAATGGGAATTACTGAGAAAATAATGACTGAAGTAATGATGAATCTCCAGAGGTGGCATGAAAGTTTTACCAGATCCTCCATATGGTTTTAAAAAGCAGATAGACCACAAGAACAACAACAAAAGTATAACCTGAGCACCAAAATATGCAAGCTCAGCTGCCTCATCAAATGTCAAATATGGTACAGGCTGTGCACGTGGATGAATACTAGGGTCACAGGTCAATACACCATCAACATCCTTCCACACCTGTCAGCATGAGGAGAATAGCTTTCACACATGTTTAGTAAATCACAAAAACACTCATCAAGCATGCTTCAAGGCTTGATAAGACCTGAATCTCTCGTAAGCCAAGGGCTTTACCAATGGTTGTTGCAGTCAAATCACTTCCACCCCTACCTAAGGTAGTCACTGCACAAGATTTCCAACCCTACAATTAGAACAGCATGTATCTTGGTTAAAAGGCTGGTTTAAGTTGATTTGAAATCAAAAATTTCTTAGCAAATGATATACAAATGTAAGCCATTAAAAGACCTTTCCAAGGAAGCCAGTGACGACGGGAATTGCAGGATCACTGATCCAATCACTGTGAAATCTCTTTGCAACAGCAGGGTAAGTAGCTTCTAAGATGTCAGCATTTGTGAAGTCATCCGTAGTTATAAAGCCAATGTCAAATGCATCATACTGCAAAACATCCGTAGTTATAAACAACACATCAAATTTAATGAAACATTGGATAAGCTAAGGGGCAAGATTGAAGAACCCAAATGGTAGCATTGACCAACTTGGTAATGCAGGGGACTAAAATAGCTTCTGATGACTAACGCAAATGTTTTCAACTAACATTCTCAAGAAAATAATGCAGCAGAATGTTAGATTGTCTAGACAAGCATAAGATGTCTTCCTAATTTGAAATCATTGATCAAATTTCATGGCACACCTGAAACTAGATGCTGAAACAGAATATCGGAAAGCAACCCTTCAGCTTCCATCGAGTAAACCACAAACTAGTCAACAATTAAAGCATTCAATATATTTGAAGTTACGGGAACAGGCTAACTTCCACTTGATAGGGCTGTAACACTCCTGTTAATGCAACCCTCTATGTAGGTAGTATAAGAAAATCATGGTAATGAATCCTTAGAACTGTTAAGTATACAAAGCATGCAAAGAATTGGTCAGAAGAAACATACTTGACGTGCTTTAGCACCAATTTTATTCAAATATGCAGCAAAAACTCTTGTGGAAAGGCATTCCCCAAATGAAACCAAATAATCTCTCGTACGGAGAGTCAGCTCTTTTATTCTAGCAATTCCCTTCAAAAGCTGCTCCAGTTCTTCCAAGTGTGCTGCAAAATGGCTCACAAAGTTGGAAAGAATAGTAAGAAAAATCCACTTCACATCTTTAAAGTACTGGAAAGGCAGTCAACAGGGTAGATGAAGGGAATAATCATTGATCAAGACAAGTAGTTGAAGCAAAATTAGATGTGCACTTGCTTTTATAAGCTCAAATATGAAATCTCCAGAGATTCAATTGGCCTAACTAAACAAACTCACGAGAAATAATAGAAGCATCAACTCCAAGCTCTTCTACTGTCCTGAATGAAACAAAAGCATATATGGATGTTAATGCTTTTGTAAAACAAATTTATGATCTCTGAAAATGAATCAGAAGAAACCCTAAATTGATCACCTCAAATGTAGTTCCTTGATATAGCTCAACTCATCAATTCTAGACGCACGGGAATAACCACAACACACAGCCTTTTCTCCAGCCTATAAGTCACAAGAATCCAAGTCCGCAGCGTAACTTAGAAATTACAAGTGAATTCGCGGCACAATTAAATTCTAATGCCTATGTATGTATATATGTATGCATATGTCATGGATATTTTAAAGAGAGAGAGAGTTGTGTAGTACAAGCAGAAGATTGTTAGTGGTCTTCCCCATCGCAGAGAGTACAAGGACAGGCCTCTCTTCAGGGAAGCTAAGAAGGAGATCAGCAACCTCTCTCATCCTCGAAGCCGACGCCACGGACGAACCACCAAACTTCATCACACAGGTCAGTTCCTCCCCGTCTCCGCCGCCAGACTCACCTGGGCTGCTTTCCCTTTCCCTCGCTTTCTCTTCGACCGCAGCCTTAAAAACCACTCCTCGTTTACAACAAACCTTCAACGACAAGAAGCCACCGACGCAACCACCCCTCGACAATCCACTAGATGCCACCGAAAGCATCGGTTGGACGCGGCCGGTGCCCCCAACATTCGAAGAATTCCATTCCTTCTTGTACGGAGGATTTCTGACACCCAAGATTTGGGGAGAAGCTGACATCTTGATTAGCGCAACTCGGCCCAAGTAATAATAATAGAAAGAAACCAACTCTTCTGTTAAATCAGAATAAAATCTGCAATGCAACAAACTGAATCGGAGGTTGCGGATGATATCCACGAATGAATGGATACGAATGATTTAGGTCACGAAGATCGTAAGGTAACGTCAAAATGGAAGAGGAAGACGAAGACGATGATTACCGATTATCGGTTAGCTTGAATAGTATGGAAAAAATGTCAGAATTGGGCGGAAGTGACCGTTACGGTGGTCGATCGCCGGCAGGGGGTTCAGGCGACTCATTTGTCATGTTAGCCCTTCAGATTACTCGGGGTCGGGTCAATTGGGCCGATTGGCTAGGTTTGGGGCCAACCAATGGGCGCACTGGTTTGAAATATCTTTTACCCATCGAACTTAGGTTTAATTTTTAAATCCATAAAAATTTATTTATTTTTCAAAAATAATTTAACTAAAATATTATAAAAGTAGGTAAATTGGTGTAATAAACTTAAGTTTTAATATGAAAATAGGAATAAACTAATATAAAAATACATAAAAACTATATTTTTAGTATTTTGTACTAAACTCAAGCTGGACACAACCTAAAATTTAAGATCCGTTTGAAAAGGAAAGTAGTAGTTAAAAATAAGTCAGTTATTTTTGTGTTTGGGAAGGAAAAAAGTTAATTTTTTTATGTGAATTTTTAGTTTTGACTAATTTGATATTTTTACCTTTGAAAGTTTAAAAGAATGTTAAAATATAAGTGGGTAAATTTGATCAGCCACTGTAACAGCTACTAGTTCGCCTTCCCAAACGGAACCTTAAAAAATAAAACAAATTTGAATGGGACTAAAATGTCTACCCTTAACTAGGATAGGTGAGTATTGGCCACGATAATTGTGCTATGATAGCTAAATCCAATTTTAAGGTCTTCCACTAAATTAATGGCGTGAATTCAACTATGGTACATGAGCTAAAATCGCGTTTTAATCTTAAGTCTCTGAAGTTGAATCTTATATCTTTATTTAATGGCAAGTAAATTTGTATGTTTTTAATTTTAAAATATAATTTTTTTAAAGAGTAAATTAGTCATTATATTAAAAAGATTAGATTTTTTTTTAAAAATTCCTAAAATTTAGTATTCTCTCTAATCTTTCCTTTACTCATAAAGAATCAAAATCAATCTCTATTGTTAACATCTACTCCAACAAAGAAGAAACACTATTGTTGCATTTTAAGAAAGTTCACAGATATTATTTTCTTGAAAGATAAGATTTATTATTTTTTCCATTGTTTTATTTCTATGGTATGACTTTCTGTTGAAGAAAAAAATAAAAAATTCAAAAATGTAATAAAAATCACCCAAAAAGATCATAACACAATCGCCAATCTAGACCTCTAAATGTAAACAAAATCCCCTTTTTAGTAACAATTAATAAACAAAACGTAAAAATTTTATGATGGATTAAACTCATTTACTTATCAAAATAACGTGCGCACACACAAACGCACACACGCATATATATGTGTATATATATGTAAAGAGTCAAAGTTATGGTCATCAAACAGTTGTTTAACATCTTTTTTGTATTTTTTTTTCAGAACCTCCATAAAATTATTTTGGTGTATATTTTATTTGAGTTAGCTTTGTGAATTGATTATAGTTGAAGACTTTAAGTTAATTTTTTTTTTTAGGTAGTCACTAAAAAAGTTAATTTCTTTTTTTACACATAATAGTTAACTCTTTTTTATTCATTTATCATATTTGTTCTTCATAATTTAATAGAAATTTAAAATGTAAGAATATAATTTTGATTAATTAAAAAAAATTCAAAAAGCTAGAGCTACCAAAAGCTTTTTCTTTTCAAACGGAGCCTCCATCTAATAATGTTTTTTCACTTGGAGAGTAGGCAGGACAAATTAGAAGTTGTTTCAATTTAGAAATTAGCTTCTAATAATCACTAAGGTGGTGTTTGGATAGCTTAAGAAAACAAAAAATAAGTTTAAAAATAATAAGTGACAAAATCTAATTAGATGAAATTAGAAAAAATTGATATTTTTTTTTGTGTGCGCTTTAATAAATCACACCCCCTAAATTTCACTGGAGGCTTTTTGTTGGTAGTTAACTTTAAAATATCATAATTTAATCGAAATCGGTGCAAACTAAACTGAACACCTAAGTTATAAAATATTTTGTGTGTTTTTAAGTAAATCACACCCCTGTAAATTTCACCGGAGCCTTTTTGCTGGTAGTCACCTTACAATATCATAGTGTGTGTTCTGTTAATAAAAAGTTAATCAAAAAATATAATCAAAATAGAAAGATATGACCAAAAAATAGTATGTGAAGAAATTTGATTGAAAGAAAATATAAAAAATTAGTTTGAATTAGTAAAATTTGATAAATTTTGATGCCCAGACGGGCCATAATTTAATCGAAATCGGTGCAAATTAAATTGGACGC
This sequence comes from Vitellaria paradoxa, assembly GCA_019916065.1. NCBI lineage: Eukaryota > Viridiplantae > Streptophyta > Magnoliopsida > Ericales > Sapotaceae > Vitellaria > Vitellaria paradoxa. The sequence goes on from CM034233.1 coordinate 13,940,729, forward strand.
CTAAGTTATAAAATAACACTAATAAACAAAGGGTTTAGTCTTAAAAAAGGTCATCTGTCACCGGCGACTGAACACCTTCCACTGGGCGAAGTGATTTATGATAAATTAAGAGCGTTTAGTGCGAAAAAAATTGAGATAATTTGTAAGTTCGTAATTCGTGCAGTAAGATAAAGATTTTGTTTGATTTGTTATAAATCTTTAAAAATCTTTAAAAACTCTTTACTTTTTATTCTAATACATAAATTACGAATTCACAATTTAAGACTTTTTGTGTTTTGAGATCACTGGCTCACCTACTGGCATTTTCCTTAATCAACGCATCTCATTTATTTTACTTTTTATTATTCCAAATATGCTTAAAAAGTAAATAATTTTTAAAATTTTTTAAAAATTTTTAATATTTTACATCCCGCAAAATAAACTTTAATTTAGCGGGATAAAAAAAGTTATGGCCAGTCGTAGTTTCATGTTTCTGATCAGTTTTGATCTCACGTGTAAAAGACTCAACAACTCAAAAATAGTTTTATCGAAGATGGTAGGGCCGATTGGCCAATTGCAAGGCGAACCTGGGTTTAGGTCTAGCTTTATCCACCAAAATATTATAATATTTAATTAATTTGTTAAAGAAAATACGTCATTTGAAAGTGATTAGATTTTATAAAATTTCAAGTTTTGGAAGAGATACAGAGGGATAAGATGAAAAGTTTTTACCTTTTTTTAATAAATTGATGGAATCTTAGTAATATTCTCTCTTTCTTGCTCCATAAAATAAAAGTATGGTGAAAAATATCTCTACTAATTATTATTATGGTTGAGAATAGCGGTGTGAAAAAGATGTTATGGTTGTTTATTTTTAATTTTAATTTTCTCTTTCAAGTTTCACCTTTCTTCTCAAGAAACTTCACTCAAAATTCTGTCAGTTTTGTTGATAAATTTTGGGTGAATTTTATACCTCATCCACTAAAATTTTGAAAAAAAAAAAAAAAATTAAAACTTAGATATAAGCAAGACGTGTGCCTAAGATTGCGAGTACTTTAAAACATTAAATTTTTATTAAATTCAATGTGACGACTGCAGTATTTATTAAAATTTTATAATAAAATAATATTTATTGTTTGTTTAGATAAGATTTTAAGGTGTAATCTCTCTTGTAAACGATGTTTGTTTGTAGGGATGTAAGGGAAAGGAGTGTGACCCACGAACAAGCAAAAAGAAATGGGGAAGAGGTGAGTGGTTTCCTGATACTGTGGGATTTGGTGACTGTGTGCCTTGCAGTATTGAGCCCAGCTGATCCACATCGCAGGCCACGAGATAGGAAATTGCCATTGGAATTTAGTAGATAAAAGGATAGGAAATTCTTTTTAGTTTTATCCACTTCCCTTCGATGCTGATGTCATGCCTCTCCCCATCACCAGCTAGGCAGCTACCCCTGGGCCTCTCTCTCTCTCTCTCTCTCTCTCTCTGTATATTTATGCACATATATCCTCTGGTCTTAATATTCTGCAACTCTGACTCAGTTCTTCCCATTGGCAATTGGATTCCGATCTTTTCACCAGGAAGCATCCCCTCACAGCCACAAACAAGTTTTCTGGGTTTCTAGCCATCTAAGCTTTCTGGGATTGTGGCTAAAAATCTGTAAGTAGAGCACTTTCTTCAGTTCTCTCACCAGCAACGCTTTCTCGGTTTCTCTTGCTCCTTTCTCGTTTCCCTTTTATTTTTCTCTTTCAAAGTACATTCCTTTCTCCGTAACTCACAGTGCATTCTATTCGTTTGTTGCTATAAATGTCTGCTAGACTGCTATTAAGCCTACCACTCATTTTCCACTCTTTTGGTGCATGTGCTGTTCCCAATCTTGTTGTGCTATTTATTTATTTTTCTGTTAAGAAAACAATTCTGGTCATAAAACATTCTCCTTAGTCACCATAGCTTGTGGAGGATAATTTGGATGCCATTTGAACCCAGAAAACTACTTCCTTCTTATGAAGGCAAGTTAGTTCTGGGTTCAGTTTATCTATAATTAATCCAATTTCAGTGTTTTGTTACAGTTACAGAGGCCAAAATTTTGAATCTTCTTAAGGCCCTTATAGTCAGATTCATATTTGGTCTTGTTCGCATTCGCCCACGGGTTATAACTGGGGATTCAAGAGGGTTTTGGCCAGTGGTTGAGAGAGCACCATTCAAAGGATTAATTCCTTCAGAATTGTTAAAACTCTTGCAGAAGTTACAATATGGGATTATTCCAAGCATTATTACAAGTATTTTACAAATATGTGTTGCATAAAATAAAATGAATTGAAAGTCTTTTGAACTTCAAATATGGGACAATTCAAATATGGGACAACACAAACTACCCTAAAAATACTCACTTAACAATACAAGCTGTTTGTTGTTGCCTTCAAAGACATCATAAATACATTAATTGAACACGAGATTACCCATTTGCGTTAGACGTTGCTTGATAAGCTACCATTAAGATATATATTTATTATGACAAATTCCATTGTCACGTAACTTTTTGGCAAATAATTATGATAGAAAGGCATTTCCTGTTTGATTGGGGGTGGAAATGTATCAAGCTATTCGCGAGCTACTCCATCTCGACTCGAAAAAAGCTCAGCTAGAATAATTTATGGCTCATTTAGATTCGAGCTCGAGCTCGAACCTAGAAAAGCTTAACTCGAAAACTCACGAGCAAGTTCGTTAAAATAATATATATATAATTTTTAATAATATTTTTATAATATATTTTTTAAATATTTTATTTATTATATTTTGAGCAAAAACAACATCGTTTTAGTTTAATCGAACTATTCACGAACCGAGTTCGAGCCTAAATTTTTCTTTATTAAGTCGAATTCTAGCCTATATAAAAGCTCAAATTGAACTCGAGCTCGAGCCCGAGCTCGGTATAAAAAGCTCGAGCCGAGCTCAAGCAAGTTAAAATTCAGCTTGACTCGACTCGATTCTACCCCTACATCTGATAAATGTATTGATATCATATACATGCTTGGTGCATTTGATCATCTTAATGATCACCTTAGTAATTTGTCTTGATTTAGTGTGTAACCCTCAATCTCCATCTGACTTCATTCCTTCTTTCTTTATGCAAATTTGTAGCATTTTTTGGCTTTTGGAGTCATGCACACATACGCACACACAAATAGATAGATAAATAAATAAATAAAATAAAATAAAATTGATTAGTAATAAGTTGGAACCCAGCTAACCATATTAAGGTATATGAAGTAACGACTGTCCTGTGCCAGAAAAAAATAAGAATAGTTTCTTTGTGTTTCCTATTGTATTAGAAATGACTTTCAAGGCCCTTTCATTTGAAAAATTATTTCATGGGACGATGATTGAAAAATGACTTTTAATGTGATTGAAATAGCAGCAATAACATGATGTTATATTTATCCTAATATTAAAACTATGGAGGTCATCATCACATCATGCAATGGTTGAATAATTTCTCCTTTTATAGACCATACAGATAATTTTTTTATTCATACGCACAGGTTATTATAATCATATTTCCATATGTTTTGGGAAATCCAGATCCCCCAACTATTTCCTGAAAGACCCATTAGGATTTTGTGCTGTTTTTTAATTTTACAATTATGGTCCCCTCCCTCTTCTTTTCTGGCCAAAACATTCTCTATTTTTGTTTGTGTGTCGCGCTTGGATGGCATTGGAACACAGAAAGCTACTTCATTCTTACCAGGAAAATACATCCCGGGTTCAGTTTATCAATAGTCCAAGTGTGGTCCTTTTTTTTTTTTTAAATTAAAGAGGCTCAAATTTTGAATCTCCTTAAAGCCCTTGTGGTTTTTAGCATTCACCCATAAGTTAAAACTGAGATTCGGGCTTGGCTGGTGGTTATTTTGTTGAGACCTCCCTTCGAAGGATTGCTTCAGAGATGCAAGTCTTGCAGAAGTTACAACTTTTGGGCAACTTGCATGCTGTTTGTTTGCCTGCCAATTAGTCTAGATATATAATACCCCACTTCAAACACTGCAACGAGCGACTTCCTTTGCCCGTGACATGAATTTATATTAAGGGTAGATGTGTTTTGGCTGCTAGTGTGCTACTGAGCTTTTTGTGGTTGTCACTAATATTTAATTGGCATTATCGAGAGGTTTAGTCCATCATTTTCGCTATATAAAATTATGCTTTTGTTAAATCCCTTACTCCTTTTTTTTTTTTTTTTTCTTCTTCCCTTGTAGGCATTATGTGGATGCAGCTCAAATGAATTTAATTTGGAGTCTTGGAGTCACTTGCAAAAGTGATTGTTTTCTATTTCCCCGCTTTTTGAGGAATTAATTTATTTAGTGCTGTCTAAGATTCATGGAAGGAAAATCATTAAAAAATTCTTCGGGGTATGGCAAACCCCCATGGTTATTTAAAGGAAGGCATGAGTTCTTCTCCTTTCGAGTTTAGTTTTATCTATACCCCGTTATTTGCCTTGGCTATTACTTTCTCAACATTGAAGTAAATCGTGTAGAACATCCTGTTTCTGTTTTCAGTGCACTGTATCAGCTTCATCTTGTGAAAGCAGAAACTGCTCGAGCTTTCATACCAAAAGAGTTCAAATTAGTAGAAGCTTTTGGGTATGTCCTTGCTATAACTTTACCATAATAAGTTTCAATCAAATGATGTGAAATGTAGAGTTTTGAGAATTTCGTTTCTTATTAATTAGCATGAGTTTGTACACTACAGATATACACTCGGTGGCTTCTTTCTTGCCAGTTACGACGACAGCCCTGCTGGAATCTTTGATGAGGTTTTAACTTTAATTTGCCAGCTCGATCTTGACTCTATTGCATCTTCTAAAAATCATGGGAAAGCACAAAATGCATGCTAATATTTGATAGAAACTGGCTAAAAAGTTAATACCAATTTCAAGAAAAATAAAAGTTGATTAATTTATAAATGTGAAACAACAAATTTACTTGGTTATTCTGTTGTTTTTTGGTTCAGCTTGTGGTGATTGCAGGAATTGTATGGAATCCACCAACATCCTGTGCGTAAGTTTTTAACCTATTTCTTTTGCATCATGCTAGTTATATAATAGGAAGTACTTGTGTTTCAAGATATCCACCAGTAGTTTCCCTGCTTGTAAAGTTACACACTTCAAAATACTTTGCAAGGAGCAACAAACAAATGCTTCCTATGGGTCCAGGGTTCAGCCTTCATTGCTGAAGGGATTGAATGCTACAATGCCAAAAACACTGCTGCACTAGCTTTTAGAAGTCGAGGTGGATAACCAGTGACCACCATTCAAGATTCTCTTTAATTTAGGAATTTATATTGGTTTACTCAGCTATATCACCTGGATGTGTCATATTCGCTTATTATATTGTTTGATCAAATTGAAAGATCAATTTTGAACTATGAGAATTTGACGTTTTATCATATGAGCCCTAACACATCATATGAATGAATAAGCTAGTATGCATCTTATAGAGAACCAAACTTGAACGGTAAGCGAAGTGTTCGCTTGACCATTCTCACGAGGCTGATTAGAGGCATATAAGTCTTGGAACACATTAATTCTGTCATGAAATTATAATTTTAAAATGGTTGTGTTGTCCTTTCAGAAAGTAAGTAGGTTCTATTCTTTCTGTGAACAGATGGGCTGCCAGGGTGCTTGTGAACAGTGATGAGGCATGTGTTCATGGACGAAAGGTGAGAAGCTAGATAGTCCTAAGTGTACATTTTTTATATTTTAGATTTCATCCTTGTGGGAACTTGATGAGGAAGATGAATACTTTTCTCCTTGTATGACATTTGGGAATTAGTGAAAAGAGTATATCTACCACTTTTTCTGGCATATCTTTCAATCTTTTTTTTTTTTTTTTTGGTTAAAGGAAAATAAAATGACAACCAGTTTTGGATGTTCGGTTAGGAAATGCTGTCATACTTACTACGTTTTGTTTGATAAGTTTGTTGCTTATACTACTTGTCTTGCTTGTATTCATTCTTTCAGGATGTGGGACTTCCAAGTCAAGTTGCTAGGTTTTCCAAGGTGAGCCTTTAGCTGAGCATTTCAACTTTGCTGCCATATATCAAAACTCAAACGTTAAGTAGTTCTCCTCTAGAAAATGAAATTCTTTCGGTGGTTAACTTTTCTCAAACAAGGGTTATTTTCTATCATATTGGCTAGGATCAGTCTATTTCAATAAACTAGGCACAGGGATCCAGATGTGCCACAATAGGGCTACTTAAGGTGGGTTAAATATGTTACTTTTACTCATAAAAGAATTCAGAGCAAGCCACTGACAGTCCTATATCACAAACAAAATCATTCATTCATCTTAAACGAATGCTGGAACGTTCTTGTGTGATAAGGTTTCTGTTCACATCAGAGAATTTCAGCAATACCAAGACAACCAGAAAGCAAAATCAATAGAGTTTTGAGCATGGTTGGTGTTGGCTCTACTTTCAATAATCCAAAAAATTGCTTGGACATTCAAGTGACTGAAATGAAGGGTCCTGTTGTAACAGATATCTGTACCATCAACGTTGGTACTACTGGTGAGTTGTTTAGAAGTGTTTAAAATGTCTTTTATTGTTAATTTTCAAACTTCTTTCCTTAGTTGGGGTGTTTATAATGGCATAATTTTTTCACTTATGGAGTATGGAAGAACTCATTTCAAGGTGAATCTGTATATTTTCTTGCTTTGGATTGCCAATTTCATGTATTTTTAATGTTCAACGTAGGAAGGTGTATGTAAACATTATGACCATGATAGCTACTTTTCTCTGATGGTCAACAAAATCATTTTCTAAAGTTGTTGTAGACAGTACATAGTTAAGGCATATAATGAAAAGGATTTCTGACTGGTTGTTAGTATGTAAGGTGTTTCCAACATTCAAAAATATTAGTTTCACTCTTTTTGTTGATTTTTTGGATCATATATCTCATTTCAGCCTTGGAAAAGACAGTGCCAGAGCTAAATTATAACATGTTGATGGGGCCAGCTATCAAGATATCACTTCCAAGCTTTAGGTAATTTCTTCAAATATTTGCATTTTAAAGCTGTGTGTTGGTAAATTTATTTTTTATTTTTATTTTTTTTGTTAATATGAAATTGCAGTGGCCGAACTGAGCATAATCCTCATCTTCTCAAGTATTCTTGCCAGATTGAGTGCAGGTTAGTCCTGACTTAGATTTGCATATAATGTTTCTCAATCTCATAAAACTGCTAGATCTACCACAGACAAAAAAAAAAAAAAAAATGTTGTAATACCCCTAGGGTTCAAAGCAAGACCAGGGTAATTGGTGCATTTTGCCATTATAATTAACATCCCACAATTAGCTGATCTTGCTACAAGAATTCCAGTCACACTTTAACTACATCAGAAAATGAAGTTTTTCTCTTTGCTTCATATTTCAATTTTTCGTACATGTTTGACATATTTGATTATCTTGAATCAAATGAGATTCCAGAGTGGAATTTTTCTGTTATTAATTCATCGAAATGTCTTTTTTTTTTTAAATCGATTTCTTTTGGCTTGTCTAATTAGTTGATTATAGAGGAAGTGTTTTTTCTGTAAATGCAACATAAACTCCATTGTACCACTATAATTGAACCTTTTTGTTTCTAGTAGTCCAAAGGATGAAGAAAAAGCTGAGTTAGACTGATTAAAGTCTGTGTTGAAGGGAACTGGAAATGTTTCTTATATGTTTCTCTATCCTGTGATCCATCCAAATTGAGGCTAAATTTTGATTATTGGTACCATATATTTCAATAATCTTACGTTTTCTTATAACTTAAAGTGAAGCCATTCTGGTGTCAATCTTCTCTTTTAACATAGCCATCTACTGTAGGATAAGACCAGTGCAGCCAGCAAAGGTGTCAGGCTCATTTGTAGCACCAAAAGATGATGCTAAACAATCTTCTGAATGCCATAGCTCCAGAGAGGTTGAAGAAAATGAAAGAAAACTCAGCATAGATGTGATGTTATCTAGGCCGATTTTAGCTCTGCAGTTCAATTGTCTAAAAATGCAGGTTGATGCTCCTACTGTAATTTCTCCCTGCTCTATGAACACTCCAAAAGTTCTTAATTGATGGTGTCATGTAATCTTTGCACTAATCCTTCCATCTTGCTGAATAATGACTTGATGGTTCCGTTAGTTCCATTTATGAGAAATTTTTGTGTATTACAGATCTCATAATCCGGTCCGTTCAACTGCAGGAGTAATCTCAGCTTGCGATGCAGTGTGGGAAAAAATTATGAGTTTGATAATGGGAAGAAAGAAATTTAATCCATTGATGATATCTAGGCCTAGCTCATTATGCTTATTGCTTTGATCACTCAATTTCCATTCTTCGAGTTTCAATTATGGTTTTTATTTTAAGAGAACAAGAACACAGAGAAATTTTTTTGTATAGCTGAAAAGGATGTGCTGAGGAGAGCTGGGTTAGGGACATATTGACATATTACAACAATAACTAGCTTGGAGATCACAAATTTGTTCATAAAGTTGAGGCTTTTGTTTGTAGGTTTACATGTCTTGGAGCTTCTGAAAGGAGTAGCAATTGGATTTTAGGGGATGCATGTAATAGTTTAGTTATATCATTCAATATTTTCCCAATAAGAATATCGAAGCAATCAAGGCTCAGACATTCAAGCTTTTAGTGAACATAAAGCGGAAAATGACTATATATTCTTTCGTTTCTTTGAAACCTTTACAAAATTTCTTTGATTTCAAACTTACATGGCATGGACAAACCCCACAAACACACAAAAGAATGCAATTCTCATTCTCAAAGATCAACAAATGCCTTTTACTTATCAAACTTTACTTACAATCCCAATCTGGATTCACAATCATGTTGGGGTGATCAGTAGATCAGAAAGCTTCTGGTAGAGGTCTGCCTTCCAAAAATGCCTTGAATAGCACGAGAGATCTCTCTGGTTGAGAGAATGGAGCCTCATGGGAAGCGCCTCTAATGGTGGCAAAGGAAAGGATATCACCATAGACTTTAGTCCACCCACCAACCTGAAAGAAGATAAATGAGAACATATTTTTAGAAATTTCTCTTTACTAAGAAGTGACCTATTCTTTACTAGGTTGCAGATTAATGTTATAATGGACCTCCCAATTTACGAGATTTCTACCTATTGGGGGTCTCTAGTCTAGGAAAGGCAATGTATGCAGTTTTACCTCAATAATTGGATAGATTATTTTAATCGAACACGAGTTCCAAGTCACAAAGGAGCAACTTTGCCGTTGCTGATAAATTCTGTAAAAGAAAAAAATAAAGTTTTGAACCTAAGTTTTTTTTTTTTTTTCCCATATTTCAGACCTCAGAGGAAAAGTAAAGCTCCATTTGGGCTTTTCATGTTTTTAACTTTTATTGTAAAGAAAAGCAGCACAAAGAACATGCAAAGTTTTAGTTATTGGAGTTCATGAGTAAGAATCACCTGCATCCCTGCAAACCAAACTCTATATGGCACTGTGGTATTTAGTCCTAATTCTTCTGCCAGTCCTTGAACCAATTTCCGACTTCCAGTCAATGGGATAACAGAATCTTGATCTCCGCTGTGATTTTAAACAAATTATGGAGTCAACTAAAATAATTACATAAAGAATCTTACCCTGAAATCGATATGATCATGGATACATTACCTGTAAACCAACACAGGGATACCTGCCTTGATGAGTTTTCCCACAATAGAGATTGTTGGTATCTCCAGGTCGAGCAACTCATAATTCAAGATACTGTCATCCAAGGAGTAGAGAAAAATCATACATACTAGTTACTTGACCAAAGAAACAACCATATGTAGAAAAAACAACAACGACTTGTGAAGGAAATGCATTTGAGAACCTCTTCCATTTGGACTAACTTCTTAGTTAAGACAGTTCAAGAAACCTCTTCACACTGACATTTTTTATTTACCAATATAATCCAGGTAAGACTGAACTTGGTGGCAGCAGATTGTTCTCGTATCAAATTTACACCCAGAACTACAAATTCATTTCCCCACAGGAAACACGGACTTACCATCAATGATATCCAGAGACAAAGCTAATAAGGGGCTGTACTCCGAGTAAAATTTTGGCTGAAAACTTTTTTAATATTAATAGTACATAACATTCTAACCTAATTGTCTATACCCAACTTTAATATTCAATCATAATCCAGTATAATACCTAGTCTATAACCCACTACGAGAAAAATTTCTAACCCAGTTTAATACTCAGCCATAAACCAATAATACCTAGCTCATGGCTCAGGGCTAAAAAAATTCCTAACTCTGCCCTTGAAGGTATTGTCTGCAAGTCGAACTCACAAGAGACACGGACACAAGTCAAACTTACCTTTTGCCATGACAAAATATTTTTTTTTTTTTGGACACAGCTTAAACACGGAATAGAGTTATTTATGGATACGTTACAAACTTATTTTGGACTTGTGTCAGAGTCACTTTAAAAAAGAAATAAGTTACGGAATATAGATTATACCATATTGGATGGAATGTAATAATCATGTGACTTGTTTGTTGAGTTTTAAGTTAGGAAACAAATGGTTTTTAATTTTAGTTAGTGTTACTTTGTAGTATTTCATCTTTGAACAAAATATAAATATGCAAAATATAAATATATATATATATATATATATATATTTTGTCAAGTGCCCATCCTGTAGGCTCTTGCATTTCTCTGAAAATTTCCGAGTTGATTCATCCATTTCGTGTCGTATAAGCAATTAGGAATAATTAAACCGGTATATCTTTCAGTATCATCATAAGACTGGTTACTTAAAATTCTGGTGAAAGAGAATTACTTGCTGCAAACGAGCCATCGCTTCACTCCAACGAGGCGTGCATGAAGAGCCTTCTGCACATCTCGCCTGTTTAAATAACTTACGGTTTCATCTTCCACGCATACATCTACTGTCTCTGTAACTTGCTGTGCAATTACGAAACCCAATAAGAACATTTTACAAACTACAAATTATGTACACGAAATATTGGCATATAGCATAGTTTTTAGCAGAAATAATAGTGGGGGAGGAAACCCGGAAACTTGTATAGAACTCACCTGGGGACTAAGGACTTTGGATTGAGAGAGCACAGAAGGTATACAGACGTCAAGGGTGACATCATACTTATCAACAAATCTACTCGTTTCTCTGCTCACTAGGCTCATCACTCTGGAGCAAGTTGGAGATACCGAGCCCATGTAGTATTCACTCACGTATCGAGAATAGTTGCAGGTGGAAGTGAAAAATTTATAGGTGGAATCCGATATCAACCCATGAGACCAGAAAAACTCAGCCCTCGAGTTGAAGTCTGTTCTGAATTCCAGAACTGGATCACCCAGCTGCAGTCAGTTTTAAATACTGAAATTTAGATCAATTTTTGGAGATTAAATGGCAGGAGAACTATAGAATAAAAAAAAAAAAAAAACATTTAAGCTGAATAAGAATCATTAGAATTTGGTGGGGCTTTTACTATGGAAAGATTGAATTTTTGTTTCTAGGCTACTCACGGCAATTCCTTTCAAATTGAACAACTTCTGCTTCTTGTTGAATCGAAGCATGAGGTCTGCTAGTTGCGGTATGTAGTGACCTGTTTGTAAGCAAACCAAAAAATTATCAGCCCCCAGCGTTTTAAGTGTTTTTCATGTAGGAAAATAAATTTGTTTCAAGTAAAAAGTACTTACCAGCATAGCTTTCTCCTGTAATAAACAAACTTCTGTTTCTATACCGTGGGAATTTGACAAACCATTTCTGCAAGAACACCAGATTGTCCCCGGCTATAATAGAAGACAAAAGACTGTTTAAGAATTCAAAGGCAATCTGTAAACTGCAACTTTTCTCAAGTGAATAAAAGAGAGAACAAGAAACATAGAACAGTACATGAAAGTGAAAACTTACATATAGTACCACTCCATGACAAGATTCTTATTACTCATTGGACAAAAAAAGGCGATCAAATAAGATATAGACTGTGCAAAAAGTAAAGTTGACTTGGATTTTGAGAGCCCAGATAGTATTGGTAGAAAATATATGCACAAAAGGACTTCAATTTACTTTTATTCAGAAAAAAGATCCATGATGAAATCTTGGTTAGGCACTGATAACTACAAAGCAATGCAAGAAAACTGGGTGAGTGTAGATAAAAATGGTGATACATGCCTGTGATCTTGTCATTTACAGCCTCATAGGAGGAAGAATCGGTAGAGTAAGAGAACCCAACTCCAATTGGTGCCTCCAAATACAACATATTTGCTTCTGCAAGACAATAAACACACAAGCACGTGAGAAGAGTTCTTGGATTATGACGGAAATTACCCACTTATATATGCACAACCAATACAATATCAATTCAAGGACGCACTACCTTTGTTCCAGCTATATCCATTCCTGACAATTGCCTTCCCTCTAGGCCTAAAAGGCCCATTTTCAGAGAATGCCCCAACCCCCAGTGAAGAGCAACCGGGTCCTACGACCAATATCAAAAGAAAATTTTAGATACCCAATAATCTCTGTCATTCTACTTATATACATACATACATATATATATATATATATACATATATATATATATATATATATTTGTATATATATGTGGGTCTATATATGTATGAGAAAATGAGAAAACCTCCATTTAGCCAGAGAACAAGAGGCTTGGAAGATGGATCGGCTTCTGCTTCAACAAAGTAGTAGAACAGAGCTCTCTGTTGCTTCTCATCAATGGTCACGTACCCAGAATACTGGTGAAAACTGACTTGGGGTTGCCCCGGTAGTCGATCAACCCTATCCAATGCAGATAACGAAGACTCTACTTCCACCACCAAGATTAGAAGAAACAAAGCTATGGTCAATGCCATGGTTTTCCATTGTAAAAATGGCATGACTTTCAGTCTAGAGGAAGCAACACAGAGAGAGAGAGAGAGAGAGAGAGAGAGAGGAAGCACCTAAATGTTGTTAAGTTGGGAGGCAATATATAAAGAGAGAATTCTGCTTTTTGTTGTTAGTATTATATTTTTTTTTTTTGTCACTTAGAGGCTTACGGTGAAAGAGGATAGCTAACATCACTTTTATATTAGTTATACGATATTAAGTTAGTTCGATCAAAATCGAATGATACAATAAAAATGAATTTAAAAATCTTTATTAAAATTTTAAATTTATTTTTATTCTAAACTGTCTGATTACAATTAATTCATAATTTTAATGCCATATGACTAATATCACTTTCTTCGAATCCGCGTAGGATTGGACCTCAAAGACACTGGAGAGAAGATTCTTAAATGACTCCTTATGAGCTGGCTCTCCTTACCCTTTCCCTCTTGTTTTGGCCCATGTCAGCAGATTGAGATGGGGCGTGACTGTATCAGAAAATGAAAAAAGAATGAAAGAATGAGTTGGTGTATATATATATATATATATATTTGCAGTAAAGCTGTAATTTACAGTTCCCATTATTTTTGTCCTTTGTTTTACCCTTAAAACAATTATATTGTAGTAGGTAGCCCTTCTTCCGCAGAAAGGAGCTTTTGCCCTTCTTCCACAGAAAGGAGCTTTTTTAAGGGATTACTTTCCCTATAAACTCTGAAAATTGATGAATGTGACAAGCAATGTAATAATTTCTCCCAAGAAAGGAAAACTTTTCATTTGGAATTTTCAGAAATACAAAACAAAAGGATGGCAGAATGAATATTCATGAGGACTTGTGTCAGTAGCTGCAGCCCATACTTCTCCTTTTTATGGGGAAAAAGGAAAATCAAACTTTTGATGTACTTTCTCTTTTATGCATAAATTGTGAATGCAGTTTGTTCACGGAATTTACATCCAAGTGCCTCAATTACTAGCCCGCCAACCGACCAGCCAAAGCACTGTGGGATTCCAAGATTTCTCCCGTTTTCTTCCAAGAGAATTAGCTTTTACAAAAATGGGATCTTTTCAATTAATTAATTTATTAATCTGTTTACTTTTTTGTTCTTCTTAAAAAATTGTATATATGGAGGGCATATCCTTTTATTATTGCAAAAAGGACACCGTTTGGAATGAAAATGAGATTCTCGTCTAAAGCCTTTTGGGAGTCTTGAAACCAAAGTAAAGTTACCTTTTCTTTTTTTGTTTTTTTTTTCCCTATTTTTTTTTTCTTTTTAAAACTCCTCCCACCTCCTCTTCCTCTAGTCTTTTGATGATTATTAATTTTTTAATAACAAACATAGAAAGTTACTTAACTTTTTTCTTTTTCCCGGTTCATCATCTTTGCATTTTTTCAGTGATTCAAATAAAATAAAGGTAATTCATATATATTCCAAATAAATAAATAAATAAATAAATAAAACTACCCCATTTGGATTTTTTGGTCTCGGTAAACTGCCATGGAACACCTTGTTTTTAGTACATAATTTCTAGGAAAATTATTAAGACAAAGCCATGCCCAAAAGGGTTTCAGGAGGCTGCAGTGAAGAAATCCACTGCAGGAGCTGTAGTGAAGAAATGAAGGGTTGAGATTCATTTTTACTTTAATAACACGTGACTTTTTATATTCTACATTAATTGTGTTCTAATCAAATTTTTTTAACTTTTATTTTTATTTTAAAAATAATTTTAATTAAATTAAATTAGAACTATTCAATTAAAAATAATCAAATCTCAACCTTTGATTTTTGATTTTTCACTGCAGCTCCTGGAACTCCGGCCCAAAAGGGACATTTTGCACAGAGCAAAACATGGAATTTATCCCATTCAGGCTTTAGAGAAAACTGATCAACTTCAGTTTCTCCTTCTTTTGCCTCAGTTGGGGTTAAGCTTTTAGGCAAGTTAGGCAGTGGCCTAAGACTTCGAGTGAATTGAGAATCCATTTATTATATGTACACATATGTGTATATATTTTTGTATACATTACACACACATTAAATTATCTCCAAAATTTTGAACGACGTTGAAGGGAGGAGAAAAAAGTGAATTTAAGGCACTATTTATTATATATACATATATGTGTCTATATTTATGTATATTACATGCACATTAAAATGCCCCCAAGAATTCTGGAATTAAAAACATCGTCTATTAGGTTTCTCTCTCTCTCTCAATCTACTCTATAATTAAATCCTCTAAAAAAAATCATTCCTAGTTTTAATATTAAGTTTGATTTAAATAACAATTTTTACTATTAAAAATTAAATATTTAATTTATAATTCATTATATTCTATATATTATTTTATTTGTAATTTATTCTAAAATTTTGAATTTTTATATCAAAATTTTTTAAAAAGTACTTATTTTAATACTAAGGAGGCATTTAGAGTTCTGAAAAAGTTCAAAAATAATCAAAAGTTAATGTTGAAATGATGTAAAAGTGACATGTAACAAAATTTAATTAAAGGAAACATTTTAGAGTTTTAAAAAAAAAAATTGGAGCTCCAAATGGAGCCTTAAACTGCTTGAACCGCGCAAAATATAAAGAGCATAAAAGTAGTTCAAAGAAAATTATATATTTTTAATATTTTACATATCTACTCTAATTAAAACTTTGATTCATAATTTTACAATTCAAAAAGTTACACGTATGAAAAATTTTTCAAGTCCAAAAATGTTTTCCACCTTCTGCCCCTAAATAGTTAATTTGATAAGGCTCCTCTTCCGTGAAGAGTTCCCTTATTTTGCCCAATCGTAAGCAACGCAAAAATTGAGACAAAGCACGATGGATTCCACAGATACGTAGTGATTAATCATGTGATGTGAATATAATCAGTGGTCGGGGAAAATAATATAGGACTGTGTGTGTATAATCAATGGCCTTTGCTCTATTGTCTTCAAATTGGACAGCATCATTAGAGAGCTTGTCCAATTGAAATGGGGGCCTGCATTGCCACAGCAAAAATCAAGTTAAATAAACAAGATAGAAATGATTGAGACACTTTGGTGGTGTCGATGGGTTCTCAAAACATTCAAACTTGTACAGAAAGGAAACAAAAATCACAACTAATTGTAGTTAAATAATCCTAAAACAGGAAACAAATTCAAAAACCATAAGAATTAGAAGCCTTCTATGTCTTGGGACAATGTGTTTTGAAGGGAATGAAAAAAAGAACATAAGATAATGAGCATTGCTAAGGTCAATCGCGATGACGGTTTTGCACCGTTGATTAGAGCAGGGATCATGTGGACCCACATAGATGGATGGCGAAAATTGGACAGTTACAACTTAGTGTCCTTCTAACATAAAACTTAATAACTTGAACAAAATAGGTGGGATTGGAGTGAAAGGTGGGTGAAAACTTGAAAGTGAATTGGGACTTGGAAGCCTGCAGCAAGAGCGCTCGCTCTCTCTCTCTCTCTCTCTCTCTCTCTCTCTCTCTGTGAGAAAATAGAAGTGATAATGATGGGGGTGAAGATGACCATGATGCCCAGCACTTGAGCATGTTGGATATAACATGGAAGGGAATGCTTATGTGGCATTTATTTTTACTAAGACGATTGATAAAATGGAGCAAGAAGTAGCAACAAACCAACCATTTGTAAGGACAAAAAGGAGAAACAACTCAAAAAAAATCTCTGTAGCTGTGGAGGGCCACAAGGCGCTATCAAACCAATTTCATCCACAAAGTTGCACATTTGAACCAGCATGCAGTTGTATCATATTCCCAAAACTAATTTCTACGTATTTCAGAGAGTGCCATGATATGTAATAATTCATTAGAAGGAATAACTTCTTGGTAAACACAAATCAAAGTAATTATGAATTTGCATGCCTCTCCTTTTGATTTACCTTAAATATATATATATATATATGATCAGTTTGATTACTCGAGGGGGTGGACCTTGTAGGGACCCATTAAGTGTCACCAACAGAATGAGCAAGACTGTTGGATAAAGATCAGATAAAGATCAGGAGCAAGAGGAGGATTATTGTGGGTCCAAAAACAAAGCTAGTTTTGGGGTCAAAACTGGCCTTTTAAGCATAATTTCAACTCTCTCTCTCTCTCTCTCTCTCTCTCTCTACATGCGCACCTTTTCACCAAAAAGATTGCTTTTCCTTTTATTGCGCGTCCACAGAGGCGGCTCCACATCCGACACTATTCAGCTTCAAGTTCAAGGTTCACATGCTGTCCTACTTACCCATATTCAACACTTCCCCTTTTCTCAGACCAAATCTAATAAGAAAACACCACCTCCTCTCTTCCACTCCATTATCCAAACACTTTTTGGACAAGTAATATTTGCTTGTTTATCGGGCGTAGATATGTGTTTATAATATTTATTTAAAAAGAAGCTCAGATAGCCATAAACAAAGGCCGCAGCAGCGCATGGGAATGCCATACCCAGCGTGAAGAGGCTGAATATATAAAATAAGATTATAGCAAACGCTTAAAAAAATAGCCAGTCTAATGTGAAAAAATTCTAGTCACCTAAAACACCCATTTCAGAACCTTCCACAAGAAAAACGACAAATACGTTTCTGTGTCTACTCCAATACTTTACCATGCCCTCGCCCTAAAATCTTCTTTTTAGTGTAACCTTGTTCCTATCCTTCGCTCCAAGCCTAGGGAGGGAATTTCAAAACAATACCCTCAAAAATAATACTTCTTGCACGAAAGATTTAGAGGTTATGATGCAACTCTGTTTTCCTCTTAGAACTTCTGAACCATATGGAATCAACCAAACTAGCAGTGTTACTTACCTATAAAAGCTTAATCGCGTAAAGGCAATTTCTTTACTAGCAGTCCCCCCCCCCCGGGGCGACCAGCTTCCCCTAATCAAGCCCAACTACTACCACTAAATTTACTACCAAATGCACCAGTCGCCTATGCAATCTACTGTGAAACAAAGCATTAATCTCAATCGAAGCTAGTATATGCAATAACTAACCAAACACTAATTTTTTTGCCACGGCCTCTTTATATGGTCCAGGACTGTCTCAATAAGATTACTAGTGACCAGACAGATGATCTTCCTTGACCTCTTGTTTGTGCTGAATGGCCTGCAAGTATATAAATGAATCCGCTTTTCAGCAGAAGGTCCAAAGTATTTCCTAGTTGACACTGGTGACACATCATCATAGTGAAAATCAGGACCATTCAACCAACACCTGACACAATCTCAGGAATTATGATCAGAAGGGACCAATTTTCCATATTTCAGGCTCACTGAAAGACCTAAGAATAAGATGTAAGACTCCCCCATGTTCGGCCATTTGGTTGGAAGCAATTAATCACTTCTGTCCCAGCAGACTTATTCTTAGATTTCATGTGTGCATTCTTTACCACAATTAACACACCTATGAACAATTTGGCTGCCGCGGGGCCTGATTTTTATCACAGAAAAACATACTTCTTGTGAGGAACGATTAACTTGTGTGTGAATGAGAAATTATACCATGTACTGAACCAATATGCCTCATACTTTCTACCCATACATATAGGCTTCGAAAGGAAAAGCTAGTAAACTAATCACAATCCTGACCAGCTCATTATCATGTGACAGATAAAGATACCAAAAGTTTTGCAGTCCTCTGACTACAGTTTCTATCCAGAAATCAGCATAAAAAGCGAAACTCAACATCAGAAGGATACACTTAATACAATTAAAAAAAAAGCCTGTATCTATTACAAATATATATATCACCTTTCTCTAATTTTCTTAGGCATATAAAGTTAAAACACACATTTCACAGTATATAAAGAAAATATACATCCAAGTACAGAAAGCCTATGTCTCACAGGAGTATAATGCATAATGGAATAGAGGGATTGTAAACCTCCAAAGCACTAGCCACAAAGCAGAATTTCTTGATTAAGCAGCAGTTTTTCTGGCAATAGAAATGGATGAGTCCTGATCAATTTCTTTGCGCGATGCCTCCCAGAGGCGTTGCTCAATACCCAATTTCCTCAGCTCCATCAAACCTTGCTCAACTAGATCATATTGCACTCAACATAAGCAAGTAATATAATAGCGCTAAGGAGGCCTTTATTAAAAAAAAAAAAAAAAACAAGTAATATAATAGAGTATGCCAAAAGAAAGAAAAAAAAATTAATTTTATCATACCATGCTATATAAATGATAGCTTAAAAATACTCAAACTCTAAGTCATAACTGCAGCTATCTTGAAGATGTGAAGTGCAGCTTTTTACTCTTCTTTCCAAGGAGATCATTTGTTATCTAGACTGCTGGCCATAATAGCCAGAAGGGTCTGGTTTTATTCAAAATTCAAAGTCTCACATTTAATTTTTTTATTTCTTTATTAAACTCGAAAGGACTTGACTCTATATAATATGTCATGTTTCCTCCAAATATTTCAAAAGGCACTCCCAAAACTAATGAATTGATATCTCCATGTGAAGATGGGTTATATAATCAAATAACAATTACCATCAATAGCATCATGTGAGGTTGGTGATTGTGCGGAACGGCTAATCCAAAATTGAAGTCGTTTTTTAGCAATCTCTTCTTCTATACCATGGACTTTGGCTCTTCTCCAAAAATAAGTCAGCCATGCCTATGCAAGTTGAAAGTGAAACAAACAAGAAAAATGCCGTCAGGATTAGAAATATCGGTTTAACCTAATAAAAAGTTGCACAAAATTATATCAGAAAAATGAAATTATATATAAAAACATAATTAGGTCATTGTTTGACCAAGAATTCTTAAACCATGAAGTTCTAATGCTTTCATGAAATTCTACGAAGACAAGGTAGGGAAATAGAGCTGAAAAGAAAAGATAAGATCTCCATCTAAGAAGCATTGAAATCCGACTCAATACACCGACATAATACGATACGACACGGATGCGCCGATTTAGTGATTTTCAAAAAATGTAAGACAGTCAACAAGGCAAAACTATATATTTTTTTATGTCTTAGATACTAGTACTTTATTCAAATACAATAGAAATAATTGCAAATGCTATATAACACTAAAAAAATTAAAATTTCATAGTTGAAAGTCAACGAAGAAGTCACATAATTATTACAGTCCCGCCAAAATGATAATAAATATATTCTCCAGCTTAAAATTCAACAAAGAAGTCATATAGTAATTGCATTTTATCCAATATGATAATTAACAAATCATCCTAATAAAACATTGTTTAATGAATCTATAAACCAAAATGTCATAACATCAAATCATCCAAATATAAAATAACAGAGGGCTCTTTTACTTGTATTTTATCCACAAGTCAAGCCAATTTAAAACTTTCACACATTATTTAAAAAAAAAAAAAAACTTCACTGTGTCTAGGATGAGTCTGTGACATGTCCAACTTATGTCCAAAACAAAAGGAAATAATTAAAAAATCCAAAATGGCAAAAAGTGAGTCCGACAATTGTCCAGCATGAGTCCACTATGTGTTGGTGTCCCTCATGATTCCGACTCAAAGATGGCACCCTTGACAATGAGCCTGTACTTCCTAGATCTCCATGTTTATGCCTCTTCAAGACAAGCATGCTGAACATCAAAATCCATGTCAAGGCTGGAGGTGGATGGAATGGAATCGATGGAACTCACGAACTGATTTCCAAAAGTTTACTTGCTTAGGATTTTTAGTCAAGATTGAAACAACTTATGTTGTTCATAATTGGAAAACAAAAATGAAGTTGTCTTTACCCAATAGTCAAAACGAATTCACAGAGAAATTAAAAATGTCATACATTAATGTGTTATCAAAAAATAAATAAATAATTCCATGCATTAATGATAAATAGTTTTTTTTTAACCCAAAAAAAAAAATGTAACTTCATTAAGCAACAGCAGAAGTGTGAACATATAAATTAAAACAACTCAGAGAGAAGCAAAGGCAAATAAGATAGAAAGCCCCAACCTCCTTAAAAAGAACATCCTCAGACTCTTCTGGGCTTAATTCTGCAAGGGAACAAAGATCCCAAAGTTACACTCAGGTTTATCCCAGATGATCCATATAAAGGTGCCAATAGAAAACGTTAATCTATTTTCTTTCAAATATATGAGACTGCCTAATAACATGATAGAATGGATAATTATATACACTGCTTCAGTCTGAAGGGGAAGCTTCCAACACATATTATCACACAGCAACATCAAAAAATAATTCGAGCTTGTTCAAATCAGTTCCTTGATAAGCATTAGCAGAAACACACCATCAAACAGAAAGTTGCAACTTGTAAAAACAAATTCTTCTCCAGAGCAAGACCATAAAAATGAAAGAGAAAATTATCATATGATATCATCAAAAGATAAAGCAAAACTGTAAAGAAGGATAAACTCAAAGTATAATACAAATTTAACACCCACCCTGGTTAGTCCAATGGAGTGGGAGTCACGTCTAAGGCTTGGGTATTATACACAGGTCGCAGGTTCGATTCTCACCTGGAGCGGCCACGATTTAAGTGGGGGACCGTGGCGGTGGGTTGCTGCGCTAGTTCCCCCGAGGGTTTGTAACTCAATGGGTAAAAACCGCTAGGTGATTTCCCCCATTACCAAAAAAAAAAAAAAATACAAATTTAACACGAACATTCTTGTCTGCCAGAGGTGACCATCAAACTTATATTCTACCGGTAGCTTATAAAACCATTGACAATGAAATCTCTTAAATGGAGTGTTATACCTGGCAATTGCATCCCTACCATTACATGAAATGTCTTTAATGGTATTAGCACGTTTCTGGAATTTCAACTCATGCAGACAGATTCTGGTGACAAATGCAATAATGAATTACACTAACAAAAACCTAGAACAAATAAAATGAACATACCAAATGCATCTGTAAACTTTGGATCGCCAGGTGACTTCAATTCTGCTTATGAAAGGAACAAAAAAAATTAAGTTAAAAAAAAAAGGACAGACAAATAAGGTAAAAGAAATATTTCAATCCATGTTATTGAGCTTATGGTTTATTATCATATTTGCATTATTGGTTAATCACTAGACCATAGTTACCAGAAATCACTTCTAACCCTCCCAATCATGTTTTGGTACACAGGTTTTGAAACATGGTACACGCTAATTCCAATACACTAAATTTAACGATAAGAAAAAATTATACCTATATTATATTTTTCATTAGAAAAGACGTCTGAAATGGTGTATTGAATACATATCATGTTACAATAACCAATAAATTTAAACTTCTATGAAAGGATAACGTGTAAAGAATAGCATCAAACAGATAAGCACTTAGTTTCACGAATATCTATACTCTTTTATTTTCTTAATTATTATATATTGTTTATAAAATGAGTCACTTTTATATACCAAAATATTTTAATAATATGATAACTCTATGAGAAGCATATAACCTTTCTCGTGCTAAATTTTAGAGTACACGTGTACTGCATTCTCATTTTTCTTCTAGGTAACATTGCACTAGACTTCCTCCAAGCAATACGTCAACTCAGACCAATAAATCATATCTCAACTTCTGTGGGATTGGCTGGCATGCTCTTCTGATGAAAATACACTTGATGAAATGCACAGTATGGAAGTGACTGGAAAAGGAAAGGAAAATTAAATTTTACGAGAGTTCTTCTTCAAAGGTGGACTGTGAATCTATGGTTCAACAACTTTGAATTAACCTGCCATCATCACGCAATAGGAGGCTAATTTGTGTCATTTCCCACTTTTAGCTAGATAGTTCAGTATGATACAAGTGGTCACTCATCAAAAAGTTCAATTAATATAATGAGAAGGAAATGATGGCAGTGTAAACACATCTAATGAGATAAAACGGTCACGTGTGAAATACTCAAACCTAGGTGATATATGCAAGTACAAAGATAAAGAAGGGAAACAAGTGCTGAAAAAGAATTTGTGAAAATTCAAGAGGCTCTAGTTAAGAATAACTCAAATCAATTATCTAAAAAGTTGAAATGTGGTTATGTATGGATACTAATGACTTTTCAGTGCCTCTCTCAAAAGAGTTCCCCTTAAATATTATTATACAACACAACCAATAGGACATAGCAGTGACAGAGAAAAAACCAACTGCCAGGGAGTTTTATCAATTAAAATAGGCATCAGCCACTGAACAAGTCAGCAGTACGTAGAAGACAAACCTGAGGCAGCAGTATGTAGAAGACAAACCTGAGGCAGAGAGTCGAACTGCATTTGCACGCCGTTGTGTTGCCAGTGCAAGAACAATAGAATCCTCAACCTTGGAAACAGCAATCATATAAATGAGAGGAGGTATGGCAGCACTTCCAAGAATTAAATACTACACTTCTATAAACCCAGCGGCACTAAAAAACATGAATCATTGCACTGTTTGAAACATCAAATCCAATAAAAACAGAAGTTAATTTTATATGTCAAAAGGAAACCTTCAGGGAAACAAGCTCCTTCAAGCCCATCTCGACTGAAAGCATACTCTCAATATTTCCTTCTCCAGTTAGATCATTCAAGTCCTGAACAAGTTTGCTCCTCTCAGGATTCACATCACCTGCAAAAGCAAAAATACTCTCTATCAAAGGTGTCAAAGAGCATCATAATATTTTTCACATTGAATAAATAAATGGCATTTAAACATCAAATTGCTACTAACCTTTCTCCCAGCATTCCTCTTTAGCCTTTTGCCCAGCAGAAATGACAATTTCAAAAGGAAGAGGTGCTAAAGTTGACCAATGCTCATGCTTTGATGTTGCAATGTCCGCACAGATGCCTGAAGAACAATGAGACCATTTTGACTGAATAAATCTGACATGAAAGGATAAACTATGAAAAGATATTCAAATGCTCTAGCTAAAACAGATAAAAGCAGGTTTCAAGATGACTTTTTAATTCAGATGAGAAAATGCAGAACTAAACTGAAAAGATGTGCATATTATTGGAACACCCGACCATGGATATTTTTGAAACCCCAAGTATCAAAGTTTAAGGTTGAGTTTGTATTTATGGATTTAAAATCAAGAGATTTTTGTGCTATTTATTTAAGGAAAAATGCTCAAATATAACTTTATTAGTTTAGAAATGAATTCTGACATGAATTTGAGTGGTTTAAAATGGCAAATTATGATCGATTTGAAATCACCACATAAAAGTAGTTACTACATGGTATTTGGCCCACTACATTAGGAAGCAGTGGCTCCCCCACTGCTCTATAATAGTAATTATTAAAAATCCTTCATGTATTCTTCCATAAATTAGCTCTCCCTTATATTTGTAAAAAATTCAGTCTCAAATCCATTCATTTGAAATCCATTTTCATCCAAATGGAATCTAAATGTCTCAGTTCAACGAAATTTTGAGAAAAGAAGGCATACACATCACGTTTTGAGAGAAATAAGACAGAAAAAAGGTTAATCCATAAACATACCAAGAAGTAAATTTGGTCACAATCAAGCCTACAATACACAAGACCACACAACTGCACCCCCTTTAATCTCAGCTACTTTGGGCAGGTAAGATGACATTAGAAAAAGATAAAACTAATATATGAAGATGAAAATTAACATGTGTCCCTAAGTCTATGAAGTAAACATGATTGCAACATGTAGATTACCATGCCGTGAAGCTAAACCCCAATAACGTGCAAGCCAACACCGTTTGAGAACAACTTCCTCCTACAATGTAATATATTAGTGTAATTAATCTGCAAAGAATGTTAGACTGCAATAAACTAACTACATACCATTTCACTCTGGGTTAAAACCATCCTTTGTGTCATAGAGCGAAGAGCTCTAACTTCAGTTTCAGTTCCCTGAAGCTGGTCCACAGCAGCTGCAGCTCCAGTTTTAACTTTCTGATTCAAGCAAAATACCAAAGCATGGAATTACAATATGCAAAGGTAGTGGAAGACCCTATAGAAAAAGTACAGCAAGTAATAAGCCATGTGGCAGCATATTTACCTTAAGTTCAGAACAGAGGGAGGAAATTTCCTCATCTACCCCATCTTTTTTTGTTTGTTTTGCATCTCTAAGTGCAGCCTGTTAGAATAAATTGTTTCTCATTTAACGTAAAAGGACAGAAGGCAGAAAAATTGGAATATCATGCCATATACAAGAAGCAATATTCCATTCAGTAAAGTTGCGTTCATCTCCCTCAAAACTTATGAAATTATGAAGGTCAGATTTCAACTCAAGTCATGGCCCATCTGCAAAGCTGAGTTCAGCGCCTCAAACCTTAAGTGCAAAGACAGTAAATTGAAAGGTCCACTGGCAACTATCTACATTCAAAAATCAAAATTAAGAAACAACTCAGATGTGCCACCTACCTCTCTTTGACGTAATGCAGCTTCCTTTCTGCAAGAGATTAACATGACAATCTGAGATGTCATATTTAAAATGGAACTATGAGCAAAGAAATATGCAAGTTGCATTTATGAATCTGACATACCTGCTCAACAATTTTGCTTCTAAAGATACACCTTCTCCGAGAGCAGCTACCTGATAGATCAGAATCAAGCGGCAAAGTTTGACTGACATTAATAAGGTGGTTATGGAAAGGAATACTGACATACAAGTAAGATCCAATACATATATTCAATCGAATATCTTTATTATTGACGAAAGGTATCTTTCTAGTTTTTATCAAAAAAATATTATAAGTATCTTTCTAGTAGTAAAATGTATTTCTTGAAAACGCAACTTTCAAGCTCATGCAACAGAATTCATGAGAGAACCTCTAGTAAACTATTTGCTACATCGTGCGCCAAAAAATATATATATATATCTGCTGAATTGCAGCTGAGTTTCAGCAAAAATTTCAAAACTCTGGGAGAAAGATGGGAAAACCTTAAAAGTCAATCATTGAGACACAAACAGAATACAGAAATTAAAACAAAATACATATACAGCATATCCAAGAGCAAAACATATCCAAGACAATCATAGACATTAAAAAATGTTCCAAAACTTTCAAGCTCTAGCAATAATACCCACTTGGGAAGCAATCAAAATTATACAAACATGCCTACTGCAAAATAGGAGGAACTCAAACATGTACAGTAATACAATTAAAGATTTCTAGGTAGAAGCTATGCCTTGTTCTTACATTTAGATAATTAACACAATATGGTAAAGAAATAACCTGTTTCTCAAGCTCCCTGACTCTAGCCTCTGCTTCCTCACAACCCTCTTCTGCAATCCTAAGCTGTACACCAGTATCCAAATTAAATGGTAATTGTTTTAAATGCTTGGACCAGCTACATTATTTACAATGTGTATTAGTAGTGTTAATTTTCTCTATTATTTTTATTTTTTGTTTATTTGGTTTTGGGGGAAAGAGAGGGGGGCTTGTTTGGGGACAAAGAAAATAAAATAGAAAGACAAAAATTGCACCTTTTCAAGAATATTCTCATTTTCTTCTTGGAGCATATCAAGCTGCAGAATAAGAAGATATTAGCTGGACAAGAATTTTCAAGCATAACAAAACATAATATCCTCCTCTTAACCTACTTCGTCACGAAGGGCAGAGGCATCCCGTTGATCTCCTGTATCTTTCAAGTTCACTTGCCCCACACCTGATGAGAATCTGCAATTTATATCAGTGATTATATTCACCTGATAAAATGAAAGAACCATATTAAAGATTCACTACCACCATGAACTCGTCAGCCAACCTGAAGAGCTCACAGCCTCACACAATGAATATACAGGCACATGCAAATGGATATATCCATAAACATATAGAAGTATTTCTTGAGCTAAGAAACAAGGTGTGATTCGAACTATTCATAAAGATCCCATTTTTTAACCAACAGCTTTTGAAAAGGTTTCCATTTTACAATTGCAATGTGCCATTGCATATGTAATTTTATGCAGTCTTAATTTCTGGGAACTGATGTGCTTAAAAGAGCAATAGGATTTTTTTCTGTACCTTTTCTCTTTTTGCCTATTAGTAGGAGGATCAATTGGTGGAATAGGAATTGGAGTCTTCAGTGATGTTCTACTAGGTGCAGGTGGTACTGCAGGAGCAGTGCGAGCAGACTTCAACAGCCCTTCAGCTGATGTAGAGCGAACTAAAGGAGCTTCCTCTACGAGGTTCCGAGCTAACTAATTAAAATAGAAGAAAATCCAATTAGCCTCCTTGACAAAACTACCAACATCGCCTTAAACAAATTTTATATGCATGTATATATCTGAAAACTTTCAAGGTGCATTTTAATGCCTTGATTAACAGCACTGAACTTACAAGTTGCAGACTTGTGATGAAGACCTAGATTGACCTCTGCCAAAGCCACCCGATTTGTAGATTAACTAGTATTATTTTCTTATTTAGGCCCCGTTTGGAGTAAGAAAAAACAAGATAAATTGAGATAAAATATGATTTGGGGTTAATTTTGGCGCCGTTTTTTTCTAAAAAGTCGCAAACCGTGGAAACGATTTTCTAAATCCGTTCCCATGGATTCAAAAAAAATTCACAAAAAATAGTGACAATGGTACTCGTTTGAAAGCTCTCGACACGAAAAATATGATTGTATAAAAAATTTACACATTCGATTAATTTATTTCCAGATTTTTTATTTTTTTAGCAAAATATTGAAATTTTTTGAAATTAGTGATGGCGGAAAAATTAGATATAAAGGAGTTGTTGGAAATTTATAGAGATTTTTAGAAGTTTATCTTGATGCCAAACGGAGCCTTAGTTGTTCTTTATTTATTTGAATCAATTTGTTATCAGGATATGTGACATGTTTGAATTTGTTTGAACTTAGGAGATTGTTAAAATTCTAAGAATATTTATATTTCAAGTTGATAAGGTAGCAACGTAATTAATTAGAGTTTGTATTAGTTTTGGAGCCTATTTCGATTAGAGTTTGCTATTTATATTCACTCTAAGTTTACTGGAAAGGGAAACAATCACACACACACACAGAGAGAGAGAGAGAGAGAGAGAGAGAGAGAGATTAATTTTATCTCACCAACATCGAGACAGCGATCTAAACGTGTTTGAAACAAAAAAGTCAAATCTTTTTGATTTTGGCTTCCAACATAGTTGGTGGCTTGGTGCTTTCATTCAGAGGTCCCCTCAGCCTCAAGAAGAAGCCATGATTAGCTTAAGTGAAGTAGGTTCAATTGTTTCAATGGACAAGAGGAAATCTACTCGAGATAGCTGGAAACTCGAAGTAACCTTCAAGTCATCCACCAAGAATTTTCAAGAGAGATGCACCTATGTTAGACAATCGTTGCAATTCATTCTGGATAATTGAAGCAACCAAAGGCATAGAACCAGAGATCGTGCCAAAGGGAAAAGAATCCATGGCAACCATGGATTGTACTCGCCATTCAGACTAGCCATTACAGGTGTTAATCATGCTAAGTCCCCACTTGGGGGCAAGATTTAAGTCCTTTGTGGCCAAGTCAATGAAGGTGGATACAGGGAAATCACTTCAAGCTGGAACCATGAGGACAAGGTTAATCCTCAAGAGGGAACGAATGATGAAGACCTAGATCATCCTCCGCCAAAGTTGCCCAATTTGTAGATTAATTAGTATTATTTTTTTATTTATTTGTTTCCAGTTTTCAATTTCCAAAACAATAAAAACTATTTTCAAAATTTATTAAAAATTATGAAAACATGGAAAAGATGTTTTGTCATTTTATTTTTTTTTTTTTTTCAATTTTTATTTTCCTCCACAACCACCACCATCACTAGTCACAATCATCTCCCACCACCATCCGACCATAGGGATGTAAACGGGTAGGTACCTACCCAATTAACGATTACCATTACCATACTTATTTTTTGCTTATCATTACCGTTCTAAATCTATTTATTTTTTCAGTTGGAATCCTGAACCCATCTCATCCCAAATCCGCCAAACCGGATTAAGCACAATGGTCAAATAAGCCAATGGAGCCTCCTGATTAGAAATAAAAAATAAAAAATAAAAAATTAATAGTACTATATTGCAAAATTTATATAAATACTCAAAAAATCTTTATCTATAACAACAACTTACAGAAAGCTTACTTACCCCCCCCCCCCAAAAAAAAAACAACCTACTACAAATAATACTATGCTCAAAAACTCATATATAAGTACAACTTTCACAGCTTTAAATTTTTGTAAACTAATAAGGTATGTCAGGTAGCGTTTGGAGTAAACCAAACCAAGCCTTTTCTCACTAGGTGTAGAACAAGAAAAAATGTGGTTTGAAATAATTTTTAGCGTTTGGTGTTTCTAACCCAAACCACGTTTTTTGGAGATGAATAACGTAACTTTTGGACTTTTGCAGTAAAAAAGTTGAAGAGAAAAACCGTGGAAACTGTTTTTTTGGTCCGCTCCAATGGATTGATGTCAGAATTTTTTTGAAAGTTATTAAATTTTTTGACTTCTGCACGAAAAAGTTGGAAAGAAAAACTGTAGCAACGATTTTTTCGATCCATTCCCACGGATTTATGTTATATTTGTTGAAATTTATTGAAAAGTTATTGGGGTTTGTGAAAGAGTTATTGGGATTTGTAAAAAAGGTATCGGGGCTTGTAAAAATTTGTTGGGATATGTAGATATATATAGAGATTTATAAAGATTCCACAAAGTACGAGGTGGCTAAAATGTGTGAAAGAGTTTTAGAAGTTTTCAAAGATTTTTGTTAGTTTTTAGCAAATCAAACACTGCCTTAATTTAATTACTTCAAACGTCAGAGAAATTATTTCAAACAAGTTAGACACACACATATATAACAAATAAATTATTTGTATCATGTTCTAAATTTACTTGAAATTTAAAGAAGTTAACATGTTTTGAAACTTATTAGACTTTCAAACCAATATTGGGTGAGTTAGTTAAAATGAAAAATGCCGAAAATCTCTGAAAACCTTTAAAAATTATTCACTTTTTATCTCATTGCACGAATTACGAACTTACAAATTATCTTAAATTATCTTACTTTATCTCACTTTTTGTCACTCTAAATGCCCTCATTATATATTATATTATATTAAATGAATACTTACCAAGTACCTTATAAGGATAAACGGGTATCGGGTATCTTACAGAAAAATTCCAAACTTGCTCGGGTATTAAATTTCAATTCCAAACGCGTCCAATCTCATTAGAGTATTATCCAATGGATTTTTAACAGGTTTGGTTAGGTCGGGTACGCTCTTGTACCCGTCCCAATGACATTCCTACCTGACCCCCGCCAACTGTTGCCTGCCGCCCCCACCTTCAACCACCGCTAGCTACCCCCCACCAACGACTGACCACCAACCACCACCTACCTATAACCACCATTTGCAGACCATCACCTTTGCTGCTAACTGCCCCCACCTCCGATCTTTGCTAGCTGCCACCACCTCCAATCCCCATTGGCCCTCCACTTCCAACCACCATCGACCAACCACCACCCACCTCCAATCACAGCTGGCCGACCACCACGGCCAACTACCACCCACCTCCAACCACACCTCTGCCATCGGTCGTCACCCAATGTCACTTGCCATCCTCCCAACACTATAACTATCAACCAACAACTATTGTAACCAAATGCATTTTCAAGTTTTTTTTTTTTTTTTAAGTTTCTACTATGAAAATGAAAACTGAAAATCAAATACTGAACACAAAAACTAAAAATTGAACACAAAAATTGAAAACTAACAGTTTTGTCAAAAATGGGCTCTTAGTTGTTCTTTATTTATTTGAGTCAAACCGTTGTAAAATATGTGATATGTTTGAATTTGTTCGAGCTTAGGAGACTGTTAGGATTCCAGGAGTGTTTATCTTTTAAGTTGATAAGATAGCAAGTAAGTTAATTAGAGTTTGTATTAGTTTTGGAGTCTATGTTGATTACAATTTGCTATTTATATCCATTGCAATTTTATTAGAAAGGGGAATGAGCAAGAGAGAGAGAGAGAGAGATTTTATATCACCAACATCGAGTCTATGAGCTTTTTTTTTTTAAGAATAAAAATTTTATTCAAAAAAAAAAAAGCAAAGTGAAAAGGCATCAAGGAAATGCCAATACAAAAAACACCCCCAACTAACAAAGAGACCCCCTCACAAAACACAAAAAAAATATTTCTTTATCCAGATCTATACCCCCTTCTACCCAACTATAAAATTGCGACAAAATAACACTTTTGGCTTTAAGGAGAGACACTTCTATGTCTTTAAAAGCTCTACAGTTTCTCTCTTTATATACCACCCATATTAAACAAAAACTATCCATATGCCATGCCCTTCTAAATCTCTGACTCGATCTTGAGCCCCACCAAGCTTCAAGCAAACTCTTAAATCTTCTTTGGAAAAACCCACTGTATACCAAATCCAGATAGGAATAGAACCCATAACTCCGTCGTCCACTCAAATAAATAAGTCATCAACAAATTCCTTTTGAACCTTACACAGGCTACATCTATTAACCATAGCAAAACCTCTTCTTCTGAGGTTATCTACAGTTAAGATTTTTCCATGAAAGACAACACCATCTGAAGAAGACACTTTGGGGCCCAGCCAAACCCTATTCCGTGGAAACATTGAGTTTGTGATCTAAACATGTGTTTGAAACAAAAAACTCAATCCTTCTGATCTTGGCTTCCATCAGTTTACAGCAACATTCAAACTCACAATCCATTTTTTTTATAAGTGAAAATAACTGCATTAAAAGGCATCAACAAATACTACCTAATTACCAAAAAAATATTAACAATAATAAAAAATAAATAAAGACTCAACTACCCCACCAAGCCCATATTAAACACCATGAAAAAATCTCTATTCTGCTCTTCCCAAATGAACCAAACTAAGCAAAAAGGCATGATCATCCAAACTTTCTTTTTAGCAATTTTGGTACCCCAGCTTAACACAAACATTAATTTCACCTATTTACCGAAACACGAAAGAGTCATATGTTCCATAATACTCAAACCATGAACAATGAACAAAAAGGCGAGAAATGGACTCACCACCATTTTTGCATTAATATCATAACTAACTACTATCCTTTTCAAAAAATGGCTATCAATTGTGAGAATTTTACCATGAATCAAAGATCAAACAAAGAAAGTTACTTTTGAAGGAGCTCCTAAACACCAAATATTCTTCCGAGTAAAATAATCCTCATTTCTTCCAATCAAAATCTAATAATGTAACTTGACTTCAAAAATATCAGATTTAGAAATTTTCCCAATGAATGCCATATTCTCCATCACCAACCATATTCTCCATCACCAACTTTTGAAACATAGAGTGAAGCAAGAAAATTCTCAAAACTGTTTGACATTTAGTCATGCAAATTTCTTCATAGACTAACATTAACAATACATCTCATATTTTTTATTTTTTATTTTTATGAATAATACATCCTCTGATTTAGGAAAGATGCTATGCACTACCAAGATATCCTACAATCTCCCACCATCAAACCCTGGATGGCTCCAAAAAGTAACTCGATTCCCTCATTCAACTTCTAAAGCTAAATACTTCAAAACTCATTCCACCAGTTCCAAATACCCTTCCATAGACTCATACCAGAGACTCCCTGCCAACCCCAATTGTGAGCCATCCAATCAAAACCCCATATTTAGCAGACACTACCTTTCATACTAAAGACCCCGTGCTGTCTCTCTCTCTTTCTCTCAGAGATTATAAGCAAGCTTGTTTAAATTACCACAAAATCAACAACCACAATCCGATCCTGCAGTACTCCAATGAAACTGCATTGAATCAGAAGTAACAGTAAGATCTCCACAGATCATCTATTATATTGGACAAAATAAAAAATGGGCACTCTAAATACAGAAAAACATATATTCTCAAATAAATCTCTCCTCGCGCAAGACAAAAGCTACTGCAAAGAGAATGTGGTTGATTTCTCAAAATTAACTCCAAAAGAAATGATAAACCACCAAATTAGAGAAAAATATGCAGGAAAATTTGTAATGCCTAAACATCAAAGGCAAAATGTAGCTAAAACACAAAGTTACAAGTGGACTGAAATTACCGCAGGAGAAGGAGATCGATTGGTCTTAATAGACGGAATCGCCGTCCTATTGTTGTTGTTAGTGGTGTTGACGGGCCTCGTCAGGGACGGAGGAAGAGGAGCACCGAATCGAAACCCAAGGTCATCGTCACCATCGTCGTCTTCGTCATTGTCGGCGGCCTGAGAAGCCATGACCTGAGCGAGGCGCTGGGCGGCGGCTTTAGCGGCGAAGTTCTGAGTGCGCTTAATATTGGAAATGCCGGTGATGGAAGAGGAACGAGCGTGGTGGGAATGCGACGGCGACATTGCCGGAGATGAGGAGGCGGCAGTGGCGCTGGATTCACTGCTCCAATGGCGGACGTAGAGCGGACTATCGGTTCGTCTCCGGTCCATGTATTTTGCGGCAGAGCAGCAATCGCCCAGATAGAGGAAGCTCCTTTTGTCCTACTTGTCCCCAGAAAGTCCTAGATCTCCGTCAGAAGAGTGAAAAACACACAACTAAATTAAATGAGGCCCCAATGTCTGGGAATTTCAGGGTGAAAAGGGGGGGGGGGGGAGAGAGAGAGAGATTGACGGAGATTCCTTTTTATGCAGTGGTTGCGGTAGGAGTTGGGAGTAGCCAAGGTCGCAAGTTGGGGTTAAAAAACAAAAAAAAAAAGGATAAATTTGTAAAAATCTTATCAAAAATATTAACAATAAAATAATGTAAAAAAGGTTTATGTAATTATTAATTTAAAATATTTAATTTATCAAAGTTTCAAATAATTATAAATTTGTTATTTTAATGGAAATTTATGGTAAGTTTTTCAAAAGATTATTATTTTTCAAGATAAATAAAACTATTTTTTAACAATGTTTTAAGATAAATAAAACTATTTTTTAACAATGAATATTTTTTTGGGGGTGTTGATAGTAAATAAAGAAAAATTTGAGAAAAAATTGGTCGTTGAATGAATTTAATTATTCGCCCGCTTATATTATAATTTCACCAAGGTCAGTAAATAATTGAAAAATTAAGTCATATTAATTGTTACATATACTCACACTTTTATTATTTATGAAGAGTGGGTCACAATTCCAATTCACATGCCATATTAGATGTGCTTGGATTTGCAAAAATTAGTATAAATTTGTAGAGAGGATGGAAAAGGGGTAATACCCTTCAAAATTTTTAAATCTTACTTTTAGATTTAGAAATTACTTATTTTTATCTCTAAAATTTTGACACCTCGAGTTTTAAAGTTTTAAACATGTTTAAATCTTATCACTAATTGTATTAAAAATTTATAAATTATTTATATTAATCCTCCATTTTCAAAATTTTAGTAAACAAGACTCATTATGTTAAATATTAAAAGCTACATTTGAAATTGATTTGGTAATTGAATGTTGAAGCAAAAGAGAATTGAGTGATTTTATCATTTGCACCTATTATTGATAGATAATCATTTATTTACTTTGATAATTTTGGGCTTCAATTCTACATATTTGGACAGAAAAAATATTAACAATTTCAAGTTTTTGTCCAAAATAAACTCGTCTTATTTGAGAAAGCTACATACATATATATATATATATATAAATGTTTTTTTTTTTTTCTAAGCAATTAAATTTTTTTCTCATAGTGTATCAAAAAAATTTTTTGATTCCATTGTTAAAGCTAATATGTTGATTCATTTATTCATTTATTTTATCTTGTATTTTCTTTAGAATCTTGTTCAATAAAATGTATTTTGTTGGCATTCATGTCAACTTTAGAAAAACACAATAAAACAAGTAAATAATATATAATCGAATTTAGTCTTAATATATGTTTATTTAAAGTTCACAAGATAGGGGATTTTTTTTTTTTAACAAGCCACCCAATTATGTATATTGAGAAAGATATTGTAATAGACAGGTGAAAATATTAAGAGTTAATGAAAAATTGAGTAAGTTACTACTAATATACATTGAAATAACTCATCTCTCACATTATTTGAGTGAAGTTAAGTAAAGGGTATAATTTGACACTTTTATAATAAAACAAATTTTAAAATCATAAAAATATCAAATTTTATTGAAATTTCGTTATTAAACATACTTAACCAATAGTAGTAATAGTATAAAGAAAAGTGATCCCCATAAAGATTTCTTGTTTCACATCTAACCAAACTCAAAATGAATAATATTATACTTACAAATATGAGTCATTGCAATTTTGCATGAAATTTTAACATTAATTCAATTATAGACAAATTCAATATAATGAAAAAAATTAGATTTAATGATTCATTTATAGATAAGTCTTATGCAATGAAAAAAATGGCTTTTGTAAGTTAAGATACATAAATTTAGTTAATAACTAATGAATGTAGTTTTTTTAAGACATATTCATATGATTGTATTTTATTCAATTTTAAGTAATTATCTATTTTAAGTTTGACTAAATATATTTATAAACATTTACATAATACTTTCGATTATTTACGTCAGTAAAATTCAAAATTTTATCTTATTATTTCTGTTATATTTTTGACATACTTCAACCTACTTTTAAAATTGAAATTCATCTTGATGCATTGTCTTGACAAACATAAATTGTCGATAAAATAATAAAAATCACTTTCTTCAAAATTTTTAAAATTTTATTTTTATGTCTTATAACTTTTAAATATTTATGATTGAATCTATTTATTAGCCCCTTAAATTTAGCAGGCTAGTAATTCATAGTCAATGATATAAACTTCAATATAAAAATTACAGTACTAATGCCTATAAGAAAAAAATTGTTTGACAGATAAGGCCATTAATGTCATTAATTTTCCTTTTCCATAAATGATGATGGTAAATTATTATAAGTGTTTTAAATTACTAAAAACCTTCAAAAGAAAAAAAATCATAAAAAAATGTTAAAGAAAGGAAAAATTATAAATATTTAGAGTCCTAAATTTTGAAAAAAAAAAAGAAATAAGTATTTAGAACTCCTCAAATTAAAAAAAGAAAAAAGAAAGAAAGAAATAAAGAAAACAAACTATGATAATTTAATTCCTCACATTAAATTATCGAACCATGAAATTGTATCACTTAAACACCCCCCTCTTATGTCAATGTTCAAAATTTAAATAACCCCAAAAATAATAATTTTAGAGAAATACCATTACATTAATATAAATAATTTTTTTTACTAAAATTAATCTAAATATGTCATGTAATCTTCAACAATTAATTGCCATCATTAGACTTTGTTTGAGGCTTTAAAAATTACTGAAAAATACTAAAAATCTCTAAAAGTTATTCACTTATTTCACCATACAAATTACAAACCTATAATTTTTATCAAATCTTATCACTTTTTATCACTTCAAACGCCTCTTATATGTTTACCAATACTAGATTATAATTGCTTAGAGTTAATAATGGATATAAACAAATTTTATTATTTTATTGGAGAAAAAAGTTATTTTACATGGCATTTACCTTGAAATTGTGAGCTTCACTTCCGTCATTTTAATAATAGTAATGCTAGTTACAGTTTTAGTAATTTAAAAAGTCAATGTGTACAATTTTAGGGCACATAATAGTGGGGTTACAAGGAGCTAAAGTGCAAAAAAAAAAAAAAAAAAAAAAAAAAAAAAAAAAAAAAAAAAAAAATCAACAATCTTGCTATGTCATTCGGAGATTATGACAATTAGGAGTGTTTTTAGAGTGAAAAAAAGTAAGATAAATTGATATAAATTGAGAGTTCGTAATACGTGCAATGAAAGAAAAAAATTAATGTGATATAAAATTAACAAATATTTATAGAGTTTTTTATTATTTATTTGCAAACCAAACGAAACCTTAAAATATTTTAAAAAATTCCGTTAAATCAAAGTTATTGAATCATTTATCGAAAATCAAAATCATATCAAAACTATTAAAACTATTAATTTTTAACACTTCAACTGCCTATAACTTGACCATGTGCCCTAAAATAATAGGTTGAGAACTATTTTATTATAATTTTTTATAACTTGAGTCATTAATATTGAGAACTTTAAATAATTCATTTTACACTATGAATTTAAATCTACTAAAATTTATCTTTGTATATATTTTCAACAAATAAACACATCTTATATTAAATGCTAATTTTGATTAAGTTAGCATTTTGAGATCAAGAAAGGATAATTAAAAGATTAAAAATCCATATCTCTTTTAACCATGACTTAGTACTACCACTAGAGGTATAGGGAACTCAGGACCGTCGAGTTATTTGAACTATTTAGATCATCATTAAATTATTTAAAGAAAATCAAGACCATTAAATCATTTGTAAAAAATGAAAATAATTGATCTTTAACACTTCAGCTTAACTCCTTATAACCCAACCCTTCTTGTATTTTTTTAAAAAATTTAATTCCAAAACAAAGCATAAGACTATGTTTAGCAAGAAAGCATACCCATACCCAGAGTAAAGGCCTCATTTTTTCCCGCATTATTACATGTGGCATAGACAGCGTTATATATATAGATATATATATTTTTTAAGTAGGCCTCTGGTTTGGAAAAGCATAAAAAATTCTATGTTCCCCTGAAATTCGTAATTAAAATCACTTTTTGACAGTTGAACAATTAACTTATGAAACACGAAATGGCCAAAACTCACGATTCCCCCTCTTATCAAACTATTTGCCAATTATGCCACCGATCTCAGAATCTTGTTAAAACTCACTTCCAATTTCCCCTTTTTTTCCCAATTAGTGAATATATTCCATACAAATTCCTAGACTGAAAATAACCGCCACAAAAGAAAACGAAAATTAAAGGAATGAAACTGAAAGTCTGCAGGCCCAAAACTATGGTAAGGCTTCGTAACCACCGGGCACTTTTAATAAAGGCGCAAGCAGCTAGAATTTCCTTCATTGGCCGGCTAGCAGAACAGAGGACACCAGAATTCCATCTTCAATCTGTGCCTTTCGTTTGTCTAGGCAAACTAAAAGTAAAGTTTGACATGCAATGCAATGCTCATTTTAATGGTTCAGTTTTTCTTGGTTTCGCCGTCAAACGCTGACGGAGCCAGCCCATTGCTTCAAATAGAAGGTACGCAAGAATCTCAAGTCATTTTCTTGGGCTACAAAACAAAAAAGATGCGCCAGTGGAAGAGATCAAGATTGACATTTGATAATCATTATTTCCCCCTAACATGAGACCTCTACCATGGGATTCCGTTGAATGTTCAGTTTCTCAAGCTTTCACTTTTTCTTTTCATTATTATTATTTTTAAAAGATTTGGTGAGTTTAAAAATTCCAAATTTTAAATTCGGCAAAATTATACATTTTGTTCTGAGGGCGGACATTTATAGTCCTCCGAAGTGCTGAAACTGCTTGAAATTCCACTCGTTCGAATAGCACTTGGTCAAGTTAATTCCATATAACCTTGCGGAGCCACCAACCAGCTCAACTACCATATTCAGAGCTCCAAGTCAATCTTCTCTCATTCCTGTACCGGTCGCAAAAAGCCTAATCCACCCACGAAAAAATGGTTTTGGTTTCCACTGCCAAACACAAGTTTATATTACCTCGACACCCATTGCGGGAACTCCTTTTTTGGGAGAACTTATGGGGAACTCTAAACCTAGCATGAGCGGGTGGTTCTGTCCCCAACTCCAACTCCAATGAGATGCTTCAGTATTTTTTCCCCCCTCATCAGGTCAAGGTTTATTGAGGTCGTGAGCAAATGATGTTTATGGTTTAATGGAAAAATCATGCTCATTTGCTCTCCGATAAAGCAAAGCAGATGCTTCCACCCTGTAAATTTTTTTGGATTTTTTTTTCAAGTCAGAAAAAAATAAATAAATACCATGTTAAATCCAAATGCTGAGTAATCACAAATACCACTACCCAACTGAAAATGGGAGGCAGAACTTACCAGCCGGGATGGACAACAAATCTTCCTGTTGAAAGAGCCCAATTGACCTGTTCAAAACAATTAACGTTAGCACCTGCAGCAAAACACGTTTTCTGGTGGCAAACAAATATAGAAAAGCGGATGGTAGTTGACACAAGAGCCTTGATGCAAACTGAAGTTCCCTATTCGTGGCCAGGCCACCCAACGTGGTGTTACGGCTAACTCGCGTTTGTGCAGAAATAACACCTCCTCGTTTGTTAAACAAACACTAGAGTGCAAAGCAAAATTCACTAAATAAGTAAATGAAGCGACTTAATGAACTCATGGCATTCCATCTGGTTTCCTTGATTGTTTTCTTTATTTTTATTTTTCCATTTCAACACTACTCCTACATGCCTGCTCTTGAATTTACTTTCAGATTTCATACACATAAAATGGAAAAGATCCTTTCTAAATCAGGCTGGCAGATGAGTTGAACTCTAGAAGGCATAAAATAATAAGCAATAATACCTTGTCAGTCCCAAGTGAATTGGCAACTACATGAGTGACCTGTTCATCTATCTGGTTGGTGCACACAGCACCAAACTGTTCGGCTGTCTGCCACAGTGGATGCAAGTGAGGATTGGCTTCGCCAACCGGAAACACTCTGCTGAAGACAATGCGGCAACCAGCAAGAATCTTCCGCTGCACTGAGGCTAGGATGTTTCTAACATCAGCTTCATCCAAGGACTGATGGGAAAAGAAGTTCTGGTGTATTCTCTCAATGACCTATTTTTTCGGGGCAAC
The DNA here is from genome assembly GCA_019916065.1 of Vitellaria paradoxa. Taxonomy (NCBI): domain Eukaryota; kingdom Viridiplantae; phylum Streptophyta; class Magnoliopsida; order Ericales; family Sapotaceae; genus Vitellaria; species Vitellaria paradoxa. Next base: position 13,980,205 of record CM034233.1, read on the forward strand.
AAACAAATAAACAGAGAGGCAAAGGATAAAAACATCTGCTAAATCTCATGGTAAGTGACATATAATCTCACCGACAAAGAGGACGCTAAAGTCCCATCTTCTGGTCGCTCATCATGATCAATCTCAAGGAGAGAAGGACCTAAAAGGCCAAATTGTCGCCGACTGCAAGGAAAATAAATATACCTGCAAAACAAATTGAAGATAAAGAATATAGATAATAAAACAAGCAGAAAGGAAATTGCATATTTTTCAATGTCAGTCACAATTAATTACCTTTCTACAACTATCAAGTTTAGTTTGTTGTGTGGCCAGACTCTAACAGAATCATCTATAATTACCACAGCCGATTCCATGCCTAAGACCCCTTCCAAATCCTTACTCTTAGGAACCCTCTCATCACCATCAAAAAGATCACCATCATCCCCCCTAGAGATTACTCGTCCAGCAAACAAGGTCCCTTTTGGATCAAGCAGTTTCGCCATCTCCGTAGCATACAGCTTGTTACCCATTGTGTAAAGGTGCAGCTCAAAAAGCTTACTTGCCTGAAATAAAAACACAAAATATTAGCAGCCTCACAACAAATCACAAAAACTGTGGCGGTGGCTTTTTATGTATAATTTAGAATTACCTTCTCCAAAAAATTCCAAATTCCTGGCCGCAATTTAGTCCACATTCCCATGTGAGGAAACCGGAAGAGATGCCTATATGGCTTTTCACGATCCTGCTCCTCTTTCTTCCTCAAGATCTCATCATGCACGGGATCAACTTCAACAAACTGAAAGAACAGATAGAAATCCATAAAGATATAATTTTTTTCCACAATTTTCTACAAAAGCTACAGTCAGCAATGACAGCCATATCATAAACCAAGAAATTGTTGTACCTTAGCTGAATTCAGAAGTGTGTGATCCAGATCCAACACAAGACACAACTTACGTGCAGAAAACATTTTCTTCTGCTCTTCAAGCCTCCTAGTTCTCTCTCTGTGGATAGCAGCTTTCTGCTGGTCATCAAATCCCTCAAATAGATGCTCAACATCTCCCCAAGTGGTTTGTGATCGAGACTGGACTGCAGCAACTGCTTCAGACGAAGAAATAGCTCCACTTTGCAGGTTGCCTGACTCTGGCAACTCAAATTTAGCATCCACTTTATTTAAGGGAACTTGAACCAGCTGAGAAGGAATCTGAGGAACAACAGGTGGAGCCATTGATGCTTGAGAAATGGACAAAATATCAGCAATATTTTTCAGGTTCTTGGTAAATTGCCGAGTAATATCTGGAGCCGTTATAGACCAAGAAGGCATGGACTTTTTATCCGATTGATTTTCTTGCTTCTGAGAATCTAAATTGACTTTCGATTCCTGAGAGCTTGCTAGAGAAGCTGCATTTGTTTTGGATTGATCAGGTCCCAAGCCCCCAACCTTTTGAAGTGCATTGCTATGCAGAATTCGCCGAGGGTCACGTGGTTTCATACGGATTTTTCTTGACTCATCATGCAAGTTCTGTAAATTACTGAACATGGTCAAAAACTTTGGCAACAAAAGAAAATTTGAACAGGAAAAGGAATGTTGCCCCCAAAAAACACAGTTAAATTAATGCATATAACATTCAATTTAAGAAGAAGTCAGGCAATAATCTGTCATATCGCACTTAATTTTCCCTTCAGGGGACAATACTTTGGTGGTTAAATTAGGCAATTTCAGTCATAGTTAAGATAATATATGTCAGTCAGCATCTTCAAACATATGCACAATCCCAAGGAAGCTTATTTCAATATTTTCAATTTTGGAATGGCAAAATGGAGTACACTATCTAGACTAAATTATGATTTTGCTGTATGTCTAAAATTCCAAATTTAGGAGGAACCTTTACCATGAATTATCAACCATTGCAGTGAAGAAACTCATGCAAGTAGCCAGGTAACTATACTAATCAGGAGTCAACGCCAAAAGAGAGAGTTAAAAATATTGAGTTGCCCCAAAGGACAAAAGAAAAATGGATCACCATGTAGCCACGAAGGATTAGAATTTAAAAGGAAGTACATTTTTTATGCATATAATTCACTTTTCTTAGAAGACCAAATATTAAATCCTCACCATTGAAGCAGCTTGAGGTGTTTGAAGTATTCCTGCCGACATCTGCTCAGGCACCGAGGGTTTTGGAAGACTAACATTTATTGATGGAATTGCTCCCAGTATAGAATTTGAGCTTGGAGCATGTGTAGCGCTTTTTGCAGGATCAACAGACTTCTGTTGTTCCATCTTAATTATATTCATCCACATGGTTGGATTCACTGCAATATCTTTCAATAAAGATTGCAAGGAAGCAGTGGTGCTCGTACTTGTACTTGACAAATTCTCATTTCCATTAGTGGTTACATTTGGCATACTGATGCCAGTACCAGAGCAAGTTACTGCACTTTCATATTTCAAGGGATTGCCTCCTGCATTCTCCACCACCTGGCTTCTGCTGCTGGTACACTGAAGCCCAACAGCACCTCTCTCCTCTAACCAGCCACCGTTTCCAGGCACAGTTTGCACATTCCTATCAACCTCAGAATCCATCAACCCATTCCTTTGTCTTTTCATTGCAGGGCCATCCAAAGTAGGAACCTCAGCAGGCTTCTGCTTCCTTGACCTTGCTCTTTCCACAATGGCATCCACTTTAGGTTCATTATTAATCATAGGCAATGACTGTCGATTGAGATTCAAAGAATCTACATCAGGATTGGCAAACCGAAGTCTAGGATCTCTACTCTTTGCTGAAGACTTTAATACGGTATTAGGCCCCGAACTCACAGGACCATCAATCCTAACATTGATAGATCCTTGCCCACTGGAAATGTCCTTGTGTGGCATTGAAGAAACGACAGATTGTGCCAAAATTGGTGCATTTATAGTTTTGGCACTGTCAGCAATGGATGAACTAGAAACCTCCCCAACAGTATCATTATCTCCATTATCAAATTCTTCTGAAGGGGTTGGGCTGGGAAGTCTGTCATTCATAAGGAAAGAACTGCGACCAAATTTTTGTTGATAAGTAGAAACAGCTTTGAGGGCATCAGTTTCATAAGGATGCATAAAGGCATCCTCCATCATCCGAGCTACCTGAGGTACAGGCCACTCAGGTTTAACAGCACCACCTGCAACAGCCAATGTGTTACTCACAGGAAGAAGCAACGGGGTTGCGGCTGCCCGCGTTGGGGATGGAAGACTGTCTGCATCATGATCTTTATGAAGGTCTAGCAGGGGAAGCAACATCCCTCTACCCTTGGAACTAGTTGGTGCTAATTTCAATGTGCTATCATCATTGTGAAGTAAAGGTTCAACAGCCATGGGTTCCAACACTTGCTTCATCGAATCAGTCAAATAATGACTTGAATTTTTAGATGCAGCATCAGATTCTATCCGATTAACCCTATCAGTAAACTGTATCTTCTTTTCCTTATTGCTGCCTTTTGAAGGTGGTAAAGCAGCAAGAGAATCCAGAGATAAAATCATGAGCTCTATCTGTTACAGTAGATACTGTGTTAAAATTTGAAACTATGGGAAATTTTCCTTACACTGACAAGTGCCATATTAAAAAAGAAAAAAAAAAACGCACACACACCTCTTTCATTTGCTCAGGAGAAAAAATAGGAGGATTTTGGCCTTTTACATGAGATAACAACCTATGAACAAATACAGAGTAAAAAGGAGATAAGTGAGCCATCTATGGCAACAGAGGAATCCGAAAATACAACACAAAGAGTTCAAAAGAGACCTTGACAGAATGTCCTTATTTTGTTCCTTCTGATTTTGATTCATGGAGCAGAACACCTGCAGCAACTAATTATTAGCCAGTAGAAAGATTTAACACAACTAGCAACCTGATTTCATCACAAAAGAGAGAAAAATAAATGAACATAAGCATTAGTGGGTGCCTTACAGAATTCAGAGTCTGAATTGCAGTGAATGAAAGTTGAACAAAAGCATCCCTTGAGGAAGCAGAGCATTTCAAAATCACCTCCTGCAAGCTGTCCAGCGACTTCTGTAAGTGCAAACAAACCTCATCATATGATCTGCAATAAACACACCAAAACAACATTAATACAATATGACCCATTATCACAGTAATGTCTCTGAACCACTTCTCAAAATCTTTCAACTTGGATGATTCTCATCAATCACCACACTCCAAAGTTCATCTAGAAAGCATGTTACTTACTTATCTGCATCAATCGTAGTTACATACTCAAGTGCTTCACGAATAAGCTTAACACGTCTGTCCAAATCATTCTCGTTCAAATCAGTGTCCAATTTATTTACATCCAAATCATTCACATTCAAATCCCCATCTTCAACCGTCTGAACAGCCTCCGAATCCAATTCAATCTCCCCTTCTTCCAATTCTCCTTCCTCCTTCTCACCTCCTTCGACAACCTCCATCTTAGCATCCTCATCCTCATCAGCACTCACATCAATTATAACTTTATCATTCACTTCCTTCGAAGACGAATTCAAATCACTGGTCTTATTATCTACTTTGCCACCCATTGAAGACGAAGAAGACGATCTCTTCAAGTTGACGCTATCTTCGCTGGGTTTGAACTCCATGACAAAAACCTCATCGAGGGGTTTATTCTGTACAGCCTGTGCCCAGGCGAGATTGTACAGACCAGAGGCGTAATTCCGGGAAACCGGATACTTATACAGATCGCTCATCGTCCAGACCCTTGGCTTGTCGTTAGAAATTCCCGAAACCTTAGTTGTCTCCTGCTTATTAAAGTCCTCCTCACTGATCTCTTCAACCGAACCCGAATCAGAGATTTCGCCTTCCTCTACATCTTCGACAGACTGACATTCATCTCTGCCCATCCTACCAACTAGGGATTGTTCTTGATTGTTAAATACTACAAAGGATAGAAGATCGGCGGCGACGAGCATGTGTGATACCAAATCTCTTATACTTGCAAAGACAGAAGATTCACAAACACATGGATCTTCTTCGACTAAGAGAAAAAGTATCAATTTAAATTTAGGGTTTTGTATAATTTTTTGCCCTAGATCTGAACGAGTTTAAACGATCCGATTTTGAATGTTCATATGGAATCAGATCTTGATCTGAGATCCAATTGACGACAGCTGAAGATTACACCCTTTTGGCTCTGGAATGAAGGAGCGGCTCAAGATCGAATATGGAACCAGAAAATTTTTAGAGCCCAAGAGAGAGAATAAAATGGAAAGACTGACGACGACTGAAGGGACGAAGAAAGAGATTATTTATATAGGCCGTAGAATCAAATCTAGACAAAGGATGAGGTTCAATCTGGACGGTACATGTCCGCAATCCGAAATTGAGTGGGCTTCGGAAACTAGTGTCAGCCAAGGGCAAACCCTAACGCGGAAAGTTGGGGTGCGGAAGTTCTTACCCCGTGAAACGGTGACGTTTGTAGGATAATGCACGCAAGATTATAAAGAAAAGAAATGGACCCAAATTTTCGGATGTGGCCAATGTGAACTTAGAGAGAGATTTACATAAATATAATTAAAAAATAAACATTGTACCGAAATCGATCGCAGGAGAAGTATTTATAAAAATCGATTTGGTGTCGGTAGTGCTATTGACGACACATTTAGTATGTCGGCAATAGCATTGGCGACACTGAGATGTTGGTTAATTTTTAGTTAAAATTTGATGTCGATAGTAGTACTGACGACATCTGAAAGAATCAATTTGGTGTCGGTAGTTGTAGTGACGACACCTGAATAGGTATATCCGTAACAAATAAACAAATAAAGAGATAAAAAAAAAGAATTAGAATATAACAATTTTTTTTATGTCGGAAAGTCGTCACTTCTAGTGACGATACCCAACTCGGGTTCTCGGCAACACGCCACATGTTGCATCTCAGCAATAAAGAACCACAATATTTTAGGTTTTTTATTTGTTTATTTTATATATTTTATATTTTAAAATAATTAAAATAAATTTATTTTATTTAAAAATACTAGAAATAAAAATTTTTCATTTTTTATTTTATGTATAAATTTATTTTTTATTTTTAATAATAAAAGTGATCAAATATGTTTTGAGCAATTTTTTTTAATTTAAAAAATACAAAATGAAAAATAAAAAAGAAGAAAATAAAAAATAAAAAACAAACAAAATGTTACCTTAATTAAATGATATTATTTATTTAGGATATGATTTGTTACACGGATTTTCTAATTTGGTAAACCAATAATAGCTATCTTTCTTTGGGTTTTTTTTTTTTTTTTTTTATAGATATAACATTTTGATATGACTTTCTAGTTTGGTTTTTTTCATTTTAGAAAAAATGGCAATAGAAAATAAAAAATAAAAAACATAAATAAGAAAATGACACGTTGTTAAATGGATTCTTAATATTAAAAATTTAATTTTTATTTTTTATTTTTGTTAGGCATGATTTTATTCTTTATTTCAGTACATTTTTTTAGAAAATACGATAAATATAGATATACAATCTAATAATTAATTTAATTAGTATTAAATAAATCTTATTAAATTATTTATAATAAATATCATAATTAAATTATATGAAATATATTTTATTTAATCGTTTATAATAATTTTCTAACATATTTTATTTAATCATTTATGTAAGGGTTCTAGGCTACCAAAAAATTATATTTTATTCAAATTTTTAACAAATAATATAATTAAATTATAATTTATTATATTTTTTATTTATTGAATTAAATAAGAGTTAATAAATAATTTAATTTAATTGTTATGAAACATATTTTACTAAATTTAATGAAAATTTTAAAACTAGTTAAATTAATATTTATTAAAATAAAAATTAATAATAATAAATAAAATTATATTTTCAAATGTTTGAAAACATTTGAAAACATAATTTAATTTCTCGAGAAATTTACATCAGTGTAATTAAAAAACTAACATTTGAAAACATAATTTTATTTACTATTATTAATTTTTATTTTAATAAATATTAATTTAACTAGTTTTAAAATTTTCATTAAATTTAGTAAAATATGTTTCATAACAATTAAATTAAATTATTTATTAACTCTTATTTAATTCAATAAATAAAAAATATAATAAATTATAATTTAATTATATTATTTGTTAAAAAAATTGAATAAAATATAATTTTTTGGTAGCCTAGAACCCTTACATAAATGATTAAATAAAATATGTTAGAAAATTATTATAAATGATTAAATAACATATATTTCATATAATTTAATTACGATATTTATTATAAATAATTTAATAAGATTTATTTAATACTAATTAAATTAATTATTAGATTGTATATCTATATTTATCGTATTTTCCAAAAAAATGTACTGAAATGAAGAATAAAATCATGCCTAACAAAAATAAAAAATTAAAATTAAATTTTTAATATTAAGAACCCATTTAACAACGTGTCATTTTCTTATTTATGTTTTTTATTTTTTATTTTCTATTGTCATTTTTTCTAAAATGAAAAAAATTAAATTAGAAAGTCATATAAAAAGTTATATCTATAAAAAAAAAAAAAACCCAAAGAAAGATAGCTATTCTTGGTTTACCAAACTGAAAAATCCGTGTAACAAACCATGTCCTAAATAAATAATATCATTTAATTAAGGTAACATTTTGTTTGTTTTTTATTTTTTATTTTCTTCTTTTTTATTTTTCATTTTGTATTTTTTAAATTAAGAAAAATTGCTCAAAACATATTTGATCACTTTTATTATTAAAAATAAAAAATAAATTTATACATAAAATAAAAAATGAAAAATTTTTATTTCTAGTATTTTTAATTAAAATAAATTTATTTTACTTATTTTAAAATATAAAATATATAAAATAAACAAATAAAAAACCCAAAATATTGCGGTTCCTTATTGCTGAGATGCAACATGTGCGGTGTTGTCGAGAACCCGAGTTGGGTATCGTCACTAGAAGTGACGACTTTCCGATATAAAAAAAATTGTTATATTCCAATTCTTTTTTTTATCTCTTTATTTGTTTATTTGTTACGGATATACCTATTCAGGTGTCGTCACTACAACTACCGACATCAAATTTATTCTTTCAGATGTCGTCAGTACTACTACCGACATCAAATTTTAACTAAAAATTAACCGACATCTCAGTGTCGTCAATGCTATTGCCGACATACTAAATGTGTCGTTAATAGCACTATCGACACCGAATCGATTTTTACAAATACTTCTCCTGCGATCGATTTCGGTATAATATTTTTTTTTAATTATATTTATGTGAATCTCTCGAACTTAGATGTTACCGAAAAGACAATTTTAGCCCTTTAGGCTTTTTCTTGGACAAATTTTTTTATTTCTCTCCACAAAAATAATATAACAATTAATTATTTTTTGTAAGAATCTATTATTTGGTGTGTTCCGAGCTCTATAAAATGTGATAAATTTTTATAAAATTTAAATTTTCTACTCACAATACGAATTATGAAACTACAACTTTTATAAATTTATATTAAATTTTTTCACTCCAAACACAAACAAATAACAGTAATTTAATTTAAATTATTTTATTTATTAAATTTATTTTATTTTATAAAATATATATTTAATTAAAAGTGAATGATTATTTTGTCTCATAAAAATATATTTATTTAAAGAATTTGTGTGTAATATATATTTATGAAATTGTTATCTATGAATCAATCCAATAGAGTAAAATTACAACGAATATCAATTTTACTAAAATAGTAAAAAAGTAAATTGAAGGTATCTTATCACTAAAGTGTTATATATTTCGGCTCCGTTTGGAGTTCTCCAAAATAAAATAAAATACTACAAATCTCTACAAATACGAATTATGAGACAGTAAAATTTAAATTCTTCACTCAGTACATGAATTACGAGATATTTACTTTTACAATTTTATTTTATTTTATACACTTTTATACAACTCCAAACACACCCCTCTATTCAATTTCGTAAAATATTTAAAATTAAAAAAATTATAATTAAAAAATAAACTAATAAATTATAAAAATTATTAAATATTTAAAAATATGATACTAATAAATTGTAAATTTTAATATTCATACGATATATATATTACATGTATGATACCAAAATTTTAACCATCTATACTATAATAAATGTTATCATATACTTGACCTACAAAAATTACTTTACCAATACTTTAAAAGGCTAAAAATGTCTTTTTGGAAATATCTATGTCTACATCATCTTCAATCCATCTCTTTTGTATAATATTCATATTTGAAATATTTAGTAACAATTACAAATTATAAGTATGTAATTATTTTAAATATGTTTCAATAATATATTATTTTAATATTTCAAAACGGCAAATAAAAGAATAATTAACATGTTATTTCCAAAATAAAAAATTTTTAATTGTATTTTCCATTTTTAATAAAATTGTAATAATTGAAATTTTAATACTTTATTATTTTTAAAAGTAAATTTTTGCTTTTCCATTAAATATATATTTTTATAAAATAAACTTAACAAATAAAATAGTATAAATTGAATTACTTTTAGTTATTTGTATTTGGAGTGAAAATTAATATAAATTTATAAAAGTTGTAACTTGTAATTCTTACTGTAAGTAAAAAATTTTAATGTTATAGAGATTTGAAAAAATTTATCACATTTTATAGTAAGGATGGCAGTTGGATAGATCGGAAGCGGATATAATAATATCCAAATCCGAATTTCGAACTCTCTTTCCGTCTCCAAATTTACCCTGAATTCTGAACGGATATTTTTTTAAACCTTCATCCCTGCTCCAAATGGAGAACGAATATATCCGCAAATATCCACAAATCTAAACCCTCCAGCTTCTTTCGAATCCAACCCTAACTTGATATATAACTTAATTGTATATATAACCTGTTACTACCAAATAATTAATCTCTAAAATCAAAATAATACATAAATATTATCACAATAATAATTTACCAAAGTAATACATAAACATCTCCAAAATCAACATTTCACCAACTGATACATAATAAAGACACATAATTCTAAAGTACCAACGTTGTCCCAACTTAAAGTAACAAATACAAAATACAATAGTTCATAATATAATTATTAATCCTAATTTCTTGATTTTAAGGCTGTTTGAATTTTTTTGGGTAGATCAGGATAGATTCAAATCGGATATCGAATTCAGAGCAGATTCAAGGCGGAGGTAGTCCTATCCCTTTATTTGATCCAATATTCAATTTTTTTTTAAATCCAAATCTAATCCAATCTCCAAAAAAAATTCGAATCTCACATCCATTCGGCTCGAATAGCAAATCGAATTCGGACGGATCGGTTGAAATGGCCATTCCTATTTTATAGAGTTCCAAACACACTATATGATAATAAAAAAAATATGTCCAAGAAAAAGCCTAAAAGGCTAAAACTATCTTTTCAGTAATATCTATGCCCATGTGGGCCACATCTACATATTGTGTCCATTTCTTTTGTATATAAAACTTGAGTGCATTGTACCCAAACGTTACCGGTGACTTAAGGGGCCGAAGTTCAACCCCTTTTTCCAAACCCTAATGGCCAATGATGGAGTACAAACCAACCGAACATGGTTAGAGAATGAATGCATTAATGAACAGTCATGATTTTTTTAAAATGATCTAATGGTCTTAATTTAATCTAATTAAAATAAATTTTTAAATTAAAGTAAAAATTATAATGAAACTAATTGAAATATAATTAATGCAAAATACAAGAAATCACATCTCGTTGAAATTAAATCAAATCAATACCGTTAATTGATACACATTAGCGGCTGAAGTTTATTTTACATTTTATCTTGACAACCCACCGAAGGTTGCTTTGTTATGATAATTTAATAAGTAAGCTTAAATTTCGCGTTCAAGTTCAATCCGTTTATTGATGAACGAGCTTAGTCCGTAAACTTAAATTTAGCGTTCAAGTTTAATTTGTTTATTGATGAACAAATGAACGAGCGTAGTCCAAGTCATGTTTGGAAATTGAAGGTTTTATTGATGAACGGGTCTAGTCTAAGCCATGTTTAGAACTTGAAAGTCAAATTTTTAAGACTCATTTGATACGCTATTATTTTTTCTTCTTTTTTGTTTATATTTAATTATGTATGTTTCTTTTTTTTTTCTTTTTATTGATGAACGAGCTTAGTCCATAAACTTAAATTTAGCGTTCAAGTTTAATTTGTTTACTGATGAACAAATGAACGAGCGTACTCCAAGTCATTGTTTGGAACTTGAAAGTTTTATTGATGAACGGGTCTAGTCTAAGCCATGTTTGGAACTTGAAAGTCAAAATTTTAAGACTCATTTGATACGCTGTTGTTTTTTCTTTTTCTTCTTTTTTATTTTTATTTAATTATGTATGTTTTTTATTTTTTTTCTTTTTATTAATGAAAGAGCTTAGTCCGTAAACTTAAATTTATTGTTCAAGTTTAATTTGTTTATTGATGAATAAATGAACGAGCGTACTCCAAGTCATGTTTGGAACTTGAAAGTTTTATTGATGAACGGGTCTAGTCTTATGTTTGGAACTTAAAAGTCAAAATTTTAGGACTCATTTAATGTATTTTAATAAAATTATCAAATTTATTAGTTTCTTAAACAAATAACTGAATTTAATAAAATATATTAAATATTAATTTAATTTATTTTAACTAATTATTAATTTAACTGATTAAATTATATTGTTTTAATAATATTATTTATTAAAAAATTAATTTAATAAATGAAAAATATATTAAAATATATTCAATTATTAAAAATAATTTAATAAAATATATTTTATATTAATTAAATTAATTTTATAATTAATTTAATTTAGTTTGATTAATTTAATTTAATTTATTATTTATTAAATATATTTCATAATATAATTTAATAAATATAATATATATATAAAATACAATTTAATTATATTATCTATTAAAAATAAGCAAATAAAATATATTTCACATTAAATAATTTAGTTATTATATTTAAAAAAATAATTTAATAAAATATGAAATATAATAATTTGGTTAATTAAATTAATTAAATTAATAATTTAATTTATTTATATTATATTATTTATTAAAATAATTTTAAATAAAATATTTAAATAAAATAAGCACGTGTTATTCGTAAACAACAAGAAATTATTTGTAGTACTAATTTAAGGAAATATTTTTTATATCTACAAATTGACTTGGGAAATATATATATATAATTTAGTAGTGCATTATTTTTAATATTTTAATAAACTACTGCAATGTTATAAATAAATTTTAAATTTATTGAATTAAATTGTTTAATAGATCAAATAAAAATTTTTTATTATGAAAAATAATAATTGAAAGAATAATTACTAACATAAAAGTGATTAAATAAATATAAATAAACTATTCAATTTTTAAAATAAAAATATACCATAACACAAATATATTATATTTTCAATGTATTTTATTTAACTACTTGTTTGCACACTAATTGAGTTGACAATGTACCTATGGTACTTAATTGATGTTCATAAAAAATTTTTTCTTTTTTTTTTTCGAAAAATTTGCAATCAATAATTTTAAATTGTGCAAAGGCGACTAATTTTGAGAATTGTGCCAAAGATTTTTTCCCATAGCATGATTCATTTAGAAATATTCAACAATTAAAAGAAAGATCTAATGTATGCAATGTTCAAGTTAAGCTTATTTTCCAATGCCTATTTGACAACATTATATTTAACGTTTGTTTGGCGTGCTGGAAATGTAAAGAAATTTGGGAAAATTTCTGAAAACTTCTAATTCATTGTTTTGATAATTATTAAATCACACTCAATAATTTTTTTTTTCAAACACGCCTAACTCAAAACTTGTCGTTATTTTATATTATTATTTGATAAATGAGACAAGATAAAGTTAAACAATAGTAAATTCACGAACAAAAAATAAAATAAAAGTAGTCGATGCATAGTTAATTAATTAATTTTAAATTATATTATTTTGCACATTTATTAATAATTTAACATAATATTTATTATAAGTTAATTTTAGAAAAATATATTTTGTTATAGCTTTATGATTTCTTATTATCCAATCAAATAAAAAGTATGGGTCTGTTTGACATAATAAAAAACTTTGAAAATTATTAAAAATTTCTGAAAATCTCTAAAACTCTCTAATATATTTTGTACTCATCGTATTTCGTAAAATTTTCATAAATTTATAAATATCTACATATTCCAATAAATTTTTTTTATAAATCTCAATAACATTTCACAAACTCCAATAACTTTTTTATAAATCTCAAAAACTTTTTAACTACTTTCAATAAACTCTGACATAAAACCATTTCGATGATATTAAAAAAATAGTTCGGATGGTTTCACTCTCTAAAAAGCTGATGCAAAAAGTAAAAAAATTTCATTATTCATCTTTGAAAAACGTAATTTGGTAGTTGTGCGTCAAATGCAAAAAAAATTTTCAAACCACATTTTTTACTATTTTTCATTATTTTTCGTTGCACCAAATAGATCCTATATATATATCACTATAATTGAAACTCTATCTATCATAAAACTCTCAAATTGTTATTATTTTGGATAAATTATATTGGTTATCTACGGAATTTGATAAAAATATGTAAATATGTCTGTGAAGTCTAAAATTACATTTACTATCCTTATATTTTAAATTTTGTTACAAAATTTTCCTTAGCATTAATGTTTCATAAGGAGAGCTATGTATAGATGAACTCAAGAGATCACTATTTAATCACAAAAATTAAATAAAACATTAAAACTACATTGAACAGTTATGTCAACATTAGTTCATCACTAGGGCACTCTGAATATGATTTAGAAAGATTTGATTATTTTAAGATTCTCAAATAAATCTAAATTGATTTGATAATCCTGCATATGGCAGTGCTCAGCATTTTTGTTCCATCAACAATTGATAATGGTAGAGGTTCAGTTTCTTTTATTTTCACACTTGCCTTTTTAGCTACCTCAGCACTTAAGAAATTATGGGTACTTTCTGAGTCTATCAAGATTATGATTAGTTTCTTCTTTACATTACCCTTCACCCTCATGGTTTTATAGGAGATCGAACTAGCGATGGCATTTAGAGAGATCTGCAGCTCTTTCTTAGGCGTCTGCTTTTCATTTTCTTCCTCTTCTCCTTCAAAAATTTGTTCATATTCCTCTCATTCTCCGTCCATAGCATACAATTGTTTCTTGCTGCACACATGGCCTCTTATATACTGCACATTATATTTAAAGCATAGCTCTTTAGCCCTTTTATTTTCTAAATCTTTGGGTAGCTATTTCTTGATCTGGCTTCCACTGCTCACAGTTAGGTTGTTCACCAAATGTACCTCTTGTTTAGGCCACATCCTCGATTTCTTAGTAATTGCCTCAATGCTAAACTCCTACAACTTTGCCAACCCTATGGCATTAATGATAGAGGTTGGTTTGAACATTAATACCCCTGGTCGGATCTCCTCTTTGAGTCTACTTATAAAACAACTATCAAAAAAAGACTCTGGCAGGTTCTGGGTTTGATTTGCTAAAATCTCAAACCTTTCTTGATAAGCCTTTACAGTGGTAGTTTGCCTCAATTTTGTTAATTCTCCCATGGCATCCTCATAAGAACTTAGGCCAAATCTTGACAATAATCCTTGCTTAAACAGTTCCCAAGTGATGTGGTTATGGCACTTTTCAAACCATTGGAACCACTGTAAGGATGAGTCCTCTAAGTGTAGTGCTGCCAGCTTCACCTTATCTCCATTATTCACTGAATTGAACTCAAAGAATCTCTCACATTTATACAGCCACCCACTAGGATTTTCACCATAGAATCGAGGGAATTCAACCCTTGCAAACTTTGGATATAAAGGAGATGAGTTATGAGGACTCGCTGACCTTAAGGGATATTCACCTAAGGCCTGGAAGCTTGGTTGATCAGGCTTTGAAGGCACTTGTTGTAGCCTTGAACCTCCACTTTCCTCTTGGTGTGACATCTTATACATATGTCTTGCTATCTGGTCATGTGATGAAGAAGCTCCATCATTACCAAGCTATCAATGACCCATAACAAGGGCCAAAGCAAAGGAGCTCCAAAGTTTGATCATAGGAGCCTTTGGCCAAGAAGAAGCAATCGGCCAAGGAGAAGAATCCAAATGCATGGTTCTTTGCCAAGTGGATGAAGGGAATTGCCAAGTGGAGATAAATTGAAAGCTACATGGCAGCCACATGAAGATCTCCTATTTAGCCAAGAGAGAGAGATTTGACACATGGCGAATTTGTATTGAAGTAAATGATTGGCAAAGCATCAAATCTGCCATATTAAGAGTCGTGCCTATTTTTGTCTTTGTTTGTTTTATATTTATTACTATATTTAATGAGTATTGGTACATGTGGCGCAGCTATTGTCACAAATTGGAGTTATGAGGGTGTTTTGTACTTATTGCTATATTTACGTGAGCCTCTTGGTCTTTCCTATTCTTGGAAGGCTAGAGATATATAATGTATGCTGAACTAAAGGTTTAGAAGTAAATGAACAATCAGATTTTCTTTTGGTTTCAAATCCAATTGTGAGTATTTTCTTCCTTGCTTTTTAAAAGAACTAGGACAAAGACAATCTAGCCATTTGTCTATTTTATCTTTGATAATCAAGTTGCCTTAGGATCTAATTTCTATTGTGATTTGATTCCTCGGCTTTCCTTATTCGGATCCGGTTAGTGCCTCTCCACGGGTTGGGGTTGTGTTAATTAATTGAAGAAGATAACCTTGTTGTGGTGATTCTAAAGATCCTTTTCATCATTTGGTATCAGAGCTTGATTATCCTAACAAGGTAGTGTTTTTCCAAACCAACTCTTCATCTTCTATTTTCTTTTTTTTTTTTTCTCTTCCTTGTGAACTTCGTTCTCTCTTTAAGACATTTGGCCAACATTCTGCCCGAAACCATTATAGAGTTGATGGATTGAATGATAGAGTTCTGAACCGAGTTTATTTAAAAAAAAAAAAAAAAAAGAGGAAAGAATACGAACCGGCACATTTCAGTTCATCCATCAAAACAGCCCAGAAATTTCTCAAATTTTACCATCTTTTTACTCGTATCATAATACCATATTTCACCAATTTTTATCCCGAAATTCATTTATTTGATTGGTGAACTAAGTTTGAACCGAATTGGGCTCTAGCCTTGAAACGTCTTGCAAAAACAGTGAGCAATCTGCATTTGAGCTTGTATCAACAAATTGGGTGAGTTTCAATTTTGGTTTTCAAGAGTTTTACATTTGTACTTCATTGTCCTCTAAGTTGGGATTATCTCTCATTGGGTTCTAGTGTCATCTTCTTCTTCTTTCTCACAAATCTGTCTTGCCTAGTCATTTTGATTTTCATTGATATATTTTCCAATTGGTTAGAAAGTCAATCTACCCTAGTTCTTGAAAAGTAGGCAAAAGGAAGAGAATTGAGAGGTAAAAGACATGAGAGTGAGAACATTAGAGAGAAAAGCCAAAACTTGAGTGAAACACTTGAGAGGGTGAGCCATTTTCTACTAACATTTTCTTTCTTGCAGCATTGAACATGTCAAAAGAACAAGAAACCAGTGGTAGTGGTGTTGAGGAAGCAAATAGGGATGACCGTATGTTGATAGAAGCTTTAAGACAACAAATGGATAGAAATAATTTTGTGATGACCACCTTGCTAGATCGAATTGAAAGGTTGGAAGCAAAGGATAGAGAGGAAATTAGGGATAATGGAAGTAAAGAAAAGTCACAAATTGGGGAAGAAAGTGAAAGAAGGAGGAAAGGTGGAATACTTAGGATGGGAGCCAACCAACATGTGGGCAGAAATGAGGGATGGAGAATTGAGGAAGTTGGGGATGAAGAACTTAATGGGAATGAATGGGGAAATGAGTATGATGAAGAAGGGTATGAATTCAACCTCCACAATCCGAGAGGTAGGGGATTTCGGCCACCTAGAGGAAGAGGATTTGGTGGAAGAAGGGGAGGTAGGAATTATAGGAATTGGGACTATGGAATTGGGAAAGGAGCTGAAGGAAGAATTGATTCACATGTGGGTAGTATCAAAATGAAGATTCCTTCCTTCCATGGAAAGGAAAATCCAGATTTGTATTTGGAGTGGGAAAGGTAAGTTGAACTTATTTTTGAGTGCCACAACTATTCGGAAGAAAAGAAAGTTAAGCTTGCGGCTGTGGAGTTCAAAGACTATGCTATAGTGTGGTGGGATCAATTGTTGGTTAGGAGGAGAAATCTTGGCCTTAGACCTATTGCTACTTGGGAGACCATGAAAGAAAACATGAGGGAGGTTTGTTCCACAATATTATTTTAAGGAGCTTCATCAAAGGTTGCAAAGATTGTCTCAAGGGGGTAGAAGTGTGGAAGAGTATTTCAAGGCCATGGAAGTGGCATTGGCAATGACACAATTGGAGGAACCAGTGGAAGCCACTATGGCTAAGTTCATGGCTGGTTTGAACATGGAAATAGCTCACGTGGTGGAATTGCACTCTTATAATACTCTAACCGAAATGGTACACATAGCCATTAATGTAGAAAAGCAAATGAAAATGAAGAGGTCCCTGAAGTATGGAAGTGGGCCGTATGTTTCAACCACAAAAAGTCCATGGAGACCAAGTGTTGGTAAGCTAGAAAAGAATGAGAAGGAGATAGCAAAACAAAAAAAAAAAAAAGAATGGAAAGGAAAAGGAAATGTGGAAGAAAAAGAAAAGAAGGGAGGTCCTACTAGGGCTAGAGAAGTGAAGTGTTTCAAGTGTCTGGGGCATGGGCATTATGCAAATCAATGTCCAAACCAAAGGGTGATGTTTATGAGGGAAGATGGAGGAATAGAGAGTGGAGATGAAGATGAGGAAGAAGAGACACCAAATCTGGCCGAAAGTGATGAAGAAAAGGAATTGGAAATGGGTGAGCAAGATCCTATGGTTGGGTTATCTTATGCAATGGTTTCCATGAGGGCTTTGAGTACACAAGTGAGTTTGGAAGATGGGAATGCAATTCAAAGAGAGAATATCTTCTACACAAGATGTGTTGTGAATGACAAACTGTGTAGTATGATAATTGATAGTGGTAGTTGTTGTAATGTGGTGAGCTCTCATCTTGTGAACAAGTTGGGATTGGTGTGTAGGAAGCATCCAAGGCCGTATGGACTACAATGGTTGAATGAGTGCAATAAATTGAAAGTGACCGAGCAGGTTGTGGTTCCATTCACCATAGAGAAGTATAAGGATGAGGTATTGTGTGATGTTGTGCCTATGGTTGCTACTCATATCTTGTTAGGGCGTCCTTGGCAATATGATAGGAATGTGACACATGATGGAAGGACGAACAAGTATACTTTGGTGAAGGATGGCCGAACTTACACCCTAAACCCTTTGAGTCCTACTCAAGCTCATGAAGACCAAGTGAGGATTATGAGAGCAATTGAGGGAAAATCAGGTAAGGTAGAGAATGATACAAAAAAAAGATGAGGGAAAAGAGAGGAAAGGAAAGAGTGAAGAGAGAAAAAGAGAAAAAAGAGAGGACAAAAGAAATGAGAGAACAATCTGGTCCAAAAGAAAATGAGGAAGAGAGAATGGCATTGTTTGTGGGAAAAAGAGAAATCAAAGAGGTTTTGCATGATATGAGACCTTTATACCTTCTTATGTATAAAGAGTCTTTGTTTTCTAATTCTAACCTTGACTTTTCTCTCCCTAGTGTCGCTACTTCTCTTTTGCAGGAATATGAGGATGTTTTTCCTGAGGAGGTGCCACCTGGTTTACCACCATTGAGGGGGATTGAGCATCAAATTGATTTTGTGCCTGGAACTCAAATTCCAAACCGACCGGCTTATAGGAGCAATCCTGAGGAGACTAAAGAGCTTCAGAAGCAAGTAGAGGAATTGTTGGCCAAGGGGTATGTGAAGAAGAGCATGAGTCTATGTGCCGTACACGTGCTTTTGGTGCCAAAGAAGGATGGGACATTCAGAATGTGTGTTGATTGCCGTGCTATCAACAAAATCACGGTAAAATACAGGTATCCCATTCTTAGACTAGATGACATGCTTGATGAACTTCATGGTGCTTGCATATTTTCCAAAATTGATCTCAAGAGTGGTTATCATCAAATTAGAATGAAAATAGGTGATGAATGGAAGACTGCATTTAAGACGAAGTATGGTCTTTATGAGTGGCTTGTGATGCCTTTTGGGCTCACGAATGCACCTAGTACCTTCATGAGATTGATGAACCATGTGTTGAGGGCTTTTATTGGGAAATTTGTTGTTGTCTACTTTGATGATATTCTGGTTTATAGCAAAAGCATGCATGACCATTTACAACATTTAAGAAGTGTGTTTGATGTTTTGAGAAAAGAAAAGTTGTATGCTAATTTCAAAAAGTGTTGCTTTTGCATGGAAAAACTTGTGTTCCTTGGATTTGTTATTAGTGGAAAAGGAATTGAAGTGGATCAAGAAAAGGTGAAAGCTATTAGGGAATGGCCGATACCTTCCAATGTGAGTGAGGTGAGAAGTTTTCATGGGCTTGCTAGCTTTTATCGTAGGTTTGTACCTAACTTTAGTAGCTTAGCCGCTCCTTTGAATGAATTGGTGAAAAAGAATGTTCCATTTGTATGGAGTGATGAACATGATAATGCATTTAACATGTTAAAAACAAAGTTGTGTTCAGCACCCTTACTTGTATTGCCCGATTTTACCAAAGCTTTTGAAATTGAATGTGATGCCTCCGGGAAAGGGATTGGCTCTGTTTTGATACAGGAGAGAAAGCCCATTGCATATTTTAGTGAGAAACTAAACAGGGCAGCCTTGAACTACTCAACATATGACAAGGAACTATATGCATTGGTGAGGGCTTTGGAGACATGGCAGCACTACTTGTGGCCAAGGGAGTTTATCATTCACACCGATCATCAGTCTTTGCGGCATCTTAAGGGCCAAGGGAAGCTAAACAAGAGGCATGCTAGATGGATCGAGTTCATTGAGTCATTCCCATATGTGGTGCAATACAAACAAAGTAAAGAGAACATTGTGGCTGATGCACTCTCAAGAAGGTATAATCTCCTTAACACACTTGATTCTAAATTACTTGGATTTGAATATGTTAAGGAATTATATGAGCATGGTTCTGATTTTTCACAAGTGTATGCGGCATGTGAGAACATTGTATTTCAAAAATATTTTAGGCATGATGGATATTTGTTTAGGGAAAACAGATTGTGTGTGCCCAAAAGTTCTTTGAGGGATTTGCTTGTACATGAAAGTCATTGTGGTGGTCTTATGGGGCATTTTGGGGTTGCTAAAACTCTTGATGTACTTAAGGAACATTTCTTTTGGCCCCATATGCAAAGGGATGTTGAGAAATTTTGTGCTAAATGTGAAACTTGCAAAAGAGCCAAGTCTAAGGTGATGCTTCATGGGCTATACACACCATTGCCTGTACCTAAGCATCCTTGGGTTGATTTGTCTATGGACTTTATTTTGGGGTTGCCTAGGTCACCAAGGGGACATGATTCCATTTTTGTGGTAGTTGATAGATTTTCCAAGATGGCTCATTTTATCCCATGCAATAAAACTGATGATGCTACTTATGTAGCCAATTTGTTCTTTAGGGATATTGTTAGATTGCATGGCATTCCCAAAACTATTGTTAGTGATAGGGATGTGAAATTCTTGAGTCATTTTTGGAGAGTGCTTTGGGGAAAATTGAGAACAAAATTGTTGTTTTCTACTACTTGCCATCCCCAAACTGATGGACAAACCGAAGTCTTGAATAGGTCTTTGTCTACACTCTTGCGAGCTTTTGTTAAGAGAAATTTAAAGTCTTGGGAGAAATGCATACCTTATGTTGAATTTGCATATAATAGGGTTGTGCATTCATCTAGTGGGTATTCACCTTTTCAGATTGTATATGGCTTCAACCCACTCACTCCTTTGGACTTGTCACCTTTGCCTATTGAACACATCGTTTCTCTTAATGGTAAGAATAAGGCAGAATTTGTGAAGAAAATGCATGCACAAGCTAGGTTGCATATTGAAAAGAAAAATCTATCATATGCATCACATGCTAACAAAGGCCAGAAGGCAATTGTGTTTGAATCAGGTGACTTAGTGTGGGTGCACTTGAGGAAGGAAAGGTTTCCTCAACAAAGGAAATCAAAGTTACAACCTAGAGAAGATGGGCCTTTTAGAGTCTTGGAACGCATTAATCCTAATGCCTGCAAGATCGAATTGCCAAGTGAGTATGGTGTGAGTAATACTTTTAATGTCATTGATCTTTCTCCCTATTTTGATGCAGGACCAAATTCGAGGTCGAATTTTTCTCAAGAGGGAGGGGATGATGAAGAAGCTCCATCATTACCAAGCTATCAAGGACCCATAACAAGGGCCAAAGCAAAGGAGCTCCAAAGTTTGATCATAGGAGCCTTTGGCCAAGAAGAAGCAATCGGCCAAGGAGAAGAATCCAAATGCATGGTTCTTTGCCAAGTGGATGAAGGGAATTGCCAAGTGAAGATAAATTGAAAGCTACATGGCAGCCACATGAAGATCTCCTATTTAGCCAAGAGAGAGAGATTTGACACATGGCGAATTTGTATTGAAGTAAATGATTGGCAAAGCATCAAATCTGCCATATTAAGAGTCGTGTCTATTTTTGTCTTTGTTTGTTTTATATTTATTACTATATTTAATGAGTATTGGTACATGTGGCGCAGCTATTGTCACAAATTGGAGTTATGAGGGTGTTTTGTACTTATTGCTATATTTACGTGAGCCTCTTGGTCTTTCCTATTCTTGGAAGGCTAGAGATATATAATGTATGCTGAACTAAAGGTTTAGAAGTAAATGAACAATCAGATTTTCTTTTGGTTTCAAATCCAATTGTGAGTATTTTCTTCCTTGCTTCTTAAAAGAACTAGGACAAAGACAATCTGGCCATTTGTCTATTTTATCTTTGATAATCAAGTTGCTTTAGGATCTAATTTCTATTGTGATTTGATTCCTCGGCTTTCCTTCTTCGGATCCGATTAGTGCCTCTCCACGGGTTGGGGTTGTGTTAATCAATTGAAGAAGATAACCTTATTGTGGTGATTCTAAAGATCCTTTTCATCATCATGTTTCATACTCATAGTCACAACCATCTCCTTAATATCTCCCAATTCTCTAATGGATTTCTTGATCTCCCCAATCCCTTAGAATTCTTCTCACTTCCTTTTTTTAGCAGTCGAAAGGCTTCATCAACCTTCTTAGCTTCCTGCGCTGCCCTAGTCTCGTTGGCCATGAAATCTACTCAGATAGCAGGCCAAGAATCTACTACTCTGATACCAAATGTAATGGCCAAAGGAGAAAGAAATAGAATTGAAAGAACAAAGAAAAATTTCTGGACTGAAAAATTTTCCCTTACAAATGATCATCCTTCAGTATCTATAGTTGTAGATCCTTCTAGGCTATTAAATACTTTTCCCTCCATACTTTTAACCAACTAACTAACTTCTAAACAGTCTCCTATGCTGGTATGACAGAATTACCAGTTTTTCATTCTAGTATAACAGCACTAACACATAACAGAAATTACATTCTTTATTTAGTAAACTACCAACTAATTAACTTTGAATATAACAGATAGTTCATAACATAAATATTAATCCTAATTTCTTGAATTCGGGGTTGTTTGGATATTTTTGGGGTAGATTGGAACAAATTCGAATTGAATATCGAATTTGGAGCGGATTTGGGGCGGAGATAGTCCTATCCCCGTATCTGATCCGATATTCAAAATTTTTTTTCTTAAATCCAAATCCAATTGGATCTTTAAAAAAATTCGAATCTCACATTCATTCGACTCAAATAGTAGATTGGATTTGGACGGATTGGTCAAAATGGCCATTCTTATTTTATGAATCTCCAAACACACTATATGATAACAAAAAGATTCGTCCAAGAAAAAGCCTAAAAGGCTAGAATTGTCTTTTCAGTAATATCTACGCCCACATGGGCCACATTTGCATATTGTGTCCATTTCTTTTGCATATAAAGCTTGAGTGCATTATGCCAAAACGTTACCGTTTCACACGACTTAATGGTCTAAAAGCATTACACCCAAACATTACCGTTTCACGCGACTTAAGGGGTTGAAGTTCAACCCCTTTTTCCAAACCCTAATGGCCAATGATGGAGTACGAACCAACCAAACATGGTTAAAGAAGGAATGCATTAATGAACAGTCATCATTTTAAAATACGATCCAATGGTCTTGATTTAATCTAATTACAATAAATTCTTAAATTAAAGTGAAAGTTATAAAGAAACTAATTAGAATACAATTAGTTGTTAAAGTTTATTTTATATTTCAGCTTAACAACCCACCGAAGGTTGCTTTATTAAGATAATTTAATAAGTAAGCTTAAATTTAGTATTCAAGTTTAATCTGTTTATTGATGGATGAGCTTTGTCCGCAAGATTAAATTTAGCGTTCAAGTTCAATTTGTTTATTGATGGACAAATGAATGAGCGTAGTCCAAGCCACGTTTGGAACTTGAAAGTTTTATTGATAAACGAGTCTAATCCAAGCCAGAACTTGAAAGGCAAAATTTTAAGACTCATTCGATACGCTGTTATTTTTTTTTTATTGTTTATGTTTTCTTATTTTTTCTTTTTATTGATGAACGAAAGCTTAGTCGGTAAACTTAAATTTAGCATTCAATTTCAATTTGTTTATTGATGAACGAATGAACGAGTCTCATCCAAGCCATGTTTGGAACTTGAAAGTTTTATTAATGAACGGGTCTAGTCTAAGTCATGTTTGGAACTTGAAAGTCAAATTTTTAAGACTCATTTGATGTACTATTTTTTTATATTTAATTGTTTATGTTTTTTATTTTTTGTTTTTATTTTTCTTTCCCAAATGAAAATTAAAACTGCATTTGAAAATATAATTTTATTTATAGTAATTAATTTTTTGTTTTAATAAAATTATCAATTTTATTAGTTTCTAAAAAAATAATTGAATTTAATAAAATATATTTAGTATTAATTTAATTTATTTAGTTAATTATTAATTTAACTGATTAAACTAAATTATATTATTTTAATAATATTATTTATTAAAAATTTAGTTTAATAAATGTAAAATATATTAAACTATTTAAAATAATTCAATAAGATATATTTTATATTAATTAAATTATATAAATTAAATTTATAACTAATTTAATTTAGTTTGATTAATTTAATCTAATTTATTATTCATTAAATATATTTCACAATATAATTTAATTAATATAATATATATAAAATATAATTTAATTATATTATGTATTAAAAATAAGTGAATAAAACATATTTCACATTAAATGATTTAGTTATTTTATTTACACAAATAATTTAATAAAATATGAAATATAATAAATTGGTTAATTACATCCATTAATTTAATAATTTAATTTAATTATATTATATTATTTATTAAAAATAATTTTAGTTTAATAAAATATTCAAATAAAATAAGCACGAGTTATTCGTAAACACCAAGAAACTATTTGAACTACTAATTTAAGGAAATATTTCTTATATCTACAAATCGATTTAAGAAAAATATATATAATTTAACAGTGCATTATTTTTAATATTTTAATAAATTACTGCAATGTTATAAATAAATTTTACATTCACTGAATTAAATTGTGTAATAAATAAAATAAAAATTTTTTATTATGAAAGATGATAATTGGAAGAATAATTACTAACATAAAAGTGATTAACACAAATATATTATATTTTCAATGTATTTTATTTAACTATTTGTTTGCACACTAATTGAGTTGCATTGTACTTATGATGCTTAATTGGTATTCATAAAAAGTATTTTTTTGAAAAATTTCCAATCAACAATTTTAAATTGTGCTAAGACGACTAATTTTGAGAATTGCGCCAAAGATTTTTTCCTAAAGCATGATTAGTTTATAAATATTCAACAACTAAAAGAAAGATCTAACAGATACAATGTTTAACTTAACCTTTTTTTCTAATGTCTATTTGATAACATTATATTTGGCTTTTTTTGGCGCACTGAAAATATGAAAAAATTTGTGAAAACCTTTGAAAACTTTTAATTCGTTATTTTGATAATTATTAAATCACATTCAACAATTCTTTTTTCAAACACTCTCAACTTAAAAATTGTCGTTATTTTATATTATTATTTGATAAATGGGACAGAATAAAGTTAAACAATAGTAAATTCATGAGCAAAAAATAAAATAAAAGTAATCAATGCATAATTAATTAATTAATTTTAAATTATATTATTTTGCACATTTAATTATGATTTAACATAATATTTATTACAAGTTACTTTTAGAAAAATATATTTTGTTACAACTTTATGATTTCTTATTATTTAATCAAATAAAAACTATGGGTCTGTTTGACATAATAGAAAACTTTGAAAAATACTTAAAAACTTTGAAAATCTTTAAAATTTTTTAATATATTTTACACTCTTCGTATTTTATAAAATTTCTATAAATTTATATATATCTATATATCCTAAAATTTTTTTACAAATCCCAATAAATTTTTTTATAAATCCCAATAACATTCCACAAACCCTAATAACTTTTCTATAAATCTCAAAAACGTTTTAATCACTTTCAATAAATTCTGACATAAAACCATTCCAATGGAACTAAAAAAAGTTCGGATGATTTCTCTCTCTAAAAAGTTGAAGCAAAAATCGAAAAATTTTACTATTTATTTTTGAAAAACGCGATTAATAGCTATGCGTCAAATATAAAAAAGTTTTTCAAATCACATTTTTACTATTTTTCGTTATTTTTTGATGCGCCAAACAGATCCTATGTATATATTAGTATAATTAAAATTCTACTTATCATAAAACTCTCAAATTGTTATTAGTTTGTATAAATTATATTGACTATCCACAGAATTTGATAAAAATATATAAATATCTTTGTGAAGTCTAAAATTACATTTATTATTCTTATATTTTTAAATTTTGTTACAAATTTTTCGTTAGCATTAATGTTTCATTAGGAGAGCTATGTATGGATGAACTGAGGAGATCACTATTTAATCACAAAAATTAAATAAATCATTAAAACTATATTGAACAATTGTGCCAACATTAGTTCATTGCTAGGGCACTCGATCTGAATATGATTTAGAAAGATTTGATCATTTGAAGATTCTCAAATAAATCTAAATTGAGTGTTCTACTACATCAATTTTCTGGGATCATTTGAATAATGATTAAGTACTCTATAAACTCAATAAAATAATTAATAATCATTAAAAAAAACATATATTTAAGCAACGATCATCAAGAGGCATGAATGGGCACTGATCAAAATAATCACGCCAAATTAGTTTATTTTCTGTTTTTTTAAAATAATTTTTAACTAATATAAATGACATGGAGTTAGTCCTCTTGACATTAATGACAAAGAATAATTTATGACAAAATCTAAAAAAAAAAAAGTGAGGATAATTAATATAATTTCAAAAACTACAAGAGTGTTTAATGTATTTTCGTCAAATTTTAAGCGTAACTTTTCTAATATCTAAAATTATTTTTTATTCTAACATAATAAAATATATACAATCCTATTACGTTAATCCTAATAAAACTTTGGAAAGCACACACCAATTCAAATACTATATTCAGAATAAACTACCTAATAACAACATATACTTTTTATTCTAATAAAATATTTTTATAATTATTAAACACTTTATAATTACACTCCAATTCAGATACATACTCGTTTTATTTATAACTAATTACACTCCAATTCAAATATATACTTATTTTATCTCTCTAATTTTTTTTTAGAGACGGCATGGTATAAAATTAAAAATGAACAAATTTCATAAAGAAAAAAAATAAAATAATAAGTTTCAACCATATTATTAAATTACTTTATTTTAAATATCTAATTATCATTTATCATAATATTTATTATTATTTTTTAAAAAACAAACCCTTATCCCACTTTTGTAACCGTACTCTCACTGATCAAATACTAATTTTATATATTTCGAAAATTTGAAATTACACTTCAATTCAAACCCTGTATATATTATTATCTTTTGCCCATTAAAATATTTTACATAAATTAATAAAAAATAAAAAGGTTTCCCAATTTTGATCGTAATTTTTTTTTTTTTTGGGTGATTCATTCCTTCAATCAACATTCAGTAACATTTTTGTTACACTCTGAATCTAAACACCATAGTGAACGGTGTAGGATTAAGGAGATGGAAAAATAAAAAATTAATTTTGATGTGGAAAGATAAAAAAAAAAAATAAAATAAATAAAAAAATAGCGTTGACTTTCGAAATTCCTTTTCATTTCTACGTTTGTATTATTTTATTCAATAAATTGTATAAATTAGATTGATGTACAAAAACCTTGCATTCAACTCGGATATTTTCATTAAAAAACAATTGATCTTGTAACTCAAATTAAATTGCAAAACATTGCAACCAATTCGGAATATCCATTACTTAAAAGTCCAATGATGAGAACACGATTTTAGAAATTACAATTAATTGTTTGCAAGAGATTAAATCAATATTTGTGATATTAAAAAAAAAAAAAAACTCAGTCAAATCAAACGTTAAATTAATATTGCAAAACAGGCAACTTTGTATGAAAATCTTTCATCCATAAGTGAGTGAAGACAAAAATAATTAAGCTAAACTCTTTATTTTAATAAGATATTTACTTAGTTTCGAAAAAATCCTCCTTACGTTTAAATTATGAATAAATCTATTTATAAGTCATGAAAACTTGTAAACTAGTGTTTAGAGAAAAAAGAAAAAGGAATTTCGGGGTTAGAAAGAGTGTAAAGGTCCTAAAAATCTACAAAATAATAAATATATAGTTTTTACCCAATCCAATATCAATTGAGTAGCAAAAGAAAGAATCTAAAACATGTTAGGAATCAAACCAAAAGTGTATTCTCGATTAAAAATTTAGCCTCTAACTTCTAACCCAGTTTGAATTTCAAAAAATCAAAATTGGGAGGTAGTCATTACAAATAAAGTTATAAATTTTTTAGCCACGTTGATTAGAGTTATGGCATCAAGGACTCGATTGAATGGTACTAAAATTTTAGGAGATAAATTTTAAAGGGGGTATAAGATAAGATGGGGTATTATTTTTAGAGGGTTGACCTACATTAATGTGATGTTTATAGAGGGGGATAACTTTTGACTTGATTTGAATGTTTTATAAATAAGAGGGGTGAATGATAGAAAAAATAGTCAAATGACTCATTTGCCGTTGTGGTTCCTCAAACTTGGTTACCCATTAAATTAAATATTAAATTACAAAACTCACTCTATTTAATTATTTTTGGACAATTTGAAGTTATATTATTTATTTTATTGAAAATTTATTTTTTTTATAAATTTATTTAAAGAACTTTTTTTAAATATGCACTTTTGAATGATTGGTTATTATCTAATTTTTTTAATTATATTTATTTTGACTTGTTGGTCTATCTATTATTTTTTTACTAGTATTATATTTATTTCAATCAAGTTAACAATACAATTAACGAGGGATAAAAATGTCAAAAGCAGTCAAGTTGAAGGTGGATAATTTTTAGTTAGCTTCAAAGGTGCCCAAAAATATCTCCAAAGAGGGGGAAAAATAAAGAAGGGGGAAAGCTAAGAGGGGGAGAAGAGGGAAGAGAGGAAAAATTTTGCTATCCAAACAAAAGGATAAGCGTGGGACCCACCCTTATGAGGGGGTAAAAGCTTTGGACGGGACCAAATCCCTCATCCAATCGGGCCCCAAAAGTTATGACCAAATAGGTGTCAAGTTATATTTTTTACTTACCAAAAAAAAAAGTCAAAATTTTTTAAAAACTTTCAAAATATGCAACTTTATATTTTATCCTTTAATCAATAAGTGCTCCACAACTATTTCAATCATTCTAAAAATATTTTGAGGGATAGATGTCCATAAAATCATACACAACTTTTGAGAGTAAAATTAGTCTTGAACAACATTATGTCAAACACAGGCCTTTGATCATGTCTCTGAATTTTTATTTCGATCCATCTAAGGGTCCGTTTGGGAATCCAAAATTAGTACAAGTTAATTTGTAGCAAGCTACTAGTAAATATAAAAATTACCAAATTACCCTTATTAATTTTTTCCAAGCTATTTACAAACTTTTAGCACATAAAGGTATAAATGTCAATATATTAGAAATTTTACATTCCCAAAAAATTAACACGTGCTAATTTTCCCAAACTAAACCTAAGTTATTCAATTCTTTTCTTTCTTTGTTGAGAGAAATGTGTGTTTCTCATTTTTTAACTTCATGTATGGATCAAAATATTATTTAGTTTATCTAGAACGTGTAATTAATTATTTGCAGATTTTTAAGTAAAATTTGACGTATTATTAAATGTAATATCCACCATCGAAGACCCCACACATTGAACACAATTAATATTATACAAAAAGCAATTACTAGGTGCAGAATCCGACAAGCAGCCACCCACTAGAATTTAAAAAAAAATAAGCGATTTCCAACCGATGCACCAATTCTAACATAAAGAGGAATCTAAAGGTTGTCAACTGTTACTTAACTGGAAGCACCGACAAAATATGCCAAACTCTGCCGTCCAGGTTTTGCATCTCATACGGCGCCGAAACGTTTCCACTTTCCTTTGCTCCTCGGCTTGCTGTTAATCCTTGGGCCTTTTTTTTTTTAGATACTATAACTTTTAAAGCGTGTTAATCCCATTTACAAAATAAAAATTATGTGTATTTCGGTAAAAATTAAAATAAATCAGCATTTTTGTTATTTTTTTCTAGAGAGATAATTTTTATTTAAATAAACATGAATTTTTTTATGAATAAAATTAATATATCTAAAAATTACTTCTAAAAAAATTATATAAGACAGAAAAAGTTAAAAAAAAAAACAAAAACAAAAATCATTATTCTTTGTATCTAAACTAAGCCTAAATCATCAAATATGTAATAGTACCATACGATTAAAGTTTCGTTTGAAAATATTATTAGAATAGTATTTTTAAGTGTGGATGTATTGTGTTTGAATATATAATTGTATTTATTTATATTTATGTTTTAATAGCTCAAAATCGAAAGAACGTATTAAATAATTATTTTATTTAGAAAATATATTAAATTATATTAATTTTGAATTAATGCATTCATGTCATGCTCTTTTCATATTTTTTCAATAATTCCAAATCCGATTGTTGTGACATATCTATTATATTGTTACCTATCACTTTAAAGTAAAAAAAAATATTAAAAATATGATTTATTTATAAAAACATCTACGCCTCATTGTTACGATCTTGTTTTTTATTTTTAATTTTTTGTAAAATTTTATGATAAAATAGTATTTTCTAAACTAAAATTAGGCGCAGAGATTAAGTAAATCACAACCAAGAAAAGCAAATATGAACTCTGGTGTTAATTGGACCATAAATGTGGTCTATCCAACCCAATGAGGCTGGGCTCATTTCATTTGTGGAATACCGATATCACTGCCTAGCCGCCACGGCGACGGACATGTCTCTAAGTGGTCACAGCTGGAAAACAATTCCAATCCAGTCCTACAAAAGTAAAAATAGTTCCTGCTTTTTTTTAATGTAAAATGTATTTTAAAAAATTTTACTCATATTTTATTTTAAATTATTTAAAACATGAATAATTTACATTGAAACGAAAGAAATTTGAAAACTAGTTCCATCAAATTGCTTGTAATTTCATTCATCAAAAAATATTCTCATCGGAAATGAAAACCCATATGAAAATCAGTTATAAAATGTGACTTTTTTTTAATTGATGATTAATATAAAAATTGAGAGAATGTGGTCAAAAAAACATAATTTGTGAAAAATGAAATCGCGAAATGATAACACGGTTTCAAATTGATCTAAAATTAATAAACTACAAAATGAGATTGTCGTTTTAACTGAGTGTATATATATGTTTGTTCTGCAGATATATATATATATATATACACACACACACACCTTAAAGTTAGAGTTGAGTGACTTCAGCAATGTGAGTTTATAGTGTTCAGGAGTCATTCCACTATGATTAGCTTTAGTTGGGTTGATATCTTCGTTTCTCTTGATATCTTCAGGAGACTGGAAAGTGGAGAAGTGAACTAAGTAATTTTTGGAACAAAAACTATCCCCATAAACTGTTTAGCCAAAGTCAACTGGTCAGGAAATTGGTGGAGATATTAACAATCATGGCGTTGGAGTTGGAAACTTCCCTGGATATTGTTATGCCTAGAAAGTCAATAGAGGATTGACCAAGTAACATTTGGCCTTCAAGTCTGCAATAAGCATTCTAGGGTATCAAACCGTGTAGAAAACCGTTTGTTACATTATTTTTTGTTGGCTTGTAAGATAAGTAAGAGCTTTGTTTTAGGTTTTTGCATCTTTTGCCTGCGAATTTAGTGTAGTTTTGGTAGCGGAGATCTTTTGTTTCTGGCGTTGACTATCAATAGCTGAGGGATTTTTAATTTTTCAGATGTGAGTAGTGCTCTCCTGTGAGAGTTCACACTCATGTAATAGGGGGAATTATGTTTCATACCTAGAGGACTCTGGGTAAAACATTTGATAATCTTTGGGAATTTGGATAGCATCTGGTTTTCGGAAGTACTTTTTTGGTTTTGGCTTATCTGGGGGTTTACACCTTTCTAGATGAATTTTCTTGAGGTTTTCTCTGTCAAGAGCTTTTCTAGCTATTCTCCGTTGTCTTTAAGCTCTTTGATCAATATAATACTCAGGATCTATTTCTCTTCTGCACTGACGTCTCTCTCGGCGTGCTTGCTGTCTTTCTTCTTCATTATCATCATTTTTGAGCTAGATGGGGTTTTCTTGGCACGCTTGGTAAGTCATAATCCAAGTCATACCAAATATGTCCGTTGAAATTTCTGCCATTATAAACATGCCTCCTATCATTATCAAAGGAATAGAGGGGGAGTTTATCAATGGTCTTGATCTCGGCAAGGAAAATTGGGCATTGGACATTTTTGGATTGAAAAGAGAACTCAATTTGGATAGATCCATTTGGGTTCCTAGTGAACTTGGGATCAATGGCTTGAATAGCTTGGTTCTGGGTGTGAAGTTATTCATAGTTGGTAATCCAAGAAATAAGAAGAAGCTTGGAAAGTTTTTCTTTTCAAATTTGGCAGGGAATGTATGAACAGTGTGTAACATCACGAGTGTTTATATTAAGAAAAAGTGCATCAATGGTTGGACTGGATGGGGAAGTTAGAAGATCTTATGCATAGTTTTGGACTTTGTAGACCATCTAGTAGTGCAGGGTAGCAGTAATTCTAGAATCAACTTGCTTAGCTCTAGTAATCTAGATTTGAACCTTCAAGGCTGAAAGAAGATATTGTGGGTCTCTCAGGGACATATTGAAGTTTGGAAAGAAAGTTACCATTATGGTTCCTTTAGTCAAGGTCGTTTAATCTGTACCAATACAAGCATGTTGATACTGCACAAATGTAGAATCAAGTAAAGCAATGTGGCGGAGAACCAACAAGCTTTTCTGCCATGAAAGGTGAAGGTAAGCCTGATGGCACCCCAGTGAAGATGAGAGTAACCTTCTCTGAGCCACTGTGAGAGGAGGAATTCTGGGAAGGACAAAGTGAGCATCTGTTCTTTCTGGGTAGTTGGAATTGACTATTGATTCATCGAAGATGCTTGAACATGTTATTGCTCATTGTTACTAAGAACTCTAATGATTTTGGTTTTTAGGGATTTACTAGGTTTAGAAAAAGCCATATAGGGACTAAGAATGTAAATGTCTGAAGGAGGAACTATTTATGCATTAGGGTGGTAGAATACTTTATACAGAGACTTTCTGCTAGATCTAGTAGAACTATCACTAAAGACAGAAAAAGAGGAAGAAGTAGAAGGAGAATTCCGTAACCTTGACACGGTGAATGGATAATAAGAAATTCCTTAAGTTTATATTTAGCAGGTATCTCGATTGAGAACAACAGGTTACCTTTCTCTAAGGACTTACAAACTTCTTGTCAAATCTTTAGCTTGGTATAAACTCAAGAAGTTTGAATCCTGGTTCTCTAATATGCTAGATCACACGAAGTGCAAAGAAGATAAGAAATAGGAGAAGTGAGAATAGTGAAACACAAACACAAAAATTTTATTAAGAGAGTAAAGCTTACAAAGATAACAACCAGCAAACTTCTGCCTTACAGATGAGGGGTAAAACCATTTTTATAGGCGAGAGTGAAAACTAGTGGATTTCAAATCCGAACTCCAAACAAACTAAAACAGTATAGACAAAATTGATACAAACTTTTACAAAAGTTGGACATATAGTACAAAAAGTAAATAAACACATGGTATATAAAGCACATGGCTCTATTACACACCACACTGAACGAAGGCAAAGTCTGCAAAACTATAGGCTGCTTAAAGTTAAAGATTCTCAGGCTAATAGAGACAAGTGCATGCTGAGTGTCACTCACTAGCCATTGTCATTATCGCTTCTATTACCATAGTTTGGGTCCAATGGTTTTTCATCTGAAAGGCTATCTCGATCTAAGGGGAAGTAAGAATAAGCTCCTGGGCCACAATGGATTCTAGCAATATAGCAGTGTATAGTCATTGCACTGAGTAGTTCTTGAAGTTGGAATGCAAAGTTCTATGATTGAATTTGTTCAAATAGAGTAAAAGTAAGTCTCTCTTCATCAAGATTGGATAACTTCCACTGATAATTAATAGTCAATTAGTCAACAAGAAGTTCTATTGTTGAGGATGATTATCTTTTGAAGAAAGGAAAACCAATCTATAGTATGTAGTGCCCTGGAAGAATAATTGGTAATGTTATGCTGGTAATATGCTTGGATGACTGTATAGTTGTGAAAGTAATAGTATGACTTAGTAGGGTTTAAGGACTATGAAAGTAATAGTTTTTCCAAACCCCTTTGAAAAGATAAAGACTTCTTTGTTATTCTTCCTTTTAAGAAAAATGAAAATATCAACCCAACTAAAGCTAATCATAGTAGAATGACTCTTGAACACTATGAACTCGCCATTACTAAAGTCACTCAACTCCAAGCTAGAGATCTCATTGAACCACTAGTTTCCCAATGAGCAAATGAAAGTCAACAAAAGATCAGAACAAGTAAAAAAAAAGATACGACTAGTTGTCAATTACCAACCCATAAATCAGTTCCTCCTTGATGATCTAAATGTTCTTTTAGCCAATTACAGGTTATACTTAAAAGGCCTCATTTTCCCTACAGAAAATCCATTCCTCACATTGTTTCAAGTAAGAAATGAGTAGGGATTAAGAATAGGAATGTCTGAAAGAGGAACTATTTCTGCATTAGGGTGGTAGGATACTTCATACATAGACTTTCTATTGGATCTACCAGAACAAATATGTTGATACTGCACAAATATGGAATCAAGTAGGGTAATGTGGGAGACAACCAGCAAGCCTTTCTTGTTGTGAAAGGTGAAGACAAGCCTAACGACACCCCAGTGAAGATGCATTAGGGTGGTAGGATACTTTACACAGAGATTCTCTACCAAATCTGCTAG
This sequence comes from Vitellaria paradoxa, assembly GCA_019916065.1. Lineage (NCBI taxonomy): Eukaryota > Viridiplantae > Streptophyta > Magnoliopsida > Ericales > Sapotaceae > Vitellaria > Vitellaria paradoxa. Next base: position 14,014,842 of record CM034233.1, read on the forward strand.
AACCATCATTAAAGATAGAAAAAAAAAAAGAAGCAGACGGAGACTTCCTTAATTGTGACATGGTAAATGGATAACAGGAAATTCCTACTCAATTATTGGCAAGAAAGACTTGGGATAATTTTTTAAATAGAAAGACTCTGTCGGGCAGAAGGAATTTGTCATCAAGGATGAGCTAATTCAAGGGCTGGTAATTGATAACTAGCTGCATCTTTCCTCTTACTTGTTTTGATCTTTTGTTGACATAAAATGCTTCACATGCCCATTGGGAAACTGCTGGTTCAATGAAACCTTCAGCTTGGAGTTGAGTGACTTCAGCCTAAATGCCAGGATTCATATCCTTTTGGACAAATATTCCAAGCCACTACCAGTTATAGCCTTGTTTGACACACACACATATACACATATATATGATATCTTATGTATATTTATCTATCTTAAAAATGTTTAAAAGGTTTTTATTCTTTTAATTGTGAATTTGAACATTGTTTGATATATTTATCTCCTGTGATGATTTCAAATAGAATTTCAATTGGATGAAAAGTCTTGTGAAGGAATCTGAGCTTATCCGGATATATTCTCTGAATTTGAATACATTCATCTGATTCTATACTTTAAAAAAAATTTGTCTTACATTTGATTCTCACTTTAATTAATTTGATTCCCAATTTGAATCAGATATATTGATGTTGATGTATATTTATCTGATTTTCTTTAATTCTTATCCGTGAAATCATTTTATGTCTTCTGGCATTTCTCTATAAACTGCAGAACTATATCGCGGTTTCAATCCATTTAAAAACGCAATATTATATCACAGTTTCATTAGACAAATTCCATATTTCTAGCATTATTCCCTCATTTTTGTATTAATCATCAATAAAGAAAAAATCTATAAATGTTTATAATTATTATATAGACCAGATTATATATATATATGTCTAACTATTATATTTATATGATATATTTAATTTCTATTACATCGACACACATAAATTGAGTCTATGCATTAATTGCTCCAATAAATTATACCAAAATCTATATATATTTTTAAAAAATTAAAATAGGCATACAATAATTCTTTTTGTTACAATTGTTTTCAAATTGCTTTTAATTTCATTCATTAAAGAATACTCCGGTAATATGCATTTGTTAGAAATGAAAACCAATATGAAAATTAGTTATAAAATGTTAAAAATCAATTATAAAATATTTATTGTTATTGTATAGACCAAACTTTATATATGTTTAACTATTAAAAATTAAATAAATTTATATAATGTATTTAATTTCTTTTACATTAGCACACATAAATTCAGTCTATGCAAGTCTTGATATAGGATAAATTAAACCAAAATCTATGTAGGGATATAATAACACCATTTGTTTCAATTGTTTTCAAATTACTTTTAATTTCATTTATTAAAAAATACTCCGATAATATGCATTCGTTGGAAATGAAAACTTATATGAAAATAAAAAAATCAGTTATAAAATATGACTTTTTTTATTGATGATTAATACAAAAATTAATAGAATATTGCTAAAAATACATAATTTGCCAAAATACAGTTAATTAAAATGATAACGCTATTGCAGATTGGTCTAAAATTAATCAACGAAATGAGATTTTGGTTTTAGCTGAATGCATATATATGTTTGTTCTACAGATATATATATATATATATATATACACATATAAGATTTCGGATATTTTTTTTAATTCTATCGATTTTTATCTTTAATTTTTATCGTAGAATTTTTATCGTTTAAAAGGTTTTTATCCTTTTAAATTTGATTGCAATTTTAATGTATAGAATTTTGATTGGATTAGAAATATAGTAAATTTGAAAGCAAAATGAAATTACATTTTGATATATTTATTGATTTGATTTGATTTGATTCGATCATTTCAACTTTAATAGATAATTGGATTAAAAGTCTTGTGAAAGAATCTGAGTTATCTAGATATACCCTCCGAATTTGATTGATATATTTTCATCATGACGTTAACAAAATTTTCTTACATCTCATCCACACTTTAATTTATTGAAAATCTAATTTCTAAAATTTCAATCAAATATATTGATGTTGATATATATTCACTCGATTCAATCTTCAATTCTTATTCGTTAATCATTTCATGTTTTTTATGATTTTTCTATAAATCATATAACCATACCGCGATTTTAGCTGTTTTCAGCCCATTTAGAAACCTAATATCATACTGTGGAATTATATCGCGGTTTTAGTCCATTAAAAAACCCAGTATCATACTGCAATTTCATTAACTGTATTTTGACAAATCCTATATTTCTTGCACATTCTCCCAATTTTTGTATTAATCATCAATAAAAAAACTTTATAAAATGTTTATAACAGAATCTGTATTTTCAGCCGTACTCTTTCAATTTTTGTATTAATCATCAATAAAAACAAAAAAAAAGTATATAAAATGTTTATAATTATTGTATAGACCCAAATTTATACATGTTTAACTATTAAAAGTTAGATAAATTTATATGATATATTTAATTTCTATTACATCGATATGTATAGATTGAGTCTATGCAATAATTACTTTTGATATAGGATAAGTTATACCAAAATCTATATGCATTTTCAAAAAATTAATACAGGTATATAATAACATCTTTTGTTACAATTGTTTTCAAATTACTTTTAATTTCATTCATTAAAAAATATTCCAGTAATATGCATTCGTTGGAAATGAAAACCACTATGAAAATCAATTATAAAATGTTTATAGATATTGTATAGACTAGATTTTATATATGTTTAATTATTAAAAGTTAAATAAATTAATATGATATATTTAATTTCTATTACATCGGCACATATAGATCGAATCTATGCAATAATTACTTTTGATAAGATAAATTATGCGAAAATCTATATATATTTACAAAAAAAAAATTAATATAGGGATATAATAATACTTTTTGTTTTAATTGTTTTCAAATTGTTCTTATTTTCATTCGTTAAAAAATACTCTGATAATATGTATTCGTTGGAAATGAAAACCTATGTGAAAATCAGTTATAAAATATTTATAGTTAGGCAAATACTAACATATGTCCTTAAGGTATATGTTAAGGAACATTTGCTACCGTGATTTTTACTCCTAAACACATTCTTTGACACTGAAACACATTTTTCAATGTTGGAGATTTATTGAAAGGAGTGGAAATTGATGTAAATGTAGATTCCAACGTATATAATTAATATTTCAATTACCATAATATTGAGAATTGACGTAAATATAAACTTCAATGTATATAATTAATGTTTTCAATTACCTTAACAAGTGCCCTTAGCATGACCGATATGGTTATTACATTAACCAGATTTTATATATGTTTAATTATTAGAAGTTAAATAAATATATATGATATATTTAATTTCTATTATATCAGTATACACAGATTGAGTCTATTTAATAATTACTCTTGATATAGGATAAATTATACAAAATCTATATATATTTAAAAAAAATTAATATAAGAATATAATAGCACACTTTGTTACAATTATTTTCAAATTGCTTTTAATTTCATTCATTAAAAAATATTCCGATAATATGCATTCGTTGGAAATGAAAACCTATATGAAAATCAGTTATAAAATGTTTATAATTATTGTATAGACCAGACTTTATGTATGTTTAACTATTAAAAGTTAAATAAATTTATATGATATATTTACTATTGCATCGACATACATAGATTGAATCTATGTAACAATTACTGTTAATATAAAATAAATTATTCCAAAATCTATATGTATTTTCAAAAAATTAATATAGAGTTATAACAATACCCCTTGTTGCAATTGTTTTTCAAAATACTTTTAATTTCATTCATTAAAAAATACTCCAATAATATGCATTTATTGGAAATGAAAATCTATATGAATATTAGTTATAAAATATTTATAATTATTGTATAGACCAGATTTTATGTATGTTTAACTATTAAAAGTAAAATAAATTTATATTATATATTTTAATTTTTATTACTTTGGCATACGTAAATTAAATTTATGTAATAATTACTTTGATTCAGGACAAATTAAATCAACATCTATATATTTTCCAAGAATTAATATAGGAATATAACAACACCCTTTGTTACGATTGTTAATTGACCAAAGTTAGTAGCTTATGAAATTTTGTTCCAGTAAATTAGGAGATGTTGCGATTGCCACATAATATGCTGGTTTCTACATATTTTTAATTAAAATTATACTAAGGCACCTCTAATTAAGTCTGACTTTTTACTTGATATATGAAGTGACATCCATCGATGTAGTTATACAATAGCGATCCTTTAATTTGTGATAATTTAATTTGATTAATGTAATTTAACATGATTAAAAACAATTAATTGTGATAGAAAGCTAATATTTAGAAGATACTTGTGCTTCTACTGCTCTAGAAGAATGGGAGAACTAATATCCAATAAAATTTTCTCGTATATTCTAATGCTTTATATTTTCGAGTCGCCGCACCCACTTAAAAGATGAGCATGTTTGTTAGACTCATGACCATATAAAACTATGTCCCCCTACATGAAAGTACGTGAGAGTGATGCATGGTTCAAAATTAGCATTCCCAAGAGTGGCGTTTGGATCATTACAAGACTATACAAAACTTTATAAAATTAAAATTTTATATTCACTCTATAAATTACGAGAATATAAAAATACAATTTTTATAGATTTATATTAATTTATACAACTTTAAATACCCTCAATACATATATCACTCATAAGTAAAGCGATCGACCGCATGCATGAAAAATTGCTTGGCATTTTAATTCAGACGTACCAGGCCTTTTTTTTAATAACTTTACTAAAACATTTTTGAATTACAAAATTATTATTAACATATTATTTTAATAACTTTTTTTTGATAAATCTTTTAACCGAATATTATTTTTGACATTTAATTACACAATCATTTATCAAAATTTTAGCATAATTCAAATTTGTAAAGTCGGCAAGTACGTTTAAATTAATAACTGCATTTGATATTGAAACTCAGTTAGACATTTAAATTAATAACTGTATTTGATATTGAAACTCAGTTAGACATTTATAAGCAAACGTGGACAGAGATGGGTCCAAGGGTTGCAGTAAGAAAATAAAAAATTGAGATTTCTTTACCTTTTAATTATATGTGATTTTCGATATTTTATATTAACTATGTCCTAATTAAAATTTAAAAATTTTTATTTGAGTTTGATAATAATTTTAATTAAATTAAATTAAAAATATTAAATTAAATACAAATAAATTTCAATCTTCATTTTCTTCTGTAACTCCTGCGCTAGATTTTTCCGCCAGCAGCTGGAACTCGGTCAAAGACATGGCACTTCCGATGGGTAAATTAATACTCAGGTAGGCTTTATGTGAATTCTTCTTTTCAGCAAAGACCACCGTCTTATTTGTCATCGAAGTAGATCCAATCATGCGAATCATACATTCCATAATTTAAAATAATAACTTATTATAAATTAAAAATAATAATTGATTGAAATAATTTTTATTATAAAATTATCATTATTTGCGTTTAATTTATTAACAAACGGTGAAAAATTCTAAAAATTTCTTAAAAATTCTAAAAGTTATTTATTTTTTATCTCACTGCACGAATCACGAATTCATAAATTATCTCACTTTATCTCACTTTTTATCACTCCAAACGCATTCATATAAAAGTGTTTGGTTGAAAAAAGTTTAACTAAAAAGTAGAGTAAAAGTATAAAAATTTGACATAAAAGTGATATGCGATAAAATTTAATTGAAAAAAAATATAAAAAGTTGATAAAAATTAATGAATTTTAGTTGATTTTAATTAATTAAACACCTTCCTCATCTTAATACTTTTTATTTTAATATATTTTACTGACACTATATATATATATATATATATTTGGGGCAAACTGTTGACTTGTGACAAAATTATTAATTCTGAAGCTCACAAGTACTGGGGAGTAGTCAAGGAGAAAGCACAAGGTCTACACCTAAAATTATTATGATTTTAGCCATACATACACAGATATATCGCTGTCTTGGCAGTTGGCCCGCAATGGCGCTTAATACTTGTTATAGTCGATCCAGCAAGAAATTATTTTTAAGTGTTTTCACACAGAATGGCTGTTATTATGTTTTTCATCCATCATTGAAGCTACTTTGTGTGTGTTTGGAGTAATAAAAAGTGAGAAAAGTTATGAATTCGTAATACTTACAGTGAAATAAAAAAATTGATGTGATAAAAATTTTTAAATTTTTTTTTTATTTTTTAGAGATGCCAAACAATGCCTTTATTACAATTAAACTTTATAAATGTGTAAGAGGTTTGGATTAAAAATTTGTTAAGGCAAATAATAATAATAATAATAACAAATAGGGATTCAAAATTTTCTTCAAAGGACAATAGAATGAAAATACGTGAAATTTAAAAAATTAAAATTAAATAAATTAAAGAAATTAGTATATTGATGAATTTTTTTTATTTTTATATATTATATTCTTTTTAATTCATCCATACAAGGACATGCATTTAAAATTTTATATTGCTTTCAATTTTTACCTCATCTTTTTTTTTTCCCTTCACTAAATCTTTACTTCCAAACGTACCCTAAAATGGAAAATCAATTTCCCAAACTAATATTCTTCCAGGCAAAATACGTAAACAAAACCCAACAGCACCAACCTTTCTGCCAATCTTTCTATTTGCAATGGTACTGGGAGCCGAAATTAAGTTAAGGGAATCAATTATCAATATCTCAGTGTACTTCCATTGGATTCTTGATGAATTGAGAAGATTGGATATACGATCCATATGATATGAATGCGGGGATACAGACACAATGCAAATATGCAATGCAATTACAAACAAAAATATAACAAAAATACTTGTTCAGTCTCCGTAATATGAACGGAGACCTTCTCATATTATTGCCACGTGTCAACGAGATAGCCGACTTTACCTGCCGTGTGGTCAATACTCTGTGTGTGTGTGTGGCTCCTTTAAAAGCGTATTAATGCACCATCCATCCTCTCCACTGTTGCGTCCGCACACAGAGAGAGAGAGAGAGAAAGAGAGAGAGAGATCCATCCTCTCCACTGTTGCGTCCGCGCACACAGAGAGAGAGAGACCAGTCAAACCGCCAAAAGTTTAAAAAAAAAAAAAATGCTTTAAAATTCAGATCTTCACATATAAACGGTCCCATGATCTTTCCATAGGCTGTATAGCTTCTTTTCTTGTCACTATCAATCAGAGGATCAGACCCACCTCACTTAATTCGCTCGCTCTCGATCATCTTACACTTACATACATATATATGTGCGTATATATCCATCTATCTGCCTATATATTTGTCATCAGGAACCCGACCAGTTTTCTCATTTTCTTCTGCTCAGACTGCTTAATTTCAAAGCCCTGGTCCTCTCTCTCTCTACTATGGCAGCCTTTTCATCTCATCATGATCATCATTGTCCTCCTTTTATGGCTTCAGAGTTGGGTGATGTGCCAAACAACTCGAAGAAGATGTCTGACCTATTGGAGCAGGAAATGATGAAAACCACCACCCGTTTTTCACCGATTTACCCCGGTGAATATCCTCCCTTGCAATTCCATTCTATACAAGAAATTAGTTGCGGGTCTATTGACAGCATAATTAAAGCCCCTCTTGGCTATGCTGAGTGTGGTGTGACTCCAAAGCAGTACACGGATTCTTCGTCCGTGGTGGCTAAGTTTCAAAGTAATATTGGTGCTGATGATCAGGCCACTCCGGCGGTGACCCGTTTGGAGAAAAAGAGAAAAAAATCCATGGATTCTAAGGTAATTTTGTGCAAAACTTAAGTTGGCTAGAAAATTATTTATGATCTTCTACATTCAGTTGTGTGGTTATTACATCATGACTTTGATAGGTGGTTAGAGAAGATCAATGCAAGAAATTAGAAAAGAAATGTCAAGATGGCATGTCCAGAAATGGAGAAGAAAAGAAGTTCAAAGCGAGAAGGAATGAGGAGAAGAAGAAGGTGGTCCCTAAAGAGCCTCCAACTGGTTGTGTTCATGTGAGAGCAAGGAGGGGTCAAGCTACGGACAGTCACAGCCTTGCTGAAAGAGTAATTGCTATAGCTTATATTATCATGTGCTATTCATGCTGAATTACTGATCAGAACGAACTTCAAATTTATTGTGTTTGTTTTCTTCTTCTCTCAGGCCAGGAGAGAGAAAATTAGTGAGAGAATGAGGCTCTTGCAGTCTCTTGTGCCGGGTTGCGACAAGGTTATATATAAATATCTTCTTGGCTTGGGAAGCTTAACGTCTTACATCGAGCTTAACTCTTTTCTTCTTTTCTTCTTTTTCTCTCTCTCTCTCTCTCTCTCTCTCTCTCTCTCTCTTTTCTGTTTTAAAATTATAAATTAACTTTTTATCATATATATACATTTTTTAACTTTTATTATTAATTGGTGATGATAACAGATAACGGGCAAGGCTCTTATACTGGATGAAATAATTAACTATGTCCAGTCGTTAAAGAACCAAGTTGAGGTAAAACTTAAATTTACACAGAGATACCAGATGTGTCTTCTTCCTCATGATATTTGTAACATTTTTTTTTGGTCATGTATAGCTAGCTTAATTAACCTTTTTTTTACTAATGAACTTCCTTAAACATATATACACACACATATATAGTTCCTTGTGATGAAGCTTGACGCAGTATCTCTCATGTCAAGTGATCTAGACGACAATGTGTCAGCATCAGAGGTACCCTTTCACCGTTTTTATAATTTTATTGATGGTGCATTGCCATCTTCCTTTGGTACATTAATACCCATTTATCGATATGCATTTAAAGTGATAAAAAGTGAGATAAAATAAGATAATTTGTAAGTTCGTAATTCGTGCAGTGAAATAATTTTTAAAAATTTTTTAAAATTTTTAAAATTTTTCAATGATATTTAATAAACTAAACACACCCATCTTATTTTTCTTTTTCTTTTTTTGTTTGTTTTTCCCCTAGCTCGTTTCTAACTGCTTAATTTTCACCAAATGGTACAAGTTTTGTAAACTGGAGCCCCCATTGCCATCTGTGCCACAATATATTCCCATGGAGCTTGGATTTGGGACTAGTATTCCTGAAACAACACCTATCTCAACTTCATTTTTTCATCATCAGGCCCAGAGATCCACTTTTCTCCCTCAGGTAACTTTGCCCTTGAAGATTAACCAATTGTAAAGCCCGTTTGGCTTACAACTTTTACTTAAAATAATAATAATAATAAAATCAATTTTTATCAAATTTATCCAAAATTTTCTACCAAATACAAAATCAGTTTTTACTACTTTTTTTTCTTTAATTTTTACTGACTTTCTTTAATTTTTTAACTTTTTTAATTTTTATAAATTTTTATCTTCACCCAAATTAATTATTAAATGTCATGTATTGCTCATAGATATAATTTTTTTTATTATTTTTATTTTTTTGTTTTTGTATCAAATCAACGGCCAGTAGTCATTAATGCATGGGTAACTTTATGGTGCTGACATAATGATGGCCTATTTTTCTATCATGGACAACAATTTAAGGGGCATCATTAATTTCTAGGATGATGATGGAGATCTGTTGGGGAACATGATCATCGACGATCAGAGACAAATGCTAATTGCTAATCATTCTGGACTCAATCACTTGTGCTATTTCTAACATCAAGGGAGTGTTTCCAAATTAGTGGTATGGGCGCGAGCCTCCCTTTGTTTGCTATTATTCCATAGTAATTTGTTGCTCAATTTGTGGCACATCAATCAATTGAAGTCCAAAACTTCAATATTTCATTTGAAGGAATAAAAGTCTACTCTGACAAAGACTTCACGCAACCTTTAGGACGGAGTTATCTCTACAATAACGATATCCCTTTAAATTATAAAAATATTTTTAGTTATAATTAAAAATATTTATATTTTTTATTAATTTTCCTCACTTTACATTACTTCACATTAAAACTATTGTGAGTAGGAAATACTAATAAGAAAATACAAATATTTTTAGCCAAATTTGAATTATATATATATATATATATATATATATATATGCATATATATTAGCCACAGTCTAAACCATCTGCTATATTTATTCTTGTACCTGATATGCCCCTAACCTTTAAATACCAGTAGAATTATTATTATTCCCCTCACTTAGAGTCTTTTAGCTATTGATCCCCTCATGCCTGCTAGCTTTGATCCATCTTCTATGTATGGTTTATACATTTGTATATTCGTGAATTTATTTTCTTGCCATTATCTTTTGCAGGCAACACATACGTACACAAGTGTATAGAGACAGAGAGAGAGACCAAAATGAATGGACATCAATCAGATCATTTGCTCATTCAAGCTGACTCCATCGTCTTCTAAGTGAATTAGTGTCTCTGGGATTAATAGTATTAATTGGGAGAAGGGAAAGTAAGCAGAGAGATGAACGTAACGGAGAGGAAGCAAAAATGATCATGTGAATGTGTGTAAAGCTGCTCATTACTAATATCAAATTAACCTATATTATGATTGTATCTGGACAAGTATGTACTTGTGATGGTAAGATCAAATTCTCCCACATTTGTGTGGTGCTGCAACAAGTTTAATGTAATGCTATGTAGAAAGTTAATTTCATTAGTTATGTTAAGTTCTCCACGGTTGGAGGTTGACCTGTTAGATCTAAATCTAATTTGGATCAGATTCATCAGGTCCAATTATTATGGATGGGATCTAAATTCATCTAATTTATAAGATTCAGTCCAGATTTATATATCCGACGGATTCCACCGATTTTAAAAAATAATTTTTTTAAATCATAATTTTAAAAAAATAAAAAATATATATATTATATATATATATATGTAATTGTATATATGTATATATTCAAAATACATTATACATGACCACCGCTGGATTCCGCTGTATCCTGGGCTTTTCGAGGGAAGTAGAGAAAGGAGAAGAGGATTCGGCATTGTGTTCGTAGAGCAAGTTGGCTAAGCGAGCTCCTCCGATTACCTGCGACTGTAGAAAGAGAGAAAGAGAGGGTGGGAGGAAAAAATAGTTAGTGTTTAAAGAGTCGGTTCTGAGGAAGAAAGTGAGCATACCAGAAGGGCTGAGTAGATCGCGAGGGCGAGAATAAGGAAGAAAACAAATTCACGGAATTGCATTTTCGGGAATGTGTTTGGTTAGAAACTCGGAATTATTCTCTATGTGGAACGAAGCGGAGGCGAAAACTGAAAAGTGAAGACACGGAGAAAGACTTTTACTTTCTTAAGTAAGCAACAAGTCAATATACTTTATACATATACATGTGTGTATGTGTGTGTGTAGTAGAATAAAATAGTAAAATGATTTATTTTATTCTACATAAATTTTTTATTTTTAAATATTTTTTAATTTAAATCCGTTAAGTCACGAATTTAATTATGCGGATCTAATTTAATATTATTAGATCTGATCTGAGTTAGATCTAAACTAAATCAACCCATTAACCAATCTAGTTGAGGGCACGCAGTTTCGAATTTTTCTCTCTTTCTTTTTTTTCATTTATTCTAGCAACCAATTCATCGTCACCATATTTACCCAATTATATATATGTATAATGAACTAAGTTTATGCATGTATGCACATGCCTTTGTAATATATATGTTGTGCAGAATACCAAAATATTTTTATGCAACACACGAGAGAAAATCTCCCCATGTTTTAGTAACCAATTGGTCGTAGCCATATTTACCAAATTATATGTGTAATGAACTAAGTTTATGCATGCATGCACATGCATTTACAATATATATGTTGTGTAGAATATCGAAATATTTTATGCAACACATAAGTAAAAAATAACTAAAGAAAAAAAATATAAAATTTATGTGGTTCGGCAGTATGCTTGCATCTATAGATATAATAAGATCTGATTTTCACTATACTCTCTAACAATTGTGTAAGAAATTATAAGAAGAAGAAAAAAGAATCTTAAAATACCCAACTCTTAGAGAACCATATCACTCTGTTTTTAACTTTTATCTCAATTTTAACTTTTGAAAACCTTAATTTAAACTTAGCACAGATGTACAATATTAGTATGAAAATATAATAAGTCCACATAAAAAGAAACAAAAAACCTGATAAAAAATTGTCTCAAAAATAGTTCTAATATATTTTTTTTGGATCGCACCCGTCACTTGTTGGGATGAGATTCTCAACGAGATGTCTTGTTACAATACAATACTTATTTTTTTTTTCCATAGAAATCAGTGACCTTACTAATGACTTTCCTAACGAGTATTCTGCTACGATATTGTACTCTTTGTAATACCCAACAACAACTAGTGATCTTCCAGTGATCTTCCAGTGAGCCATTCAGTGAGTTCCTTTTGTAATTGTATATCTCTCGACTTTTACCAACGAGTCCAAACAATTTTTAACGAGTTACTGATTATTGTATCATACCGCAAGATCCCCTAATTTTTTTTGCTTTCTCACAAAATAATGTAAACATAAATGGGTAGATGCTTTCGCTGCACTCATTTTACTTAGACATCTACTATTTAACGGTGCTTGAATATAACGAATATGAACCATGCATAGAGTAACTGATGCTGATGTCTAAGCAAATGGGCTATACCTCTAATCATCGACTTGATTTGCATCCGTGCCTAATAATTAATAAATCAGGAAATATGTACACCATATTAAATCAGTAAAAGTTCACTGCGACTACAATATTTTGATCCTCTGTCTAACGTTTCTAACTTTTCAAATATGCTCAATAGATTTCAAAAGAAGATTCGATAAACGCTGTGAGCCTGTGGCCCTTTCACAAATACTGATAGCCTCTTTTTCCAAATAGGAAATCTCTAGTTCATGCTAGAAGTGGGAAGGGGCCTCATAAGTATATCTCTGGGGTGGTTGGAAACAAGGAGCTAGCCCGAGGTGAAGAGAATTTGAAGGATGTACTGGGTCTTAACTTCTGAATATAGCTATGGAGTAATTAATTGCATCTATGATTCTATTCCATCCTTGGAAAATCGGTCTCATGCATGAGCCTAGTATCCACCATGATAGTATAAAATGGTAATTAGTTGCTTACAATGAGCAGAATGTTACCTTAACTCTAGTCTCTTTCTGCAATTATGTCAAACTTTTTCTGGCAAAGATATTGACGCGCAATCTCTCTGCTGCAAATATTTGTTGGGCCAATACTAAAATACTAGAAAGTTTCATAGAAATTAATAATATTATGCGAGCAGTGACTAATAAAATAATTACATTAATTAAATAATTTTTTATTAATATAATAAAATAGGATTATTTTTTAAAACATTCCTCTTACAAACTAATATTTAACAATTAAGAATTATTTTTTTTCATTTAATGATTGATATTTTTTTTATATTTTTAACTTTTTGCTCAATTCTTATTTTAGTGGAACCCACTATTATCTATTTCACAAAACGGTTTGCGTATTTTAAACTTCACTATATTTTAAAATGGAGATTATACGCCAATCAAAACTATTAACTATAATTCTGCCCAATTATAATTTTTAACAAGTTGAACATTTCAAATTAAAATATCATAATTTATGTTTTCTTTTATGATGCTTATAAAAAATTAATTGGATAAAGAGAGAGACCAAAACATATATAACAGTTGCTAGAGTTTAAAGTTTTTGAAAACAAAATTAAAACTCATGAATTATCAAAATTTCTCCGATTTGAACTTTTTGTTCAAACTTTCGATTATATAAAATACTAATTTTTTTTAAAGTATCGTAGACAATGTTTATTGCTAGCAGTTCATATATAAATGTGATCAAGAGAACATGTAGTACAAAATTTATATATAACCAACGAGGGTCGTCAGATTAAAGACATGACCCCTTCAAGTTTATAAAATGATATTCATTTACAAATTATCACTAACAATAGCATTTTCTTATACTATTTTATTATTATTATATAATAGCATTCATCCCCATCCAACTGCACTTGAAATTGGAATTGCAAATATTGCTACTAGATAGTTTTGAATTAGAGCTGATCAAATTTAGAATTAGACCAAATTTATATATTAGGAAGTTTTATCTAAGGAAACATTTGGAGTTTCGAAAAAGTTTAAAAACATCAATAGTTAGTACTGAAGTGATGTAAAAATGATATAAGATAAAATTTAATTAGAGAAAATTAAAAAATTTTTAAAATTTTTGGAATTTTTAGAAAATTTTGAAGCTCTCTGGTCTAATATTTTAGATATTTATGAATTTTTAAAGCCAATTCTACAACATAACTTCAACCTCATTCATCAGCTCAAATAAAATATATATTGGAGGTGTTTAGAGTTTTAAAAAAGTTAAAAAAAATAAAAGTTGATATTGAAGTGACATACAAGTGGCACGTGATGAAATTTAATTAAAAAAATTAAAATTTTTTTAAAAATAACTTTTAAAAATTTTTAAAAAATATTTAAAACTCTAAACCAATCGATTGTGCAATATGTTTATATCCTTGCCGAAAGAATATATTGCGCCCTGCATATCTGTACTCCCATCTCTTTCAAAGGTCAATCATCATTTGGATGGAATAAATCTCATGCGAAATTTGCAAAAAGTATATGGGAATATCCACCTCCATCCTTTTCAAACCGTACCTACATTTCCAATGGGATGTTATGAATGGAAAAAGTTCTTAACCAGAGCAATTGAATAATGGCTAGGTAATTAATTCCATAATAAGGCTCTGATTGGGATAGAGTTAATTAATTTCACAATTAAGGGTATGTTAATTTAGGATGAATAGATGTAAACTCTAAAATGATTAAAGTTACTTTTTTATATTTTAAACTTAATTATTTTAATCTATAAAAGGTAATAATATCAAATAAATAAAAAGTTACAAAATTAACTGTTAAAAAGTTAATTTTTTTTAATTTTCCAAACACACCGTTAGCGACTAATATGCTAATTTTCTTTTTTTCTTCTCAAACTAAGCCTATGTGAGTAACCAATTAAAAAAAAAAGAAAAGAAAAAAAAAAAAACACTTTCATGGATAGCTTGTAACGGCACTTCGGTTGATAGCATGTACAAGTAATATTATCTGGAAATTGGTAGATTAGGGTTAGGTATATTTAATAGATAAATAAAAGGTATGCTAAGGATATAATTAGAGGCGTAGGGTTAAACAAAAAGAGGGATAAAGGGATTAAAAAAAAAAAAGGACAGGACAATTAAAGAGATAAAATCAGTCCATGGATTAGTACATTAATTAGGATAGTAGGCAGGCTTCAGAAATAAAATTCACCTAGATTTAAGAGATAAATGATATTTGAAGTGGCAATTAAAGACTTAGTTCCATTAATAGTTTGCTAAAGTAAATTAAGAGGAATTGATTAAATTTAGTTTTAAAATTATAAATAAAATTTAAAATATGCACATGCATATTCAATCATTTATAGCAAGCTAGTGGGAATCTATGCCATATAAAAGAATGCTCGAATATATCAACCCGGTCCCTTCGAGGTACTTTTTGATTTGAATGTAGCATAAAAAAATGTATTTCGCTTTAATTTTGTAATAATTATAGGTGTGTTTGGAATAATAAAAAGTGAGATAAGTTGTGGGTTTGTAATTCGTACAGTGAGATAAAAAGCGAATAATTTTTAGAGATTTTTAAAATTTTCAGAGATTTACAGTAAATCAAACGGAACCTATATGTAATAAATCATTTGACAATGAAGAGTAAAAACTATTTAAAATCAACCTCTAGTTATGTTCTAAACTATTTTTGAGAGTTTTAAAATAATTTAAAGAGTTTAACAATATTGTTTCATATGGTTCCAAAAAATTCTGAAATATTCTTCCATATTTTAGACTGTAGACATTCTAGATTTAACTGGGGTAATATAGATTGTTGTTGGAAAGTTCAAAGCAGTTTTGAATTTTCTGAAAGTGTCATGTATAGAGGTAAAGGTGGAAGAGTATAAATACAAGTGGGCTCATTTGTGAGCATCTAATTATTAACATCTCAGCATTCAAGTGGATTTGGAGCTCCCCCCAAGTTTGGAAGTTCAATTTTTAATAAATTTGATTAATTTTCTGATAAAAGTTGATTGATAAAATTTTGTGTATTTGATAAGATAAATAAAAATTTTTTGTAATTTTTACCAACTTTTTAAGTGTTTAGTAAAAATTTTGATAATTTTTTAGTTGATTTAAAATGAAATAACCATTATATACCTTCACCATCAGCAAAAATATGTGTTTTGACAATTTGCTAACTCAATAAAATTGACAACTTTTGTGTTTTATTAAACACCTAAAAAACCAAAAATTAGTGTTTTTTGGGTTATTTTTGCTCCTCCAAAACAGGGCCTAAATTATCAGGGGAAAGCACCATTCAGTTGGTTTGAACTCCATTGTTGCCCACAAGGGTTTGCCCTTGGCTGGCACTAGGCTCACCAAAGCCTGCTTTATTTCAGATCGCTAATATGTAATGTTCAGATTCAACCACATACTGTCTAGATTTGATTCTATAGTCTATATAATTACTTTCTTCCTCCCCTTCCACTCTAGAATTGATTTTCTTTCAAAATAAAGAATTGATTTAATTTGGTAAATAAAATTTTGTGTTTGGAACATTTTGAATTTAAAAATTAAATTGATTTAGTTTAAGTAAAATATCAAATTTGACCATATGAATAGAAAGTAAAAAATATGGTAAATACGATATAAGAGGATATATTTGTCCGCTTACTTAGATTGCTTAAGAAAATAATAAATTCTCATCAAATTTTATTTTTTTGAATTGAATTTCAAATTTTACAGAAATTTTAAAATTTAAATTATGAAATAAAATCAAATCTAACCCGTAAAATTTTATTTAGTTTCAAATATAAGAATTGATGATAATTTTTATCACATGAAATCTCATCAATTTCATCATTTTAAACAGAGTGTTTGTATTTTATTGTCAATCTTCCAATTTTGTTCTCTCTCGTTGGCTCTAAAAATTTGCTGGCTCCAAATTCGATCTTGAGCCGCTGCTTCATTTCGGAACCAAAATGGCTTAATCTTGGGCTGTCAACAATTAGATCTCAGATCAAGATCTAATTCTATATGAACATTCAAACTCCAATTATTTAAACTCGTTTAGATCTAAGGCAAAAAATTATACAAAACCCTAAATTTAAATTGCTTACTTTTTCTATTTGTCGAAAAAGAAGATCCGTATGTTTGTGAATTTTTTGTATCTAGACGTATAAGAGATTTAGTATCACATGTGCTCGTTACCGCCGATTTGGATTAGGTGTTTTATATCTGAGTCTCCAACTTTATAGTCTTATTAGCTTTATTTAATTGAGTACAGGTTTAATACCAACTATTACACAGCCATTATAATGACTCCCTAGAAAGCTTTTTATAATATTAAGCCCCCTAAACTAACTCAATATATGGAAGGATTAGCTGAGATTTCTACAGTGGATGATTTGTTATTATCTCACCAAGAATTTTTTAGTTATTAAAAACCCATTTTTTACAAGCTCAATATAAAACAAAAATTCAGATAGACAAGAATAGAACAGAGAAAATTTTTTCAGTTGGAGGTTGCTTGGTGTTCTTGAAACACCATTCTTGTTAAGCTTTCTCTCTCTTTGCCATCATAAGTAAAGGCAAGATTAAGCTCCATAAGAGTCTGGTGCATAGTTGCAGTGTCATCTTTCATACATAAGTCCTATCACGCAAAGGATTTATTATAAGAATGCATCACTGACTCATACCTGTGCCATGTGTTAACAAAAAATTCTATTAAAATATTTTTTCCCAAAAGACAAGTAAGTATGAAACACATGCATATGTGTATAAGCCTGTTCTCAACCTTAATTTTTATTGTTGAGTTCTATCTATTTGAAAATCAATTTTACCCAAATTAAAAAAATAAAATAAAATAAAAACAATTTCATCCAGTTGATTTGTTCAAGCTCAAGCCTGCAGTCTAGTTTTTTTTTTTTTTTTTTTTTTTTTGTGTGATGACGGAATAAGCAAGCAAACAAGAGATGAAGAGAGTCCCATGGACTATCTAGATAGACTTGAGGAGGTTAACATCATTTTTTCATGTTAGCCACGTGATATTGAGTTGTGAGCCATTTGATCAAAATCGAACGATTCACAATAAAAATATGTTTGAAAATTTTAAGTGAGAATTTTTAAATTTACTTTTATTGCAAATCGTCTGATTTTGATCAGATTGTTGGAAAATAATCAATTGTGGGCCAAATATGTTATTTGTGTGTTATATGCTATCATAAAGGTTAAGCCCATTTAAAGTGATCTAATAAAGTTTTAAGGTTTTGGGTTTTATAACATCTCATTTTGTATGAGCCTCTAATGTGTAGATACCTAAGCTCATATTTCTATTTTATGATGGGGTGAATAGAAGTAGGGTTTCTACATTTATTATAAATAGGTTATAGTCCCCAGGTCATACGTAAAATTTTTTTTCTAATCAATCTGAGATCCCATCATCAGAGAAAATCAGAAAAAGAAACCTATATATAGACTTGGAAGATCGAGAACCACGTGATTGTAACCATGGATTCAGGTACGTTTCCGCATTAATTTATTTTATTAATGATTCGATATGAATTAAATAAGCAACACAGATCACTTACAACTTTATGTTATGGCTAACGTCAAAAGTGATGTTAAGCACTCATTTTCAACAAATATACAAAAAGACATGATATGTATATCACCTATTGAGGTATAGATTTATTTTTACATTCTTTCAATCACACACTGTACCGTTGGTACTTTTAAGGAAAAAAAAAAAACGTAGTACTAAGTAGTGAAAGTCACAACTTCAAACTTAGTACATGGCAGTAAAAGTCACAACTTCGAATTCAATATATGCATAACACAAGGAGAATGATGATACCTTCAATATTAGAAATTAAATGATGGGAAGATGGTGGACTGAAATTTCAGTGGTTGTTCGAAGTTTTGACCATGTAGCACTACCCCATTTTGTAAGTTGGAGATGCAGCTGCTTTCAGGGGGAAAGTAGGTGTCTATTTCGTCCCTAATGACTGGATTTGGATGGTCATTCATTAGCCTAGCTTCCTCATTCTGGCACGGTGCTCGAAGGGCAGCAACCTTCTTGGCCTGAATATCCTGGAAACATTCGTGTTCAATACTAACATTAACCATAGAAATTTGAGATATATAAGAAAAATAGGTTAAAAAGTTTACATACGTCCCACTCTGATTGTCTCTGTAAATCAAAATGAAATCTCCACCTTGCAGACCATGTTGTTTCACAAAATCACCTATAAAGGTTCATATTTCATTTTTTTTTAGGTTATTCATAATATTTTCATACATAAAATTAAAAAAAAAAAGTATAGGAGAATGAAAGGTAGTCACAACTTACATTTAACACGCATAGATGGCCTCAACAGTTTTCTCAAGTACGACCATTTGGCTCTAGATATTATTCCAAGACCTACACAAAGAGGCAATAAGGATTTGTAAACATTTGACACTACATATGTTGAGAGCAAAAATAGTGTGATATTACAATAAAACTATCTGCTTCACAATGTTACTTGCATTCTACAGAATTATACGTAATATATGCAAGTTTGGAGGCTCATTCAAATATAGATTGGAGGACACCAATAATAACAAATCATAATGTCAATTATATTCTACAGAATTATACATAACATTAAGTAAGTCTATTGCCTCATTCCAATATAGTTTGGAGGACACCAGCAACAACAAGCTTGCTTAATAGCTTATTATTGTTAAATGCCGAGCCATGCCCTATGACAATCCAAAAAAAAAAAAAAAAAACACTAGAATCCAAACCTATAGCGAAAAGTTCAAATACGATCAATATTCATATCATCCACAAGCATAAGAAGACTTCTTTTATTAGTCAAAGGTGGAAGATGCCTTTCTATAAATCTCTATAAGAAACCTAGCTCATCAATGTCTAATACTTTCTAAAAATTTAATCAGGGAAAAAGTAAATAGATAAATCTCAATTACACTCTTGTATGCCCACCAAAATCAACCGAGACAATTTTATTAAGAATGGCAATGTCAAATCATCTATTATATACTGTCTGACATAAAAGAATTTGCATTATGACTAAAATTTGTTTAGCCAAATTTTGAATCCCGAGTTGAACATTTATATATTTCTCACGGTAAAAATAAATAAGTAAATAAAATAAAATATAAGAAAAAGAAAAGAAATATGGAAAAGGAATAAACCTTACATACAGATTTAATTATCTTTATGTAAATAATATTTAATATATCCTAAATAAAAATAAGCACAATTAATGTTTTCTACAAACAATGTCTTATAGCTGCATTGTGAACTTACTTCAGTCTGGGTGAACGCTTGAGCATTATGAACTCACTTTTGGCTGTGCCCATTTCGTTTTTGCTTGTTTTATAGCTAAAGCGCAAGGTTATGAATCAAAAACCCAAGCTCGGAAGTGGAGGAATCAATAAATAGGATGGGTTTTGTGGGATTAAGAGGTTTTGTCAGTAAAGGAAAGACATATGGAAGGAGAGGCTGGAGGTTTTTGATAATACAGTAACAGGTGTTTGGAAGAGCTTCTTAGTGACAAGCGAAGGGGCGAAGGGGTCGTCTTTCTTAGTCCATTACGGATGGGGGTTAGCAGCAAGGGTGTTTTTTTTTTTTTTTTTTTAAAAAAGAGTTAGCCTTTGTTTTGTTAAGATGGGAGGGAAATGGGCATCCCACGTCGGGATATCCAAGTGTATATATGTGGTTTATATCCCTTCCTAACAATTTACGATTTGACGTGTCTGATTGTTCAAGTTTTGTGTGTGGTTTATATCACTTTCCAATAATTCAACTTAAGTTTCAACTCGAAAAGTTAAGAGTTGTAGTGGGCAGACATTCCACATTGGATGTCCAAAGTTTTTGTGTGTGATTTATATCTCTTTTCCATAATTTACGTTTTGACGTGTTTTATTGGATTTGGGTTTTGTTTCAATACGTGGGAGAGAAATGAAAAGTGATCCAAAATAATAATAATAATAATAATAATAATAATATTTTTTACTTTTCTTTGGTTTGACAAATCTGAAAGAGGCAAAGAAAATTGAAAAAAGAATATTTATCTTTCTTTATATTTTTTTCTATTCTCTTTTCATATTTACTTTTCTAATTTTCATCCTTTAATTAAATAAAAAATTGTTTTCTTTAAATTTTCTTTCTTATTCCCTAAAACTAAACAAGGTGGTTTTAGTTTTTTCCTCGTCATTTTTTTCTTTTCATTTCTTTTCTACTTAAATCAAACAAACGAGACCGACGGAAAAGACTTTTTATGCTTTGGGTGAGTTTGGAGTGAGATAAAGTGAAATAAATTGAGAGTTTGTAATGCGTACAGTGAAAGAAAAAAGTTGATGTGATATAAAGTTAACAGAGATTTGTAAAGTTTTTAAGAGTTTGTTTGCAAACTAAACGGAGCTATAATTTGGATAAAAAGTTTATCGATTTAAAAATAATATTAGACAAAACATGCTAGGAAAATACAAAAAAAATATATTAATTTACTGAGAAAAAAATACAACATACCATTTTGTTTGTCTAAGGTGGGAGAGATATGGAAAATGAGAGAAATAATAATAATAATAATAATAATAATAATAATAATAATAATTTTTACTTTTCTTTGGTTTGATAAATTTGAAGGAGGCAGAGAAAATTGAAAAAAAAAATATTTATCTTTCTTTATATTTTTCCTATTTTCTTTTCATTATTTTTTTCTAAATTTCATCCTTTAATTAAATAAAAAATTGTTTTCTTTAAATTTTCCTTCTTATTTCCTACAAACCAAACAAGGGTTTTTAATCTTTTCTACGTCATTCTTTTTCTTTTCATTTCTTTTCTACTTAAATCATGTAATTGAGGTTGATGGAAAAAACTTTTTATACTTTGTTTGGTTAAAAGTTTATCTATCTAAAAATACTATTATTCAAGATATGCTCTTAAAATAAAAAATATATATTAATTTATTAAGAAAAAATTCGGCATACCCATTTTGTTTGGTTAAGGTGGTAGAGAAATGGAAAATGAGAGAAAAAATAATAATAACAATAATAATTTTTACTTTTCTCTGGTTTGATAAATATGAAGGAAGCAAAAAAAATTAAAAAACGAATATTTATCATTTTTTTTTATTTTTTCCTATTTTATTTTCATTATATACCAACCAAACAAGGGAATTTTAATTTTTTTTCTTCATCATTTCTTTTCATTTCATTTATTTTCTACTCAAATCAGATAAAGGAGGTTGAGAAGGAAAAACTTTTATGCTTTGTTTGGATGCAGCTTGTGCATAAAGAGACCTAAACTAATTATCATTGAGAAGCAAATTTAAAGTCTTGGGTTCACAGGAGCTGAAACAGCTACTGAAATTCTTAAATCCAACGGTAAGATTTTCACCAAAACAATCTAACGATAAAAGAGAGGCGCATGAAGTTGATACGAATTTACTGTAAATTATGCGGTTGGGAAAGATTGAAAGGGGGACCTAGAAGTTTCAAATATCATATATCTGTCTCTCTCTTGCCTAGTCTTTAGTTCTTGAAAGCTAATAGATAGTATTTTGCTCGGAGAAAAATTAAAGGAAGAAAAATGAAAAAGAAAAAGAAGGAGAAAAAAATTATTTGATTAGAAGGAAAAAATAAAAAAAAGTAAATGAAAGTGAAAAAGAAAAAAAATATGTGGGGCCAAACTATATTTTCTCCTTATAATGGGAGAAAAAATAAAAAAGAAGTAGATATTAAAAGAGAGGAAGCGCCATAAAAAAAAAAAAAACATAGAAAAAATGAAAAAATAAAATTTAAAATATAAGTTCTAGTTTTTTAAAATTAATTTTTTACACAAATTAAAATTTAAATTATAATAAAGACATATATATTACCATTATTTTTTTCTATCTAACTAAATAATTTTAAAGAACTAAAGTCATTTATACTTGGAGAAAAAAATCCAATCTTTTTATTATTTTTTTATTTTTAACATTTTCATCTTTCTAATTTAGCAAAGTCAAAGAAAATTTGAGTATCTTTATAGTTTTTTTCTTATTAGTTGAGCTTTTGCAATGTGAGGTCTTTCTTCTACCAGCAACGTGAGACTTCTTATCTCACTTTCATCCTTTCTCAACCGCATAACCTAAGGTTTTAGGGGTCTACAATGCAAAAATGCACTAGAGGTGAAGTGTAGGAACGAAAGGTTTTGATTTTTTTATAATAATTTAATGGTCTTAATTTTATTTAGCTAAAATTAATTTCGAAATAAAGGTAAGAGTTAAAAATAAAATCTAATTGAAAACTCTAAAGAAGCATATTCAAAATATACGAAAAACAATGTCAGTAGATAAAAATAAAAAGTGAGGATAAAATTAAAAAAATAGAACAAAAAAGGTCGTTGAAATTCTAAAAACACATCGCTACTTGTTGTATGGAATAGAAATAGAAGTAGACATGAATAAAAAAATTGTAACTTTGAAATAAAATAAAATAAAAATAATAAAATAAACTCTTAAAAAATAAAAAAAAATGCATGAAAGTAAAAATAGCAATAAACCTTAAATAAGAAAGAGGTCATAATCGGTAAGAAGGTATCAAAAAGGATTTTATCACCATTCTTAAAAAAGAAAAAAAAGAAAACCAAAAGGGGACAAGAGGACACAATGGTAATTGATCCAAATAGAGCAGGGCAAAGTTGGAAATATTGCGTCAAAAGCTTAATCTTGATTCTAATGAACTTCGATTAAAAAATAAAAATAAAAAAGAAAAGACACAAAGGCAAAATGATAATAAATCCAAATAAAGAAGGGCAAGTTGGAAAATATCGCATCAAAAAAATGTTGAAAGCTTAATCCCAATTCTAACCATCTTGACTTAGTTTGATGAATTGGGTTAGCTTAAAAAAAATAAAAAAATTCTAACGATCTTAAATAAAAAAAAAAAAAGAACAAGAAGACAAAATGGTAATAAATTAACTTGAAGAAGGGCAAAATTGAAAAAATAGAGTAAAAAAAAAAAAGTTCATTGAAAGCCAAGTGATGATTCTCATTTATTATATATCTATATCATAATACTAAAAGAATGTTGTTTCTCTCTCCTTTTCTCCTTCATCCTAATCATCATAATCTTACATGACATGCTTTTCTCTTTCATCCTAATCTTATGTGACATGCTTCAATACTTTCTATTTTCTAAATACTCTTTTCTCATTCATTCACAAAGAATTAACTTATTTTTTGTTCTATATCAGCAGATGAATAGATTTTTATTTTTTCATTTGTGTATAAAATCATTAGTATTGTGGTAAATGACTTTAATTAATATGAAAGCTTATGAATTCACGAAATGAGCCTATTTGCTCATTGGTCCATTATAGTTGGACCCAATTATTTATTATTTTGTTATAGTTATAAAATTTATATCTAAATATTAATTTAGAGAAGGGACTTGAAATTACTGAATATTTCTTAAATTTAAAAAATTAATATATTTTAAATTTAAAAGCACAAAAAAATGCCCAAATGTTAATATTAATAAAAAAATACCAAAATACTAATAATTAGGTTTAGGAGTAATAGTTTTTATAAAAATTTAAATTTGTCATGTTAGTAATTAGGTTGAAAAATTATTTTAATAATATTTTTAATTCAAGTGAATAATTAAAAAATAAAAGTGTATATTAAAAATTTGACAAACTTTTTAAAATAAAAACAAAGATCAACTCGATTAAGTAGATTTGATATATATTCTAGAGCTAAATTAGATTTTTAAAATTGAATTAGACTGAGATTTGATAAAATATAAATTTTTAATATTCATATAAAAATGTAATTTTTATTAACTCTATCTACTTATTAAAATTGATATAAATAAAAAAACATAAATATAAAAAAATAATTTAAGAACTATCATTTAAAATTATACAATTTTATTAAAATAATTATAATATATTTAAAAGTTTATTTTTGTCAATAAAAAATTATTATATAATTTCGTACATCGCACGGGTGAACGCTAATATAGAGTAAATATACATATGAATATTGAGTTTGGAGTTACCAAAATAAAATAAAATAAAACGTAAAATTGAACTAGTGATCCCAAATTTTATGATCCAGCCTCAGTCATGTGTACGCATTTTTGTCCCGTGCGTACGACACCTTCATCTTACCTCCCGTATGCAGGAGAATTTGGGTTATGTGCTTACAATTTTTTTTTTTTTGCCAAAATCTTTGAACCCTCTCATTTTCGTGTCCATCCCTAGTACTACCTCGTGCGAACACCAACCATCTCAGATGCCTCGTGCATGAGCACACCAATCATTTAGGTTTATCCACGCATACATCTCGTGGAAAAAATACTGAGAACGTTTGTGAGACAGAAGTGCTTGCGGGAAGCTTGCCCTTTTTACAACTTACAATTTGCAATACAGATCTGAGTTGACATTAGTTCAATCTCAAACTCTTTGGTTTATATTTGGGTAACCTGAGTCGAGAATCAGACCCACAACCAGCAACCACTCAGCATATATTAAGAACATCCAACAAAACCCATAAATAACTAAGACTTGATTTGACAATCCGAACTAGTAGCTGTTACAGTGACTACTAATTAGTAGTTATTACTGTAACTGCTATAGTGGTCGACTAAATTTATCTTTTTGCGTTTTAATTTTTTTTAATCTTTTAAGGACAAAAATATCAAATCAACCAAAAATAAAAATCCACTTAAAAGAAGTTACTATTTTTTTTTTAAATACAAAAATAACTAACTTATTTTTAGTTAGCTTCCTTCTCAACCAAGCCTAAGATTATACAATTATTTATATACATACACCTTAATATATATATAAATTCAAATTCAACTAAAAACTGACAATCAAGACATAAAATAACTGAAAATCATGTATTTAATGGAAATGACAACAAGATTTTACCACGCCAACCTCGGATTCAAAGAAAAGTAGACGAAAAAGTGGCAATTTATTGATTCAATTTCACTTACAATTCTAACAATTACTAAAACTTTGTTGCTTATGTAATGTTTCAATCAATGCTATCTTAGCCCCTAACTCTTAAAAATAAAAATAATTTATCAGAACGAATTAAGTTAATAAGTGCCAAATCTCTTTTACAATACGAAAAAAAAAAGGTGATGCTATTCCACTTCACAAATAATCTCTTACACTCCATTTTTCTTTTTCACTAACTAAAATTACGTAACTGCCCATCTATCTTTACACATATATTTAATCTATTACACTCCATTTTCCTTTTTCACTAACTAAAATTACGTAACTACCCATCTATCTTCACACATATATTTTGCATACTTATAATAATGCCATAATAGCTCTTACATAAAAACTCAATAAAAAATATAATTTTAGTGTCATAAATACGTTTACTTTGTAATAAAAATTATTTTTTTTAAAATATATACAAAAGTACCAATTTTTGTTAGATATTTTGACAAGTGGGCGGTTAATTACAATTTATTTTTTGAAAAAAATTCACTTATGCATATGAATTATCTTATTATGATAAAAATTTCAAATTATAAATTTTTTTCAAAATTATTTGTTTTTATAAAAAATATAAATTGTGTTTCCAAAAGATAGATACTTATACGTTGTTTGATAAATCTACCTGTATACTTAAAAGTTATTTTTTTCAGTTCATCGATTTCCCTAATTAGATATTTTTTGGAAGTTTTATTTATTTATTTATTTATTTTAGTTGAATGGTAAAAAAAAAATTAGTAATTCTATTTTGAATTAAGGATTGGTGAGAAAAGTTAGTAAGGGTAAAGGACGATTAAATATTTAAATATACAAGTGCTCTTATTTACATGTTTTTCTGTAAGAAAAAAATTTTGATAGACTAAAATAAATTTTATTTTCATTTATATTTATATTTTTAGAAATTATATAAAAATAAATTTTAATTTATTTTATATCTTAATCAAATAAGAAAATAACTTATGATGATGGCACATTTTCGTCTGTACACCATAGACTTTCCTGTCAGATATTTTCTGTTCAGTGCCTCCTATAGAAATTCTCATGCATGGTTTTGAAATGCGTTGTATTAGGGATAGAGGAGTGGGGCACCCATAAACTACCACAGTCCTCGACTCTTTTTCAATGTGAAATTGATGGTATTATTAGTGCCACAATCAAGAACTGAGGAATTAGGAATGACGAGCACATGGGCCTTTCGATTCCTATAGATGATGCCAATTGATGATGGTCTATTTTCGTCCATACACTGTATAGACTCATAGCAGATATTGTCTACTTTATGCCCAACGTAGGTTGAGAAATGCACAGCTTTAAATTACCACAGTTCTTGACTCTTTTTTGATGTAAGATTTACGGTGTCATCAACTTATTTCATTTTAATTTATTTAAATTTTTTTATTATTTTCTTTATCATATTGATTTTCTTTATTATTTTTTTACATTTTTTTTCAATAAATTATTTATTTTAACATTTACCATACTTACATTTTATTTCATTATATTTTTTTAAAATATATTATTATATTATGAGAATTGAAAGAATCATACAAATGGTGTGTTTGGAGTTATATAAAATTGTGAAAGTTAATGTCTCGTGTTTTGTGCAGTAAGTAAAGAATTTAAATTTTACTGTCTTGTAATTCATATTTGTAGAGATTTGTAAAATTTTATATTATTTTTTTTAACTCCAAACGTGGCCAAAATCTTACTGTAAGATCGAGCATTTACCACCGTGCCAAAAGCTATAGCTATTAGTAGAGGCACAACTTCATTTCCTTGAGCCATAGGTGACCACTGCAGGGCACCTCTCATAGCTATCAACGGCTGCGCAAAGCCTTGCTACTCAGTGTGAGACAGATGGACAGGAGGGGTTTCACAATACACCTGTAAGTGCATCGATAGGATGGGCGGTCAAGCATTGATGTCACGTGAGGCTCCTATAAACCACACGTGACAGTGAATTCCTAAGGGGGTGTTTGGAAAAATCCCTAACCATCCCCCCTGTAAGTGACACCCTGGGGATTCGAACCTATAATCTCGCTTTGATATCATTTGTAGGATCAAGCATTTACCACCATGTCAAAAAGTATAATTGTTAGTAGAGGCGCAACTTTATTTCTTTAAGCCTTGGTTGACCACTGTAGGTCACCTTTCACAGCTATCAATAGCAGCATAAAGTCTTGTTACTCAACGTGCAGCGGGTGGACAAGAGGGGTTTCGCAATACGTCAATAAACGCATCGGCAAGATAGGCGGTTAAGCACCGATGTCACGTGGGGTTCCCATAAATCACACGTGGTAGGGAATTCCTAAGGGAGTGTTTGGAAAAATCCCTAACACTTACTAAATAACTTGAGAATGATGATAAGAGTTAAAATGATAAACATTTTATAAACAGAATGAATAAAAAATTAATTTTTTATTTGATTAAATTATGAAACAAAAATAAAAAAAATTAATTTTTATATGATTATTAAAAACATAAATATAAATAAATATTATTTTAGTCTTTACAAATAATTTTGTCTATTCTCTTGTATGTTTAACGTGTTTGTTCAAATTTGTAAATGTTTTTTTTTTCAAATTAGGCATAAGAATATCTAGTTAAAGAAGAATAATTTGTAATTTTATTTAATGAAAAAAGTAAAGTGGAATGTAAAAAATTATTTATAGAGTACAAATTGGCTCACAAAAAAATATCATTTTTTTTATGAGTTGGAATTGAATGCACACTAAAAGAGTTGGCTGTCAAAAGAGGAACAACCGATCCAATTGAGGCAATATCGGTTGGCTACGTTCACATGTAGTTCGTTTTTGTTGGGGGTAATTATATTTTTATTCTTTTGTGATTGAACTTAAACATATGATGGTTTCTAGTTTTAAGTTAATATATAATTTTTTCATAATTTGAATTAAAGTGTAAAATTATCAAAAAAATGTTAAATTTAACTAGATTTGTACCATACATGCCATATAAACTATATGATCCATTAAAAACTATTATTTAAAAAGATTGAGTCTTTTTAAAAAATAAAATAATATTTTATTTTAACATAAAAATGTGCAAAAAAGTATATTTGTCTTTTTATTTTTGTGAAAATATTTTTCTCTCAATAAAATTTGACTCATAAAACACAAATTCTATTAAATTTAAATGAGAGAAAACTATATTTTTTCAGTTTTTGGATCAAATCAAGAGATGATAAAATGTAATTACCCCATTTTATTATTTTGGGCTTCCTGTGATGAATGTGCTTAAATTTTTATTGCCACTCTAATACTGATAAGCTAGTGGAGCTGGTTGGAGCCCAAAATGTAGTCCAAAGGCCGGTTCCTAAAATTAGGCGGGTTGTCCAAGCCCAATGCCGTCACCGGACCGCGCCGGACAGTTGCGCGCTGCAAGAAAAATTTAATAATGAGCCTCGCAAACTTCGAAAGACGAATTAGACGGAGAGAACTGAACGAAGAACTTATCAGCCCATTTCGTTATCTTACGCAAAACACTTCACTCCCCAGTCACTACGGTTCGGCCTTTTACACTTCTTATCGGTTATCTGACATGGCAGACTTGCACCCACCGGAAGGCCCAATTAACTCCGCCACAGTTACGGCGGCGACCACCACAACTGCCGCCGCCGCCGCCACCGCCACCGCCACAACTGCTACGATAGCAGCTTCGGCCGAGAACACCACCGCTACCACGACCAACAACAACAGGAACAACAAAGGCCCAAGTTTAGCTCCAAAGCGGCAGCGCCGGCCAAGTGTCCGTCTAGGCGAGATCGGCGACCAACCGGCGACTCTATCCTACAACTCTCACGGCCGGCGACCCAAGACTTGGAGGTTTCACAAGGATCCTGGTCTAGCTGCTAGAGCCTCAAAGACTCGACCCTTGACGAACCTCGTTAACGGCAGAGCTGAATACCACGAAACCCTAGAGACTGAGGACAATCTCGAATTTGGGAACCGGAAATCAAAATCGAAGATACCGATGACGAAGAGAGTGAGAACCAATTGGAACTTCCTGACGAAGGTCGACAACGGAGCCGAAGGCGACAGTGGGGAAGACAACAACGAGGACTTCAGAAACTTCGAGCCCGAAGGTTCGGAGAGTCCATTGAAAGAACAGAGCCCGGTTCAATCTACTGACGACGCCACGCTCGATTGTTGGCATGTTCAGCCGAGGACGGGTAGGGGTCGGGTTTCGGAGAGTAGGGGTCGGGATCAGGACGAGGGATTGCCGGAGTCTGATTCCCGCGATCGGAAATGCGGAACGAGCAGAGATGGGAATTTTGGCAGTGGCAGTGGCACTGAGAGGGGACGGAATCGGAATCTTGATGATGGGGTGAGGAATTGGCTCATTGGACTGGGACTGGGCCGTTATGCGCCGGTTTTTGAGATACACGAGGTTGATGATAATGTCTTGCCGATGTTGACCTTGGAGGACCTCAGGGATATGGGAATCAATGCTGTTGGTTCCAGACGGAAAATGCACACCGCAATTGAAAACCTTCGCAAGGGCTTTTCCTGATATTTTGCTTGCTCGAACTTTTGACAACAACTTAAGCATCCTCGGCTGTGGCAGAGACAGAAGACAACAAATGCACATCTGGAATGGTTTAAGTGCCTTTTTTTTATGATTTCTTCAATAATATTGCTATGTTGCTCGTGGTATTTAGTTTTTGAATTGAATTGTTTCTCTTTTTGGCCTTTAATGGTAATCAGTTATTTGTTACATGAACATAGGAAATAAGATGATGAAATAGGAAATTTTTTCACTTGGGTGGGTGATTGCATTAATGTTTCTTATCAAGTCACAAGGCATCGACATTGAATGAGACTTTTTAGAGTTGATACCTTGAAAGTTCAAAACTTGAATAATTTCAGCCTTGAGTTATTTTCTTATTTGTTAAGTGGTTGTCAAGCTTGTTACTAATTAATGCTTTCCTACTAGTATTAGATTATGTTGTCCTCCACTAGATTGGGTTCTACAGGTTCCATAGTTAACATAGCCACCCCGTCTCACCAGTCAAATCTTCGCGTGCTTCACCTCAAATTCTTTTGGAATGGCAAAATTGTTTCACTTGAGAGCCCGTTTGTGAACTACTGATCTCATTTACGTGAAATCAAAGTTCTGCAACACAGACAGCTGAATATAGTGTGCTGCCATGATCAAGTGTACTTATGGTTGTTCAAGCACTAGGCGACTTAGTCTATCACATGAGGCCCCATCCGATAAGAAGGCCCCAAAATTAAAAAAAAATATATATCTATATATATATAGATATATATTTAGTTATTTGAGATTTATCCTCTCCTTAATTTCAATGTTTATCTTAATCTCAAAAAGTGTTGGAACTGGTCTTAATTCATAGAAATAATAAAGTATCCATAATATATTAATTAAAAGAATTAATTTAAATGGACTCTATTTCCTTTTATTTTCACCAATCCCGCTTCTTTAATTCTAAAAATGACTTACACAATTAGAAAATATATGTAATGATTATTAGTTTCAAATAAATTATATAATAGTTGTCTCAACTTATTGTTTAAAGAACTTTACTAAAATTTAATAAATAATTCTATTCTCAAAAATAAAAATTTTAAATTTTTTTTATTATACTAAATATTTTAAAATTTTTTAGTTTTACTTAAATTTTGAAGAAATTTCACTTATCCCCTACTACTATTTGAAATATTCTCATCTCTGTCACGGATAACTCCTGCTTGGAAAATAGTGTAAATGTTTTATCTGGACTATGTTGATTAGATTTAGTTTAGTAATAAAAAGATGGGTTACTTCTATTTTATTTTTATTTGTTTTATATGATTTTTTTATCAAAATTTTATTTTATTTCTATTTGTTTTTCGTAACTTTTAAGCATATTGTTCGTATTTATAAGAAACTTATTAGGTCCAAAATTTTTAAGCATTTTCCAAGTCCAAAATATTAGAATACAATATATGAAATTTTTTTAGGCCTAATAATAATAATTATTATTATTATTATTTTTTCACATTAGGTCCCAAAATAGTTTGATATGGCCCCACTCGTGGCCTTTCGTTCTGGTCCATGGATGATTGTGTATTCTAAGCACTTTGACATTGAAGGCTTGCACTGAGAGAGTATATTTCCTGGATGCTAAAGAGTCAAAGAAAATGGTTTTGGTAGTTGAAATTAAAGTGGACAAGTACTCCAAGCAGTAGACTTTTTCCACTTTGAAAGTGTTTGGGTGTTTCTCTAATATTCTTGTAGGATTACCTCTTTAGTGGTTTCTATAGCCGAATGCATGATGCCTCAAGTGTATTGAATGCATTTTACTTTGCTGAACATTTGACTCAATAGTAGACGTGAGTTGGGTTCTCATGTCCAACATAAATACTTGTTCTAGAGTGATGTAGGACAAATGTAGGGAACACTCTCCTGCAAATAATGAACCCAAATTAATGTGAGGCAGCAGCAGATGGCTTTATTTTAGAGGGATAAAAATTAATAGTTTATTAGAAGAAAAGGTGATGAAACCTACGTATGTTGCTAGTGTCTGTATGGGGCAACAAAAGGGTAGGGTTGTATAATTGTGGAAATTGTTGACTGGAAAATTTGTTGTTTGTGGACACACTAGAAAATAAGGTGATCTTGCTTGTGCATGTGTCTGTGAGATCTTTGGACAAGTTAATGATTTACTCGGGACTTCATCTCATACTAGCTTATCTTATCTTGTGATTATAGGGGTAGTGAATCGAAAGAAGGGTCTTTGTGGCTGAGCCTGTTTATTGAAGGAAGGAGGGAGGGGGGTCAGAGGAGTAGTGTATAACTTTTAATATGGATTAAGGCTATTGGACGACCAGTACATTAGCATAACACTTGACACACAGATTCTTTCATATGTTATGCACCATGTCAGGTGCAGATTTCAATTTGGAGAGTGTTGTGTTGTTGCCAATTGATGCAAATGAAGTTGCAAACTGTGGGTGGACTTTTTTTTTTTTTTTTTAACTTCTCCTTTCTACTTGGTGCTAGTAGGTCTATAATTTAAACAAGCCAAGTTGAGTAGTGGGTTGCTTAAACTTGGCTTGGAAAATCAGTGAGTTTAAACTATATGATCAAGCTGGGCTCACTTGTCTTCTGTGTTTATCTTGATTGTGTTTCTGACCAAGCTGATTACTTTTTGTTTTGTTTTATTTTTTTGATAAATACTAACCAACCTAATTATGAGTCGGGGTCCTAGTAGCTTTACTTTTAATTATTCCAAAGAGCTTATTAGCTTCTCCGGGTGAGCTCCGTAAGTTAACCAGCTGTAAATTATGATCAAGCATCAGTTACTTCTCTGATGAATTTATTTTCAAGCAAACGCTTGCCTAGCCAAGCTCAAACTCGCTTGGTCACGACCTCCCACAACCCGGAAGCATGAACAATCACAACCAAATCATCAAACTCAACCCAACCCAGCTTCTCAGAGCCAAACTGGTTCTACAATAATTAACAAAAATCTCTAAATTTATAGAAATCCAATCCTAGTTTCCTAAACTGAGATTTTTACAATATTCTAAATCTATAAATAAGGAAATTAAATAGATCAAACAAATATTCAGCTCTCCCATAACAATTAGAAATAAATACGGCTTATTACATGCTCAAAGAGACTGGTTCATTTTATAGCTCTACATTTTTTCTTTTAAATGAAACCTGCAGAGTCGCTTTAATATTGATTTGTAAAAAAATTTTAAAATTTTTTCTGAGAATATTTGATAGGCTGGTTGCATTTAAAAACAGCACTAAAACTAAATTTCCTTGGTTCTATATATCTTAGTTACCATTACATTGAGCAAGTTGAGAGATTAAGAACCTAGGTATGACAAGTTGTGTTAAGGCCTGGAGGTAGTTTGTTGTGTAAGATTTTTATGAGCTATTTGATTACAGTTGTGGGCAATGCAACTGTTTCAGGTGTGTATGAGAGACTAGCAACACGTAGGAGTTCTAAATGTTAAATTGAACTAGGTGTTGTCTAGCCATGGGAGCTTGCATAGCTGGATGATTTGGGTGTGCTAAGTTGTATGGCATATTATATATGTCGGAATATTTGATGTTCAGCTTCTTGAGATTTAAGGGTGGCTGAAACAGCTTGGTAATGGAATTTAGTAATGTATCAAGGTGGTGGATATGGGGTTTTTATGTAATTAATAATTTGGTTATCCAGGTATATATTGAATTTGGTAGGAGCTGGAGTCAAAAACACATTTAATCAGTTTTTGGTCCTTTCCTTTCTTTAATGGTGGGTTGGAAAGGCAATAGACTTGTGGGTGCCTTTCCTTTTAGTGTACAGAAATCATGTGACGTACAATCGGGAAGTGAGTAAGAGATATAGAAAGAAGAAAGAGATGACAGGTAGGAAAGATATAGAGAGATTGAGAGAGGAAAAAGAGAATAGGGATTTGAGAGAAGAATGAGATGAGAGGAGAAGAGTGAGAATATAGAAGAGATGTAGGGAAGATTAGAGAATGCGTTAAGGATAGATAATCAAGAGGTACGGAGAAAGAACCTTGGAGAAGAGATAGAAGAGGGGAGAAGAAAAAAGAAGAGAGAACAGAAAAGAGATAAAGAAAGGGGGGGGGGACGTATACCATCCATACCAAAAGTAAAATACATGTCCACCAATAGCAAAAGTAAAATACATGTCGAATATAAAATCATCTTTTGTTTGTGGATTACCCAAAGTCCTCAAATTCTCATTGATAACATTGTCTCTGAGTTCCAGATTGCCAGTGGAATAAGGGTCTATTGTTTGATGTGAATCATGTGAGGCTTTTCATCTGGAGATGGAAGTCCTGTCCCTCTCCCTGTCCCTGTCCATTTTAATCTCTATTTAATGTTAAATGTCTTCCACTCCTACGTTGCTTGTGGAGGGAGCGTGGATGCACCTGTGAGGTTCATACTTGTTGAACTTGTTTTGTCTTATCTTATGTTTTGTATCAATAACTCTGAGAATTAATTGCAGCATTGAAACCATTTACTAAACTGATTGAACTAAAAAATACATAGGATTTGACAAGATTTTTGAGAATTGTCTTAGTTTTTAGTGCCATTTAGCATAGAGATCTTTTACTAAACCAGGCTTTGTTACAGTGTAAGCCATTTTTGTCAATTTTTGTAGCTTGTGTAGTTGTAATATCTTTTCATCCGACTCCAATTTTTGCTGTGTTTTGTGATGTGACTATTATTGGCATTCATTTGGCTGGTTTTCTTCTAATTTGTGCAGTCACATTGAGAACAGTTTGTGCTAGGCCTCGTGCTTCTATGTGGGTACTATACTACTATTTCCTGAAACCGCTTTTGCTTCTGGAGACAGATGCCATCTGGAGATTTTAAGGACTGCTTTTATATACGTTTGTTTATTTATTTATTCAGATGGTGACTTAAAAAAATTATAAAGAAAAAAAATTAACAAACAGGCTTTCGCATATGTTAGCTCATATAGGAAGAGAAAAGTTCTTGTAAGGGAGTAACCATATATGTGGGCTGATGTACATGTAACTGATGACAATGCTAGATTTTACAAGTTTAAGGTTCTTATGACTATTGAGCTTCCACATATACTTCAAATACGCTGTATCAGGCTAAAGCTATCTATCTCCTGAAGGTTGAGTGTTCTTGCTACATGTTTAATTGCTTCAACTTTGGAATTTTAACCATTTAGTCTCATTATCTAGGTGTCTGTTTGTGTATGTGGACGAGAGTGTCTGTGTGCATACTACGTAGTGCCATTGCATTTTTTTTTTTTTTTTTAAATTTGGTTCAATAGTGTAGTGATGGATAATATGACCCTTCATGAGGATGCGTTAAACTTCTAGATGGTAACTCAAGTAAGGCTTAATTTGTGTTTGTCACGTGTTCTGGTTTTTGTAACTAACTTTTGCAGTTTGTTGGAATCGTGCACTGTCGGCTGCTACATGGCAATTTTTGTTGGATACAAAGGTATGAGCGCTTAACTTTGGTGATTCTATGACTTAGGAGCTTCCAAAGCATGAACTGGCTTTTCCCCACTCTGACCACCCTCTCATCCTGAGGACGGAAACTAGGCAGGAAGATGCCGGTGAGGGTTTGAGGTGCGGATGGAGCTGAATAAATCAGTTGAAGAAGTAGCTTTCATAGCTTTTATAGCTTTCTGCAATTTCACTCAGTATCCTTCTCTCCTAATGATAAGATTTTCTGCAATGTTGTAACCTTAGATGCCTGGGTAGGAAGTTCATCTGTTTATTGCTTTTTCAGGTGTCCTAGCCAAGTTTCGTCAAGCTATGAAATGTGAATTGTAATTGCTTGCTTGGTAACAAAATACCTTTTGCAAGGCTTGTTTGAAATTAGGTACATAAGCTGATTACATTGCCATCTGTAGTTTCAAACACATTTTAGCTTATGATCGATCTTTCTGCTCAAACTGCACGAGGGAAAGGGCTTATATCGAAGTGCTTCGACCGTAGATGAAATACTAGTGGATTACAGAAGTGGAAACAGCTAAACTAATTGTGGAGTCCCATATACATAGCCTGTCATAGAAATTTCAGTCCCTGCCTCTGTAATCATTATGTATGTATATATATATGTTCACTGGTGAAAGAGCACATTAATTCTTGCCCTCCCTCAACCGGTAGTTCCATATTGTTAATTTTGTTTAGTGAGTAATGCTTGAACTTTGAAGTAAATTAATACATTGTGTGCTTTTCAAATGGAGTACCATTTGCTATTGCTTGGTTCTTTTTAGCCTTGTTGCTTGAGTTTTTTTTTTTTTTTTGGGGGGGGGGGGGGACTTGGCAATACACACACACAGGCCCAACTCTCGTTTTAGCTTTTTGCCTCAAGAAGTCTCTAGTGCATCGCAAAGGATTTCATTTCCATGGTTGTAGCACAAAGGTTGTACAATGGTTTCTCCAAATTAGACCTTATTTTCAATTTGAAATTAACTAGTTTGACAATGCCTTAAGCTTGTGCAGTATCGGGGACAATGAGACTATGAGAAGTATATATATCGACAACAAAAGACCTTAATCAAAGAAGTATACACAGGACCCAAAAAAGAGTTAATTAGATAATTATATTGAATTTGAAGACATTCAAGAAAAAAGGAAAATAATTAAATACCAAGCCGATATGGTTTGGTAAATAATACATATGAGGCTGTGTTATGAAACCCCCAAAATCAAACAGGGGTCATTTTGGGGGGTATAGGTCCAGACTATTTTCTCCATCAATTAGAGAAACCATTGAAGAAGCAAAGCAATAGGAACAAAATAAATATAGATAAACCTCACTAGGAAAGTGAGAAAATAAAAAAAAAAAGAAAAAAAAAAAGTAAAGGGGCCCTTGCATAATTTAAAAATGATACAACATGTGGGGGCGGATTGAAGAATTAATTTAACACAAATTATTATTATTATTAATATTTTTTTTGGGGTTTCTGATAATTAATTAATTATGAGGAAGTAGTAGTACTCCTAGCATAGTGAAGCACCATGATGTGATCTGAGGTTGACGAGTCGGGAAGCAAAGTGAGTGCGTCCCTTGGACTCCATATGTTATCTCTCACATGCTGCAATGTCAAGAAAGGTAGAAGCTGTTGCCCTCTACATGTTATCTCTATCTGCATCCATCCATCCATCCATCCATCCATGTTCCAACCAACACACCCACACGTTCACCAATAATTAGTGATCATCCATCATAACACATCCAATAGTATGATCTAATTAGGGAAGATATCAAGAGATGGGAATCAAATATATAAGCTCGGAAATGGTGGCAATCGGTTATAGATAAGTGAGTGTTGTAAACAAAATATTAAATAACTAATTTAGTTTAAAATTATTTATATTGTGTTTATATTTTGTTAATATTTTATATTTAAATTATAAATCGTATTATTGTATTTAGGGCCGATCCAAAGGTAAGCCTAATAAGACTTTGGATTAGGACAACTCCCGGGTCAAGTGACATTGGGTTAGGGCAACCGATTTTACATAAAGACTGGAGCAACCAAGTAGATTAGGTCGTCACTGATAGTATCATATTTAATATTACTAATTTTAATCGCATGCAATTACGTACCGTTTCGAGTCACATTCCATGTAGATTTCATGGACAATTGAGACAAAAAGAAAGCGTTAATAACTTCAAAATCACAATGATAGCAGCAGCCATCATCATGGTACATGCATGCATCTTAAGCAGCTCTATATATTACAACCCAGATGATGATCATGCATGCAAATCACTTGAAAATCATTATAGGAATCACCGAGGATTTATATGCTTTGGATAAGTTGATTAATTGTTCTTTCCTAACTATAAATTAGCTGGTTATCATACACGACGAGAAAATTTATTTTATTTTATTCTATTTTCCCATTAATAAGAAGAAAGCAGACAAAAGACACGACAAGTTTTCATATGAAATAACCAAGCTTTCACTTTCGTTTTTTCGCCAGATGTGAAAGCTTCATTCTTTTGGGTTTTCGTAGTATTTTTTAATATATTTTTTTAAATTACAAATAAAAAAAGTTTTTGAAAAATCTAAACACTTTTTCTTTTTCTTTTTTTTTAAGGAATATTTGGATTATCAATTTAAAAAAAAAACTAACATTTACTAATTTTTTCCAGCTTTCTTCACTATATATAAAATCAACTTTAACAAATATCTCTAACTTCTATTAATTTTATTTAAATTTTATTAATTTTTATAAATTTATACAGAATATTTAACATTTAAAAAATAATGATAAGTGTCGATTTAATATATAAAGTTAATAAAATTTTGCGCATCACGAGCCCTTATTCAAATCTAATCCTCGTATTAATGTAGTAGTATTGCCTTCAACTGAAAAAATGTAGTGGTATTGAAGTCATGCTTTGTCACAAGCTTACGTCCGCTTTCATTCTCCTACTACATATTTGTTCGTAACGTCTACTTTACCCATCAAATTTCTCACTTCTCTCTCTCTCTCTCTAACTTTATTCTTTACTCCAAGAGATTCCCAAAAGACGCAATACGTAAGGACGGGCAGCGGTCAGTTACAGAGACCGACTGATTGGGCTGCCCGCCATCCCACGATTGAAAAATTGCCCTATTTAATCATTACAGGACGGACCCACCTAACCTTGGCTCCTAAGCCAAAATCATTGTATCATAGACTTTATAGTATTTTTAAATTTAATATCTAGATTGTATTGTAAGATATATATCCATATGTATGTCATCTATCTCTATTTTGTATATATTATATAGCGGCAGAATGGAATAAAAAGGTGACGGATCCCAAAAGCACGGCGAGTCGTCGGCACCATTTTAACTGTCTTTTCGCTTTCAAACCTAACTCAGTTATCATATCCACACCGCATAAGAATACGTGTATGGTATGTTTGTACAAACATATGTATGTGTGCGTATATATATATAGATATATATCAATCTCATGCACGTCTCATTCACGTTGGTTTCTCTCTCCTCTAACAAAACCCTAGTTTGAAGGTCAATATACCCACCCCGTTGATTTTTCTCTGTCCATTATATATAATATAAATGAGATTGTTCAGATTTTAAGAATCCCAGTGAACTTAAATTTAACCTGGCCAAAGTTTATTTCTTTAATGGAGGGTCTTTTGTTCCTATCAACTAATGATAGTTTTCCTTCTGGTACGTAGAAGTCCGCAGTCGCTATCTCGTACTGGGGTGCGCACAGGGCGAAACACGCTCCAGGACCCTAGCCGGCAAAGGCCCCTGGAGAGTTAACCAGCCTAGACAAGCCCTGACTGACCGGCACGACCGAGAGGAGGCCATTAGGCACCCGCCATTACAGCGGTAACCCACCTCCCGTGGGGGAGTCGAACCCGGAACCTCGAGAGGCCCAAGCTCTAAGGCAAGCCCGACTTCCACTCGGCCACCCCCAAAGGGGCACTAATGATAGTTTTCCTTGTCCTCTTTATTAATTGTGCATGCATTCCCATTCACACACATTAGCTAGCTAATTTATTTATTTATTTATATATATATATATATATATATAGCCCTTTTTATCAATTGTAGATCTATCCCTTCATGTATTGCTTTCCTCCCACGTAAAATATATTGGTTTTATGATTATTATTATTATTAAAAAGTTTTTGTTTTTTTTGTTTTTTGTTTTTTTGTTTTTTTTTTTTTTTTTTTTGTGGTTGGTTGTGGATGAGAGGAGATGATAGGGGCTTTTTAATCCATCAAAGTGCAGCACTTAGAGTTCGGATGGAGCTTTTAAGGCAACATTTTGTGGGAAAAGAATATGAGAAGGGGCCTACTGCTCATACTAGTACTACTGCTACAGATGCTGGGGGGAAATTGGCTGAGTTTAAACGAGCGAAAGCATGACGAAACAAACATGCAGATGTGGGGTTGAGAAAGACAACAGTATCCACGTGTGATTTTCATGGCCCTACGATATGATTTGGGATGCCTTATAGCATCATACTTTTATATGCATGTATATATATATATATATATATATATGCTAATGAGTGTCAACAAGGCCAAGATATATATAAATCCAAGTTGGGAGATGCTTTCCTTACATCTTAAAAGTCAATGCACTCCATAATAATTATAAAAAGAAGGCAAAACTTGGCCACTTCATATGACATCTTTTCTCTCTCTCTCTCTCTCTCTTTTATTTTTATTTTTTTGATTTTCCTGCTTTGATTATTGCCTTTAGACTGCTATTGGTGTCCTTATAAAGAAATTCCCAATGCTTCTGATGGATTACGGTTCATCATCACAGAGATGTAGTGGAATATTTTTTTGTCCCACGTCGTATGAACAAAAACATAATGAACCCCAACAACCAGCTATATGTTACAAATGCAATCATCTTGAGATTAATTATTCCCCCCCACACATGCAGATAAAAGAGTCCGAAATTTACGCTAGAAATTCGCATCACTAATCCCTAAAATTTTATGATTCATCTCATCTTCCACGCCAACAACTTATACAACCTAATCATTGGGTGCTTATAGTTGCATGCATGTGTGAAAAGTTAGAGCTGCCATTAATTCCATGGTAGCAAATAATTCCTTTCTAGATTATTAAACAAACTCAAATCACTTCATTTCCTATAATATATATATATATATGTATGTATGTATATGATTGACACCTTAACAACGCATAATTGGTGAATGAAAAAAAATCTGATTTCATAGGAGGAAAGACCTAAATAGATACAAATATATGTAACCAGATGTGTATGCTATGTATGGTGATAATACAGCAATGTTCTTTGAACAATATATATATATATATATATATTCTCAATGTTGTTTGATTGTTTCATATAGCTGTTTCATTCGAGCAAGTTTCCTATATACAATAAAATATATCTTAGTGTCATTCCCTTTCTTCATGGCATGAAGCACACAGAAACAAGTATATGCTTCCAAATCATGGTACAACAGTTGACCTAAATACTAAATTATAGGTTAAAATTCAGATTAAACCAAACAGAAAGGAATGTTGTGCCTCTCATACATCCTTGCTTGCTAGGTTGTTTTATAATACTCGTAACCATTACATATGATTGTAATAAATCCTTTTTTTTTTTTTTTTTAAGTTTATTTGTTTCTAGTAAGGAATATAGAACACCTGGACATACCGTTTTAAAAGACCATTAAAAAAAAAAAAAGGAATAAAAGTCCAACTATCAAATGCATCATTTTATAATTAACAAGCTAGCCCATTCATCTCTCATTGTATATAAAATTAAAACTTAAATTAGCTTATTTTTCTTTTTTATTTTGAACAGTTTACAAGAATTATGCATCACCAATATTCATGGGACCCTCCCAAATTTACAATTTCCTCAAATTTTATCGATAATTTTGTTTCAAAGCTGCCAAATAAGGAGTCTAATTATTTTGATCCTCAAAGTTTGCATGTTATTTAAGATTTGCTCTATTGGTTTTCTTATCATCTAAGAAATTACCTAGTTTAATATCTCACACAGGTTGAAGTACAAGACAGGTTCAAATGTGTCTCCCCAGCATTGAGAAGAAAGGGACTTCTCATGGATACTAAGATATATCACACTATGTCAAATGACGTTAAACAAAAATAGAAATCTATATATCGTATGATTGCTAGAGACTTTTCTCATTTTACATCCACCATCGAGACGCTTCAACAACCATGGAATTTCATCGTCTGGATGTCTAAATTGGAAGAAGAAGTCCTAAATTTGGAAAGTATTCACTGATAACTCTAGTAGAAATTTAGTTTTACTGTGGGATTACCAAAATATTGTTATATGTATGATATAGGTTACCACATGATAGCCTCCCTAAAAAGTGAATGGAAAGTGGCATCTTTCATCCCTGTTATTTCATGTATATATATGTGTGTATGTATATATTTATTTATGTGACTACTACAAATTTTCCTTGTAATTTATATATCCATATTATGAGAAATTCTCTCTCTCTTACACGCTGCATGCAAACACAAAAAACTTGCAGTCAACTTCTAGTTGCGTAATGATTCCTGAATGGAGTTTCAAGAGACTAGACCAAAATAATTCTCATACTTCTAGGATTGAGGTAAAGGATAGATTAAACCAGTGAATTCAACTAAAGAGCCACGCTAGCTTAATTATGACAAATTGTTCAACAAGAAGGAAAGAGGCTCAAATTGTGCTATGTATATATATATATGTATATACCGACACGTAGTTACTTTTTTTTTTTTTTTCCTTCAAAATAGATTTTATTTCTTCTTAATCCTCATGAGAGGGAAAGAACTGCGGGCCTAGTTTTTTTTTTTTTTTTCCAAGATTTCACCACGTAAATACTTGGCATCTGTTTGACCTT
This sequence comes from Vitellaria paradoxa, assembly GCA_019916065.1. Lineage (NCBI taxonomy): Eukaryota > Viridiplantae > Streptophyta > Magnoliopsida > Ericales > Sapotaceae > Vitellaria > Vitellaria paradoxa. Next base: position 14,057,893 of record CM034233.1, read on the forward strand.
TATTCATCAGTACTTAAATGGCCTCCAGCCCATCAAAATTGATAACCATTGAGTAAGTGGATACATTTCCTTTTATGGGTAGGACAGAAGTTGCAATGCAACACGAGGCCGCAGAATCAATGATCAACAATGGATAGGGGACCTAAGGGCCATTTATATATTTAGGAAAACGAACCCTAGCTGAATGGAGACTATCAATGGCATATGGATGTATATTTGTAAAAATATACAAGACGTATGTAAAATCAAGTTTTTTCCACGAAAATCTTGAAGGACTTAACATAAAACAGTGTGCAGGATGCATTCCTTCCAATATCCCATAACAATAAGGAAAATAATCTTAATGTATAACATGCCTAAATCATCAGCCAAACCCCTCCCCCCAATCCAATGCACACATACATCAATGGTGTTTCTGTTGCAGCAATTATTTATTAATTTTTCTATTCTTAGGGATCGGATCTTCTTGTCAACTATACTTGACATATCCGTTAATTGCTAGATACATACAGTGCACATTTTGCAGGTGCTGAGAGTTCTCTACTACTAATTAACAGGTCTGAAATTCCTATGTTGCGGCATAAGAATTTGCTTTCAATTATATATCAATCTCTCATGGGGCAAAATGGGATCCATATTACACTTAAAGATTATATTTGATATTTAATATATATATAAATATATATTTAATTCCATAGATCTTATTATACTTTTTAAGCTTTTCCGTCGGTACTTTACAACATCTCTTTTTCATTTAGTTATTATCTCTATAATCTTTTAAGATATATATGCAAAATCCTTACCATTAAGAATCTTTGCTACAGTCCATTAAATTCTAGCCCAAATTTCTGTTTCATGTACATTGAAGTCGGGGGAATGTTTTTCTTGTAACTAATGCAAGCATATTGAAATGTAACTTTCATGAGTATATTTGGATGGAAGCAAACAGTAAAACCCACATCTAAAACAATGAAAGGCCACTTATATACATATATATTTATATCTTCTTCCATTTAATTAATTTGGGGAAGATGGAAAGAGGGTGGTAGGTAGCTTTTGGAATTATCCACCCTTAATTTCTTCACTTGTTACACCTCAATCCCTCACTGAAAGATTAATAACTAACTAAACCTGAAAGTTAACTATAGATCATATCCTTAATTATGCAAAACACCTAGTTCCTCGGCTAAATTGTGGCCATGGATTATGAGCTAAAAGCTATTACTACGAAAAGAGAAAAAAGCTACCTAGAAATATACTTCACACCTAAACATGATGTAATCCGAAAACGATAAATATTACTACGACAACACCCCATTTAGTTCTGCTGTTTCTATCATGTTTCTCTTACCAACCATGTTCATGTACTTGTAATTAGTTTAATGGATCAAGAGATTTTTTTTTTTTTCAAATTTTTTGGGTTCTTGTTCGTACTTTTATTTTTGCTATCTTTTATTACAAAGAGGAACACTATGCTAATATGCAAGGGAAAGCTATACGGCGCATTTAATGAAATTTAAAGAAGCGAAAAGAATGGCAGCACATGACATACCTCTGATTCACTATCCAGTCCCAGTTTATTAACAAGATATTTCATTAACAATCGAACTGTCATCCTTCCATCCCTAAGAAAATCAACAGAATAAAAATGTCAATACTAAAATATATATATATATAGAGAGAGAGAGAGAGAGAGAGAGAGAGGCCAAAAGGATACAATAATTACTTAATTCTCAAGTAGCTCTTGGGTATCTGAGGCAAAAAGGGTTCTTTTGCTCTGCATTGAGAAACCAAGTGCAATTCATTATACACAAGATTGTTCTAATACTCTTCGAAGAAAATAGTGATAAACTAAAAGGAATTTATAAAATAATAAAAGAGAATAAAAATCAATTCTGAGTCATTTTTCTGCACTCACTGATTTTGGGATGCTTGAAGCATAAACCATATGCCGGAATGAGGTCTCCGAGGAGGATCAATGATTCTGAAATCTAAATTCGGCCGAGCTACATCTACTCCGGCTTGGAGTTGAAACGGTCGAGTGAAATACGACCCCCCCATTAAAGAAGAAGACGAAGACGAAGTAGAAGAAGAAGAAGCTACCATTATATTCCGAGGGACAGGTCTAAATGCCCAGTTAATGTCTTGATGATGAGGAAACGTCGAGCTACTCCCCGGGTGTTGCAAGAACAAGGACCTACTATAACTAGCGCCAGTACTTGAAATATTCGAAATAGGCCTCGGAGGTCGAAACTCAGGCACTTGAAACGCAGGTGGTAATGACCTCGTCGCTTGTTGTGAACCACCACCACCACCAGCAGCCCCGGGGAGAAGATCGAGCTCGATCAATCTGGCTCGCCGCGATGATGTCGGTTCAATTTGATCGTGCCTGTTCTCATGGGTGGTCATTTGACCACCGCCGATACCCAGTTGGAGCCAGCCTTGGTCCCTCTCGTCTGGAACTTCCTTCGAGCTCGAGCCAGCTTCATTGACAGTACTCTCGGTTCTTGACTCTTCCTCAGCCATCGGACCAGCAACTAGATCAGATCCTCCTAAGCCACCAGCTTCACTGCAACAATCATACCCTTCTAATCGACTCATAAGACCACCGTCGTCCTCTGAGCAACCGCCACCATAACCGCCGTACTGATGATGTTTGGAGAGGCTTTGAGGAGGAATCATGGTCATACTGGAATACCAAGAATCCCAAACTGCCAGTCTATATGAATAATAATAATAATAATATTGGTTGGGATAAGCTTATCCTGGTTGATCTCAAAGCCAGCCATGGATTGAGAGGTTTTGGATGTTCTTGGGGTTTTTAGATTGGAAAGAGAGATCTGTTTCCACTAACAGCATGTTTTGAAATTGCGGACTCAATCAGGGAAGAGATATCCATTGACCAGAGATAGGATTGGTTTGGAGGTAGGGGCTCTATATCAAAGGACAAGGACGAGAATAAACCTTGCAAATCTCACTTTCCATTAATTCTCTTTGTTTGGAAGCTTGTGGGGGATGAAATAGTTGCAGAGGAAGATAGACAGACAGACAGACCGATGCATATGGGCCGGGGTCCGTCAGTTATATATTAAATCTTATATACTTGTTATATTTATATATATATATATATGTACCTCATGTATACATATAATTAAGGTTGTTCCAACGGTAATTTGTATATTTTTTTGCTTATTTTAATAAGATGAAAAAAATATGTTTAGCCTATTTCAAAAGGGAAAAATATTTTTGCGTCTTCCAGCAAACAACTTTAGGGCAGGGTTCGAGTGCAAAATTACCAAAAAGGTTATTCCTTTTAGGAATATAACGAAAAGGTCCTTTTCAGACTTTTGGTAGAGATTTAGGATAACTAGCCTAAACTTGGGACGGGCAAATATGAGTTGATTTATCTTCATAATTTTTCTTTTCAATTTGTCGTTTTCTTGGGATAGGGTGAAACTTATTACTTTGGAGTAGATTGTCATTATTTTATAAAGGATTCCCATGCGAGTCACGCTTTTGACCCTTTTTTTTTATTAAAATTTTGTGCGTATTATGTTGTGGATGACGTGTTTGTTCTCATTGTAGCAAAATCTTGATATGTTTGGATAACCAATATTCAGGCTAAGCAAAACATAAATTGGATAATATACATATTAAACCTTATTTCAATTTGCAAAACTAATTCATTTTCATATATAGGGTGATCCTCGATTAATCATAGAAAGATAGTTTTTGTCTACTCAAGAAGGCAAATTTGTCCTTAGACTTCTAGTCAAAGAAGGAGCAGTTTTTAGGGCTCTGGCTTCTCCACGCCATTAATTTAAAAAGGTCATGCTCAGAATCAGTGGCATGGCATAATGACAATGCCACATATATATATATTACATTAGCATACGAGTAGTGTATAATAAGCACATAATACTATGTGATGTTGTTAACAGCTAATTATAAAGAAATAAATAGACTTTGGTGTGCATGATGGTGTTTGGCCCAAACCCAAGAATTGACCCAGAGCGACGTGGCCTCTTAGGACATTTTGTTTGCTTAAGCATGTGCCCCCCACCCTCCCTGCAAAACTGTACCAGGCTCTGAATTGTCAAATTCTCTCTCTCTCTCTCTCTCTCTCTCTCTCTCATATATATATATATATATATATATATACATACATATATGGAAGTTATATATAGTTAAGAGATTATTATTATTAAGTGCTCCAACATCAAAGTAGTGATATTTAAAAGGAGGAACAATGGCTGCTCTTGGCTGCCTGAAAAGCTGATGGACTTCTTTCCAGCCCATCAAATGTGGTCTCTCTCTCTCTCTTTCTCTCTCTCGCGTATAAATACTAGATGCATGGGATCCTTTGTCTGGAGAGTAAGAAGGGAACCTTTAAAGAGGGGGTCAACCAGTGAATTCTCTAAACTGAAAACTATGCAAGGCATGCCATTGGCTAGCGACTGAAACGCCCCATGTTATGGTAAAATTAATAAATTGAAGGTACATTTGTTTTTGTATGTGTGAGAATCACATGTATTTATATACATTGCAGGTGTCTCCTTTACTAATTCTTTTGTTGGAATTAATAAATTCTCCACAATATATTCTTTCTTTTTTTTTTTTCAGTTGTTTTCCAAAAAAAAAAAAAAAAAGACTAGTTGAGGAGAAAGACATAAAAGAGGACATATGTATGATGAGCTTCTAAATAAAGGGCAGGCATGAGAAGAGAGGCGTGGCCTTTGGTGACAATGCATGGGCATGGAATGACTTAAGCCTGGAATAAAAGCATGAAAGCTATATATATGGAGCTTTGATGGAGATATCTTTCCACCCAAAAAATTCTTTCTCAAGATTCTAACCAAACCAGTGGAAATCCCCTCCACCCCTCCTCTCTCTCTCTCTCTCACGCACACACACACACACGTAAGAGTAGGGGTGGCTTATATCCTAATACCACTACTATATATTAACTGATGAACTCCATTCAAGGGGAATTAAATAATGCTTAATTATTATTTCATCAAAAGAAGTGCAATTAAATGAGTTAATTGCCTATTAATCCTCGGTTTGTACAAGCTTAGGTGGTTTGGCATCCCTTATTTCTGGAAACAGTTTAGTATTCATTATACCTGAAAGAGTTTGGTATTCAAGTTTCTATATGGGGAAAAAAATTAGAATAAGATTAATTTATGATTAGAATAACATAAATTAATTATGGACGTTACAAAAAAAAAAAAAAAAAAAAGTTAATAAACCAACTATTAATCATGCCCTTGCCACTTACCCTACTCTGGGAATTCAGATGACCTCTAGATCAGTAGAGAAGTAAAGATAACCCATGATATATCTGATGACTACCTTTCTTTCAAGCCACAAAAAAGGATTGTTGGAGAAATTCATAGTCAGATTATTCATACCCTTGATTGTAACTTGTGGGAGTGAATTTCTTGAAACCTCCATTAGTCAATCCATTATTCATTTATATTGTAAATATAGGTCGTCGCTGTGTGAGTGATTTAAGTAAATTTCTTGAGACCTCCACTAGTCAAGTTGTTATTCATTTATAGTATAAATATGGGTCATCTATATGGGAGTGATTTCACTTTACTTCACTTTACCCATAAATATAGGTCGTCTTTGTTACCAAAATATGAGAAGAAAACGTAAAGTTCATGTGTGGGGATTGTACTGTGGATGCAGGCAGTGTTATTATTTTCATATGCACATTTCTTGATTTCTCTTCTCGATTTATTCAGTTCTTTTTCGACGTATTTGAATTTTACCATATTTGAATAATTCTGATCACCCTTACTAGTTTGTGTCTTTTTGGAATTTGGTACCCTTTCTTCTTCCTGTTTGTTGACTGATGTTGAAGCCAATAATAACCTGTAATTTGTTCTTTCTTTTACTTGTTTTCAAATGTTAAGAGACCTTATCAATTAAAACATCTTTAGGACATGATCTTTTTTTTTTTGAAACTCATCTTTAGGACATCATCTTTAAATGTGCCAAATTGCTATATAGTGTAACCATCATTATCTCACTTGCTTAACACTCTTGTCATATCTCTGATGTATATAGACTTGTGGTGTGGCGATTCTCACCAACAGCAAATCAATGGTCTTAATGAACCTTTAATGTGATAGATACCCAATTAACTCTCGCACTAAAACTTTAATTATGTAAGTGGCTTATATATTGAAGCACAAAATGAATGAAAAATCAGCTCATAATCATTTCATATTGTTTTCGATTATATAAAGGAATCGCTGATTCACATCCTCATAGGTTGGGCCATTCATAACATTGCGCGTTTATCTTGTTGAATTCATAATTAAAATTGAGACAAACACACACACACACACACGCATTAGGATTAGGTTATTATTTACATCAAGAGTTCAAAACATTAATAAAAAAAAAAAAATAGCAACACAAACAAATAAAAAAATGCAAAAAATGAAAATGTTCAATTTCTACTTAGAACGAAGTGAGAGAGATTCATCTTCACAATTTTTTCACTTGCCTTTCTTGGATTAATTATCTTCAATTCCTACTACGAAAAATAAAACGAGTGGTTTATTTTGTTTCACCGCAACCAACTTTGGGTAGTTTATTTTATTTTTTTATTTTTAAGTATTATTTGATGTTAGAATATTTATAATGTTTGAAATTTAAAAATATTTTGGGTAGGAATATTTTCATATGCTTGGGTACTAAGGCCATATATTTAAATTTTGGACTAAACTTTTTTTTTTCAATTTATTTTTGTGCCGTTAACATGAGTGGTAGGTTGGGTTGAATGGCTCCCTCCCACCGAGGCACTCTCTTGCCAGTATTCCCTCTGAACTTCTTCGTTTCATTAAGAAGGAGGCTACTATATTCAGTTAATTCTTATTAATACAATTTTCTCAGTTTAAAAAAAAAAAACAGATTAGGTTGAGTTCGATTTTATAATTATATTGTTGGGCTATTAAAAATATGAACTATATAAAAAGACTATTCAAATTTTAGGCAGCATACCATACTTTAAATTTCTAAGATCATTTAAATTTTTTGAATATTTTTTTATATTTTTTTAATTTTTATTTTGTGTTATTAACAATAAGTGATAAATTGAGTTAAGTATTAATGGTAAAATTAATTACGATATAAATATTTTGGACTATATAGGAAACAATTTACTAGGACATTTTCCAAAGCTTGGCGGTGTGCCCCCCTCTAACTTCGTCGCTGACAATAGGTCTAGCACTAAATTATTTTGTGATAAAAAAAATGATATTACTTAATCTCTAAAAAATGGTAGTTGTGGTGATGAGTCAAATTGCTATGCTAATAGCTTTATCATTAAATGTAATATATTTTTAGTGATGAATTAACATGTGAGAATTGTAGCCAAAGTAATTAAGATTATTGTACATTTTTTGACTTTTAATTAGTATTGTGAGCAAATATTATAACAATTGATCTTTGTGATAATTAATGAGATGTATCACTGAATAAAATTTTTATTTTTTATGAAAATCATTTCACAACTAAATTCATGTTGTTATAGCTCCTTCACAAAATTAAAGAAAAGAACTTTTCTTCTTTAGATGCAAAGAACTACAAGGATTTGGTATAACACGCATATAGATATATATAATTGGTGCGTTTGGTGTACAAAAATTTGATGAAAATCTCTGAAAATTTCTAAAAATTTCTATTACATTTTTATATATTTTTACCTTTTCAAAATTCAAAAAAAGTTTGATACCTTTCAAAAAATCGATAATTAGAATTCAATTAATTAAATAACAAAAAAATTTTCGCTATTCTCGTAATGGATACCCAAGTTATTGAATGACATCCACTTTATCTATTTTTTTTTTTTTGGCCGTATAAACTGTTCCAATGGATTACAGAAACCGTTCCGACTGATTCGCGCGGCCAACTTCTATTCAAACGGTTTCTACAATCCGTTTGGACGGATTGTAGTGCAAAGGTATCATGACTATCCAAAATTTTGATTCCATTCAAATGAAAATCTAATCCCTTCAAAAGGGAATCTTACTATTTATCTCCAAAAAATACGATTTGAAATATATTCACTAAGCACAAAAAAAAAAAATTCTTAAATCACATTTTATCACTCCAAACACATCCAATACTGTGATTAGTATAAAGGGATGGGTCGACCTGACAGAAAAGAATACCCTAGATCGAGTTGGGGCCGAAATGAAGTGAATTTACTGATTACTGTAAATAAAATCCAAAGCAACAAGAAGCAGCTAGCCAAGCACACCATAAAAAAAAATAAATAAATAAATAAAATAAAATAAATATAATTTTTTTTAAATAATTTAAGGTGTTCAGATCAATTTTCGCGTTTCTTAAATTAATTCCTAAAATATCTAAAATTAATAAATCTCTTAAGAGATTCAAATTAGTGACTACTGGGAGTAAACTACCGTCTTACCCATTGAACTACTCGTTAGTATTCGAATTAGTTACTCTACAATTTAATTTTTTTTTTCTGGGTCCTCTGGGTTAAAATTTTTTTTGTTCGAAGAAAGTCAAATAAAAACTTCCCTTTCATCATATATGGCCAAAACACGAGAATATATATATACACACACATATATGAGTGAGTGTACACGTAATAATAATGCATGGGATGCTTTAATGAATGACGAGAGAGAGGGACAGAGAAATTGAATATATTGAGAGAGTTCATAGAATTTAATCAGTAGCGTACTAAAGGGGGACCAATTTATCATAGCTTTTGGAGGTTGCATGTCTCCATTAGAGAAAGTGGTTTTGCGATGTCGTCCCCACCACATATATATACACAAATATAATTGAGAAAGCACATTGAATTGAAGTGAATTGAAATTGACGGTGAAGGTCGAACAAAAACAAAAGATGTGGAGGGCTTTTTAACACCGTCATGATGGCATCATCAATGCCATCATAATCATCCCTTGCTCCATACATATACCAACAAAGTGCGACCCCCAAAACTTGTGTGTTGTCTCTGTGCATTTGAAAGGGTGTGGCTCCAAACTCTCCTACCCGTGTGTGTTGTATGTGAATATATATATATATGCGGGCGCGCGCGAATTTGAGAAAGAGAGATGGATTTGCATGTGCATGTGGTATAATGAGTGGTTATGTCAGTCCATGCATGTGATCGGTGGGGGATATTTTATCTGTTTTTTTTTTAATCTATAGAGAGAGAGAGAGAGAGAGAGAGAGAGAGAGAGGATGCAAGGGCTGTGGCTGTGGCTGTGGGGGAGTTTGTCAGTTCTGTACGCAGAGCTCATGCTTGGCTCAGTATTTTAATAAATTCCAGTGCATGGGGTTGGGTTCTTTTAGGTCAGCCTGTTTTTAATTACTTTCTCTACCTTCCCTTGGCAAAAACAAGTTCTCCGTGTTATTAATTAGATATATGTCTTGTATTTAGCCAGTCTCTTGGGGAATATGTTAAATTTAAATTTTTGTATTTGTAAACTATGCAATCAAAACATGATTTAATTTTCTAGTCCAAATATGATTTTGATTCCCATTCCAAACAAGACTTAATAATTGGGTTGTAATTATTTGAGAAAATATTATTCTTATTTTATTAAAATTTAGAGAGTCCTAATGAGTTTCGAAACGCTACTAGATTTTTTTTTTCACTGCATAAAATTTGTGCGTCTGTTCTAAAGTCCAGTACATATTAGTGTTTAAGGTTATTAAAATTAAGATTTTATTTAAAATCGGTAAAAGATTTAAAAAATTAAATCGTAAATTCGAATCACAAAATTATAAGATTTTACTCAATACCTATAACATGAAAATATAGTCTATTGCACTACAATTCTTCATTTAGAGTTCTTTTTTTTATAATTAAAGAATTTCATGATACTGGAAAACAAAAAAAGAATATGAACAAAATAATAATAACTGAACACCAAAAGGAATCCACTCAAGGGATATAGTTTTACTGATCACCACTTATAGACAATCTCCTTAGCATACAGAACAAAACATACTCACCACCCAAAGAAAAAAGCTTAGAGATACAGAACACTCAAATAAAGAAAAACTATTCTCCAAATAAGCCAAAGGCTGATATTTCAAATCCAAGTCAAGTCTACCATAACAATCTGGAAATACGTTATTTAAACTTGAAACACCCCTCCAAACACCCCTCCAAGAATAAGAAAAAAGACTTGGAAAAATTAAATTCATATATGAATAAAGAATAAATGACTAGTTGCAACAAAAACAAACATTAAATGACAAATAAAAAGGTTTAGGTTCATTGTACCGCAAAAGATTGATTAATTAAAATTAAATCAGAAAAGTATTCTAATATTATTCTGACATATCTGAATACGAGGAGTGTTTGAATATCCTAACAAGTGTATTTGAATACTCTGTTTTTTGCTGCTACATATGAAAACCTCCTGTGTCATTTTATTAATAAGAGAATACAATAAAAATATGCGTAAAAAAAATTATATACAAAAATCTATATCGACAAAACGAATCCTTAACAAAGATCACAAAAAATTTTATGTCTAGTTCTATATTCATGTACCATTCATATAATTGATGAGACCTTTAATATATTTGATATGATTTATACTATTGATATTAAAATACTAATTTCGTGTTACCTTATTATTTTTTTTTTGTAAATATATTTACTTTATTTTATTATGGATCTCTTTATTTCCATCTGAACTACTACATTTAATTTATGATAGTTAATTTGGTAAAATAATGTACATAGTTCTTAACTAGTATATTATAGGAAAGAATAATATTATCAAATCAAAACAATCTAAAAAAAAAAGAAGAAAAAGAAACAAATGAAATTGTTATGGTCGATCACTTAAAGAAAATATAAAAATTTATTTTATTTGATAAAATTGCACAAATTAATTACTCAATTTTTAACTCTTGATTGACCAATTACCCAGCGGGGTTACAACATAAATTTCTAGAGAAAAAGAAAAACGGAGAAACATGATTACTTATATATAAGTATTTTTCATGAATAATTAAATGGAAAATTAATTTTTTTTGATGAATGTTGATTCATTTTCTTCTTATTTTTCAATCATGCAAATTAAACAATCAATTAAAATAAATTTAACATTTTCTTTATTTCATTTATTTTCGTCACTTTTTTTTTTTCTCCCTTTACGCATCCTTACTCCAAGCACTGACTAAGATTATGATTGTTCAATCCCAAAATGTTTACGGTCAGATTAGATAGTGCTAAAATTTAAGGGAGATAAATTTTAGAGGTAGTATTATTTTTAGAGGATTGGCCCACATTGATGTGATGTTTATAGAGAGAGATAACTTTTGACTTAATTTGGATATTTTATAAATAAGAGGAGGTGAATGATAGAAAAAATAGTCAAACGACCTTTTTGCCCTTGTGATGTCCCAAACTTGGTTACCCATTAAATTAAATTTGATTACCCAAACTTAATTATATGTTTATGTTAATTATATAATGTGAAAACCAACTAGTACAAATTAATTTTAGACAAATTAATTATAAATAAATTATGTTATTAATAAATTAAACTTTATAAAATATATAAATTAGTTTTGTAGACAATAACATCCCAATTTATCCGAAACTTCCTTAGTCGCTTATTTTTTTCTCCTTATTTAAAAAATATCAACATATGTGTAATTTTGTATAAATTTGCTAAAAAATAATATTATTATCTTAAAATTACATCACCTCCTATTTAGAAAAAATATATTTTTTTAATCACACGACCCCCTATTTGGAAAAAAAATTATATTTTTTTATTTTTATTAATATAATTTTTAATACATTTTTCCATTAAAAAAAAGAATTTATTTCTAATATAAAATACATTTTGCAGGTGAGAAGGGGCATAATGGTCCAATTTAGTCCATATAAGGAGGGATAATTTTTGGAGAGCTCAAACCCTCTCCAAAAATAATACACTTTCTTCCAAAATTGAGAAGGGAGGATAATTTTTAGAAGGAAGAAAGTTTGCTTCTCAAACCAAGCAAAAAATATGACATTAAAGCTTATAAGGGTGTATTATTTATGGAGGGCACATTTTGTAGCATCTAATCGACCCCTTAGAACAATACAAAGACTTTAAATATGTGCTAATATTGAGGGAGTGATAATTAGGTGATTATACGTACATTTATTCTTGAACTTTGACATCGTTTCAATTATTGTTGTTATTATTGTTTTTTCATTATCATATATAATAATCAATATCCCTAGTTCTTTCTTTCTAACATTATTTATCTCCCCCTTTCATTATTTAAGGTTGCTGGTGGCAGAAGCAATCCCTAAAATAAAAGAAATATCTTTTCCATTTTTTGTTTTTTTGGGAATTGAATATTCCTTTAATGCAGAGATGATAGGATCCAATTACTTGCATTAGACGACATCGATCTGTCCAACAATTCGCTTTTTCTAGCTACAAGAATGATTAAAACAAAAATCAATCGCATGAGAATGTCTTAACAAATCAATACACATGTACTGTTACACGTATATCATATTTTCATGAACGGGGCCAAAAATTTAGTGCAAAAAAATTAATTACTATAAATTTTAATAGTTTTTTTCAATTTTAAATATACAATATCAGAATTAAACATTTTATTTGAGAGTTTTTAATAAATAATATAAATTAATAGTTTGAACTTAAAAAATAAAACAAATATATAACGTACGTACTGTCACATACTATTAATGACTTAACTAAAAAATAAGTCACATATCATACTAATAATTTAACTCAAAAATTCAGTTTTAAATTTCATATCTACCCAAAAAAAAAAATTAACTTTCATATGTTAATTAATGGCTCAAATAAAAAGGCTAGAGTGGCCATATTTAAAAAAAAATTAATATAATTATAAATATCTTATACTATATATATATTGATTTTTTTTTTTCAAAACTTTAGGAAATCATGCCTCTTATTATCATAGTGTAAGTCACTTCCTGCATATTTTCATCTGTACCTAGTTCACCTTTAATTTTGACAGCCTATTTGATGTTTCATAATATATATTAATCCACTTTAAAGATGAAATAATTCAAACCTAGCTAGTACGTGATAGATCCCTAATAGTGTAATGTTTAATTTGGCTGCTTTTTTACATTATCTAGTGTTATCATGAAACAATTCTCCCAAATCGAAAGGAATATTAGTGACTGCAGTTGCGTTTCCTTACGATAATGATGGTGAGTTTTGTCCTTAGTGATCCTTTGTTTGGTTCTTATCGACCCTTTTTACAAATAATGAAGATCGAACCATCATTTGTTCATGCAGTTGAGACGGATCATTTTCAACAAATAATAAAGTTTTTTCATCAAAATAATAATAATAAAAATAATAATCTATGTAATAAAACACTAACACATTTAAAAAATATTTCTCTTACAAACTGAAATACAAACACTGAGTTCTATTACTTAACAAATGGCTAATATTTTTCACAAACCAAAACATCCCCTAAACTATTGCTCAATCTTTGAGTTACTTCACATTTTGATAAATTATTAGTTAAATTTAACGATAATATCTGAAGAATTGTATTGAGAAAGATAAAAATTTTATGTGCCAATTGATATACCTGTTTTGAACTCATTTTTTATTTTGCATTTTTGAAAATAAGGAAAACAGTTCATAACATATTTGATCGTTTGTGTTTTCAAAATTTATTTTAAAAAATAGAAAACGAGTTTATATATGAAACATAAAATGACAAAAACTCATTTTGAGTGTTTTTAAATCAAAATGAGGAAAATCTCAAAATACAAAAAATAGAAAATATCAAACCAAATGTGTTTTTCAGTTTTCCTTATTTTGAAGTTTTTAAATATAAAACATATGAAATAGAAAATGAAAACAAAAATAAAAAATAAAAAAACAAATCAAATGTCACCTTAGGTTTTTGTAAAGAAAATTTATTTTAAGTTTTTTAAAAAAGAAAAAGCGCTAACATATTTTAATTTCAAATGTCTATATATTTAATTTTTGTTGAAAAGTATCGTAGGTACAGATTATTAACTAATAATAATATATAACAAAAAACAAAATTTAATTAAACCCTCATTTCTCCATGTCGTTTTAGATATATATCATGCGTGTATTATAGATAAAACTATTGATGGTGTTTGGAAGATTAAATTCTACTAAAATTTACAAAAAAAATTATTAATTTTTTTAATTTACTTCAATTAAATTCCGTTACATATCACTTCGCCCCCAAAAAAAAAGTTATAGATACTGTTCTCTTGTGGCAATTCGAACTATTGACGTTAGCAACATGCGTTGGGCTTTAATATATATACTAATTTAGTTATACGTTAATTGCTAAGGCTCTTAAATTAATTTATAGAATTTTCATAAGTAATAATTTAATAAGAATGGAGTCAATCCACAGGGACAGGAAAACATCAATAGTGTTTTAGAAAAAACAAAAAATAAAAAAAAAAAGATTTGAAGATAGATTTTATTTTAAAATTAACATAATATAATAAAATTATAAGATTTTATCTTAAAAATAAATAAAAAGAACACCTACACTTAAGTTTTGGGTTTCCATGCACATTAGTTTCAATATGTAGTTTTATTTCTCAATACTAATATATAACACAATCAAATAAGTGCAAACGCTGAAAGTTCAATCAAAAGATTTTTTTACTTAAAAATTAATTTTGATATTTTCAAAATAAAAAAAATAATGTAAAATATTTAAAAGCACAGAGAATCAAAGCATTAATAACAAAGTATAGTTGCTCTGTCTACTATGCATACAAAAAAAAAAAAAAAAAAAAAGTTAGGTATTCATTGTTTAATGAAAAGTATTGAAAACAAGACGTGAAATTGAATGTATTAAAAATTGCATCGAATAATTAGAACTTATATAAATCTCTACCATGGTTTCCCAGTTCAATGTGCCAATGATTCCCGAAATTAAAATTCTCCAAGCTTAAAATGTATAAGCTATGTCATGTCGAGACTTGTGCGGGCAATTGCCATACTTAATTGAAAATTACACAAATTTCTTATTATTTTTCAATTACACAAAACTCTTCCCAATTATTTGCTTCCAATTCCCACCTGCGGTGGCGCTCTATAAATTATATTACATTATCATAATTATTCTTTAAAATTAATTTATTATAAGAATATCATCTCTATCTTGACCAATTAATTGCAGGTAATTGTTTCAATTAACTAAAACTTTTGGATTTGCCCATGCTGAATGGATCTCCTCTAGCTGAAACAATATTAAGAACAGTGATGAAAATTACAACTTAAATTCGTGAACCGCCTAATTAAACATAAATTGAATGAATTTAAACTTAATTAAAATCATCAAGAATATAATTAAGTAGATAAGATAATATTTATTTAATTGATGAGTTGATAATATAACTTGTTAAATATCCAATTATTTACTTGATTAATTAATAATGAAAAAAATAACTATGAGATGGAAATGAAAAAAGTTTTCACTAGACCAATTAATTAGGTCTACAATTGAACAGTTTCATAAATGACTGATAAATAGGTTAATTTCTTATATGACCTACATGTATTCATATATATATATATATATATTCTTTCCTCTCCTATTCTCACATCAAGCATTAATTACTTTAATGGATTGTGACACTATTGTTCCTGACCCATGGGCACATGAAGTGCTCATTTAGTGTAAGTTAAGGGACAAGTGTATGGAGAGGTAGAACCAACACCAACTAATATCACATTTTGTCACATATATGTTTTTTTAATATTCCTCTAGGTGATGGGAAGGAATATCACACCTACTTGAGAAGTTATAATGATTTTAAAAAATTTTATACACTTTTGATTTTTAATCTATTAATTGTTATACACCCACAGATATATAAATCAAATTATAAATATATTAAAAATGTCAAAAAATATGCTTAAAATTCACAAAAATATAATTAAATTTTGAATTTAGATACACATATTTAATATTACCCGTATCTAATCAGTCCAACAATAACTTGTTATTAAATAAATATAATTAAATTTTATACGTTTAATTACAATTCGTTATGACTCAACTCAAATCCGCTCAGTTACTAACTTTAAATAAGACTAGTTAACCAAACTATTAAAACAATATAAAATTTATAAAAGTACTAAAAGTGACTTTCATAGCGTGTAACACTTGTTGATTTATTATTATAATATAATTATTTATTATTATTATTATTATCTTTTTAATAACTTAGACTGTTTGACTTAATTTATGCATACGTGAACTAATCCTTGAAATTTCTAGTAATTTTTTTGATAAATAATATTTTTCAATTTATAGCAGTAAAAGATTGAAATTAGTTGGATTTCTCTTTCCTCTCTTCGCCCCTCAGAATTCTTAATATACGGTAAACTCCACCTAAACCAATAATGCCCCCCTTCCACTTATCTCATCTAAGAAACCCAACAAGCAAAATACACCCACGAAGGCACAAACATGCTTAATTTGTTCTGCTTCTTTTTGAAATATCTTGTGATGGAGACTAGTCTTTGTAAGAGAAAGGTAGGGATATCTAGAGCCTAGTCTCGATGGTGGATAATAAATATGTGGGGGAAAAAACGGCTTTAGTGGCTTCTTGTTGGATTTTTTTTTTTTTTTTTTTGGTCATGGTCTTGCTCATGTATGATGTATGGACTATGGATAATCTGTTCTCTACATATATATACGTATATATTTATATATAGTAGTGCGTTGTGGGGTATACAGGCATTTGTTTTTGTATCATTCCAAAGTAAAAAGGGGGCCAACTTTCCATAAGCCTCCTCCTGTTCGGGTTCGCACCTTGCATTGCATGTTCCCTTTGAATTCGAGCAATGACTTCTCACGTCCACAGAATATTCTTCCTTTTTTTCCTACATAAATGGCAATTTGAGAGCTTGCACTCTCATTTATGCAAAGTGGGTCAGCCTTTTGAAGTTGGAAGTCATTTTGTCATCCCTGCTTTTGCTTTTATTTTTTCTAATTTCTTTTCGCCAATTTTTTCTCACCAAGTTTCAATCTACCAAGTGTTTCTTTTACTTTTTTTTTTTTTTTTTTTTTTTCATATCACATGCAAACTTGCGAAAATCATGTAGTAGTCCACACTTAATAAAGAAAAACAAAAAGTTTCCTGTGGTAGCAAAATTGTGTTTATTGTCGTGTTATGCTTTTTTTTTTTTTCCCTTTTTTTGCAGTTATCATTTCCAAGTGACCATGTGCTTGTTGACTTTAATCTTATTTTTATTATTTTTATTATTCTTGTTATATGACATTGGCATTAAGAGCATTCTTGTCAAATTCTATGAACAAATTTTTTTAAATTATTTTTCTATACTCAAGAAGAATGTCCATCAAATTTTCTGAACTCTTACTGAATAATAAATATATAATATCATATGTATAATAACTTTTTAATATTTGAAGATGTACCATAATATTTTCTAAAATAATAATAATAATTAAATGCTTCTCCTCTTTCCTGCCTCCTTCTTCCCTCTTTCTCCCTCCCCCTTCCTTCTTTCCCCATTCTCTCCCCCCTTTTTTTTTGCCCTTGCTTTCCTCTCAATTTTTCCTCAAATCAAACTGCCGGCTATTTTTGGCGGGTCTAAGTGGGCTGCAGTGAAATTTCTTTATTTTTTATTTGACATGTGATCTTTGACATTCTGTATTAATTGTACTTCAATCAAATTTTTAAAATTTTTATTTTTATTTTAAAAATAAATTTAATTAAAATAAATTAGAACTATTAAATTAAGTACAAAGGAATCTTAACCTTTCATTTTTTACTGTAATCCTGTAGTGAATTTTTCACTGCAACTATTTTGAACCCATATTTGGCTGCCCAAAACACTTGGTGGGTTTTTATTCGTTCATCACTGGGAATAGTAACAGTACTGCAGGCATGCTTGATTAGATCAAAGCACACATGCATAGGACATTACGAATTCAGATAAGATATATAACATGCATATATAAAACAAAGAAAGGAACAGGAACAACCCACTGCATCCTTTGCATGTCACTAAAGCCTAAATATTCCATTCTTTTCTATTCCTTTTTTCCTTCTTCTTTCACTGCTTCCCCACTCACCATCATTACCACAGCCTCATCATTTCCAACTGATCCATGTTTTCATCCTACAATATATATATATATATATTTATGTATTTTTTACTTTTCTTTGGCTGGCAGCTTCTTAGGTTGATTTCTTTACACTACCTTCAAACTTTCTCCCTTTTGATCATTATTTACATCGATCCGTGATTATTAGTTTTACTACCATAAAGTGTACTTGCAATTAAACTCGTATTGACTTGGAAATCACCTTTCCCTTTCTCTTTCTTCCTTTTTTTTCTTCCCTGCCCCCCCTTTCTCTCTCTCTTTCTCTTTCTCTTTCTCGCTCTCTTCATATTTGGGCTATATATCAATCACCACGTGGTCCCAATGAATCGGATGGCCAGTTATGAAGATCCGACTATTCAAAGGATTAAATGGACAGAAAATGACCCATGCAATAAACAGATAAGATTAGGTACAAAGTTGGCTATTTTGTTGGTTTTGATTAGCTGATTTGATTTCATTCCAGTATTTTGGTTCTCATGCCAACACCAAGCCTAAGCGGTTGAAGGTCATCTCAGTGCCAAAGGCACATTCGGAAGTCCTGTGTTCGAGTCTGGCTTATACTATCCTAAACTTGCTCGGTACTCAGGTCTTATGGGTGGTTTTGGACATTATTGGTTCATCTGTTCAGCTTCGGTTTGACGAGTGGTCCTAATCACCCAAAAAAAAATAATAATAATAATAAATAAATAAATAAAATAAAACCCTAGAGGCCTGATCACTTATTATCTAATTAGCCTTATATCTCTTTTAGCAAATGGATCTAATTTAATAGTTTTATCATCTCATTCTGTATTCTTTTAAACTTGAACCACATAGAAAAAAAAAAAAAATCACTAAAACAAGCAGAAGGTTTTTATAAATTTGATTTGAATTCATTCATCCAACTTCAAAGTACGTCCAAAGTTTAACTTTATCCTTTAAATGTTTCTTTTATTGATGAGTTAACCCAGATAACTTATATATATTTATAATCTCGCGATTATGTTCATAATACTTATAAATATCCTACCTGATAAAAGTATATATTGATTTTATAATTGACACCATGTGTATTAGTATAGATGCGTCTTGGCGTACTATTTCAAATTTATTATTGTCAAATAATTTTTTTATAAATAATATAAACATCAACTTAAAAAGGTTAATGTATAATTTATATAATTATAAAATATAAAATATAAATATGATGTTAATCTTTGTTGATATAATTAATTTATTATGTTTTACATTTTATAGAAGCAATAACAAAATAAAGAAAAAATATTTTCATGCAGAGTTCAATAGGGAATGGAAAGAAATAAAAAAAATTATTTATTATTCTTGATTTTATAAGGTTTAGAATAGAAAAATAGAAGTAAAAAATTTCCAAGACAAAATACGATAAAGTTAAAAATTGCTGGTATCATCCAAGATTAGTTGATATTAGTCGGTATTAACCAGTACAAATATTAGTATAGAACACGTACTCCAAATTATTAATTTTGGACTAATACGTGTAGTAAGTATAAATCAGTATATATGATGCGGAAATATTTCATGTAACATATTTTAACTAATTTAAGATTAAATTTTTATTGAGTTGAGTTATGTAAATTTAAGTTTGCCCAAAGAAATTTGGTTAATTTTACATTCTACGAAGCAGAAATGTCATTTTACAATTATGATAAGTAGCCATCATTATAATTGAAGTAGTCTGCATCAAACTCATTGACTTAATTGTGAACCATACCAAAATATATGGCACTGTTACTTTGTGATTCCTTTGAATTTGTCCAAATGAAAATGTTGGATTTCCAATTAATTAATGAAATGGAAAAACCTTTTAGAGCATGATAGATGCATGTATTATTTCTGTTTGAATTTTGTTTGTCAATTCGAATTAATTTCTGATTAACTTCTAGTAATTTGGATATTATCGAAAGGAATTGATGGTCGAGTTAAGGATTCAAAATTTCACTATCCTATCCTTGGAGTTAGTGACGTGAAACAGCACATATATGTTGTTATTAAAATGGACCTGTCTGCTAATGTAGAAAAGAGAGGTGTAATTGCAAAATGTAATACAACGAAATATATATATATATATATATATATATATATATATATATATATTACGGATTAAAAATTGAAAAAAAGAAAAAACAAAACTTACAAGTGTCAAATAAAAAATGAAAGCACTGACCATTGGTGATGCTGCAGATAATTGGTTGGCAGAAATTGGTCTAGCTCCAGCTATTTAAAACTCTTCAGTGTGAGCCCTATATGTATACATATGTATATTTGGTCAAGCCCAGCCCGTCTAGATCAACGCCACTCATGTTGTAACGGAAATTCTAAATTTTCTTGTGCGTTCCTCTTGCAAATCAATAATTTTTTTCTTTCACTTCCATAAAAAGTAGTGCTGCGTCTAGTGACCGGACCAGCGCGCCGAGTGAACCGGACATATCGGATCCGGATCAGAGGAATGCGACTACATATGGTTTTGGATCACCCTCGGATACAAGGTGTTGTGGAAATTAGATTTTGTTAATGTACCGTGATGTATAACTCGAAATCATCATCTAATACTTTTACAACGAGTATGATCAGAAATTCGAATTTGAACTTTTATTTAAAATTTAGGTGGTGTTCGGTTTACTTTTTTTTTTTTTTTTTGTGTTAAAAATTTCAAAACGCGGAAATAGAAAATGTTACGTTTTCCTTATTTTGAGATTTTTCTCATTTTTTGTTAAAAACTCTCAAAGCGATTTTTTGTAATTTTTTATTTCATGTGTAAAGTCATTTTTTATTTTTGAAAACAAATTTTAAAAACACAAGTAACCAATTGCGTTTTGACTTATTTCCTTTATTTTCAAAAGCACAAAATGAAAAATAAATTTAAAACAGAAAATGAAAAACAAAAACAAAAAATAAAAAATAAAAAAATAAACCGAATGAGCTCTTAATTTTTATGATTTTCCTTAAAGATATGGCAAATAATTTTTTTAGTAACTCTATATTATATGCATAATCAAAGAGTATGTGTCTATAGGTTCTACTATGTACAGAGAAAATGTTAAACATTTCGTACGCCTAGACATCTAAAAATATTTGGAGTCCATTTTTTATTTTTGTAGTCAAATCTCAAAATATATAGTTGGATAAAAATGAAATATTTTCACTACGGTTATTTAAAAAAAATTACCAAATTGGATCCATACATTGACTATATTTTCAATAAAAATTAAAAAAAAAAGAACTTAAATTTTCGTTGACTAAAAAATAATATCGGCATATCCTCGTACCAGCGAACGAAGAGGATAACTTGTTGCTTCTTTTAATTACCAAAAAAAAAAAAGGAACGAAGAGGATACTATGCCATATTAGCATCTCTTCTATTGTTTGCTTTTACTTTTTCTTTTCTTTTTTTTTTTGTAATTCTGAAAACCTACATTTTTTATTTGGCATTGTTGCTTCTTTTAATTAATCTTCAAATCAAACAATAAAAGAAAAATCAAAAAGAGAATAGAAACACTAAAAGTTTTCCACACTGAATCATTGCGTCTTGGACTAATTAATTGCAATCTAATCAAACAACCACTTTCGTATTTTCAATTTTATAGAAGAAAATGGTTAGGACCTGTTTGGCAAATTGCCAATTTGCTGCAACTTGTAATTTTTTTTACAACTTTTTTTTTTAAACTTTCTTTAATTCATCAAAAGTTACGTATTTCATAAAATGCATAAAAAAATTAACACGCATGCGCGCGCGCACACACAAAATCACAATTTTTTAATTTTTTTAATTTTCTCTAACTTTCTTTAATTTTATCTAACTTTGTATGTTTATATCAAATGCATAAAAATTTCAAATATCAACTTTTCACTAAAAATTATGAAAAGTTGGAGAAATTGATATACCAAACGATCTTAATTGGTTGAAGAATCTATTAGAATTAATTGTAAAAATAATATGACAATGATATTTTTAAAATTTTATTTAAAGTAATAAGTACAAAAAAAAAATATCACATCATTTTTGTAGTTTATTTTGACAAAATTTTGTGATAATATAATATAATTATTTTGTAATATATTGCAAGCCTCAAAAGTATGTAATTATATGTAATTAAATCTTGAAAGACAAAATTGTTAAATTAACAAAATATTAAAAAGTTAGTTACTAAAAAGTTAATTATTTTTTTCCAGTCACACAAAAAAAAATTAACTTTTTAGCAACCAACTAATAGCCTGTTACCCAAAAAAAAAAAAAAAAAAAAACTAACTTTTTTTTCCTCAAACTCAACCTAAAGTGCAACGGGATGGTTTTCAAAATAACAAAATTTCTTTATTAATTATTATTACTATTGCAACAACCAAGCATATCATATTTTGATGGGGTTTTAGGGGCTACTATAAAAAATGAAGAATTGAGATTTGTTTATATTTAATCTAATAGTTCTAATTTAATTTAATTAAAATTAATTTTAAAATAAAAATAAAAATTCAAAAAAAATTGATTAAAGTACCATTAATGTAAAATGTCAATGGTCTTAATTTTAAAATAAATCTTAACCTCTTTTTTTTTTTTTTCACTGCAACCCCTACAGTAAATTTTTTTACTATAATCTCTTAGAACCCTATTTTGTTGTTCCCGAAATGCACTTCATTTATGCCAGTAATTTCAAAGGTGCATGGAGTTTCGAATAATGTAAATCATCTGTTTAACCTATTTCTAACAATTTAAGGCTTCGTCTAGATGATTATGATTAAATTATATTAAAATATAAATAATAAAGTTAATTTATGTAATAATTCGTTAAAATTATTGTTAAAGTAATGGTATCATTACTTTTTAAAATAGTAGTCAATATTATGAAATATTTTAAATAATTATTTTTTATATTTTTGACAATAAAAAATAAAAATAAATTTACTAAAACATATTTTTATTATTAATTTTTAAAAATTTATAAATATAAATAAAAAATATTATTAGAGACCTTAAAATTATGAATTATTTAAAAAAATAAAAAAGATTTAACCCTAAGAGATTCATTTCTCAGGTCAAACTTTTAGGGAGTAAATCTCTCTTGATTTATGTTGCACATACCGTCCCCCTAATATATGCAACGGTAAGTTAGAGATTTGGACTCACACCTAATAACTAGATATAGTTCATTCAAATAAGGAAGTCCGTCCTACTAATCTTACTATAATTTATACTCAAGAGCTAATCCTAAGAGTTGAAAGAGAGAGGATTCGAACACGAGAGATTGAGGTGATAATCCCCTAATTCTCACACCTACCCATCTCATCTAACCCTCGGGATTAAATTATTTAAAAAAATAGAATGCTCTCTTTGCATATGTTAGTAGTTAGTACGTAAAATCTTATTAAAAAAACAAAACAAAAACAAAAAGTTAATCCCAAAAAACAGATAGTGCCGTATATTATTCCAGGATTCTTTGGCTGCGTTTGGTTCCGGGATTCTTTGGCTGCGTTTGGTGCATAAAAAATTGGTAAAAATTTATATAAAATTTTACACATCCTCACTTTCTTAAAATTCAAAAAATATTCAATATTAAAAAAAGTCGATAACTAGAATTCGGTTAATTAAATAGCAAAAATTTTTCACTATTCTCACTATGGACTCTCAAGCTACCAAATGACTCCCTCTTTGATTATTTTTTGTGGCGTTTTTAAAACCGTTCCAACAGATTATTGAAATCATTCCGACGAAATCGCCAATGCAACTTTCGTCTAAACGGTTTTTACGATCCATTTAGACGGATTGTAATGTAAAGAAGTTATGACTGTCTAAAATTTTGAATCCGTCCAAACGAAAATCTGATCTGTCGAAACGAAATTTTACTATTAATCTAAAAAAAACGGTTTGAACAGTGTACATCAAATACAAAAAATTTTTTTAAATTATATTTTATTTTATTTTTTTTTTATTTTTTAGTGCGTCAATTGTCACCTTTATCTCACTAAATCTAATTCAGACCCAGACCAAAAAAAAAAAAAAAGAAAATTATGCAGGCGACAATGGATGTGAAATATTATTATTATTATTATTATTTTCGGAGGGGAGGTGGGCCCTCGTAATTCCCGACAAAGGCAGGGCCTAAAATTCCACGCTGCTCCCTCCTCCTAATCTGATGCCGTGTCTATCTATTTGGGTCGACCTACATTGGGCGGACTCCAGACGCTGATATCTTCGTCCAATATCTGCCTCCGGTTGTAATTCATTCGCTGAACTGTTAAATTTTAACCAAAGAAAGATAAAATAGTAATTTTATTTATAATTTATTATCAATATTATTTTTAATTTAACAGTTATTTTTAACGATCAATTAACAAAAGGACTAAATTAATATTTGACCGAAAGTGTAAGAATTTAACTGTTATAATTGAAACGTGTGGGATCAAAGTGATACTAAAATTAAACTGTAGATGTATTTTTATACTTTACCCTAATTATTTATTACGGTTTTGTCTTGTTTCAAAACAAACTTCATTTTTATAGTTCTTTTTCTCTGTATTAACTTTTATTAAAATTTGATTTTTTTCCCAAAGATGTAACTTTATAATCGTGCTAGTTGCATACATAAAAAAAATTAAAAATTCACACTTGTCTAGATAAAAGTTAGAAAAAATTAAAAAAATTAATTTTTATTTTTTAGTCAAACGAATAATTTTTATTTAAATAGATATGAATTTTTTATTTTTATTTTTATGTTTATTAATACAGTTAAAACGCTTGAAAAAAATAATTTTTAAAAATAAAAATAACTTTAAATGACGTTTAAAATGATAAAAAGTGAGATAGAGTAAGATAATTTGTGAGTTCATAATTTGTACAAAAAAATAAGAAAAAATAATTTTTAAAAATTTTTAATATTTTTTAGTATATCAAATACACTTTTAGACAAAAAAAATTATATAAAACAAAAAAAATTATCAAGAAAATTAAAAAAATTATTTTTAACCAAACAAATCCTTTATTGTATTTAAAAAAGAAAAAAAGGTAGGCACTAAAAACGCCACCCAAACTCCTGAGTCCCTACTTGACAGAGACTGACACTGACACTGACTACGCGTGCGAAGCTTAAGTTCATGGGAGGCTCTCCCTCCTCTTGGGGGCCCCCACTCACAATTCCCTCCAGATATTCTGCTCCCCACCATCATTACTTCCCCTCTTCCTTTTATTTATTTTTTTATTCCACCCCAAAGTACATTACTCTTTTTAGTCCACGTTTGATAAACTTAAAAAGTTTGAAAATTTTTAAAAAATATAAATAATTTCTTAATATTATTTATTTTTTATTTTATTATATAAATTACGAACTTATAAATTATTTTAAATTATCTTAATTTATTTTATTTTTTTTCACTTTAACCGTTGCTTTAATTTAAAAATTAACACAAACAACTCTATTGTAATTTAAGTTAATAAACAAATTAATCAACCCTGTTAAATTTAATAAAGGTTAATTTTTAAATATGACAAAAGTTTGTATGTAATTTGTGAAAGACATTATTAAAAAGATAAAAGACAAATTTATCAATAAATTATATATTAACTCTCTTTTAAAAATAAAAAATATTTCAATTAAATATAAAATAAATAAAATATATCTTAATATATTTATTTTTTAAAAAATATTTTTTATCTAACTACTTTGGCTAGTGAAATATAAATTTAATTAATTTTGTACTTTGGAAGTGTTTGGTTGGCCAAAACTTACCAACTTTTATCAATTTTTTATATTTTTTTTCAATTAAATTTTATTATATCTCACTTTTATATTAAATTTTTGTATATTTATTGTACTTTTTGGCCAAACTTTTGTCAATCAATTTAATTCAAATGAAAAAAAAATTATCTAACTGGCTTTCAACCAAAAAGAAAAGTTGTATCTTTTTAGAGTAAACACGGTAGAGTAAAGTTTTTCATATTTTTTTAATTTTAATTTTTTTACAATTTTTTTAATCGCTCAATTGTTTATTAATTATTTAATTGAATTGATGCTTGTTAGGGTTCTTCTATTGTAGGCTTTTATTTAACTGAACGAAAATTTAGTTTGTTTCTTTATGCTTGATGGGCCCTTCGCTCTTTCAATAATTTTTTTATTTTTACTCTCTTTGTGTAAATCTGGGAAAATGCCACTTTCTTTTAAGCACAGATGTGTCACATGATTAAATCATGTGTATGTTTTGATTTTTGTCACGCGGGGGTGTTTGGATGAGAAAATATTAGAAAAGTCAGTATAACAATGACATGTGACGAAATTTAATTGTAGAAATTTGATAATTTTTTTTGTAATTTTTGATAAAATTTAATAAATTAAACACCAATAGTAATGTTATTTTATCAGAAAAAAATTGTTAATATAAATTATCGAAATGACGTGAATACTTTGTGTGTTTATCACTTTAAAAATTATTTTTTAATCTAAAAAAAATATTACTCTTCTAGTAATAAAAAAGAAATATGGT
The DNA here is from genome assembly GCA_019916065.1 of Vitellaria paradoxa. Classification (NCBI taxonomy): domain Eukaryota; kingdom Viridiplantae; phylum Streptophyta; class Magnoliopsida; order Ericales; family Sapotaceae; genus Vitellaria; species Vitellaria paradoxa. The sequence goes on from CM034233.1 coordinate 14,084,560, forward strand.
ATCTCCCAATCACATTCCCCAACCGAAATAATAGTAACTACTTCAGTGCTCTTTATGGATTTGTAGAGATTTTTAACAAGTGAATAAAAAAATTTTAATTGCTATTATCAAAACAATAGTGTCATCATTTTCTAAAATGGTAAGGTCAGTTTTATGAAAATTTTTAAATAATAAACATTTCTTATGATGATTTCAAATTCGTCATAATTTATCACTTAACTACTCAAATTTATGATAAATTTTTTTATCTAAATTAACAAAATTTAAAAAAAACAATTCTCTTTAAATAATTAAAATTAAATTCGCAATATATAAACAAAATAAAAGTAATGTAGTATATAAGTTAAAAAGTAAAGTTAAGATTTACTTACCAAAAAAAAAAAAAGTTAAGATTTGAAGCCACAATTTACAAACCAATTCCGTTAGGCCTGTTATTGTTCTCATTTGAAAAAAAAAATAGTTTTAATAAAAATAAAATAAAATATTAATATAAAAATAATTATTTAATTCCATTTTCTCATGCCAAACTAAACCTTAGATGAAGAATTTATTATTCATGTCCTACAAACAAAACTCCTCGTCCCCAAATGACATCAACTAAAATTATAGGACTTAAATGATTTCATCATCTTTTATATTTTTAACTCTAGTGTGTCAAATTGTATTAAAGAAAAAAGAATTTTTTTGTAAATATATATATATATATATATTTAGAATGTGTTTAGAGGGATAAAAAGTGAGATAAAATGAGATAAAGTAAGATAAATTATGAATTCGTAATTCGTGCAATGAAATAAAAAGTGAATAACTTTTTAAATTTTTTATTATTTTTTAATTTTTTTTTCCTTCCAAATGGAGCTTTAATATCGTAAGCTGACAACTCTTATTAACATGAAGAGAAGTCCAGTGCTGATCATGGGCCAAAAATGTTCATATGCCCGACCCTCTTTACCCACATTTTGAGTGGGTTTCGATTAATATAAGAAGCTTCGGAGACGTGTTTGAGAAAAATTGATCAACTCTAACTCCCTGACCATCTGGACAATTCTACCGTTAGGCCCAACACTTGTAGGACCTTGGAAAAATGCAGCTACAAAAGATTGGCGTGTGTCAAAGTCACGATTGGGAATGCATTTGGTGGGGAGAGTTGGGCTATCATTTTCTGTCGGTGACAGGGTAGTGATATGAACCCAAAACAAAAAAAAATTGTCTATTTTCTAATGTATGGGAACCTTTCTTTCCCTTGCACAACCGATTCTCTCTCTCTCTCTCTCTCTCTCTCTCTTGTTGTTCTTTCAATTTCTATATAAGAGGCGGATGTGTGTGTATTACTAATTCTCTATGGACGTAGCAATAATCACCCTGCACTCCTTTCAATTGTCACATAAACTGACTCCACTTTTAAGATGGAATTAGGTTGAATTTAGTTTAGGATAATAAAATCCTAATCTGTCATTGATTGTTATTATTATTATTATTATTATTTATTTATTAAAACACGTATCTTTCGTCGGGTTCTCTGATTGCAACAACCTCAAATTTATTAGCATTAAATTGGGGGCCCGTGTACAGTATGGGCCTAGAATTTTTCTAACCTCAAATGGGTTGGCCCAATACTCAATTACTGGACTTTCACCAGCGGCTCGCTTGCAGGATGCCGATTAGGGTTTTGCGTTTTCTCTCCCTCCCTCTCTCTCTCTCTATCTATATATATACATTGGGGAACAGAATGAGTGGAAGAACATCGCTAGGGTTACGTCTGAGATGCGATTGGCGGTTCTGTGTTTTGTTTTCTATTCTTCTTCTCTTTCGACACTCTGTTTTATCTATTTATGATTAAATGATTCTGCATGTGTGTGTGTCTGTGTGTGTGTGAGAGAGAGAGAGAGAGAGAAAGAGTCATCTCTCTATCTCTTGGTGTGAGGGAAGGGGGCAGATGATGAAAAGACTACCATATACTTGGGCTGATCACAAAAACCATGAGGCTCCCAAAATCGAGCTTTTTAAAACTGATGCCCCCTTTCTGCACATTCATCTCTCTCTCTCTCTCTCTTTTCAATTAATTAATCTTTGATTTAATGTTTCTGTAATTGTTGGGGTTTGAAGCCTTCTGGGTTTCGCTTGTTTCGTTTCCACTCACCTTTCGTTTGCATCTGTTTCTTTTGCTGATTTATGGTATTTTTTCTATCTATGATTTTTGGCTGCTAGTTATTCCAAAACGGTACTATCAAATTAACACTGTGATAGTATTGTGGTATTCCATAATTAAAATAAATAAATAAATAAATAAAAAATAAAAAGAATACAGGGTGTATAGATTAAAGAATGCCAAATCGCTAAGCATATCTTTGCACAAGTGGTTAGAGATCTAGACATTTACTCTCAAAATTAATTATAAAAAATACAAATTTAAGCTGGTGATTATTGCCTCTTTATCCTGACCAATAATGGGGAAGAGTTTATCTTTCTTTTTATTTTTAATCATTAGATAGATGTTTTAGTTGGAAATTGCTAAAATAATTAGATAGATCAAGTGACCTAATGATTCTGAAGACCAAGAACCAAAATAATTAGACTTCAAATGCCTTGCTTGTTCCAGCCAACTTTAATTGGCTATTTTGTTGATCAGTATTCAAGACGTACTTTAGTGGACTTGTTACTTATTATAAAAAAAATGTGTTTGGAGCGTTAATTCTTTTTTATTGCTTTTAGTTTTTTTTAATTTTTTTTAAAGTTTTATCAATTTTTTAAATATTCTTTAATTTGTTTCCAAATTTTTCAAATCTTTTTTTGATAAACATACCAAACACCCAATAAATGAAGGCCGGATTAAGGCTCTCTTCTGTGGGAATGAAGGACGTGAGGATGAATTTTCCATTTTACTAGGGTGGAAAAGGGTAAATATATATATATTTGGTTTAAATTAAGGAATTTTTAAAATTGGAGACCCTTAAATAAAATAAAAACTAATATGATTTCCTTTTCTTTTTTTTTTTTTTCTTCTCCTCCACCTTTCACTATTTTTGCGGTGGCTGGCTGTCACTTCGTCACAAATTTGGGTCATTGGATTGTTTGAACTTTTTTAACTGTTTTTTTTTAATTTAAAAATATATAAATACATTTAAATTATTAAATTTACCATTAAGAAGGTTGATATTCGAAAGGTTGATGTGTATTCTTTTCATATTTTTAAATATATTTAAACTATTAAATTTTAATTTAACGATTCAGATATGACATAACACTCTCACCCTCTCTTTCATCTTTTCCTTCCAACTCAAACAAGCTAGAGAAAAATAATCCTCGATTTCCTTGTTCCTTCCCCCATTTTTCCTGCTTTCAATTTTCCTTTAAACCAAATCCAACGAAATCAACCCAGTTTTTATTCAAAACCAAACCAAATATTTCATAGAACCAAACCGCCCCATCCTAATTTTGATCGAGTTAAGTTGTGTTGGTTCGATTGCATGGTATAATGCTTTACTTTAAAATATACATGCAAATCGGGGTTGATGAATTTAGCCTCAAAAAATATTTAACCCATATTTAAACTGAAATAATTAAGTTTAAGAATTTTTAGATCCAAAATCGAATCCAACACGGAACATCTAATAAAATCAAACGAGCCTCGATTCAAAGGATTTTTTGCACCCCCAGGCATGATTATTGGGGCTAATGTCGAATAAATTATTAGACTATATTTTTCAAGTAGATATATTCGAATTACAATTTTGACTACCGAGACTTCGCACTAACTACTGTTAATTTCATAAGTCCCGCTATAAATTTTATTAAAATCAATTATTGTGGTTACGCAATTGTGTTTAGAGAGACTCCTTCGTGAACTAGTATTTGGCAAAAAAAAAGAAAAAAAAAAATGAGAACGATCATTTTTTTAAGAGAGCTTCATGTGTTAGAGCCGATGCTAAAATTTCAAGGGGAATAAGTTTTAGAGGATGTATTATATTTAGAGGATTGGCCCACATTGATATGATGTTTATGGAGGGGGATAACTTTTGACTTGGTTTGGATGTTTTATAAATAAGAGGGGGTGAATGATGGAAAAAGTAGTCAAATGACTCTTTTACCCTTGTGGTGTTCCAAACTTTGTTACTCATTAAATTAAATATTAAATTACAAAATCTACTCTATTTAATTATTTTTAGACAATTTGAAGTTATATTATTGATTTTATTGAAATTTTAATTTTTTATAAATTATTTAAAGAAATTTTTTTTAAAATATGTACTTTTGAATTGTTGGTTATTATCTAATTTTTTTTTAATTATATTTATTTTGACTTGTTGGCCTATCTATTATTTTTTTACTAGTATTATATTATTTTGATCAAGTTAACAATACTATTAACAAGGATTAAAAACATAAAAAACAAATAGTTTAAAGGGGGATAACTTTTAGATAGGGTTGAGGGTGCTCAAAAATTATCTCCCAAGGTGAAAAAATGGATGAGGGGAAAGCTAAGAGGGGGGAAGAGGGGGCAAATATTTGCCATCCAAACAACGGCAAAAGGTGGGACCCACTGGTATAATTTTTGGGGGGAGGCTTTTCCTCCATCCAATCGGGCCTTTAGGTCCAAAATTTATGGTCTTGTATTTATGTCTAACCTTTTGAATATTCAAAGGTGAGATTATATTTGATACGTGAGAATAGAATGGAATAAAATAAAATTTATTTTTGTTTTAGCATGTTTTCATACTTGGTATCAAAAAATTAAGGTAGAATGCTATTCTATGAGAATAACCATTCTCACATTAAGTGAAAAAAGGCACTTTACAATTTAAGTGATGGACTAGTCATTCTATTACAATCAAAATTTGACTCAAATATTCAAAAAATAAAAATAAAACACAAGCAACTAATTTGTAGCAAAAACAATTTCTCAATTACCCCATTGGTTTGTAAAATGACCATTTTACCCCTTAACCTTATTTTCAAACTATATCTGAACTTTGACTGTAAAATGACTATTTTACCCTTATGTTCTTTTTTTTTTTTCCAAATTCATATTTCAGGCTTTTAAAAAGATAATAGAAATATTCTTTCATATTACTTAATAACTAAATAAATTTTGATCAGATCTCTATTCAAATTGTAAAATGATCATTTTACTCCTGAGTTCGTTTTCTGTCCAAACTTTCATTTTAGGCTTCCTAGAAAGTTAAAAAATTTTTATCAAAGCATTTTTTAATAAATAATAAAGTTTCATCTTAATTCAAACTCAGATTATAAAATAACGATTTTATCTTTGGGTCATTTTTTGTTCAAATTTACATTTTAACCTACCCAAATGGTTAAAAAAAATATCTAATGAAGGTGGAAGGATGAGGGATGAGAATTCTTGAAGAACAAATAACACAACAAGATGCAAGAGAATCAAAGAGAGTAATACTCAACCAAATACTTGTATTATCAAAAAGTACATTATGCTTGAATTTCTCTTCTACATCCTCCATCACATATTTATATTACCTTGATCATTAACTCTGATACATCTTCCCTAACTTGAACATTAACTTTAATACATCTTTCCAAAAGTCTAACATCTAGTAGTCATACCACTTCGAAGGGTCAAGGCACAACTTACAAAAGCATAATAATAATAAAAGATATTTTAAATACTAAGAAATTGAATAAGAAAGTCTTGTTTAGTAACGTTTTTGATTTTTACTTTTTTGTTTATATTTTTAAAATTTTGTAAAGTGGCAATAAAAATATATTTATTAAATCTGTTTATGTTTTTTTATTTCCAAAAAAATGAAAACTTAAACAGAAAAACATAAAAAAAAAAATAGTTTCATTTTATTTTTTTGTTGCAAACATTTTGTCAATTTTAATACTTTGTCTATTTTTGTTATATCATATTAAAATAAATTATTTTATTCAAATATTTTATTAAAATAAAATTATTTTTAATAAATAATATAATTATATTATATTAATATGTATTATATATTATTAATTTATTTCTAATAGGAAATATATATTTATTAAATTATTTTTAATAAATAATAAAATATATTAATTTAATTTAATTTAATAAATAATTTAATTAATATAAATATATTTTATTCAATTATTTTTAGTAAATAATATAATTAAATTATATTTAATATATTTTATATTTATTAGATTGAATATGCACATTGAACACTACATCAATATCCTTGATATATTTCTTATTAATTAAACAAACTTCGATCTGAGTGGAATTCAAACTCTAGAATAACTATTTTGCCTTTGGACCATATTTGTATTTTAAATATCCTAAAAGATTAAAAAATATTTATTAACACGTTTCTTAACAGCTAAAAAATTTTTGGCTCAATTCAAACTCGAATTATAAAACAACCGTTTTACTCCTAGGCCTTTTTTTTTTTTTTAACTCAAATTCACACTCCGAAAATAAATTTTATTTTTATAGTTTTTAAAATATTAATGTTAGTAATTTTTATTATATTTCATTTTACTTCATTATATTTAAAATATATAATCAAATTAGGAAAATTTGAATATTTATTCCATTCCCATTATTTCATGTTGGCAACCAAACGGAAGAATAGAATGAGCATTCCATTCTATTTCCACCCATATTTTATTCCCACCTCTTATTTCATTCCATTTTATTCTATTCTCACATACCAAATATAACATAAAAATAAATAAATAAAATAGTCATCGATGTAAGAGTATCCTAAATTTAGCATGAAGTAAAAATTTCACAGAAGTGAATTTTTAATTGAAAATTTTATTTCAATGAATTAAAAATTTTAAATTTTAAATATAATAATTTTTAATAAACATATAATTGTGGTATCATAAAAAGTTCAAATATCTAAAATTTTAATTTTTAATTTATTAAAATAAATTTTTAATTTATTTTAAAATTTTAAGAGTTAGAAAAAATTCAGATAAATTAATCCAGGCATCCTGAATTATCAAATATAAAATAAAATGAAATTTTCAGTTCAATCTTTTGTGTTTTTTTTTTTAATTTTCTCTTTTTAAAAATTCAAGGCGAACAATTTATTTTATCCCGTTATCTAATACTCTGTTCCGACCAAAAGAAGTTTTAGACGGTATGTTTTAAGGTTTCCCATTTAACCCCTATTTAAGTCGGCTAGTTCCCCTCGTGGTTACTATTTAGCAAGCAAAGATTTGTTTAACCACTGTTGTCAAGAATTTGAGTACTAGTCAACAAAGGCAGTTCATGAAAATTTTGATTGCTACTGTCAATGGCTACCATTCAACCAACCCCACTCAGTTGATCAGCTGCCTCATTTAACTTTTTTTTTTTTTTTCCTAATTAACATTTCATTATCCTAACGTGCCAAACGTTCCAAACTCACAATGCTTATTTATATTCTAGACATCCTCTTTTCATTAAAGACGTCTAAATTTATCCCAGTGATCTTCACATTTATAAAATACAGATGCAAACCAAACTTCTAACTCAATGGCTTTGCTGGCTCGACAAACCGACAGAGTTTGTTTAAAGCACAAAGGAATCTTCCAACCCAGAAATAATCACAACTTAAATTGAAATCAAATTTCTTTTATCCGTCTGCCAGCCAGCTTAAAGGGAACAGCCGTATACGAAAGGACACTACTATTAAACAGGTTTTTTTAATTATTTGCGTCAAAGTCTGGCTCGATTGTAAGTATCAAATGGCTGGTTATTTTGCATTTGAGTAATCCTCATCCTCCACGGCATTTACATGGTCAACAAACTCCTATTAGTGGAGAACCACGGTCCAAAAGTGTGGACGGTTGAATTGGCCACCCACAGAATAAAGAATAAACAGGTACAATATAATAATTTCATGCCAAAACAATGTTGAAATGATATTCGATGTATATATTGACAGACATGATTAAAGAAATCAAAGATTCGGACACATAAAATAATGCCATAAAGAAAGAAACTAGTCTTCCAGTCTACGCAATAGAACAAAGGAAGGTGCAAGGAAGGTGCGAACGCTTGATGCCAATTGCCAAACACCTTCTTCACTTCTTTTTTACATTACTAGAACCCATTACTAAAACGTGCCTGGTAGGCTACATATATATATATATATATATATTACACTACTATAGGAAATAGAGTAATCAGAGTTAGCCACAGTCCTCCCGCTTTTCAATGTTTGTTATCCTTTTCTAATCTCAATTTCCGGATGCATTCTTCCCCGAAATTTTGTGGTGGTCGGCCAGACAACCGTACGGGGACATTAGAGTTAGCCTGCAAAACAATTGAAAACCGCGCATCATTAGTTTATCTATTGCTAAGCTTGACTATTATGTCTTTGAAATAATTATAGCCCTCATACAACATTAATACGAGAAGTAATTTGATTTGAAGACTTAAAACTTCTAAACATGCACATAAACTGACTTGTGGTTAGGCCACCTAACCCATGGACTTAAAAAGTTAAGTCCGCGATTAGGACTAATCTTCATAATCTAGATTTTTGATGACGTACAGCAAATTAAAACAACACTGATTACATCAAATATTTGTTCTCCGTGCCAAGTACTTTCACGTATGAAAAACTGCCCTGTCATTATTTAAAAAAAAAAAAAAAAAAAGAACTTAAAAAGAGAACTTCCCAGCAGAGCCAGGACCACCTGTTCGCATCAATCCCTTTCAGTGTGATTCCGCCTCTAGCAATTTCAGTTGGAATAGTTCAGACTAGGGGGAAAACCGCGTAAATGTCATAATGGTGGCATGCCAGTGGCTATTCCATTGACCAATGAGAAAATCTTCTTCCCCTCAACAAGAGAGGGACACAAGACAAAAGGAAAAGGAAAACATGAAAGGAAGAATAATTCCTAGTCTTTCTTGAGCCACTTATCAAATGTTCAAAAACTCTCACGCATGATAATGCAATTAATTATGCAGAGATTAGTTGCTATGGTTTTACAAAACATTTAGATGTCAAATAATCCATGATAGAAGCCATTGATCTTTGAAAAATGGGCAAACAGCCTGAATATGAAGGAGGTTGATAAATTTTTTATCAACTAATTAAAGTTTCTAATACCCTCCAATTAAGATTCAATTCCATGGATATTAATCAACTGAAAAAGGCATGGCAGCTTAATCAAGCACCATGACTTCTCGCATAGGACATCAAGTACCCAATTATTATTTTCTCGGTGTTTTTTTATTTCCCTCTCTCTTGTTCCTTGACATGATGATAAATGGTTTGTTAACCATTCCTAGGTTTTCTTCCGAAATGATGAGAAGGGAAGATAAAAGGAAAAGAATAATTGTCAACAGCACCAATTTTTGGGTATAGAGACCAAAAGAAGGATCGTTCCATAATATTTTCTAAATCTAATAGAGAATTCAGGATTAGAAATCAGCAGACAATAAATTATATATATATATATATATATGTGTGTGTGTAATTAGAATCTCACTGATTTATTGCAATCTTTAACGAACCGCATATCCGATAGATAAACCGGTGCTCGCACAACACAAACCACACGAACCAATTAAGTCCAAGACTTGCGCCTTGGGTCAGAACCTCCAAGCTTGCTAGGCCTTGGAGTTAAGAATATAAACGGGGAGGGTACCCACCTAATTAACCAATTTCATTACCAAACCCATTTATTTTTTACTTACCATTACCGTCCCAAACCCGTCCTGTCTCAAACCTACAAAATCCGTCCACCCATTTATGTTCAATTGGTCAAATTACTTATTACGTATCCGTTAAATACCCGATTTGAGATAAAAAAAAAATAGTAAGTGACAAAAATATTAAATTTATTAAATTGAACAAATTAATTGGTCAAAGGACCTCCAAGTTTTTCTTTTTTTTATGGAAAGTAAAAGAAATATACTATAAATAGTAAAAATAAATGTACAAAATACACAGGTGCATACTCCTGGAACAATATAATAGAAATTATAGTTCATAAAAAACTTCCAAACCAATATAGAAGTTGAAACAATCTATGACATATGAAAATAGCAGACAGCAAATCATAAATTAAGGCCAAATAAATTATCTCAACAAAGCCAAGAATAGCGGCCAACAAAACATAAATGACCTTGATTTAAGAAGTTCAAAAATTTTATTTTTGGAATAAAATTGTAATTGTAAATATATAAAGACATATTTTATTTTATTTTATTAAACGGATACTTAACGGGTAACATACGGGTACCGGATACTCTATATGTACAAACGGGTATCAATTATCGGGTACCCTACAGGCAAACTCGTCGCAAATCGCAAATCCGCACGAGTATTAAATTTTAATCTTAAACCCGTCCCAATCCCATGAGCTTATTTTCCAAAGAATTTTTATCGAATTCAATCGAGTCGAGTACCCTCGTACACTCATTCCATTGACATCCTACTTGGAGTCGAACTCTCAATCTCCCTTGGGCAAGCCAAGAGTTCTGACCAACTGCCATAGAGCAGTTGGTTCAATAAATTACATTCAATTAACACAAATATGCAAAGAAATGTAATCCTTGCTCCGATAATGTATGTTCTAGCAATATATATATATATATATATATTAACGATTTGATTTTTATTCATCTCATCTTGTGTAATTGATGGTATAATTTTTCTTCCACAAGAGCTTAAATTATGAGATCTATGCTTATGGAACCTAAATCTTTTAATCTTCTAATATATATGTGAAAGTTCAGGGAGCACCTGATTCCCTCTCACCATCTTGTCAATCAGATTTATATAAATTAATTAATTAAATTTGAAAGCTACATAAACATGTTTTTAAACGCAATAGAGATGCAAGTAAAAAGCTAGATTAGAATTTCAAGAACCAAAGCAAAGCATCCACTGAGAAATATAAGATTTGAGTCGGAGTTGGAGCTCTACCTCTCTTTGCGCTTCTCCAGAAACCTCTGTAGCGACTTCTTACGAGCGAGAGGTAGATCTGCACACCCAAAGAAAAGAACATTTACTTAAAACACGGTTTACCGCTTCTTATTTTCAAGTCTAAATATTGATGGGAAGAATGTTTCGTAAAATTGGACGGGGACTGACCTCCATTCAGGCTCTGAAGTAGTGGACGAGTTGAAGACGCTGGGAGTTTTGGATCCGGTGATTCAGCAGTTTTGGGGACTCCTCCCTCAGCAAGTTTCAAGATATTCTCTGCCTGAACGATTAGCAACATAGCTTCAATCAGCCAAATGTAATCTGAATTTAGTGAAGATGAAACTCAAAAGATCAAAAAAGAATGTTCGATTGTTTACAAACCTGGTGGCTGGGGACATCAAAGACGGCAACGGTTCCGTTGTAGAAAATCGTCAATGGAGCCGTATGAGGACCGCCTTCAGCTCCACAAGAGTTGCTCCTGAAAATCGAAAGGATGAATGTCATTCGGAATGCAAAAGGCACTAAGCGAATAAAGAGAGAGAGGTTTAACTGACTGAAAATGCGTTTTTCAGTACCCAAAGGTAGGGGTGTAGACAGGCAAAGGGGGAAAGAGACTGTCATCGTGCTTGGGCGTCGAGGGGACGGAAAACGACGGCTTTGAGGCCAAGATTTCGCCACTTTCAGACGGTTTTGGAATGACAGAGCCAGATGTTATCACAGTCTTCAGGATATCGGGGTTGAGCTTCGAAATGACACTCTGAATATCTGCAGAAATATACATTACATAAATACCAAAATACAGAGAGGTAGCACAGAAGCAGAACAAATATATATATATATATATGTGTGTGTGTGTGTGTGTTTGTGTGGCGAACCTCGAAAGCTTCTTCGCCGATCAAAGAGGGTCTTCGTCTTGGGCTGAGGCTTGGCGGAGCCCTCTTTCTCCATTCGAAAGAAATCGAGTTCCACAGCTGATCTCGCCATTGCTGTTGTTTCTCCAACTCTTGATTGCTTGTTTTTGGTTATGGTTTTGGGGGGGATGGGTTTTGAGGTTCGGCGAACAAAAAGAGGGGTTGAGAGTATAATAAAACGGGAGTGGGTTGGGGGGTACAAAATGTGGAACGGCGAGGGGGATATTTATGAGAGGCACGAGATAAATGAGAAATAAACGGAGACTAGTACTAATTGGTCATTCTAGAAAGGGATGGCGGTGGGGTCTGTTTGGGACTCTTTTATTATAAAAGTCACGAATTCCACGAGGCGTGTCATGAGTTAAGGAACAGGCGGGCGGGAAGGCACGCAACCGGGGGCGGGCAACTGTCCACTTTGCCGGAAAGTGACAGCAGCCTCTAGACTATTATTATACTGTGCGGTCTACACATCTACTTTTCTTTCAATTAGACTTTTATATCACGTGTTTAAAATATGGATTTAGGAGGGTTGCTTGCTTTAATAAAAATTAAATTAAAAAAAAGAAAAGAAAATTATAATTACCCTTTTTCTAATATTTGGATAAATACATGTAAAATTTAAGCCATTTTAACATTATAATTACATTCCTTATTTCCTAAATACTATTAATGTTGGACTCGAAATATTAATTAAGTAGGGTTTTTATCAAACTTATTCTTCCCTTCTTTAGCATGTAACAAGTTTAAAATGATTTAAAACACTCTCATAAATCTTTATGCACTTTTAAGAATGAATTATTAAACAGTTTAAATTTATTTTGAATATTTTATATATTCAAGTAATAATAAGTAGGTTTTGTTATGTAAATATTTTAATTATGTCATTATTTTTATCCAATATTTAAAAATAACTATTAATAATTGAATTTACTGTAAACGACATTTAAAAAAAAGGAGGTACTATTAGTATAATTTATTAAATGATTGATATTTATCTATATTTAGCTACATATTTAAATAACTCATGTAAATTACCAAACAAGAATATTTGTTTACAAGGAAAATGACTATGGTATTAAATGGGTGGTTTTTTTTTTTAACTTGTCATTAAATTAATATCATTTATGGCATCAGCTTCAATTTTTAATATTTTTTTCTTTCTCTCCTCCTAAAATAGAGAGGGTATACCCATTTTCCTTCGTCAAGTTACTATTATTTCTTAAAATATAACATTTTCTATAGTAGAATAAAAAGTTAACAAAATCAAATCTAGTCCAAATGCCTTGAACAAAGAATAAGTAAAAGAAAAGAAAATTATCACTTTCTATTAGAAAAAATTAATACAAATTCTCAAGTATGAGTCTTAAGTTAGAGTTGATCATGGCCTAAAAGTTTGAGGGGCTGGTTCACTCGACGCGTATTTTAAAAAAGTTTGAATTGATATTTTAGGCTTATAATTTAAACTTAAAAAAAATAGATCGAACTTAAATTGTGATTTAGGTGTGGAATTAAGTCAGAAGACTTGGGGCTAGCCTAGTAAATTCAATAATTTTTTCAATTAAAATCAATATATATTTTTGGTGTCGAGCTGAGTTTGATAAAATTTTTAGGCAAAAGTGGGTGAGTTGAATTGAACTCGTTGTTATGTCTTCAACACTCAAACCCAAGCCCTAAATAATTAATTCTACTTTGAATATAAATATATATATATATATATATATTTTTAGTGGGATAATAGGTTGAGTAGTGGTTTTTGTATAAACCACAAGCCAAACTTATCTTTTACATGAGAATGCAATTGTTTTTAGTGAAATTACATAAAAAAACGTACTTTTAAAGGTACAAATGTTACATTTTGATGAACTTAATTTTTTTAAATTCTCAAAAAATAAATTTTAGAAATTTAAATTAATAAATTTTTATAATAAATTTGAAAATGCCGTTGAAATTTTGTTGTTATCTTCTTTTTCTTTTTAATGTTCATTTTTTTTCTCTCTCCAACGTTCATAGCATTTAGGAGATAAGTTGCACTTAATGCATAATAAGTTACACTTAGTGTGGAATAAGTTACACTTGTTACAAAATAAGTTATATATATTGCAAAATAAGTTACACTTGATGCATAATTTAGTTGCACATATTGCAGAACGAAGTCTACCTTTGAATGGTAGAGAGAGATCAAAACTTACTAATTTTTATTAACTTTTTATATTTTCTTCCAATTAAAATTTAAAACATATTACTTTTACATTAAATTTTTATACTTTATTTTTTACCCAACTTAATACCCCTTGATAACTAACATTAAAGATAGATGATATATCATAATTTTCTAAAAGAGAATATGGAAACATATAAGAGAATATTTAGAAATTATGATGGCGACAATGACGGCGAGACAGCGGCAAAATAGCAATAAGAAAACAATAAAAAAAAAAAAATTGTTGTGACAACTGCTAAAACAAATATGACTAAATAAAAGTAAGAAAACAACCAAAATTGCTAGGAAAGAGTACCAACAAAGGATGCAAAATAAACAGAACGGTGACAATTGCAGAACAACGACAAATGGGAGTGACTGCAAGATATACAGGTAACCAAAAACAGTACAAATTAGTAGAGAATTAATTAATAATTATGACAAAAAAAAATTATGACAATGGCTGTAAAGCAGCCTGCGAGACAGCAGCAAGAACTAGCGACAAAAATGGTCGCGAGAACAAAAGCAGTTGCAAAACTACGGAGACAATCACTGCAAGATTGAAGAGAAATTGATAGCGTATTTGGCTGGTTCTCAATTCTCTTTTTTTTTTTTTTTAAGTGCAATAAGAATTCTGTTTTAATCCACAAGAATATCATTTTTAAATTCACGAGCAATACAATAATATAAATTTTTAAAATTTTGAATAATATTTTTAATGACTCGAATGCTTAAAATCTAATATTACGGTGAGCAATTATATTAGCAAAAAAAGGATTAACCTATCTGAATCAAAATTATTATTTTTTAACTCTAACGAGATTTCCTAACTAGTTTGGAAATTTGTAAGTGCATTTAGTTTATTAAAATTAATCAAAATTCACTAATTTAGATAAATTTTTCTTTAATATTTTCTTCTAATTAAATTTCATAATATATTATTTTTATATTAAATTTTTAGACTTTTTTATCATCCAAACATGATCATAATCATGTTTCAATCCTATTTCTTTAAAGACAGAAGTAAAGTATTTCTAACTGATTTAGAAATTCATAATCTCAAGAGCAGAGTCAGAATTATAACATACTTTAAATTTGTAAGTCAAAATTTCATAAATTAAAGATCTCGTAGAGATTATATGGAATTGGGCTGTTTAAGAGATAAATTAAACTGTTAAAAAATAAGTTAGATTAATATTTTTTAATTCAAAGTATACTTAATAAAAATATTATTATTATTTGGCAATGGGCCAAAGCCGCAGCTGGCGGTGTGGATCCGCCTCTGTAAAATCCGGGTCAGGGGCAAGTCCGGTACATCTACGGTATCTTAATCTAATGGTTCGTAGGTGTACCAGACTTCTCCGGATCCGTAAAACCCTGTATCCTTGAGGACCGAAATAAAGTCTTGCGGGCTGTAATGCAGCAGTTGCGCAGGTCATGTCAGTGCAACCAGCGTAACGTGAACCCAAAACTCTTGTGAAAACTCAAGAAGCACGTGCTTCAATTTATTCTAAAAATATTATTTCCACGTGTTAGATAACAAGAACATCGCTATCAAATTACTGTTAAAACATGTATTGTTCAATTATGAAAGCGATGGGGACGGCAAAGGGGAAGTTCCAAAGTCACCCCATATGGCCACTTGACCCACCTAGAAGCTCTAATCCCACATTTTAATAACTGGGTAATGTTGTCTAATTTCTACATAAAATCAAACGTTGTGGGTCTCCTGGAGGGTTTTTTTTTTTTTTTTTTTTTTTTTTGTTCCTTTTTGTTGGCCACGTGTCAAACCCAAGAAACTTACCAAAATTTTCGCCTGTCGACCTAAAGATCAGCACGACCTCTGGCCGAATATCTCTTTTGTTTTGATTAGTAAACATGCAATTATGCAAATGTTGAAAGTTTAAACTACGGCGGCAGAAGATAGGACAAATGCAAATTTGAACCCGTAAATATGAAGATTCGGATGAGTCGCATTCCTTTGTCTCGTTCTTCACCCTTGGTCGAGTCGGGAGGCCACGACCTCCTTCGTTTATGGCTTAGTTTTTGAGAAGAAAAAAATTATTATTTTTTTTTTAGTATTTAGAAAAAAAAAAAGTTAATTTTTTAATAATTAGTTTTTTAATTTTTATTAATAAAAAATCTTTGTTCTTTATAATTTAAAAGAAGTTTAAAATATAATAAGATAAATTTGATAATTAAAAAAAAAACAAAGGTGTCATGTGGTTTGCTTTTTTATTTTCTGTATTCCCTTTTTATTTTTTATTTTAAGCTCATTTTCTTTTTTATTCTTTTAAAAATAAGAAAAACAATTCAAAACTCATTTAGTTACTTATATTTTCAAAATTAGTAAATAAGTTTATGTAGGAAATGAAAAATAGCAAAGAGTCCTTTTAGAGTTTTTAACAAAAAAAAAAATAAAAAAAGTCTCAAAATAAAGAAAATTAAAATATTTTTTATTTTCTCATTTTAAGATTTTTAACACATAAAATAAAAATAAAAAAATAAATCAAATATCACCTAAGTCATTAGAAGCTAATAGGCGTTCCAAAGAGCAGGCCCAGCCCAGGAGTGAGCCCATCAAGTCCCTGGGCTTGGGCAATACTCTGGACCAAGGGCAACCAAGGACAAAGGCCTGACCAGCAGCCAAGTTCAAGGGTCTGACCACCAATAGTCAAAATTAAGGGCCTAACCTAGTAACCTTGGGCAACTGTGGACCAAAGGCCGGCCCTGCCAAAGAGTGCCTACTTATGTGATGTACTTGCAAATATATATATATATATATATATGTTGTAGTTACAAGACACATAACATGATACCTTTGGACTCAGCCATATTAATAAGGCGGTCAGGTCACCTTATAATGTGTATTAGGTAATGATAATCTCTATTGATTGTGTTTTCCGATCGTTAACTTTGTGTTGTTTTACACGAATTTGTCAAGGCAAATGAGAGAAGGAACGTTGTGCTCCCGCAAGTTGAATTTTTTTTTTTTTTTCAATTACATTTTAAGAACGACTCAACTTAGAAGGAAATTAGTTAAAAGAAAATAATAATTATTTCACTATTAGTTATTGATTCAAAATTATTTTACTAGTTTGCACAATTATTTTTTCTCCAACAGTATGTTTAAAGTTGTCACAAATCTTTTTGGTAACAACTAGCCCCACGAATTTTGGTCGGTTTGGCATAAAAAAAAACTCTAAAAAATTCTATAAATCTCCAACAACCCATCTACCTCTAATTTTCTTGTCATCACTAATTTTAAAAAATTCAATATTTTGCCAAAAAAATAAAAAAATCTAAAAGTAGGTTAACCAAATGTGTAAATTTTTATACAATCATATTTTTCGTGTCGAAAGCTTTCAAACGGGTACCATTGTCACTATTTTTTGTAAATTTTTTTGAATCCGTAGGAACAAATTTGGAAACCCGTTCCCACAATTTGTTACTTTTTTAAAAAAAAGTGCCAAAATTAATCTCAAACCACATGTTATTTCAATTTATCTTTTTTTTTTTTACTCCAAACGGGATTGTCCACTACTGTTAACCTTCCTCTGAGTCCTCTCTCCCCTTCCGGAAAAAAAAAATACCAGATCATGCCATACAAAGTTGCCATTATTCTAAAACATTTTGAATAATTATTTTTTTGATGATTTTAATTTTACAGTAATTTATCGTATTAAAATCTTAAATCTATTATAAAATCTCTACTTAAACTAAATTTTTTATATCTAGTTTGTATGAATAGAATGAAATAGAATCCATTCTCACTTTAATCTATTCTCATGTTTAGTATTAAAAAATTAAGTTGGAATATTATTTTTTAGGAATAGTTATTTCCATATTAAGTAAGAAAAGGCATTTCACAATTTAAGTGATGAAATACTATTCCATTCCAATCAAATTTTGATCCAAAAATTGAAAAAATTTAAAAAAAAGCAACTATTTTGCGAATTATAAATTTCTCTCAATGACTCTCTTGGTTTGTAAATATGACCATTTTATCCTTGGATCCTATTTTTGGCTTAGATTTGAATTCAAGTTATAGAATAATTATTTTACCCTTGTGTCCCATTTTGTGCCTAAAGTTGTATTTCAGACTTTCTAAAAGAATAATAAAAATTCACTGTTATATTTTTTAATAATTAGACAAATTTTGGTTCAATCCAAACTCGGGTCGTAAAATGACCATTTTATCTCTAAATCTATTATTTGCCCAAATTTGTATTTTAGACTTTCCAAAATGTTAAAAAAATATACATCGACATATTTCTTAATAATTAAAAAACACTTTAACCCGATCTAAGCTCAAATTGTAAAGTAATGATTTTACTCTTAGGCTTATTTTTTGTCCAAATTAGCATTCTTAGCTGCCTTAAAAGATTAAAAAAAATATATCAATCAACATATTTTTTAATAGTTAACTAAGTTTCTGCCTAATCTGAATTTTGAATGTAAAATGACGATTTTTCCCCTAGTCCTTTTTTGGCCAAAAATTGTATTTTAGGCTTTCGAAATAATAAAAAATATGTATTGACGTGTTTCTTAATAATTAAGAAAATTTTAGTCCAATTCAGACTTGAGTTACAAAAAATGACTGTTTTACTCTTAAACCTTTTTTTTTAACTCATATTCGAGCTCTGAAAATAAAATTTATTTTTGTAATTTTAAAAAAATTTATTTTAGTAATTTTTATTATATCTCATTTTAATTTATCATATTTAAAATATGTAATCAAATAAAGAAAATTAAATATCCATTCCATTCCCTATAATTTTGTATTGATAACCAAATAAAGGAATAAAATAAGTATTCCATGCCATTCTTACCTGCAATCCCTTCTCACATCTCATTCAATTCATTTCCCTTCCATTCCCACACACCAAACATAGCGTAAGATTATTATATTTGAATAAAATTCTTTGATATTAAATTTATAGATGCGAATACAAATACAACTTAAAAAAAATTTTGAAAAATTGTTTGTGTTGAAGTACATTTACAACTTCACAACGTGAAAATTTTATCTGACTTCTCTTTTGTAAAATTAATTTGTTAGTTTGTACACTAAACATATTTGATTATTTAATTTAAATTTTAGGATAAAAACCAAACCAAATACATTTGAGCCTGAATTTCAATAATAATTTAAAAATGCTAGTACCATGTTCTTACGGAATTTTTATTTTTATTTATTTATATATATATTTTTAAGATGTGCAGATCAGTATCTCAACTATAAAGAAGCACGTTCTATAACAATCTAGGGTGTGTTTGTTGACAAAAAATTAGTCAAAAAGTACAATAAAAGTGAAAAGATGTGACATAAAGATGATATGTGGAGAAATTTAATTGAAAGACAATATAAAAAATTAGTTAAAATTAGTGAGTTTTGTTAGAATTTGGTGTCCCAAACGGGACTTAGTCATCTTTCACTTGAAAAATGCAAGGTGCTATTCAGGGATGGATTCCCATGTGTGGAAGCCACGACTACAACCGGGGATCGGCATATCACAAGGTACGCAGTATTTTAAACGAGCCAGATCGGTATGTCACGCAGTTTAATATGGTGCATTCTTAATGTGCCTAGGCTGAATATATTATAGTAGTTATATGATCAGGAGTGACAATTTTATCTACATTCAATTGCATCCCGTTGCATATTCTACTCGCTATGAATAAGAAATACCTTATCCACAAAATTTAATAGGGCAAAATTATGGATTGTACCCCAATAAGTGTGAATCAGATATGAGTAAGAGATTTTATTTTATTTATTTACCAACGAAATTTTTAAATAATAGTCTCAGAAAGACTTGGATAACAAAATCTTCTAATTAGAAAGGTCATCCCAACAACACTTTGCTTGAATTTGCAGTCATCTTACCATCACTTTGTTAAAGTTTGAAACAGATTTGAAATTTGTGTACCTTTATTTGTCCTAATAAAGTACCCGTTACCTGTTTTACGCTACTTGTTAAATATCCTATTAATTTATTATATTTTGTAAGTTATCTAAGTATTAATTTATATAATATTAATATTAAATTATATTTTTTTATGTTAAACAATACACCACATGATAAAAATAACAATATATAGGGAGCATTTGGAGTGTCGAAAAATAACGAAAAATATAATTTGAATAACTTTTTAGTATTGAATGCGCAACTATCAAATCACGTTTTTAAAAGATGAAAAGTGTCGTTTTTTACTTTTATGTCAGTTTTTCGGAAAGAGAATCCATTCAAACGGTTTTATATCAAAATTTTTTGTAAGTCATTGAAAAGTTTTTGGGATTTATAGAAAAGTTTTTAATGTTTGTGAAAGTATTATTGAGGTTTATAAAAAATTTATCGGGCTTTGTAAAAATTTGTTTGGATATGTAAATATATATAAATTTATAGAAATTTCACGAAATACGAAAATGAGAAAATGTGTTAGAGAATTTTGAAAATTTTAAATATTTTTCCTAATTTTCAACACACCAAATAGATAATATTAATAAAAATAACCTAATAAAATTATTAAAGTTGCGTAGTTTGATACTTGTTCAAATGACCAAAAAAGAAAAAAGGAAAAAAGAAAAGAAAAGGAAAAAAAAATAAAAAGAGAGAGAGAAGAAGATGTGATATACTTTTTTATCCTCCTACATCTCTATTGAAGGTATTATATATTGCTCTTTCTCTTTCATAAAAAATGAGGTTTCCCTTGCACTAATTCTTGTGAAAGAAAATGAGGTTTCCCTTGCACTAATTCTACACAAGGGTCATATCAAATTATTTAGCGGTCTAAAGTTTAAAAAAAAAAAATTAGTCCTAAAATTTTTTCATACATGCGACTTCTTGAACTACAAAATTAAGAATTAAAATTTTACATTTAAAATGCTCCAATATCGTACTCTCATAATTTAGATAATATACCTAAAACTAGATGATTTCAAAAAAAAAAATTAAATTTTTGTGACAAAAATCAGTGGCGGATCCAGGATTTGGACTTATTGGGGTCAAACCAACAAGTATAAATTTTTACTTGTATATAATGTACTAAAAGATAATGGATAGTGTGCCTAATATAAAAGTAAAGGCAAAATTTGTAAATTATTTGAGATATTGGGTTGATTTATTTTGGAAAAAATATTTTATGGTGCAAAATTTCAAAAATACCCTAAAATTATACTATTCACATAAATTTGCACTTGCACACAATGTACTAAAAAGATAATAGGTAGTGTGCCTAACATAAAAGTAATGGTGAAATTTGTAAATTATTTGAAGTATTGTGGCAATTTATTTTGAGAAAAATATTTTATGGGATAAAATTACAAAAGTACTCCAAAAATTTTGTTATTTCCTACAAAAATTTTACTTCTAATGGGGTCAGTTGACCCCCTTACCCCTTCTTGTGTTTTCATTGGCAAAAATCATATAAAACAAAAAAAAATAACCAAAAAAAATTAAACTATTGCTATGCACAATGGTGCACCCAAAAAAATGATGGAGAGATAGGCAAGAGAATTTTTTTCAAATAAAAAAATAATCGAACTAAGTGTTGGAGTCTCTGATGACACAAAGGCACATGAATTGTGTTCTGAAATAGTATTTTAAGGCACCTTTCACCATTCTATTCCCTTTGATAAGGGCTTGCATATTGATAAACTAGCATGATACCCGTGCAAAGCACGTTTACTTGCTCTTCCCTTAACCCTTTCTCAATCTCAACTCGAGACTCTCCCTCCTCCTTTCACGTAAGACAACTGCCACATCAATGATTGTCTTTTATTATATATATATATAAGCACCATCAAAGACAAAAATACACAAATGGTAATTCAATCTCAATAACTTCAACTATGTTGGCTTCTGCAGTTATATATAAAGCACTAACCCATGCATATAACATAATTCAATCTCGGCGAAATTCATCTTGGAATTGACCAAAGAAACGGCGACGACGGCGGGGCCTCTACCTAGAGAAAAATAAATTGGGTTTCACGTCTCAGGGGACCAAAACCGTATCTTTTATTTCCTTATATAGCATGCTCTCATCAAGCACATTTAAAAGAAAATGAGCAGTTACCACTCCCAATCGTGGGCAACTTCCATGAACCAACAAACATGGGAAAGATAAATGTTAGACCATTTCAAAAATTTGGTATCCCGAAAATAATGTAATATATCTAATTAAATATCTACAAAAATCACTTGAAGCACCAAAAACAAAAATGTAGTAAATCTTTGTTTGGCACTTGTATTCGTAAATTCATGGACAGAGACATAAGATTAGGATATAAATTTTTCATATTGCCAAACAAATCTTGAGTCAACAAACATTTCAAAGAACACAGTAGGCCAGTACAAAATTGGAACCAAAACAGCGAACAGAATAAGAAGAACAAACTGATTGATTGATGATAAAAATCATAATAACATCACCTAATGCGTCGTATAGAAATTAACAAACCTAAATGTTGTTACAGTACCAATCTCCACAGCATGAACATAAACCAAAGAAAAAAAGGAGAAAAGGATTGGAAAGGGGATACAGTAGGAGAAGAGGGGATAGAGGAGGGAAGAAAAATGAGAAACATGGCTGAAAATGAAGCTGCTGAAGAACGAGACTTCTGGAGTTAAATGCAAGAGTTTGGGAAGCTCAATCTTGACTGCTCAACATGGGCACAGCTGGAAGGCTGGAAATTGTTACCAAATTTGGGCCATCAGATGGCTTGTTACTGGGGTGACGTGGAAAAATCTGGTGTAGCCTCAAACCTACTCAACCAACACCCTTCAGCAACTCAAGATCCAACGGTGGATTGTTATTCCACTGTCCAAAGCATTGAAGTGACAAATGAATGGTCTAAAGGACAGCCGAGGGGACATCAGCAGCTAGCAAAGGAAAATGACACACTCCACCTAGATTCTAGAAGGGGCAATGGTGACAATTCAGCTGACTTCAAGATCATGGGTGGGTCAGAACTTAAGTTGGGCTGATATGAAAATACTTGGGCTTAGTTCCAGATCAGTCTACACCAGCCAATGAAAGCCTCATCACTCGGCCCACTCACTGTTTCTCAACCATCTGCAATTTAGTATTAATAGCCCAAGTTAGTTAAGGGTTAAAGCCCAGCTCAATATGTAATAATACAATTACCATATTACCCAATGTGTATGGGTATAAATAGAAAGATGTAGAACATAGAAGGGGGATGAAATTTGTAAGAATTACAGATTTGCAAACTGGAGGTTACCACCCTCAAAGTGGATCTATTCTCAATTCAAGTACCCATTTCTGCTTCTCCAATTTTCTTTAAGTTTTTCTTGCAATTCCTCATCAAAATAGGAAGATCCAAGAGATCTGGGAATGGCTCACACCAATTGGTATTAGAGCTAGCCATGGCAGACAACACGAGATCCATTGCAATGCAAACTAAAATGATGAATCTGCACATGAGAATGCAACAATTATTTGAATCCAAGTTTGAAGAGTAAGACAGGAAGATAGCAGATCTATCTAATCACTTAAGTGCACTTGCTAGTCACAGTGGAGGCAATCAGGCGGAGATAGATGAAGGTACTTCTCATACTGCTAATTTTTTAGATCAAACTGGGGGTAGTACTCAATCTTTTCAAGGGATTCATGCTCGCTCCATCAAATTGGAATTTCCCCGTTTCAATGGAGAAAATCCAAGTGAGTGGGTGTATAAAGCGAACCAATTCTTTACTCACTATGAGGTGCAAAAATCTCGGAAACTTATGATCATTTCCATGCACATGGAAGGCAAGGCATTAGTGTGGTTTCAAGATTTGGTAAATTCTGGTCAAATGGGAAACTAGGATGAATTTACTAAGGCATTACAAACCAGGTTTGGGGAGAGCCCCTATGAAGATCCAATGGATCTATTAATCCGGTTGAAGTAAGGGTCCACTGTAGAAGACTATAAGTCCAAGTTTGAAGCTCTAACTAACAGAATCACTGGTCTTAGTGAAGCTCACAAATTAAGTTTCTTTTTAACTGGGTTAAAGGAAGAAATAAGGTATGCCGTGAGAATGTTTAACCCTAGGGATTTAACTGCTGCCTTTGGTTTAGCTAGGCTGCAGGAGGAGAATCTAGCTGTCACAAAAAGGGTCCAGCCTAAGTCTAGCAATGTGAACAACATTGTCAGCTATCACAAGAACCCAATCCTTATGGGGCCAACCAAATTCCCCACATGGAAGGAGATTCCTAAGGTTCTGCCTAAGAGCGATGCTAGCAATAAACACAAAGCCCTAATAGTCCATAAATTGCCTGTTAAGAAGCTTAGCGCAGAGGTGAAGGAGGCACGGAAGGAATAGAAATCACAAATGTAAAAAGCCCATGTTATTTGTGTTGGAGACTCTTTTTGACTCAGAACAGGAGCTGGATTGCGAAGACACTAGTATTGGAATGGATGAAACTTCCTTAGTGGAGAAGCAACTTAAGGAGCATGATCAAGAGGCGAAAATTACTCTTCACGCTATTACAGGTACTCCCCAACCTTAAACCCTCAGGTTGATTGGAATGATAAATGAAAAAAATGTGGGTTATACTCATTGATTCAGGTAGTACTCATAATTTCATGGACCCTAAAGTGGTCAAGGTAAGCAACTTAAAGGAGGAGAAGGGACCTTCTCTAGCAGTTAAGGTGGCTAATGGGGAAAGGGTGGAGAGCGTTGGGTCTAGCCCAAAAGTTCCAGTGAAGATTCAGGGTCACAGCTTCATTATAGATTCTGTGTTATTACCATTGGTGGGTTGTGATAGGGTATTAAGAGTACAGTGGATGAGAACCTTGGGAGCCATTTGTTTTAATTTTGAAAAGTTGACTATGGAATTTAAAAGTCTAGGGGGGCCAATGTGTTTGAAAAGATTGGGAAGGAAGGAAACTCTTGTTGAAGAGGTTGAATTTAACAAATTAAAGGCCAGTCCACTTAAAGGGTTGCTGTTGCAGATTGTTAATGTACCTGAGTCAGTGGAGACTAAGAAGGGAAATTCCCTAGTTAGTAAGAGGTTGGTTGAACTGCTAGAAAAATATTCAGATGTATTTTTGGAGCCTAAGGGGCTGCCACCTGTACGAGGTCATGAGTATAGGATCACTCTTCAACAGGGGACTAATCCTGTTTCGGTTAAACCCTACAGGTATCCCCATTACCAGAAGGAATAGATAGAGAAGATTGTTCAAGATCTACTAAATTCTGGGTTAATACAACCAAGTCAATCTCCTTTTTCTTCACCTGTCATTTTAGTGAGAAAGGCAGATTGCACCTGGAGAATGTGTGTGGACTACAGGGCTCTGAATTAGGTAACGGTTAAGGATAAATATCTTATTCCAGTGGTTGATGAACTATTGGATGAATTACATGGAGCTACTATTTTTTCTAAATTAAACTTGAGATCTGGTTATCACCAAATTAGAATGGCAGAGGAGGACAGAGAGAAAACGACATTTAGAACCCATGCGGGACATTATGAGTTCTTAGTCATTCCCTTTGGGTTGACTAATGCCCCAGCCACCTTCCAAAGTTTGATGAATGAGGTGTTCAGACCTTATTTGAGGAAGTTCATATTAGTATTCTTTGATGATATACTCATATATAGTAAGACAGAAGAAGAACATTTGAGGCATCTAGATCTTGCCTTGGAGATTTTAAGGAGTTATAAGCTATACGCTAAAAAAGAAAAATGCAGGTTTGCCTATTTGGATATAGATTATTTAGGGCATCTTATTTCTAAATATGAGGTGAGGGTTGATCCTAAAAAATTCCAAGCTATGGTGGAATGGCCAACTCTTAAAACAATCAAATCCTTAAGAGGATTTTTGGGGCTCACTGGGTATTATAGGAGGTTCATAAAAGGATATGGGGGCATTGCTAGACCTTTAACTGAATTATTAAAAAAGAATTCATTTAAGTGGTCTGAGCAAGCTGAAAAGGCTTTTAAGGAGTTGAAACTAGCAGTGGTTACTCCTCCTGTGTTGGCATTACCTAATTTTTCAAAGGTTTTTGTAATTGAGTGTGATGCTTCTGGAATGGGAATTGGAGCAGTGCTAATGCAAGAAAAGAGACCTATAGCTTTTTTTAGCCAGGCATTAAAAGGGAAACTATTACATTTGTCTACTTATGAAAAGGATTTATTTGCATTGGTGCAGGCTGTTAAAAAATGGAGGCCTCACTTGTTAGGACAGTCTTTGTGGTTAAAACAGATCATCACAGCCTTAAATTCCTATTGGTGCAGAAAATAGGAACCCCCACTCAACAAAAATGGGTGACTAAGCTCATCGGCTACACTTTTAATATAGAATACAAGAAGGATGTGGAGAATAAGGTTGCTGATGCACTCTTTAGAATATATGAATCAGAGATCCAAGAAAAGAAGAAGGCCGTAATGCTATCCTTAGCTATCAGCAAGCCCTACCCCACCATTTTTTTGGAGATCAAGCAAGCCTATGAAAATGATGCAAAAATACAATCAATAACAAAGAAGATGGAGCAAGAGATTATTGGTATGCAGAGATTTTCATTCAAGCAGGATCTGTTGTTCTACAGGGGCAGGTTATATGTTCTTAATGTACAGGCAATTAAAAGGCAGATACTTCAGTATGTACATAATGACCCTGTGGCAAGACATGGTGGCTACTAGAAGACTTTACAGAGAGCTATCAAGGAGTTCTATTGGCCAAAAATGAAATCAGAGATCAAACAATGGGTTAGAGAGTGTGACGTGTGCAGAGGTGCAAGTATGAGACAATTCCCTCTCCAGGTTTGCTTTAGCCTCTTTTTATACCTATTAGAAATTGGGTCGATATTTCTATGGATTTTATTGATGGGCTTCCAAAATCAAAATGGGCTACTATTATTTGGGTCATAATTGACAGATTATCAGAGTATGCTCATTTAATTCCTATATCCCATCCTTACACAACCTCTCACTTAGCTCAGATATTTATGGAACATGAGTTTAAACTTCATGGGTTGCCAGAGACAATCATCTCAGACAGGGATCCCTCTTTTACTAGTGGGTTTTGGAAGGAACTTTTTCATTTAATGGGGACTAATTTACACTTTAGTTCCAGCTATCATCCTCAAATGGATGGCCAGACAGAGGTAACTAACAGGTATGTTGAGACTTATTTGAGATGCTTAACTTCAAAAACTCCGAAGTTGTGGTGTACTTGGTTATTTTTGGCCAAATGATGTTATAATACAAGCTACCATTCAGCCACCAAATTAACCCCTTATGAGGCACTCTATGGGGTCCCGCCCCCAACGCTCAGGGATTATGTTCCTGGTCTATCAAAGGTTGCAGCGGTGGATGAGATGTTACACAGTCATGCTAGGGTTCAAAAATTACTTCAGGAGCATTTAAAAATAGCACAAAACAGAATAAAACAGCAAGCAGATAAAAATCGCACGGAAATAACATTCAAAATTGGAGATTGGGTATATGTTAAACTACAACTGTATCGGCAGCTTTCCATAAAACAGAAGAAAAATTTGAAGCTTTTCCTTCGGTAATACAGGCCATACAAGATTAAGAAGGTAATAGGAACAGTGGCGTAGCAGTTGGATCTACCAAGTCACAACCAAATCCATCCCGTGTTTCATGTTTCTCAACTCAAGGAAAAATTAGGGAGGGAGAAGTTACCTTCCACCTTTTTACCATTGGTGGATAAAGCTGGACACTTGGTACCTGAACCCGAGTGTATACTAGAGATCCGAGATTGAAGACGCGGAAAAAGGGAGTTCCAAGAAGCTCTTGTCAAATGGGTGGGACAAACGGCCAAGGAAGCAACATGGGAACCTTTGAAAAGAATACTCCTCGAACATCTGAACCTTGCGGGCAAAGTTCCTTCTGATGGAGGAGGGAGTTGTTACAGTACCAGTCTCCACAGCATGAATATAAACCAAAGAAAAAAAGGAGAAATGGATTGGAAAAAGGGATACAGTAGGAGAAAAGATAATAGATGAGGGAAGAAAAATGAGAAACATGGCTGAGAATGAAGCTGCTGAAGAACGGGACTTCTGGAGTCAAAGGCAAGAGTTTGGGAAGCTCAATCTTGACCGCTCAACATGGGCACAGCTGGATGGCTAGAAATTGTTACCAAATTTGGGCCGTCCAATGGCTTGTTACTGGGGCGACGTGGAAAGATCTTGTGTAGCCTCAAACCTGCTCAATCAACACCCTTCAGCAACTCAAGATCCAACGGTGGATTGTTATTCCACTGTCCAAAGCATTGAAGTGACAAATGAATGGTCTAAAGGACAGCCGAGGGGACATCAGCAGCTGGCAAAGGAAAATGACACACTCCACCTAGATTCTAGAAGAGGCAATGGTGACAATTCGGCTGACTTCAAGATCATGGGTGGGTCGGAACTTAAGTTGGGCTGATATAAGAGTACTTGGGCTCAATTCCAGATCAGTCTACACCAGCCAATGAAATCCTCATCACTTAGCCCATTCACTGTTTCTCAACCATCTGCAATTTAGTAGTAATAGCCCAAGTTAGTTAGAGGTTAAAGCCCAGCTCAATATGTAATAATACAATTACCATATTACCCAATGTGTATGAGTATAAATAGAAAGATGTAGAACGTAGAAGGGGGACGAAATTTGTAAGAATTGCAGATTTGCAAACTGGAGGTTACCACCCTCAAAGTTAATCTATTCTCAATTCAAGTACCCATTTCTGCTTCTCCAATTTTGATCTCCAATTTTCTTTAAGTTTTTCCTGCAATTCCTCATCAAAATAGGAAGATCCAAGAGATCTGGGAAGGGCTCACACCAAATGTTATTTATTTTTTGTTTCCTCTACTCAAATTAACGTAATAAAAGATGGAAACACAAATATTGTTTTCCTATTTCTTATATCAAGCAACCTTATTCTTGTTGGGGAAGAAACCCATGAGCCTGCTAGCAAAGTTCTAGTAAGTGTACATGAAAACATACCAGAAGATCACAAATTGGGTTAGAGATCTGCAAGAAGATCACAAACCAAGGAAAACCTATTCTATGGCTGTGTACTGTTGGTAGAGCTCGGCAGAGACGTTGGTCTCGGAGATGGCGGAGTAGTGGTGAGGGAAGTGATTGTGCTGGAAGCAGAAGGGGAAAATCCAAATGAGAGCGGTGAAATCAACGTGAGAAAAGGGGTTAAGGACAGTGGTATAGGTTTTGCAGTGGAGTGGCGCGTAAGGGAGCGTGGGGATATTCGGGTTGAACCGAATCGGAGATATTGAGGCGGTGATTGGGATCACGCACTTGCTAACCTCCATCGTTGATATCCTCCAGATCTATCTATACCATTTTTGACATCTTCTCTGCTTTGCTTTTCTGAGTTTTTGTTTATTTTTTTTTTCTAGGTTTTGAACTTTTTACAGAAAGAAATTAGAGTAGAGAGAGAAGGCGAACCTTTAGGAAAAAGAAAATGGTGCAGGGTCATCGAAAAAATGAATGGTACTTTCGTTTGTTCACCACAGACTTTTATGAGCTCTATAGCACACTTGCACTTATCCTAAGTATGAATCACATTTCAATGATTCTATCAGATTTGTCATTTTTGTGAACAGTGTAAGGGTATTAGTGTATATTGTTAAAGTATAAGGGTGTAAGTGACTATGTGCCGAAGTATAAAAGTATGAAGGTAATTTTTCCTCTTTAAAATTTACGAGTAATGGGGCGGCTTAGGATACAAAATAAGATAACTGTTAGATTGTGGGGGAATGGTAAATATAGTATACTTGATAGGTACTACCTTAACCAACCCCGATTACCTTAATTATAAGATACTCAATATGTATCACCCAATTACCGCCTAAATTATCAGTATTAATTACCTATTTATTGGTATCGTGCGGGATTTATCAAATTACTAATTCAAATTACTCGATTACCAATCTAAATTATTGAGTA
This sequence comes from Vitellaria paradoxa, assembly GCA_019916065.1. Classification (NCBI taxonomy): domain Eukaryota; kingdom Viridiplantae; phylum Streptophyta; class Magnoliopsida; order Ericales; family Sapotaceae; genus Vitellaria; species Vitellaria paradoxa. The sequence continues at coordinate 14,114,475 of CM034233.1, forward strand.
CCTGAATTTACGTAAATAATATTATCAATTTAGATATTAAATTATATATCTATTGTGTTTAAAGAATGTTCATTTAATCGTGAGAAGATGCAAAAATGCGGAAACTAAAAGCAAATATCCGCACATAATAGGAGGAAAGCCGAAGCTACTTATTTTTCCTTCTCTTCAACCCGAAGTTCAATTCTTTATTTGTATAAATAAGGTTTAGATTCTAATAGCAAATAACTCAAGATTCTGATACTAAATAATTTGTTTTGGACTTAAGATTTAATTCTCAATGTAATGAAGTAGATGAACACAATTTTTATTTTATTTTCCTTTTTAGCTTAATTATAGCAAAGGTTTAAGACGAGATCAAATATGAGATTTTTTTAAATTTTATTTTTATAAAAGTAATATAATAAATTTTCCTAAGTAAAAAAAAATTTAAAAATTTTTATGTAAATATAATATTTTTACTCTTATAAGATGTAAACTTACTTATAAAGCTATTGTATTCAAATAATCTTTAAGCCTTCTTTTTAATCCTTATTCTTGATGTAACCGTTTTATATTTGAAACTTATGGATACCCAATTATCCGACCAGTTAGGGATGATAGTTGATTAAAAATATCTATTAGATCCCTGCCTAATTCAAGTTTTTTTTTTTTTTTTTTTTGTATCTCACGGATTCTGTATCTGATTCTGATCTGATCCATTACTATCCATAGAGACAAGAGAGAGATAGGAACAGAGAAGCGAGAGAGTTAAGATTTAATGGAGGGAAAACAGATTGACGATTATTAATTTTTCCCCTTTTCTAGGTTGTGCGGAATTCTTGGGTGCATCGGATGTATATGTATATATATGGGAAAATTGTATCCAAGTCATACTTTATAATCTTTTAAGACTATTAGTCATACCAAAAAAAAAGTATTGCTTTTAAGTTACATTAATGTGGAAAGTTTTGTATTTAAGTCACACTTTTGAGTGGGTCCCACGAGTTTGTTTTAAATATAATTTATAATATGACTTAAATGCCCTTTTTTCTATGATTAACTGAGATGAAGTTGCCGAAAATTATGGAACCGGGAATCACGTTTTCCTTTTTTGTTTCATTCCTTATAAATTGCGTGAAGATATAGTGAGATAAAAATCTGTTAAAGGATTATATACGAAGGAATACACACAGATTATGCAAATTTGAGCTGTGAGATTAACGTCAGTCGAAGGCATACATACGGATCTGGATTACGCATTTAAACACATGTCTGTGGTACTGTTTTTTTAAGGATGCATGCTCATTCAAAAACAGTACTGCATGACTCTATCATGCAAACATCACATGTAAACACAAAAATAGTTCACATATCAAACGAATGACCGATAATATCGCATGTGTGACAGTACCACATGTTTGCGGTACTGTTTTTTTTAGGATGCATGCTCATTCAAAAACAGTACTGCATGACTCTATCATGCAAACATCACATTTAAACACAAAAATAGTTAACATATTAAACGAATGATCGACAGTACCGCATGTGTGACAGTACCACATGTCTGCGGTACTGTTTTTTTTAGGATGCATGCTCGTTCAAAAACAGTACCGCATGACTCTATCATGCAAACATCACATGTAAACACAAAAATAGTTCACATATCAAACGAATGACCGACAATACCGCATGTGTGACAGTATCACATGTCTACGGTACTGTTTTTTTTAGGATGTATGCTCGTTCAAAAACAGTACCGCATGACTCTATCATGCAAACATCACATTTAAACACAAAAATAGTTCACATATCAAACGAATGACCAACAGTACCGCATGTGTGACAGTACCACATGTTTGCGGTACTATTTTTTTTAGGATGCATACTTGTTCAAAAACAGTACCGCATGATTCTATCATGTAAACATCACATGTAAACACAAAAATAGTTTACATATCAAACGAATGACCGACAGTACCGCATGTCTGCGGTACTATTTTTTTAGGATGCATGCTCGTTCAAAAATAGTACCGCATGACTCTATCATGCAAACATCACATTTAAACACAAAAATAGTTCACATATTAAACGAATGATTGACAGTACCGCATGTGTGACAGTACTACATGTTTGCGGTACTGTTTTTTTTAGGATGCATGCTCGTTCAAAAACAGTATCGCATGACTCTATCATGCAAACATCACATTTAAACACAAAAATAGTTCACATATCAAACGAATGACCGATAGTACCACATGTGTGACAGCACCAGATGTTTGCGGTACTGTTTTTTTTAGGATGCATGCTCGTTCAAAAACAGTACCGCGTGACTCTATCATACAAACATTACATTTAAACACAAAAATAGTTCACATATCAAACGAATGACCGACAGTACCACATGTGTGACAGTACCAGATGTCTGCGGTACTATTTTTTTAGTATGCATACTCGTTCAAAAATAGTACCACATGACTCTATCATGTAAAGAATGGTGCTGTTTTAATGAGGTACTGTTTTATTATGCGGTACTATTTTTTATGCGGTACTGTTTTTATGCGGCATTGTTTTATTATGTGGTACTGTTTTTTATGCGGTATTGTTTTATTATGTGGTACTGTTTTCCTAAACAGTTTTGATTTTGTTTCTAAAAATCGATTTTGCTTGCTTTGTAAAGAAGATGGAAAGTCGCGGAATTAGGTTTTTCTCAAACAGTTTTGATTTTGTTTCCAAAAATCGATTTTGCTTGCTTTATAAAGAAGATGGAAAGTCACGGAAGTTATGAGTAAAATGTGCACTATTTTCGGATAAAACTGACAGTTTTGAAATGTAGTGAAAAACGCGTGATGTCCTTTTTTGTCTTTTTGTTGCAAGTGTGACTTATTCACAAGTAATTTTTTTGGGTATGACTTAAATCATTATAAGTCCATAAATAGTGACCGGCTTCCAAAAACCCCTATATATATTATATGTAAATATATGAGGTCTTAAATTTATTTGAGCCCTTTCCCCTCCCAACATCGTCTGGAATTATTAGGGCAATATATATATAGAGGGGGCCTTAAATTCACTTGGGAGTCTGGGACCGTAGGCGTCGCGTAACTTGCCTAATGGCATAGTCGACCCTCATGCTACATTATTAATGATTAAAATGTCATTCAATTTATATTTCTATGTTTAATTTTTATTATTTATTTTTTTATTTCAAAGTTCATATTTTAAGAATATTAAAAACGTATTTAATTTGACACTTTATATTTTATTTCAATTTTTTTATTTTGAATTAAGAATATTCAAAATGACTTTTAACCATTTTACATTTAATATGTAAGTTCATTTTCTGTTTTTAAAACAGATTTTGAAAACATGTGTGACCAACACATTTAAGCTATTTTTCTTTTTCAAAAATACAAAATAAAAAATGAGTTTACAAGTATACTAAATAACAATTAAATTTTAGGTTATCTTTTGCGTCTACCCATATCCAATTATGATTTATAATTTTGATAAATGAGCAAGTGGTTTGTGGTATTAAACTTATTTATAAAATAAAAAGATTTAAAAACAAATAAAAAAAATTTTAATACTTATTTTATAGTTTAAAATTTGAACATTTGTATTAATATTCACAAATAAAAATAAAATAACACAATAGCAAGCAAATAATAAAAATAAAATAAAACAAAAAAAATTATAATACATTTTATAAATTATAAAGTTGTAGTCCTATTATAATTGTACAATATTTTTTAAAACTCATTTAAATTCTAATATTTATATCAATTAATTAACTTTATATTTTTCTGAAATGTTTTAATTATGAAAAATAATAATTTTATTATGTTAATTTAAAATAATTCATGATAATATTTGTTCTGGTACATATTACTTGGCTAGGTTTTCCCAAACCTAGCTAGTTTTGTCAGAGGAAATCATGAGCTATCCGAAAATTGGGGATCGGATTTAGGCGCCTCATTTTCCTCACAAAAATTGAGTTCAGTTTGTCGATTAATCCAAAGGAGAAAGAGAAACGTCGAACGAATTTAAAAAAGCTCGCCATTTTCAAACGCTGCAGAGCACGATGACGAATTACTTCCCACAAGAGATTTTGGAGCAGATACTGGGGCGCATCACGTCGCAGCGAGATAGAAACGCAGCGTCGCTGGTCTGCAAGTCTTGGTACAAGGTCGACAGGAACACTAGGCACGCGGTCTTCATCGGGAATTGCTACGCTCTCACTCCCGATAGGCTGATCAGGAGGTTCCCGGAGGTTAAGTCAGTCACCTTGAAGGGAAAGCCCAGGTTCGCCGATGGTACTTCCATCCCCGGTGACTGGGGTGGCTCTGCGCATCCTTGGGCAGTGGCCCTGGCCGAGAAATGCCCTAATCTCCAAGAGCTTCGGTTGAAGAGGATGGTTGTCTCGGACCAGACCCTCCTTTTGATTTCAAAATCTTTCCCCAGTTTTAAGTCTCTCGCCTTGATCCGTTGCCATGGGTTCAGCACTGACGGTCTCGCTGCCATTGCTGCTAACTGCAGGTTTTGAAAACGAACAAAGTTCTGATTTTTTTTTTTTAAGTTTATTCGTAGCCTCAAAATTGCTTGCCTTGTTTAGATATGCTATTGTTATGCAATTTCAGTTTCATCTCTGTTAGAGCTATATGCATACGTATACTTGTGGGAAATAATATTCTAACTGATGAATTTGAAAATTTAAGATGTTGTGTGAATTGTGAAACAAAATGTCCTTGTTCAATCGTAAAGTTCAGATGAATTACATTATTTATCAAAAAAAAAAAAAGTTTAGCTGAATTTATGTGTTTTATTCCAATGAAATTGGTGTGCTATTTTGTAAAATTCCTTCTATTATTCTAGTATGATTTTCCTTGCCACCTATTATTAGTGTTTTCTATTTCAAGTTGGGAACAAGATTAGCAATTGATTGTCATTAGATAGAACATTGGTTGGGATGTAATAGTATTGATATTAGAACAAGCTTGTGTTTGTGATTGTGAAGCTGCTGCATCATTTGCGTGAGTAGTTATCAAACTGGATTGTGTGGAAGTGGAAATTTGTAGAACTAGTTTGTTGAGATTGTATCTGTCTTATAAATGTAGGTTTCTCGAGCACTTGGATTTGCAGAAATCTGAGGCTGCTGGGGATTACAGAGGACATTGGCTTAGTTGCTTTCCTGAAAGCTGTACTTCCCTCATCTCTCTGAATTTTTCTTGTCTCAAAGGAGAAGTAGACTCAGTAGTTCTCATGAAGCTGGTGGCTAGATGTCCAAACCTCATGAGTCTAAGGTTGAACGGTGCTGTGCATAATCCTAATCTGCCAAAAATCCTAATGGAGGCTCCTCAACTCATGGAGTTAGAAATTGCTCCTGATTTCACATTCGGAAATGCAGCGTCATACACCAGACTATGCAAAGCTTTCCGAAAATGCAAATCAATTAAGAATCTGAGTCTATCTGGTGTTCTGCATCTTTCCCCTTCCTGTTTGAACGCCATATCACCACTCTGCTCGAATCTTATTTCCTTGGATATGAGCTCTGCGCCAGTGGTTCGGATTTCTGGGTTCATGGCCCTTATCAAAAAGTGCTGTAAACTTCAACGCCTATGGGTATGAGTGTGATTTTTAGCTCATTCTAGCTACTATTGTCACTTACCTTGTTTTGAAGATAAATAATTTAAAATTCTAATGATCACTGCAGATCTCGGATTCTATTGGAGATGAGGGGCTAGCAGTTGTTGCTTCATCTTGTAAGGATCTTCAGGATCTGAGGGTATTTCAATCTTATCCCCACGTTCAGGTGAATCATGCTGTAACTGAAGAGGGTCTGGTGTGTATTTCCATGGGCTGTCCACTGCTACGTTCTTTGCAATTCCTCTGCCAGCAGATGACAAATGCTGCCTTAATAACTGTGGCTAAAAACTGTCCCAATTTGTCTAGGTTCGGATTATGTATTGTTGATCCAAGGAAACCTGATCATACCACTTTGCAACCCCTGGATGAAGGCTTTGGGGCAATTGTACACTCATGTAAGGGACTTAGGCGACTCTCTCTCTCTGGACTTCTTACTGACAAGGTTTTCCTTTACATTGGAATGTATGCCGAGCAATTGGAGACCCTTTTAGCCCCGTTTGCTGGGGATAGTGATAGAGGAATACTTTGTGTCTTAAATGGTTGCAGAAATCTTAAGAAATTGGAGGTTAGGGCTTGTTCTTTTGGCGATGCTGCACTTCTAGCTGATGTAGGGAAATACGAATTGATGCGATTCCTTTGGATATCATCCTGTGAAATTACCCTGGGAGGCTGCAAGGTTCTTGCAAAGGAGATGCCTTCACTGAACGTAGAGGTCATAAATGAACAGAATCAAATGGAAGATTATCCTGATGACGGGTTGAAAGTCAAGAATTTGTACCTTTATCGGACGCTAGATGGACCGCGGAATGATGCACCTGCATTTGTTTGGACTTTGTAATCATGCTTTGTTTTTCACACTGGGTGACAACAGGCTCAAAGGTAGTTGCTTTCTGTTTTGGCAGAGGTGTGTTGTTTTCAAGAGGTTTCAAATTAATGATTTGGAAGTCTAATTGTGGGTAAATGACATTTTCTCTTAGCTTTCTTATATATGCTATGTAATTTCCATGTACAAAGGATTCTAATTTGTTCAATAATTTGTGGTAGAGCCTACTCCGCCCTTTTTTCAAGAAGTAATTGTTCAAATGCCTTTCCTTTTAGCAAGACTGATTTTCTTCGCCTGAAGCGTTGTAAACGTAAATCATTTTTCAAGTTCAGAGATGCGACATTGCTTTGTTTAATAGTTTTGATTAATGTCACTTTCTGTTTCAGTGCCTCGTGCTGTGATGGAATGGGATGTTAGACAAGTTGTTACGCAACTTATCGCAGTTCAATCTCCATTGTCCACGGCATATTTAGGATGTCAATTTAGTTGATTGGAGTGATGATTCTAATCAAAGTTGTTCAAATTTTTTGACAGCAAGGTATTGGATTTGACTTATCACTTGTTGGCAGTCAATTAGTCATTCGACCATGATTAGTTGGCAGGGAAGGTAAATCTATCGAAGTCTGAAACACATGCAGTTCCCAAAGAACTTTCAAGAATAAACCACTACCAAGCAGCACAATTTCCAAACACATGCAGTTGTAAGACCATTTCTAGAACAAACTAGTACCAGGCAGCATAATTCTCTAACTGTGTTTTTGGTACAAAGGGAAGTTTAAGAGAAAGGAATAAGGGAAGAAAAGAAAAGTGGGAGAAAGAACGTACGTTTGGTTGAATGGAGAATTAGAGGGAAAGAAGTCGGATATATAAATGCGTGTGTTTGTATATTATAATTTATTTTTTAAATTAAAAATTATTTTTAAAAAGGTGGATCTCACTTTTTTGATTTTTTTTGTATATCACTTCTTTCTTCTCCTCTCCTCTTCCCTCTTCCCCCCCTCTTTTCCTTCCAAATTTGAAAGAATAAAAATGTACAGCTCCCACTTCCACTTTCCACCGGGGTTCAAAGTATGGCTGAAATACTGAGATATCGATTGTCTCGGCTCAGTTTCGCTAACAATCACGTTGAGATTTTAGCTCGAATCAACTATTATCACCAAAGCAATCTAACTTAGCTTCTCGCGGTTCAGATATTCGGAGATATCGCCTATCTTTTGAGATTTGGAGAAATCATGGCGATATCTTAACAACGCGAATGATGTTAAAGCAAAGGGAAAGAGCAACGAACTGAAAAAGGAGAGAAAACCCTAATATTGTATTTTTGAAGTTTTAGAGATACTAAGAGAGACTTACCAATGTTTGTCGCAATCCCTGGTCATTGGTGTTCATCAATCACAAGCGGTCGCCACCGATCGTCGTCCTTTCTCGTCGATCGTTGCTATCCTTTCCTTGCCGCAACATCTTATTGTCATTTTGTACTTTCCCTTTTATTTTTCTTTTATTTTTTATTTCCACTATAGCAACACTTTTTCATTAAATGCTATATTATATATTCTAATATATGGCATAATGGCAGTACATAATGCATACTCCTTATATTTTTTTGATGTTATTTTTAAATATATAACTCTTTTGATGCCTTGCTTACTCAAAAAAAGAAAGATATATTTAAAATTTATTTTATTTGTGTAATAAATACATATTAATAAGAATATTTTTTTACAAATAATAGGTCTATAATTATTCATATAATTTAGGTATAAATTATATTATCGCATAATAAAATTACTATTAATTTTGAGAAGTTAAAAACTAAATGTATTTACATATATGCACAGGAGTAAAAGTGAAACTTAATTAGTATATTTTTCTTCTACTTCTCATTTGTTTTTTCCCTTGATTATGTTTTCCTTTCAATTAATTAGTTGTGATGGGATACTTGAAAATGGAAAAGCTAATGAGGAAAATATTGAAAATCAATAAAAAAATTATTACACTATTATTAAATAACTAATTGGAAAAAAGCACATTTTTATTCAATAATGTTATAATTATTTTTTATGAAACAAATTACCAAAATATAAATTTCTAATATTCATTATTAAATAGAATTGTAATATTATTTTATGAATCAAATTATCAAATTATAATAATTAATGTGAGCAATATATTGGAATCATATTAATTAAATAATTGATTAAAAAAAACTACACTATCATTCAATAATTTTGTAATTATTTTTGATAAAACAAATTATGAAAATATAAGTTTCTAATATTCATTGTTAAATAGATTTAACAATAATAGAGTAAAATACAAAATTAGTTCATTTGCATGTTATAAGTAGTTTATTTAAGATTTAATAAAATAGTTACTACTTATTTGATTGTGTTATACATTAATCTTATTATTTATAATTTTTTAATTTTTTTGAATTTTTAAGTTAAAAAAATGTTAAAAGTTGCGTATCACTTGATATTGCATCGCAATGACACAATCACATAAAAAATTTTCAATCTGATACGACGACCGCGACTTCAACTTTGAACTATGTTTTCTATCCTATCTTTCAACCCATTTTTCTTTCTCTTCACTTTTCTCTTTAATCAAATAATAAAAATTAAGTATTATCCCCTCTCTTCCTTCTCTCTTTCCCATTTTCCCAGAGCTATTCCTTAGGCCCTAAAACTTGGATAGCAATAATTACAAAATACAAATTTTTAAGGGCAAAAATTTTTTAATATTATTTTCTATTGACAAAATTATACTTCTAACATTTAGATTATTTATTATATTCTCTTTCCCATAGTTAATTTACCTCATCCTTATTTATTTATATCTATCTCTTTCCTTTTTTTTTATTTTTTCTCTCTTGTTTTTAATATTCTATCTCCAAAATTAATTTATCTCATCCATTTGTACTCATTGTTTTCTTCCTCTATTTGCAAAAAATATCTTATTTTTATCCGTTTAAAAAAATCTTGTTTTTATCCTCATTAATCTATTAATGCATATAAAACTCATTATTAATGTGTACTTGCATTTTCTTAAAGATTTTAAGAAAATTTGCTAAAAATAACAATAATTTTATCTTAAAATAACACAACCCTATTTAGAAAAATTTTTATTTTTATTTAATATCAATATAATTATAAAAAATTTTTCATATGTTTTTTTTATTTGAGAAAATAAATAAGATTTCTACTCTTGCCATATTATAATTACCGTATATTCGCTCAATGTGATAATTACTCTCTCTCTCTCCGTGCAATTCACATATCTATATATTTGTATCACGCTTATCAAATATTTTACCTTAGACTCTAAATTTCTTAAATCCACCCCAGTATTTCCATCTTACCAAACATATGGTAAAAATTCTCTTAGGAGCTGAAAATTCTTTTCTAAGAATTCTTTAAAGTTGTGTCTGAATCAAAGATCCATCGATGGAAAAGAAAACGATTAAGGATTCAAAATTTATTCTCTTGTTTAGATTATAATAAAAAATAAAAATAAAAGAAATTTAAAAATTAAAAATAATTAAATTGTAAAACTAATATATGATGAAATTTTTTATTTTATTATAATCTTAAATCCATTCAAATAAAAAATATAATTAAAATTTTACATTTCCTTTTTTTTTTTTGTTTTGCACCCTTTTATTTTATTTTAACCTTCATTTTTTTTTTTCCCTCTCATCACAAATTACAAGACATCACAACATTGTATTCCACCTTTGTTTTACCCACAAAACCTTGCCCATGTCCCTCCCATAAAATTTGAATATTAGGCATCACACAATATCAACTAACTAAGTTCTTGCAGCCTAGGAATCAGAAGCAACAATCAGATGAATGAAAGGACAAATTCAAGCACAACATCAGTTTCACTTTTATAAAAACAAATAACGGGGTTCAACTCTCCTAATCAAATTGGGTGCATATAATCCAGATATACATACATACATACATATATATATATATATATATATATATATATATGATACAGCAATTAATACTAATATTAGTAAATTAATTTATTAATTGCCCACGGTTACACAAACCGAGTTGCAGTCGGTCATTTCTGAGAAAGTAAACTGCCAGTCAGCAGGAAATTACGTCGATCAACTCCACTTGTCAGCGGCCACATAGAGAACCAAAACTGTGTACATGTTAAAAATAAATAAATAAATAATAAGTGGAAAGCTCGCATCCATCACTACATTGACTAAATATATATATATATATATATATAAATCAATGCGCAAACCAATTAATTTCCGCAGATAACACATAAACATTGCAGAAGCCACTCTCTGAAATAGAAGTTGGAGCCCAGACACTATCACCCACGTTATTGCTCCTTGGATAATTGAATAATTATCAGATGCAGGCAAGAATTATTTTTCAAAAATTAAAGTTATTTTAACAAAATTAGTAATTCTGATAATAAATTGTCCTTGCACGTTTGCTTCGCTTTAGAGAAAGAACAAACATAAGTAAACAACTAGCAAGATTATATGGGGGCGAATTAATAAAATTATATAAGATAATATAAAAATAGTTATATATATATATATATCTATATAAAGAAAGAGAAAAAGAAAAGAAATTAGTGGGGCAGCTTTTATACTGTGGTCCGCTTTTGACATCAGTCAAAAATAGAGAAGGCTAGGTATGGTCTGACAGTAGCAGATTGCATTTATTTCATTTGGAAAAAAACATAAAAATAAAATAAAATAAAATAAAACAAGATAAAAATGGCAGCTCTTATTTTGTGAAACACAAGAAAGTTAAGAGCTAATCATTCTATATGTATACTTGATCAACTTCACTTCTCAGGCCTAAAAGCAGCAGCAGCAACACCTCTCCACCAAACAGCAGCAACAGAGAGCACCCAAACTGTAGAAGTAACCAAAGAAAAAATGGAAAAAAAAAAAAAAAAAAAGAAAAGATATCATCTGAGAGAAGGCATCCTCATCTTATTAGAGTTATGAATCCCTGAACTCACAACATAGTAAGGAAAAAAAAAAAAAAGAAAGAAAGAAAAAGAAAAATCAAACTTTCCATGTTATTTCGCCTATAAAATATATATATATATATATATTTGATGAGGAGTGTATCAGTGAATCACAAACCATGGAAGTCAATTATTTGCACAGAACTACACTCTACACATGAATGACAAACCTAATTTCGCAAAACATACAGGGCTGCCACTTCTCTTCAATATGAGAATCATAAAATTTGATATTCACAGACAATAACAGAAGTTTTAAATTATAAAATTTGTTTCATTTTTGTTTCAACCTTTCTTAGGATCTAATCCTCTCTCTCAAGAAACAACAACGGTGGCAGTGCAATAGATTTGCTCACTGCATGCCCATTCAAAGAAACATCACAGGAACAATAAACCCAATTGAAGAGACAAATAATATAACAATCATAAAAGGCAAAAATAAAAGCTTTAAGTCAAAACAAAACGCAATTTCTCCGATTTTAATTAATAACAGGTGGCAAAACCTCGAGACGCAACAATTAAAGCATAAAGCATATTTTACTAACCTGGAACCGAGTTTTACTACACAAGGATTAAGGTGTTAATCCTATTTATGCTAGTGTCTATGGTGTTTAAGGAAATTAAAAACAACCAGAAAGTAGTTCTAACTTAGAACGAGTCACACATCGAAAATTTAAATAAAAATCATTAATGCAATCGCTCCATTTGAGTACCAAAACCAGTTTTTTCGTTTTCTATTACTTATTTTCGTCTTACATGGGTTTTTTTTTATACAATTTAAGAATTGGTCCTACCTTAATTTGGATCTCAAAATGACCAAAACAATGTTTTTGTCAAACATAAAGAAAATCGGAGCAAGCTCCAATAACGGTCCATCACTAAAGATGACAAAAAGTACTGAAATCATTAGGGTCAGGCTCAGGCATATGCCTGAATTTAGTCTTGAACAGTTAGTTTTCAACAAGCAGTGGACTATTGAGATAACAAGTTGTATTAGAATTCTGAAACATACTCGAATAATTGAGCAAAAATTTTTAATTTCTCATTATGATAAATCTCAAACGTCAAAATCATGATCTTGAGGGTTTTTTTTTTTTTTTTCATGGTTATGACAATCAATTTGAGAGGTGCGAGGTAACCCGAAAGTACTGCCTTGATCCATCATATAAAACTATTCATAGTGAATTTTTCTAAGAAATTGAAGACAGGGATCACTTTTTCTTCTCAACAATTTCCCACATAAAGCTAGGCAGATGATGAAATTATTTTTCTGCATCATAAATACATATTCATCAATTAGAATATCAACTAGAATAAATGATGGATCTAATTTGGAAATCATCATCATTCAACAATCTCCAACCAAAACAAATTAGATCAGTACTAGAATGACCCAGCAAAAAGGCATCCATTTAAATATGACGTACCAGCATCTCAGGAAGGAAGCACAGCCATCGTCTTCTCTGTGATGGTGGTGGTGGTGGTAGGCATGTTGCGGTGGAGGGTAGTCGCTAAAGTAGCCTTGATAGCTGGGAGGAGCCGGAGCTTGGGGCGGCAGAGGAGGAGGGTACCCTCCAAAAGGCTGCGGAGGCGGCGGTGCTGATGGGTGGTAGCCTCCGCCGTGCCGTGGTGGCGGCGGCGGTGGCCCATGCCCTGAAATCAAGAACACAGATCATGGCAGAAATTAATCAGGAACACCAAATAGAATATAAAAAAAAAAAAAAAAAAACTTGTGTCTGTGGGTGTGTGATTGATATATGTTAATTGATTCTAAAATGGTTTGGGTTATGGAGTTGGGTGAATTTGGTTGCCTGGTGGGTGATAGGGAACTTGATGACTTGTGTGGTGAACTTGACTCATTCGGTCTCTCTCTCTCTATCTCTCTCTCTCTCAACCTTTTTCTGATACTTTCTTCAGAATGGATTGGAACTCTCTAACTTTGAGACCATTGTTTTTTATTTTATTATTATTATTATTATTATTATTTTAAATAAGAAGTCTGAGTGCTCGAATAAAAGAAGTTGCGTGTTCATGCATGATGTGTCTTCATGTACATAAATGTGAGTACTAAATGTGGGTAGGAAAGTGAAAAACTATTGGATAGTTGACGAGGGTATTAAATATTGAGGGATAGCTTCCAAAAAAAAAAAGAAAAGAAAAGAAAAGAAAAAAGAAAAAAAAAAGTTGGGTGATCGAAGACAAATGGTAGCCCCAAATTCCCTATCAGCAGCACGATCGTTGGCCGCGTGGATTATGTGTGAGAGAGATAGAGAGAGAGGGGGCGGGGGGTGATCAAAGTGGGCTCGGCCCGTGTGTAAGTCTATCGAAAGTGGTGATCAGAATCCAACATGCCCCAGGCTCGATAAGGGTATAAGAGTTGTAAATATTGTACAAGCCCAATTTGGCCCAAGTCTTCCCTTTAATAAATCTTAAACGCGCCCAAGAGCCCGAAATAAAATGAAAAAAGCACTACATAAAAAACAAATATATATAATTAAAATACTATAAATATAAATTATATTTATTTTAGATAAAAGTCGGGTTGAGCTTAGGGATGTTTACATAAACTCAAGTCAAATAATTGGACCTATCTTTTGTTAGGATCCACCAAATGGATGACAAGCAAAATGATTTTTCAATTTTTTTTTCTAACATTAATTGTCAATTTTGAGTTTTTGTGAGGTGAGAGAAGTTAGTGGTAGAGGAGATGTGGGAACTACCAGGTATGAAAGTAGGATTTCATGGTAGGGGGGGGGGGTAAAAAATTTTTATTAAAAAGTTTAAAATTAATAAAAATTTAAAATCCCTTCTCTCTCTTACTCTTTCCCTCTCTTTGTTATATTTTTACGTTTCAAGCAGGCTTAATAACTTAATAATAAAAATAACAGAAAAATAGAGATATATTCTTCCTTAACAGTAAAAATAATAGTAATATCAAATTATACTTTTACTTAACAGTATAAAATTATGATCTTATTTAACAATAAATGTAACGGTAATAGAGCGTTATACTTTTATTTTTCAAGCAACCTTAAAACTTAGTATAATTTTTTTTATTTATAAAGGAGGCCATTATTAATAAGTTATTTTTCAATAAAATATGTTATATATCTATAGACACAATTTCAAACCCAAGGGCTATGGCCCTTGGTCCCACGTAACCTTCGTCCTTGGGAGCTATGCTGGGGGTTGGAGTGGAAGTTGAGTTAAAACAACCTTCTTATCAGTTTAGTTATTTCTATCTGAGGGGTCAAATTATTAAAAAGCCTTTTTGTTGGGAAAAATAGTCCGCTTGTGTGCCAAGCATCACTTATTTTTATTGGTTGTAGGAATTTTTGTAAGAATTTAAAAGTTAAAAATATAACTTTAAGTCTTAAATTTGTATTTCAACTTTAAAATCTCGCCATCTCTAAGAATTAGATGCAATTAAGGCTTTCATCAGTTTAAATAAAAATATTTTTTAAAAATTATATTTTTTTATATTTTAAGAGAATAATTTTTGAGAGCACGAGTGTAATAAAGAATATTTGTCCCAAGAATACTTTACTCAATTTTTATTGTTTGGCTATATAGAAGTCAATAAAATATTTTGTTGCGAGAAATATTTTCATCAAAAACCCAAAAAAAAAAAAAAAATGATTTACGTTGAGAAAATTTGTAAGTTATTTTCCGAAATAATACTGGACATGCATTGAAGTTTTGCGTGAATGGTAGTCCAGTGCTATCTTCGATCACATTAATCTCATCGCGCGAGTTCGATCCATTGTTGCCGCATTGGCAACGCCTTCTCTAACGATGTTGCTGACTACAACTTCACTTCAACATCAATATTCTATGACATGAATCTACTCATTAACGTTCTCCTTCCGTCTTAACCAGCCATAAATACATTCAATCTAGACTGTCACCGATCGATGAAGCTACTAAATTAATTATTTTTAGGACATACATACATACATATATGTATTGTGCGGGGAAAAAATTCCTCCGATTTCCCGTCTTTTTTTCAATCCGTTTCCTCTCAGAATGCAAATTTGCAAGTAAGAAAATAGTGAATAAAATAGTCAAACGTGGCTTCGGCTATACACTTTCCTATGCTTAAGTTAATTATAGATACTGATGGTAATCTCAAATAAAGAGAGAGAGAGAGAGAGAGAGGAGAGGCCATTACTTTGAATATGTCTCTAGTATTTGACATGTTTTATATTGACTTGACTGTACAATAATAATAGGTGTTCATATTAAATGTTAAATGATGTAAGTCCTGGAACTTAAAGTAACGTTTTGTATATATTCTGTAAATATTGTCTCCTGATATATTTCAGTGTATTGAATCAAGTAATTGTATGATATAACTTTTAAATTATTTAGTCCCAATTTAATTAGAATATAGATTTCGATCGAGAATTGTAATTTATGGTTGGAGAAGGATATATTTTTGCCACACATATATGTACATTTTTTGAGCCAATTAGACGGTGGACGTATCATAATTAATTATTTCATCCATCTGCCAACAAGCATTCGTTAAGGTCTCAATCAACGCTAGAATTTTATTTCATAGTTAGCATACGCTTTAGAGATCACCATTGTTAATGCTTGGAAATGGACGAACAGGTTGTGATTAGATGTGTTAATTGAATCTAATTATATTTATTTAATAATGAATTATAATTGATTAGATTAGATACGAGTTATATCAAAATCATGAATTTTAACTTTAATTTTTTTTTAAATTTTAAATATATTTTTTGACTTTTTTTTAATATATTTATAATTAATTTACATATGTACGAATCTATAACAAGTCATAATTTTAGAATTGGAATTGTATGAAATTTTTTAGAGCCATTTTGAAGTAATGTTTCCTCCCATCACATAGAGAAATTTTAAGAAAAAAATATATATAGGGGACCAGGTATTAACTCAACCTCCTCATGTGCTTGTTCCTTGGCTTGCGTGAGCACTCCATATATGGAGGCCAACAAAGATTGTATCACAATTCATTAAAATAATTAATGCTTAATGCATGTGAGAGTTGAGAAGAATGATATGTATATGAGCATACAAGTAGGTTATATAAAAACTATCGTGGGTTGGGGGAATTTTATAAAGGAATTTTAATGGAATTTTAAGGAATCCCTTTAAAACAAATATAAAGGAATTTTATAAACTTGGGAGGCTATGGCCTCCGCCTGCGACCACTCCAACTGTTTTGAAGGACACAAACTGGTGATTTTTTTTTTTTTTTTAACCTGAGTAGTACTAGTTGAAGGACGGTGTGAATTGTGAGCTTGATATGGGATTAGAAACCTAAACCCCCCCCCCCCAAAAAAAAGGATTGAAAATGAGAGGTAAAAAAAGTGCAAAAGGGGGAAGAAAGGAGCAAGAACATGGATCTCTCAGGAATCCAGAGAGAGAGAGAGAGAGAGAGGGAGAGAGAGAGAGACGACTCTTTGCGTGCCTCAGAAGAGAACCCGTCTCTCTCGATTGATAGAGAAGGATCATCATATATAGTTGGAACAGTACTGGGATTAGTTAGGTGTTTTACCTTCCTCTCCTAGTATTAATGGCCTACTCGACTGTGTCCTTGACCAACAGATACAAAAAGAGAGTAACTAGAAATAAAGACACAAATAGGAACACAAGGAACGAGATACTGCTGGAAAGAGTTCTTTCTCTTCCCCCCCTCCCTTCTTTAATCATCCCTACGCTTCTCTCTCTCTCTCTCTCTATATATCTCTCTGTCTCTCTGAGGTCTCTTTCACCCACTCTATCACCATCTCTGTCTCTCTATCTATCTCTTTCTCTTGTACTCTGCCCTCTAGGCCCTTTTCTGCTTAGATTCCCTTGCTGCCACCAAAGTAAAAGAAAGGTTCCTTTGTTCTCTTTAGTACTTTCCAGCTAGCTGATTAACCTTACCCATCTCTCTCTCTCTCTCCATGGACCATTATGTGTTGACTTCACCATCCTTCGTACCAAAAACAGCTATTCTTCTTCTTTCTCTCTCTCTGTAGAAATCGAATCTTTTAGGACCGAAGGTCCAGACTCATTGTGGCAAGCTAGCTAGGCTGGTTAATTAATTAGCCAGCTCCATGATAGGCTCGATCATATATCATGTATATAATTCACCTGCAAGGCTCTCCCTACATCAACCTGATATCAGTTCGTAGTTTTGGAATTCATAAATTTCTCCCTTCTGTTTTTAATAATAATAATAATGCAATATTATTCAGGATACAGGAACTCTTTTGAAAATAATAATAACTTAATCATATAAATAGTTGGTGGTGACAAGTGAGCCAGTGCCCACCCCACACTGTGAGTCGGTCCTTTCCTGCAGAAAAAGCTGCTTAGAATATTCCTGTTCGTGTTCTGCACTCTGCATTGTTCTGGCTAATATTATCCATCATTTGGGTTGGGTTACACTAACCTAGCACTGGATTTTAATCCAACAAGGACAACGCTAAAGTCAGGACTGCTTACTCGTTTAACACTTATTTATTGTCAAGCAGTTTTATAATTAATATATATATATATTTATATATATATAAAGCACACAAGTTAGAAAGAAAATTTTGAAAAAGAATAAAAAATCAAAATTAGACAGGGTCACAGGCAGATATGATTGTGTGTTTGACCTCTTCTCCTAAATAAAGAAGTCAAATTTTCCTTCTGTGGCAAAGTAAATCATATGATATAATTATACATACTTAAATGATAATTGAATGGGTGAAGTTTAATGTAATTATCTAAGAGATAGAGAGAGAGAGAGAGAGAGAGGGGAGGGAGGGAGGGAGAGTCCAGCCAAGAGAAAAGTCACAAGTGGACACGTACCATAATGCCATCGGCAGTAGTCCAATGTTTATCATATTATATTAATATCACTCTGTTCCTTTCCTTGGGTTGGCGCCTATGATTTCGCCGTCCAGATCAACTCTCAATTCCAATCTCGTCTCCTAGTTTTTCTCCATTTGATTCCACAATGATCTCAACTTCTTTTTACTCAGACAGTCATTTCCGCAGAATTTTACGCCATAATTAAAAAGTAAAAAAAAAAAATAATCATTTTATATGCATATACTGTTTTCTTCATGATCAAGTTATCACAACAAAACAATTTTATCATCAAACAAATTTGAATTTTCTCTATTTTTTATTGGTATTTTTTTCTACTTCACATATAATTTGAGTTATTTTCATTTTTTTGCCACGTCAAGATTCTAGAGAATGTATGCTGCATTAATTTTTCTGCATTTCATCTCCTCTAATAATAGTTTGGCTTCAAACGCCAAAAGTTACTTAAAAATATTAAAATTTTTAAAAAATTATTTATTTTTTATTTCACTATACGAATTACAAACTTATAATTTTTATTAAATTGTATAACTTTTTATCGCTTCAAATTAAACGCCTTTCCACATGTGTGTATATACATTTCCTTTTAAAATGTAAAATAACAAAAAATGAGAATTTTTTTTGAATTTTATTGTGTTTTGATGATATTTGTCGGCACAACTTTTAGTAACTTTTGATTTTTTTGTCAAAAGTTGTTAATTGTAATTTTTGGTGTATTGGGTAAAGTAAATAGCAAATTTTAGTAATTATTAGTAATTTTTTACAATTTTTGAGCATTTGGTAAAATTTTTTGGTAACTTTTAGCATTTTTAGCAACTTTTACTAATTTTTTGTAATTTTTGATAACTTTTAAGTTGAGAAACTACTATAGTAAAGAAGAAAAGTAGTAAAAGTCTGTGTTTGCCAAACATTCCAACATCAAATCTTTGGTAGTTTTTTTTATTAAAAAAATTTTAATACCAAATGCCTCCATGTTACTTTTAGAAAGTAGAATATAATTGACGCTTTTGTTAAATTTTCTCTTTGGTTCTCTTGGTGATGGGAGAGAATTATTAGAGTATTCCCCCCTCCCCTCCATTTTCCTTCCAGAAATGATCGGTCAAACGTCAGCAGTGAACAACAATGAAGTCTCCCGTCTTATCATGGCATTACTTTCCTGGTTTTGCGGTGCACATAAAGCTTTTTGACCTCTAAGCAAAATCAAGAAGCAACTTGAAAAGAAGGAAAGGAAAAAATTAAGAGGGGGAAGTAGTATATGTATGCACACATACTGTATACACACACCTATATTGATTGCTTCTTTGGCCCTTCGGTCAATTGTGGGTGGTCAACACTTGTTGCCGACTTCTTTCCACCTTGTTAATTAAGAATTACATTACTAGTCACCATACATATATATATATATATATATGGTGAAATATTGGTATTTCTTGAGTTTCATGAAACAAAGCTGTTGGATTTGCTGAGATTAAACATTATGCGCCTTTATTTAATATATTTATGTAAATATATATAACTTTTTTTAAATGACTTAAGTTGTTGGAATTAACTTATTAACAATAGTAAAAAATTAAATTTAAAATTTTATTAGTTAAACTACTGAACTATAAATATATATATTTTACTACTCAATTCCTTACCATTTTTGAGGTTAAAAAAAAAAAAGTAAAAGTATCTTTTGTTAGTTTCAGCATTGGGAGTGGAGCCTTTCACCTAATCTATGAGAATAAAAGAGACAAAATCCCCTAAGCATTTACAAATTGAGATATTTTCTAGATAGAGTGAATACCTTGTTGTATAATTTAATTTTTTATTATTATTGTAAATTATCGCTCGTATTCAAACTCTGACTGAATTCAAATTCTTTATCTTTAAATCTTTAAATACATTGTTTTAAACAATTTTTTTAATATAAAGTACGTTGTTATCGGATTCAGAGATCTAATAATAATAATAATAATAAAGCGATATATTCACCTAGTGAATGGTTAAGAAATTTTATTTCTTTGTAAATGCATTGCAGAATTTTGGTTCTTAGACTGATTGCATTGGGCAAACCCCCCCCCCCGGGGGGGTATGAATGCATGTAAACTGTAATAAATTAACTGAAATAGGCTGACATATAATACACTGCTGGAATTTCCCCATATAATAATCAGAGTTTTTTCTTTTAATGAAAATATTCCTTCGGACTATTTCTCTCTTTTTTTTATTTAATCATTAAACTATCAAACACATCTATTACATCATTGAATTATCTAATTCCATTTTAGTTGGTTTGAACACTAACTCCATCCACTAAAGTTAACGGAAAAATTATCATGTGCGGGTCATGTAACCTTTTTTTAACCTCTCTCTAAGGGATATAATGGTCAATTCATGTCTATTTCTCTCATTTGGTGCCAAAAAGTGCATGTTTTTAAATATAAATTATGAATATAAATTATTAAAAATATATTTTTATTAAATATAATCTTATAAATTTATTTTAAATTTTAAATATATATTTGGATAAAGTATAAAAATCACCCTTGCAATTTACTCTCAGTATTACTCTCACAAGTTTCAATTGCAATAGTTAAATTCTTACACTTTCAGTCAAGTATCAATTTGATCCTTCCATTAGTTAGCCGTCAAATAGAACTGTTAGATTAAGGATAGAATTGTAATTTCTTCTACAATTTACTCTCAATGTCACTTTAATCTCTCACGTTTTAATTGTAACAGCTAAATCTCTACACTTTTCACGTATATTTGAAATATATTTTATTAAATTATATAACAAATTTTAATTTGAAATATGTCTTATTAAATTATTTTTAATAAATAATATAATTAAATTATATTTAATATATTTTCTTCTTATTGAATTAAATTATTTTTTGTGAATAATATAATTAAATTAATAATATACTTAAATTAATACTTAATTTAGTTTAATTAATATGAGATATATTTTATTAAATTCAAATAATTTTTCAAAAAAATAAAATTAAATATTTTATTAAAATAATAATTTATGTAAAAAAATTGCATCTCTAAAAGTAGTTTCATTTTTTATTTCATAAAAAATAATAACAAAAACCAAAACCAAAAAATAAAGAATTAAATAAAATTAAAAAGATAATAATGTTATCAAACGGTCTTAGAATCAGTATTTTCTGAATTTACTAAAAATAATTTTGTAAGATATGTTTCAAATTAAAATATGTTATATAATTTAATAAAATATATTTCAATTACACACAAAAAGTGTAGGGATTTGACTACTACAATTGAAATGTAAGGGATTAAAGTGATACTACAGGTAAACTGTAGAAGAAATTACAATTTTATCCTCAGCCTAATGGTTGTATTTAATAGTCAACTAATGAAATAATAGAATTACTACTTGATCGAAAATAAAGAATTTGACTGTTGCAATTATAATGTGTGGAACTAAAGTGATACCGAGAGTAAATTATATAAGTGATTTCTGTATTTTACCCTGTATCTTTTAGATAGAAATGCTTTGTTTTAAAATATATATTTTTAAATATAATTTTATGAATCTAAAATTATAATTTATATTCATAATTTTATAATTTTAAATATATCTTTTTTAATTCAGATCTATTTAAATTATATTATTAACTAATATATTTAGATAAATACCAAAAATAAAGATAGCTAAACTATTAGTAAGTAAATTATTCAATCACATGATAATCATATATATTAGTTAATGATACAATTTAAATAGACTTGAATTAGAAAGATATATCTAAAATTATAAAATTATGAATATAAATTATAATTTTAAGTTCATAAAATTATATTTAAAAAATATATTTTAAAACAAATTAAGTATTCTATCTAAAACACATTTTTAAAATTTAAAATAAATTCATAAAATTATATTTAAAACATACACTTTTTGGCGCCAGATAAGAAGAATATACATGAATTACTTATTACACTCTTGGGGTGAGGTGGAAAAGGTTACATAACTTGCACATATTAATTTTTCCATTAACTTTAATGAATGGAGTTAGTATTTAGATCAAATAGAGTAGAATTAGATAGTTCGAGAATGTAATAGATGCGTTTAATAATTTGAAAACTAAATAAAAAAAAAGATAGTTTAAGAGATATTTTCATTAAAAAAAACTCTAATAATAATATTAATAATAATAGTAAAGCAGAACATGAACAGTTAAGGGGTGCGTCGTTCTTATTTCAAAATTGAGTGCGACGAGTGCACAGCAATGGGATATTAACAAAAAAGGAATTCAACAACAATGTATATAGTTCATAACTGTGTTATTTTGCAAATGTAAAACGTTAATATATTTTCTTGTCAGCAATCTCAATTTAATATTTCAAATTTTAAAATAACATTGTCTCTATAAAAAAATCAGCGGCAAGTTTCAGAGAGTACGCCCAAGTTGTCTGTCGTGACTCTCTACAGAAGAATAAAATGAATTTGCAGGAATATGTAATTAAATTAGATATTAAAGAAGGGTGCTCTTGGCATGGAATTATTAATTAAAATTCAAAAAAAAATTGCATAACACCTAGAGAACTACACATCACATTAACATACATGGTATATTAATATTTTTTTCCCTGATTGACCTTGCTGCTAAGTTCTAACACCGGAGAACTATCCACGGCAACATCAATGGCATTACCCAGAAATAAAAAAGACTTAAAACACAAAGATTAATATCAAAATTCATCACTTGTCTCATTTCATCAATCCACACTGAAAAATCTCTCAGAGCACAGAGATGAAAAGATACAGAAGGTTAAAACGGGAAGAGGGAGAGAGAGAGAGAGAGAGAGAGAGAGAGAGAGAGGAAAATCAGACAGGAAGATGAGAAATTAAATTGTAATTCCGCAAGAAAATTAAGGAAAGCCATTCTCGGATCGATCGAAGTGGAGGAGTTGACCACAACATTTGGGGCAATCTTCGACCTGTTTGGGGACCATGAAATACATTAGACAGCTCTTGCACCCAGCTACCACCAGCACATGGTCTTTCTGGTCATCCCTCGGATGATGATTAATGCTATCTTGTGGATTTCTCGAAGAAGAAGACGGTGAAGTCTCCGATGAAGACTCCTCGCTGTCGTACGAGCTATCGTCTTCCGAGTAGAAGTCGCCGCTGAACTCCGCCGTCCTCCTCGGATCCTCTTTGGCTTTCATCCCTGTCCTCCAATTTATGTAATATATCTCACCAGTCTGCAGCCAAAGCATCAACAAGAAAAAGAAAAAAAATTAACATTTCTATTTGAAAAAAAAAAGGAAAAAGAAAGAGGGTAAAGGGTTCTTGAAAATTACTGACACTATGGAAAAAACAAGATGGACCCATCAAAGAGGGGGAAAATGGTTAAACCCGAAAAAGAAAAAAAAGTTGTTCTTTTTTTATGTTTGATAACAAAAGCTGATTATGCCTTTTTTAGGGTTTTGCCCGTGAGAGGAAATAAGGAGCAGAAGACAACGAATAAGGGACATTTAAGAAGAGATCTATTATGGTATTTTGCATTTAATGCAAGCTGAAAATAAGAACGGATATATATTATATATGTATACACGGTTTGGTCGAAGGAATTTGATTTTGCATAGAGTGAGGGAGGGACCGAACCTTTAGATCGAGGCATTGTTCCCAATGGTAAGGGAGGGAGATTTGGGAATTGAGGTCTAAGGTGGAGTCGGAGGCATGATTTTCCGGCAAATCCGAGGACGATGAAATGCCAATCTCTGCGGCTGAAGGAGGGCTTCCGGTGCTGCTTGTTCTTTGGCGGTTTAGTGAACAGTTTTGCAGAGATCTTTCCAACGATGCAGTGATCGTCGCCATGTTTGGAGCAGTCATTCCTACCACCACCTAGCTGAGACCCCTTCAAATATATATATATATATACACACACACACACACACACAACTAAAACAACAACCCAAGCCCAATTATCAGAAATTATAGAGAGAGAGAGAGAGAGAGAGAGAGAGAGGAAAGGTTTGTTTGTTGCAGTGTATAAATGAAAGTAGACGCTGAATGTGCGCTTGAGCTTGTTTCACAAAACCCTGAGCTGGGACGGGACGCGCACGCACCGTGCATTGGAATTTTGTCGCGTATTTTACACACATCCACGCCCATGGGCCAGTCTCCACGCGCCCTAAGGGCGAACCTACACATACATTCCAATATTGCAAGTTTTTAGCATGGAAAATAGGAAAATAAAATTATCAGAAACTTGGATAATGTAACAATGACATAAGCATATTAAAATATATTTGAATAAATTTATATTTTTAAAATAATAGAATCCTCACACAATAAAACATAAATTTTAATATATATAATATTATTTTTGAATGAAATAAAATTATCATTACTCTGATATAGAATCACTATCATTAGCATAACAAACTTAGATAGTGTTTGAATGGCGCAAAAAAAAAAAAATTAATTTTAAATGAAAATCACACGTGCTAAAATTCAGTTAGAAAAAGGAAAAGAAAATTTATAATTTTTTTAGGTAATTTTGTGTACTTCAAAAAAAAAAAATCAAAGCTTTGGTGTTCTTCAAACGCAGCCGGAACTCCACTCGCGCGTCGCTCGTGCCACTCTAGTGGGACATGACCATTTGATTTTCATCGGTTCCGTTCAAATTAAATTATTTTTTTAATGAAAAAATAATTTATAAAAAAATTAAAAATATATTTTTAATTAGATTAGGACTTTAGATAGAAGTAGACTACATTTTATAAATATATTTTATATTTTTAGAATATATAAAATTAAATATGTGAAATAATATACAATTTAGTATAAAAATTTATAAATTTTGTATTTCAGTCAATTTAGCCATAATTTTTTTGGAATTAAAAATAAACTGAATTAAATCGATTAACTAAAATTATTGAATCTTTTAATTAAATTTAATCAGTAGAGGTTGATTTTTTTTCGATTTAGCCCATTTTTGGTCATATATATATATATATATATATATGCAGCCTGCACATGCATTATGTTTGTTTAATTATTGAGATGGGTGTTAAATTTTCGTATGAAATTATTTAAACATTTTTAGTTTGTGTGAAATGACGAATGGGATACGTGAATTAATTAATTTTATGTTGAACTCACGATTCTTAACCCGGTTATCTCTCCGATCCAATCTACTTTTCGAGTTCCAATTTATTGGTAAAAATCCAATAAAAAATTCTATTTATGTGATAAAAAATTCTGAAAAATAATAATAATATAGAAAATTTCTAAAAGTTATTCACTTTTTATTTCACTACACGAATTACAAACTCACAACTTATCTCACTTTATCTCATTTTATTTCACTTTTGTCACTCTAAACTCACCCTATATATATATATATATATATATATATATATATATATATATATATATATATATATATATCAAACGGAAGAAAATACTTATTTATTGAAATAATTAGGATTTGTCAAATATTAGAAGCAGCTAATCAATATTCAGATCTGATTTGATTGGGTAAAGATAGTTGAGTGCCACCATTCATGGCCCGTTTCGGGTCAAATGTAGAAAAGTTCGGTTAATCATAGGACTAGTAACTGGTAATGATGGGTTAATATTCCAAATTTTGAGACTCAGGGATAATTTTAAAAAAAAAAAATCTATGCGGTTTATATTAAGAAAGTGTATACACGCTAAATTGTTTTCTATTTATAAATTGCTGTCAAATATTTTATTATAAAATTACCCAAAAAAATTAATTATTATTACTACTAGTGTTGAGATAGTTTCCTACATATTTCACAGTAAATGTATTTTTGTAAAATTTATAAGTTTTTATCTAGTAATCCACATTCTCTCCCATGTTTTTTTTTTTATCTGTACTTTATATATATATATATATATATATATTTGTGCCAATTATTTAAAACATAACTGAAAGGTTCACGGGAAAGTAAAAGAAAGGGGAAAAGGTAAAGAAAATGCGAAGGATTATAAAATTTTAAATACATATTTTTGTCTAAATGAATATAATAAAATAAAAGACATTCATTAACATATTAAATTTTCAATTAAATTAATTTTAATTTTTGAAAATTTTACGATTTTTTTACTTTCATTTTTCATCACAATTTAAATAAATTAATTAAACAAAAAGAAAAATTTTGAATCTCTATCCCATTTTTTCTTAATTAATAAATCCTTAATCCAAAGAAGCGCTCTCTCTTTCATATTCCAAAGCTATGTATTGCTATCTGCCCCTCTCTCTCTCTCTCTCTCTCATATTCAAAAGCTGTGGATTACTACCCGGCCCTGTGGAGAAATTTTGCATTTTGAGAAGCCTTGTTTCTTCAGAAA
Source organism: Vitellaria paradoxa (assembly GCA_019916065.1). NCBI lineage: Eukaryota > Viridiplantae > Streptophyta > Magnoliopsida > Ericales > Sapotaceae > Vitellaria > Vitellaria paradoxa. Next base: position 14,141,147 of record CM034233.1, read on the forward strand.
TTATTTTCAGATGCATGAACAGAAACAAAGCATAGGCTTTTGGGAGTTAATTTTTGTAACTGACTATTAGTATAAAGTTAGCTTTTTGTGTTTATAAGAGAAAAAAATTATTTTTTTATTAATTTGACATTTTTGTTCTTTATAATTTGAAAAAAATTTAAAATGTAAGTTACAAAAAAAAAAAAAAAAACAAAAAAACAAAAAACTGAATAGCCACCAACTGAAATTTTCAAATGGAGCCTTAATTAGTTACTTCCCTTACATGCATACAGCATTGTTGGAAGTACCGTAATGTGGAAAATATAATTAATTAATCTTGAGTTCACCACATTTTAGTTAATACCACATCGGAGAAATCCTAGGAAAAACAAAATGGGCAGGGGTGGAAGAATGTAAAAGAAATTCCACAACTTACTTTTTTTTTTTTTTAACTACCGTTCAAGCATATGCATATATATATATATATACACACACATATATGTGCATGTCTTTTTATCCTCGTGTCAAATTTTTAGAGAATGAATCTCTCTTAAATTTATAAATTTTTTCTTGTAAATTTAATTTATAAATTTAAATTTAAATTTTTTACATATTAAATTACATTTACGTGTCTTTAGCACAGCCAATTACTAGTTAAATTGACAGGGACGTAAAATTTGGCAACTTCATGTTCAAAAATATTAAAGCATGCGGACAAAGGGAAAAAGACGAGCATATATGCAAGAGACTTGAGATAGTCGACAAGCCGAATGTATTGGGGAAGCCGCTGAGAGAATATATGTGCAGTGAATATCTATAGATAATATATATAGAGAGAGAGAGAGTGGGGGTTCACCTTCACGAGACGGTGGGGGTGCATGGGTGAGCTGGGGATTTAACCTTTCTGAGGCTTGGGGGTTCTAAAAAGATCAAATGCTAGTCGTAGTTTTGCTGTTGTGGGAATCTAATCTGAGAGCTCCACAGTCTCCTCTGACACCCACGCCACGCTCCTCTCTCTTCCTTTTCCAGTTTCTGCCCATCTCAGTGATCCCTCCAACGTCCTCCACTGTATATGGCTGCCCCACCCGATTATTCCCCCGCCCCACCTCCCTCCCCTGCTGGTCGGGTCTTCCCCGGTCTTTATTTGCTGTGTCTTACAGTGTGGACCGGGTCTTTAATCAACTTGCATTAATTTCTCGTTCCGTAATCACTAATTTGTCTTTTTTTTTTTTTTTTTGTTTCCAAGATGACTCGGGGTATACCAGTCAGTATGCACGCATTTTGACCGATTTCGAGAGTCCTGGAAGTAAAAATTGGGTGAACTTTTATTGACATTAAAAAAATTTGAATTAGTAACTATTAGAGAGTAAATTTAAAATTTTACTAGTTAAATTATCTTTCAAAGTTGAATTTATTTTTTACTTTTAGACGAATTTGTGTAATCTCAAATGTTGATTCAGATAAAAATTATCCTTTAAAATGAGAAGAATTTAGTTATATACTCAAAAGATGATACATACACTATGGTATATTTTCTTTCAAGCTAAGTCAAAAATGGGTTAATTCTTTAATATCTGAAAAAAAGATAATATAGCTGGGAATAATAAAAAAATAAAATAAAATACCTTCCTGACAATAAAATGGAAATTTTAATTGAAATGGGGGTGTACATATATAAAACTCAACGAGTTTCCCAATTCATTCCCGACACAGTTGACGATGAATGGGTCTTGGTTCTCCGCACGAAGGGAACATACCGTAGTGGCCTCGGGTGTGCCTATTCCAATTTTCCTAGCTAGTGCCGTTGGGAGCACATTTTTATTATTATTATTATTATTAGTATTATTTTTTTAATTTATTTAAGGTGACAAAGCTAAACAAATCGTCCCGCCACGGCACCTCAAACTTTCCCCCAGGCTGGCCTTTGCATTTACATCATGGTTTAAGAGTAAAAAATACACGTAATTTGAATGTCAAGTTATTTATGCGCGAGCGTTGCCAAGTTGACCTCAAAGCTATATATAGTTCTATACATACACAGAGAGAGATGTCATCTTGCAACAGCCGAAGTTTGCGCTTTGCGCGCATCAATGGCTACATTTGAGGGTCAAAGACTGATCCTTGCTAAGGCCTAAGCCCATGAGTCCAAGAGGAGAGATATTGTAAGGCCACCTTAAGTAATTCCTACCATCCTTATGTTTATTGTGTTCAAATCTAAAATGGAGATCTGTTTGGAGAAGTCAAAATTTACCAAATTTGATAAAAGGCTACAAATTGTTTTTTAATTTTTTTAATTAAATTTTGTTGCACGTAACTTTCTTATCAATTTTTTAATTTTTTTACCATCGACCACTAAAATTGAAACCAATAAATCAAAAGCCCGAAATACAAAATATTCAATAGATCAAAGTTAATGTTTGATTTATTGAATGTAAAAAAAAAAAAAAAAAACAAAAGAAAAATTGAATGAACGAAAAATGTTTAATGGGGTTGAATTTATAAAGCAAAGATTACTATTAGGAATTGTTACAAGAAGAAAAAGAGCAGTCATTCAAGAAATTTTACATGTTTTTTGTTTCTAGAATTTGTAATAGAACGGACATTTCAGTTCATAGTGTAGAAGAAGACGTCTTAATAGCGTCGTTTTGGATCTTTTTCTATTATTTATTTTGCCATTTTAATAATTACAGAGTGGAGTAAATTATATTTTAATTGGTTGGATTAAATTTATCCAAAAAGATAAGATAAAAGCCTCGATAGGCCAAAGCACGTGCAAGCCGAGCCTAGCTGATGGGTGGCAGCTTATTTGCATGATCTGGGCAAATTCAAGCCCACAAAAAAAAAAAAAAAAAAAAAAAAAAAAAGTGGAAGGCTAACATTCTTGCGGTCCAAATATATTTATATTTGTTTAAAGAATTTTTGGAAACCGATCACTTTTTATAAACTTATAAGGATTTAAGTCATACTCAAAAAATTTGTTTGTGAATAAGTCACACTCGCAACAAAAAAACAAAAAAGAACATCACGCATTTTCAATTCATTTTGAAACTGCCAGTTTTATCCAAATGCTCGTAACTTCCGCGACTTTTTATCTTCGTCACAAACAGATTTAAAACCGATTTTTGAAACACAATCAAAACAGATTTAAATGTATATTTGGTACTATTTTTACAAAAGTATACATTCATACGAAACAGTACCATTAGAAACAGTACCGGTACTATTTTACCGGTACTATTTTCATACTGCTATAAAAAACATCAATCGATACATAACACAAACCAACCATTAATGGTGCTATTTGCATACTAGAATGCATGTGGTATTCTCATTCATGTGGTACTGTCGGCCATATATTGGATATGTGACTTCGTTTTGTGATTCATGGTACTGTTTACATACTAGACACATTCGGTACTGTTTTCACAAGAGCATGCATCTTATAAAAAATAGTACTACATGCATGTGGTACTCTCGGCTATGTAGTACTGTCAGTCATATATTGGATATGTGATTTCGTTTTGTGTTTTATGGTACTGTTTGCATATTGGACACATTCGGTACTATTTTTGCAAGATCATGCATCTTATACAAAACAGTACCGCATGCATGTGGTACTATCGGCCATACGTTAGATGTGTGACTTTTTTTGTGTTTCATTGTACTATTTGTATACTAGACACATTTGGTATTATTTTTGCAAGAGCATGCATCTTATACAAAATAGTACCGCATACATATGGTACTCTCGGTCATGTGGTACTGTCAGCCATATATTGGATATATGAATTCGTTTTGTGTTTTATGGTGCTATTTGCATACTTGACACATTCGGTACTGTTTTTGCAAGATCATGCATCTTATACAAAACAGTACCGCATGCATGTGGTACTCTCGGATATGTGGTACTGTCAGCCATACGTTGAATGTGTGACTTTTTTTTTGTGTTTCATCGTATTGTTTGTATACTATACACATTTGGTATTGTTTTTGCAAAAGTATGCATTTTATACAAAATAGTACCACATGCATGTAGTACTCTCGATCATGTGGTACTATTAGCCAGATATTAGATATGTGACTTCTTTTTGTGTTTTTATTGTACTATTTGCATACTAGACATATTCGGTACTGTTTTTGCAAGAGCATGCATCTTATACAAAATAGTACCGCATACTCTCGACCATGTGGTACTGTCGGCCATACGTTGGATATGTGACTTCGTTTTGTGTTTCATAGTGCTGTTTGCATACTAGACACGTTCGGTACTATTTTTACAAGAGTATGCATCTTATACAAAATAGTACCGCATGCATGTGGTACTTTCATCCACGTGGTACTGTGTGACTTGCATGTAGTACTCTCGATCATGTGGTACTATTAGCCATATGTTAGATATGTAACTTCTTTTTGTGTTTTATGGTACTATTTGCATACTAGACATATTCGGTACTGTTTTTACAAGAGCATGCATCTTATACAAAATAGTACCACATACTCTCGACCATGTGGTACTGTCGGCCATACGTTGGATATGTGACTTCGCTTTGTGTTTCATGGTACTGTTTATATACTAGACACATTCGGTACTGTTTTTGCAAGAGCATTTTTGCAAGAGCATGCATCTTATACAAAACAGTACTGCATGTATGTGGTACTCTCATCCACGTGGTACTGTGTTTATATGAGCATGCATTTTATTCGATACTGTTTTTACAAGATCATACATTTATACAAAACAGTACCGGTACACACATTTGTATATATTCCTTCTTCGACCGACGTTAATATCAGTCGGTGCTCGTTCAAATTAATGATATATCATATATCTTCACGCGATTTATAAAGAAGGAAAACAAAAACGGAAGAAACGTGATTTTCAGTTAGCAAGATTTCTGGCAACTCTTGTCTAACTTGATTATAGAAATAAAGGCTATTCTTGGTATATTATAAATTATATTTAAAACAAACTCGTGGGATCCACTCAAAAGTGTGACTTAAACACAAAATTTTCTACATTAATGTGACTTAAAAGCAATACTTTTTTTGTGTGACTAATAGTCTTAAAAGATTACAAAGTATGACCTAAACACAATTTTTCATTTTTTTAACTCAAAAAATGTACAAACATACCTGAATTGTTACATCCAACCAGTTGCTAAGGGACTAACATCGTTTTGATGCAACCCCTGAATCCAATCCACATACCCTTCTCGATTCATAAAATTTAGAGGTGTCTTTTATAATTCCCACTTTAGTCTAAGCCTTAATTATTTATATAATAAAACACATCATTTGATATGACATTTATCTCGGTTATCACTAAAATTTCACCACACCATCACTTATTATATACCTACCTTTGGATTTGAATTTCCTTTGAATTTGAAATTTGAAATTCAAATAAATATATATATTATATTTTGTAAAATTGTACAAATTATATTTTACTTATATTATCTATTATTATTACATAATGTATAGATACTTATAAGACAAAATCAATTAAATTTTTTATTTAAAAATATATATTTAAATTTTAAAATTTTAAAAATTTTATTAAAAATAAACATTTAAATTAAAATTTCAATTTTAATATGCTTAAAACTTAAATTTTAAATATATACACTTTTACACTGTGTGTCATTTATATAATATGAAATTTAAAATTTTGAATTTAAGATATTTTTAACTGTTGAATTTGGTAAATGGCTAGAATAATTTTTCTTTTTCTCTCATTCTTTCCATATTTTTGTAATACTTTTTATATAAAGATATAAAGATGTCATAAATATTTTTTGTAATACTTTTTATATAAAAGATGTCATTTATATAATAAAAAAGTTTAAAATTTTGAATTTGAGATATTTTTAACTGTTAAATTTGCTAAATGATCAAAATTATTTTTTTCTCTCACTCTTCTCATATTTTTTTTGAATACTTTTTGTACAAAAGATTTTAAATTAATATTTTAAAAAACCTGACAATATTTGTAATAAATAATAAAATTTTATAGCTTAATCTTTTTTGATTAATGATTTTTATTTTTATATGTTATTTTTATATTTTTTTAGGTAGATTATTTTTACATTTTTTTAAGTAAGTTTGCTTTGTAAATTTAAATTTAAATTATTTACATATCAAATTATATTTCTGGGTAATTGCTAATATATATACATGTCACTTCTAACTTACTTTTTCTTCTAAATGTGGGACAAATATAAATATTTTTTAAAAATGCCATTTCAAAATTATTTTTTTATTTATCATCTACTCATTTTGAACAAATAAATATTATATTAATCTCCTAGTGTAGTAAAATGTGCTCTACAATTTAATTATCTAATTAGAGAGTAGCCCACTCTTCAATTTGACTCAAAATAACCAAAAACATTCTGTCCACCTGGGAAGAATTAATATTTAGTAATTTTTTATAACTTTAAATAATTTTTAATAATTTTTAATAATTTTTTAACTACAGTTACTAAGGCTGCAATTGGTTGCACAGAAAAATACAACTCTGTTAATAATTGAAACTTTCTTGTGCATTTGGTGAAATGTTGGATAAATTTCAGCAACTTTTGATTGTTTGGTAAAAAGTTAAAAAAATAAAAATAAAAATTTATTAGACAAAAAAAAGTTAGCAAACAAGCAAAATTAAAAATTGCTAAAGGTTATACTTTTTTTGTGTAACCAAATGAAGCTTAAAAGTTACAAGAAAAAAATTAAATAAATTGTGCCAAATGGGCTTATTATTTTAATGTCATAACTTTGTTAACTCTCAACTTAATTGAAATTTATTAGCTCTTGCATAATTTTGATGTGCTATTTGCATTTTAGGATGCATTTGGAGGCATAACTTTTAGTTATTTTTAATATTTTTAGGCTAAAAATTACTAGTTGTAATTTTTTTGGTATGTTTGGTGAAGTAAGTAGCAGTTTTTAGTAATTTTTAACAATTGTTTTACAATTTTTGGGTGTTTGGTTAAATTTTTTTGTAACTTTTAGCAATTTTTAGTAATTTTTACGAACTTTTGACAAATTTTAATAGCTTTTGGTAACTTTTGAATTAAAAAATTACTATATCTGACTAAAAAAGTAATAAAAATTAGTGATTTACTAAACATTAAAAAAGCTAAAATTAATAATTTTTTTAACTAATTTTTGTGCCTCCAATCGGTACCTTACCTTTAAATGTAGCTTATTTTAGGAGACAAAAGCTCGAAGTTTTGGGCTTTTCGGGTGGGAAATTAGTAGAAATTATGTTAGCCCACGTGGTAGTACCCAACTTACCAAAACTTTGCTTTGGAAGCGCTTATGGTATATAGGTATTGCATGGACAATGTTGTGTTTGAGTCAGCTCCAAAATATTAATTAAATTTTTTTTTAATAAATATCTATTCATCTCTTTTCGTTCTTTAACCTAATCTAAAAATAAAATAATTAAATATTTTCATTTAACTTTTTCTCTTCACTATTTCTTCTTCTTCTTCTTTTTATTTAATTTTTTTAATTTCCAACAAGTTAAAAAATATTAAAAAATTATAAAAAAATATTTACTTTTTATCTCATTACACGAATTATAAATTTATAATTTATCTTATTTTATCTCATTTTTATGACTTCAGACGCATTCCCAAATTTATGACAGACTTTATTAGGAAATATTTTGTTTGTTTAGAGTATTTTTTCAAAGTCTCTCTCTTGGGAGGGGGGTTTGAGGGTTTGAAGAATAGTGAGTTTAGAGTGAAATAAATTGAAATAAATTGAAAGTTCATCATGTATATAGTGAAATAAAAAAATTGATATAATATAAAATTAATAAAAATTTATAAAATTTTTTAAAATTTATTTACGAATCAAACGGGACCGTAAAACTTCGGACTGTGATTCGAACTTTCCCAATTAACGTATGACACGTGTCGGAGAGGGCCCAAAAGACATTTGGTCAAGTTTGAACATCAGCAAGCAAACAAGAAGGACAGCCCGAGGTCGCAGAATCCTCGCGTGTATAAACGGGAGTTGCAGAGATAATTCGCTAGTTGAATTGTTTTGGAGTTGATCGTTGACGAAGCTTCCGGACATGTCGAAGGCCGACGAGCCGGTGATCGGAGTCCCCTATGCCGCGACCTACCAGGCCCCGATACCCCAGCAATTTCATCAACAATACTATGTCGGAGAGAACCCGTATCAAGCCGGAGCGATCCCCCCGAACGCTGTCGTCGGCGATCCGAAGGGAATCCCGATTCAGCAGACAATTTACCGAGACACCCCTGCCCCTTTCAACTGCGTTCGCTGCGGTAATTCCGGTGTCACCACTATCAGGTAATTACTCGGATTGCCCACTAAAATTAGGGATTTTGGACTGAATTTATGTATTCAAATTAAACAGAATATAATCTGTGAAATTTTTGGTGTGGTTTATGTTTTTCTTAATGTAATGCTGCGTTTTTTTACAAGAAAATGTAGAAATTGTTAACTCCTATGGAGCTCTAGAACTCTAGCCATGTTGGATTTTGATACGTGTTTCAAAGATTGACTGGTTACTAGATGATGATTGAGTAGTTATTGTTTTCTTTGAACAAGTCTCAGGTTCAGTTCCTAAATTTTAGGAATTGAATGAGTATGCGTAGTTTGTTTTTTAGAAGATAATAGCTCAGTTTGTTAGGATAAGATTTCTGTTTTTTAGGAGTTAATAAGACAATGGTAGATCAGTTTGTTAGGATAAGTTAGGTGGCTTGTTTTTCTGTAATTCTGTTATTTGAATGGATATAAAAAAGAGTTGCTACAGGAAGGAAATTTATCCTTATCCAATTCAGAAGAAAACTATTTTCGTTGAGGTCTGGTTTCCTCTGTAAAACCAATTCTTTACTTCTAGTCCGTTACATTGTCACCATAGGTACATCTAAGAAGAAGAGTACGCCTCAGTATGTTCTGTTGTGGTATCAGAGCAAGGGCGTGGATCAGTGAGTGGGGAAGCTTGAGAACAAGGTGAGTTCATTCACCGCCGGCCAGCAAAAAATCATGGGTCAGCTCATGGAATTAATGGGGAAGTTCACTTCAAAGCATGACGAAGCAGAAAGTTCTATGGCACCTGTGAACCATGAAGGATGATTTAATAATAGTTGTGGGCCTCGCCAAGGCTGAACTTATCAATCCTATGCTCCCAAACTGGTTAAAATTGACTTCCCTCGTCTCTATGGTGGAGAAGACACAACTAGTTGGGTTTTTTTTTTTGGATAGTTAAGCGCCGCGCGGGGCCGGGGGACTCCCGGGTTTAGAACCCAGGTGGTGAGCAAGGCATGAGGAGGTGTTTGCCACTGAGCCAACAGCCAAGCTCAACTAGTTGGGTTTGTAGGGTGGAACAATTCTTTCAATTCCACCAAACTCCAAAGGATGAATAGGTGGGTCTTACATCCTTCCATTTAGAAGGAGATGTCCAATTGTGGTACCAACTCATGAAGCAGGAGAAAGGAGAATTGTCTTGGATAGAGTTCTGTGAAGGCAGACATGCTAGATTTGGGGCTACGCCATTTCAAGACTTCTTTGGAGAATTACTCAAATTGCAACTAGTTGGTTCGGTCAACGGTTATCAAACTCAAATTGAAAAATTGCGCACTAAGGTCGGACAACTTCCTTAGAATCGGCAAGTTAGCTGTTTCATTAGTGGTCTCAAGGACTCTATATCAAGGTGGACGTTAGCTGCACGCTCGGCTTCTTTAGGTGCTGCCGTAGGATTGGCTCGCCTGTATGAGACTCAAAATGCTTCGTAGGGAAGGGCTTTTGTGGAACCGGAGACAAAAAAAAAAACTAACCCCAAACAACATAAATCCAGCAACTACCTCTTCAATTCCTCTAATTTGATGTATGTCGCCAACTGAGTTGCAAGAGTGGCGAGCCAAGGGATTGTGCTATAATTGTAACGAAAAATTTACACTTGGTCACAGGTGTAAGAAATTGTTCTTGATAGAGGCTTGTTGTGCCGAAGACGATGGAGATGTTATCATGGACAAGGAAGAAGCTATTGTGGAAGAAGCTGCTAAGGAAGACTCTTCAACGATGTCACAAATCTCACTTCATGTTGTCTCTGGAAGTCGTGCTATAGATACCACGAGAGTAAGGGGAAAAATAGGTGAAATACCAATTACAGTATTGGTTAACACTGGGAGTACCCATAATTTCTTAGGCAAAGATGTGGCTTGAAAAGTTGGACTGCAGCCGATTCGAGGAGGAAAATTTGAAGTCATGGTAGCTTCGAGTGAGACATTAGCTAGTCCAGGGCACTGCTCCAATATAAGGATTTTTTTACAAAATGTGCCACAAGAAGTTGATTTGTACTTGTTATCCTTAAAGGGATATGATGTTGTGTTGGGAACTTAGTGGCTTCAAACTTTAGGCCCAATTACTTGGGATTTTTCTAAGCTACAGATGAGATTTTCCACGACGGGAAGCCAATCATCCTCTATGGCAATCCAACCCTTAAAAATAAGGTGCTATTAAGTTTAGGCTTAGAAAGAGAAGCTAGGCGAGGTAAGCATAGGTTACTGTTTTGTTTATTCTCCATCAGTAATTCCTCAGCTATGAATGGCACCAGTGATGTTCATCCGAAAAATGAAGAAATAATTGAAAGATTTCAAAGAGTATTTTTCGAGCCAAAGGAGTTGCCGCCTTCGCACCTTCATGATCATAAGATCCCATTGATGAAAGGAAGTAAATCAATATGTGTTAAGCCATATCGTTATCCTCACTTCTAGAAGGCAGCAATTGAGAAGTTGGTAGCAAAAATGTTGTCCACTGGGGTCATTCGTTCCAGCAACAGTCCTTTCTCCTCTCCAGTACTCTTGGTTAAGAAGCATGACGGGTTTTGGCACGTGTGTTGACTACCGGTCTCTAAATCAAAGCACCATCAAGGATTGATTTCCCATTCTAGTCATTGATGAGTTTTTGAATGAGCTAAATGGTGCGACTATATTTACAAAATTGGATTTGAGGTCCGATTATCATCAGATAAGGGTGGTACCTGAGGATGTTGAGAAGACAGTATTCCGAACACATCATGGTCATTATGAATTTCTTGTAATGCCATTCGGACTCACAAATGCACCATCAACTTTTCAATCTCTAATGAACTAGGTATTTCAAGCTCACTTGAGAAAATTTATTTTAGTGTTTTTTGATGATATTTTAGTGTATAGCAAATCATTGGAGGAGCATTTGGGCCATTTGGAAACCACCTTGTAGATATTAAAGTCTCAACAGTTATATGTTAAGAAGGAAAAATGTCAATTCGGCAAGCAAGAAGAACAATATCTCAGCCATGTCATTTCCAGGGGTAGTCGTGGATGCAAGTAAGATATTTGCGAGAATGAACTGGCTAAGGCCAAAAACACTTAGCTTTAAGGGGTTTTTTGGGCTTAGCCGGATACTATTGTAAGTTCATCCAAAATTTTGGAAGAATTGCTCGCTTTCTCATTAGTATGCTCAAGAAGGATTCTTTCAAATGGTCGTCTCCAACTAATGAAGCTTTCCAACAGTTGAAGGAAGTTTTAAGCCAAGCTCCTGTACTTGTGTTGCCTGATTTTTCAAATAAGTTCATCATTGAGTGCGATGCTAGCGGCTCTGGAGTAGGTGTTGTGCTGATGCAAGACCATCCTATTGCATTTTTTAATCGTGTATTGCAAGGAAAGAATTTATTGCTATCCACGTATGAGAAAGAAATTCTTGCCTTGGTTCTAGCACTAAAAAAGTGGCATGCTTATTTGTTGGGCCGACAATTTATAGTCAGAACTGACCAGAGGAGTTTAAGGTACTTATGGGCACAAAGAATTACCACTACTACTCAACAGAGATGGTTGTACAAACTTATAGGGTACGATTTTGTGATTGAGTACAAAAAACGGAAGGAAAACTTGGTGGCTGATGCACTCTCTTGTAAAGAAGAAAATGACGTAGAAGAAGCAGCTTTCACAGCTTTTTCCTAGCTAATTCCAAGTTGGATATCTGCCATTAAAGAAGAAATTAGTTCAAGAGTGGATTTGCAAGAGTTAATCCGGAGAATTAAAGAAGGTAAAGCCATTAGACCATGGGAATTCAAGGATGGAGTAATTTTCTTTTAAGGGAAAAATTTATTTAGCCAAGGATTCTGATTTAATAGAAGAAATCATTGCCCAATTTCATAACAGTACTCATGAAGACTACCACAAAACTCTATTTAGAGTTCGGTCCAATTTCTATTGGGCAAGCATGAGGAATCGGATCAAAAAGTTCATAACTGAATGTGATACTTGTCAATGTGATGAGGCAGAGCAAGTCAAGCCCGCTGGATTACTTCAAGCACTACCTATTCCACAACAAGTCTGGGAGGATATATCAATGGATTTCACTGAAGGCTTGCCTATTTCAAGAGGGAAATCGGTAATTTGGGTGGTGGTGGATCGATTGACCAAGTTTGCACTTTTTCTTCCTTTATCTCACCCTTATACGGCAAGTAGCATTGCTCAACTTTTTTTTGATCAGGTATTTAAGTTACATGGCATGCCTCGGTCCATTGTGTGTGATCGTGATCCAACTTTCACAAGTAATTTTTGGACTGAGTTGTTCCGATTACAAGGGACTAACTTCAAATTCAGTTCATCTTACCATCCTCAAACCGATGGCCAAAGTGAGGTTGTTAATAAAACTTTGGAAATGTACTTGAGGTGTTTGGTGGGATCCAACCCTAAAGATTGGGTTAAATGGCTGCCTTGGGCAGAATATTATTACAATACAAGTTGGCACTCTTCCTTGAAGACTTCTCCCTTTGCCGTGTTGTTATCTTATATACCAGGAACCGCAAAAGTGGAGGCAGTAGAACAAGTTGTTGACTGAGATCAAATGCTCAAGGAGATTAAAGAAACACTGAAGGAAGCTCAAAATCGGATGAAGAAGGTATACAATGAGCGACACCAATAAAGAGAGTTCGATGTCCGCGATTGGGTTTACTTGAAGCTTCAACCATATAGACAAGCTACAATGGCTCTGCGAAAAAACCTTAAGTTATAACCTAAGTTTTATGGACCTTATCAGATCATTCAGAGGATAGGTGCTGTAGCTTACAAGCTTGATTTGCCAAAGGAGTCACGAATCCATCCCATGTTCCATTTGTCCTTGTTGAAGAAGAAATTGAGTCAAAGGGCAACTGTCCAAGTTGAACTCCCAACAACTAGAGATAGTGATGATGTTGTAATCCAAAACCCCAAGCCATACTTGATCAAAGAATTCACAAAAAAAAAAAAAAAAAAAAAAAAAACATCTTGTTCATTGGCATGGGCTGTCACCTGCTGAAGCTACATTGGGAAGATTTCCAGACAATTGTGGCTCAATTTCCAGAACTTGGTCTCGAGAACAAGACTTAATTTAAGGGGGGAGGAATTGATACGTGCCTTAAAGATTGAGTGGTTACCAGATGATGATTGAGCAGTTATTGTTTTCTTTGAATAAGTCTCAGGTTCAGTTCCTAAATTTTAGGAATTGAATAAGAATGCGTAGTTTGTTTTTTAGAAGATAGTGGTAGCTTAGTTTGTTAGGATAAGATTTTTTTTTTAAGGAGTTAATAAGATAGTGGTAGATCAGTTTGTTAGGATAAGTTAGGTAGCTTATTTTTCTGTAATTCTGTTATTTGAATGGATATAAAGAAGAGTTGCTATAGGAAGGAAATTTATCCTTACCCAATTCAAAAGAAAATTATTTTCGTTGAGGTCTGGTTTCCTCTGTAAAACCAATTCTTTACTTCTAGTCCATTGTATTGTCACCATAAGTACATCTAAGAAGAAGAGTACGCCTCAGTATGTTTCAGATTTATTAATTTTGTATCAATTATTCAACTTGGATAACTGGAGAAGAAGGATGTAGAATGAATAGGAGCAGCAGAAATTAAAAGAATTTATCTATATTTCTGTATATCTAATGAAAAGAAATGAAAGGAAATAACTAATTATAATATCTTAAATATCTACGATAACTAAACTTGGGGGCACTCAACTATAAATTGGGGAGAGTAATCCCAGATAAGGAGACATACATCTTAATAACAATGGTTAGACTTGGAAGCACTCTGTTGAGAAAATTGATTCCCAAGAAATGAGATATATGGAGGTATATCTCAACACTCACTCAAACTCGTGAGGGTGACCTAGAAGCCAAATAGAGTTTCCCAACAAGTTCATGAAGACGACCTGGTAGGTGAGACTTCATAAATATGTCAAGATGATCTGTAGAAGTAATTGGATACAAGTGAAGATTGCCATTATTGAGATGTTGCCTAATGAAGTGATAGTTACTCTCAATTTGCTGAATAAACTTGTGGGATGCATTATTACGAGCAATCTGAATAGCACTCTTGTTGTCACACTAAACTAGTTTGACTAGCACTCTCGCTATCACACTAAAGGGCAGAGATAGAGGGTTTAGGGTCGTCCATGTCAATAAGTAGGCAGTGTAACCATGAAAGCTTAGCAGGGGCATTGGTAATCATGCGATACTCAGCCTCAGTGATAGATCGTGCAATTGCTGTTAGCTTCTTACTCTGCTAGGAAATGTCAAAAAGAGCTAAGTCGGAAACAATAACAAGTGATAGAACAACGATTTGTAGACAGTCCATTCTGCTTCAGAGTAGTTACACAAGCCAAGAGAAGACTGAGATGAGAAGCGTAAATCCTGAAGGATAGTTCCCTCAATGTAGCGCACAATCCGAAGAACAACAATATAATAAGGAGAAGACGGTCAGTGCATGAACTAACCATGCAAACTTGGGCCATGTATCTAAAAGATAGATAAGACTGCCATCCAACAATCTGTAGAGAGTGGCATCAGACAGAGGCACACCATCAATGAGATTGGACCAGGCATTATACTGTAATGGAGTGCTTGATATCTTACTTTGTGCTAAGGCTACCTTAGCAAACCCTTGTTCATTTCTCACTACACCATAAAATATTTCAAGCAAGCCCCGTGGGTTTGATTGATACCATCTGGACATTCTTTCTTTTTCTTGCAATTCTTATTGTAATTTACTAATCCCGTCTGCTTTCTTTTATCCTAGTTTTATATGCATAACTCTATTTAATACAAATCCTAATAATTCTTAAATTAGAATTTGAAACTCTTAAAATCTTATCAATAAACTAATTTTATCCAGGTTTCTTTTAGTGCGACTTAAACCAATTTTATCTAAATTATTTGTGATGAAAAGTAAAAATTTTGTGTAAATCTTCATAGAATATCGATTCATATTTTATCAAAATAATTTAAATTTCTATATTATGTAAGAAACCTTTAGTTGCCAACTATAGATGATTTTATTTTTAATTTAAAAAAAAATATATAGAGGGGGCAACTTACCGAACTAAACCTTTCAAAAGAAAAAAAAAAACTTACCGAACTAATTTAAATATTTATGAAAGGAAATATATATATATATATATATATTAGAATTGAGTGGTGGCAATTTACCAGTACTTCGTCCAAGAAAAGCACACTGCTTAAAATATTATATGAATCTAGAAGGGTTAGAGAAAAAGATCCATGTTATGTTGGCTGGGGCCTCGGCCTAAGATCCTCCCCACCCCCACCCCCCCCCCCCCCAAAAAAAAAAAGAAAAAATAGGAGAAGAGCAGCAGTTAAAACACGGCAAATGATATTAGGCTATTAGCCAACGGCATTTGTGTCCATGCATATTTGAAAAAACAAGACAGATATCCCACTAAGACCGATGTAGAATTTTGGTAACTTACAAATGTTGATAATCATGAGTATATACAAAATAAAATGTGTTAATATTTTGTATTTCTATTTTATACACATTGTAGTTATGTTGGCACTTGTCAATATTAACACCCCACACCCCCCCCCCCAAAAAAAAATGCAGATCTAAACCAAGTTTGGCAGCTGTTGTTGGGTGCATGATGCCTATGATGCTTGGGATTTGCTTTCTTTGTCCTTCAATGGACTGTCTCTGGCATAAATACCACTATTGCCCAAGCTGCAGCGAGAAGGTGCAACTTATATGCAGTGAATCTTTGTCTTGGATAATTTCCTGGCTTCGGCCTTATGTAAAAATTCTAATAATTATGCTTTTGTGTACCTTTGTTTTGATGTAGGTTGCTGATTTTGAGAAGTCTGATCCTTGTCTAGTAATGGATCCTCCACACTGGACCCAGCCGAGCTTTGCATTGCCCGCGTAACCCCATAAGTCCTTTTTCTCTGTCACTCGCATGTGAATCTTTGTCAGCTGAATGGAACCGAGTGAAATATCTTTGTGAAAAATATCTTTTAAGCAAAGTTGTAAACCTTAAAGCACTATAAAAATGACGTAAACCCAACACTACTTTTAAGTAAGTGGAAATCATATCATATAATTTGTTTGTGCTTTTTGAGCTAACATAAATGCATTGCTTAAGGTAGTTTCCCCACGTGTCAACGCGATGATGATGTGCCGTGGATGGTAGGTTGGGTAATCTAACTTTGTTGGCTTAGAACCTATCATCCCACGTTTAACCTGTTGGAATATGTCTCACGAGGAAATTTGTGCATGGGACCAGGACACCCAGCCTAGCTAATCTTTTTCAATGGATTAGTCTTAAAAGAAGTGTTTGGAGTAGGGATTTATTGGGGGAAAATGGAAGGGAATGGAATTCAAAATATAAGGAAAAAAATGTAAATTTAGAAATTAAAAAAAATTAAAAATGAGAAATTTATTTTATTGAACAATGCGTTTCATTCTTTATTTTTTCTAATTTAGTTAAATAAAAAATATGTATTTAGAACACCATACGAAATTTGTATTCAAGAACACCTTAGTTGTGGTGAAATGGTGGATGTGGCGCCAAACTATGTGATAGGACTGTTACTTTGACGAAGGGAAACTGAGCTGAGCTGGTCTCATATGACAGGTCTGTTATTTTGTTGTTTCCTCATAGGATCCTTTTGAAGATCCAAAACTGGTTCTGTTTGGCACACCAAAATTTATCAATTTTAATTAATTATTTATATTTTCTTCCAATCAAAATTTTCTACGTGTCACTTTTATTTACATCTTTTCACTTTTATTATACTTTTTAGTCAACTTGTTGTCAATCAAACACAAAAATATCTAAAAATTTTTATAATTCTTTACAATTTTTTTTTTTGCGTCGAATTACATAAATCTCTATAAATTTGTATATTTGTACAAATTTTAATAATTTTTTTTTACAAAATTCAATAAAATTTTTACAAATCTTAATAATATTTTTACAAATTTCAAAAAATTTTGACAAAAAAAATTAAAAAATGTCTTATCCAAATTCGTTCAAAGGGAATTATTCATATTTACTTTTTTTGTAATTTGTGGTTTACATTTTAAACATTAAAAAATAACTTAAATTATATTTTATCTTAACTTTTGTAATTCCAAATAACGCTTATGACAAACTTACCACGAGCCTAAATAATTAGATTTAGGTTCAGCTCTTTTCATTTTTACAAGTCCAGCTGAGCTTGTATAAGAATAAGTTTTTGACTCGTTTAACTTTTTGTATGTATATATATATATATGTTTTTGTTTTTTATGTAAAAAGAAAAAAATTAACATTTTATTAAAAGAAAAAATGAAAAGGTCTATAGTAAAATTATAATATATATTTAAAATAAACAACAATATATATCATGGTATAAATATATATAAAGTAATAAATGGAAGTTGACTGGGACGTGCCTCAACATCCCAGCCTGATTTTAGCATATGATGGATCGATCGATCCTGCATTGGCTTTGTTTGGATAGCCCAACCAACTCATTCATATTATTAGTAGCAATCCGAGGATGTTGGACAACAAATGCTAGTGATAGGAGCTTTGTAATAGGGTATCCAATAACAGTTTTGGGTAATTTTTCTTCTAGCTATCATAAATGAATGAAAATCAAAACGTTTCGACGATATTTATGTAATTAAAGTTATATTTTAATTAAAGTGCATTTTGATGAGTTTTTTATTTTAAATAATTAGACCCAGTTTTACTATTTTAGATATAATTTTGAAAATAATTATTCTAATATTATACTATTCTTTATATATGTACTTATATTAATTAGACATAACAACATTGTTCATAACTGACACCTCAATTTATAAATCTCTTTTCTTGAATAAGCCTTTTCGAAATTATTTTTTATACAGTGGAATTTTACTTTGTTCAGCTAAATTTTACTTGAAATTTTATTCTAGGATGTTAAAGTTGAACAATTAAAAATGAAGTATAGAAGTAAAAAAGTCCTTAAAAGAAATATAATTAAAATGAATTAAAAAAATCTCAAAATAATAATGTGAAAATCTGAGTAAAAGTTAAAAAGGAATAAAATGAAATAGCCAAGAATTAAGATTTGAGCACTGTTATTATTAGTTGCTCAATGATTGAGCCTCAATCACATTCAAAAACCTTTTTTTTTTTTTTTGATGAGTTGACAAATTAAAGAGAATTCACTGTTCAGCAATAAAAAGACTATCGAATCTGCTCACCACATCAATCGAAAAAGTGAAATTTTAACCTGGAGAGCACAAGAAATTAGAGATAATGGCTGGAAAAAGTCCCTGACTAAAAAATCGTCTGATGGTAAAGTCAAAACGTGCTTGAAAGAACTATAAAGAAAAGAGTAATGCAAATGGTTAACAATAATAAACGTACCTAGATTTTGAGGTTAAGTCTTATATTTATAGTAAGATAATATGAATAAATTAATATGTAAATAATTGAAGTATAATAATAATTTTGTATCTTATATGTATATATTAAAGTAATGGTTATTTACTTTTCTTTAAGTACATTTCACTTCATGTTTAATGCAACTCACTCAACATTAAATGCACGTGAGAGAAAAAATATTAGAATAAACAGAATACAACCTTGGTGAGTATTCAAATATCACATTTGTCTGCCATTTATAAAGTAATGAACTAACTGCACTAATTATGAGGAATAAATTCAGTTCATTTATTATCATTTTGCATTTATGGTTAGAATCACACCATGCTAGGTGGTGAGACCTAACTGCAACAATTTACTAATTACTAAATTAATATCGAGTACATTTTGGTTGTGCTTAGGAAGATGCCACGTGTTCTTGGTTATTTTTGTACCAACATTATACCCCCACTTTGACATGGGAAAATTATTTAACTGAGCAGAGTAAAAAATTTGTAAAACCACAGGTCCCACCTGTAAAAAAATCCTTTCATGTAACTCATAATTACCTTGTCTTTAATGTGTTTCAATGTGATTGGTTATATGGTCGCCCTATTTATGACACGTGATGCATCCCTTTATCTCTTCAGCGTGTTATGCCGCCTGCACGAAACATTAAAATTGCTGCCCGCTTTTCCCATAAATGTCAATTCGAAAATCGAGGCAATGATAAATGTCACTTTTGCCTTTCGTTTGACTTTTTAGCTTTTTTACTTCAAATACATGTACATACATATACATTCATATGCTATATTCATTTTTTTTTGAAATTTGACTTTCTCCAAATTTCTTCTGCAACTTTTCTCCTCCATTGACGAATCAACATCCTTACTTAAGGTTTTCCTCTAGTGAGCACTTAAAATTCTTATAGTTTATTCTCTTACTTTTCCTTGAAAACATAGGTAGACTGGTAGACAAGCTTAACTCTAAGAAAAAAAATTAAATCCTTTAAACAAAAGTACAATATTCTTCTTAATGTAGGTATTAAGCTTTCCCATGAAGGGGATCGCAAACCTGGGAAGTTCCAATAGTGGCCATCACTAAAGGAAACCATAGATTCCCTTTGAACCGCTTCCTTCGACTAGTTATGCATATACTTAAGCTTTCCCTTACGTGTGTCACCCATAACTTTAATAGGATAGTAAATGAGGTGAATGAACTCAACCAACGTTATGAGTTTCACATCACGGATTGGGATTTGCTCTACTGCTATAACGTTCAAAAAGTTAGAAAGAATAAAGATAAGTGGTATATAAAGTCCCAACCAGAGAAAGTTTTGGTGTACATGCTTTTGACAATATAAAAGGTTTGACAAATGACACTTGCGTTGTCAGTGGATACTGGAAGCATGATTTGGACGAAGATCCTATTCCTATGGTTCCTTTAATGTCCTTGGGCCCAAGTCGGCAGATTTCAGATTCCCATTTATCTATTAACTTTGAACTTTAGAGATAATTTGAACTAAATATTATCTTTTTATACAGCTAAGCAAGCAAAAAAGTCCTGAGCTAAGGGAAACTATGTTGATAAAGCACATTTAGAAGAAGTTTGGAAGTTCCTCGGGGTCTAGAGCTATACCATTTCGCCAGAGCTGTTCCAATCCTGTTCAATTTTGTGCGCGAGCTATAGATCTTTCATATCTCCTCCACAAGACTTTACAATCAGGGATGCTATAAATAGGCTCCAGAAGTAGTTCACCTCCACCCCCAAGGAGAAATAGGCCTTTTACACCTTAAAGCACAAAGACTGGGTGCCTTCACCTCTATTTGTCAAATTTCATCATGTGTCACTTTTACATTAACTTTTAATTTTTTTTTTTGGCCAAACCAAACACCACCTTAAAAAAAAAAAGTTAAGCACCTATTTGACTAAACTATTAGTTTTCAATTTTTATGTTTAGTTTTCAACTTTTTTTTTCAGTTTTTATAATTTTTAATTTTCATTTTCATAAAAAAAAAAAACAAAAACAAAAACTTGAAAATGCATTTGGTAATGATAGTTGGTAGTTGATAGTTATAGTTGTTAATTAATTAGATTCATTAAATTTACTTATTTTGATTATATTATTTGTTAAAAATAATTTATTTCACAAAAAAAACATATATTAAACATAATTTATTATATTATTTTTTAAATATAATTTAATAAATATATTTCATGTTTATTAAATCAATTAATTTAATTAACTTAAATTAAATTTATTTATTTAATTAATTAAATTAATTGTATTTAATTATTTTGATTATATTTTTTATTAAAAAATTAATTATAATTGATTTAATTAATTTAATTATTCATTATTAATTAAATTAATTAATAATTAATTTTATCAATAATTAATTTAATATATTAAATTATATTTAATATATTTTTATATTACATAAAAAATTTACCATCACCAACCACAATTTCATCATCAAACTAGGAATTGAAAAAAAAAAATAAAGTCAAGCAATTTTATGGAAAAAGCATAGCAACTTCTGTTGCTTGTGTTTTAATGGTTATGGTGTATTGAATAAAATATATATTTTTATTTTTATAAAATTATGATTTAAAAAAATTAGTTTTTAAAATAGATCAGATCCGAGTATATAGATTGGATCTAAATCTTGCCAAATTAGATCAACGAAGGGCGACAATTGACAGTGGTCGTAGGTGGGTGAAAGGGAGTGATTGGCGATAGTTAAAGGTGGATAAGAGACAACAATTGTTGATGGTGACTAGAGGTGAGTGGAAATAGAGGCGATTGCGGCTGCGACTGCGGCTGCGGCTATGGCAGCAACGACGACGACGACGACAACGTTGGAAGGCAGTGGCAGAATGTAGACAACAACTGGGGGTTGATAGTGGGTGTTGATTGTAGCTAGTAGTAATTGTAGAAAAAAATAAAAAGTTAAGAAAATACTTTTTTTATGCTTTCATAATTTTTAAAAATTTTAAAAATAATTTTTATTTTTTAAAAAGTGAAAATAAATATATCAAACGAGTTTTCATATTTAGTTTTAAAAAATTGAAAATAAAAGCTAAAAACTAAAAATTTTATTAAGCACGATCTTTGTAATTAACTAAAAGCCAACTAAAAAAAATAAAAAAATACTAACTTTTTTTTCAACCCAAACTAAGCCGAAGACTTAAATATCGGCACACCGCCACGTAGTCAAGTGTGACGACTGACTGAGGGTGTGTTTGGAGTTGTATAAAAATGTATAAAATAAGATAAAATTATAAAAATAAATATTTTATAATTTGTATAGTAATTAAATAATTTAAATTTTATTATCTCATAAATCATATTTACAGGGATTCGTAAATTTTTATTTTATTTGAGGGACTTCGAACGAAGCCTGAATAACGACCGACTCAGTTTGGCACGAGAAAGTGGATCCATAATACGAAAATGGTGCAATCAACAACCCAAAAGGCTGGCCCGTGGAGGAATAAAAGGAGAGAAAGACGTCATGGGTGACGACGACCGCCTACCCCTTGGCAGCCGCAACTCCAACACTTAGCCTGGACAGGGAGGTTTACCAACATCGGATATGATTGAAGTAATAAAAAGTATGGTATAATAAAATAAATTACGATTCGTAATTTATATAATAAAATAAAAAAATAAATAGATTTTAATAATTTTCATCATCAAAATTAAAATTAGTAGTTAAATGTATTTTATTTTTACTTTTTTCAGATTTCATCCATTTTAATAATTAATAATACTTTTTCGACTTTAATGATCCAAAAATAAAGTGTTTTTATTAATTTTTCAATTAAAAATTTACATTCATATTTTAAGAATTAAATAAAGTTAAAATACAATTTTAAGTCCTCAAAATATATCCCCCTTATTATGATTACTTGCCTCCCACCGTGAGTTCATAACTACCAATCTCTCTTTTAGCTATATTTAATTACGGCGGCAGCCAGTAAATGAGAATTGCACTTTTAGTTCAATAAAGTCATAAATTTCGCGTTGATGGGACGATAAATTGTTTCTTACTCTGAATTCGGACTTTAATATTTTATCTCTCAAAGTGGAAAATGTGTAATATTTGGTGATATGGGTGTATTTGGAGATGTATAAAATTGTATAAATTTGTAAAAGTTAATGTCTCGTACTTTTTGCAGTGAGTAAAAAATTTAAATTTCACAATCTCGTAACTCGTATTTGTAGAAATTTATATTTTTTTATTTTGTGTCAAACGGAGCCATTGTATCACTCTTATTTTTAGATTAATTTTTGTCAAAATTTAATAGTTCAAAGTTATTTCCTAGTAAATCACTTCTATTATCACACTCTAAATCTTATCAGTCAAACCAACAAAAAAAAAATCCTCATATTAAATCTAATACTATATATTTTTGTAATATTATTTATTTTTTTATCATTCTTTTGGAGGATAACTTTTTTAAAGTGAGGTAATTCAATATAATATTTTTTTGGGTAAAAAAAATTATTTATATTTATTTATGCGGGTTAAGTGACCAAAATCCAACACCTTTTGGTTTGGGTGGCGACCATGGGTAGTTTTTACAACTAGAGCCCCTCCCATAGTAGTATTAATAATTTTGAAACAATGTGAGCGGGTTTAATTTGTCTTTCCAAAAGTGCTTCAAAACCTTCATTAATTTCACACTAATTTTCATTTAATACTAATGTAACCATATTAATTAATGAAAAATTAATCCTATTGTTCCTGTGGAAACCTCTTCGAAATCACCCTCACTACCATCTTATCCCGAGGATGACTTCTTCCTATTAGGATTGAAATTTGATTCTTTTTTCATAACTTCTAGGAATGTTACTCATTTATATAAAATTATATATATATTTAAAAATATTTTTAGAAACAAGAGAATTGCACACGATAAAAATATGATTTTTGTGAATAAGGAAGGAGAATTTTCCTCTGTTCTATTATTGTGCCAATTGCCTTATATATACATGTCAGAGATACAATTACACCAACCCAAAATCACGCTTAAGGATCTTAACCAATATTTACTTCCTAAAAATATGATATTCACTTCCTAAAAATATGTAAATCAAATATATACTTCCTAATACTCCCCCTCAAGTTGGAGCATGAAGATTTCGAATGCCCAACTTGTGTAGGAAGGATTCAAACTGCTGTGTACTAACACCTTTGGTCAATATATCTGCCAATTGCCCAGAGGTGCGTACATGAGATGTGAGTATGTTGCCTCGTTGAATCTCATCCCGAACGAAATGACAATCAATCTCAATGTGCTTCGTTCTTTCATGAAAAACTGGATTGGCGGCAATATGCAGCGCCGCTTGATTATCACAATACAAGCGCATGGGCCCTTCATGTGACACTCCCAAAGACCACAGAAGCCCCTTTAACCACTTTAATTCACAGCTAGTGGTGGCCATTGAGCGATATTCAGCTTATGCAGAGGAGCGTGACACAGTATGTTGCTTCTTCGTCTTCCAAGAGATGGGCGAGTGCCCCAGCAATACAAAATAACCAGTTAAGGAACGACGCGTCAAAGGACAACTCGCCCAGTCTGAGTCACAATAGGCATAGATGCGCAAGTCACTGTCAGAGCGCAAGAAAATACCTTGTCCAGGAGTCCCTTTTAAGTAGCGCACCACACGTAACGCTGCCTCCCAATGATCTTGTCGTGGACTCTGCATAAACTGAGCTAAAATATGTACACAATAACACAGTTCGGGTCTAGTAATAGTCAGGTATATCAACCTTCCTACCAACCGCCGATATCTTTCTGGATCATCCATGAGTGGCCCGTTTGTTAGTGCAAGACGATGATTCTGCTCAATCGGGACTGATGCTAGTTTCGCTCCTAACAACCCAGTTCCAGAAATAATGTCCAATGCATACTTCCGCTAACACAGAAAAATTCCCCTAGGTCCACGAGCCACTTCAAGACCAAGAAAATATTTGAGCATCCCAAGATCCTTCATATGGAAACAGTGACTAAGATACTCCTTGAGTTTTGTTACCGCCACAGAGTCATTGCCTGCAATAATCAAATCATCAACATACACTAACACATTCAAGCGAATAGAATTCTTGTAGTAAGTAAACAGTGAATAGTCAGAATATGATTGAAGGAACCCATATTTTTTCAAGGCCGCAGCCAACTTAGAAAACCAACATCGTGGAGCTTGTCGCAATCCATAAAGGGACTTATTTAGTTTGCAAACCTTCGTTTGGTCGGTTGGCGAGAATCCCAGAGGTAACTTCATGTAAACCTCTTCATCCAAATCTCCATATAGGAACGCATTATGCACGTCCATCTGATGGAGCTCCCAGTTTTTCGCAGCAGCAACAGCCATAAACGTTCTTACTGTCACCATCTTAGCTACTGGAGCAAAAGTTTCATTGTAATCTCTCCCTTCCACTTGATTGTTCCCTAAAATAACTAGGCGTGCCTTGTACCGTTCGACTGTTTCATCTGAATTATACTTGATCTTGTATACCCATTTACATCCAAGTGACTTTTTCCCTGGTGGCAGTGTCTCTAAATTCCATGTCCCATTATCTTCCAATGCTTGGATCTCTTTTCTCATCGTCTCTCGCCATTTTTCATCTCTTATTGCCTCTGAAAATTGCGTGGGCTCGACATCTGCATTGACAGCGGCCAAGAAAGCCCGATGTCGAGGGAAAAAATTAGCACATGTCACATGCTTTGCTATGGGATAAAGAGTAGTACCTGAAGACCTTGTTTCAAAGTTGGCAGCTGTGCGAATGGGTTCTTTCAAGCACCGAGCACTATACCTTACATAATCCTTTAACAAAACGGATGTCTTGGGCTGCCGATGTCCCCTACCTAGATTCTCTGTTATCGCTTCAGTTTCCCCCATTATTTCCATGTTTTTACTAGCACTGCTTGCACCATGGTGTAGCTCCTCTGTCTCTTCACCACTACTCGAACTCCCCCTTACCCCTTCAATGTTGCTCCCATTGTTTGGTAAAGATTCAAGGCGATTCATAGCAGTCTTCACCATGTCCAGCTCATCAGCGATCACCACATCTCCAGGTGTGGGGAATGGTCTAAAATTATTTTCTGAAGTATGCTGCATGCCCTCCGCATATGGAAACACATTCTTATGAAATATTACATCACAAGAAACAAAATATTCCCCCATTTCAATATCATACACACACCACCCCTTCTTTCCATAAGGGTATCCCGCAAAAACACATTTTCTACTTCTTTCACCAAATTTATCTTTGTCACGCGCAACTCGATGTGCATAACAAAGACAACCAAAAACTCTCAATTGTTCGTACTGGGGTGGCTTCCCAAACAAAACCTCATATGGACTTTTTCCATTAAGAAGTGAAGATGGAGTATGATTTATCAGAAAACCAGCGGTTAGCACACATTCACCCCAAAATTGGATGGGCAAATTTGCTTGGAACCTTAACGCCCTAGCCACATTCAAAATATGTCTGTGCTTTCTCTCTACCCGACCATTTTGCTGGGGTGTCGCGACACACGATGTTTGATGTAGAATTCCATGCGCTTCAAAGTATGATTTAAGCATTTAAATTCAGTTCCATTATCACTTCGAACAGCTCTAACTTCTTTCCTAAACTGTCGCTCCACCATAATGCAAAAACTTTTAACAGTTTGTTTTACTTCTTTCTTTTCAAGTAACAGATAGACCCAAACAGCCCATGAGAAATCATCAACAATTGTCAAAAAATAAACAACACCACAAGATGCAGGTACATTATAGGCACCCCACAAATCACAATGAATTAGAGAAAAACAATCATCAGCTTTATTATCACTTTTGGGAAAAACCTCTCGAGTTTGTTTAGCCCGATAACAAATATCACAAACTGCCTGTTGACTGCTACTACTAGTTCTACCACTAATTTTACGAATAGAAGACAATATATGTTTGGAAGGATGCCCCAATCTACGATGCCACAATTCCTCCTCGCTCATTCCATTGACTTTATTTGCTTGTACCGGTGCTACTGCTCTGAAGTGATAGACCCCATCGCACTGCTCACCCGCTCCAATCAAGTTCCTCGAAGTTCGGTCCTGTATCACACATAATTTATCAGTGAAAGTGACAATGCAATTTAATTATTGCAACAATTTTGCCACAGATATAAGAGTGCAATTCATATTTGGAACAAACAGAACATGATGCAAGCACAAATTGCCTCCTAAGCATAATTTTCCTTCTTTCAAAGCAACTGTGCTCTTTCCATTGGGAAGTCCCACCGAGCACGGTGTAATCTGTCGGATATCAAACAACAATTCCATATCTCCTGTCATATGATGCGAGGCCCTAGAGTCCACAATCCATTCATTAAAATTTTTCTTACCAGAAGGCCGTTCGACTCCTCCTGCTTTATGTGCATTCAGCAGGCTAAGCAACGTCGTCCACTGATCTCCACTGAGTCCTGGAATCCCATTGCGGTCTGATTCAGTCATTGTTCCCACTTGCTGTCCACTAGTTTCATTTGTCGTGGCCTGAGCAGCATTAGCCCGTACAGTGGCCCCTCGTCCGCAACCCAAAGCAGTCACACTTGGTCCTCCTCCTCGGCCACGACCAACTCCTTTTCCGCTTGCCCGAGGTCTATCCCCCCACCAATCCGGATAGCCAATGACTTGGAAACACTCATTGGCTTCATGTCTAGTTCTTCCACAGTGAGCACATGGCCCATTCTTTTCCTTGGCATGGACGGCAACAGATCTGACACCCGATCCTGCTTGTGCGGTGAAGCCCACCACATCTCCTCGTTCTTCCTTGCCCCGTGCAATGTTCCGGTGCCGCTCTTCTTGAATTATCATGGTATACACTCTGTTCATGTTCGGCAACGGCTCCATACGTAATATGTTAGAACGCACAGTTCCATACATCACATCGTCAAGGCCCATCAAAAATTGATGAACCCTCTCATCTTCTCGCTTTCT
The DNA here is from genome assembly GCA_019916065.1 of Vitellaria paradoxa. Lineage (NCBI taxonomy): Eukaryota > Viridiplantae > Streptophyta > Magnoliopsida > Ericales > Sapotaceae > Vitellaria > Vitellaria paradoxa. The sequence continues at coordinate 14,168,809 of CM034233.1, forward strand.
TTTGAGTTCGGCAGAAATATTGCACTTGCATCTGTTACATCGACATGTGGGTATTGGCTCATAACTGATCAATTCATCCCACATCATCTTCAACCGTCCGTAGTATGTTACCACCGCTTGTCCTTGTTGCTTACAAGCAGCAATATCAGCTTTCAATTGATGGACACGAGGCCCATTGCCAATGGAAAATCTCTCACGAAGATCTTCCCATAGTTCCTTTACGTCCTCCATATATGTTATAGAGGAACGCAACGAAGGTTCAATCGTATTAAAAATCCAAGCAATTAGCATCGAATTCACCATCCACCAGTCTTCAATTGCAGATGAATCATCAGTTGGCTTAGCCAATGTTCCATCAATAAATTCGAGCTTTTTCTTTGCCCGAAGTGCGTTACGCATCGATCTCGCCCATTCTTCATAATTCTCCCATTCCAGTTGAACGGGTGAGATGAGTATTCCAGGGTTATCCGAAGGATGCAAGCAATATGGTGAGAAGATCTGTCCTTTTTCAGACCCTTCACCAGCCTTCTTGTTGTTGTCTTCACCTTCGGTTATGGTGGTCGTGTCGCGTCTCTATTGCTGGTTGCGTTTGGCGAACCAACCTTGCTCTGATACCATGTGAATAATGAAAGAGAATTTTCCTCTGTTCTATTATTGTGCTAATTGTTCTATTTATACATGTCAGAGATACAATTACACCAACCTAAAATCACGTCTAAGGATCCTAACCAATATTTACTTCCTAAAAATATGATATTCACTTCCTAAAAATATGTAAATCAAATATATACTTCCTAATAATTTTTCACACATAGGCTAATTTTTATAATTTTAAATATTTTTCAAATCAAATAACATGCCTAAAATTACAAAAAATTAAATTTTAATGAAAAATAATTGCAAAAACCAAAAAAAAAAAGTCAAGAAAATTATTGACTGTTGTTTGGTTTATCAATTTATCAAACTAATAAGGCTATAATAATTTATTTTGGCCATTATTATTATTATTATTATTCGTTTACTTACAAATTTAATTAGTAATAGGGTATGGCCAGAATGTAGTACATCAATCATTCATCCCTCCAACTTTCTACCTTGTAATTATTAGTATCTCCAGCCGACCCATAACAAAAGTAATCAATCCACTTTTGGAGAGAACTTTTCAAAGCTACTAGTGAGAATTCTACCCTACTAGACTAGGCTTTTATGCTTACGTTTCCATGCAACACAGGACACTCCCAAAAGTCGGCGAAATCGAATAATTCTCTCTCGTTATGGGTTGGGCGGATTTGGTTTACCATCCCGTTCGCTTTCTGTTGCTTAGATCAGGTTTGGTTTCACAGTTTCCTTTCGTCTATTCAAATTGTCTTCTCCTTGTCAATGTAGTTTAGCAATCTATATCTTCTAAGAACTATCACAATTAAGGAGATTTTTAGGGTGAGAAAAAATGATAAATTTTGATAAAAATTATGAATTTGTAATTCGTATTTTGAGATAAAAAATAAATAATTTTTATAAATTTTTAACATTTTTTAATAATTTTCAAAACTCCAAATAAAACCTAAATAATAGTTATAAAGGAAGGGTTATCAAAGAAAAAAAAAAAACAAAATACTATCACATCTTACTCTAATGTCATTTAGAATATTTGGAAGTAAATGCTCTTCAGTTGTAATAGCTCATAATTTTAAGGTTTTATCAAGTTTTAATATTGAGGGTATCTGGTTTATCAAATATATATATATATATATATATATATATATGTGTGTGTATAAACTTTAAATTTTATTAACTTTCTTAAATTTTTTTAATTAAATTTTATCATGTCTCATCTTTACAGCAATTTTTTTGTAAGAGTTAACCACCCAAACATCACCATATTCATTAAGGGATTCTTTTTTCTATTTATACTATGTTTGAAATATGAATTTGTACAAACTAATAAAATAATAAAAAATAAAATTATTAATATATTTTTACGTGCGAGTTAGGAGCTGGTCCCGCATCGCTAAAGGATCTCATTGATATGCAAGAATATTATTTATCTGTCACTCTTTGAGAGGTGTATCTCTCCCAACTCAAATCTTAAATTTTAAATAGATTAAGATGGGTTGAGTGAGTATTTTTTAATTATATTCTTATTCTTTTAACTTAATTAATCAAATAAAATAAATTTAAAAATTTTATTTTATTCTTAACTTTCTTATTTATTTTTTATTATTTAATAAATTCATGTTTTAAACATTAGCTCGCGATCCGAGACGTCACGTTGGAGTCATTATCTAACCAGTATGAGTTTTGCGTTTTGATAAGATGTTTTAATTAAAGCGGCACATTTTTGTGTTTTCATGCTACAGAGATAAAGATTGAACCAAGATGCCCGCGTACCTTCTTGCATCATTTATCTATTTTTAATAAATATTATTATTATTGAGTGTCGTGCTTGGCTCATGTGGTTGAACTTCCTTATTACTCACTCACAGCCTGGGTTCAAATCCGGGCTTCCCTTCCCCCCACTTAACTATCAAAAAAATAATATTATCATTATTATAAAAATAATAGTCAAACTCTGTTGGGTTTTCCTTAAACCCTAATTAAATAAATTATGTTGTATTGTATTTAAAATTAATTTAGGAATTTTTTTAAAAAAATAAGCTTTTGAACGGAAAATTTTGTTTTAGTAAACTGAAACTTGAAATTCTTTAACACATAAAGTTTTATTGCAATCAATTGCACTTGGTATAGAAACAAATCGCATTTGAAATAAAAAAGAAAATTATTTATTTTGAATTTCAAATTTTTCGTTCATTAAAATAGATTTTTTAGTTAATTTTTTTTTTATTTTTGCTTTTTAACAATCTATGAAATATAAGATATAGTAATAATAAATAATTTCAACACTTAGAATTCAAAAAAGTTATTACTTCCATGACAAATAAAAATACAGATACAAATCCAACATTAACTCCTCAATTTTCTATAATTGGAAAAATAATTAGGTTTTTTTTTTTTTTTTTTCATATTGCCTTTGCATCTTGGAAACTGCCTTACCATAGTGTACTCTTGCAGTTGACTGAAGAAACAAAAGTCAAAAAACTGCTAAACCTAATTGAACTAATAATCTCTTCTCAAATCTAGGTTAGGCAGCAACAAGGAGACTGGAATTTCATGACATGAGAGTCAAAAAAGATTTCAGTAAAAATTTAATTATTGATCGAATTACGCTAACCATTTATTCGAAATTTATTTTTATTGGAATCAAAAAAGCTTTTTTGGTGCTATAGTTGTCGCCGATAACATTCTTTTGCTTCGTTTTCTTATTAGTAGTTCAAAGTTTAGATTCTTTATGGTTCTATTTTGAGAGAAATGGTTCGTGGAGAGTGAGAGAGGAATGAGTGAAGCAACTAAACGAATGTATAAATGATAGAAAAATGAAGTATATAAAGGAGAATGTGAAAATGTAATGAATAATAGCAAAGGAAATGAAAATCTCGGTGGTAGAAATAGGGGATGGAGAGAAAATTGTGTGTTTGTACTAAAAAAAAAAAAAAGAAAAAATAAGTTTTTGTGTTTTATTAATTTTTTTACGTGAATCCCATCTTGAAAAGTTAAGTTAGCTAAGAATTTTCATTTTTGAAAGAGAAATAATTATTAATAAAGTATTTATTTTAAATAAAATATAACATTTATATATAATTAGAATACCAAAACTAGAAAAGGTTATGGCAATTCCTAATCTTACCTTTTGTTCTCCCGTGATTTCTAGTTTGAATTTTCTCAACACCACTAGCTGGAGGGTTTACTTGAGGGGTTTTAGAGATTACTCGAGGTACACGGAAACTAATCCAGACATCCTCAATTAAAAAAAAAAAAACACTACTTCTCACCATATCGTAGCTTTTTCCCTGTTAATCTCATGGAACCTTATTCTTTCTCCCATTTTTCTAAAGTTTTATAACCTTAATTAATTGCAATGTAAATTATTAACCAAAAACATAATTTTAATTCTAATTAATTTCAAGCTCAAAGGTGGCATTTGATTTGTATTTCTTTTTTTTTAATTTTTTGTTTTTGTTTTTTATTTTTTATTATATATGTTTTATGTTTTGAAAATTTCAAGGCGTAGAAAACAAAAAACACATTTAGTTTGATTTTTTTTATTTTTTATATTTTGAAATTTTCCTTATTTTGAGTCAAAAATACTCAATACGAATTTTCGTCATTTTGTATTTTATGTATAATTTATTTTTTATTTTCTAAAATAAATTTTAAAAATACAAATGAACAAATATGTTTTAAGTTATTTTCTTTATTTTTAAAAATACAAAATAAAAAATAAGGTCAAAATAAATATATTAAGGATGCGTTTGAAATAATAAAAGTGAGATAAAGTGAAATAATTTATCAGTTTATAATTTGTATAGTGAAATAAAAAAATAAATAATTTTTTGAAATTTTTTAAGATAAGAATAAAAATTCTTCTAGTGAATGGGATAAATGAGGGGGTAGGACCCGTACCCCAACCCACGACGAGTTGGAGTTCCCCCCTGGTGGTATTTCTATAATTAGCAATCGGCACAAATAAACTTCGCATGAACAAGAGAGAAGTTTGTCCCAGTCTCTCTCTGTCTTCTGCCGCTGGCAATCGTGGTTCAAATTTTTATTACCAAAAATGCTCTTCTAATACTGTAATTTTTAATTTCTTTTATCTTTCTTAATTCTTTTTAAACTTATAATTATATTTTATTTTTCATTCAACAAAAAAATCTCACTCCTTTATTAATAAGTGTGTTTAGAATTTTACAAAATTTTAAAAATTTTTACGAAATTAAAAATTTTTATTATTATACAAATTACAAAATTATAATTTTTACAAATTTCTATTTATTTATGTAATTCCAAACACCCCGATATTATTTCACACATTCCCCTTTGTATATTATTTTGTACGCTATAAAGGCTTAAAACTGAGGCAGGGGAGAGATTAAATTAATCCTTTGAGCCAAAGTGCCTTCCTTCTTCTTCGTCGTAGTAGTAAAAGATATTTCAAAAAGTGCATGGGCTCCACATTGTTATTTTATTTTACTTTTTTTATGCATAGATATTTTTGTACTTGTACGCAGCAGGCAAGCAACAAAACCAAAGCCGCACTGACTTCTCGTCACATGTGACATAAATTTCAAGTTCCCCAAAAATAGAAATAGACCCCCAAAAAAAAATTAAATTAAATTATTTAAATTTAAAACTAGTATATAACAATATATATTTTTATAGAAAGTTGCTTCCTACCTTTGTTTCTCAAAAATGTATTGTTAATAATAATAATAATAATAAAATATTTCAGATTTTTTTATTAATATTTTATTTTATTTTTCTTTTTCTTTTTTTCAAAACCATGAATAAGAAAGTTCTGAAAATTACGGCAGTGAAACCTGTACTTAACATCTTGAGTTTCACGTGCTTTTAACATAAGTAACGTTTGGGGTTAAAAATATATATATATATATATATATATAATGTGGAATAATTTGTGTATTCTCGTTTCATGTATTAAAATAATAAATGAATAATTTTAAAAAAATTTTAGTAATTTATAACGTTTTTCAGTGCCTTCTAATTTATTATATATATTTATATATATGTGTGTATGTATGTATGATGTTATGTTCAGTCACTCTTCCATGATGTATAGTAGTTACCGTCCCCCACCCAAATAGCTTTGCTTGTTTGTTTCGTTGATTGTTCTCCTTCTATCTAAGTCGTGGTTTTTGAAGAAAATTTGGAATTGCAGACAGAGACTGAGAGAGAGAGAGAGAGAGAGAGAGAGATGGATAGACTCAAATCGAGAACCGGAGAGAGCGTGCCCTGCGATTATTGCAACGAGCAGATTGCGGTTATCTACTGCAGAGCCGACTCCGCGAAGCTCTGCTTGTTCTGCGACCACCAGGTCCACTCCGCCAACGCCCTCTCCCGCAAGCACCTCCGTTCCCAGATCTGCGACAACTGCGCCTCCGAGCCCGTCTCCACCCGCTGCTCCACCGACAACCTCCTACTCTGCCACGACTGCGACTGGGACGCCCACGCCACCTCCTCCGTCTCCGCCGCGCACGATCGCCTCCCCGTCGACGCCTTCTCCGGCTGCCCTTCCGCTCTCGAGCTCGCTTCCGCTTGGGGCATCGATTTGGACGATAAGAAGAAACCGCAATCCTCCGCCCCGAATTGGACTGACCGGGACGCGAATGTGAGCACGAGCGGGCCTTTCGATTCGTGGATGTACAAATCCGCATCGGGTTTTACGCTGCAGGATTTGATGGTACCGAGCGGGAATGCGATGATTTATTCGAACGCGACGACGTGTGGGGAGATGGTTGACATGTCGAAGAGGCAGAATCCGGGCTGTGGGAAGCAAAAGCAAGTCATTTTCAGGCAGTTGATGGAGCTCTTTAAGAGTGAGTCAGCGGGAGTGGACGGTAACGGTAGTGGCGACGGCCATGTCGATGCCCCTGGCGGCGGAATTGGTGAGAATTTGGTCCCGGGTACGCCGAATCAGACTGGTTGGCAGGGGAATGCGGAAACTGGTGGTTTGGGAAATGGGGTTGATAGTGTTATGGATTATGTGAATCAATCATTGCAACAAGAAGAAGAAGAATCGCCTTTTTCTTCTCTCCTTCTGATGCAGACGCATGTCGATCTGAAAGATGGCGATCGAATTGCTGAAGGGAATACCTTGTGGGACACTAATTCCAACGGTCGGGGCTCCCAGGTTTTGTTTTTGAACCCTTCTTCCACGCGTTGGAGTTTCAACTGTTTTTAACTTTTTCTTGTTTATTCAAATGGTGTTGTTCTGTTCCTTTCCTATGTGGTTCTTGCTTGTCTCTATTCTCTGTGCCTTCAATCCTATTTTCAACGTATATTTGTAATGTGTTTCCTGGCTTAAAGTAGGCATAGTGGTTTACTACCCAAAATTTTTTTCTTCTATGTGGTTTTGTTGACTCCTGCAATACATCAATGGCCTTGTCTAATTCTCTGCTAACGGAAGTTCACTTTTTTCCAGTGATGCATTTCCTGTGAACTCCTGCAATACTTCAATGGCCTTGTCTAATCATCTGCTAATGAAAGTTAACAGGGACGAGTTAGGGTGGCCAAACTAGTTGGGCCCAACACTTTGTGCGGAGATGGGCAACCTCTTACGTATAAAAATTTTTAATTGAAAATATATGGCATCTTGTGAGGTTTTCAAGTGTGTGGGTTGAGAAAAGGGGGGGGGGGGTTGCCTCCCATACATACATAGCTTCGTCCGTGAACGTCAACATTTTTTTTCTTTTTTAATGGAACTGTTCTCGTAAACTGCAGCTTCTATAATCCGGTAATATTCTCATATAGTTCATATGAGTTGTGCCCTTTTTGGGAGTGCACTTTCATGTGGCTAGGACCAAATCCAATCCGCCTTGTTGCTGGGACTTCCTTAATTGTTCATGTTTCAGGTTTCAGTCCACGTGGCTAACTCAACATTTTTTCTTTTTCTTTTTGGTGGAATACTCATTTGCATTATTGTTCAGGTATAGGCAACTGATTCTGTTCTTCCTCTTAGTTCTGTTTTTTTTTACAGTGGCAATTGCCAATTAAAATGATTGCAGCATGTAATTTCAGATTGGAGGGACGTTGTTGTATCAATTTCTGGGGGTGGTGGCATACCAGTACATACATTGCTTTTTGTTTTAACTGACAGCCAATTTTTTTTCTCTCTCTCTTTGGAAAAGGAAGAGCAATTGTAACTATATTAATTGTAAATTATTGTATGTTGTGTGATTAATTGGTAACAAAGTTCTTAGTTCTTACTGAATTGCTATTGTTTTAATCTCTGGTTAAACCATTTATGCTTTTGTCCCGTAGCTTTTTAATCTCTACTTAAACCATTTATGATTTTGTCCTGCAGCTTCTGCTTCCATTATCACTTCACTATCGTGCGGTAATTGCTCTGAGTCAATGTCTTCTATTAATCTTCCCTGGTTTTTGACTGCAGATATGGGATTTCAATTTAGGGCGTTCGAGGAGTCATGAAGAATCAAGTCCATTGGAAGTGGAGTTTGGTATTAGTGATGCAGGATTTGTGTTGAAAAGTTTTGGTGAGCTCTTCAAAGAAGCATCCTCAGCAACTTCAAAAGGTTTTAGAGAAATATGCGGGGTGAATTCCGCTGTAACACACGGGGATACAACAGCATTCAATGTAAGCCATTTTTTTACTGTTCATATCTCAGTGGAAGATGTAGGATGAGATTGATGAATTTTCAATCACAGTAATCGAAAAGATTGCCATCTTGAACGCAAATTAATACTTATTACTATTACAGAGAGTGGAGGGCACAATGCATTTGTTTGATCGGGACAGATCCTAGTTGTCCTAATTTGATTTGGATGTGAATATTGCAACCTTTTTCTCAGTTTATTTCACTAGCAAGTAAATATTCATGTTTTTAACTAACGATGCAGAATAATCACAATAATGCTACGGCAAGCCAGGGGTCTGCAACATTAGGGGGAAATAACATAACCATAGCAATACCCTCATCAGTTTCAGATTTTGGTAAACCAAAATGCTATAGCGTGTCGAAAGATGTCCAATTTATGGAAGAGTCGGTTCTGGTGAGAGGTAAAACCACAAGTGCAGCAGCGACAACAAAGGCTGACATAGAGCTGCTTGCTCAAAACAGAGGAAATGCCATGCTACGTTACAAAGAAAAGAAGAAAAACCGAAGGTACATAGTTCTCTCATTCCTTTATGATAATATTTTGTCTAGTTGACAGAAGCTAGCTAGGAAAACATAATGTGTAATTTCTCTGTACTATATTTTTTGATGCATAACTCTCTGTACTATATTATAAATAGATATGATAAGCGCATCCGGTATGAGTCAAGGAAGGCAAGAGCAGACACCAGGAGGCGAGTGAAGGGTAGATTTGTGAAGGCTACCGAAGCTCCAGATGGTTGAACTCTTGAACGATGACTGTTTTTGGGGAATTGAGTTTGTCTCTGTTTCACCTAGATGTATATAATCCTTTATTCTACCACCTAGAATGTAGAATGTATAATTCATGTAGCCTTGTTTCTTGTGGAATGCAATAATAATCTGTTCCAATATACTCTCTCTCTCTCTCTCTCTCTCTCTATATATATATATATATTTGTGGCATTTATTTTCACATGAATAAAGGGCAATAGAAGCAGATGCCAGGGTATGGGCTTGTGCCGCCAATACCCGGAGACAGTCGTGGGCGAGAAAAGAATCCCTGAATGGCTGACCATGTTGGATTATTAACTTTTTGGGTAAGTGATGCTCCAAGTGGATTGATACTAGAAGTTTGACATATTATTATTATTATTATTATTTTAATATATATTTTGACAAAAATGTATATGCTGATCATGTTGATGTGTGTGTAACTTACCAAAAAAAAAAAAATTTTACTTACCAAAAAAAAATGTTGATGTGTGTGTGTGTGTTATCGTGCTACCTTGCAATATTCTACGCGGTGAGTCAAGCCTGAAATGTAACGCAGGACCTTCAAACAAGGTCAGGTGTGAGGCAATTCGCCGTTCTAGCTGCTTTATGTTTTAAATGTGTATATTTGTAATTGATAAATTAGTGAATAAAATAATAATTTTAGGAATAGAAAATTATACAATCATACGAAGTTTGGATTGTTTGAGTGTTCTATAAATAAAGATCTTCTCTTAGGTTATATTTGTTTTGAGGGATTGAATGATGAGATATAAGTAATATCATGGAATAATATATGAGATTGAATATAACATAAGATTAATTTTTTATGTGAGATTATTTTTTTGGTATTTGATTGGTGGAATATAAAGTGCGATAAAAAATATAATTTTACATAAGATGTGACAAGAAATATTTTTAAACTTTTATATTTTCGTGAGAAACAAATCTTTAGACGAGGGATAAGTAATACTGCAAACTCCCTTAGATACCATACCTTGCAAAATGACTCCCTTAGATACTATACCTTGCAAAATGTCGGACAAATCTTCGGGCAGGATGTATCATCCTGTGCTCTGTTTTGCAAATCAAGCATTACTGTTGTGGGCTCCACGCCTCATCCGGTGTCCACATGCCTCAAACAAACGCAGCCTTAAGGTATTGAAGCATTTTAAGAGAGAGAAAAATATATTTTTTGTGAACTTATAATTGCTCTCTCTCAATTTTGTGAACTTACGAGTGCATAGGTTTTTTTGAAGGAATTTGACTGCATGAGGGTATTCTTCATCAAGTGAAGGAATTTGACTGCATGAGGGTATTCTTCATCAAGTGTGGGTGAATATTTTTTTTTTCATATATTAGAAAAAACGTTTATTGTGATTGGTGGGACAACGGTTGAAAGAACAGCAACATTTATGCTCAGTGGAAATTTTGATGTTTGCAGTCTGAGATTTTTTCTCCACTTATTTGTGAGGGGTTTTTTCTTGTAAAAATCTTTATATTCAATTTCTTTCGGGCTTTTTTTTTCCCCCCGTACTTTGAGATTGTGTTTGTATGGTAACTCATAGCTAGCAATGGCCTAAGTTTTCAAAATGTGACTTAGGACCATCAAATACCCTCCCTTGGTTGCCAGCTTTTTCGGTTTTTATTTTTTTATTTTCCTTCCTTTTTTAAACGATGTAGCTTCTGGAAGTGTTGGTGGCGGGGCGTCAATGGAGCTTGAATGACTCAAACGTAAATGTCATGGCAAAAAAAAAAAAAAGGACACGATATTTGATTCCAATGGATTTTCCTCACGTTTCTTCACCCCCTAGCACTCAACCTTCTTCTAGATGGGTAATTAAAAAAAATTAAAAGTCAATTCTTTTGGTCCCATTAATTCTTTTTTAATCAGCATCAAACATTCGATCCAATAATATTTTTTTTTTCAATTCTATTTTAGCAGATCTCAAGGCACCGACCGTTTTTGAATCTGTCTGTTTTGACCGCTTCTTAATTAATCTCCAAAGTCAGAACCACCTCATCCCAACCCCAGAAAATCATGCAAACAACACTTTATTAGCCTATGCCCAATCCTTGCATGTGTGTGTGTATATATATAGCCACGTGAATGGTTGCTTATAAAATTAGTCAGCAAGTTGAGAATTAATATTAATTCGATCTTTCACTTCTACTCTAGATATGGGGTCCCCTACTCTGGTTTTCCTTCTCTTAGCTCTTGCTGTGGTGACAGTGAAATGCAACTCAGAAGGTTTGAACAATATTAGTAACTCATCCAATGAATATGTGCATGTATGTATATATTACATCATAATATCTTTTGCCTGTCAAATTTGCATGGATATATACAAATAATACAATATTTGTCAAGAATCCAAACAGGCCCTCAAGTGTGCTAATGCATATGTGTTTTTGAAACAGTGGATGCTCTATCTGCCTGGAGGAGTGAATTGGTAGACCCATACGATATCCTCCAGAGTTGGGACCCGACGCTGCCCTCTCCTTGCACCTGGTATCACATCTCTTGCGACAGTGAAAACAGGGTTACTAGAATGTAAGTCCCTGTTTTCTTGGCTAAGTTAATCGCAAAGTCTTGTTTGTTGAGTTTATTTGCTTAATAGTTTCTTGATTAACTGCTGAATTTTATTTAATTAACCTGATCTGATTTGTTTGTTGAAGTGACCTTGGCAGAGCAGGACTTGAGGGACCCATTGCACCTCACCTGGGAAATTTGACCAACCTTCAATATTTGTAAGCTACGTCAAAACTGGTGTTGGGTCTCTATATATGAATCATTTTTACTTGTTCTATTCATGAGTGATTGAAAATCCGAATAATAGCGAGAAATGAATAGACCGCAGAAGAAGGTTAATTAATTTGTCAATTTGGCTAGTTGGAACCATGATTATCGTTATAGGTCAAATATGTATGTATATAAGTACACATGTGGGTTGTTTGGCAGGGAATTATATGGTAATAACATCAGTGGATCCATTCCAAGGGAGATAGGTAAACTAAGCCACTTGGTCAGCCTGGACCTGTGGAATAATAAACTTTCCGGGAAGATCCCAGAAACTCTCGGCAACTTGAAATCTTTGAGGTTTCTGTAAGTAGATTTCTTTGAATCATAAACATGTATATATATACAACCACAATATATGGATTATGAGGGCAGTGATAGAAGAGTGAAATTCGTTCTGATATATATATATATATATGTCAATGATTGGCTGCAGGAGATTGAACAGTAATAAGCTAACTGGAAAATTACCAGTTGAGGTGATTCAACTGATCCAGTGGGGCAACTTAGAGATTATGTGAGTTATTCTTCAATTTTTATTTTTTATTTTATTTTATTTGTCTTCGCAAACCAACTTCATATTTCCACATAGTGGTGGTGGCCGGCCTTCCAACTTTGACTTGAACCACTCTAGTAATACGCATTAGAATAGATATATATATATATATATATGTATATATGTAGTCTTTCTTTTGGCCACTTTCTGAAACTTGTGGGACATTGGACTAATTTTGTTAATAATCCCCAAATACATTTTTTTTTTTTTACCGTCACCCCTTCTTTTCATTGTTGCTCAATAATAAAACTTTTAGGGGCATTTGGTTTTTTTTTTTTTATTTTTTTATTTTTTTTTATTTTTTACTTTGAGCTTATTTTTTATTTTGTACTTTTAAAAATAAGAAAAATAACTCAAAATTCATTTGGTTACTTGTATTTTCAAATTTTGTTTTTAAAAATTGAAAACGAGTTTACACATGAAATAAAAAATAATAAAAAGTCGTTTTGAGAGTTTTTAACAAAAAATAAGGAATGTATTAAAATAAGGAAAACAAAACAATTTTTGTTTCCTTGTTTTGAGATTTTTAATACATAAAACAAAAATAGAAAATAGAAAACAAAAAAATAAACCAAATACCACCTTAATTTCTCCCACTGCTTGTGGTTCGTCCGACTGTTTGATGCTTAGGAGGTACAGATATTCTAAAATAGGTACCGTATCAGTATCCGATATATAATGGATATACATACTCTTCGCAAATTTCAAGATATGTATATAAGATACGCCACATAACGATTCTTATTATTTTATCATATTTCTTTAAATATATAATTAAGATAACTCTAAATTTAAATAGTTGAAACTTATAAAATTATAAAATCTTATAACTTATATTTTGTTATATTTTGTATATTGAATTATATATTAAATTAATTTTATTATGAATATTATATTAATATATATAACTAATAAAAATATATAAAATTTATAATTTTTTAGTTATATTTCTGCAGTATTCCTATTTTCATTTTTTTTAAATTAACGTGAGTGTATCTGTATCTATATTATATTTATATTTCATATTCATAATCATATTTCTTAGTTTGATGCAAATTAATTGTCCGGAACGTGTCAGATAATCGATTGGGCCGGAGTGCTTACCAGCACAGTACTAATAAAACAGGTATGTCATGGCTTTTTCTTAAAAACTAATGAGGCATCTTGACACAGTAGTGTATATATATATAGCTCATATGTAGTTAATTTTCACGTGTGTATATATATATATATATATATATTTATATTTATATTGGAAACTGACTCAATCTGTTCTCATGCCATTGTTGTTATTTTTGACGGATTTGCAGTAACGACAATAATACAAGATGCAAAAGCTTACGTGTAGTTGAGTATGTGCCAGCTTTATATGTATTAATGATGTCAATGATTTAATTTGAGTGCCAGCTACATATGTATTAATAAAGTCAGTGATTTAATTTGAGTGCCAGCTATACATGTGTTAATGATGTCAATTATTTAATTTGAGTGCCAGCTACGTATGTATTAATAAAGTCAGTGATTTAATTTGAGTGCCAGCTATACATTGTATTAACAAAGTCAGTGATTTAATTTGTTTCTTCTGCAACAATGCAAGCGTTTGATTGCCTTCTAGAATTGCTTCAGATTCCTTAATTTGGTCAAATAAATGGAAAGTCCACACGTGCTGGTCATGCATCGTTATGAACACGGGATCCATATATCTTCTGTAATATTGCTGAATAATTTATGTGACTTGATTAAGATTTAAGAGCGTCGCGAGTGATTAGACTTTTTCTTATTCCACTATGTTTCTTTACTAAGGTGTAGAGATGGTCATCTCGGTCGATCAGTTCGTACTCTATCCGATCCCCGCCCTAAATGGATAGGGGATTCGAGGATTTTTTGGGGATCGGGTAAGATACAAGGACGTTTTTTAAAAAAATTTGGAGATCGGATAAGGTACGGGTATGAGTCTGTCCCCGTCCCAAACCTTACGCTACCCGTTCCCTGATCCTACCAATATTCTCGTATATATATATATATATATTTAATTTTTTAGTGTGTTTGTTACGACAGATTTTTCAGTAAGGTAGTGAATTAAGATTTTAATTTTCTTTATCTATCACCTTCCTATTAAATTATTTTGTTTTCCAATTTACAAAGAGACTATAAATTGAGATAGATCAACTGTGAATATTTCTTTGTTTACTTTTCCTATTTTGAACCGTAGAACCTATTAATATGGTAAGAAAATAGAAACTTATTAATATGGTAGGAAAATAGAAATCTTATAAATGCTTTCTAAATATATATATATATATATATATATATATATATGGCATTTTTCAATCTTTTAAATATATATTAGGATTCTATTTTGTTTTCTTATAAATCATATTTTAAAATTTTTATATTTTTATTTTTTTCAATTCAGGTATCTGTTTCCCCATAGGGATCCCCGTTCCCTGTTTGGGTCAGGGATCCCCGTTCCCGTGGTAAAAATAAATCCCCAGTGAGGATCAGGTAGGGTATAGAGATTGATTTTAGTTTGTGGATCGGGTATTGGGATATGCGTACCCGTCCCCTACCCGCCCCGCGCCCATCCCTACTAAGGTGAGTTTGAGGGGGAAAATATAGTTTTTTTTTTAGCTGACTACTAAATAGTTACCTAAAAATTGGTTTTTTTTGTATTTGGGAATGAAAAAAAAGTTAATTTTTTATTAATTAGACATTTTTGCCTTTTAAAATTTAAAATAAATTTAAAATATAAGAGAGTAAATTTAGTAATTTTAAAAAAAATCAAAAAATTAATAGTTGGTAACTCAACTACTATATATATATATATTTTTTTTTGCCAAACGCTTTCTAAGATGGTATCAACTTTGTGTCCATCTCTCGTTTATATATTTTTTACAAGTAAAAAATAAAATATTAATTAGTAAAAGCATAGGAATGCCAACCAAGCACAAAAATTGCTACAACCCAAGGATATGTTTATTTTCAAGAGATATGGAGTTTGATAATGGATAATGCTTCACTCTTAATTTTTATTTTATATATACATTTAATTATAATTTTTTAATTAGGATAACATCTCCCATGGAGATATATTACAAATAACGCCCCCTAGATTAGTTCGACTGATTTGTGAGGGTAGAAACCACACGGGTTTAACTACACGGGTTTAACATCTCCCATGGAGATAATATTACAAATAACGCCCCCTAGGTTAGTTCGACTGGTTTGTGAAGATACTCTCACAGAAACCACTCTTAATTTTTATTTTATATATACATTTAACTATAATTTTTTAATTAGGATAACATCTCCCATGGAGATAATATTGCAAATAACGTCCCCTAGATTAGTTTGACTGGTTTGTGAGGACACTCTTACAGAAACCACACGGATTTGATTTCTGATTCAAATGGGATATGCGTTCAAATGGGATATGCGTGAAGAGTAGCGTTCATCTCCTACTTTACTCATCGATTACGCAGTTCGTTAAGAATTACAATAAATCGGTGTGGGTTCCGAATTATAAAAAAAGAAAAAAATAGAATAGTATGAATAACATTTTATAATAAATATTTTTCTATAAAATTAAATGCATGTGAGATAACAATTAAAATTGTAATATTGTATTTTAATTCAACTCTATATTAACAAAAACAAATATATCCTAACATACAGTAAATCCAGATTTGCTTCCGAATATCTGCCAGATGAATTACATTGGGTGAGCTCATAGCAACAGGACCAAGCCGTATAAGGTGTTTGATTGGCAAAAAAAGATAAAATAAAAATATAAAAATAATGAGTTTGTCTGTGGTTTTAAAAAAATTTTGTAAGCTTTTATAAATTTTTATTTATTGTCCGAATTACGAAATTATAACTTGTATGAATTTGTATTGATTTTTATAACTTCAAATACTCTCAATATAATAAGTCATTGCATATCAAGAACACCATATCACGTAACGTTAATTTGATTTATTTTCATTTTTAAGATCTTGAAAATATACATTATTCATGATGTTTTATCGATTATTCCCAACTTTTTTGGTAAAAGCTAGACATGGCTGTTAATTGATGCCCCATATTTTTGGGTTGCAGGATATTCTGTTAATTTATTGTTATTAGTAATATAGGCGGTGTTTGGTAGATAAAAAATAAGATAAAAAGTATAATAAAAGTAAAAAGATACGATATAAAAATAAAATATAAAAAATTTTAATTAAAAAAATATAAAAAATAATTAAAATTAATAAATTTTAGTAATATTTAGTGGTGACCGTAATGGGCTCAAAAGACGTATGGAAAACCCATTACTGATAAGATTCGAGGATCCATAATAGAGTTGACTGACAGAGAAGCAATTGTGATTCTCCCCATGAATTGAAGAGACCGTGCACAAGAACCGAAGTTGCTTTTAATGAGAGTCCAAAGATGAAATTGAATTCAAATTTGCGGGGAAAAAGTAGATAGAACTTGCTGCCTTTCTTGGAAGCATGTAGGTCATTGAGACTTATTTGAACCAAAAAGATCCCCTCCCCCCCCCCCCTTTTTTTTTAACTTTCCTTCTTTCTTTGTACAAGCTCATGATGATGATCTTTGAACCCGCTCAACATTAGCACTCAAAACGTCTTTTTTAATCAGTTTAGACCTTAGAAGAGCATGGGGTAGTGATTTATTGATCAATTATCAAACAAAGCAGAAAGAGGAATAAGGTGCATACAGCTCATGAAACATAAAGAATAAACAAAGTTTACATACTTAAAAGTTCAACCGGTGACACTAGATTATATGAATTGGTTCGATCTGATTTGGATATCCAAAAGTGTTTGATAACTTGTTTATAAGTGTCTAATTTAAATGTGTAACGTACAAATTTTTTGTATTGGTTAAATACCATTTCATCACTTGTAATCGTAGCACAAGTCTCCAGGCTACGTTTGGTTTGTTAAAAATTAAAAAAAAAATTTAAAAATTTTTAAAAATTGTTCACTTTTTATTTTATTATATGGATTATGAATTCACAACTTATCTCACTTTATCTTATTTTATCTCATTTTTTGTCACTTCAGATGCTCTCTATATATGAATGCCACATTTAAACAATTTTTTCTAGAAGTAACAGAAAATACTTCAAGAAAGACTTATTATAGGCTAGTGTTGAAGAAGGCCCAATACGTACAATGTAAAAGTGTAAAAGAACAATGAATATATATAAGATGCTATATATGAGAAAAGGAGGAGGAGGAGGAGTAGTGTGGTGGATGTGGAAAGAGCTTTCTTTAATTGGCACTTGAGGTCAATGGTCAAGATAGAACCATTACTTTTTTTTTTTTTTTTTCTTTTAAGGGAGAAATTGGGACTGGGAGATGATTGAGCGTGGCTTGTAGCTCAGTGGTTAAGAGCCTTTCGTGCCCGCTCATGACTCGAGTTCGAGTCTTCCCCCTCCCCCTTATAAAAAAAAAAAAAAAAAAAACTTTACCTTTCAAAAAAAAAAAAAAAAAAAAAGGGACTGGGAGATGATTATACAATCAATGGTCCGTGAAAACTTTTCACTTAGAAGAAGAAGAATGTAACTACTAGTGGTTTTTACAGTTTCACCTTTTTCCCATCCCTCTATCTTTTGCTCTTGTAAACAAAAAAGAAGGATAACAATTGCTAGTGCTAAAGCTTGATTAGTCAAAGTCACTTCTTTTAAGGTGAGACGACCCATCATGTCTTACAGATCATAGAAGGTGTTCGCATGCATGTGTTCCACTCACCATTTATAGTATTTTGGCGCGGTTTGAGCGAGCGTTATGAGAAGATAAAATGTTTTATAGTCTGAGAAGGTATAGATAATAAATATCTTCCAAATTATTAAAGGATGAATAAACTGCATATTAGTATAAATATTTAAAAAAATTTTAAGAGAGTTTAAAAGGATTTTACAAACTTCAAAGGAGCTTGACCTTGACGCACCCTTATATATTGGTTTACTTGAATTTCATCTGAAATATAAATTAATTAAACTTAAGTTATAATTTTAGTCTCGTTATATTATTGAACTTAATTAAATTTTGATTTAATAAGTATAATAAAAAATATCAAATCACTCGACTTCGATTTACTTACAAGCTCACTCACGTTCAACTTAAATTATAAATAAATTGAAGTTAAACCATTAATTAAAGTTCAATTCTGAAAGATAAATAAATGAACTTGAACTAATTTTTTATACTCATTAAAGTTAATAAATCTAATTCAAACATTTTACTAGTCTACTCAATATTAGTCTCGTTCGATCAATTTACAACCTTATCAATCAGACCCTTAGGCGATATTGTACATGGGCAAAGGATATAGCGATGAAAAATGAAGTCAAAAACTGAGAAATGGACTCAACAAATAATTACACGGAAGAACATTAAAAGACGAGTCTGTCTAGCTAGCTCACATGCCATGCTACAAGCAACTTTAATGTTTTCTCAGTCAAGTGTGGGTCCTCGATGACTCATCAGCTCAGCCGATTATTCAATTTCCTATCCAACAAACAAGTAGCAAAGGAATGTGAGTTGCATTAATAGCAACCCTTTAATCTTTCAACTTGAGACAAACCCAAAACCCATTTCTCTCACTCGACTTACAAGTTATTGTAAGTACTATTATGACCATGAACATGACGTTTTCGAATTGTCACCCTTGCATTAGTACAATAGAATTACCTCATCGACAGTGAGAACAGGAAGAAATGTACGTGTATATATATTTTGAAAAATACTACAACAAAAAATGATTAAATAAAATAACTCTCTCTATATATATATATATTAAACAGCTGACCACCACAGATTTCCAAGTAATGTTATTCCCCAAGACAAATATATTATTATGCCATCTCTGTGAACGTGTGCGGATATTTATATGCATATACGTGCATATATCTTTAAACTGCAACATAGACAACTGTGTGGTTGTAGCTGACCAAGTCTCAATTATTCTTCGGTTTTGTCTCCGACAAGGTTTAAAAGATGCCTTGATTCTCCCCGCGCCACACTCACACGGTTTTTCATGGCCTACAATACATCTAATATAACCATTAATTTATTTTTTGAGAATTTAATTAGTTTTGGGATGTTTAATTACTTATATATATATATATCACTATATATATAAGTGACACCGTGCAAGTCCATATATAGCTTATTTGTAAGTGAGGGGAAGTTTGAAGTATGATTACGCAGGGGTAATTTACATTATGGACATTTGAGTTTTACTCATAATTTTATTTTCAGGCTTGTCTTTATTTATTTATTTATTTTTTTAACAATGAAGGGTCTCGATAACCATTTTATCCTTACACGCTCCCAGTTAATTATTTACACGTCTATCTTTTAGGGATAAAATAGCCACTAAGTCTCTTAATTGTTATAAAAAAGTATAAATAAAAAATAAAACTCATACCCTAAAATATAATTTCAAGTAAATTACAAATCATAATATATACAAAGCGATTATTAATAGTAATTTATTAATAGTAACGGGTGTTTTATATTGTATTTATTGGGGGGGGAATGATTTCTTTAATAATCTCTGGAAGACAACAAAACCGTGCTAAGCAATTCAATATTAATGAGGTGTCATTGTGGTAATTTCCAAACTTTGTGGTTTTTTTTTTTTTTTTTTGGAGAGACATGTTCGTCTTAAAAGTAATTAATGAATAAAATGATTCTTCTCCCAGAAAGACAAAAGGGGAGAGGGAAAAAAACAAAAAAACAAAAAAAAAACACCAAGATAAGAGAGCATAAAAATATAAATAAAAAAAATAATATTATACTATTTGAAAATACTATCAAAGCATATTATCAAAAGAAATTGATAAATGCATTCTTTTATAAGTTTCTTTCATTTCACATTACTTTTTTTCATTAAAATTATCTTTTTTGGAGAAAATTAATAAAAAAATATAAATATTTCTACTCATTATCGAAACATTAAAATAAAAAGTTGACTAAATTTGTAATTTATTATTGACAAGACCGCTAAGGACTTCCTCTACTACTGTAAAATTTATTATAAATTATTATTTATTTAAAAAAAAAAGAAAAGGAAAAAGAATAAGAATAAGAATGTGGGCAAGAGGACATTTAAAACTTGTATTTACTGTATGGCTCGTACCTTCAACCACCTGTCCTTTTTACGGGCTCTATAAGTTCCCACAAGAAAGCTTAGATTCCTTGCCCCTTCAATTCCTTGCTTTAAAGCAACAAATATATGCTCTTCTTCTCTCTCCCTCTCACCCTCTTCTCTTCTCTTCTCTTCTCTGAGTATCTGGACAAAGCTTAATTCTTAAGTGGCCAAGGCCATTTAACTTTCAACTTCAACTAGTACACACACTTCCGTCTTTCAAGGTTCCCAAATGGCCATGGTCTGGGTTCTTTTTGTTCCTCTGCTGCTATTTTCATCATCAGCACCTCATGCAATTGCAAATCTAGAAGGTAAATTAAGATAAATCTCGGGGGTGTTTTTCAGATTTTACTATTATTTCATCTCTTCCTCCTTTTCATCATCACTGTAACACTTGTTTGTGTATATATATACATATATGGGGAGTTCTCTTGAATCTCTTCTCATGGATGGTAATGGTTGTGAATCATGCGCAGGAGATGCTCTCTATGCATTGAGGAAAGCTGTTAACGACCCAGACAATGTCCTGCAGAGTTGGGACCCGACTTTGGTGGATCCATGTACTTGGTTTCACGTCACTTGTGACACTGATAATCGGGTCACCCGCCTGTAAGCTATTTTATTTTATTTATTTTTATTTTTTTCTAATAGTCTAAGTAGCAACTGATTGTTCATTTTTCTCTGACACTGATTTGCAAAAATATATTACCATTACCGATAATATTTGGAACATCTGCAACATGCCCAAGCTATATATATATATATATATATTAATTAGCATAAGAGAATAATAAATACAATTTTTCATTAGTTTTTTTCACTTCATATTATTTTTTTTATTAAAATTCTTATAAAATAACAGAAGTTAATATATAAGTGCAAATATCCACGGGTTCAAGGGGGCTGCAGTGAAAATATTTATTGTAGGGGCTGCAGTGAAAAATGAAGGGTGGAGATTTATTTGCATTTAATCTAATGGTTCTAATTTATTTTAATTAAAATTATTTTCAAAATAAAAATAAAAATTTTAAAAATCTGATTGGAATACCATTAATGTAAATGTCAAAAATCACGTGTCATTAAAGTGTCAACAAATCTTCACCCTTCATTTTTTCACTGCGGCCCCTGCAGTGGATATTTTCACTGTAACCCCCTTAACCCAATATCCACATCTTTTAACATTAATGGATTTTATGCATCCTTGGGTGCAAAAGGCGATACTCTCGCCCCTAAGGCCCCCACCTCCCGGCCCAAAGGGAATGGAGGAGGAGGTAAATCGCGGTACATGGCGGCCTCCTAGACAGGAGGATCAGTGCCTGGTGTCCACAAAGAGCCACTCCCACAAGAGGATGAAACTCCTACACTACGGTTGCCAGGACTCAAACCTGCATACTTAGGTGTAATCTGTTGCCCGAATACCAATCGTGTTACACCTGCGAGAGTGGATTTTATGCATCCTAATTAGTAACCTCGATCGTGACCATCAAAAGCTGCCACAACACCAGCAAGAATAAAGTAGGGAAAAGGCCGGCCGTGTGGAGCTCTCGCACTACCAAAAATTATTGTATTTATTATAAAATTTTTATTATCCAATTTAATCTTCTAATACTGCAGTTTGCTTTAAATTATATGGGTATTGGGTAATTCAATTTTCTTTTTGGGGGGGGGTGGGAGAAGATGGGCAATTTTATTTATAATATTGAATGAGATTATTATTAATATATATACACATTTGGTAAGTACTAATTAATCAGTCGAAAAGCTCATGCAGTGACCTTGGAAATGCTAAGCTGTCGGGCAATCTTGTCCCTGAATTAGGAAAGCTTGAGCGTCTTCAATATCTGTAAGTATGAATTTGCCTAATTTATAGAACGAAGTATATATGCTGAGAATGTGAAATTCTGACCGTTCATAAAAGTGAAATTGCACAGAACGCACATAGGTTTGGATTTTTTCTTTTTTTCTTTTTTTTTTTTTTTTTTTTTTGTTGTTGTTGTCGGCCTTGGCACATCCTGATCTAGTAATGTCTAATCAAACGTCTATGATAAAGAACTCTTACACATGATTAACACCCTGTGACTAGTATTGTCCTTTATGATGAATCTCACCTACCCCTTCAGCCGATATGTCCGTATTGTTACAGTCCGTTCGGACTCAAATAATCAAATTTGTCCTCACTAGAACGTGAAGCATTGAATACAATTGCATTGGTTCGGTGTGTAATATTTATTACAGGGAACTCTACATGAATAACTTGGTGGGTCCAATCCCAGATGAACTTGGAGGTCTAAAGAGCCTTGTGAGCCTGGATCTTTTCCACAATAACCTAACTGGGCCTATCCCTCCATCTCTCTCCAAGCTCTCCAACCTCAGATTTCTGTGAGCATTCACTACTTCCATTATACGTATGGTATATATCTATCAATATATTGACTCACTCCTATAATATAGATATTTACACACACATACCCCTTGATGAAAATGCAGGCGACTGAACAGCAACAAGTTGACAGGAAGAATACCAAGAGAGCTTACCAAGCTTGGGAGCCTTAAGATCTTGTAAGTAGACACTTTTAGGCTTCAAACTCGCTAATACCAAGATCTTTTAACATCGTTAATTAATTTGTTCTTTGCAGGGATGTCTCGAACAACGACTTGTGTGGTACTATTCCAACCGCAGGATCCTTTTCCAAGTTAACCGAAGAAAGGTGATCACCGTCTGATCTTTATCATCCAAACATGTAATGTAACACTTGGATTTGATTTTAACATTTTTTTTTTTAAACTGTTGCCTTGGGTGCAGTTTTATGAATAATCCAAGACTGGAAGGACCAGAGCTGATGGGATTTGTGAGATACGATGTAGGATTAGGTTGCAACTAAAGGGGAAAAAAATAGTAACAATTTTCTCGTTATCTGTTAGTGATCATTATAAGAGATAAGCCTGTCCTTGTGTGAAAAGGAGACTCCCAACTCCTTATTCTGTTTCTAAACTCTAGCTGTATAACATAAATTTTATACATAAATATATATATATATATATATATATGCTGCCACTAATGGAGGTGTAGGTGGAGTGTTTGATTTGAGAAGTTTAGTTTACTAGTATTATTAGCATATAGGAATAAAGATGGAGGGAGCACTAGTGCTGTGGAGAATCTTATGTTTCATGTATAAATTTTGTAGTGCAATCGAGAATTTCGGATCCTCTAATAACCCAAATTGACTTTGAGTGAGTGGGAAATTTGTGCCACATTTCATGTCATACAAAATTACAGTCAAAAGAGATGCAATATCAAAGGGGGCATTGAATTGATTCTCTCTAAAGCTTCAACACTACTTCAGTGAAAACAACTTTGGTGAAAAAGAAGAGGAAAAAAATGTCTTCCTTATATTTGACCAGATAGGTAATTCAGTTGTTCTGCTACGTATCATCAGGAATCTCTTCCCTTCGTTATGAGGCACAATGATTCGTTTTAATAACATTCACATAAAGAACATCACGGTATAAACAAGGCTAAGGTACAAAATTACATGCAAAATTATATTTTTAAGGTAAATAGGAACAAAAGTAAAAATATAGTGAAAAAAAAAATAACATAAGAAAAAAGTATAATTTATGAGAAAAAAAGTAACAAAATTAATAGAATTTTAGTGTAATTTTTCAAATCAGTGGGAGCAATTGCCCCAGCTTTGTTTGGTCTGCCCATGGGTATAAAACCAATATTCCCAAACCATTTGATTAGTTCTGTATGGGCATTTTCTGAGCCTCGCTAAATGAATGGTCAAAATTTTCTCACAAAGCTTTGGTTATGCGGGAAAATATGAAACCACATTCAGGTCACCAATAATGCCGAATCTGGGTCCAATGTTGCTGCAAATTCAAACTTCTCAAGCCAGCCTTCTGAGCATCTAATAATGATAATGAACATAGGAGGTAATAATTGATATTTTCGCACCAAAATATTGTTTAGAAAAAAACATATGCAGATACAGGGTTGACCTCTTGGCATTGTCGCTTATAAGAACGGCCTTCTAACCTACTACTTTGCAACATGCAGCAGACTATTGAGTTATAATCGCAAAGTATGTAAAAAAGAAAATGGTACAAAATTCCTCATCTGATGGAAGACATGATAGTAATATAATGATTCTATGCAGAATGATCATATCCTAAATAGCCAAATGGATAAAGATTCCAGGGCCGACAAAAATTGGGAGCATATTTACGGGTTTGCATCTGTACCTAACAATGAGAGACTTTTTTGCCTCCCACCCGAGTGGAAATACGAAACATTTCTGGGAGAGGATCGAACTAGATCAACCTGCCCCTGTGTCCATTGGAAAAAATATCATTCAGAAGTAGAAGATTGCAACCTAAGGATAAATAATTCTAAAATTTTGATCACAAATTACTATTGCGATCAAAATTGTAACAACAGTGAATGTGATAGTATTGATGTAACCAAATGGAAGAAAGCACCAATTGTTGAGTAACAAAGATGGAAAGCTCAATTTTCCAGAAACTCAACAATTAGCTGTTATTAAAACCCTTAGATGTATGTTCACGTTTCTTGTAATAAGCTTAAGATAGCACATATTTGTTGAATAGATGGTACATATTTGCTTCAGAGTTCCAAACCACCTCTGACTTGAAGACAAACAGGGTATGAAATCTATTATATAGGAAACAGACACCACGTGTCAAACATGGCAAATCCTAAAAATTCAGCATGGAATGTGGCAATTTTGTATATCTACGGATATTGAGAACACAAGGTTTTCTCTGTTCATGGTTTCTGTGTTAAACAGGAAAATGACAGGGAAGATGACTTACACGGCAATCCCCATAAAAGTAGGTTCTAGGTGTAGTTCTAATGTTCCACAAACTATCAAGTGCATGTAAACATGTGTCAAAACAAAGGGAACAAAAACTTCGTGTAGTTCATGCAGTACTGAAATTGCTAGTGTCCTAACATTAGAGCATATAACCTGGAAAAACCTGCTCGGACTGTTTTCAATATTTGACAAAAATAACTCAGAACTTCGTAGGATACTAAAACGATAAGGGTTTATTTGGTATACCTGTTTTGAACCCATTTTTCAGTTTATATTTTTAAAAATAAGAAAAACAGCTCAAAACACATTTGGTCACTCGTGCTTTCAAAACCTGTTTTTGAAAACAAAAAACGGATTTACACATAACATACAAAATGACCAAAAGACATTTTGAGTTTTTTTAACCCAAAATAAGGAGAATCTCAAAACATAGAAAACAGAAAATGCCAAACCAAATGCGTTTTCAGTATTTTTAAAACATTAATCTCAAAATAGAGAACAAAAAATAGAAAATAGAAACAGAAAATAAAAAATAGAATGCAAACCAAATGCTGCCTAAATTTCTCACCTATTTGTAAAGTACACAGAACATAGTGATAATAGTTACATGAATAGTTCTCACTATCAGAAAAGATAGCTTTAAGACACAAAAGACAATGGTTTATCTGACATGATCAAGTGAAAATGTGCTTTACATAAAGCATCTTCCCATTTGCTATCTTTAAGCATGGTACAGAAAGTTCAGCCTCAAAATGCTTAATAGATTGTGCAATATGTTTTAAATACCAAAAACAGCTCTTAATATACAAGCCTTGTGACAAATTGTTCAAAGTCAAAACAAAATAAGCATTTGTTTCTCAATTACCTCAAATTTTTAAGAAGCGTTTGATGCAGGCTGGATGTTTGATAAAGAAATTGGTGTCAAAGGAGGGGAAGCAACGTCTTCAGCTATCTTTAAAGTCTGTGGTGCTCCCAGTGGCATGGACGCAGGTGATATTGTCATTCCTTGCCTTCTGGATGGTATAGAGAAACTACGAGCAACCGGAGGCATTGGCAGAGGTGATGGAGCGCTTGATACCAATTTATTTGCAGCATGTTTCTCTTGACCTTTGGAGAACAAAGGGCCTGAATAGCCGAAATTTTGATGTTTTTCAGCAAACTTGCCTGCAAATTTGGCTGGGGGTCTAGGAAGCTCATGAAGCTCACTTATTTTAGGTGATGACACAAAAGTAGGCGAAGCACTTGGAGAAAGCTTTGGAGATGATGATCTCTGAGGCATTGGAGTGCGCAAGAGAGGTCCAGAAAACAGCTTTGGTGGGACTGTTGAGACAATTGGGCCGCTGGCAGATAACCCCCTCTTGTTTGACCATGACTTGCCTGTTAATGGACCAGAAAAGGCTTGTCTTTTGAATTTTTTACTATCATGGGTAGAATGTAGATCATGCTGATCTGATGAGAGCTCCTCAGCCAAAGGAGGGGGCAAGCGGGTCGGTTTAGAATTGCTGTTGCTCTCTCTGAGCACTGATGGTTGACTTGGGATGATGGCTCCAGACAATTTCTCATTTCCCAAAATTTTTTCATACTTTTTCAGATCTAAAGGAGATGAATGCCTATAATCAAGTGTTCCACCACTCAAATCTTGTCTTATGGGAACAGTACTCTTTCGTTCAACTGGTGTGGGAAGTACATATGAGCAAGGTGAGGGTAATGGCGGTGTTTGTCTAAACCTTTGAGCAGGATCGAAATTCTTAGCAGCAGAAAGTGGCGCTGATTGGCTGCTTATCCTCTGTTCTCTCCTCAAGGCAAAAGAATACCCATCAAGGTTTCTAATTAGATTTTCCTGCAAATATGCAAAAGGAGCCAAATGGATTGAGTAATATGACATCAAAACGAGCAGCTAAAATTAGAATAAGGAAGACAAAATATGTAGGGAGATTGCTCGCGCGGGGGTGCGGGGGAAGGCATAGTATCAATAGGAGCCCATTTTGGATATACAATTCCAATACCTGAAAGCCATTTATATTAAATATGAACAAAGTTGCATTATTCTCTAACAGAACAAGGAATCACAATTGCTTCAACTACTATTATCATTTTTTTATTGGGACTAGAAGACACATGCCAAGCACTCAACAGTAAGCATCAAAATACACCTGAATTTCTTCGGAGAGCATCCTGGCCCCAAAACCAGAAATTTCAGTTTCATAACCTGCATTTTGGAAGGCTAGGCATGTGTTCTAGCCCGAGTTTAATCAGGTTAATCACTACCCATAGTCATATCGAACTGAACAGTCTACAAATATCTGCACATGGATTGCACATATAAAAAGGTCACTTCACTCATTTTTTATGTGTAAATAAGATTTCATATTTCCTACCTTTGCTGCATCCACTGTAGCAGCTTGTGGGAATGTAACATCCGTGTGATCCAACTGCAGAAAAAATTTACATATTAAAATAATGGCACATAATCACCAAAAGGCTGCAGATAAATCTGCTCCACAGAAAGCTTTTGCTGCTCCACAATTTCAATTAAAAAAATTAAAGACAAAATTACCCTTTGCTTTGGGAATTAAGCATTGGAATGATGTTGGAGGAGAAAACATCCAAAATGTACACTAGCAAACACCTCATACTATATTTTTTTAGAGATTATGTGTATTTTTTAACGATCACCTATATTTTTTCCCCAAACATTTATAATGTTTTCAATTTAAAAAATTAAAAATAATAGACGTGCCATAATTAATAAAATGAAGGCACATTGACACGCCTAAGTGGGACACCAACATGATAATTAAAAAACAGTGACATATAGACATGTTTAAATGACACGGGCTTTCCAAGTATTCATAAAGTGTCTTATTTAAGAAGGAGGACACATTGTCACCTGGCTAATGTGGCAAGATCAGCGGGTTTTCCAAACATTCATAAAGTGTCCGACTTAAAAACAATAATAGGCACATCATAATTAAAAAACGAGACACAGACACATTTAAGTGAGATAGGTTTCCCAAGCATTCATAAAATTTTTTATTTAAAAAAATCAAAAATAATAGCCACACCAAAAATTTTAACCCCCCGGGGGGGGGGGGGGATACATTGACATGGCTAATGTGACAACATAAAATTAAAACTTATACACACGACACAATTAGAGAGAGAGAGAGTACATTGACACAGCTAATGTGACAATACGACAAATAAAGATTCAAAACACCCGTGTAACATAAGGTTCTAAAAAACAAACAAAACCTCATAATATCCCATTATCAATATTTAAAACATAATACCGAAAAGAAATAATTCATACCACACTATTTCCATAATGAATCTCAGTATTAAATAATATAAAATAAATTTAAATTTAGCCAAATTGACTTTACAGAATTTAAATAAATAGCCACAGCAAAAAAAAAAAAAAATTCTAGTCACTACAACATGCTTTCCTAAGGGTCACCTACATCTTTCAAAGGTTGTAACTTGGCTAAGGGTTAATGGTCTATCAAATGCTTGCGAAACCTGTGTCACTTAAATATGTCAATGTGCCTCGTTTTTTTTAATTATTGCGTGCCTATTACTTTTTTTAAATCGGACACTTTATGAATGTTTGGAAAACCCGTATAACTTAAACGTGTCTATGTGTTATCTTTTTTTAATTATTGCATTGGCATCTCACTTAGACGTGTGAATGTGTCCTCGTTTCGATTTTAATTACAAAAAAAAAGGGAAAAGAAACAATTTATCTTTGTCAGTATAGTAAAATTAAATTCTCACCTCCATTGAGTCTCTTGGTGTAGAAACAAAATTTTGCCCCTGATCATTTTGTCCATAGTCAAAACTCAACTCACCATCGTCATGCCCATTATAGCTCCCATCATCATTGTCGTCATCATCACCATAGTTTTCATCATCGCTGTCACCATTGCCACCATCATCTTCAAGTCCACTGAACTGATAATCAATATGTTGCTGTTCAGTAACCAATTTGACAAGTGGCTCAATTGTCTCAAGAGATTTTAGGGCCTTCCTGAAGAAGCACAACTGTTTTGAAACATGAAAGCAAGCGTGTCATTGATCATCCAGCAAGAAAGTAATGCTCTTTTGCACTAAATTATTTATTAAGAGAAAAAGGAGCAGAAAAGAAAACCTGAGCAGCATGGTGCCGAGCTGCCTGTGTAAGAAGACTTCGAGATTGTCCTTGCTTCAGAGATTTCATACGGAAAACAAATAAAGCTGCCTCCCTATCATAGTCATCATAAGCTCCTTGCACCTGCTGAAGAGAAAAACTTTCTCCTTTACTGCTTCTCAACCTGCCTTTTTCCTTGTGTTTTGCAATCATATCTTCATATGCAATTCTGGTAAGCATGAGTCCAATTTTAGAGCACACTCATTTGAAGATAATGATGATGATGATAATAATAATAGTAGTAGTAGTAGTAGTAATAGTAGTAGTAGTAGTAGTAGTAGTAGTAGTAGACCTTTTCTCGACACATTGTATCTTCATCTCCTGCATCAACAGAGAAGACCCACTTTGACTGTTACCACTACAAAATGCTTGAAAGGCCACATAGATATGACATGTCGATAAAATGCATGCATAGAATAAATAAAACCAATATGAAAAATCTCCCAGCGAACAACATGAGAATTTTAAAGGAAAGACTCAATTGTAGCCCAAAAAAGAAAAGAAAAGGGAAAAAAAAAAAAAAAACATGTTACTTTGTGTAGGATAAGCAAAAACATCATGCATAATGAATAGAGAAATGTAATTATTCGTAGCCAGATGTTTTAAAATTATAAAACCAGAATTATAATAAATGCATTGTTTAAATATTGTAAGAAAATAAATCCGTTCTTCTCAAGGCTCCTGCCCTCAAACTTTGATAAGGCAACCTTGCTTCTCATGGTAGAGGATGGTTTATTATAATTTTCATTTCACAAAGTTGGTCAATCCAGTGAAATTTTTTTGTCAGTTCATGTTGGTTTTATTTGGTGCTTCCATTTAGTTATTTTTAACATTGCCTGCTGCATAAATATTAAAAGAATTTCAATTTATCCAATCACCACCTAAAAAGATTGTGCTGAAATTTCCGTCTTTGCTTATTTGTTATCTTCTTAGCAACCCTACAAAACTTGCACCTCCCAGTCCATCCATGATAAAAAATTAGCAGCTCTATGATTTGGTCTCTTATCTTTATGCAACAATTAGAAAATGAACACAGCAGCTGGTACCATCCCACCCATGGAAGATAAGAGGCCCAACCACCATAGAACTCAGTCAGCAGAATTTCTATATAAAAATTATTGTGGCTTGGTTAATTGAGATCTAAGATTAAAAGCAAAAAAATAAAAAGGGAGGGAGAAACTGTCCCACTTTTTCCATCTCCAAATGTCCAACTTTTTTAAAGAACAAGCTTCATGAAGTAGTAATTTTTAAACTACTTTTTCCTATTTATATGCGCTCATTTATAAAGCATCCATTTGCAAAGTTAAGAAATTTATACTTTGACTAGCAAAATATAATTTGGGAGATCCAAAATTAGCATGAACCAAGCAGCCAGACAATAATGATAAGAATTTATGCAGAGTACAATAACACCAACACTTGGCAAGTGCTAATAACATCAATAGCTAATAAGAACAAACCTCAACTATTCGAAGTTCATTGAGAAGGGACTCCGATGGGGACGTGATTGTCTGGGTAATATGAGAACGCTGGAATAGAGAATTCAAAAACTATTTTAATATTACCGAGGCATAAATAAGGAAAGGATATAGTTTATACATATGATTAAGGACTCACATAATTGTCGACATGTTTCTGAAGTTCATACTGCACTTTTCCTAGCATTAGCAAAACTTTATCTGAATAAGAACAAAAACAGCACAAGCGAACCTAAATAAAAATGATAGATTAACATAAATATCCAAATACATCTGCTTCCTTCAAAATTTTGTAAACAACAAATTTTAAATCAACAAGGAACCAGATTTGAACAACTAAGCAAATTATAGCATTAAAATGAAAAATGGGAATGCAAATCATTGTTGCATAAATCAGTTGTCACTCCCATCACCTAAAAACTAAACCATGTTCCATATAAGCAAAATCTAGATTTTTGGACTATATATTACCCATTATCTTAAGGGGAAAAAATGTTTCCCTCAAGACAAATGGAAAAAGTAAGGAGGAGAAAAAATTGAAAAACCAGAGACAAGGTTTAAACTTCATATGCAGTTTGTAATTCATTGGAGCAAGAAGGCTGCATAAAATAACAGACTACAATTCATGGGTTTGCAAGAAATTTATAGATGCTTCCAGGCTCTTTAAAACATTTGCTATTATTATTATTAATTTCTTTTTTTTTTTTTTTTTAGGGTGGGGAGAGGAATCCGGACACGGACCTCAGTACATCATAAAAATGATCACAAATCTTCTATAAATTCTACAAATATCCTAGGGAAAGTAAGTACACAAAGCTAAGTTCCATTCACTTACCACTTTCTTCATCATCATTCAATGCAGTCTTCTTAAGAAGACAGTCACCCATTTCCCCTAATGACTCTGAAAATTCTGAAAATAGGTGGAGCTGATTCATGAGATCTCTTTCTTAAAAAGCACCCATAAGAAAACTTCAATTAAGGTAAGTGCAAATTGAAATTATCACACTAAAAGAATAATCAAAAGTCCAAAATCCAAAGTTAAAGGTTTGAACCAGTCAGGTTATGTTGCTGCTTTCATAAGCTCAACATTCTAAGCAATCCCAGAAACAAGGGGGGAAAAAAAAAAGGAAGCTTACTTTCTTCAAGGGGAATAGAAAATTAAGTATTAACTTAACCATCAACAAAAGGTATGCTTATGGACAATTATGATACATGGATCATCAGTTGCTACTTATCAGTGTCAATGAGCACTGGTACAGAAATCCTTCTATTTTCTCTCAGGAAAAGATTGGTCTTACACTTGACACAACTCATCAAGAATCTGCCCCAATTGTCAGCTTAGTATAATTGGTTTTGGCTTGGTCTTGATCTTCTGAACTGATTAATTCACATTTAAATACTGCGATAGACATCATAAAATAGTAAATGCCAAGTCACAAATTACTAAATTAGGCCACACATTTCCAGCATATGACGATAGGTAAGAAGCTTCAACATGTTTTAAGGGTATCATTTCCTGGATTTTTATTATTGGTTATTCTTACTTCATGTCCAAACAAGTAATGTAGTTGTCTCTTTTAAGTATTATGGCAACAACATGGAGTAACATTTATACAGGATAGGAGAAGCATGGCGTTTGGGGAGGAGGAAAGATTATGCACAATACACCAGAAGCAAAAGTTATTTCATAATTTTACAATGTGTCTAGCGACTCTAGCCCACCCTTATGATGTCACAATTTGGCAAGGCTGCATCCTAAAATTATGTATTTATTTATTTACTCCATGCTGTATGGTGCTTGCAGATCAACTAAAGAAGGAATTACACAGTGCTGTTTAAGGCCCTAATACACAGAGCCAAGGACTTGCAAAAATGGAAAGGCATACTTGAAAAAATGGAAAGCCATGGAATTGAACAGCCAACAATAGAGTTAAGACATATGTACTGAGCAAAAAGAAAATGCTTTATATGACCAGAGAGGCCATATCCTAGACTAACCTAGATGTTTTGCTAACTAGGGGCCAAATCTCACGCTCCATGGAGTGGACTCAGTCTGCAAAGTTTTGAAGGTTGACTACATCAAACTATCCAATTGACTAAAACAATTGATCGGGTGATAAATACTGCTGCTTATGTAATTGTCTAGTTTCCAAGGTGTATGTTTGTGAACATGACTACGTACCTTAGCCTTGGCTCTGAAAAAATGGAAAGGCATAGTAAATGAACGGCTAACAATATAGTTAAGACAAATGTATCAAGCAACAAGAAAATGCTTTATATGACCAGAGAGGACATAACCTAGACTAGCCTAGTTGTTTTGCTATCTAGGAACTAAATGTCACACTCCATGGAGTGTACTCAGTCTGCAAAGTTATAAAGGTTGACTACAGCTACACCAAACAATCCAATTGACTAAAACATTTTATCGGGTGATAAATACTGCTGTTTTATGTAATTGTCCAGTTTCCAAGATGTATGTTCGCGAACACGACTATGTACTTTATGAGTTCATACAACACCATTACTAGGATTTTCTATTTAAAAATAGAAAAGCAAATCAAACACAAAGCACTTTGCCTGAGACAAGCAAATGAAGGAGCATCATGTCTTTTGCCTTACAAAGGGACGATATAAAGGGAAAAGATCAGCAACTGAAATTACATCAGTTAAATACCATATGCACTGTTTGTAGTTGCTGCCGCAGCATTAAGTAAGCTATCATAGCAATCTCTCATGTCTTGCATGTCCTGCAATAAATAAAGCCAAAGTAATACAATTTAATTGGCAAATGTTCAGAAGAACACTAGACATGAAGACACTTAAGGCAGACAGTGCAGAGGCAGATATCTATATTTACGAACTTCTCAGTCCATCAGTTGACATGACAATCACAGATCTATATAAAATTCAGAACTAGGATGCTGAAACTATTTGTTGCCACCTCTCTCCAAAAACTGAATTTAGTAATACAACTGAGACATACAAATTACAAATGTTGAGAGAGCGAAACGAAAGTAATCGGCATGAAATTAAGAGAAGAGGGAAACAAAGACACCATCTTTCAGATTACTGCCACCTTTATTGAGGGACTACTCTAAACTGACACCAAAAGATCAAGAACAGCTTTGAAGTCATGATCCCAAAATAACCAGCAGCACTGCTGCCACACCACTGCCAACTCTGCACTTGGCCAAGCCTGCTGCCACCATCAAGGTCAAATCTTGCACAACATCAAGCTTATACTGTTTCCACCTCTTAATTTGTCATCAACACAAAAAGGAGTATCCAAATTCCACCAACACTACCAATAATTATGTTTTTCCACCAAAAGCAAATAATATGCAGGTAAGATTGCAATTGCACACTTGGAGGCTTCTTTCTAAAAGATAATAGAGTTCGAGCCCTGGTATATGACCCCACAGTTGCCACAATGCCCACAACGCCATTTTGGAACCAGTTTTGCACTTTGAAGCAACTGAAACGTGCTTTAGCAATATAACTGGCGCACAATCTATCTCAATAATTGGATTAAAAAAAACAAAAACAAAAAGAAGAAGAAGAGTAAAGCCCCACCATGGGATTACTCATTGAAGCAAAATTAAATACCAACAAAATCCGAGAATTCAATAAGATAATTAACAACAACCACAAAAAGTTTAAACACGCCAGGAGTATAAAGAAGAAGAAAAGAAAAATACAATGTCACAACAGTTGGGGAAAAAGACAATAATCTAGCATAATCTCAGACACAACTCAAAAGTCCGCCATCAGAGGGCTATCTCAAATCTTCATGATATATAACATTTTTCTCACGCAAGGGATCAAGGAATCGGAGAAATTCCAGTCATTGCACAACAAATTCATTCAAGCAGAAAACCTACCAGCACCTTTGCTTGGCGCAGAAACTTAAGTGAAGAGGGCGAGGATTTGGATTGATTTTTTCCAAAACAAAAAATAAAATAAAATATATACAAATAAATAACAGTCGCATTCGGTAAATAATGAGAGGATTGAATTTTACATTTTTTATTTTGTTCCAGCATTTCTTTTGGCAACGAAACAGAACAGAGGCGTGAATGAATTTTACCTGGGAAGCACGCGCAAGCTCATCCAATTGGGCCCTAGATTGTTGAAAACGACGATCTCTTCTGTCCCTTGGCTCGCCGTGCCCGTGAAGCCCGAATCCTCGCAGCTTCTTCAACGAAGTCCTCATCTTCCTCTTCACTTGGAGGGAGAACACCAAAAATGGAAAATCTAGAGAAGCTTTCTGGGAAAACCTAATACACAACCTAGAGAGAGAGAGAGAGAGAGAGAGAGACGGAGAGACGAAGAAGACGATAGAAAGAAATGCGAGTTAATTGACCAATTTGATGCTCAACAACTTCTCCATCTCCGTCTCAGACGCTTTTTACGTCAGCGCTCTCTCTCACACAAGACTCGCTACAGTGTTGAAAAAAAAAATGCCAAATAGATAATCGGTAGTTTCCCTCTCACCTAATATTTAGATAATTATAGTATTAATACTAGTAACGTTTAAAAGTTACGCTTAAAACTTTTAATTTGAAATGTTATTAACATTAAGTCACTAACTTTTTTATAAAATCAGCCACTAAATTTAACATAAATGTCAAACTAATAAAATTTTAAATATTTTTTATTTTACCCTTTACTCTCTCACATTTTATTAGTTTCCTTCACAAAAAATCTCAAAAATTTTATATTTGTACTTATTATTTTACTAATTTTTTGAGATATTATAAAAAAAATTAATAAAAATGTGAAAGAATGAGGGATCAAATAAGAAAAATTTCTAAAATTTTAGTTATTTTAACGTTTTCTATTAAGTTTTA
The DNA here is from genome assembly GCA_019916065.1 of Vitellaria paradoxa. Lineage (NCBI taxonomy): Eukaryota > Viridiplantae > Streptophyta > Magnoliopsida > Ericales > Sapotaceae > Vitellaria > Vitellaria paradoxa. The sequence continues at coordinate 14,204,682 of CM034233.1, forward strand.
CAGTTTATTCTATTGAAAAAAATGTCAATATTAAAAACATTTCAAAATAAAAGAGATAAGTATAATTTTTAAATTTTATAGGTACTAAATATAATTACCAAAATGTTAAGAAGATGCAATTTACCCATAAATAATATATACGTAAAATATATAAAGAGCGCCGCTATTCGCAACCTTATCTTTTCTCTTGCAACCCAGTTAAAATTTTTTCATATTAAGACAAAAATATTTTAATGCAAAATGACATCCTTGCCTTTCATATCTTTAACAGGTACTTATTGAAAAATCAAACAATTTTAATAATTAGTTGCTAAAAAAATTAACAATTAATCACATAGATTTTTAATATTTTTACACAAAAATAAACGAAATATTTCAACAACTGGTTATTGAAAAAATTAAAATATTTCAATAAGCTCTTGTTGTTTTGATATTTTTTTTAATGACCATATAACAATTCAATAATTTCTTATAGAAATAATTCTAAAATTTTGACATGTATCCACTGAAAACGTTACATTATTTCAACAAAAAAATTTTCAATTTTATGGGTTTTAGAAAGAGAAATGATATTTTTAGAACTTTTGGCGGAAATTTGTGGGTTGTATAAAGAAATTATTAGTTTATTTAAAAAAAAACATAAAATTAATGAATTAACTGGATTGCGAGAGAAAAAATAAGACTGTGAATAACCGCATCTTACATAAATAATGTATACCTAATGAAAATGAGAGTATATTATAAAAAAGAATATATACGTAACTAAACAAAGCGTTGTTTGTTAGTTCCATTCCCTTTGTTTGGTTTCTTGGTTTTGGTCTTCTAACAATATTTAAATATTTCATTTTCTTAAATGGATCTAATTCAACATTCTCGTGCATGGATGATAAAAAAATAAGATAAAAGAAATCTAATAATCCAATTCAACGCAACTTCTATCACGAATAATAAAATAATAATAATTGTGAATTTAAAGTACCGGGTAATATTTATAAAAGAAAAAATATAGGAAATTTTGTGAGAAATAAAAATTAATAAGTAAGGGCCCGTTTTGGAACTCAAAAAATGAATTTTTAGCTTTTTTTTTTTTTTTTTTTTTTGGACATCTAGCAAATATCTCAAAAGTTCTTCAAAATTTTTAAAATTTTTCTTCAGCTTTCTACCAAGTAACCAAAAGTTGGTAAAACTCTGTTTGAAATAATAGATTTGATGAGATTTAATGAGAATTTTTGTCAATTCTAATGTTTAAATTAAATAAGATTTTATGAATTGGATTTAATTTTATTTCATAACTTAAATTTTAAAATTTCTATATTATTTGAAATTTCATCCAAAATAATAAAATTTAATGAAAATTCTTTTTTTTTTAAATCAACTAATTAAGTAAACAAATTTACCTTTATATATCATATTCTCTATTTCCTATTAACATGATCAAATTTCGATATTTCTCTTAAATCGATTAAATTCAATTTTTAAATCCAAACATGTACTCTACATACAATTTTATTCGTCAAGTCAAATTAATGTTTTATTTTAAAACCAAATCAGATAAATATTTTCAAATGAAATGTAAAAATTGATAAAAAATTTTAAATTTTTACCAAATATATAAAAAGTTATACTTAACAACTTTTGTAAAAAAAAAAAAAAATTACCAAAGGTTCTTCAAATTTTCGTTTCCAAATGAGCTCTTAATGTGTTTGTTTCTTAAAACATCAAAATGAAACATTATTAAATAAAAATTCAAAAATTTTGACCAAAATTAACATAATTTATTGCAAAAAGATAACTCTTTAGAGTAATTTCCTACAATAATTTTTTAACTTCGAAAGTTTTGAGTAATTTCTTACTAGAATTTTTTAACTTTGAAAGTTTTGTATTTGGAATCGTAAAAAATTAGTTTAAATTTATAAAAGTTATAATTTTGACATTCGTACAGTGAATAAAAAATTTTAAATTTATAGAAATTTGTAAAATTTTCTTCTAACTTCAAACCGCCCAATATATGCATGTGTGTAGGCAACATGTGTATATATGTTTGGGGGTGAAGGTGTAAAACATATTTTGAACGGATATATAAAAAATGTTCTAATATTTATACATTGATGACTTCCACAAAGGGGTATTGATTAGAGCAACTAAAATAAAAAATAAAAAGGGACATTCAAGAGTTTAATTCATTTCACAATAATTCAACAAATGTCTCAAAAATATAAGCAGTTTTTTTTTTTTTTAAGGTTCAGAAATATAAGCAATGATTTGAGTGTGTTTAGAATTGTAAAAATTATTATAAATTTATAAAATTTATAATTTAATAATTTATGTTGTGAACAAAAAAATTTAAATTTTATAAAAAATTATAAAAAGATTTGTATGAATTTATACCTCAAACGAGGTCAGTAGCCAACGTCAAATTTTGCTATTCGTCAAAATTTCCTCGCTCAAAGGTACGGCCGGCGCGGCCAGTTGGGTCTCCGAGAGTAGTTGACCAGAGGGTTCAACGGTGACCGCGATAATTTCCCAATAAATTTTGGATTTTGTGATTAGCTCTCTCTCTGTCTCTCTCTCTCGTTAATGACTTCAAATTCAAAGTCTTATTGGCACCCACAATCATTAATTAATGCATCAATTAGGGAGTGCGTTTTGACGAGAAACCCACGACACCAAGAAAATGCCGAAAAAGGAATCCCCATACCTTATAAAATATATTAAAAAAAATATATGAATGGGATAGCAAGACTTCAATCCTCTCTCTCTCTCTCATGGTGTCTCTCAACTTCCTTATTGTTGTTAAATTTATTGTTATTTAATTTTTATTTTTTAAACATATTTTTATATTTTTAAAAAGTTTTAAAAATACTTAAAATTAAAAAAATTACATACGGATAAAAAAAATTAATTTATTTAAAAAAGTTAACTTTTTTCATCTGTATGTAAATTTTTTTTAATTTTTAAGTATTTTTTCGTAATTTTTATAATGTGAATAATATACCAAAAACAACGAAATAAAAAAATTTGTTGGAAAAAAAAATGAACTTTAACTTTAGAAAGGAAATCAAATTTACCGAACTAAAGCCTTTTGTTTTGATTAAAAAATAATAAAAATAAATAAAGCAAAATAAAACTGAAGTGACATGGGAGGGAAAAGGCAATTTTCCAAGTCAAGCAGCGTGTTTCCTTAAAGCCCAAGGAACTGAGGAAGGTTTGGTAAAGAGAGAATAGACCGATCACTCCGCGTCCGTTGAACCATACGGGGTGGTGTTGTGGGTCAATTTTGAACGAGGGGGCGTCTATTCATTTTGGGAGAAAGAAATGGGAATACAATTTTTTTTTTTTTTTTAATTGGAATCGTCGTGAGTCGTAAAAAGAAACGTGAGTGAGTTGAGTAAATTTGACGAGATGAGAAATAAAAGTTCTATTAGAAACCTCACTTAATAAGCTAATAAATGGGGTTATAAAAAATAATTAGGTCTAATAAATTAATTATTTTTAGCCTCTTATAAAGTATTGAACAATTATATTTTAGTTAAAAATATTTCTACCTCATCTTAACTATAAAAATTAATAAGGAGCATTTTTTTGACAATTTTTTGTATATGAAGAAAAAATCACATTGTATATGCTCATCAAGCCACTTACATCTTCCTCTCTAAAAATGTGTACTTGTAAAAAAGAAAATCAAAAAATGTGGTGAGATTCCTGACTAACACATCTTTGATTGAAATTTTTAGCATTTAGAGGGAGAGAGCAAATAAAAGTGAACATACTGTATACTTTAAGTATTTATAGGCCTGAAAGGTACTGGATACTGAACATCTTAATTTGACTAAAATATTTTAAATATCACTTGTCACCAATGGCAGAGCTAAATATCAAATAGAGATGATTTTTTTTTTTTTTTTGTCATGATTAATCATTAATCCAAATACACAAAGTTGTCAAGTTGACCATAAAATTCTTAATTTAAATGCACATTATAGAGTACAAAAAATTAAATTTTAAATGTACATAATAAGAGCATACATAAAATAGTTAGTAAAAGACAAAAGTGAAGGAAGCTACAGAGCAGCCCTATAGATTACGACACCTAGTCTTAAGTCTCATCTTTGGTCCAGTATATACGTGGAAGCGTTTGAAGTGGTTAAAAATAAGAAAAAATAAAAAAAATTGAGGTAAAATATGATTTTGGGTTAATTTTAGTTTTTAGTACTTTTTTTACAGATCGTATGTTTTAGAGATAAACAGTAGCAAGTTGTTAGAACGGCTTCTCAAATGTATTCTAACGGATTCAAAAAATTAACACTCAATATTCTGCACAATAGCTTTACTCTTTATCTTAATAATAGTAAACCGTTAGAACGGTTTTCCAAATCTGTTCTAACGAATTTAAAAAGTTTCTTTGGACATGCACAGCACTAAGATCGTTAGAATGAGTTTTCCAAATCTGTTCTAATGGATTAAAAAAATCGTATAAAATAGCGACAATGGTATTCGTTTAAAAACTTTCAACTCGAAAAATATGATTGTCAACAAAAATTTACACACTCAGTTAAACTTTTTTTTTAGCGAAATATTTAAATTTTTTGAAATTAATAAAAGTGAGAATGTATAAATATGTAATCGAGAATTTTAGTAATTTATAAAGGTTGTTAGAAATTTATTTTGTTTTATTTTATTTCTTGACACAACAAACGGTAAAAAGCTCAAAATTACAAGTTATAATTTTTTTTAGCATAATTCGTACATGCTTGTGAAATATTTCAACCAAAAATTTATTTATTTTAGCATAATTCAATACATGCTGAGGAAAATCAACTATGACGAGACTGTTATGAACTCCGATTTAATTTGGTCAATCATATATGCCTCCAACTATATATTAGGTGTGTTTAGAGTTGTATAAAATTATAAAAATTAGTGTCTCATATTTTGTATAAGAAGTTGAGAATTTTTATTTTATAATCTCGTAATTCATGTTTATAAAGATTTGTAAAATTTTATATTTTTAGTTTAATTCCAAATGTTACTGATATATAGGGAGATTTAGTAACCGACTATATATATAGAGAGAGTGCACAAAAATAGTGTCTAATCAACTGAAAAAAGTGGAAATATTACGAAGTTTTGCACAATGGCAGAGGTGTATCGAGCCCTTTTTTTTTTTTGACAATTGTATCTAGCCCTTTTTAATCTTTTTTTTTTTTCATTTCTTTTGAGTTTTTAGAGATAGTAATTTGTTTTTAATCTTTTAAATGAATATGGGTTTTGAAATTGTATTAAATTAATTAGGTTAAAACAATTAAGTTATAATATTTTATATTATTACTACTAAGTCTCAGAATGTTAGATATGATGCGACAGTTTGATTAATGATATATTTCTTATCATTTTTTTTGTTTTTTCTTCTATGACGATATTATACTATTCAAAGTACATTTTAATTATTTGGTTAGACCTCAATCATAATATATTTTCTCACTAATTTATTTGTTCATCTAATCAAGGAGTCGATCGCTGTGATCGGAGAAACCCTGTAGACTATAATTACAAATTATATTCGAAATCTTATCACGTGTATATTTTTATACCAACAATATATATACGCACATATTCCATTACTGATGGAGATGGAGAGCTTTGGGCATCACTTTCATTTGTACACACAGAAAAAAATGGGAATGGTTGAATATCAGATGGCAAATCCAATTCCATGCTATTGCTCGAATAATCATATAGTGAAAATGGAAATTATATTAAGAGAATCTGAGCTTGCTAGTTAGGTAAAATAGAAAAAAGATACCACCCTACGCTAATTTTAGGACATGAATTCATAGAGGTAAAAAAAAGTGAAAGGGAATAATAAAAATTCAAAATAAAATAAAAAAATTAAAATTATTTTGTATTTTTTACCCAGTAAGTAAAATAAAATTAAAATAAATAAATATTTCTCAAAAAAAATTTAAGACTAAAATAAATAAATATCTAAAAAAAATTTAACTTTTATTTGATCAAGTTATTCCCACCTGCATTGAGATTGTAATTGCTGAGAACCTCAGTTTGTTTAGGCCCCCATATAAGTGCTGATTATCGAGATTTTTCATAGAATTAGCGTATTCTCAGGGGTGCAAACTAACTCGTCCCTTGTGAACGAGTTTTATCTGTATTCATTTGGGCACGGTTGGTAACATAATTTTTAATAATTTATTTTTTGTATTTTTTTCACGAAAAGTTAGTAATTAAAAATTTTGATTTGTTTGGTGAGGTAAGTAGTACTTTTTAGTTACTTCTAGTAACATTTGAGTATTTGGCAATTTTTTTTTTTTTTTGTAACTCGGAACCCGCACTGCTTTATTACAACTCTCAACGAATTGCGTAACAAATGAGTAAAACGGGGATGCTTAAACCAACCCCCAAAACCCAAGCACCAGGCAAGATAGGATAGTACTCAGCGAGGTTTGAACTTAAGACCTCCAAGTTTACTGTTAGTTCCAAGAACTACCGTACTATCTTAGCGGGTTCATGTATTTGGTAAACTTTCTGGTTACTTTTGACAACTTTTAACAATTTTTGACAATTTTTTGTGTGTTTGATAAAAATTTTAATAATTTTTCAATTAGCAAGTTATTGTAACTAAGTTATCGTAACTGAGCAAAAAAAATGACAACAAAATTAGTGTTTTACCAAACACTCAAGAAGTAAAATTTAATAATTTTTCACTAAAAGATGTGTGTTGCCAAACGGTGCCTTAATTAGATAAATAACAAGTTTGAACAACTTTTTTAAACTCAACAAACAAATTAATCAATATGAGCTTCGCTTAATAAGAGTCACAGATATACTTATTTAACGTCATTCACTATATTATCTTATAACTCCTAAATATTTATACTTTTGTTTGCAAACGTACTTATTATTAAATTAATTTGAATTACTTATGATTAGAATTTTAACGATTTTTTAAACTTTTCTTATACTTGGTTAAATAAATAAATAAATAATTTATTAATTTACTACTCGTTCATTAATTTACTATAGTCTCGTAAATATACATACAAACGTAATCCCGCATAAATATAATTGACTTAAATATTTCAGCACTTAAACTTAATTGATTTGAACTCACAAATAAACTATACTTAACGAAAGATAATACTTTAGAGGCCCGGACGTTTCACAATTAATATTGAATTTTTCATTACTTTGTTTCCCCTTTTTATCCCGCTCCGCGATAAAAAGGCTATTAACAAGCGTGCAATTAAGAATTTATTTGAAATAACAAAAAGTAAAATAAAATAAGATAAATTCGTAATTCACACAATTAAATAAAAAATAAATAATTTTTAAATTTCTTTTAATATTTTTATAATTTTTAAAAAAATTTTTTACCACTCTCAATGGAGCCTAAATCCTCATATTGACAACGAATAAGTGAAAAAAAAAAAAAAAAAATCAGCCCGCATATTAGTATATTACTACATATGATATTTAATAAAAGTCAGATCCACTTCCAAACCCTGATGAGTGATGAGACAATGGGAAGCACTCAATTACGTAAACACATGTCGGCGATACCATAAACTATATATATATATATATATATATACATATATAATCTCGACTAGCCAATTGTGCAATCCATGGCAATCGCCCACAGCAGCGCCAGGCGGCTTCAAACCCAAAAAACACAACGTGGTCAATGCATCTGAATTAGTAAGTGGAAGGTCTGGTCAACCAGTCGCTGCCACAGGAACAGATCTGTAACACGCTCTCTTCGCTGCCCGTACTACATCTTCAACCTAAATTATTAACAAAATATACATACATCACTTGCTTGCCAATCAAGACTAATGACATGCCCCGAGAGGAGAGGAGTAGTCAAGTTGGTCAAGGATCGGGGTCGTAGGACTCGAGTCACGTGAGGTTTCAAGTTTGACTCATTCGAGGGGCGGTCTTTCCCCTTAATGTGGAGGCGATCTTTAACGGCTTTTCCGATTGAACCGATCAGTCAGGGCTTGCTTAGGCTGATTTACCTTCTCATGGTTCTTTACCGGCTAAGGCCACGTGACGGGCTTCACCCAGTATGCACCCATGGGTAGCGATTGCGGGGTTCTCCCCAACCCCAGAAGACTAATGACATAATTAATTAGTTATAAGGTTGAAAGCAATTGCAAAATTGGTATTAGCTTCTTCTAGAAGAATCTATAAGGCTTCTAGAAGGCTGTGTATGGAGCATGAATTTGTGAAGGAAAAAAATAATTGAAGACAAATAGTAGAAATGTAAAATGAAGCAAAAAGGTCAAATTTATATTATTTTTTATTTAGTTAAGTTTACAAAAATTACACAAGTTTATTTTCTATTCATTTTTTCTTTTCCTCCACAAATCCATGATCCAAACAGAGCAAAAGTGTGCTGAATGGAACACTAAACACTAAGGGTGTATGAAGCTAATTCGGGTGTATCAAGTAGTAGGGAAGGTGTTTGAATTTATTGAGCTTAAAAAATTAATTCACAATCCATTCTTTCATCTTTCGCTGAAGCTCAAAAAAGCCTCACATTCTCTTATCAAATCGATCTTAAATCAAGCTTCAATAATTTGATAATTTACATTACATTATTGAGCCAAGCTCTAATTAAGCTCAATAATAAAACAGGTTTAAATTTGTGAATTAAATGTGATTCATTTAGGTAATACTTTGTATTTTTATTTGGTCATTATTAGAGATTTTGAGTAATTATAATTTTTCAAACCTCGATTGTGATCCCTTGATAGTTAGGAGCAGTCACCCAAAACTTATCTAAAGACTAATGATTTGATCGAGCGAGATACCTCTTTCTTTATCTATTTGTACCCCAATTTGTGTGCAAAAACTAGACTTGTAATATTATTTTATTTGAGATGATATATTTATATCTCACGGTTAAGTTGATGTTTGTTATGTTGTTGCCAAATAGGCATTTTCTAATAATTGCTAGGATGACAATAGATGCAATCTATGAATTGTGATTTTATTATTTTATACGAAAATAAGAAGCAATGCATGAAAGGGTTATATACCTTATTTAATATATATTATATAGGTTGACTTAAACGGTGATGTGTGATTATTATTGACTAATATGACTAGATTTTAGAATTAAGTTTTAATTTAGTTCAAATTAGTCTCTAATTTCTTATACCGTCTATCTTAAATATCTCAAATTAAGTGTGTGTATGATTTGAGTTCAAACAGAAACTATCAAGAAATCGAAGTTGAGCGAATCGAGTAGCGTGGTTTGTTTTTAACACCCTATGGACACTAGTTAAGTGTCATAGAGCTAATGTTCCTCCATTAAGTGTCTCGCAGGAACACAAATATTAAAACCCCCAATATTTTTTTTTTGGGGGGGGGGGGAGGAGGAGGAATTAGTGCTGGAGTGCACAAATTAATTGCTAGAGTGGGGTCGTAGTCAAACCGGAACAATGATTGAGAATAGTATCAACCTGTGGGAGAGCCATTCTCTCAAGATTAGCGGCGTAAGGCATGGGAACATCGGCCCCAGCAATCCTTTCCACTGGAGCGTCAAGATACATGAAGCTTTCCTCCATAACTGATGCACTAAATAAATATAATAATACATCCATCAGTATACATACATAGTGACTTACTATTTAGCCAGTATAACCTACCATATCAACACAATAATAGAAATAACAGATAAATAAATAAATAAAATTATTATATATATTTGCATTTATATGTAAATACACGTAAATAGGAAGGGTAGCAAACCTGATTTCAGCACCAACACCGTGTTGAGGGAATCCTTCTTCAACTGTCACCAACCTATTTGTTTTCCTTACTGAGGCATTGATGGTGGCCCTGTCTAATGGCCTAATTGAGCGAAGATTGATAACCTGTTTAAACACCAACTGTCATTGTCATTTCCAAATTTGAGACTTTGAACTCCCTTGGACGTCTTAAAGATCCAATCAATCAGAAAAAGCACCAAAAAGATTACAAAACAACGTCTGTCTGAGCATTTAAGTAGTACGCACCTCCGCACTGATACCTTCTTTTGCAAGTGTCTCAGCTGCCTGAATATCCCCAGACAGTGACATTTAGATGAGTGGAATCACATACATTAGGTAATACCTCCAAATGACAAACAAACATCACATCTCAGAAACAACCATACAAAGTATGATAGACAAACCTGCAGAGCATAGCCCACCATTTTCGAAAAAGCTGTAATTGTGACATCCTTTCCTTCTCTCTCAATCTAGAGGTAGACAGAAAAATTTTTTATTTTTAATTTTATTTTTGGATAACAATAAGGAAACATGATATGCAACACGAGCATATAGAAATAGACACAGTAAATCTATCAGGAAAAATACCTTAGCTTTCCCTATTGGGAGGCAATAACTGGAATCAAGAGCTTCTGCCGAAACAGGGAAGGACTCACCATATCTGAAGCAAAATATTGGCATTGGACGTCAACGATGTCAAAAGTTATTTGGATAAGGTTGATATTACAACTCATGTCGAACTTAGTACTCACAACATCTCGTTTTCAAGGAAAACGACGGGATCAGGGTCTCTGATGGCAGCTTTTAGTAGTCCACGAGAATCTTCCGATGAGTATGGGGACATCACTTTCAATCCAGGGCAGGAGCCATACCATGCTGCATAACACTACATGGAATTCCAATATATCATCAATGGTTCTGTATGCTGCTGATTTAGTTCTTTTCTCATGAAAGTATATCTGAAATTAGTAATGAACACACCACGTTCACAACCAGCAAAGTGACAGCGTAAATAAGTCAAGTATCAGACTTAAAAGGTAATCGGGCTAACTCAGTGAGAACCAGATGAAAATGGAGTAGGAAAACAAAATCTAAACATTTATACCATATAGCTAACCAGATGAAAACCCAGTTGGAAATCAAAATCTAAATATTTGCACCCATATAGCTACCACTGTAAAATGAACCAAACTACTTGAGCCTTACGCAAATTCAATTTGGCCATAGGTTAGCTCGAGCTCAACTCAAAACGTAAATAAGCCGAACATGAACCCATAGTTTTAAACTCATTTCATTGATGAACCCAACCAGATTTCAACTTGATGAACTAATACTCAGATAAATATTGTGTAGAGTATCAAACTATTCAAGATCAATCAATCAGAGGCTCCCTAGAGTTCAACTTGAAGGATATATGAAATAAACAAGAACCAAATTTTGAACTTGTTAATTTTAATGAGCCTAATTCAAGCACCGTACTACTTGACTTGGTTTGGCTCATTTCCACCCTTACATTTAGCTAGCATTCCATATTGAACTACTACCACTCAAATGAATTAAAAGAGAACTGGTAGATTGGGAAACTTCATGACAACTGTTTGGAATTGGATATGTTCAACTTCAACATTAATCTAACAACGCTTGATTATCATCTATATTCAGATATATGAAGTGCCGGCATCCCACAAATTACTTTATATCTAAAAGCAAGAATAACATGCTTTTTTATGAAACTGGCCAAGCAAGCAATGAACAATCAGTTGCAAAAGAGGCCCGAGGAACCATACCTGGGAGTGCTGGGCACCAACACCAGCAGCAGCACCATTTGGTCCTCGGAGAACAATAGGTACATTTATCTGCCCAGCAGACATGTAATTTGTTTTTGCTGCAGAATTAATGATCTGGTCAATTGCCTGCAACAAAATCAAAACTGGTATACTTCGGAAATACTAAATTGCCAAAGAAACACACACAACACATTAAAATGAGAAACAGGTTGGAGGACTGTTCTTGAGTTTTTTTTTTTTTTTTGGGGGGGGGGGGTGTGTGTGTGTGTGAGAGAGAGAGAGATTTTAAAATTATCTAACTAGGATTGAATGTTACACTATTTGACAGGTGCTACCTGAATATGAAGTGTGTAATCTTGGAAAGATAAAAAAATAAGTAAGGATATCACTCTTCTGAGTAATTTCAGGGCTGTAAGGAGAACTTCATCTGTCTATTATTTTTTTGACATTAAGCAATACAATAAATGGGGCTGTCACAAACAAGCATTACTTTGACCATCCCCAAGCCAAATAAAACATTGTAAATCAAAAAGTCAGAAATTCTCGTCACAAGGTTTTATAACAAAACGTAAAACAATACTAACCTGCATTGCAAAATTAAACGTCATAAACTCCACAATAGGCTTAAGACCATAATAAGAAGCTCCCACCCCGATGCCTGAAAAGCCAGCCTGTAGAGGTAAATTGGGGGGTGGGGATTAGACAGAAGATCTATCGGCGAAAACACACACACTCTCTCTCTCTCTCTCTCTCTCTCACACACACACACACACGCACGCACACATGCACAAACAAAAAGGAAATAAATTCAACTCGTCCTTTTCGAAGTTTAGGACATAAAGAAGTAACTTTATCTTTTAATTAAAACAATTTTTGCTAAATTAAAAACTGACATTAACAAAAGGAGCAAGCAAGGATAAGTAATAGAATAGGACCAACCTCTGTGATTGGGGTATCAACAACCCTCTCTGGGCCATACTTCTCCAAGAGGCCTTTGGAAATCTAAACAAATGAAGCACAAATATGATGGTTAGATTACCACGGTCACCATCTACACGGTCTTGATAGAGAGAGACGGAGGAAGGTGTAACCTTGTATGCACCTTGGTATTCCCCAACCTGAAACAAAGAAAGGGCAGGTAATCAATCAACGGGGATTGAACCATCTCATCAAACAATTAATCCACAATCACAATTCATTACCTCTTCACCCATTAGAAAAACTCTTGGATCAGCTGACATCTCTTCATCAATGGCAGAGTTTAGGGCAGCTCTTACAGTCATCTGTTTACAAGTACAAACTCCAGAATGTAAACATCAGAAGGAACAGCTCTTCTGCTCACTGCTATAAATTAAGATAGTACTGGTTATATATCTACGTAAATGACCACTTTGTACATTCATTTTTCAATTTCTTTTAGAAAGAAATATCCAGCACCCTTTTAGCATTTCACAATTAGCAAAGCATTTGAACCTAAAAATTCTAGTACCCAACCAAACATACAATTGTAACTCAGCAGATCCTCTATATTATGCATAATTAGAAGCAGCTAAAGGAAGCAAGGAAAAGGAAAACTAATATCATTGAATGAAAACAGGGTATTTGGAGAGTCAGGACTATGTACCAAATATGAGAAGTGTACAATTAAGAAATTCAAAAATGAAAGGGAGATGAGTCCTCCGAAATCTGATACTACGTTAAAACATCCATCTCAAAACCAATGATGATTTTAGAGGCACTATTTTATCAATGTGGGATGAATCTCAACCTTCCTTCTCACGACTCTATCCGGGCAGACCGGTGCATCAGTACAAATGAGAGATGAAAAAGAGAAAAGGGGAACCATCGATACCATGTTAAAGTATTCCACTCAAAAATCAATGGTAAAAAGTGATGACGGCATTTTATACTAGCGTAGTTTAGTATTACTGATTTTATTGATTTGGGAGTCATCAAGTCCGAAAACAAGAAACAATGACTATTAAAATTTGCTACGAAAAATTTTGGGAGATGGAAAACGAAATGAAGTTAACAGAATACGAATATCATGTCGACAAACTATGGATGATAAACCATGGACTAGTGCATCTCTGTATCGAGTCCTAAATCAATTAAAAAAAAAAAAAGAAAATTCACATAAAATAAAAGAAATAAAACAGAGTCACAACCATGAAATGAGATGACCAAACCAAAAACACAAAAAATTAACATAAAGCCCCAAAGTTTACCTCTTTGGGTCCAGATGAATAACTTCTCACCGCCAACACTGCAGTCTTTATCCTATGCAACGATTGTTCTAAAATCTGAAGTGAAATTAAAAAAAAAAAAAAAAAATCCAGCCAAATTTTTATTTTTGCTTCCAAAATAGAAAAAATACATAAATAAATAAAGAAATTACCGGAACAGAAAATCCTCCAGCTCTAACTTTTTGCCTTGTGATTCCCCACATCATGTCTTCTTCTTTGACTGGCAACCGCACGATATGTCTACATATATGTAATCACATCGAGAAACAGATATCAAATTAAAAATATTAAAAATAATAATCATAATACCTTGCAATTGGAAACCCGACCCTTGACTGGTGATCAGCAGCCTCTACTATGCTCGATCAAATTTAACAACACATAACTGACTCATATACACATAAACATATTCAAGTGACGAAGGGAAACCAAGTACCAAAGATATACATGTAGGCACGCGATGGCTCCTGGGTGGAATTGCCAGCCAGATGGACGAAGTCGACACCGCTCAAATTTGTAGTAATATATCACTACTTCCTTCGCATGAGCTCTTGTCTGTCTCATCACCGATCATTACACGTGTTCACCATGGTCCCGTTCCGTGTCAAACAACAATGTTCCAGAATAACTACCAAAAAAAAAAAAAAAAACAATGTTCCTGAACACTTTACTAAACTCCGATATTTGGGGCCGCGTAGGGGCTTAGTTGGGCTCAGTTTTAATTTATTTTTATTTTTATATGTTAAATAATTTGATCTTGAATTCGATTTAAATTTTTATATAAATTCAAACATAAATTCTCTTTAAATATTTATATAAATTCCATCTCCACTCAATAAAAAAAAAATTAAGTTTAAAATCGTTTTGTAAATAATTTAACTAAATCAAAACGAAAAATAGAATAAAAATATTATTAAAAATATAATATATATTATTTTACCGAGTCACTTTGCAAGTTTTTTTAAAACTCAAATTCGAGTTCGAATATAAACGAGTTATAAATTAAATTTGATTCGAGCTTATTTTAGTCATAATCCGAGTTTAAGCTGAATTTCTTTTAGTCGAACTTGAATTATGTGCAAATACTTTTATTCATTTTCACTCTTACCAACAACTCGTGTAGTGAAAAATATTTATTAATCAAAATTATAAAATAAAAAATAAAACCTCTAGCTTAAAGAAATTAACAAAAAAATTATATAGATTGATTCGTTTCCACTCCCTACTAACACTGTAGTAAAAAAATATTTATCTCATCAAAATTATAAAATAAAAAATAAAATTAAACCTCCCACTTAAAAAGAAATTAAAATATATATATTTGTATATATATTACTAATACATTATTCTCTTATTTTAATATCTTGTCTTAACAACTAATATATCTACTTACCAAATAAATATATCTAGAGTTTGAATTTCTCCTTTAAGATAGGTCTGTTACTTGCGGCGCAAATGGCCCACATGAAGGTTGGCCGCGGCCCACAGCAACAACATTTGGGTGTGTTGGGCTCTTAAGAAATTGGATATGTTGCTATTTAAAGTTCCTGAGTTTGGGCGGAGATAAGACCAGTTCCTTCTGTTCACTCATAAAAGCCCGTTCGGTATCAGTTCACTTCTGAAGTCCCTGTTAACAAGCATGGCGTTTTACAAGAAAATTATTAGGCTAAAAAAAAATCAAAATGGCCTGGTTTAAGTATGTACCTATTATTTTAACATAAATAATTTATTACTATATAATTTATTTACAAAAAAAATTATTAGGATAATATTATTATTTTTGAGGGCTAATGGAAAAAAAAAGATTAATATTATACAACCAAAAAAATCTAATAAAATTATTGAATATTCTGATTTAACATTTGGATAATTGTTTTTAAAAAGAATATGCATTATTTTTTTGGGGAAAAAATTCTGCTAATAGGAATCAAATGATATGTTCATAAACAATATCATCCGGAGATATTCCCAAAAAAAAAAAAAAACTGTAATTGGTCCCGTTTGGTTGCCAAAAAATAGGAATATTTTGTAACTTTTTTTTTTTTTTTTTTGGTGTTTGGCAACATCACCAAAAGTTGTCAAAATTTTCTTCAACTTTTTACCAAATAATAAAAAATTACTAAAAATTCTTAAAACCTACTAAACACTTTTTAATTTTTTTTATTTTTGGCTGAACAAACAAAAGTTACTAAAAATTATTAAAAATTTTAAATTTTTACTAAATACGAAAGAAATTTAAATTATTAAAAATTCCTAAAAAGTTTAAATTTTTGATGCAGCTAAACCAACTCAAAGTACTTCTATACCATTCCCAAACAGCATGAGTAATCCAGATCCAATCAAAATAATTACTTCTACATTACTAATCATCCATTGCATTGGTGAAAGCATGAAATATTAAAGGAGCTAGTAAGTAATATCGAGGGAGGGGGAAATTTTGAACGCACACAGCGTGTCACCATTGCTGCACCCACAAAAAGAGGTGTTTCAGTGGTTCCACGCTTGTGTGCGCCCAAAACCTTACCTCTTTCGCATTTATATATTTCTCTAATCTCCATCTCTCTCTACCCACCAGCGCACTCACTTCATTATAACATTACAAAATAACAATGAGAGTTTGAGGATTTCTATCTCGTATGTATATATACACAAACACACTCGTTTTTTGGGTATTGTAAAAGGCAATAATGAATAATAAAATGATGCAGTGGACTGCAGTAGTATGACTCAGTTACCTATTTGTGGATAGCGCCGAGAATTGACAGAACTTGGGTCTGTTTAGAAGTTTAATTTCTAACAAGTTTTCATATTTTTTGATTAAAAATTGACAGAAATTGGGTATTTTATTAAACACCATTTACCAAAAGCTGGTCCGTTTATGTTAATTTTTAATTCATCAAACGATATCTCTGTATAAATTATCAAGCGCCATGACTCCCTTTACCCTAGACGAGGTTATGGACCCGAGTGGTCATTGTCATCTTTGAGTTTGAAAAATGTCATCTATACATCTAAAGTTTTTAGTAAGAAATTTGTATTATAATTCGCCTTTACTTAATTTTAAAAATAATTTGTCTTGATCAAGAAAATATTACCGTTAGTATATATAAATTATGGGTTAAAAAAATAGATTAGAAATCAACCTTCTTAAAATGTTATTTTTTTTTCTTAATTGTTATACATAATCAAAAATTGGACAACCCAATTGATTGTACCATCTATATCTATATAAATTAATTTATTCTTATTTACTAAATATATTTTATAATATTAGTTATAATCTTTTTCTAAGCCTAACGTCAACCCAAGAAAAAAAAAAAACTCCAGATAAAAAATTCTGACTTCGTTTTCACAATCTTAAAAAATCTTATTTGATTTCTTACATTTTTAGTTTAACATTTTTATAAGAGGTTGGCTCTTCTCTCTCCTAAAATATTATCTCTCACTTAGGGGCGGATTTAAAATTTTTGTTAGGAATGCAATGTTTTTTTATTTTAAAGCTCTTTACTCAATGATTATTTTTTTATGTTACTTTCTATTGAAACTTCATCGAAATTCATTGAAAATGATTCATTTTCTTTATCTTTTTTTTTTTTATAATATCTCAACATAATTTTAGAAGGAAAACTAAAAATTGAAATTAAAAATATTCAAAATGAAATTAAAAATTAATATGGGACACGGGTAACAAACAGGCATACAATAGTAGTGCATGATTTTATTTATGCACAACAAAAATTAAAATTCTGAAAACACAATTGAATCAACGTTAGAATAACACCAATCAAAGCAACCTCCAATTTTTATTTATAAACAAGTGAGACAAGGATATGAATTTAAATTCATTCACTTCTTACTTATTGATTATTAATTACTTAAGACTCTGTTTGAAGGTCTAAATTTAATTGAGAAACATCAAAAATTTTTAAAAATTACTTACTTTTTATCCTATTGTATGAATTACAAAATTATAACTTTTATCAAATTTTACTAATTTTTTTTTTGCACTCCAAACTTACCCTTATTAAGATGAATATTGATCAATCAGTTTTTTATTAGCCAATTACATGAAATAAATAGAGCATTACTCACAAAAGGAAAAGAATGAACTAAATATAATATTATTAAAAAATTAAAAAATAATTAAATATAACGTTAATAATTTTGTATTAACAAAGAAATGAGGGTTGGAGATAATTCTGTATTAAAATTAAAATAATAAAGATAGTTTTGAGATTTTGTCCCAAAAAAAAAAAAAATTAAATAAATAAGGAGACCCTTCCCACAGTATGCTATGCCTTAGTCTCATTAGTTCAACGCTCTTAAGAGATTTGTATTAATGTATTAATAAAGAATTTAGGGTTAGTGATAATTTTATAATAAAATTAAAATATCAAAGATATTTTTGAAATTTCAACCCCCCAACCCCCACAAAAAGAGACCCATGCCTAGATATGCTATGCCTTTTTTTTTTTTAAATATTTCACTTTATATCCCATTAATTAAATACCAAAAAAATAATTTCTCATAAAAATTTAATTTTATATTATATCAATCTCATGTATTATCTCATGATATTATTTAAACTGCATCATCCAATTCCTCAAATATTTAAATATAGTCTAAAAGACCCACACAAATCAACCACAGTTTCTATCGGTTAATACGTTTAAAAATTAAAAATTTTTAAGAAAATTAATATAAAACAAAAATAAGTTAAAAAAATTAAAAACCGCTTCGAGCGGCCAAACCAATCTCAACCCCCTCGATAACACGTGACAAGCACACATTCTTGGCCAACGAGTCACTCCATGTACAACAGAAATCCGCCAAACAAACACAGCCTAAATGGCTTTTGGACGTCGGATTGGGGTGCCACCCCCAGGGTACCTACTAAGACAATCACAAGGGTTGCTGACGAGTCACGCGACCGCCCGCATCTTTTCAATTGAGACCTGTGATTCTAACTTTGTGTTTCCAGTGGTTCACATGCCTTCTGCGAGCTTCGACGGTGTCAGCACGCAAGTATTTGCTTTGTAAACCACTATATTCGTTCCGCGCGTAGATTCCCAGAGAAATTACTTTACCCAGAGTACCTTTTAAAAGATTTTTTATATTTAAAGAGCGTTTCGTATAGCAAAAAAATAACAAAAATAATTAAAAATATGATTTAAGTAATTTTTTATATTTAACATGCAACTACTAAATTATATATTTCAAATATAAATAGTGAAATTTTTTATTTTTGTGTCAATTTAAAAAAAAAATCGTTTGTATCAGTTTTTTAGAAAGAAAAATCGTTCGAATGATTTTTTTAGATCCGTTGAAATGGTTTTATTTCAAAATTTATTAAAAGATGTGACAAGTTTTTGGGATTTGTAAAAAAATTATTAGAGTTTATGGAATGTTTGTAAAAAATTTATTAGAGTTTATAAAAAATTATTAGAATATGTAAACATATATAAATTTTTTTTATAGTTGTTTCGTGAAGTAGGAAGAATGTAAAATGTATCAAAGAATTTTAAAAATTTATTAAAATTTTAAAAAATTTTCGGATTTTTTTAGCGATTATCATCGCATCAAGCAGGCCTTAAATTTATATATGCATATACGGAGGCGGTGCTAAGGGGACAAACGCCCCTTGAATTTTGAAGTTCCTATAATACCTTTATAGATTTTAGATTTTTTTTAATAATATAGTGTTTGTCTCCTTTAATATCTTTGTAAATTTTAAAATTTTTTTATTTAATATATAGTGTTTGTCCTCCCTCTAAAATTAAAAAAAATTATTTTTCTCTTCACTCAATATAAAGCTTTTTACATTAGTTCCCTCTTACCCAAAATATTGGATCTGTCACTGTATATATATATATATATATATATATATTTATGACAAATGTTTATCTTCTTACCGTCAGTGTTTAAAATTTTATATGCTGCGTTTCGTTAAAAAAAAAAAAAACTAATTTTTTTTATGATTTTTGTTCTGATATTAGCACAAATCATTGTTAATAAAAATTGTACATTTAGTAAAAATCATAAAAAATTAAAAAATTAAAAAAATCGATGATTTTGTGTGTGTTAAATTTTTTGTGTTTAATAACTTTTGATAGAGAAATTTTCAAAAAATTAAAAAATTAAAAAAAAAATTGAAAGTCAGTATTTTTTCAGATGTTCCCAAAGAGGCCCATATTAAATGAGCATGCATGTTCTTTTAACTAAAATATGCACATGCATGGTTAGATCATCAATGGCTTGTGGATATGTATAGATTGTTTATTTATTTTTAACTAATGTACAATTTTAGTTAAAGAAAAAACATATACCTATCATGTTTTAATAACCAATATACATTTTTAAAATTAATGTACATTGTTTAATGAAATATGCTTAAATTTTAAATTTAATGTACAAATTTGTTACTTGGATTGGAATTAAAGTATTCTGATAGTGAAATTGTAAAGATCGATCCTTCAATTTTAAATGTTTATTACTTTAATTATTTTTATTTAGTAATTAAATAATAAATACTTTTATTAGTTTTATCTGCCTTAATTTCCCGGTTCATTCAACTCGGGAATGATCTTTGATCCAATGGCTTTAAAGGATTGGGCCTGGGTACAAGAAATTGAGCACCCAATGGAAAATTTTGCTCATTCTCCTTTTATGTTTAGGGAGGTTAATGAATCGAGTCGTAGGGCTTGAGTTGAATTTGGCTCTTTTAACAAATGAGTCAAACACGAGAATTCTTTCAAATTTATTTATTAAACGAGTGTCTCGTGCTTGACGTTAATGAAATTTGACTTGTTAGACTCTCAAGTTTAGTTATGTAGTATATGATATTGTATATAATATAAATTTATATAATATACTAATATAAATAGATTTTATCTAAATATTTTATTAGTATTTACTGATTGTTTTGATTTTAATAGTAATTTTATTTTTGCTAAGAATGTGTAATATTTTAGGCTTATGCATATGTGTAAAATTTCTTATCAATTATCAAAATTTTGAAACTTGAAATTTAATTTATCACAATTATCAAATTTTATAATAAATATTATTATTTGAGAAAATAATAATTTGATAATATTTATAAAAACTGATTGATCTTTTTGATATTCGAAATAAATGAGTTTTAATAAGTTGATTATAAACCATAATATTTTTGAATGAGATGAGTCTGGGTTAAAATTTTTAAGTTTAAATAAGCCCGAACTCTGTTCTACCTTAACAAATATCAGAAGAGCAAAGGCTAAACATGACAAAACCTAATTTGACTCGATTCATTTACACTATTGCTCATACGTATTTGTTTAACAAAAAGTATTAACCAACATCTAGAAAGATATGGAGCTTGAATGCATCGGAACTTATCATTCGCATGTCACATAAGTAACAACCTATATAATTTTAATATTTTCACAATGGATAAATACTAAAAGTATCACACTATTGTGATGGAAGTAAGTGTCCGTTTGGTAAATGCTAACTATTTATTAGCTAGTTTTAAGTTACTTAATATTTTGGCTTTTTTCTAAAATTATTAAAATTACTTTTTTACATTAAATTTTTTTTTAAATCATGAAGGCAAAAAATTGTCAAATTAATAAAAAATAAAAAATTTAATTACTAAAAATATAACTTTTTTTTCTTTCCCACAAACGCCAAAAAGGTAATGTGTCATTTGGTATATTTGTCTTGAGTTCATTTTCTAGTTTACATATTTTAAAATAAGGAAAACAGTTCAAAACACATTTGGTCATTTGTATTTTTAAAATCTGTTTTAGAAAAAAAAAAGTTTACATATAAAATGTAAAATGACAAATAGTTCTTTTGAGCGTTTTTAAAACAAAATAAAAAAAATCTCAAAATATAGAAAATAGAAAATGTTAAATTAAATGCGTTATATTTTTTTTGTGTTTTGAGATTTTTAAAACATAAAATACATTAAACAGAAAATAAAAGATAAAAACAAAAAAATAAAAAATAGAAATGTAAACTAAATGCCACATAACTTTTTTGCTTTCCAAACTATTTTGCTTTTTAGTGGGTAGCCTAAGGGGCATTTGAAAGCACAATTCTTAGTAATTTTTTGTATTTTTTGTCAAAAGTTACTAGTTACAATTTTTGGTGTATTTGGTGAAACAAATTATAATTTTTAGTAATTTTTAACAACTTTTGAGTGTTTGATAAAAATTTTGGTTACTTTTGACAATTTTTAGCAACTTTTAGCAACTTTTAAGTTAAAAAATTATTATACCAAAGAAGAAATGTAATAAATTTTAGTGTTTTGCTAAACAACAAAATTTAGTACTTTTTTGTTAAAATTTTGGCTGTGAAACGCAACCTAAGTTTTTCGTAAAGTTGATAATGAGGCATTTGATGGTGTCAGAAGGCCCAATTAGGCCCAATAGATTTGTGATATTTGTAGCCACAAGCTCGGACCTATGACCCAGTCACTAGAATGGTCCAAACCAGTTCATCAGGCCCATCGTTGACGAGTAGTTGATAGGCACAGGTTGAGAAATAGCTTATAGAAATGGATTGATCATCACAGGAGAACATGCCAGGTATATGTCGGACTTATTCAAAGGAGCACAAAATCACCGATAGATGGCCCAAAGGAAGCTTTTGTCAAGCGGACTTGCTTATGAAAGGGAGACTAAAAATAGACCTTTACGACGCTCACATTCCCTCAAGAACCATATTTTCCAACGCTATCCCTGGCTGATGTGGGTTAGTCTCGGTAGCCAGTGTGCAAAATTGTCGTCTCAAAATGGGACAAGGATAATTTTGTAATTTGAAAAAAAAAATTTCATCATTTTCATCCACAAGAGGTAATCAGTTTTTTACTAATTTATTATAACAATGGAAGAGGCTTAAATGGGAATAAGCTTTTTCTCTATGCTAGTTTTACCTGGATTGGATTAGAAATATAATTAATACTATGATAATTTATGAAATTAAATTTTTGTATAAAATTATTTATATCATATTTGATTAGGTTGAATAGGAAGCGAAATAAGAAAATAAATTAATTTCTAATAGTTGAATTACAGAGAGATTTAAATCGGACAATATTCCAGACATACAATACTACTACTCTTTGAGTGGTATTACTTATCCCATGTTTTGAGGGACTAGTAATCCCTTCATTCAATTTCATATTCACTGTAACAAACATGGTATTTGTGAGGTCTACAAATAGGATTGTTAAACAAATTAAACAATTTCAATTTAATTTGTGTTCGGTTCTTTAAAAATTCGTTAGAGATCAATTCGTTTTGAAATTAAATTAAACTTGAATATAATTTGTAACTTGGTCTCGATTCAAACTTTGCTCAGTAACCTTAAATCGGTGTAAAATAATTAAGGGTTCATTTGATCTGTTTTTCTATTTTTTATTTTTGTATTTTTTGTTTTGAACTCATTTTTCATTTTATATTTTTGAAAATAAGAAAAACAACTCAAAACGTATTTGGTCATTTGTGTTTTCAAAATTTATTTTAAAAAATAGAAAATGAATTTACACATAAAATGAAAAATGACAAAAAGTCGTTTTGAGTGTTTTTAATCCGAAATAAGAAAAATCTCAAAATAATGAAAATATTTCCTTATTTTAAGATTTTTAGAACAGAAAAAAAAAAGGTAATAACTAAAAAAAAAAAGTAAATTAAATGCCATTTAAGTTACTCAGAAACGTAGTTAAAACACGAGTCGAAATTTTAACAAGCCCAAACTTTGAAAACATTTTCATACTTGATAAAATTTTTAAATTAAACTTAAATAACATGCTACACATTCGGCTCTGATTAAGAAGTCCAACCCCGGCAAACAGACTAAGTTTGAAGAACTAGCCATGTCATCCAAAGGCTCGCAGCATCTGTCTCTTTCTCTCTCTCTTTTTTTTTTTTAATATATCAGAGTATTCGGATATATTTATGCACATCTCGATTAATTCCTGAATCTTAGAGTCACTGGTCGAGCAAGCCTCCAGTGGTCTAAAGTTTTTGCTGGAGGAAGATTTCGAACATTGATTGAGTTGAGTCTGTCACTTCTCAAGCTCCAATCATGGTAAACTCAGCCAACCCTTTGGGTTGCAGCATCTCTCTCACTTTAAAGTTAGAAATATGTTGTATTTGAATTTGATCAAGAAAAAGGAAAAAATAAATAAAGATAAAATTATAAATATATTTAGAGTAATAAAAAGTGAGATAAAATGATAAATTATGAATTTATAATTCATATAGTAAAATAAAAAGTAAGTAAATTTTAAAAAATTTTTAAATATTTTAAAAACTTTTCTGAAGTTTACAAGGAGTTTATAATTCTCTCTGAGTTGTCAATGTTATCAAGAGGATTGTCAGCAGGAGAAAGAAATGACAAGTGGAGCAGTAGCAAAAGAGAGGAGCAGTAGTGTCGTGCTACTGCCGCTGCTGTGCAACTCGCTTACTGCGACAACGTCCTTTTCCCATCCAACAGTAACTTCAATTCATCTATTCTTGTTCACATCATCACTCTCAAGAAGCATTTCAAACTAAATACATGGTTGGGATTGCGGATTCTTATCATCTGAATATCTATCTAATCCATTATCCATCCGGCTAGGTTGATTGATAAGAAGCTACAAAGCACATCACATGTTGATGGTACAATAGGGCAAAGTTTCCCGAGGGGCTCCCCCAATTCACATTTTTGGCCTACTTACTGTTATTAGTAATGCTACAATTATATTCTTTTGTTTACATATTTCTTACATTCTATTAATTATGACGGGTCATAACTAGTATAGTTTACTCAAAATTATCATAACCACACGTGGAAAGTGACGTGTAACGGCTGTGATGATTTTAAGTACACCCTACTGGTCATGACCCGTCATGACCAATAAAGTGTAAGAAAAATATAAACAAAATGGTATAAGTATAGCATTACTTCTACTGCTATTGGCAACGGCAGGGCCTTGTTGAATTTTGTCTAGATTCCATTCCCTCGTACCTGTTACAAGACCAACTCTTTCGTTATAATCGTGATATAAAAATTTTTGGTATATTATTTTTTTATTAAATCGGTATAATTATCTTTTTACTCTATGTAGTACTTAATGTAAAAATTATTTATATTCCTTAAATTTTAAAAATTTATCTTTGTATCTCTTATACTTTGAATTAAAATAAAGTTGTAAACGACGTTAAATTCTCAAGTAAAAAGACAAAAACACTCATTAAAAACTAAATAGAATCAGAAGGTATAAGTATAGGTAATATAAAGTATGGGAGGTATAAATGCAACTTTTAAATTTAGTTAGAGTCAAAATTGTTATGTTTAATAGATTTTTTAACGTTTTTACTTTAACTCAAAGTATAAGGGATGTAACAATACTTTTTAAAATTCAGAGTAAGTGATTTTCACCTTAAATACAACAGTAAAAAAGTAATTACTCCTATTAAATAAATATTATCTTGCATTATTTTAGTATAAAATAAATAGTTAAAATATTTCAATTAGTAATTATCGATGCATGTAATATAGTTTGATGATTCAGTAATTTCGTATTTTTCTGAATGTCTACTCCAAGCCTAAAGAGTTGTCTAGAACACCAGTGTAGTGTCTATTAAATAATCTTTGATACTTCAGTTAGTAAGAGAGTTGAGTAAATAATTTGGTAAAATTTTAGTAAAGCAAGAGTTGTGTACCTATGTATTTGAGAAATGATGATATATATAAAGGTATATGACCGCATGATTAGGACGTGGATGGGTTTCATATAATCATACTTCTCTTTAATCAGGTTACGTCACTTGTATTGTAAGTTTCAAGTTCGATTCTCTTAATTCGTTATCAAAACTGTTAGTAATAGACAATATTTTTGTAGTTGTTTATTATGAAATATGTTAGATGATAATTATATAGGTATAAGTTACCTTGTCTTTAATGAAACGGTCATTCAGCCTGACCGAGATCTGTATTGCTCAGTCACCTCGAATCATCTCGTTTGGATTAACTTGCTCGACCTGATCTGATGCACCCTGTCACAGTTGATCAGTGTTATGAATGTTATAATGTTATTCACATTCCTCACTGTCATCATCATTTCCCTATTTGAATTTCTAGCGAGTTCATTGCAAATGGAGACGTGGCTGTTGCAGAGATGCAAAGCTACTCCTCTTGTTGGACTTTATTTTATATATATATATATATATATTTCTTTTTCGCCGAAACAAACAGCATTTAAATGAGTGGTTGGTTTTGGAAACGGTCAACCTTACATTATTGATTACATTCCCGGTCTGCTCGGCAACGTCCTTTTGTAAAATTTCAAAATTGCCCACCCATCAACAAAATGACCTTTATATCCTTGTATTTTTGTTTTTGTATAATTTAGTGGATAAATTTTTTTAATAAACAGCCTGCCACTGCGGTTGAAATTTCCAAATTATAAAGAGGGGCTTTAGTTATAAGCAATTGCAAATATAACTGGCAATAAAAAAAAAAATCCAAATATCATTCAACATTAATTAGATTTTCTTTTTCCAACCTAAAATGATTTTGAAAGGAAAAATGATTTTTAAATGGTGTTTGGATGGCAGGAAAAAAAAATAAAGTTAAATGTAAATATGACAATTTAATTAAGAAATTAAAAAGTAATACAAATTAAAGTTTTTTTTGTATTTTTTTGATAAATTAAACAATCCTTAAAAGTTAAGTATATTTTTGTTATGGTCAACGAGTTATTGACTCAATGGGTTTATTAAAAATAAAAAAAATAGAATTAAAGAAAAAAGAATCTCTCCAATTGCGTGGTCTACTATCACACCCCATGGCACCTAGCGGACGATGTAGAACAATAGAAACCAATCCAGCCTTGTTCTGTTGGCAATAAGGAGAGACCGTGTAAGAGGACTTGTATGCCTAAAACCATGTTAGAGGTAAATATAGGATCTGTTTGGTAACCTAAAAAAAATTATATTTTTTTTATTAAAACTTGTTAATTTTTTCAAACGTATAAAGAATTAATTTTTATTAAATTACTAATTTTTATTAAAAATTAATTTTTTTATCTATTAAACACATTTTACATTAAAAAAATCAACTTTTGCACGAAAAGTTACTAATTTTGTCAAATTCATAAAAAGTTTGGATTTTTATCCAAATTAGTAACTTTTGGTAAAAATAAATAAATAATTTTTTTTTGAATTACCAAACGAATCCAATATCAAATAAGAGAATGATGTCTCAAATACCATCCTATTTACTAAATTAAAATTTTTAAATAATTATTGCTTAATTATTAATTACCACACAATTATCTGTAATTTGTCAATCTGTAAGTGATTTGCATTTCTAAGGTGGGTTTTAAAGTGAGCCGTCTTGGTCACTTGGGTTGTTGTCCCTGTAACAAAAATATATACGGGGAGAGACAGAGAGAGGATTGGGTTGTGATTTATGGTTCAGGGCCTCTCTCTCTCTCTCTCTCTCTTTCTTTCTCTCTCTCTCTATCATATGCTCTCTTGTCATGAAAGTGAAATATACAGAAAGGGGGGGGGGGAGTGACGTGAAGAACACCAACAGCCTGAGATGAGCCTAAGCCACTGTCGCAAGAAACTCTGGTCGGCAATTTTAATTTTTATATTCCCCTTCTACCATTGTTTGGAATATTTTATTTATTTATTTGTTCTCTGACAATGTTTTGTTTTCAGTGGCTTGTTTAGCCCTTCCCTGTGGCATCCTAGTAACTTGATAAATCATACATAAACAAGCAATTAAGTGTTAATTATAAGCCGTCCTTCCTCGGTCCAACGTCCACTTGTCACTTACCCAGAGGTCCAGTGGCCCACCTTCGCAACCCGCCGTCTCTAGCATATGTGACCCAGTATAAATGTACGATGACAAACTGACTACTTTACTTTCCACAAGTCACAACCACCTCCTTTGGGTTAAAATATGTATATATAAGGGTGCGTTTGGAGTCCCAAAAAAAATAAAAAAAAATTAATGGATAGGATTGATGTGATGTAAAAATGATAGGTGGCAAAATATGATCGGAGGAATTTAAAAACTTTTGAAATTTTTTGAAGTTTTTTAGTTTTATTTGAAGCTTCAAACGAGGCCTAAATATATTAGAAGATAATAATTAATGCTATTTTTAGCAAAGAGTTTATCTCAATTACTTTACATAATAATGTGATTAGTCAACGAAACCTGGGCCGTGACCTTTTGCTTGCTTGACGTGGCTATGGCACATGAAACAGTGGTTTAATTAATTAGAATTGTTACGAGTACATATAAAATAGTACACATATCTATTAGTTAAACTTAAAAATGTTTTGTAATTAACTTAGTTAACTTAGATTAGAGTTACCGGGTAGTTGCAAGGTGTTGGGAGAATCTCTCTCTCTTTCTCTGCTATTTGTTGTCCAACAAATCAATTCAATAGTATATATATACGAGATATACAGTAGCCGGTGAGGAATCTACGACCTTGTCATCGACTTCTAGAATGGGATGGGCCCGTAAACCCGAGAGTTTTTTCTCCTACTCCTACTCCTACTCCTACTCAATAAAGTATTGGGCAACTCGCTAAACTTGCTAGAAGATAGAAAAATCTTATGGTCATGAATTTGGGATACAGCTTTGCTTTCAAAATGGTGCCATCCTCGCACAAGAAACCATCTATTTCAGCCTATCTCTACTTTCACCAACTAGTCTTGCAAATTCAAACTTTAGTTAACCTTGCCCCCCCTCCCCTATGAAAACAAATAGATACCTAATCTTCCTACTTTGTGTAAGGGAATGGGGATGACAATTGCAACAACTATTGTCGTAAGTTTGAAATTATGCTCAGGATGTCTCTTGTGAGACCCTCTTTGTCCATTTTTTTCAATGAGGCGCATGTTATGGGTTGAGTTTTTTTTAACTGAAGCAGACTTGGAATTGGCAGGGTTAGGATTCAGAATCAGGGAATTGGGTTCTTCTCTTTTTGGGTGAAGAAAGGGCAAAGGGAAGTGGCGGAGAGAGTTAGAATCCAGTGTCAAGGAATTGGGTTCTCTTTTGCCAAGTTTCTAGGGAAGTGCCAAAGAGAAGGGAAGAACCTCATGCTGGGAAGATCTTTGCAAGATCATGTTCTTATTCCTGTCCACCTGCTTAATCTCAGAAAGGATTCTCTCTTTTACAGGGTTCACATTAGCAGTATAAACTTCAATGTATACATGCTTCCTTTTCCTTCATGTTTCTATCTTCCTTTATTTTATTTTAGCTTCTTCTTTTCCCTGGTGTCCTTCGGTCTTTTACCCTCCCATTCCCTAAAAAATCAATGGCCTTTTGACAAAGCAAAAGACAACAAGATGGGTAGAATGATAAGTAAACAATTACGCTATCTTTGAATTGCAATGCCACACAATTCAAAAAAAAAAAAAAAATTACCATGATTACAAGACTTTGTCGTGGACTTATCGCATTAAATAAAAGCATAAATTAAACAACGTTTTCATTAAGAAAAATTTTATTAATAAATCACTCTAACAAAACTTTTTGATAAAAGAATTTGTTAGACAAGCATTTTCTAATAACTGCAATTGTTGCCATTACATCACATATTAATTGAGACCTACATCGACCAACAGCTGTGATGCTATATTGATAATTGCAATTGTCTATAAAACACTCTCCTATTTGAAATATGGATTTGAGAAAGGAAACAAGAGTAAAAGGAAAATCAAGTTAGTGGTAATTGTAATTTTTTATGTTTAACTATGTAAAAATCAATTTTTTTTTGACAAACGCATATTAATTATCTTTTTATTTTTCTAATTCAACCCAAAAATAAATAAATAAATAAATTTGACATTTTCTATTCATTTTGCTTCCCTACCATTTTACTTCACCTTTTTTTTTTTTTTCCACCACATGTACATGTTCGAAATCCTTTAAGGAAAAAAGTTTGTAAATGCACGATCGGAGAAGATTAATCACTAATTTTAAACTTTTGAGATTGATCACATACTATATGGTACAATTTGTAAACATTCCTTACTCATTTAAAGCCGGTTTTTTTTTTTTTTTTTTTTTTCACTTTTTTTCCCCCTCGATTTCTTCTGATCCATATCTGAAGAGTGATAAGAAGAGACATAAGACGGGAGAAAATAAGTGACCAAACATTAGATCTCTAACATGGTTATTCTGAAGAGAAATTTCGAAAAACCAAATTGCTGATACAGGGCACTGGTAAATAAAATTGTCGCAGCTAATTAGGTTTTCTTCTATTGCAACTACTATTTTCCTCATGATCTTCTGATTCGTGATAAGAAACCTCTGTGATCCCACTCGAACCATCGGACGAGGAAGCAGGTGTAAGATTCAAATCAGTCCTCTCCTTGGCCAAAAAATCATAGAAAACAGGCCTAGTCTTCCCCGCAGACCCAACTGTACCACAATTGTGCGATTCTGTGATTTCATCTTCATTTTTAGTAATTCTTTTCTTCAAAAATATTCGGCAAAGAACCCAATTTTCCATGCAAGCCTGCAGGCAACAGAAAAACAACCACTAAATAAAAAAAACCCATATACATAATATATGTATGATGAGAAAAAAAAAATTATATATATATATAGCTGAAAGCTGACCTGGGTTGCGTTCTTTTTTTGTGTTTCAGTAGCAATAAGGCGATATTCGTGCATGATCCAATCAGTCCTAGAACCATGAGGAGGCTTTCCTCTGTAAAAAACCAGAGTTTTCTTCATCCCCAGAACATGGTTGCCCCTGCAACTCAAAATCTGCTTGTCTATTCCAGTGGCCTTCCAATAGCCCGAACCAGTTGCTCTGTTGGACCTGTTCCCATTTGGGTACTTTGCTTCCCTCGTGCTAAAAAAGTACCTCTCTTGCCCAGAGTCACCTGAACCAAATATACAAAAAAACTCAAAAAATTAGTTCTGTCCTTTGTTTACAATGGAGTTGAATGCGAGCCTCATCTACCCGTTTCTCATGCTCATGTTGCATTATGTCATATGTTTTTCTATGTTCAGGAGTGTAAGAATTTTCAAGTTTGGAAACTAACCTGGCAAGTCCCAAGGGTCAGATTTGCAAACATCGACCTCTGGGATGATTGAAGCCGGCAAGGGGCAAGAAAAAACCTTGCGTTTCAAGTACTGAACAACAAGCTCTTCGTCGGTGGGGTGGAATCGGAACCCAGGAGGCAACCTGAGCACACCATTCTTAACAAAATTGAGCTTTTCCATCTATGTAAACGAAAAAAGAGCGCACTCAGCAACCAAAATTCAATCAACCTCGAACCAACTGAGCTTCAATTATATTGCGACTTATGCAGGGCTCTTAGAAGCCACCGAAGCAGGGAATATATGTATATAGATAACGAGGAAGGAGAACAAGAACAAGAGGGAAAACGAGAGAGAGAGAGCGAGAGAAGGTGGGAAGAGTGGGTGGGTATGTAAGAAATAAAGAAAGAAAGTCTTTTCTTTATAGTAATGGAGAGTGTTGAGGGAAGGGGGTGGGGGTGGGGTGGGGTGGGGTGGGGGTGGGGGTACTATAGAATAAGGACGACCCATTTGGCGTAAACTAGACTCAATCTCCTCCTTCCTTTGACGCATTTTAACAAACGTTTAAGGGTGTCCTTTGTTCCTCCGCCCGCCGAAGAGGTTAAAACGCTTTCACAAGTTGAGACGAAATCGAATGCCTTCTAAAAAAAACTTTAAAAAACTCTTATTTGGGTTCGACTTGGACCTTCCCGTATTGGAATAACCGTAGCTGTTAAAAATACAATCTCACCAAAAGCTCGCCATAGAATTGCAGTTTTACCCTTTCTCTCAATGCGGAATAACGAGAATTAAATTAGCCATTCTTGGACGGTGGAAGGGGCAGTTGGGTCATCGCGTGATAAGGTGGGTTTTGTGGACCATGGGAATGGGGGTATTTGGGTCATTTGAGTTGAGGGGCTCGTAAGGGTGAAGTCATCATAGGTCATGGTCACAGCTGGAGGTCACTAGGGAGATGTTAATGGTGGGGCGAAACGGAAAGTACAAAAGTACCCATGAATTTTGTGAAACACAAACCAGTTTGGGGATGCTTGCAAGAGAGGGACAGAAAGAGTGGTTGTTTGCATTGGGCATTGGCACAGTGGTTGGATTTGGGGTGCGTGCGTCCGTTCGCTCTTTCGTTCTTTGCGTGCGTGCGTGCGTGCGTATGTATTCGTGTTACCGCATCCACAGCACCTTACGAAATTGCCTTGCCTCTGGTGGCAAATTCATTCAACTTGGCCTCTTAGGTTGTTTCAATTCGGCAACTAACACACACGCGCACACACTCTCTCTCTCAATAATGAATATACTAAATTTTGATGACCATGCCTTGTTCTATAAAATTATGTTATAATTATTCTGACATATTAATCTTTTTAGATGTTTTATAACTAATTAATTATAATACTATTAAAATGATGTAAGTGCATTTATTTGGTGATTGAAGAGACTTATTATTTAAATAAATAGTATAACGCAGTGATTGATATATTTGAATGGATCTTGTCCCAAGAATGACAAATGTAAGGACTGAAAATTTTCGTACTTACTTTATATTTTATTTTTTGGGGTTAATGCTTTGTTTGTGGGAGTTATAGGGATCGTTTGGTCTGTTAAAAATCTCTAAAAATTTTTATAAATCTCTGTTAACTTTATATCACATTAACTTTTTCTCTCACTGTACGTATTACGAACTCTCTCCAAGCCACAATTTATCTTATTTTATCTCAATTTATCTCACTTTTTCTTATTCTAAACAACCTCATAGTGGGATGGTTTGAGCCTTTATATATATTTTGAATTCTTTGTACTCAGTGATGACTATGATTTTATTTTATTTAATATATTTAGTTTTATTATATTATATTTTATTCTAGTGTTTTTTGGACTTTAATAGCAATAGGATTATGTGTTAAAATGATTGATTGCATGTGATTTAAATTACATCCTTGAGCTGCAAAGTTTAATTAGAACACAATTCTTGAGTTGTGAAATTCAAGACATAACAGATTGGCAGCATAACCTAAGTTTATAATACCTAAGGGACAGTGAAAATCTTTTGAGTTGTGTGTTTTATAGTTATGTGTTCGCATGTTTTTGTGTTTTGAGTTCCTTAATTTTCCATTAACTCTTGAACGTTTCAAGAAGTTTACTTAGGGCCCGTTTGACAACTCTGTCGTTTTTTTATTGTTGTTTTTCTGTTACCGTTTTTTGTTTTTAATTTTCTGTTGCCATTTATTTTTTTTGAATTAAAAATTGAAAATGCGTTTGGAAATACAAGTTTGTTTATAATTATTAATTTTTTTATTTTAGAAAATATTTAATTTTATTAATTATAAAAAATTAATAGAACTTAATAGAATATATTTTATATTAATTTAATTTAATAAATATGATTAATTAAATTAATACAGTAAATTATTTATTAAAATCATTTAATCCAATAAATATAAAATATATTAAATTATATTATTTATTAAAAATAATTTAATAAAATATATTTCAAATTAATAAATAATTAAATTAGATTAATTATTAAATTAAATTATTTATTTTTAAATTAATTAAATTAATTTAATTATTTATTAAAATAATTTAATAAAATATATTTTATAAAAATTAAATTAATTAAATCATAAATAATTTAATTTAATTATGATATTTATTTAAAATAATTTAATAATTATTATTAAATTAAATTAAAATTTAATTTAATTTAATTATTTATTATTAATTATTTTATATAAATTAATTTCATTATTAACATAAATAAATTAATTATGATATTTATTTCAAATAATTTAGCAATAATTAATTATTAAATTAAATTAATTTAGCTTTATTATTTATTAAAAATAATTTATATTAATTTATATAATTAATTTAATTTATTGAATTTAATTATATTATTTATTAAAATAACTTATTTTAATAAAATAATTTATTTTTATGTAATATAACAAAAATAGACAAAGTTTTAAAATTAACAAAATATTGGCAACAGAAAAGAAAATTAGAGTGAAAACACATTTTTTCTGTTTACGTTTTTTTGTTTATGTTTTCATTTTTTTTTTTTTGAAACAAAAAAACGTAAACAGGTTTATCAAACGTGTTTCTGTTGCGAATTTACAAAATTTTGAAAATATAAACAGAAAAACAGAAAATGACAATATTACCAAACGGGGCCTTAACTTTTAGTTTTGTTGTTGATTTTGTTATGATTGTAGAGGATGCTTAGTAGCCTGACCATCCACAACTGTATCAAGCAATGCTCCTGTATATTTTAGGGCAAAAGAACGCTTTAATATACATGTATTTGTGCTGTGTTTTTCTTTTTTCTTTCTTTCTTTTTTTCTTTTTTTTAAGATACAAAAAAAAAATTCTAATTAAGACCATATTTGTTTTTTTTTTTTTTATCTTTTTTAAAAACATACTTAACATATTATAAATAATATATATTAAATATTATCCATTTCGTTGGATTAACCGACCCTTCAAGCCATAGGTCGAAGTGAATTGCTTGATTTTCTAATTTTTAAAATAGTAGAAGAAATTTTGATATAAGATAATCAAACCAAACAAAAGGACTAATTTAGTTCAATTTCTTTGTTTTACCAATTCGGTTGTACACTCCTAGATTTCATAATGGTTTTAAGTGGTTTAACATATGTATTATAACTGATTTAAAATCATCACAAAAGACTAATTTTTTTGAAATCTTTCACGAGAAAACAAATCAACAGTCCCACAAAATTGAATATTGATTTACTTTTATAGAATCATAGTATAAACTATTGATGTACTTAAGATATGGTGTGAAAAATAATATTGAATTAATTCTGTTTAGAATGACAAAAAAATTTTGAGAAACAATAAAAAATATTACAAAATTTTAAAAGTTATTTACTTTTTATCTCACTGCACGAATTACGAATCCGCAACTTATTTCACTTTATCTCATTTTATCTCACTTTTTGTTACTCTAAACGCACTATTAAATTTTCAATAATGAATCAATGATTCCATGCATAATCATTATACTTATAAGTCTTATAAATATTATCTATAATGATTATGTGTATTTTAAATAATCATAATATGATATATCTCTTTTAAATAAGAACGGAAATAAGCAATGTATACTTAGTTTGAATTTAAGTTCAGTTAAAACTTTCATATAAGTTCGAGTTTGGCTCAACAAAGAAAAATTTAGATTCAAGATTGATTCGCAAATAATTCAATTAAATTAAAATGACGTTGTTTTAGTCTAAAATATAATAAATAAAATATTATAAAAATATAATAAAAATATTATTAAAAAAATATATATATATATTATTATCGAGTCATCTTACGATCGAACCGAATTTTTCTAAACTTAAACTCGAATCTAAACGAGTCAAAAATTAAACTTGACTTGAATTCATTTCAATCACGAATCGAGTTTGACACAAGCTCAAATAACTCGAGAATGTTTTGATTTTTTTTCCATCTCTACTTTTGAACATTGAAGAAAAAATGAATTTATTTCAAATTTAAAGATTTAACAAATCAATTCGAAAATTTAACCAAAATTCAACACGAATTAGTGAAGTCAAGGATCAAAACTTAATCTGCCACTCTTGGTGGCGGATTGCGTCAGGCTATATGAATTGTGTCGAATTAGAAAAACCCGTCCAACAATATATATATTTTGAGTGTAGGAAACCATTTGAAAGTTTCTGGGCTACAAGTAACTCTTTGCTCATTTTCTAATAAAGCTTGTTGCTCATCTATGACACTTTTTGGATTGCTCCATTATTTTTGTAAATGCCGGAAAATAGTCCGAATATATAACTTGAAAATAATATAAAACATATGAGCGTGAATTTTTATATAAAAAAGATAGTCCACATTGAAATATGTGAGATAAATGGGATAAACAAGATGCAAAATATATAATATTAGCACTTATTATTTTACAAAGATTAAAATGTATCAAGGAAAGCTTATCGAGGTAAAAATGCCTTTAGGAGATTACACCTGTTTTACATTAACTCTCTTGTGTTGGTCAGTAATATGTGACAAAGCTGCCTACTTAAGTGATTTATATCTCACTTGAAATTTGTGAGATTAAGAGTCATTGTCAATTTGAAACGAAGATTACCCATTACCCATTAAAGGTGGGTTCCTAAATATTGGTATTCTCTCATTATGTTTTCAAATCATTGATTGCATTAGAAGATAGTGGGGTGTGTTCAATATCAATTTATTGAAACCATTCGAACTTTAAATAAGATGTTTTGGAGCATTGGTTTGTTCAGATTACATAAAAGGTGCATGTCTTTCATTAATTTATAAGCTGGTGGAACATTTAATTTGGTATTTGTAGGTTGGATCATCCTACATTCTCCAAAACCAAGAACAGTCCTCTGCATTTTCTTTTTCCTTTTTTTTTTTTTTTTTTTGGGTAATTTTAAACTACCACCATTTTCTACACAAAGTTCCAAATCTATATCGAGAGGATTACAGGGACAGTTGGAAAACTCAACAAATATAACTTCTAATGCCGCAAATCTTGTGCCATTTGGAGTTCCTTTGAGCATGTTATAGCCATTTTCATAAAATGTGTTTATGCAAACGGTCATCTCAAGATTATTTGGGAAACTATTTAAACCAGATCAATAGGGTGGCTTTTTGTATTATTTAGCTATCTAATTTTGTGAGATTTCTCACTTGTTAATATACTTTGTTTCTGCACTTATAAAATCTTATTTTTCTCAATACTAAATTCAAGTTTTAACTTGCTTGGCTTATGTCACAGGAAATAAGTTAACTTGAATAAAAGAAAATCTCTAATATGATACATTTAAACAATGAAGTAATATGGAATAAGAACAAGTGAAATAGGTCAACTTTATTTATTAAATTCATAATTTGGTAAGACTCTTATAATTACTAGCTTTATACACGGCGAGAGAGGGAGAAGAAAATGAAAGTGCTAGAGAGAATAAAATCTTGAGACGAAATACCATATATTCCAGTGTAGGCTGCACGTATAGGAATTAAACCAATGTAAAGAAAGGTTGGAGTCTTTGAAATACACCAAATTAAAAAAAAAAAAAAGAAACAAATAATCAAAAAAAGTAAATAAAATAAAATGAAATATCTGTATATTTATCAATTAAAATATAAAGATCGATTTTAATTATGATTTTATCATATCGTATCATACTATTCTAATTTTTTTTTTTTGGTATGTATATTAATATATATATATATTTATATATTTATATCGAGTAGCACTTTTAACTAACAATAAGGTGGAGATATTTGGGTTCATCGCTTTCCCCATTAATGATCTTATCAACTTCTATTGGTTGGAGATAAAAGAACAGTCTTGGGGTAATATTAGACATGGGAAAGTGGCAGTTTTGTGACCTTACAAGAGGGAAAGGGAGTGAGGAGGAGAGGTGGTGGTGGGGGTGGGTGGAGGTGAATAGAGTTCCAGGGCCCTACTTGCCTCCGAAACGAGGGGCACCCACGTCGGATTCAAAGGGGTACCTGACAAATAAGCCACCTTCAACCGATGCCCCATTCCAAGATTTCCACAAATCTTCTTGTCTCGCTATTTTGGATCAGATGCAAATTCTTACAAGTAACCAATCCCTCCGTTTCAATAATCTCCGTCTCCCTCTTCTGAAAAGACGGGTCTGCCCTTGTTATTTTCTCATATCCTTTGATGTCTGTCTCCTTGTATTTATACCACTGATTATTACTCGTACTTAAAGGCACAGAAATATAATTTAACATATAAATGACATAAATTTAAATTTAAAAATAAACATACATAAAAAGTATAAAAATAACCTATAAATATAAAAATCACTAATAAAAAAAATTTAAGATATTCATATAGTGTTTAATAAAAGTATAAAATTTTATTATTTATTACAACTATTATTATATTTTTTAAAATATTAGTTTAAAATCTTTTATATAAAAAGCATTCAAAAAAATATGAAAAGAGTAAGACAAAAAGAAAAATAATTTTAAATATTGAACAAATTTAACAGTTGAAAATATCTCAAATTTTAAATTTTAAATTTTCTTATTATGTAAATGACATGTATTTAAAATTTTAAGTTTTAAACACATTAAAATTGAAATTTTAATTTAAATATTATAAAATTTTAAAGAAAATTAAAGTTTAAATAATTTTTTTAAATAAAAAAATTTAGTTGACTTTGTCTAATAGGTATCTATACATTATTTAATAAATGTGTATAATTTTATTATTTATTACTAATATTATCAAATTTTTTAAAATATTAATTTAAAAACTTTTATATATAAAAAGTATTTAAAAAAAATATGAGAATAGTGAGGGATTATGTTTTCTGTGATGTAACCGAAAAGACAATCAAAACAGAGAAAAAAAAAGAAGTAATCCTGGCCATTGAACAAATCCAATAGTTAAAAAAATTTCAAATTCAAAAGTTTCATCTTTCTTATTATATAAATGACACAAAAAGTGTAAAATTATATGTGCTTAAGATTTAAGTTTTAAGCACATTAAAATTAAAATTTTAATTTAACTGTTTGTTTTTAATAAAATTTTAAAGAAAATTAAAGTTTAAATATATTTTTTAAATAAAAAAATATAGTTGACTTTGTCTAATTGGTATCCATACATTATTTAATAAATGTGTACAATTTTTTTATTTATCACAAATATTAATAATTTTTTTAAAATATTAATTTAAAATTCAAAACTATATTGGAAGAGTGAGATATGATTGAAAAGACAACCAAAATAAAGAGAAAAAAAAATAATACTGACTATTAATTAGATCTAACAGTACAGTAGGGATTATCAATCTATATTCATTAATTTGAATTTTACGTGAATTAATGGTTGTTGGTCTAATAGTGATGAAAGAATTTTACGTGAATTAATGGTTGTTGGTCTAATAGTGATGAAACTTTGATGACGCATGATAAAATGTCAAAAAAATAATTAATTCTCTATTTATTTTAAACATAAAAAATATAATAAAGTTGGAATTTCAAATTTCAAAATTAAAAAAAAAAATCAAAATTTAAAACATCACATTGGACACCCGACAATTGAAACCCACGCCCTCCCCCGAGCAACGTCGCAGTTCAAACCACCCCGGCTGCGGGGAGCCACGCAGGACAACGTCATGGTTCAAAACACCCCGGTAGCCACGTTAAGTTTCATGTATGATTGATTTTCTATCAACGAATTTGAAATAAAAAGTTTTTATAATTGTAGAATTTTAAGTCTTTGGTCTGATTTAGTATTTAAATTTTTCAAAAAAAATATGAACTCATTTGAAAGAAAAAAATTGATAAAATTGGATTCAAAAAATTTAATGTGATTTCAAAAGAAATATAGTAATTTAATTTTTAATTCACATTCTTATTTTATTTTCTAATATATTTATATGCATCAAACATTAGAAAAAGAAATTTGCATCCTATTTTTTTTTTTTTTTTTTTTTGACATACCAAACCAAACGTTACAATTTACGTTAACAATTTTATCACAATGCATAAAGAATTAGTACTCCTTAGGCTAGAATTGAAATCGTTCACGTCTAGTAAGTTGCAGGCAGAAATATTTTTATATGGCACAGGTAGACCAAAATAAAGTACTTTGTAAATAGACAGAGCCCATGCATGCATATACAAAGAACTATAGGTTAAACTCCGTTTAGTAATTAGTTTGCCACGTTAATCCACTTATGCAAGCCCCGCCACGGGAACATGCATCATATATAACCAAACATTATGAGGGTACAACTGTAATTTAATATACAAAAGAATTAAGCAGCTGGAAGAACTATACTAACAACAAAATAATAGAGTAAATTGTAATTTTGCACCTTTGAGTTTTTGACTAATCCTTCAACTGTAACTAAATACTAGATTAAGATTTCAGTTTACTGTATTGTTAATTTTTACAGGAGATTTTGTTAACAAAATTTCTGATAAATATGTAGTGGAATCATCTATTAGTGAGTCACCTAATTTTGTAACGAAAGGTAACATTTTAACAACTTAATTGTTATAATTAAGAGATCAATTCTTAAATTTAAATTTAATCAACAAATTAGACTTACAAATTGTAATTTACCCAACATTATATGTATGAAATTAAGTACTAAGAACCCTTATAACTATTCTTCTAAACCAACTACTGGCGATTGGATCCCATCATTCCCATGTCACAGCTCTTGACCCCAAACGCGCAGTAAATAAGAAAACATTCCCACTTAGAAGTAATTTTGAAAAAAAAAAAATAATAAATATAGAACTGATAATGTCACCATTGTAAATATGATGAAACAAGAGGGTTATAAGAGGGACAACAAAATTAGCATGGGGGATTATAGAGTGGGACGGTTGAGATTGTAGTTAAACGGGGAGCCTCAAACATTGACAATAGAAGAAAAGCCTGATTCCGTAGGGAGAAGGGAAACTCCTTTTTGACAATTTTATAAAATTGAAAGGTCTCAATTGAAAATATCAATATATAGATGTATAAAGAAATTA
Source organism: Vitellaria paradoxa (assembly GCA_019916065.1). Lineage (NCBI taxonomy): Eukaryota > Viridiplantae > Streptophyta > Magnoliopsida > Ericales > Sapotaceae > Vitellaria > Vitellaria paradoxa. The sequence goes on from CM034233.1 coordinate 14,245,107, forward strand.
AATAAAATAGAAAAATAAGGGGGGAAGTTGAGATTCCCACAAGCAAATGCCCTCATCCCACTTGCGCGTAGTATGGAAAGAAAAGTTGCCTTTGGTAAGCCAAATTGCGGCTGTGAATTTTTTTTCTTCTCTCTTTCTCTTTCTCTTTCTCTTTCTCTTTCTCTCACTTTGTTTTGGTTGGGGGTCAAAGGAGGAGTTTGCGTGTGGGTGTTGAAGAGGGTTTTAAGGAGAGAGAGAGAGAAACGTCAAAGCCTGCAATTATTTGTGTTTTTGAGTAAAATATGTTGTTCACTCGGACATGTCTTTTTGCCCTCTCTTCTTTAATCTACTAATCTCTCTCTCTCTCTCTCACATGACATGGGTCCTTTGTTGGTTTCTTGGTATTCTAACCATTTCTTTCTTTTTTATGGTTTCTGTGTTTCACTAAAATTGGTTCAAACCCATTTGAAGTTACCCACACAGAGAGAGAGAGAGAGAGGGGTGGGGTGGGGTGGGGTTTGGTTTGATTTGGAGTGCTGGACTTTGAAGGAGTGGAGATCAAATTAAATAAAAAAAAAATGGGGTTTCCTTATCATGATCATATGTTGATTGGAATGTTTCCATAAATTGAAGGGGCAAGCTAGAGTTAGAGCTAGTGCTAGCTGCCTTTCTATATTATTCAAACGAAATAAGATAATAATGATTGAGATTCAGACATTCCCAATTTTTTTTCCTTGGACAAAAACATTAATTCATTATAAAATGGATGATGAGCTTAACCCCAATACAAGTTAATATTTTTCTTGGGGGCAATTATCAACTGAAAAAGAGCCACCCTTAGTAAAAGTGAAAATGATGTCCAAAAAGAAATTAGAGAGATATATATATATATATATATGCACCAATCATTTAACCATTATTTTTTCTTTTTTTCTTGGGGAGGCATCATTCCCTGTGGAATATCATGAAAAGCCTACAGTAAAAAGACTATAATTTGATTTGGATGCGAAAGACTTTTTTTAAATCACACATGGTGGAATATTATTGTAGACTTCTTTGTAGATCTCTTGTCCAGAGTGAGTTATGCAAGGGGTTTGCCTAAATTTTTTTAGATATTCATGTTATTTTTGAATTAAGAGTTTATAGTGGTATCTCTACGTTTGAATTGTAAAAAATTAATATCAATTGATATACATGACAATCTTATAATTTGTGTAATGTAAAAAAAAAAAATTAAAATTTTATAAAAGCTTATAAAAATTTATTGCCTTTTATAAAACTTCAAACAAAACTTATAGTAATTTAATTTGAGGATAAATTTTGAAGATAAACTTGTTATTCATTTCGTATACGATAATTTGGAGTAGGTTGAATTTAAGAATACTTAAAAAGTTTTTACAATTTAAGAGTGAGTTTGAAAGATTGAGTTCAATTCTAACACTAAAATGAACAATTTATATGCAGAGATAACCATCAAGCAATAATAATAATGATAGAATTAAAATATATATTTCTTGGTGCAGAATTATTAATCCTAGAGAACATATAATAAGCCCAAAAAATATCTACAAGCAACCGTAAATTGCTTTCATGTTCATGCATGTATACATTAATATATATATATATATATATATTTAAAAAAAATCACAGACAGCACTTCACGTATTAGATACATCAACAAGAATACCAATATCTTATTAAACAATTTTCTAGAACAAGAGAGTGAACAAATTCAAAGGCAATTATGAATTTCAAAGTTGACCAAAGTATTTTTTTTTTTTTTTTTAGTGATGAAAAATGCCTTTAGGAGATTTTAACTTCATTCTTAGAATATTAAATTAAAAGCTCTTTGCCTTCAATTCGAAGCAATTTTAATTTGTCAATCTAATAGCTCCCTGAAGCAATATGTAAGACTTGTACAAGTCAATATCTCTCTCTCTCTCTATGCATCAAACTAATACATGTGAAATATATCTCTGCAAATATATATATATATATATATATATTGGCTGCCTTCCTTTAATTATGGGTAACCCATTAATGGTGGTCATGATCAGCATAAATATCACGAAATGAGCATAAAGTAAACTTAATTATTCATGTAAGTTTTCTTTCTCTAAGAAATAATTTACTTGACCACATAAGCTTGAATTAGACCTGAGACCACAAGCATCTATAAATTATTCAGTATTAATTTTATTTCTTATTACAAAAAATAAAAAATAAAAAAATCCAACAACATTAATTACTATCTCTTAATCGTATTAAATTTGGTTATGAACATATTGCTTTCAAATAGCTAGGGACGGAAACAGTTTAAGAACATGTGTAAAACATATGAAATTAATTACTGTCAGTCTCCTTGATGCCAATGGTCTATAAATCATAATTCAAAGATCAGTCAAAGTTCCCATTATGGGTTAAGTTTGGAGGCGAACTGTTATTTTGTCTTATGAACTTACTTAATTTTCTATCTCAAATTCAAACTTTTTAATTTCACTGTTTATGCCTCTCTAAACCTTTGTAAGTAATTATTTTTTTTTTAAGTTAAAAAGTAACTCATGGTACACAAACGTGATTTTAGCAACTAGGATAAACACCCCGCTTGCCCTTTAACTATTGTGTGTTGAAACTCGTTTTATTAGTTTCACGAATCAGATATTGTTGAGAAGAAGGGTTTGTCCTTCTGGGATTAATAGTTATAGCTTAAATGTTTCAAAATGGATAGGGATGGCCATCTTGACCGACCTGTCCGAATTCGATCCGATCCGTTACTTGTACCAATTGGATGTAAGATTCAAATTTTTTTTGAAAATCGGATCGGATTTGGATTTGGATTTTGTTTTTAAAAAAAAATCGGATATCGGATTAGATATGGGGACAGACTGCCTTCGCCCCGATCCACCTTGAATCTGATATTCAATCCGAATCTGTACCGATCTACCCCTGAAAAATATCCTAACAAACCCAAACAGGCCCATTTAGATGTGGAAGCTTTTTGGAGGTTAAAGAAATTGTGATTAATAATTATGTTATGAACTATAGTATTTTGTATTTGCTACTTTGAGTTGGGATAATGTTGATATTTTGAAATTATGTATCAATTGGTGAAATGATACTTTGGTAAAATATTAGTTTTGGAGATATTTATGTATTATTTTGATGAATTATTATTGTGATGATGTTTATATATTATTTTGGTTTTAGAGATGAATTATTTGGTAGCAATAAGTTACTGATGGAGCATGGAGTAAGCCTAGACGAGATAGGAGGCCCAAGTCCAATAATGACTTTTATTATTATTAGTTTCTTTATTTATTCATATTTTTTTTGAAATTAATTAGTGAATTTATTTAATTGTATTTGCTTTGGATTTACCTATTAGGGTTAGGGTTTTTATTGGTACTTATAAATAGCACCTTACGTTATTCTTTTAGACAGACTTGATGATATTGAAACCCTAATAATTTTTCTTTCAGCCTTTCTTCTTCGTTTTTCTTTAGTTTCTTGTTCCTTCGTAGCCGAGCTACGTCAATTTGGTATCAGAGCCGAAAGATCCTACAGCTCTCAATATCCGTCAGAAACCCACTCTTTCACAAAAACATTAGTTTTCATCATTGTGTTCATCCAAATAACCTAAGCTATCGTACACCGTTGTTGCAACAGATTCAGTGTCAGATTTTAAACAGCAATCGCCGCAGCAGTTGCCATAGCCGCCGCCGCCATCGCTTTACGCACCTTCAAACCCTTCGAGTACGTTTTCGTGCATTTTATTAATATTTAATTCCGGCGAACACCACCATTGGCACCACCTGCCTTCGGCGAACTCACCGGTGACTTCGACGACCTCCGACGAAACTCCAGCGACCTCCGACGAAGCTCCGGTGACCTCTGACGAAGCTCCGGCAACCTTCGACGAAACCCTAACGACTTTTCGAAGAACCTTCGGCAACCCTAAAACAGTTTGTGCTTCGCAACGTGCATTGATTCGACACCGAGACGCAGCAATTGGTAGCAGACGGATTTAGGTATTTGACAACACCCCATCGCAAAAAAAAAAAAAAATACACACCTTGTTTGGTTCTCTTGCAACAATACTAAGGTATTGTAAGCATCTCAAAGGTTCTTCAACGAGGTAAATTTTCTTTTACTTTGAAAACTCGATTAATATTTATGATATTTAGGTAAATTTTGTTTGAGTGTTTTTAGATTCCAGTTTATTTGATAAGCATAAAGAATATTAAAAAAAAATTAATTCTTTTGTGATTCGTGCAAATTGTGGCATATAATCGCATTAAAAAAAATTTTAGGTTTGTGTTTGTTGCATTAGCATATAATTTATAAATTTCTTTACCTAGCGAAATTTTAGCTTTTATCTCAGCATGTCAGCCACAAAAAGTGACACAATTGAACCTTCCTCCTCTAACACAAAAGACCCGATTGAGAGACTTAATAATTTTGATTTAAGACTACAAGCCTTATCTCAAGATTTAAATGATAGTCTAGCATGTATTACCCGTCATCATGATGCAAATAAAGCTCAATTTGATTTAGTCACTGCATCGGTAAGTAATTTAAATTCAATGTGTGGTCAATTAACTCAACGTCAATCTGCCCTCGAACAACAAACTCATGCAATGAATCAAAAAATGGATTTGCTTTTAAAATATTTGGGTAAACATGAGATAGGTGAATATGTTGATGAAACTGCTAGAAAACTCTTTGGGTTAACACACACTGGGGGTTCACATCAATTTGATGAATGCACAAATGGTTTGCATGATAATCTGGGGAAAATGAACTTGGGTAGTAATTCAATTGCTCAACCTCATACAAGGTTTTCTGATATAGGAGGTTCTCAGTTCAACCTAGTTGATCAGTTTCAACCTGCCAATATTAACTTTCCACTAGATTACCAACCCCCAAAGCAAAACCATCCACCAAATCAGGTGAGAGAGGATATCGCTCCTCAGCGATACCAGCCTAGGGTTAATGGTAATTGGGGTAGAGATCAGGATAGGCAAGTTAGACAACCTCCAAGAGATATCACAACAAAAGTCAAGATTAGTGCTCCTGAATTTGATGGTAGAATGGATCCTAATGTTTTCTCTGATTGGTTAGTTGCTATTGAGGAATATTTTGATTGGTATGAAATGACTGATAGTGAACGTATTAGGTTTGCAAAAATGAAATTAACCAATTCAGCTAAAATGTATTGGCAAAATGTGTTGCAAGACATGATTCGTATGGGTGAACCACCTATCACCCAATGGGCAGTTATGAAAGCCAAGTTGCAAGAAAAGTACATTCCTCCATCATATAAGAGTCAGTTGTTCTCCAACATGATTAATTTAAAACAAATGACTCTTAGTGTAGCTGAGTATTCTGCCAAATTTGAGGAAGCTAGGCTTAGGTGTAGTGAGTTCCATGTTGAGGATCAATTTGCTACCTGCACCCGATTTATTAATGGTCTTAGGTTTGACATTCAAAAGATGGTTAAATTGCATGCACCACACACTGTAGATGATGCATATCAAAAAGCCCTAGAAGTTGAGAAGTTCAATAGACCTTCCTCTTTTGCACAACTAAGTCAGCCTAAGTCACAGTCCATGTCATCAAATGGTAATGTTAAGCCCAATAACGTTAGGAGCAAGGAGTCTAGTGTGCATAACTCTCTCCCAGTTGCTTCTCATAGTGAGTCTAAGTCTAGTAATCCTTCGATTATTTGTCATAAGTGTCATCAAAAGGGTCATATTGCATCTCGTTATCCCCAACGTGCCTTGGCATTAGATGTTGAACAAAGTAGTGTAGAAATTAAGGAAGACCAAATTGTTGATCCTTTAGAATATTCCGGTGATGAAAATGGTCTTCAGGAAGATTTTGACGTTGATGAGTGTGTTGGTGTGGTTAGATGTGTGCTGTCCACGACTGTAGATAATGATAATTGGAAGCGTACTAGTAGTTTTCACACAGTCATACAAAGTGGAGATAAGAAGTGTAAGTTAGTGATTGATGGGGGTAGTTCAATGAATGTGGTTTCTAAAGATGCTGTTAAATTGTTAAACCTGAAAGTAGAACCACATCCAAGTCCTTTTAGGGTAGCTTGGGTGAATGACCATACTTTGCCTGTCACTCAACGGTGTCTAGTTTCTATTCAAATGGGAGATTATAAGGATGAAATCTATTGTGATGTGCTACCTATGGATGTTGCCCATGTTCTCTTAGGTCACCCTTGGCTTTATGATCTTAATGCTACCAATTTTGGCAAGGATAATATCTATTCATTTAAGTATAAGGGTAAGAACATTATTTTGAGACCTACTAAGCCAAAAAGTTACAATGGTAAACGTGACATCCCTAAACTTCCTGAACAAAATTTGCATATTTTAAAATGTAAGAAGTTTGAGAGAGAGGGAATGGAAACTGGTATGTGCTTAGCTTTAGTAGCAAAGGAAGTTTCATCTGACTTTTCGATTACTGATGTTCCTTTGGAAGTGAAGAAATTACTAGATGATTTTATTGATGTGGTGCCCAATGAATTACCTAGTGAATTACCACCTTTGAGAGATATCCAACATGCTATAGACCTAGTTCCAGGTTCTCAACTGCCTAACCTTCCACATTATAGAATGAACCCTAAAGAGCGAGAGGAGTTGAATAAGCAAGTAGAAGGACTTTTAGAGAGAGGATTTGTTAGGCATAGCCTTAGTCCTTGTGCGGTGCCAGCTTTGTTGACACCTAAGAAAGATGGATCTTGGAGAATGTGTGTGGATAGTAGAGCCATCAATAAGATCACAATCAAGTATAGATTTCCTATTCCTCGCCTTGAAGATATGTTGGATTTATTAGCTGGTTCTAGCTGGTTCTCTAAGATAGATTTGCGTAGTGGTTATCATCAAATTCGTGTTAGGCCAGGAGATGAGTGGAAAACTGCATTTAAAACACAAGATGGTTTATTTGAGTGGTTAGTTATGCCTTTTGGTTTGTCTAATGCTTCTAGTACTTTCATGAGAGTTATGACCCATGTCCTACAGCCTTTCATTGGTAAATTTTTGGTGGTCTACTTTGATGATATACTGATCTATAGCAAATCCAAAGAAGCGCATTTAGAACATCTTCGGCAGGTTTTTCTCACTCTTCGAGAGGCTAAACTTTATGTTAACCTTAAGAAGTGTTCTTTCATGCAACCCCAAGTACTTTTCTTAGGCTTTATCATGTCTGCATATGGCATTTCAACTGACCCCGAAAAGGTTAAAGTTATTAGGGAGTGGCCTGAACCAAAATCTGTCACTGAGGCTCGTAGTTTTCATGGTTTAGCTTCTTTCTATCGGAGATTTATAAGAGGATTTAGCACCATTATGGCTCCTATCACAGAATGTTTAAAAAATGAGGAGTTTCAATGGTCTAATGCTGCTAGTCAGGCCTTCAGAGAAATCAAGATAAAAATGACTGAGGCACCTGTTTTGAGACATCCTAATTTTACCAAAGTTTTTGAGGTTGCTTGTGATGCATCAGGTGTAGGTATTGGTGGTGTCTTAAGTCAAGAAGGTCATCCTATGGCTTTCTTTAGTGAAAAACTCAATGATGCTAACAGACGATATTCTACATATGATAAAGAGTTTTATGCTATAGTACAAAACCTTCGTTTTGGAGATTTTATTTATTGCCTAATGAATTTGTGTTGTTTTCTGACCACCAAGCTTTAAGATATTTAAACTCACAAAAGAAATTGAATTCTCTACATGCTAAGTGGGTTGAATTTTTGAATGAATATTCTTTTGTGATTAATCATCGTGCTGGTATTGAAAATAAAGCTACTGATGCACTTAGTAGATTAACTGTTACACTTCATCGTATGAGTGCTCATGTCATTGGGTTTGATAGATTGAAGGATGAGTATTCTGCATGTCCTGACTTTGGTATTATTTATGGTGAGGTTAGTAAAGGTAACCGTCATGAGTATGTTGACTTTCTTGTTGAAAATGGTTATTTGTTTAAAGTGACTAAATTGTGTATACCTCGAACATCACTTAGGGATTTGTTAGTTTGGGAGATGCATGCAGGTGGTTTAGCTGGACATTTTGGGAGAGATAAAACTATGGCATTGGTTGAGGATAGATTCTATTGGCCTTCTCTGAAAAGGGATGTTGCTAGGATAGTTGCACAATGTAGAACATGTCAGTTAGCTAAGGCTAAGAAACAAAACACTGGTTTATATACTCCTTTGCCTGTTCTTCATGAACCTTGGAAGGATGTTAGCATGGATTTTGTTCTTGGATTGCCTAAAACTGCTAGAGGACATGATTCTATTTTGGTTGTAGTTGATATGTTTTCTAAGATGGCACATTTTATTCCATGTAACAAAACTAATGATTCTTCACATATTGCTAAATTATTCTTTAGATAAGTTGTTAAATTACATGGCTTGCCTTCCACTATTGTATCTGATAGGGATGTGAAATTTGTTAGCTATTTTTGGAAAACTCTTTGGAAATTGTTTGGAACCACTTTGAAATTTTCATCTGCTTTTCATCCTCAAACTGATGGTCAAACTGAAGTTGTTAATCGTAGTTTGGGTGATATGCTTAGGTGTTTGGTTGGGGTAAAACAAGGTGTTTGGGATTTAATTTTGCCTACAGCTGAGTTTGCTTATAACAATTCTGTTAATCGTTCAACTGGTAAAAGTCCTTTTCAAATTGTTAATGGCTACTCACCCCGCACACCCATTGATCTTGTTCCTTTGCCACCTCATATGCGTGTGTCTGAACCTGCAGAAAACTTTGCCAAACATATCCATGACTTACATGCTGAGATTAAGCGAAAGATTTCTCTAAGTAATGAAAAGTATAAACTAGCTGCTGATGTGCATCATAAATCTAGGGAATTTAATGTTGGTGAATATGTCATGGTTCGCATTTGTCCTGAAAGAATTCCAAAAACATTTTCAAAAAAAATTTATGCAAGAGCCATGGGCCCTTATTCTATCATTCGTAGACTGGGATCTAATGCATATCTTCTTGATTTGCCTAATGAAATGGGTATTAGTCCTGTTTTCAATGTAGAGGATTTACTACCTTACCGAGGCACTTTTGAGCCTCCTACTTTGCCTTCTAGTGTGTCTGCAGGTGGAGCTAGAAAAGGTGCACCATTTGTGCCTTCGTTACAGTATTCTAAGGAGATGGTAGACACTATCCTTGATGATGAGTTCGTGACTTCTCGAGATGGTGGTTTTCGTCGCTTCCTTGTCAAATGGCATGGTCGCCCTGATTCTGATGCTACTTGGATATTGAAGGATGATCTTCATCAGTTGGATCCTTCATTGTTGGATTGTTATCTTTCCTCCCACTATTCGGAGCAGAGTTCTTTTCAACCCGAGGAGAATGATGGAGCATGGAGTAGGCCTAGACGAGATAGGAGGCCCAAGTCCAATAATGACTTTTATTATTATTAGTTTCTTTATTTATTCATATTTTTTTGGAATATTAATTAGTGAATTTATTTAATTGTATTTGTTTTGGATTTACCTATTAGGGTTAGGGTTTTTATTGGTGCTTATAAATAGCACCTTACGTTATTCTTTTAGACAGACTTGATGATATTGAAACCCTAATAATTTTTCTTTCAGCCTTTCTTCTTCGTTTTTCTTTAGTTTCTTGTTCCTTCGTAGCCGAGCTACGTCAGTTACATATGCAATCAAGTTATATATCAAGTTAGGGACAGATTCAATGGCAGACAAAGGGTTTGGATTTTTTAATATTCGTGGATATATCTGTTCTTTCTTTGGAGCGGGGATGGAAGTCCAAAAAAATATTCGTTCAAGGTTTGGGCCAAATTCGAAGGCGGACAGAGGGTTCGGATTCGGATATTACCATATCTGCCTTCGATCTGTCATATTGCCATCCCTAAAATTGAATGAAAATTATTCAGAGCTTTGAAAATCATTAAAAATGTTAAAAATTTCTAAAAATTATTCACTTTTTATTTCACTACATGAATTACAAACTCATAATTTTTATCAAATTTTTTTTTTATCACTCCAAATGCCCTTACTTATAGTTACACTAAATGAGAGTTGATTCGATTCCCCTCTTTAAAAAAAAAAAAAAAAAAAGAGGCGCTTTTGTGTACCCTTAGAGGTGTAGAGAGCTAGGCAAGCAAAGTGGAAAATAAAGAAGGCCAGAAATGGCTTTGGTACTTTAGAAACGTGAAGCCACACATGAAAGAAGCTTCCTCTAAAGCAAGTCATCGCATGATGAATATGAAGAAGATTGGGGGGGGGGTCTTCGGGCATGTGTAGAAAACCAACTCAACTCACTCACTCAGTGGACCCCAAAAGTAAAGTCATCAGTTGCCCCCCCCCCCCGGTTCTTCGAAACTCACTGGTTCTGATTCCACTCGTGAAAGCACCAAATTAAATATGATTACCTGTGTCTTTACTGAGCATTTAAAGTGTCGATTTATGTCCACAACCAACACCCCCCCCCCCCCCAAAAAAAAAAAAAAAAACAAAAAAAAAGGCTCTAGTATGCAAAGTATTACATTCACATATATCCATCAGATCAGGTTATAGCTTCAGTAAACTCATTGGGTTGTAGTTTTCTCGACTCTTGGGCCAACATAAATTCTAGCGAAACGTTAATTTAAGGAAGTGGTCCTAGTGGACTTCAACTTGTGTTCCTTTGAATTTGTAGGTAAACCCTCGGCCCAGAGTTGCCCCGGGATTCTGATTGATACTTGATTGGTATTCTGCCCATCTTTGGCCCAAATAAAAATGGGGGAAACTGCCGTGGATCTTTTATTAACTGTGTTTTTTTTTTTTTTTTTTATGCCATTGTTTTCTCTTGAAATCATAGTTTGGACAGCGTACTAATTTTCTTATTGATATAATACATTTGCGTTTTGGTGCAACATTACATATTTCTCGTTATTTAATTATATATTTATAAAAATATATATACATATTTACTTAAAAAAATTAATTTGTCATTTAAACAGTTACAAAATACAATTTATGAATACCATGTTAATATTTATTAAATAACCAATTTTCATGTTTTACATTTTATAGAAGTAATAACCAAAAAAAAAAAAAAAAAAATGGGTTATCATTGTAAGGTTGGATACGGAATAGAAGAAACAAGGGATTCTATTTTGTCATTTTTTTTTATTTAGGACTCGTTTGGTGTTAGAAAAAATAAGATAAATTGAGATAAAATGTGGTTTGGAGTTAATTTTGGCGCCTTTTTTTAAAAAATCGCAAATCTTGGAAACGATTTTCCAAATCCGTTCCCATGGATTCAAAAAAAATTTTAAAAAATAGCGACAATGGTACTCATTTGAAAGCTTTCGACACGAAGAATGTAATTGTATAAAAAATTTACACATTCGGTTAACCTATTTTTAGATTTTTTTATTTTTTTAGCGAAATATTGAAATTTTTTGAAATTATTGATGGCGGGAAAATTAGAGGTAAAAGAGTTGTTAGAAATTTATAGAGTTTTTTTAGAGATTTCTTTTTACTCCAAACGAGCCCTTAATAAGGTTTCTGATATAAAAAATAAAAAATATTAAAAATTAAAAAAATTTTAATAAATCGTCGAGATTTATTAGTATTATCAGTAATAACCAATATTGACCTATACAATATTAGTATAAAATCCACAGAGGCCGTTTGGAGTATTAAAAAAAAATTAAAAGTTAACAAAAGTAAATATTTTTGGAATTTAGAGTGTAAAAGTTGTTTTGAAATGTTTGTTGGATATTTGTATTTGAGTTGATATAAAATTGTTAAAAATTATATAAAGTGACAGGTGACAAATTTTTTTATACTAATGTCAATCCAACTTTTTCAAAATCTGTCAACATCCTTTAAAACGCACTATAGTGGTTTGATCGAATAAATTTTGACAAAATTTTTTAAAATAGTTAAAATTTTTTAGTGTTTGAAAAAGTTAAAATTTTTAAAATCTTTTAAAATTTTTTGAATTTGCTTAGAGCTCCAAACGCTCCTAAATTAATTTCATTAGACTGACACAATACGTATTTGACTGGAATGGTACACAGCATTAACAACTATGTTTAAAATACAGTTTGTCCAAATTCTATTAGAACAAGAAACTAAGGCTGCGTTTGGCGTGTAGTATTTTGTTGAAAATTTTTAAAAATTTTTATAAATCTCTGTTAATTTTATATCATATCAACTTTTTTTTCTCACTGCACGCATTACGAACTCTCCCCAAACCACAATTTATCTCAATTTATCTCATTTTTTCTTATTCCAAACAAACCCTAAAAAGTGTAGGTACATATCACAACTTTTTTTTTTGGTAATTTATTTGAAAACAACTTGGTGGCTCGCCTTGAGCAGCCCTCCTGACAGGGCAGCGTAGCAGGGCAGGGAGACAATTGCTTGAAATCATCGATCAATTCTACCACGCCACGGCAAGAAATAAAGTTATTCCTAAAATCGCAACACTTTATGCTACCTTTTTGGAACATAAATTTATAAAGAAACAAAATAAAATGATTAAGGAAATAAAAAAATTAATTCTTTTGTATTTTTTTCCTTAGAAAAATAAGGATAAAATAAATAAATATTTATAAAAAAAAATTGAACATTTACTTAGTTAAAATGTAAAGATATTACACAAATTGATAATTTCATTTTTCCTCTACAAATTCAAGCACCAAACGCAGATTTCCAACGGTAACCCCAAAAAGTACGTAATTGTGTGTTACAACTTCTACACAAAATGATTTATCAGTTTATAATGAATATAATGGTACGCTAATCAGTAATTTCACAATAATTCAAACACCTCTCCTATTTTTGAAACACATCCTGTTCACTGAAACACGGAACCAAGAATTTTAACAGACAACCTGCTCATTGCAACGCGGAACCAAGAACAAACGGAAACGAAAAGGTTGACTGCCCCACTTAAATCCTCTCAATCCAACAGCTGTTTTGGCGAACCAACTAAAAGGAATTGTCAAATACAAGAGGAAAATACCATATTCAACATTTGATACAGAGCTCATTATTCACCACAAATTGATTAAGGCTTTGCCACCACAGCATGGCTGACTGGAGAACATCAGAGCTTTGCAAAAGAAGGTTTTCTCTTCTGTTTGTGTGCCGAGATTGCCTCAAACAGATCATCAGATAAAAGGACTCCAGCGTTCCAAGTGGCAACATAGTCCAACCCTTGATCCATAGTTAGGTCCCGACCCCTCGTTAACACCGCCTTGGTTCCAGCGACAGCAAGAGGAGACTTGGTTGCAATTTCTGTCACAACCATCTCCCACAAGTTAGAAAGACAACAAAACTTTCATTTGGAAAGGAGACCAGAAATAGAAGCACATACATGAAAAATTAATGATATATAATAAAATACATTCAACAGTTGGTGCGTTCACATATTGGTAATGAAGATAAGCATGGATTTTCGAGTCCAGTAACAATTGACATTCTTAATCTTGAATCTAGCCACTAAGTGTTAAAATTGAACACAACTGGCTTGAATAACGCTCAATTCCGTTCAGGTTGGATGGTCTAAACCCCAATGAAAGTCAGAAAATGAGAGTTGCTTTTTTTTTTTTTTTGGTTATTTAGGAATTTAAATAAGATAAACTCACGCAACAGATCAATCAAAACAAATAAAATGCTTATATTGATTTGGTTGCACATTGTTGAATTACAGATAAGTGATAATTCTTCAGCTCGAGATAAGCCTTGGAGCAATGGTAAGCCAGCAAGGTTGCTCCTTTGCTGAAAGTCGTGGGTATAATACTCAAAAATAATCTCTCTAGTAATTGGAGGTAAGGTTGCACACATTATCCTCCGTGAATAGGGCTGCCCTCTTTTTTTGTCCTTAAATAAGCCTTCGGATAAAATGGGGAAAGACACCGATTCATAGAAGATAATTGTAGTAATTTTGAAATCCCAAACAGATAAAAGTGTCAATAACTTAGTCAAATTGTAGTAGTTGCAGGAGAGGGATTGAGTTGCAGTATCATGGTAACTTCTGTCTTTGATAACGCTCTAACACCATGTAGAGAAACCAACTACACCCGTTTGTGAAGGTTTCAAAATTGTGTTTCCCATAGACATTTCATATATTTACGCAATTGTTATTGTTCGGCAGCAAAAATTACCGCCGGAACTGCTGTCCACGCCAACCGGAAATGCAATCGCCGACCTGCCGAACAAAGACAGAAAGAAAGGTGACGGCCGGAGAGGAGGTCTCTGGCCGGAAAACCCTCCGATGATTAAGTCAGCAAGTCGCTTAAAGAAGGAAACTCTTTGGGAACAAGTGAGTAAAAGCTTAAGTTGGCAATAGTCAGCTTACCTTTGTGGTTCAGTAGAATATCCTATTTATAATAGTCTGAGTAATGATTAAAGCATACCTGCGACTTGACGTTACGCACACTGCCGTGTCCCTCTTTTCTATCCTTGCTTTAAATACTCTTCCCCTTCATTTAATGCCTCAAACCCCTCATTTAATACACCATGCCTCTCATTTAATGCTTCTGGCGACTTAACACGGCATTACAACCGGAATTTCAGGGTCAGACTGTCTTCCTGTCACATCAGCCACCAAATCGTGACGAGATAAACCGATTTAGTTACTTCCTCAGAGACAAATACCCAGTTCAATCTTAACTAAGGTGCATTTATGGTCACGAGCCCTCTTTAAAGGCTGTGAGTCCCAGGTTCGACATTTACTAGCCGCCAACAGATAGGCCGAGCAAACTAGCTTCCAAGATCCTCAATTATAGCCACGTGGCAATACACTGTTCATTGATGCTGAGGTTCAGGGTACTCTTTGGAACACTAACTTTGAGTCATGTGTTTACGTATAACACTCACGCGGAACTCTCGTGCCATTAATCAGTTGTTCGGAAGGACGCCACGTGTCACGACGGAACGTGCTCGGCGAATGACTATGTGGCCCACACGAATATGCTCGGCACTGCGCCACGTGGCGCCAGACTACACTTGTTCGGCACAAGTACAGCTTAGTATTATTTTACCCAACAGTTATCCAACAACATGACCAAATATCTTAGCTACAACTTCCACAACTTGAACAAGACAATGACACTTCTATTCGAATAGGATTTCCCGATTATGGAAACCAACTACAAATGTTTGTCAAGGTTTCACAATTGTGTTTTTCATTGACATATTGTGTATATATGTATAGAAGTGTTATCTAACACAGTAACCAAATATCTTAGCTACAATGAATCAATGGCTTCGAACTACTGTGATCATCACCAATGTGCTTATTCAGGCACAGTATAATGCTTTCTAATTCTCTTCACCAACTGAAGCAACTGGGTCTCCTTGGATCCTGGGTTTCATTGTCTCAAGGCAGGGACTTGCTCGTTGTTGCTTATTCTTTGAAACCAAGGGGGAATTAACATCCTAATTGGCATGGCACAAGATGCAATTCACATTTGCAGGAGTAAATACAATTACGTTAGTCAACTGTCATGCACAAAACTCATTTCTTAGCAAACCTCAACAAAGCATAAAATATTCAAACTAAAGGTCCTCAACGAAGGAGTTGACTATCAAATGACAAATGCATAGGAAATATGCTAGTAGAAGCAATAGCATGTCAGAAAGTTCAAGTTGCAGATTTGTAAGAGTTCAACATAGCCTTACGCAGTAGCCTTAACAATTGTACAAAATCACGAATTGGTAGCTGGGCAGTACAGAAGAACATTATGGTTGGCCTAAACTATTAACAGATTATAAAGGGACTAAAAAGATAAAATTACCCTCAGCAATCGCCCTGACCCCTTCATCCATGGCATCAGTGGAAGAAAAAACCTTGGAAACAAGACCCAGTTCTTTGGCTTGCAGACCCGAAAATTTCCGTCCAGTCAATGCCAACTCCATCGCGTTTCCATAACCGACGATGCTTGGCAGCCTCTGAAGCGTCCCGAGATCGGCCGTGATCGCCAAATCAACCTCCTTGACGGAGAAAAAAGCGTCCTCCGTGCAATACCGAATGTCACAGGCCGTGATGATATCAACACCGCCGCCAACACAAGCCCCATGAACAGCGGCGATCACCGGTTTCCGGCACATCTCAAGAGCCGTGACTGCTTCTTGCATGCCCTTGATCTCCCGCCGGAGGCGCTCGGCAACTCGGCCACGCTCGCTGGACTGGAGCCCTCCGGAGATTGAGCCCAGAGTATTGAGGTCGATGCCGGAGCAGAAGTGGTTGCCGTTGCCAGAAAGGACAACAACGCCGACGTTGGGGTTCTGATCGAGAGACAATAGGGCTTTGGGAAACTCAGTGAAGAAGTCGCGAGAGAGTGCATTGTGAACTGATGGTCGGTTGAGGCAAAGGTCGAAAACCGGAGAATTTTGGATTTTCTGAACGATTTCTAGGGTTTTGTATTTCTCCATGTCGAAATCCACAATGACTCGCTCATCATAGAAGAAAATGAAGCAAATTTAATTAAAGGAAAAGAAAATAATATTAAATTAAATTCCAGAAAATTTAAAAAACAATGAGCCAAACAAGGTCCTACCGGGAGTCGAACCCAGGTCGCTGGATTCAAAGTCCAGAGTGCTAACCACTACACCATAGAACCACACACGGGTTTATAGCGAATTTAGTTCGTTCTATAAATTATAAGAAGTATGTGAGCTCGATCTAATTTTCAGACATTATTCAGGTTTTGGATTAATTTCAAAAACATGAGTTGTTTTTTAAAAAATTCTCTTTATTTTTTTTTTGGATTGAAAAAAATAAATAAAATTTGCTTCTTTTTTTAGTTTTATTTTGCCCGCAAGAAATTTAAGATCCAAATTATTGGCACATGACCCATGTACAAGAGAATTTCACAATGCATTTATTATTTTAAGGGGTTTTTTTTGGAATAATAATTTATTCATGAAAAATAAAAATAAAATGAATTGAAAATAATTAAATTTATTGTAAATTTATTATATAATAGGAAAATAAGTAGATATTTTTTTAATTAATTTTTATTTAGCCTCGGTTTGAAGAGCTAAAAAAATACTGAAAAATACTGAAATTTTTTAAAAATTATTCACTTTTTATTTCATTATACGAATTACGAATCTATAACTTTTATCAAATTTTATCACTTTTTGTCATTTCAAACGTACTCTTAATTAGTTTGAAAAAATAATTATAAATAAAAAAAATTTTCATTATTTTTATATATTTTTTCTCTTTGCAGATCCTTGTTCCAAAGTACATCTTATTTCCTTTGTGGTGAGTTGTATTAAATTAATGGCAATGGCTTAAGCCTAGTAAACCACACAAAAAAGAAAAAAAAAACAAAAAACAAAAAGTTAATAATCAATGCCGAGCGTATCACAATCTAAAAAATAAGAGATGTAGTTGGACAAAAGGTTGATATAAAATTTAATGTCAATTATGTTATAATTTAATATAGATCATTAGATTAAAATTTAATAATATAATATTTATATATTTTTTAAATTAAAAATTTATAAATATATTTAAATTATTAAATTTTAATCAATCATTCAAGTTGATTTCACACGAATTTAACATTAAATTTGACGTCAACCGCACCTATTTGAGATAGTTATCCTGTTTGTCCGAATTTGCTTTATCTAGACCTCAAGAGTTGTTAATTATTTGTACAAGGAACGACACGTGTTCCTGACTCTTTTGCCCTTTCTAAATTAAAGCCACTAAAAAATAACTTGCCTTAGCTGCAAACAATAGCTAATCATTACTTAATGATTACCTTTTTTTTATTTTTTTGGCCCCTTTACATTTTTAATTAGTATTCAAATTTCTCGCACTTACCGATTAATTGGTCCCCTGCCACTTTAATAAAAGTAATTAAGCCTAAGTTGTCCATGCACGGAAAATCTCTGGTCGTGTCCCCGCAATTGTGCTTAGAATGGGGCGGGTTGGAAGGACTTCTGCTTGCACGTAATTGAAAATTTTCAAAGAATATATATATATATATATATATCATCAGCTGCCCAACTGTACAGCTTATTGATGTTTCTTAACATTCGCCATGAGAGTTCTATTCCTCCACACCTACCCTTCATTTAAGTGGATGGGACGTCCTCGCGTGGTCACAATTTGTGGAAAATTATTCTATAATTATAAAATTGTTATTGATTAAAAATTTTATCAAAATTTTATGAAAGAATATTAATTTCCTAGCAAAATACGCTACAAGTTTAATTTAATTACACAACGTATTCATATTTTTTCATAATTATAGCACTGCAAATAAACTTAACGTTTGATGACAAGTCATTCGTGAGAAAACTCTTCTATATTCGTTTGATAAGATAAATAAATAAGTAAATTTAAACACATTTTTTAAACTTAGTAAAATAAATAAGTTAAACTCAAATAAAAATGAGTTTGACGCAATAAAACTTGAAAATAAACTTATTATAACTCGTGAATATGCCCATTTATGTGTTGGTAAAGATGTTTATGGTTCGATTAATTAGTTAAGATTATTTACAAAGTTATAGTCACTTGATTTTTCTTATTAACAACTTAAATTATTTATAAGTTATTATTTGTTATTTTAGAGCTTGTTTGTTAAGTTTGAAAAAATTATTTATTTGTTTATTAAAAAACTTTTCACTTGCAAAGTTTGTTTATTGACAAACTCGAAAACAATCACCTTAATTATAGGTTTACAAGTACGTTTAAATTGAGTTCTAGAGTAATAATTGAACTTAATAAATAAGTTAAAACACAATATTTTCGTAAAAACATTAAAATATAACCTAATAATTAAATTTAACAAATAAGTCGAACCACAATATTTTGTGAATGCATTGAAATGTGCCTTGGGATTTGATATGCCGAGAAGAATTAATGCTACATTTGTCAGCAAGAGGGGTGAACCAAATCAGCCCAAATATATGGGGGATTTTCCGTGTTGAACTTGTTTTGGCTCCACCAGGTTGTCAATCATAGCCAACAATGGATACCAATTACGCACTTGCTTTATTTATGCAATCTAGCTAGCACTCATCATCTAAGCAACTATTGATTCCATACTCTAAGGCTACGTTGGATTATGAGATTGAATGACGGGGTACAAAAAATATTATGAGATAATATATACGATTGAATATAATAACAAATTATTTTTTTATGTAAAATTATTTTTTTAATGTTTGATTAGTAAGATATAAAATAGAATAAAAGATAACATGCGATGTGATAAGAAATAATTTTAGTTTTTAAATTTTAATGGAAAATAAATCTGAAAGTGACGTATAAGTAAGATCACACCTTCATAATATTATTTATATCTTATTTTTTGGGTATAAGCAATCCTATACTAATAGTTCTCTTCTACTTTTTTTAATCAAACATGCGATTAGAGTAAATCTAACATATACATTTCAATCTCAAATTTTAATCCCAAAAAACAAACGTCGCCTAAAGGCATTTCATCAATCACATATACATATATGAATATATATATATATATATATATTTGGGTGTGCATTGAGCTAGCTAGATAGCTAGCTTATCATCTTCACAATTATTGGCAGAGAATGACCTTGACAATCCAATCAAACACCCAGCCGCATCGAAATCTCAAAGCCACTGTCCCATAGAACGCAGAAAATGAAATAAATAAATAGATAGATAGACAAAAAAACAGCGCACGATCGACAGCCACACAACACATGGGTTAATTAATATGAACGATGGGGAAAAGTCGGAAGGACAATAATAATTATGAAAGAAGTAAAAATCACATATACTTTTTGTGTGGTGGATGAGAATGCTAGATGGGGCTGATGGAAATTAAAGATCTCAATTTAATTAATTAGCACAGTATTATGTTAGCAGAGAGCACGATAATCTCCAAAGCATTAATTAATTGAGGCGTGACATTTTGTACGAATCGTAAAGAGGAATTAAAAATGACCACAATTTTTTTTTTTTTTTTTTTTTGGTGCTCTCGCGGAGGAATTAATTAATTTTGGTTGAGGACTGCGCACCTGTCAATCGCCAACGGCCTCCACCTGGCATTCGCTTACGATTGACATTGATCGACCTCAGGAAGGATAAAAACAAAAGATCGACTGATCAACATTATAGATGGTTACTCTTTTTGTCGTACCTTATAGTGTATGTGCATAATAACCGCACAAGCGAGAGGGGGATTCACAAAGAAGATAGTGAGACGACCCAAGCTAGCTTCATGTGTCTGTAATTAGCTCACAGGAATAGAAAACTGACCAGACAGACCAGAAAGGAAGCTGGCTTGCTAGGGAGAGCGATGTCAAAGTGGACAAATTAGGGTGACGACAGACAAAGAGTTTGTGCTTTTTTTTTTTAAAAGGGCTGGCTTGCTAGGGAGAGCGATGTCAAAGTGGACAAATTAGGGTGACGACAGACAAAGAGTTTGTGCTTTTTTTTTTTAAAAGGAAGAAGAAAAAAAAAAAAGAAACGGCCGAAGGGGTTTTTAGGGGAAAAGGTCACGTGAAGGAGGCTTTTCATGGCGCAATGTTTTGCGGAATATACGAGTAACGTAAAGCTTCGTCAGTCTATGTACCTGTCCCATACCCCCACCAAGAGGCGCGTGAGCTCGTGCATGGTTCAGCCACAAGGATAAATTTATTTTAAATAATTAATTTATTAGTTCTTATTAACTTAAAGTTAACATCATACATTTATATATTGTTTATGATAATTTTAAATTATATTATTATGTCGTGTATAATATTATTAATCTGCTAAAGTCTCACTTTTTGGTAATTTTAATTTAGCTCTGCGCTGAACACACGCGATTGGAGAGGGAGGTGAAGTTGAGAATTGGCTTTAACTTGGGGGGTGAATGATTTTATCATACGCTACCTACTAAGCGTCCACTAACCATGCAACAAGGATGAGTGGAATGTCCAACTCTCTCCTTGGGCTCTCCTATATAAACAGGCTTCATCGAACCCCGTTTTCTATAGCTTCATCATCCACGAGACATCGGTGCATTGGTCTAGAAGGATAAGCTAGGGTTTCGTCAGAGACCCTGCTTATTCAATTTTGATCCACAGAGAGAGAGAGAGAGAGAGAGAGAGGAACCCCAAAAAAAAAAGGTTCCGTTGGAGAGATGGCCGTGTTTGATGTTCACCACCCTCTAGTATTTGCCTTTGGTATCTTAGGTAATGTGAAAAGCCCTTTTATTTTCTTTCTTTCTTTCTCGCCCTCTAAACAACCCTCCTCCCCTTAAGTCATGAAATGCTTCTGAAACCCACCAATCTAGTTCTTTGAATTGAAAATCATCTGTAGTTGAGTTCTGGTTACGCCTAAACATATGTAAATAAAAATCCACGCTTAGCTGAGTGGCTTCAATTTCATCAACTCGATCAGACCTTTCTTTTCACGTGACCTTGCTCCTTAATTAGTATAACCCATGTCATGGTAATTTGCATGATTAACCTTCCCGGATATCAGACTTTACTGATTTATGTAATCTATATGTATATATGTTGCATTATTATTAAAACAGATGCATGGTTAAGAATAATTACAACAATCAAGCTATATATGTATATGTATATAATTTGTAAAATTTTGTTCAACAAATTTGATGCTAATCTTATGGAGGAAGTCCTGGTTGTCGTGAAACACTAATCAATTCTTATCATTTTCCACTCAGGTAACATTATTTCACTCTTGGTGTACTTTGCTCCATTGTAAGTAAATCTCATCACCTTCAACTTCTTCATATATGTGTATATAATATATATATATATATATATATAACCTTATGATTCAGTTTTTTCATTAATTTTTGAAACATCTTCTGTATGAAGTAGTAATAAGCAAAATGAAGTCTGATTTTCATTTTGGTTGCAGGCCAACATTTATCCAAATTTGTGGAGAAAAATCAACTTTAGGATTCCAATCCATACCGTACGTGGTTGCACTGTTCAGTGCCATGCTTTGGATGTACTACGCATTCCTCAAATCGGACGCGATCCTTCTCATCACCATTAACTCAATGGGATGCATTATTGAGACCATTTACATCGTCCTTTACCTTGTTTACGCCGCAAGCGAGGCTAGGGTAATTCAACTAATTTTAATTAACCACATCATAACTACTTAACTTATGGAAAACCTTATAATATATATATGTGTATATATATATATATGTCGTAATTAACTAGAGCGAATTTTGGATCACAGAAACAAACAGCCAAGCTAATTGCTGCTCTGAACGTGGGATTCTTCTCTCTGATCCTTCTCCTCACGCTCTTTTTACTTCACGGATCGAATCGCGTCCTCGTCGTAGGATGGGTTTGTGTTGTAATCTCTGTGTGTGTTTTTGCAGCTCCTCTAAGCATTGTGGTGAGCACAACCAGTTAATCGCGTGGAACTCTTTGATAGATATCTAGGCCCTTTTAAATTTGGTGGTATCTGCATATATATGAAATATTAATATATATCTGCAATATTTTTTTTTAACCTTTCTTTCTCACTTTTTTTCCCCCTTTGTACGCCGCAGTTCCGGGTTGTCCGGACGCGGAGCGTCGAGTTCATGCCGTTCACTTTGTCTTTCTTCCTTACGTTGAGTGCAATCATGTGGTTCGCCTATGGTCTACTTCAGAGGGACTTGTATGTTGCAGTAAGTGACTCTCTTCTCCGGAAACTTCTTTCCTAATTATGTACCATAATCAAATGCATGGTAATGTACAATGGGAAATGCGTGGTACTGTTGGCATTTATATGTAAATGTAATACCAGCTAGGTAGCTAGACCAGACTCTTTGTGGGTCTTTCTTTTTCAAATGCTAACACTAGCCAATAAAAATAACGCCGCTCAAGTGTGAACTTATCATTTTTAAAATAAAAAACTTAATGGATGAGATGCGAAGGATGCCACCATCATGTATATGATTTTGGCTAATTTTTTTTTAATAAATCTTTGGAATAGTCTAGCATTTTCTTTTCTTTCAAAAGATAGCGATTTGTCCACAAGCTTGTCACATTATTCAAGCAATTTATATATATATGTATGTATTCTAGAAGTATAAAACACTACTCTCTAAATGGTTCAGTATGATGTAGATGCATGATATGAATGTCAATACATCAATTCAAAAAAAAAAATTAATAATAAATATAAATACAATAAGGATAACAAAATTAAATGCGTTTAATTTTTATTAAAGTAATACCATATAACTAGAAGCTTTGAACAGAATAGCTCGTCATATATGAATTTATGGTATGTGGTAGCTAGCTTAAAGGCTTCAAAACAAAAATAATGAAATAATAAAATATGGCACCTAATGCGTTTGAAACAAACTTTTATGTCGTCAAGGAATATACGTAGCTAACACATGTTGAATAATAGGGCACTTATTTTGAAGATTTGGTCCTTTCGCAGATGATTCATAATTTATTTATTTATTTTTTTTTTTTTTTTGGACGTTGTGTAGCTCCCGAACGTCATCGGTTTCTTCTTGGGAGTGGTTCAGATGGTGTTGTATGCACTGTACAGAAACAGCAAGGCATTAGTGAAGGAGGAGAAAAAGCTGCCGGAACAGTTAATTAACATTGTGATTTTAGGGGCCTCTGAGGTGCACCCGGCGGATGCTCAAACTAGTGCAAGTGATAATCATAAGGGTAGTACTGTTGAAGAAGACGAGCATGAACGAACAGCTGAAGAAGAGCATCGCACGAGTGTGGGCTGTGCAGTCCCAGCTGATGAACCCAGCGGCAACCCAGCAAATGTCAAGATTGACACCTCTGTGCTTATCACGTGTGCAGCTTGATATATACATATATATATATATATATATTAATCCCCATACATACATATATATATATATATATTTCATGCACACACAGCTTCTTCCTGGCGTTAATATCACCTGCTTTACCTCTCTCCTTTCTTATATATAGATCTCTCTCTCTCTATCTACCCATTAAAGTAATAGAAATGCATGAACTGTCGGTACACATACACATGTGTGTGTATATGTATATGAACTGAAAATCAAATATCATTTTATGAATTGTGTTTTATTTATTTACTTTAAATGCCAGTTCCGCCCGTGCGTTAAAGTAAGTGGTCATCAACGTTACTTGGCAGGAAAGAAGGAAAAAAAAAAAAAAAAAAAAGTGTTCATCAACGTTTGAGAATGGGTATTTTGGGCACGGTATGTAAGCTGGGCATGGAATGAACAAGGGTGGTAATTTGAGGGGCATCGATATATAAAATAGTATATAACAAGAATGGAAAGTGATGCTTCCACAGTAACCTGTCAACGTACAAGTGTTTTCTGATAACGTGGCAGCCACGCTTTTATAATAAAATTGTGTTTTAATAAATTCTTATTTGAAGTAATTTGCTGGCATGTCCATCGATTATTCATTAGCTGTGACGAAAGCACATAAATTATTTTTTTTCTTGTTTTTAAAATTCAACTTATTATTCCTTATGCTTTAAATTCTGTTAACTTACAGTTTTAGGTCTCGTATGATTTGTTAAAAAATAACAAAAAATTTTATAAATCTCTAATAATTTTATATCACATTAATTTTTTTCTTTCATCACACGTATTACGAACTCTCAATTTAGTTTACCTTTTCTTACTTTAAATAAAAGGGGCTCGATGTATATATGAGCTCACACGGTCATTCCGGGACTTTGAGTCTTCTCGATTTTAGAAGGTCAAAAATTGCGTCGTTAAAGTCACATCTGCCAATATCGGCATAAATCAAAAATAATTTAGACAGATCGTGTTATTTTAGAATTTACAATTAAACTCTAATTAAAAATTACTTAACTACATAATTACGTCAAACTCCACCATATAACTTACAATTTTTGATATATGATCTCGAATTGTGATCAGTTAATCTGAAAGCCAGATTAAAGATCCGAGAGCCAAAATTGTCATAAGATTAATACCCAAGCTCTTAGCATCAACCGGACACAGGTAAATACTAATCGAAAGAAATAAGTCAAATTAATTTATTTATTGACTTTTTCACTAATTTTATTTATTTATTTATTTTACAAAAGCGATATAAAATCAACCTCTTTAACAGCACAGTAACATTACATGAAAATCTATAATAGAATCCAAAAAGTACGGTGATCATCAGGGGCGGAGCTATATTGGGGCAAGGGAGGGCAAGTGACCCCTCAATTTTTTAGATAAAATTACTAAAATGTCTTTTTTATTATTTTAATTTTATTTAAAAATTAAATTAATTAAAAATTAAGATATTTTGATTTTATTAAAAATTTAAAATTAACTCAAATTTTTTTAACATATAAGAAGTTTAAAAGAATCAAACTTGGTATTTTTTATGAAATAAAGTGTATCTTTTAATATATTATTGCATATTTTTGTTTATACTATCAGTAAATTTAGTATATAACATAATAAATTCTATAGATAATAAAATTTAATAATAATTATATTTTTTGTAGTAAGGGATATCTCTAATAAACTTCTTTCAGGTGCTTGAACCATTAACTGTGAGAAATATATTCACTAGTTAATACTCAAGAATAATTTATTTTCTCTCTAAAAATAACATCATTTTTCTCCTACTCTCAATTGAAAAATAAGTCGATTGTTATTTTTTCTTGAGTGTTCGGTGCCTCCCTTGGCGCCCGGTGCCCCCCGGGCAAAAATTCTGGCTCCGTCCCTAGTGATCATTGTAATATCTAAACCACCGGAATCCGTTGTTTACTTTCATCGAAGGGTAACGCACCGTTTGGAGTGCCAACCAAAAACAAACAAAAAAACAAAAAACGAAATAAATCGCCAACAATCTCTATAAATAACTAAAAGTCTCTATTTCACATTTACAATTTCTCTCTTTTACTAATTTCAAAAAATTTTAATATTTCACTAAAAAAACGAAAAATCCAGAAGGAGATTAATTGAATGCGAAATTTTTTTTTTCGACAATCATATTCTTCAAGTCGAAAATTTTCGAACGAGTATCATTGTCACTATTTTACATGATTTTTTTTAAATTTGTTAGAACGGATTTGAAAAACTGTTCTAATGATTTTGGCGCTGCACATCTTTAAAGAGATTTTTTGAATCCATTAAAACGGATTTTTAAAACTGTTCTAACGGTTTAATGCAAAAGAAAGAGAAAAGAATTGCTATGCAAAACGTTGAACAGTATTTTTTCGAATCCGTTAGAACAAATTTGACAAATCATTCTAACGGTTTTAGCACTGTTCATTTTCAAAAAAACACCAAACTCTTTACTCAATATCACATTTTATCTTCTTTTTTTCTTATTTTTTATCATTCCAAACACACATAATTTATCTTTAACGAAAAATTGTGTTAGAGTGACGACTGCCTGCTAGCCGAACGACCATGCATGCAACAAATGAAAAAAGATGAAAGCCATATATTGCATAAGTTTTTTTAACAGAGGAGCACCAACGCAAGAAACGTACATGAAAACTTCAGAAGTCAGGTAAACCAGAAAGGAATGAAAGCTGCCATCGAACTTGAATTGCTTTTAGAAACATGAAAGCGCCATGTTTGACCAAATTTAAAATCCCCAGTCACAGAATAACAGGCCAATAAGAAGAAAAATAGTGTTGCCATTGAAACTGACCATCCAGTTAGACCCAATAATAATAATAATAATAATAGCACTTGTGGCCATCCCAAAGCCGTGTCCTGGTTGAGTTCCTTTGTAGCAAAAAAGAACTGACATTTTTGTAGCATATAATATAATAATATCCACTTTAAAAATCAGAAACGGAGCCAAAACAGAAATGACGTTGAAGAACACAAAAGTGTGTGCTCACGCTTTTGCATAACGTAAAACATCAACAAGACAATAATATTGTACTGCTAAAGAAGACTACAGACAACACTTAACAAGAGCTAGCAGAAGTACAGCACCAGACAATTTCACTCTCAAAATCTTTTTAATTATGTTATAATCGTCTGCTTTACTTCTCCTAACCTTCGGCAAATATACAATTTTCTTGTGCTCTTCTTGTTTTGTGTTCCACGAGAAAAAAAAAAAAAAAAAGTAAAATGGAAAAGTTAAAAGAAGTAAACATTTCAGTCCCAAGTCTCTTTCTATGCGACTTGGCCTCACTCGAGTTATGGGATGGGCGGGGAAAAAAAAAATCTAGGTTGAGTTGTTCAAAAGAGACCTCATAGATAAAGTACACTCCATCCTGTATATACAGCAAGTAGAAAAAATGAGCCAAGGTACATGATGGAGCCTGACGAATTACATTTTCACCGTGTATTTTAAACATTAGAGCCATCAAAACTGCCTTGAGCACTTTGTCGTCTCTTTTCTCGCCAATTCTCTCCCCACATTTTGGCCTCTGCAACAGCTCGTTCCCTCTCCAGGTCCCTATTTAACATCCTTGCAGTTTCTCTCGGAGAGTCTTCCTTTTCAGACCCTTCAAAGTCCCACCTTCGGCCGGAGCCGGAGCCGGATCTGGATCCTCCGCCATCTTCGTTCTTTAGTATCCTCCCACCTCTCTCATCCCTAGATCTTCTCTCTTCCTTGTCCCCACCGAACCTAGTATTGGGGTCATATGCCTGGTTCACCAAATAAGAGAGGGCAGTGACCACGTCTCCAATAAGTGGTCGGGCAGCAGCCTGTTCTTGGGTGCACATTGATGCCACAGCCAGAGCCTGGTAGAGACCCCGCATTGGAAACTTACCCTGCAGTAGTGGGTCTGCCAATTTCGCAAATTTCCGACGGTCATTGAACAACGGGCGAGCCTGCAATTACATGAACGTTAACACTGGTGAATTATTTTTATAAAAAATAGAAAGTACTACTGGTGATTCAATACCCGGAGAACAAGAAATAACATGCAAGACATGTATAGGCAACCAAGCTCCAAAATAATAAGATAATGAAGAAAGTGGTTACCCATGCGACGAGATTCTGTTCTCCTGGGGGTCTGGTGCTGTCAATGGCTTTACGCCCGGTGATAAGCTCTAAGAAAACTACCCCAAAGCTATAAACATCAGATTTCACTGTCAGTTGTCCTGTCATGGCATATTCTGGAGCACAATAACCATAGGTGCCCATGACCCTGGTGGAAACATGTGACTTATCTCCTGTCGGGCCAAGCTTTGCCAGTCCAAAATCAGAAAGTTTCGGATGATATTCTTCATCCAACAATATGTTTGACGACTTGAAGTCCCTATAAATTACAGGAGGGTTTGCTTTGTCGTGGAGATATTCCAATCCCTTTGCTGCACCAGCTGCTATCTTCATCCTTGTGTTCCAATCAAGTGGTTCTTTATCCGGTGGAATATCTGCCCAAGGATCAATTTGAAAAATTAACATTTATTAAAGCTCGATACCTGATAGTGTATTTTTATGATCACAAATATGTATTGGCTGTTGAGAAAGATGCAACTGCTTACAAATGGTACAGAACTGTATGCCATAACCTGATTGAACTGTAGCAAATTATGATATCAAAGATAAAAATTGACTTGATCCTTTTGCTTCCCACCTTTCTTTTCAATTAGGTCTCTAACAAAGAACTGTCACTACTCTTCTCCGCATGATTGACAAAAACAGTGATCTCATCTCATTATTGTCAATTCATTCCCCTGATGTTTGGGAATGACATACATGCATTGAAATAAGGGAACATTTAACTATGTTTTATCCTGGTATTATTTTTTCATAAATGCGCATGCATACATACAAATGATACATTATCCGCATCTGGATATCCTAGCATACATGTTTAGCATCCGTCACTGATTTCTAATAACAAGAATGGAGCACATTCCATACAGCAATCCAGCATTACCAAGGTCAAATTTATGGTCACCATGAATCAATGATGATATAACACCGGTTGTTATGGGTCTTATGGCATAAGACTAGAACGTTTAATTTTAAAATTTGACCAAGCAAACAGCTTTTCTTTAGTAATAGCATAAGCACTCTACCTAATTTACCAACTCAGCTTACACCTCTTTCGTCACCAAAACCATTCCTTCGTCCATCTAAAAACTGTATCACACTTCTAACTCAAACTTCATCATCTGAAGCATCTAAGCTATGCAACTACTTAACATTTGGAGAGGATCTGCTTACTCTTGTTTCTTTGTTTTTGTAATTTTTCAGCTGGGACACTTGAGGAAAAAAAGTGCCTTTCTCAGGGATGAAAACCCAAAATTACCAAGACCCTACTGACCAAAAGACCAAGCCAAGTCTCCCTGGATTATTGAATTTTATTTCTTGTGATCTCACTTCCTGATCTTCCCTCTGATCCTTTTTTTTTTTTGAAAGGTACCCTCTGATCCAACTCAGCTAAATTTCATCGTTTCTAATTGCAAAGTAGCATGCTTCATCATTCCTAGCTAGTTCCATTTTGACCTTGCTGTGTTCTACTGAGCATAACTGACTTCAAAGTTATTTTGCAATGATGACTTGCACTCTGACAATGAAAACATTAAAACAAAGAAAATCTGAATCCTATAAACAGAATAATGTGTATGTAGTAAATGGGTACCGTGAAGGTGATCTTCCAAAGATCCCAAAGCCATGAATTCGTAGACAAGAAGTCGCTGGTCCCCATCAGCACAATACCCAATCAAATTCACTAGATTAGCATGATGTAGGAGGCTAAGCATGAGAACCTCCACGAGAAATTCCCTGTTACCCTGAAGCCCATTTCTATCCAATTGTTTGACCGCTACAACCTGGAGAGATACAGATACACCTTTTATCAGCACAAATGCAAAGTCAGGAACGACCAAAAATGACTAAAGGATATTTACTATTTGAAAAGCAATCAAAACAAGTGGCTTTAAGGTACAGAATACAAGCATTCTTCTGAGATCCCGTCAGTAGAGTTAGAATTCAAATGCTGCAACCTCTGGTTAAAGCATCCATTTTTTTAAAGCTTTGCAATTGATGATAAATGCTATCAATTTTATTGTACAGTGTAATTTCAGTTGAATCCATGCAACAACTACCAACTACTTAGAAGATACAATTTACTTATTTAGTTATTTTTGTTGTCATTTTCTTTAAACAACTAAAAAACTGGATTTACAACAAGCAAGAGAAGACAGCCAATATAAGTTTAAAGCTAAGTCACTACAGTGTTATCGAAAAATTTCTCTGCATACTTTGGGGTACTGAAAATCACTTCACAGAACAACGATGAATTTTGCATGCCACTACTAGGAATATGACTTATAACTACTGACAATGTAACGACCTGCATTCATATAGTACGATATTGTCCGTTTTGAGCTTAGTAAGCTGCTTCCCAAGAGGTCACCCACCCTGGTACTGCCACCACTGAAGCACGCTTAACCCTAGAGTTCCCACTGAATTCAATGCCCTTACGGCTTTAAAATGCGTTGTTTTATATGAATATTGAATATTACATATATGCTACTTCCTTTCACTACCCAGGTGATGTGGGATAGAAGACATTGCTTCTCTGCTACACCTCCGGTTTCACTCTCCCGCAAGCAGAGTCCCTTACGGACAGGTCCCTCACAATCCTTCCCTCTTACAGGGCATGCGTTCCTGTGTGACCTCCTACTTCACTCTCCCGCGGGCAGAGTCCCTCACAGGCAGGCCCCCCACATGTGGGGCCCCCACAGGCGTGATCCCACACTTCCGACTGGGCATTAGCTTTGATACCATTTGTAACGACCCGCATCCATATAGTACAATATTGTCCGCTTTGGGGTTGGTAAGCTGCTTCCTAAGAGGCCACCTATCCTGATATTACCCCCACTGGAGCACGTTTAACCCTGGAGTTCCTATTGAATCCAATGCCCTCACTGCTTTAAAACACGTTGTTTTATATGGAAGTCGAATATTACATATATGCTACTTCTTTTCACTACCCAAGTGATGTGAGATAGAAGGCATTACTTCTCTGCTTCACCTTCGGTTTCACTCTCCCGCAGACAGAATCCCTCACAGGTAGGTCCCTCACGGGCAGGTCCCTCACAATCCGTCACAGACAAAATGCCAATTAATAGTGTACAGTTACAAATATATAACAAATTGATTAAAGAATATTGAAGAACCTATAATACAAAGGAAATTATGGTTGGGTACAACAATGACTCATTTATTAATTTCTTTGGAAGGCAAACCATATAAAACAATTGCTAGAAGCTATTGCTTGACTCCACCTAAAGGCTTCTAAAATGTACTTGGAATGGATTCAATAACCAGAATTAAGTTTTGGATGAATAAAAACCTTCTTGATGTGATAATTCTAGTTTATAAATGCAGGTACCTCTAAGTGCTACCCATGTAGCATAATCTACCCCTCCTACATGTCGGCCTTGTGAATTGACACTTGGATAGAAGCTTTGACCCACCAACATAGGGCTGGGATGCAGCATGACTCAACCTAACAAAGTCGCTCGCAGCATCACCACTCCTCTCATGTTCCTCCTCTAGCGAGCAAACACCCCTCTAGAAAGCAACTCCATTGAGCAAGCGTCCCTCGTAAGCATCCTTGAAAGAGCCTTCTTCTCCTCTAGAGACCTTATCCCTCTAAGTTAAGAAATCAATGAAGTCTCAAGGACTCTTTCATTTGACATATTCAGTCTGATCATTCACTACGCCAATAGAATGGAGGCACAAATAAGGTTTTTCTGAGCTGACAAATCCTTATTCCCAACGGAATCGCACCGCAACCATCTAAGAGAGAGAGAGAGACTCCGATGCATTTAATGCCTCTAAACCAAACAATCAATGACGTCACCCACCATCACTAGGTGGCACTTCCTCATTTGATCCTAAACCCTAATATCTCAGACGCTTAAACACCTTGGACTGACATTTGAGGATCCATCTCATCAACCCTTGCTCCCAATACCTCAAATTGACGCCCAAGACCTTGCCCCGAACACATAAAACCACCCTCATCCCTAACAATCACAATCCACTTTCTCTCCCTAGAGGGAAGAGCTCTGAAGCACTATAAATACCCCAAGATGTTTTATTTAGGGCTAGGGCATTCAATGTTCATAAGCACTTAGAGCTTCTCTCTCTCTCTCTCTCTCTCTCACCTTACTCTTCCTCTCACCCTCAGCCTCATGTAACTCACTGAGTACTTGAAGAGCAGTTGTCTCCTACTTCCCAACAACGTGTTCGTCATATATCGGTCCATAAGCCCCTCTCCCATACACACAACAAGAACCATAAAAATAGTAGAAGCAAGAACCTATACCAATAGTAAGGCTTTATGCAGCCAAAGAAGCATGGCACTCCGAAAGATTTAGATTATTTTGAGGAAGATGTAGATCTTATTTGGGAGAAGAGAGAGAGAGAGAGAGAGAGAGAGAGAGAGAGAGAGAGTCAAATATTAGGAACCAGTTCAAACCAAAAAGATAAGGAAACAAGAAAGTAGTTAACTGAAATTTTGCCTAACCGTAATGAGCTAAGCCTAAAATTGAAACATGAATGTTATGCGGTCCAACAAATAATAGTGGTTTATATTCAGTTAAACATTCTCTAGACTCTTCCTCTGAGCCCATACCTCCCACCATTTTTGTCCTTTTTTTGCCTTCCATTAAGGTGAGGTGATCACCACCCTTCGCTTTGTGCTTCATTTATCCAACTTTTCAATGACAAAATGAGTGGAACTAGTGTTACGAGTTTAGATGACTATTTTCAGATGGCTTGCCAGTGTAGGTTCTTTTAAATTTTCCCAATCAATTCCACTACATTGGTTGCCTTCTATGAAAACTGGGGAAAATAGAATAGTCAATTTTTGTGGCATAAATCCACATTTTAAACAAAACAAACATTGTATTATCAACAATTGCAAATCAAGAAGGAACGGGAGAGTTACTTTTCCCGTGCTTTCAAGCCACCCTTTGTATACAGGGCCAAATCCTCCTTCCCCTAAGAAAGACTCTGGCCTAAAATTCTTTGTTGCAGCAGCAAGCTCGCGAAAAGTGAATGTTTGTGCAGCAATATTAACATCAGGTGCATCTTTTGGACTGGATGACTCTCTCCGTGACCCTGTGTTGCTTCTTGATTTAAGTCTGTCTGCTCCTGCAAATTCAACCAAAAGCAATCATTTCCAGATGAAGTACTAGCAACCAATAAATCAAGCCATTCCCAATCAACAAATCCAGGACCAATAATTTACAGCTTTGACATCTCGGGCACAGAGAAATAAATCTGTAGAATTCCTTAGGTTTATCCATTGGGTGCATAAAGAAGACCCAATAGAGCTACAGTTCAAATAATTCCTAAAAAATCAAATTGCTAATGGTTAAGGTTAAGATCCTCTTGAACTGCAGCAGTACCATAAGGCTAAGCACCCCAATTGCGCTTGTAGAGTCACTAAGTAAAGCAACTCAAATTATTGACATTATAGTTTGGATCATTTAAACAAATCTACTGCTCAATCCTCCAATTACAATCAGATAGTATTTCAAGGTACAATTTCATTGCACAAACACGACAAGAGGGGAAAAGATTTAAAAAAAAAAAAGGAAATAAAATTTGCAAATACTGTCTTTATCAAATTGAACAAGCAGAAGACAAAATAAATCTGATTAAACAAAATCAATTATAATCCACTACAATATTAATATGACAAAGCCATTAGTGAAACAGAGATGTCCAGATCAGATCAAACAAATATACGCAAACGTATGTATGTGTGTGTGTATATGAAGAGAGAGAGGGGGGGAGAGAGAAAGCTGAGACTAACCAGACGACAATCTAGATATACTGGCTGGGACTGTTGCGTGGATGTCCTTGCGATGATCTCTTTGTTTACCGGGGTTGAGCTTTTCGTCCTCTCTTGAATTAAAACACGGAAAACAACCCATTATTTATCTCCCCCTCCCCCTCCCAAACCCAAATCCTCTCTCTTGAAGATGTTCGCTGTACCCAGAAACAGATCAACAGTTCATATTCTAGCACCCACTCATCACATCAAAGATGCATCGAAATCACATGGGTCGTCTTATCTATCTTTACATCCATACCCAATAAGCTTTAATCGATCAAAACGACAGAGATTAGATTGGAGAACGACAATCGAAAACTAAAATCGATATACAAAGTGCGAGAGTAACAACAAAGGCTCTTGAAATTGGTTTTCCAGAAGAGAGAGAGATATGGAGATAGATAATTGGCCGTGGAGTTGCTGTGACAGAGCTGCAGCCGGCTTTGCCCTTGGGTTTTTCATTGCAAACTCTCTTTCTTACATGCCCACCAATATAAACGTGTTCATATTTAACCACTTATCCATAATTACGCGCCCCTTTTGATTCATTGACCTAACCATGGTAAACTCTTCGTTTTTGCAAGAAAACACAACCCCACTTTTGTACTTGCCATATTTTACAAGTTACTGCGCTGCTAGAAAGCCTTGAATCAACATTTTATACTCAACAACAATAGTGAATACTATTTATACTTACTTACTAAAAAAAAAAAAAATAATGAATACTAGTTGTTATGAAAGAAAATGACATGTGAAAAATAAAAATAAAATGTATTTAATATTGTTACATACATAATTATTAAAAAGTCGATACAATTAGATATATTAATAAATGAATTGTGAATACCTACGCAAATGATTTAGATAAAAATAGAGTTCAATTTAATTTGAACTCGTTTATTAACGCAGGTTAGGGGGAACTTGAACTCGATTAAAATTTAATGAGTTTTGTTTATATTCATAAATATATATATATATATATATATCATGTTTTATATATTATTAAAAAAGGATAGTGATAATGCCAGAGCAACTACTTTAATACCAGAGCTCATTAAATGTTCTTTGTATCTCATTGACAAATTTACTATCAGCTTCTATTTAATCTAGATTTTCTCTCTCTCATACTTACTTATCTATCTCTGTATCTTTGTCTCTCAGTTTAAAAAAGACTCATCTCTCTTTTAAATTTAAAATCCATTCAATTAAGCTAACTTAATTAATTTATAAATTATTTTTTATTATTTATCGCACTAACAATTTACATAATCAAAATCAACTAAACAAAATTAAAATATTCAATTAATAACAAAATTAGCTAAACAAAATTGAAATATTCAATTAATAACTTAACAAATTAAAAAATATTTATTATTTAAAGTTTGTGTGTTGTATACTTAATTTTACTCTTATATTTTCAAAATTTTTGTAATATATAAATAATAAATTTACATTTTAATATTTTTATGGGGTTAAATTCGAAAATTTTACTAGGCCCATTCCAAATAATATAAAATTAAATTTAAATGATAAAAGATGCAGATGAATTTAAATAAATCACTTAATTAAAAGTGTATATCCAGTCCTATGAATGTGTGGCAAGACACTCTTTTGAACTCTTTTTAATATTTTTATTTTTTTATGTGTATATCTCAGGGTAATCCTATTATGTGTATATAATAAAACCACTAATTTTTTTATGTGTATATATAATAGAATTACCCTTAGATATACACACCAAAGTTGAAAATTAAATATAAAAATCAAGTTTAATTTTTGATTTATTGATAGTGTAATAATTATTTACACAAATAAAATTTAAAAAATAACATCGGTTAATAATTATTATTATTTGTATTTTATTAAATTATAAAGTATGTATAGAAAGGATTATATTCTTTAAAAAGATTTAAAAAAGAGTTCAATGCATAGTAATAATATTTTTGATAAAAAAATGTTTTAATATTTTTTATTCTAAATTATTATAATCGAAATTAAAGACAGATCTATATTTTCAATAGTATAAATTTTTCTTTTATACAGTTGTATTAAAATATCATTAATTTATAAAAAAAATTATAGTGATAAGAAAATGATTAAATATATTAGATAAAATATTGCAAATGATATTTTATAGTTTAAAAGTACGTTAATAATTTTTATATTTAAAATGAGAAATTTGCTAACTATAGAGATGTTTTTAAGGAGAGATAAAGAGAAAAATAGGTTTTGGAGAGAGAAATGTTAATAAATAAATAATGATGAAGGAAATTAATAATAGAGAGAATCTAGATTATGTGGGATAAAAATAAGGGTAATTTTGTCAACAGAATACAAAGAACATGATCTGGCATTAAACTTTTTGTTCTAGCATTTTCACTATCCATTAAAAAATATGTTTTTATATTATGTTTATGCATTATTTTTATAAGAAAATTAAGTATTTAAATATCATACACACATATTATAAATGAGTTAAACATAACTAAGTGATATTTGAGTTCGAATCATTTAATAAAATTAAGTTTATTTTTTATCAAGC
Source organism: Vitellaria paradoxa (assembly GCA_019916065.1). Taxonomy (NCBI): domain Eukaryota; kingdom Viridiplantae; phylum Streptophyta; class Magnoliopsida; order Ericales; family Sapotaceae; genus Vitellaria; species Vitellaria paradoxa. The sequence goes on from CM034233.1 coordinate 14,281,386, forward strand.
TGGGTCCATTTTCAAAATAAATATAAACAAGTTTTTAACGACTCAAACCTATTAACAGTTCCATTCATTTATAATATTAATTGTATGGCCTATTAATTTAAAATAATAAAATTATTAAAATTATTTTGATCATTTTGAGTTACAATCTTATATAAGCTCTTTGAACAAATGTACTGATATTTTTTAACGTCAATCCAATTTTTCATACCATGCGAAGATACATTTACATAAATATTATTCTTTTAGGTAAACGATTTTTTATTTTTTTATTTATTTTTTACCAATTACATGTAAAAGTATTGTGGATTCAAAGGTTAATATATATATATGTATATATAATTGTTCCCGAATTCTATACATTTACTTTATAATTTATATAATTTTTTTTAATGACTTACACTGACAAGATAAAAAAAAAATAGAATTCTTTTAGATGGTTGGTAATGAAATTTGTGAAAATATAATAAATTAATTTCATATTATATAATAAAAAATGATTCTATCATCAAAGTAATGTGTGTGTTGATTTATTTCAGTCTATATATTCATTCATAATCTTGTTTGATAAATGTATTTAATCAGCAAATATGTAAACTTATCAACTTTAGAAAGACGCAATTAGATAAAAAAAAATTTTAATAAATTATAGAAGAAAAAAATTGTATTTGCACCATGATTGAGAGAATATCAAAAAATTAAATAATTAAACTTAACTTGAATATATATTTATCTAAAATTGGAAGATATTTTTTTAAATCATTTGATATATATATATATATATATTTTTTTTTTGACCCAAAACCTTACTGAAATGGATCAGAGAGTAAACCAAGAGACAGATGATCAGTCCCCTCAACCATGCCTCTCAATTGAGTCACGGGCCATGCCTCTCAGTTGAGTTACGGGACTCAAAATCTCGCCAATAACGCAGAGAGTACACCTATTTGCCAGTTTGACTACAGGCGAGGGACAATTGATATACATGTTAGAATATATACCTTATATATTCTCATATTTTTTTTGTGCATACCATATATGTGCCGTGTATTCTTCTTCTTATAGTTGTGTATAGCCTTGGTCATCTATGACGATATAGAGATTACTTATACTGATGACCTCAATCTTTGTAATTTACAGAATATGCACACATTTGAATGTATAATTTAAGCTGATCAAATTTTGGTTCGGAGCAGGTTCTTCTAAGGGTATAACATCTAATCGAGCCTAATCAACTGAGTATAAAATTTTGTCCGGGCTAAACCATTCACAAAAAATTATATACCAATTTTAAATTAAAAAATTTAGACTTCCTGAGTCGGTACTGCGCAAACTAAGGGTGAAAACGAATCAAACTGTTCGCGAGCTATTCAAACTCGATTCGAAAAAAAGCTCAGCTTGAGCTTGGTTCGTAAATAAAACAAGATCAAACTAAACTTGATTTATGACTCGTTTAGATTCGAGCTCGAACTCAAGTCTAGAAAAGCTCGTCTCGAAAACTCGCGAACAGACTTATTAAAATAATATATATTTTTAATAATACTTTTATATTTTTTAATAATATTTTTATTATATATTTTTTAAATATTTTATTTATTATATTTAAACTAAAACGACGTCATTTTGATTTAATTGAGCTATTTGCGAGCCGAACTCGAGCCTAAATTCTTCTTTTTCAAGCTAAGCTTGAGCCTATATAAAAGCTCGAATCAAGTTTGACCTCAAGCTCAGTATAAAAAGCTCGAGTCGAGTTCGAGCAAATTAAAGTTCGGCTCAGCTCGATTCCACCTCTAGCTCAAACTTGATATCCCAATTTTAAATCTAACCCTTTTCTTTTCTTTTTTTTTTTTTTTTTGGATAAGTCTAGGTGTCCAGGTCAATTTGCACATCTCGACTAATCTCTGAGAATGTTGAAGTTAATAACCTGGTGAATCTCTAGTAATCCTGAGAAAATTCGAACTGGTGACCGTTGGAGAGTAAATGAAAAATCTTATCAATTGAACTTATCCAATATCAATATTACGTGATTTTTTTTCCCCAACCTTGTACCGCTGGTCTATTATACTAGTCCAAGCTTGTAAAAAATGTGGAACAAGAAGGTTGAGTCCCTTGGCTCAAGATGAGATCGTCCTATATACAAGTCTGTTACTTTTTCATTACTTTCTCACATACTAACAATATATATTATGAAATATATTGCAATCAATATTGACAATAATCTAACCATAGATGAGATTTATGTAATAAACAATTAATTACTTAGTGTAACTTATTATGCATAAATTTAATTAACAAGTGAATGAATGTAATTATTTTTGGTGGGACATATGACTATGTTTTATTTGTTTATTTATTTATTTTTGAGTAGTTACAAGTTTTAAGTTTGAATAGATATATATTTAATGATCAATACTAATTTATTTTTATGTGCTCGTAAAATTTAAAAGTTTAATTCTTGTTTTTATATACGGGGTGTTTGGTTCGGTAAAACTAAATAAAAACTATCAACTTTTATTAATTTTTTATATTTTTTACAATTAAATTTTACAATATATCATTTTTATATAAAATTTTTATATTTTTACGGTACTTTTTTTTTATCAAACTTTTGCTTAACCAAACACTTATAGCATACTTTGTGCCTTTCCACACTTAAAATTTTGATGCATTAGAATGACCCGTAAATGATACGTAATTTTACAATTAAAGTGTTAAAATGATGTGCTAATGATAATTTTGTAATTAGAGTACAAATCTTAAAAGTATTTTTATTTGAAGAGGTAAATTCAAAAAATTTATTTCACACCATTCAAATGATTTTTTTTCCTAGGTAATTTTTTAATTAAAATATTATACTTGATATTTCTTGTATAAATAGTTAAGACTTAGGAAAAAAGAAGTCGAATTGGGGGATCTTGCTGTTACAGGTGGCAATGCATTTATTAAAATGAGATGCCGAATTAACTAAGAGTGCTCGTGCATTACCGTTTTGGTTAGGGGGTTTTTTGGACTTTTCCTCAAAGATGTTTAAGATCGGCTAGGGTCGGTGGATTGTGAATAAGTGACAACTGAGCCAATTAAGGCATCGCCAAATGCAGGTGGGTTCTTTAGATTGTGTGACTTGAAAGATTAGGAAACATTCCCGGTGGAGTGGTTGATCACTCATTTGGTAAGAATAATAGGAAATGTCAGTCTGCTCATGTGTTTGTTCTTAACCAAAGGAATGTGCACTCCAAACAAAGGTTATATATATATATATTAATATTATATATATATATACATCACTAATATCTCGCATCTATGGCACTCTAAATAAAATTAGTATTAAGTTTCTTATACGGTTGAAATTTTGGGCAAAAAATTTATATTAAAAAAATTATGATAATTTATGAGTTTTAATTATTTTCTAAAATTTTAGACCTAACAGGTATTACATGTATTTTGATGTTTCTAACAATTAAGTTTTAATTTATGAGAAAAATATTTTTAAAAATCATCTTATTTTATTACGTGGATACATATATATAACAGAGATCAGGGATTAATGGGATTAATGAGGAGGAACTTCCAACTTACGCATGTTCTCTCTCTCTCTCTCGTGTGCAAATGGCCATCAGGAGCTTGCCACGACTAAAAATTAAATAATTAAAAAAAATTAAGACAACACCGTATAGTTAAAGTCATAAGTTTAATGAAAATTTTTAATTTTTCTATTAATGTCTTTTTATCATTAATAATCATTCATAACTTAAAAAAGGCAAAAATAATTTTCAAAACTTTATAAATTGTTTAAGTAATTTCATTTTTTCATTCTTTAATATTCTTTAAATACCTCTTAATTCTTTACTAGTGCACCCAATTGTTATTAAGGGAGAACAGTCAGCTGGTGTCTCCCATTTATGAAGCGTTGCCAAGTTTTGTTTTCTAAAATGTCGATTAAATCTAATAATTTTTAAATTAAAATAGTTTAAAATTTTATTAACCATAGTGTTATTTATGCAACTTTTTTGGTAATATTTTCATATTCTATGCAATTATGGGTATAACATACACGTTTGCATGTGCTTCTGTTCTTATATATGTTTGAGGTAATTATACCCTACTCTCTTGAAATTTGATCTACAAATATATGGCCTATTCTAATTTAAAAGCTAACACATAATCTCTCATGATTTGGGTTAAAATATAAATTTAATTAAAGTTTTGCTTCATTAGTCAAAATTTGTTGAGAGAAAAAAATCACAAAAATAAATAAATAGATGTATATTTTTATAATTTCTATCTTACTTTATTTTTAAAAAGACTCAATTTTCTTCGATTTTTGCGAACAACATTTTTTGGACGCATGAGTTTGTGTTGTATATGTGATACAAATTTGTACTTTAACTTAATAATTCTTTGATAATTTTGTATTTCAATCCAAATTAAAAGGAGTTCTTGAAATAGGTGATATATATATATATATATATATTTGGTTGAAAATACAAGAATGCAATTAAATTATAATTACCCCCATATATTATTGATATATTGTAAAATTCAGCTAAAATATATATAATATTTTTTTAATAACCTAAAATCTTATTAATTTATTATAACTCCCAATAAATCACATAATTAATAGATAAATCGCGACCCGTGCCACACAACCCACAAAATATATCTAGTTGGTGGTAAAGTTGTTGAGGTGGTACTGGTTTGGACTGCCAACCGGCTTTATGCCAAGTTCCATCAGAAAGACAACGTGGGACGAATGGAGGACCAATTTATCAGGGACTCACTCTTTCCCTGTCAATTTATCACTCTGCTGTTTTTAATGTTTAACATTTCGCAAATTTGTTTGAATGGTCAATTGGACGGTCCAATGCTCAGGGATTACTGTCCTTGCTATATATGTTCTTCTTAATAATCGACTCATGACCATATCCAGATTAATTTGTTTGATTGCAAGGTAGGGCGCTGGAAAACCATAGTTGCTTGTTGACGAATCCATACCACAATTGGTCAACCTCACATGCAAAAATTAAGGGGATAAATGTTATTGTATTAATTGTTAAAAATAAAATTATTTAGAGGGTAAAATTTTATTTTTTTAATCACGTTTAATTGTTTAGTTATAAATGTAAACTTTAATCTTGTAAAAATTAATTATGTTTGGTATGAAAAACTTGTTGAAAAACATTTCTTTTACATTTTGAGAAGTCCAAATTGCAAATTTGTAGCGGAATAATGTTTAGGAGTAAAATGGTAACGGAATAATGTTTAGGAGTAAAATGGTAATTTTTATTCGTTAATTCTTGTTAAGTTGAAAATTGCTCAGCCGATAAAAAATATATATATTAACTGATATTTCTCAACCTTTTGAAAAACCCGAATCTATGTTGAAAATGGATCACAGATAAAATAATCAATTTTTTTTGCCTGAGTTCAAATATAACAAAATTTTTATATTCGATGAAAAACATGTCAAGAAATACTTTTTAACTTTTGAGAAATCCTATTGTGGATCTAAGCCATTATTAGTCAAGGATAAAATAATTATTTTTCAGCTAAGTATTATTCGGCCAAATTTTGCTTTAGTTGACAAGGATTACGTTGATGAATATTATTCAAGCCCTTTGGCAAAGCTCATAACGTAAATTTGGGCTAAATAGGTCACTTGTAAAACAATAATTACTTTACTCAAATTTAAATCGAATCAAAATTTGTTTAGTTGATAAAAAATATATTAATCTTGAGGGTTAACTTAACTGGTAAAATCTCAAATTTATTTCCCTGAGATCACTAGTTCGAAACTTCTTAAAGTCACTAGAAGATTTGTCTGATCATTAATTTTAGAACTCCAAAGAAAAATATTAATAGAGTTTAATTGATAAGAAATATCTCGATAAGTATTTCTAAGACTTTATGGAGGCCTATAATGAGAATTTGCCCAAAATAAACCTAAGAATAAAACTATAACTTTTTTTGGCCGAGTTTTGTCATGTCCAGAAATCCCGAGATCCCGATAAGTGAGTTTAGATTATAAAATTTAATATACCTAGTCTATTACATTTTCACTATTTACTTTCAGAGCCATTCACCATCCAATTTCTTGATATAAATAAAAGTGATGATTATTTTATTAATAAAATACACATCTTGGATCAAATTAAAACCAGATAACATAAATTTCATTTATTTATAAAGCGATATTTTCATATACAAAAACGTTTAAAATTATCACATCTAAGTTGCAAAAATTGCTTAATAGGACCATAGGACTTTCAACTGGTTATGCTGGCCCTCTTAGGTCTTGGGCTCTGTACCTGTAATATAGTTTGTAGGGATATGAGCACCAACCACTTGTGCCCACGATGTATAAAAATATACTTTTTATAATGCTTTTTAGGAATCACTTGAAAATAATGAATACTGCAAGAAATTATCGAATATATTAGCACACAGTAGAATAGGACACCATTAATTCATAACCTTTATCTTGTCAATCTTTCTTTATTTATTACTTTCTTTTCCCAAAGTGGGAAAAGATACTCTGCAAGACTATTTCGCAATCAAAGTGGTAGTCTAAATCACTGCCAGTTTGTGTGTATATATATATATATGAGTCACAAAATACCTCTGCGTCGTCATTTATAGATCCGAGTCTGAAAGACACAATGAGCCTTACCATTTCTATCATCATTGTGGATTACTAGTCTAAGGGTATGATTACTCGACCCTACACAGATTTAAGGTCTTTCAACATAAGGATATCTTATGACCCTCCTTATTTTGTATAGTATCCTTACTTTCTCCAAAATTAATATTTTCTTAAGTTTCACTTTTCTCTTATTAAAGCTTAGGAATGTGAGCGTATTAGTTTTTATAATTTTATATTTCCATTACCGCTACAATCTGTTTATTTTTAATTATTACCTGTTTCGCATCAAACACATAACATAACATAACATATCTCAGTACTGAATAGCAATTTAAAAAAAAAAGGTCTAATTAAAATTCTAATGCTACCGAAAATTCAGCTTAATATTAATTTAATAGTATATAATTTTAACCACATTTATACCTCTAAAAAAATATTATACATTTGTAGATTATTATTTTATAATATTTAAGAACCAAAAAGAGAATAAAATCGACCAACCTTGGGAGTTGCGATTACTGAGAAAATTTAGTTTGATTTAAAAACTTAATATTTTTCTTTTAAAACATGTAAAATTATTCTCATGATCATTTTCTATCAAAGAAAACATTACAAAAAACATAAATAATACATCAATTCTCTATCTCATTTTTCTGTTGAAAAGATCGAAAATTCACCGTATGCTCAACCATACTTCCTTTCATTAATCTGACAGCACAGACGTGTTTGGAATAGAGTTTAATTAGAAAACTAAAAAATTAATTTGAGTTCCAGTACTAATCTCTCCCTCTTTTTTTTTTTCCCCTTTCTTAGTCCTTCAATACTTTTCATAACACATCTTATATACATATATATATAAATGTATATGTATACCCGGGGGGGATACGGGGAGGGGGAAGGAGAGGGGAGGGGAGTGACTCACGGAGCCTTGAGGGGGTAGGAAAGGTGATTCATGGAGGTTAAGGAGCTTCGAGTGCAAGCAAGCACCCTATTTGAGGGTCACCGGTCCCCTCTCTCTCTCTCTCTCTCTTTGTGTGTAGGGTATTACAAGTTGGACTCTAGTCAAAATTGATTACTAATAAGAAATATATCGAAATTTACTTGAATAATAAAAAATATAGCAAATAACATATGTGAGACCCTCATAACGCGAATTTACGTGAAAATGGGCTCAAGAAAAAAAATACTGATTTACCGACCCCAAGTTTGAATGAATCGAAAATTTGCTTTAAGCAATGAGAAGCTTGAAATTTTAACCATAAATGACTTTTTCTCAGTTTTTGGTACGCGCTGCAATTCACTGATTAGAATCTGTCGAACCCAAAAACTAGATCAAGATTTTGCATCAAAATAGTTGGTCACACTTTCAGCAGTAAAATACTTTATATTTATTCATAGTTTTAAGAAATAAAAATAAGAATATTTTCTAAAAACGTGAATTATCAACATTAAAACTAAAGATATGTTTAGTAAAATAAAAAACGTTAAAAAATATTAAAAATTTTTAAAAATTATTTATTTTTTATAACACTGAACATATTACGAATTTATTTACTAACTCAAATTATTTTATTTTACTTTATTTTATCTTAATTTTTATTAGTTAAAACGCCTCCTAAAGAAGCCTAAGGTTCCCAGAAGGCGAGCGAGGGAAGAACAGTCAAACAGAGTTGTCGTGCAGCTGGCGTCAACGTGCACACCCATCAATGCAATCATCCATGCAGCGGCGTGGCGACACGTTTTGTAAAACAATAATGAGAAAATTGTGAGTTGTTTTACTATTGGAGACTTGGATTTCGCAATTTTTTTTTTTTTTTTTACCAAACTGACACCATCTTTCACACTCTCTTTCAACACAGAGAGAATGGTCTTAATTATATGGAATTACAGCTGGCCCCCCCCCTCTTTTTTAAATCTTTCATGGATGATGGCGACTTCAATCCTATCCCTAACCTGCACGGACACGGAACTCTCCCTTTGATTTTTTTTTTTTTTTTTGTCAAATGTGTACACAGACCATTCATGAAATTTACACGTTTGAAATTGGGAGTGGATGCTTTGATGTTCATGTTACGGGAAGTAGGAAAAAAATTGAAATATGTATATATATATATATAAATAATAAAAAAGAGACACATATTTATATTTATATGATTTGATAAGATTACTTACGTTCACGGTAAAGAGAGAGAGAGAGAGAGAAGGGGAGGGAGTAAATAATTTTTATTAATTTTAGATTGTAGAACAAAATTAGAAACTTTTTAAAATTATAAAAGTTGAAATAAAATGTAGTTTAAATTATTTTTTGATATTTAGAGTACAATTAATAAGTCACATAAAATAAAATTTTCTACTTCTTGCATAAATTATGAACTATAACTTTTACAAATTTATATTAATTTTTTCACTTCAAACACCCTCTATATAAACTCTGTTTGGACCTCTGAAAATCGTTGAAAAACACTAAAAATCTCTAAAACTTATTCACTTTTAACTTATTGTACGATTGACGAACCTACAATTTTTATCAAATTTTATAATTTTTTTGTCACACTAAACATCTCTTACGTATGGGTGTGTGTAGAATTTAATAAATTTCTATAAATTTCTACAAAATTTAAAATTTTTTACTTAACATAAATTATAACATTATAATAACTTTTATTAATTCAAAACAAATCCATAGCATGGTAAAGTGCTTGTAGTTCAATGCATGATTTTGTTACAGAAGAATTATTGGCAGAGAAATAAAAGACAAAGGAAAAGGAAACAAAGCAAGATCAACAGGAGGCCTCTCCAGAGGCTGTCTGATTCTCAGAACCGATCCAGTACACATGTGCTGCCAAAATGAGGCCGCCACATTAATCGTATCTCCCCGCAAATAGCTGTACTAATTTGAACAATCCAACAATGACAGGGGGGACACTAGGTCCCAAAGAGAAAAGTGCGTGGGAAAATACGAGCCAGACGATGGTCTACGAGCACATCTCTCTCTCCCTCTCCTGCTGTCAATTGCGGAGCCTCATTTTTATTCATTTTTTTTTCAGGGTAGACAGAGAGTTCTGCAGGTGACTCGTGATTTCTTCCCGTTGAGGGGCCATTCATCCTTGAACAGGCATAGCACTGGAGGGAGTTAAGAAGGGAACGTCTGGATTTGTAGGCCGCTTCGCCTGTTGGGACCTGTCGGTACGTACTGGGGTTGATTAGGCTCCGTTTGTCAAAAAAGCAACTAGTAGGAGCTATCAAAAAGCAACCAGTACTTTTTTTTTTAGTTTTTTTTAAATAATTAAATTTATTTTCCTACCTTTTATTAATTTTTAAAATTTATAGGGGTAAAAATATCAAATTAATAAAAAATTAAAAAGATAGTTACTAAAAAAATAAATTTTTTTTTCCATCTCAAACACAAAAAAAATTAATTTTTTAGTAATTAATTACTAGTTAACTAAAAAAAAAAAGTTAATTTTTTTTATATTTTGCAAACCAAGCCTCAGCGCTTTCACCCAATTGCCACTTTGAGATTAATTTCACACTTCCGAAGTCGTTGAACTAAATTATTTAACGAAAGTAAACGTTACTGTTATTTTTTTTTCTCGAAAATTATTATTCTAATATAAAATAATAAAATACACAATTGAAATAATTGATAGTAACTATTTTGTAAATTAAATTGTATTTTTACAGACGTTTTATTTTGAAATGACAAATCTACACTTAGCCATGTCATCTGGTATTATATTTTTTAATTGTGTAGTGTTGTTATTGTTGTTTTTTTTTGTTTTTTTTTTTTGCGCTCTGCGGTACTCGTTGTACCACTCTTACCGGCCCACGGGCCGATACCTCTTATGGGCCAAATACGCCCCCATTCTCGGACTAGGTCTTAAGATCTAACCCCTCCCAGCTGCAGAAAAATAGTTCAGATGATTTAGATGCGAAACAATGGGCCTAGAGGTGTGTGCCATATCCTCAGCCATTCATTTCCCGCGTCGGTTAACCCAGAATTGTCCATCCATATTAATAAATAACCCGGACGCGTATCGCCATGTCATCCTTCACGGCAGTGTTTCAAGGATCTAAGAGTACTTGGATGGTTCAAAAAAACACAATAAAAGTACAAAAAATTAATGTAAAAATAATATGTGACAAAATTTAATAGAAAAAATATAAAAAATTAGTAAGTCCTTCGTAAACCAACCACCCCCTTAAAAACACAAATAATATTGATAAGACTTTTTTGTTTTATTACAATAAATTAAATTACTTATGTTATTTGCATTGATAATTTTATATTATTATGAATAAATAAAAAATTACTTTGGCAATATTAATTGGCAATATTCATTAATGATTATATCAAATTAGTGGATATATGTCTACTAAATATAAAACTATGTCAAAGTTAGGGTATAAAAAAATAAAATGCTAATAAGTGCACTTTATTTTTATTTTATAAAAAATTATGTTTAAGTCATACTTTACAATCTTTTAAGTTTATAATTAACTGAGAATCACGCTTCTTCTGTTTTTTTTTTTTTTTCTTTTCTTGTTTTCAGTTTCATTGTTTACAGTTTTAATCGTGAAGATATGAAGAAGGTAGATCTTATTTGATCTATCTTCTTCATGGATTGATTTTGCCGATCAGCGTTTTGAGTTATCTTCAAAACAGTACCGGTATTGTTTCAAAAAATATATTGATGTTGCAATCTTTGAAGTTTATTAGTCACTCCAAAAAAAGTATTGCTTTTAAGTCAAATTTGTGTAGAAAGTTTTGTGATTAAGTCACACTTTTAAGTGGGTCCCACGAGTTTGTTTTAAATATAGTTTCTAATATTCCAGTAATACCATTTTTTCTATGATTAAGTTACACAAGTTATTTTCGAGAATCACGTGAAGATATGATTCACCGATAATCATGCTTCTTCCGTTTTTTTTCCTTTCTTGTTTTCAGTTTCATTGTTTACAGTTTTAATCATGAAGATATGAAGAAGGTAGAGCTTATTTGGTCTATTTTCTTCATAGATTGATTTTGTCGATCAGCGTTTTGAGCTATCTTTAAAACAGTATTGGTATTATTTCAAAAAATATGTTAATGTTGGCTCATATGGTAAGTTTGTGTTATGTATCGATTGATATTTTTTATGACAGTATCAAAACAGTACCGGTACTGTTTTCAAAACAGCACCATGAATTATAAGCAGATAACGAGTTTTAAGGGCAAGAGAAATTCATGAGACTGATCGGCGTTTTGAGCTATTTTCAAAACAGTACCGGTACTATTTCAAAAAATATGATAATGTTGGCTTGTATGGTTGGTTTGTGTTATGTATTGATTGATGTTTTTTATGGCAGTATGAAAACAGTACCAGTACTGTTTTCAAAATAATACCATGAATTATAAGCAGATAATGAGTTTTAAGGGCAAGAGAAATCCATGGGATCAATCGGCGTTTTGAGCTATCTTTAAAACAGTACCGATACTGTTTCAAAAAATATGATGATGTTAGCTCGTATAATTGGTTTGTGTTATGTATCGATTGATGTTTTTTATGGCAGTATGAAAATAGTACCGATACTGTTTCAAAAGATATGATGATGTTGGCTCGTATAGTTGGTTTGTGTTATGTATCGATTAATGTTTTTTATGGCAGTATGAAAACAGTACCGATACTATTTCAAAAGATATGATGATGTTGGCTTGTATGGTTGGTTTGTGTTATGTATCAATTGATGTTTTTCATAGCAGTATGAAAACAGTACCATGAATTATAAGCAGATGACGAGTTTTAAAGATAAGAGAAATCTATGGGGCCGATTGGCGTTTTGAGCTATCTTTAAAACTGTATCGGTACTATTTCAAAAAATATGATGATGTTGGCTCGTATGGTTGGTTTGTGTTATGTATCGATTAATGTTTTTTATGGTAGTATGAAAATAGTATCGGTACTATTTCAAAAAATATGATGATGTTGACTTGTATGGTTAGTTTGTGTTACGTATCGATTGACAGTATGAAAACACTCCATGAATTATAAGCAGATGATGAGTTTTCAGGGCAGGAGAAATCCATGAGGTCGATCAGCATTTTGAGCTATCTTCAAAATAGTATCGGTACTGTTTCAAAATCAGAAAAAATAAAAATACTTAGGAATGATAATCGATTTAAGTTTTTCCCAAACAGTTTTGATTTTGTTCAAAAAATTGATTTTGCTTGCTTTGTAAAGATTATAAAAAGTCGCAGAAGTTATGAGTGAGGTGTGTATTATTTTCGGATAAAACTGATATTTTGAAATATAGTAAAAAAACACGTAATGTCATTTTTTGTCTTTTTGTTACAAATGTGACTTATTCACAAACAAATTTTTTTAGTATGACTAAAATCCTTATAAGTCCATAAATAGTGATTGGCCTTTAAAAAAACCCTTTATTTTATTATACTTCAAAAGTTACTATCAATTGACAGAGACAATAGAGTGTGAAAAATGAGTGTCGAAAATTAAGAGTAAAGAGTATTTTTTTTTTATAATTTTGTTTTATCAATTTTTAAAACTTAATAATGAGAAAGTACTTGTGTCCTAATTAAATTGTTACCCAGTTATATTTATTGACTTAAGTCTCATAATACTCTTCATATTTGTCTTATTAATGTATTAGTGGATGTACATGCAATACATGTGATTAACAAGTTATTTGTATGTTCAATCATGTTGAAAGTATAAAGAGAAAGTAATATGATTCATAAAATTATGAAGCATGAAACAACTTATTTGGAGGTAATTTTTAGCAGCTAGTTTATGCAAAAATTAAGATGATGTTTGAAAGATATTACATAAGTAGCGTTTGGCATCACAATTTTTGGTAGAAAATATCAAATTTTGTTTTTTAAGTGTTTGGCAAAATACCAAATTTAATTTTGCCACTTTTCCACTTTGGTACAGTAACTTCTCAACTTAGAAGTTATCAAAAGTTGGTAAAATTTACTAAAATTTGTCAAAAGCTACTAAAAAATGTCAAAAGTTACCAAAAATTTACCAAACACCTAAAAGTTACAAAAAAATAGCTAAAAATTACTACTTGTTTTACTAAATATATCAAAAATTTAATTATCAAAAAAATATATATATATCAAAAATAGGGATGGGAACGGGACAGATTGGAGGCAGATATGACATTATCTAAACCCAAACTCCAAATCCTCTGCCTATTTCCAAATTTGGCCAAATTCCAAACAGATATTTTTTTGAACCTCCATACCTGCTCCAAACGGAGAACGGATATATTCACGGATATCCAAAATTTAAACCATTTGTTCACATCCGAATCTTTCCTTAAGTTTTAAGTAATCTATTACTACCAAATAATTTATCTCCAAAATCAAAATAATACATAATAACATATTTTGTAAATAATGTAATACATTTCAAAAATCTAGTAATATATTTAAAAATACTGTAATGATTAAAATATAAGAAAAAACATGAGTTGGTAAATTTTAAAATAAATAAAATTTAAAATAATTGTAAAAAATAAATATATATCAAAATGTTAAAAAACAGGATAAAAGTTTGTAAATAAATTTTAATTTATTTTATGCCTTAATCAAATAAATTTAAATTTATTTTTTTATGATTGCTAAAAATATAAATAAAAATAAAATTTATTTTAACTTTTTAAATTTTTTTCTTATATAAAACCTACAAACAAAAAAGTAAAGGTTATAAATTTAAATTTTTTAATTCTTTTTTGTCCCTATTAACTTTACATCAACCTAATTTCAAAATAGAATAATTGATTTTTTTTCTCACCATTCACATATAGAAAAAAATAAAACTACAAAAAATTTTTAATTTTTTTATAATAACAAATAATTTTTTAGAATATCATAGAACTATAAATTTTTATCATAATAAGATAACTCATATGCATAAGTAAATGTTTTCAAAAAATTTAAAATGTACTTATCTGCACTTATCAAACTATCTAAGAAAAAAATTAATATGTTACATTCTCTATATATTTTTAAAACAATAATTTCCACTATAAAAAAATATTGAATGTTTCATGAAATATTTTAGTTAAACTATTTGAAAAATCTATTTTTTAGAAAACTCTTTTGAATATCAATTTTGAAAAGTTTAAAAATATATTTTAGTTGAAAATGTAAAAAATACGAAAAAAATAATAAACTATTCAAAGTTCAAGAAAGAAGTTATTTAATGAAATAGTAATTTTTTGTACTAAAAATAAGAGAAATAAAATAAAATAGCAAATAAAATATTTTAATTATTTTCTAAAATTTGTATCTAGATATTTTTCTGAAAATAATTGAGTTTACAAGTCATAATAGGGTTTGAAATTAAATAAATTAATATAAATTTATAAAAATTATAGTTTCATAATTCATTTAATAAGTAAAAAATTAAATTTTAAAGGAATTTATATAATTTTGTAGAATCCCAAATGATATATCTTATAAAATTTTAAATTTACCTCTTTAAGTTTTCTTTATTTTTGCGTATGAAAAAAAATAAATTGTACTTTTAAAACTTCAATTTGCACAAAAGTAAGAAAAAAAAATTAAATTTATAACTTCTTTTCCAAACACACCATAATTAATACAAAATGATGACAATTTTTATTTTAAATTTATTTATCAATATTCATTTTAATGATAGTAATAGTGAAGTTCAATAAGTTTAGAGTATTATGAATGTGAATATTGTTTGCCATGGTATAGTAACGATGTTGTCATCGTGGTTTCAAATGATTTGGGATTATTCAGATATTTTTTGGGACAAATCGGGATAAATCGAGACAGATTGGGGCAGATTCAGATTAGATATCGGATTCGGGGCAGATTGGGGCAGATTCGTATTAGATATCGGATTTGGGGCAGATTGAGGCGGAGGTAATGCCATCTCCATATTCAATCCAATATCCAAATTATTAAAAAAAATCAAATCCAAATCCGATCCAATCTAAAAAAAAAATTCAAATTTCACATCCATTCAGATCGGATAACAGATCAGATTCGGACGGATCGATTGAAATGTCCATCCCTAATTAAAAATTACAATTAATAACTTTTGATAAAAAATATTAAAAATTATTTAAAATTATACCTCCAAACATCTCCACAATGACAAATCATGTACATTACTAAAATTGAAATTTGGTCAATTCTTAAATTTTGTCAATGCCCAATTCCCATAATGTTAGTTTATGGACATAGCATAAAAGTAATATAACACATTATTTTTGTGCCTAAAACTCTGCAAAAAAAAAAAAATGTATAATATTTACACTATGTAGGCTGAATTGCGCCAGGCAATTGAAAAATTGGAAGACAGACTAGAAATACTAGAGAGAGAGAGAGAGAGTAATCCTTTTGCCCGGAAAAAGTTTGATTTCAATTAGGACCTGAATTGGCGTCCATTACCCGACACTCGCGGAAACCAAATCCTTTCTGACCGAGAAGTATCAAAAGCACAGGTCGTCGTGCTCGTCACACTGTGACCGACCGTCCCTGACGGGTCAACGCTCAACCATCACCGGACCAAAATAACGGTAAAATTTTACCAACGATCAAACCAACAAAATAATCATCATCATCGCGCCCAAACCCATCTCTCTGTTCCCTCCTCTCAGGACTCAAACCCGCCATTTTCGAGTCCTGTAAAAGAATAAATGAATATCTCTGTTTCATCGATCCGCCCTTTAATTTCATTAAGCCTAACATCTAATTCATCTTCCCAACTCTAAATCCCTGAATGGAAAAGCCTCATGACAAAGTTGGTAGCTTCAGAGGTCGACACGCTCGCAGAAAGAGCGACTATTCGAGCCCTAAGACACCAGCTTTGTCTTCCTTTGATGAGAGATTTAGCAACGATACCTCATGGATGGAACATCTCCCGGAGGTTGAAGAACACAACGTCGATGAAATTTTCGAAGAAATTGATTCATTCATCAACAATTTGTCCGCCGTTGGTGATAAGTCCGACCCGCCGGAAGTTCCGGATGTCGTTGAGAGGTTCTCCAACATTGTCGAGTTCAGGATCGCCAGGTACTATTCCCCCAATTCTCAGACCAAGTTCGGAAAGACGACAGAGGACGATTCCTTCTTCCTTGCAGCTGTTCTGCGCATATCGAAGCTGGCCGATGCGTTCAGCCGTTTCCCGTCGAGTTCCGCTGCCGTGTCGACCCTTAACCGGACGAGCATGGTCTTGCAACGAGCAATGCTGTTCTTGGAAGAGGAACTTCAAGATCTTCTTGAAGATTCTAGAGACTCGGACGCGAATTCGAGAGTTTTAAGGATGAATCAATCGTCTTTCAACTCTAAGGACGCAGTGTCCGACTCCGGCGCTATGGAGGAATTTGCGGCGTATTCGCTGGAGGTCGTGAGGTGGATGAACAGAATTGCGACGGCGATGATTTCCGCGGGGTACGAGGCAGAATGCTGCCGGATCTACAGCATTGCGAGGCGGAATGCATTGAACGAAGCCTTGAAAAATCTAGAGTTTGAGAAGAACAGCATCGAGGACAGGCATAAAATGCATTGGCAACTTCTGGAGGCACAGATCACGACGTGGATCAACGTCGTGAATCATTGCGCCGCCGTCCTCTTCCCTAGCGAACGCACGCTCTGCGACTCCGTCTTCTCCGAGAAACCATCCATCCCCGTAACCCTCATCAGCGACCTCGTTCGCGCCGTGGTGATTGACCTCCTCCGCTTCGCCAACGCGGTGGTTCTGACGAATCGATCGGCGGAAAAGCTATTCAAATTCCTCGACATGTACGAGGCCATCAGAGATCTAATTTCGGCCATCACCGAATCGTGCTCGGAGGATTCCGCCAGCGAACTGAGGTCGGAGGTCTCCGCCGCGAGGGACCAGATCGGCGGGGCCGCTGCGTACATATTCTGCGATCTGGAGAACTCGATCAAGGGCGACGCCGCGAGAACTCCAGTCCCCGGAGGCGCAGTTCACCCGCTGACGCGTTACGTCATGAACTACCTAAAATACGCCTGCGAGTACAAAGACACCCTAGAACAGATCTTCCAGAAGAACAAGTCTATGGTTCGGTCCATGTCCTTGGCAAACTTAGACGGCCAAGATGAGAAGGAAAGCAAAACCCACGAGAATCAAACGGCGAACAAGTCATCAGCTTTCGCCGCACAGGTATTGACGGTGATGGAGCTCTTGGACTCGAACCTCGAATCCAAGGCAAAACTCTACAGAGACCATTCGTTGCGGTGCATATTCTTGATGAACAACGGCAGATACATACTCAAGAAGATCAAAGAGTCCAGCGAGATCCTCGAATTGATGGGCGACACGTGGTACAGAATGCGATCGACTGAAGTGAGACAGTACCACAAGAACTACCAGAGAGAAACCTGGGGCAGAGTTCTGCAGTGCTTGCATCACGATGGATTGCAAGTGAACGGGAAGGTTCACAAACCGGCAGTTAAAGAGAGGTTCAAGAACTTCAGTGTTCTGTTTGATGAGATACACAAGACGCAGGGCAGTTGGGTAGTGAGTGACGAGCAGCTTCGGACGGAGTTGAGGGTGTCCTTATCGTCGGTGGTGATTCCGGCTTACCGGTCTTTTATGGGCCGGTTCAAGCAGTTCCTGGACTCGGGAAAGCAAGCGGAGAAGTATATCAAATACCAACCCGAAGACATTGAGATGCTGATTGAGAAACTCTTTGATGGGAATACTGCTTCAATGGCCAGGAGAAGACCATAATTTAATCGTAGTCTTCACTTGAGATTTAATTTCATTATATGTTCTTTGACAGTTGTTTTTGATAGATTGAATTTGTTGCGATTGTGTGATCTGAAAATTTGTTGCGATTGAATTTGTTGCAGTAAAAATGTAGCTTGTTTTATTGGCCTTTTAGAGTTCATGATGGTGATGATCATGACCCTTAATTTCTGCACATTGATTAATTTTGATTTTCTCGAGACTTTAATTTTAATATATTGCAGGAAAAATTCTAGTGTCTTGGATTAAATATCCTGCAAAAATATATCTACTGTGATTATAATTTACATAGAATTATGATAAGTACCATTTACACTCTTTCCGGTTTAACTTTTTGGTAGTTAGACTTCTTCTTTTTCTCCCCCGCCCCCCTTCTTTTTAAATTGGCACTTCCATCCTTAATATTTTAACTTTTGGCAATATGACCCCTGCAAATTATTATTATTATTATTATTATTATTTTGGATGGTTTGATCAGTTTTATCATGTGAAAAAAGTTAAAAATGCCCTTAAAATTGAAATTTGATTTTTTTTTTGGTTTAGTAATTTTAAGAATATTATTCATATTTAGACTAAAAAACAATGCACGCCCATATTAGAAAAATAAATATAGTAATACATAAACTTATATATTAGTCTACATATGAATAATATGCCTAAATTTTGTTAAAAAAATAACAATAATTATAAATAAAATGACTTTTTGCTGGTCTAAAAAATAGTTTGTGTAATATTGTGTTTATTTTTTTAATATGAGTTTATAATATTTTTTTTAGATTTATATGCCTAATAGTTACCAAACAAAAGAAAAAAAAAAGAAAAAATAATTAAAGTTCAACTTTTGGAAAACAAAAGAGTTTTGATAATACTTATCCACAGGACTGTAGATCATGTACAATTTTCATGTACATACGAACATGTAGCGCTCGCATTAAATAAATAATACAATGACATATAGTTGGAGAGAGAGAAAGGCCTTTTCAAAGCGTGCAGGCATGGTCTGGCAAGAAGAGAAAAAGCAAATGAGAGAAGTGCTCCCCCTATACTGGGTGGTTTGGAGAGGGGGTGGATTGGCTCCTCCTCTTTTGCCGTCCTCCGCCAAAAGAACCACTCTCCTCCGTCTGCCTGCGCGTATATTTATATATAAAAAATGCCACTATGCCAGAGCACGCTCGACCCCTTTCTCATGAAAGCTGCCAGACATGCCACCCCTTTAGTGGGCAATCCAACAGAAGAGCATATGAAAATTCCTCCCCTCTTTCTCTTTCTTTGTTATGTATGTTCCCTTTGGTTTATTTTCATTGCATTATAGTCACATCACGTGGGCAGTAGAAGCAATCATGGTTGGAAAACCTTTCTTTTGCGCAAGTCAGCCTTTGACCTGCATCTGCATGAAAAGATTAATCAATGACAGACCCCTACGCTTTTGTGACTTTCCCTGTAGTAAGCTAAAGTTAAACCTTGATCTCGACTTCCTTTTTGATAAACCTTTTTTTTTTTCTTTAACTGTTCATTTTGACTGATCTACTTCATAAAACATCTGGATAGTTCTTCCCAAGTTGATTTGAGGGATGCACTTTCTTAGACCGTGTAGAAATTAGCTGCAATATTCAGCATTTGAACATGTACACACACACACACACACACACACACACACATATATATATATATATCCATCTCAGCTACCTTAAATTTCGCTTCCAAATGAACAATACATTGAAGTTCGATATAATATTACTAGAATAGGAAGAATATCATTCGATCTACTAAGAAACAAGAGAGAAGAAATAGTTTGCTCTCAAGAACTCGTCTTAATTCTGCATTTTAAGCCACTAATTTGTGAAATATTCTTAATTTCACAATTTTTTTCACAATTTGTTTTGTGGTTTCCAATAGTAAACAAGTCTAACTAAAGGGAAATGACATTATACGGCAAGATTCTATTATCATAAAAGGTGACGAAAGTGGTGTGGCAATTATTAGTACACACTTTATAGTTGGTAGTTTATTGTTATTGTACAGTAATAGATTTGTCATGTTATTCTGATAGAGAATTTTAACAATTTTATAATAGAGTAATGTTAGGTAATTAACAAATTCTATGAGTAAAAAGTTATCAGAATGATGTAAAAAACTTGTAAAAAATAATAAATCTTTGAAAATATACTCCAATCATAATATTATTATTATTTATCACATTATTCTACTTTTATTATGTGATATATTTTACGATCAAATAGCATTTCTCAAAATATAATGCAATGCGTGATGCGTATAAGAACCAAGCAAAAGCCTGGATATTCATTTGATTAGCATGGCCTTCGTTTTTTAGAGCATTCATTACATTGGCTGCTTCAAATTAATTTTTTTATGTACAATTATCAAAAAAATAAACAAACAAACAAACAAAACCCCTACAACAGTTGCTCTACTCTTACTTTAAACTAGAGAAGTGCTATAAATCACTATTGTACTTGCGCTCCTCAATATAATAATGAACATTATATTTTTATATTTTAAAATTTGAAAAAAAACAAAATAAAACTTAAAAGAGAAAAAAATATACATCTTTTAATACTCTAGAGAGTAAAATAGAAAAATTGACGTGAGTATTGTTAAATAAAGAATTTGTAAAATAAAGAAATGATTTTTTTTTATTTTAAAAATAAAGCATTAATCGATGTTAATGCTCTTACTTGTAAGCATGCATCTCTCTTGGCATACATACTCATGCACACGGTGGTTCAACCCAATACCACGAACATTCAGGATCAAGTAAAAACTAGACTCTGAAGTATGATACATTATGAATCGCTTAGAGTAATCAAGAACTGTTAATATATGTGTGTATAGTGCGTATAGGTATATATACATGCATGCTATCTGTCTATCTGCCTGTATATGTAGATAAGGACTTCATAATTAACTGAAGTTGAGAAAGTGAGTAATAGCTAGGAGAACAGTTTGCTTAAATGCATCATGTATATAACTGTTACATTCCTAAGCCAGAAATTGAATTCAATCCAAGCGCGGGAGGTAACATACATGCTATTATCTATCTATCTGCCCCTCTCTCTCTCTCTCTATATAAATATAATAGACTAGCTATCTACTTTCATGGTATATAAAAGAAGGCCCCCCCCGACAAGAAGGACTGAGACAGCCGTTTACATGTATGTAAAACTTCCCTGCAAAAGCCTGTTATCATGTCTATCAACGCCTGCTCTGATCTGAACTGATCCGATCGTTAAAATCCAACAGTGCAGATTCCCCAATCTTCTGTTTCTTCTTTTTTTTTTTTTTTTTTTTACGTACTCTCGGAGTAGGCAAATCCGCCTCGGCCGCCTTCCACAGCTGACACGTTTGCCTCCCAAAAATAAAACTTCACTTTTGATGAATAAAATCTCATCGTGTTGTCTCAATTCTCAATCCTTTTCAAGCAAATACCACGTAGGGGCTCTCTACGCACGCCTCGCGACAGCTACAGACAAACCTCCCTTTTTCTTTATTGATTTACACAAACACCTTCCCATCCATCCGCTCCCCTGTATATAAACCCACGCACCCGCCCGCTCTTTTTCTCATCTCAAAGTTCGAACTTTCCTCCACTTTTCTCTTGCTTTCTATTAATTAATTTTGTTTGTTAATTACTTGGTTGAGAGAGACAGAGAGAGAGAGATAGAGAGAAAATGCATTATGAGGCGGAGACATCGTGGGGTTATTACGTAACGAGGCAGCAGCAGCAGAGTGCGATGATGGGAGACCCGCTGGAGCGGGTGGCGAGGCTTGCGGCGGAGAGCGCGGTGGTAATATTCAGCATAAGCAGTTGCTGCATGTGCCACGCCGTGAAGAGGCTATTCTGCGGGATGGGTGTGAACCCGACCGTTTACGAGCTGGACCAGGACCCGAGAGGGAAGGAGATGGAGAGGGCCCTCATGAGGCTGCTCGGAAACTCGCCCACCGTTCCGGTGGTGTTCATCGGAGGAAAGCTGGTGGGCGCCATGGACAGAGTCATGGCTTCCCATATCAATGGCACTCTTGTCCCTCTCCTCAAGGAAGCTGGAGCTCTTTGGCTCTGACTCTTCGATCTTGACTCATGATCACTATTATTATTAATAACTGCATTTTGGGCCCATTCTAGTTAGGCTTTTTCTGATCTGTAACTGACAGTCCAATTTCCGCACTTATCAGTTAGTGTTAAGATGTTGGTGGTGACCTTGGAAGTAATTAAATTGAGTAATTAATTGATCCGTTATTGTATATATTTGGAAAGGAAAAAAAAAAAAGTCTAAATTAACTAGAGTCTCTATTTGATGTCTATTGCACAGTTTCTAATCAGTTGGGCTTTAAATTTTAAATTATATATAACAAATAAGAAAATAATTAAATTTTAGAAAGAGTAGGTCATACTCTAAATTTTTTTAACCTAAAAATTTATATGTACTATTATTGATATATTCTGATTAAAATTAATTATTTTTTAAAATTTTAAAGAAATATATATTTTTTTAACTAAAAATTTATATATACAAGTAGTATTTTTCTAGTCTCGGTAGTCCATGTCTTCCCCAGCCCATTAATAGTTTCTTCCCCGTTATACATATACACGGATGGCCTTATAGTTCATTTTTGGGTTCGCTTTTCTCTTCAATGTCTAAATAAGTCATGACATCCATGGAAATTAAAACATGCAACAATGCAATGAACAGTGGGCCCCTAATGAACCAATGGATAAGAATACCACCAAACCTTTGTGTTCGGTAAACTGTCAAATTAGCTCACCACGTCAATTTTTCAGTAGTACTTAAACCGACGAGGCAAAAGATGTTAGAGAAAATAGTTGGAGAAAAGGTTCCCAACTAAGATGATAAAGTTAGAAACGGATTAAGAGAATTGTAAAAGTAAAGAGTAATGTAACAATTGGTAATAATGAGGGTACCTAAATTTTTAAGTTAAATCCTATATTTATAGTAAAATAGTATATAAATAATTAAATTATAATGATTTTGTATCTTTTATATATATATATATATATATATATACTATTGTGCATAACGGTTTAATTTTTTTTTTTTAAATGCCTTTCATTTCATGTTTAATGCCTCTCATTTAATATTAAAAGCATGTGAAAGAAAGAGTATCAGAATAGACAGAATACAACCTTGAGAAGTGTCCAAATATCACATCTGTCTACCAGTTATAAAGAAATAAACTAAATAGGCTAACTATAAAGTAATAAATTCAATATATTTATTATCATTCTGCATTTATGGTTAGAATCACATTAACATAATTTTATCAAATTGTGAGATCTAATTACAGTAATTTACTGATTATTAAATTAACACCGATCACATTTTTATTATGCTTAAAAAGATATCACGCATCTTTAGTTATTTTTGTACCAATACTTTGTTATAATAATCGCAGAGAGCACGCACGGTGCATTTCATAGGTGTTGTCATCGCCTTTGTTCAAATTTGTTGAGAGCTAATGCTATCACCGGGTACTTTTGTGGGTAAATTATTTTAAACTAATAAATTTATAAAAAAAAATATTTTAATTACAATACTGCTACTTTGTTTTCCATAAATTATTGAAATTAAATTTATGTCAAAGAATGTGACACGTTAATTATGTTCACTTATAAATTTTTTATAAGAAATAATTTTTCAAAATTAAAAAAAAGTGCCAAAAGAGCTTTAAAATTATCTATCGAGTTAACTGTATGTAATCCACACCGTTATGTTAAAGTTCGAGAGAAATTATCATATTTTGCTATATGTTAAGTGTTAAAATACTCTTCTCCATTAATTTATAGATTAGTATTTATTTCCTTCGCCGCTTTTTTCTCATATAACAAGACCTTACTATTTTAGTTTCACTTTTTTTTTTATTTTTAATATAAATAATAATTTCAACTCTAATTATTTTACTTAGTTTGAACTAAATTTTTTTATTTTCTTATAATTACTTATGTATATGAGTATAAATAAATATACATACTCATATATGATATATTATTAGTTTAACATTAAAAATATGAAAGACGAAAATATAATGATATCAATCAAAATATCTCTTTACACTTCGTTGATATGGAATAACCATTAATTAGTAAACTATATTTTGCTAAGCATTAAATTAATTAGTAAAATTAGTGTGCAAATCAATTTTCTTGACTGGGATAAAAGTATACGAAGTTGAATTTTTGAACTAATTACCAAAACTATTCATATTTCAGTAAATTAATAATTTTTTTATTGAATTAATTTTCATGACTAAATTATAGATATATAAAATTCAAATTTTAAAACTAGGTATTTAAACTACTCGTGTTTTCGTTTATTAGCAAATCAATTACTAAAATTTATTATTAGATCAATTTTCATGACAAAAATATAGATACATGAGATTCAAATTTTATAATTAATTAGCGGAACTAATGTTTTTTGTTAATTACTAAAATTTATTATTAAATTAATTTTTCATAACTAAAAGATAAATATATAAAATTTTAATTTTAGAATTAAATAACTAAATTACTCATCTCCATTGCAGAATTTTGATTAATATTGTTATATTAATATTAAAAAAAAAGATCATTTTGTGAAAAAGTGAAAAGAGCTAAACAAATAGTAATTTAAAAATACACATACTTAATAGATATCAATTACCACGTTGGACCCCATTTATTTAGTAGGGGTACAATTTATCAATATAATAAAAGGGTATGAGGGGGCTGTTTGGTACAAAAGAAAAAAGAAAATTAAAAAAATATTATTTCGCACTTGTGTGTGACACATGTTACTTTTGTGATTAATTAGGTGCTTGGTAAAGTTAAATTTATAAACGTTGGTAAAAATTAAAAAAAAAATTGATAAAGTTAAGAATTTATTTTGTTGTTGGATTGTGGCCCAAATAGCCTCTAATTAAATATGCTTTGTCTCAAACAATGTTTATATATTTATTTACACTCGTGTAGATAAATAATTATAAAAAATAAAAAAAATTAAATTAATTCAAACTAAGTAAAATAATTGGAGTTGATATATATATATATATATATATATTGGTAAGTGGAGTTGATATTGTTGTTTGAAGAAAAAAAAACTAAAAAGGTATTATTTTATTGGGTAAAAAAAAAGTAAGTAAATGAAAATAAATACAAATTTAAATTGAGAACAATTGATGCTAACAATGTTGTTAAAATTTCGATTTAAATCTTAAAATCTTACGATTTTATGATACTAGAGCAAGAAAAATTTTCGATCTTGTGTAAAATCTTAATTGGGGATAAAATAGATAAAATCTCAATTTTGGAACGTAAAATCAATAAAATCTCGATTTTATAAGCGATTTTATCGATTTTAAAAAATAAGTGATTTTTATGTTTTGTCAAATAAAATAGACTTTTATGGTTTTTATTTTCCCAGTGATATACCACAACTATTTCACTTATTACTTTTTTTGGGGGGGACAATTTTTTTTTATTCTATAACACTATTATTTCTATACTATACTAGTAGTTGATGATCATGTGCATTATTCCAACGTATTGACTACCACAACTTAAATGTAGTAGATATGATGGAAATCAAGTGACCTATAATAAAATATTAGAAATACATTCCAACTTTTACCAAAAAAAAAAAAAATTAAGACAAAATGAAGTCAATATTTTAATTTCAATTATATAAGTTGCACCAAACACTTTTGAATGTGTCAATTATGTAGTTTGGTAAAGAGAATATAGAACCAGATATAGAATTTTTCATAAACTTTATTGAGTACTTGTTTTGTTGATATGAGTAAGTTTTTGTATATAACATTTTCTTGATGCATGGCTTTACTCTCTTCTCTTGTTAACAAATTTTTTTACTTATCAAAAAAAAAAAATGTGCTCTAAATGAAAAATTACAACATAATAGACTATATTTTAATATTATAGATATTAAGTAAAATCTTACGATTTTACGGTTTGATTTTACAATTCGATTTTATGGATCCTCCACGGATTTTATGTAGATTCTCGATTTTAACAATGTTGATGCTAGTGTAAAAATAATATATAATTATTACATGATATCAGGAATTTATGCAATTTATGTGTCAGCATTAATATTAATCTTGACATTAGTTTATTTGTTATTGTGTAATTCATTTTTCCCCAACTGCATTGCGTCACCCTTGATTAGTTTGACTTATGATAACATTAATTATGACATTACACTCCCATGCCTGCCAATTTGGGTAACGAATGGGGACGGCTCTTCTGTTGCATTCGAGTCCTAATTAAAAAGAAAAAAAACAGCTTACATTGATCATCTCTCCAATATATATATATATATATATATGTATATACGTATGTATATTAAGCCTCGCAAAGTCAGAGAGTATTAAACAATATATATATATGTGTGGCTGTTGGTGAGAAGATTAATAAAAATATTTTTCTATCAAATTCATTCTTAGTTTGACTTATGATAACATTAATTATGATATTACGCTTCCATGCCTGCCAATTTGGGTAACGAATGGGGGCGGCTTCTTTTGTTGCATTCGAGTCCTAGTTAAAAGAAAAAAACAGCTTATATTGATCATCTCTGCAATATATATATATATATATAAGTATGATGTATGTATATTAAGCCTTGCGAAGTCAGAGAGTATTAAACAATATATATATGTGTGGCTGTTGGTGAGATGATTAATAAAAATATTTTTCCATCAGTTTCATTCACTTATCTTCCTAACCAGTGCATGTTTTATTCAAGTGAAATGGTTCTTTCACTTGCAAAATATGACAACTCTTCTTCCCCCTCAGCATCCCATGTATCTTGGTTGGCAATGTACCTTTTTGCGTGTAAAAGTTTTATCAAATTTTATAATTTATTTTATACAAAACCAAATAAAAGAATTTTGATAAGATTATTTTAAATAGTGAACAATTAATAGCCAAAGTGTATTTAAGTAGCTAGGAATTTAAAAAAAATAAAAATATATATAAAAGTTAAAAGGACACTAAGGAAGACAACCTTAAGGACAGTGAGGACAAAAATTGAAAAAATTAATTGTGATAAGAGTACACTTTCTAAATAAATAAAGAAAAAAATGATAAAATATATAAATGTAATTTTTTAAGTAAGACACGTATAGATCCGCAAGCATGTAAAGGATCTTATTTTATTTAATACGACAAGTTTACTAAATATATTTAATACGATACCCATTGATGAGTGCAAATGATATATATAAAATTAGGTTCGAGGTTAACTATGAGTTGAAACTTTGTAGGCAGTTTATATTGAGAAATTTTCGAAAATACATTGTAAATTTAATAACATTAAAACTACGAACGAAAGCAAACTAAAAGTTGAATTTTGAGAAGTCCCAAAAAGTAAGTATTTTTGATATCTTGAATCAATTATTTACGCAAATGGAAGGATATATTAAAGATAAAATTCGAGTTGGATAGTTAAAGTAGAGAAGTTTCTTGGGTGTTTGATATGATTGAAGAATACCTAATAATTAAGTTAAAAGAAAATTTTTTAGAACGGTTATAAGATTGACTATACTTTATGATATAGAGTGTTGATCATTAATAAGCAATACTCTTATAATTAGATGAGTGTAACAACAAAGAGAATTATGATAATATAAGAATAGATAGGATAAGAAATTAATTATATTTATTTAAAATTGAGGTAGCAACAAAATTATAAAAAAAAAAAAAGTTGAGATAATATCTCCTGTGATTTGTTCACGGCCAATATAGTCATATGAATACATCAATACAAAAAAAGTTAGTCGATTTAAGTAGTTGGGAACGGTAAAAAGAACAAAAAATAGACTCAAACGAAAACATAACCCGTAATAAAATAAATAGAAAGAGAATTTATCTAGTTGGGATTAAGATTAAATTGAGTTGAATCGGTGACTGAATCAATTTTACCATGCATGAATGCGTGTGCCTATGTGCATATAATATGACACTAAAGTCAGCACTTAACGTATCATCTGATTCTGGAATTCCAAATTATTATAGGGAGTAAAATCTAGCATCCATAAAGGTTCTGCACTTAATGATATTCAAATTAATTGATAATAGTTCTGAACAGGGCCTTCCGGCCACTGCCACATATGAGGAAGGTGTGTCTCCATCTTTAAAGTCAGACCATACATAGTTGGCCCCTCCGTGGGGCATGTTTTAAGTCAAAATATACGTCTGATGTTCTCCATTTTATGGAAGTGGGTTACATGATAACATGGCCGCTCTTATTGTGTATCACATCATTCTACAATGTTACATTACAATTTAATTACAAGTACCTAATATCTACTTATATTAGGTTGTGCTATGTCAACTGCTTAGGGTTGGTTGGGAAGGATTAGTTTTCGCTTCTTATTATTATTATTATTATTTTTTCGATTTTGTTTTCAATTTTTTATTTTATATAATTAAAAATTAATTTTTTCATAATTTTCTTATTTAGAAGTATTTATTTAATAATTATTTTGTGAATATGAATAACATGTTTAAAATTTATCAAACCCAAAAAAAAAAAAATAGATTTTGAGAAAAAACTAAATGAAACAAAAAATAATAATTTAATCCCTCAATTAAATTTTAATTAAAAATAAAATAAAATAATTAAAGCTAATACCTCCCAAACCACCCCTTTATTTGATTTCCTTGAAATGAAGTGAACCAGTCATACGTTGGTGGTGTGTGGTGAGAAAGAGAGGGCCAACCAGGGGAGTACATTAACTGTTTCCACATAGAATACCACCCTACATGGCTAATTAATTAAATGTATACGCGGATATATATGAGAAGAGCTTAGGAAAAACATGACAAGGGCCTTCATATGTCACTTTGATTTGGGGGCTGCAATAGTTGTGTTCTAATAAGATTTTTTTAATTTTTATTTTTATTTTGAAAATAATTTTAATTAAATTAAATTAGAATCATTTGATTAAAAACAATCAAATCTCAACCTATGATTCTTCACCGTAGTCCTGTAGTGAATTTCTTCACTGCAACCTCTAGAATCCCTTTGATTTAATTAGTAGCTAGAAAATATAATTAATGATTAATTCAATCTCCATAAATTTGTTGTTTGGAAAATGAAAAGACAAAATCAGGGCTCAAATACATTCAGGACAAAGTTCAAATGAAAAAAAACGTAACACAAAAATAAGTTTTAATTTTATAATGGGCAGTGCTTGCTTAACTAGCTGCCAGTAAATTTCAAAAAAAAAAAAAAAAAAAATGCTATAGAAGTGATCCAGGGTAAAGATTGTACTCAGATTCTATATTGAAGTTTCTATTTAGTTTTGTATTCATCCAAGAATTATGTTTAGTTATTAACCTTTTTTTTATTTAAGATTAGTTTTAAAATATACCTTTAAATATTTTTTAATTAGAAAACATTATTTCTCTAAGAGTATTTATTTTTAACGTTGTTTATTTTGGCGTATTTCTTTTTCTTATTAATATTATTATTTTTTTTTGGGTATCCAAATTGACGTGAAGTCATTTTTGGTAAATTTTTTATATTTTTCCATAATTTCCTAATTAATATTTATGGCTTGATTAGAATTATAGCATTCAATGTTTTTCTATTTAAATCTATATAAGTCTAAGGACTAGGAAGTTTAATGAAAAATTATATTATTAGAGAAGTTTTCTCTAGTGAATTGTGCTATCCTTTTAAAATAATTATAAAATAAACATAATATTACCCAATTCATCTATTTTACTCTTTTCATTTGTGCACTCCGTTGCATCAAAAAAGTTGTACGTGGGTTTATTACTTTTAGCTAGCTATTTAACTCATTCATTCATTCTTATTCAAATTTCTCATAAAAAGAAACCCATATTCTTGACTATATCATAGCCCATAGACGCACAAGTGCTTGCTTTCCATCCCAGAACGTCATAGGACTTTCCTCTAGCCTGCTGGCTTGCAGTGGGACGGGCTGGTTTTGTGGGTTAGTAAATGTAGAAGTGCTAGTAGCACTTTAGTTAAGTTTCTAATAGTGAAAGTTCAGTGTTTCACTAATCATCAGGTACAATAAGGAAGGACGCGCACGATAAAAAAAGTTGACATGAGAGCAACTCTCTCAAAGTATACTTTAATTTCCATGGTTAGTGGGTTTTCTGTTCTTGGACATTAGCTACAAGTTGACAATCATGGAAGAAATTAACACAACATAAGAAAATTTTGCAACATGGGGATCTAGTTAAGATCTGCTTAAAATCCTGATTATAAAGTATGGATATTTTAAAATTTATATCGTATTTATATTTGACACATGTTAGGGAAATATATTTACAGGATACTTCAAAATATGTACTGGACATATATGCTTATATTTATTATATTAATTTTTTCAAAGATACATATCTTTTAGATAAATTTAAATTTAAATACTTGAAATTTTTAAAATATGATATTTTTATTTCATATTTTATTTTATTTTGTGTTTCAAATTTGTTTTATTATGAATGTTATAATTATATGTATATTAATATATATTTTATATATCAACGTAATTTTATTGCAAATACTGTAGTTATATATATAACTAGTATATTTTAATTTATTTTTTATTTTACTGTATCTCCACTGTGTATATATTTTTATTTTCTTTAAATCCTTATATTCCTCTCTCTATCCCGAATCTGTATGTGTCAATTTTTGTACAGGATCCTGTAATTTTTCCACCCAGTAATATATATATATATATATATATATCCGTTTTCCACCCACTAATAAGACAATTCAGAGAAACTAGCCTCTTTATGTCATTGTTGGCTAGGATAAACAAGAAAAAAAAAATTAACCATTAAATATGATCCCGTTTGGAGTGATAGAAAATTTTTCAAATGATAAAAGTTACTGAAAAATTTTAAAAATTATTTATTTTTTATTTTACTATAAGAATGATATAAAATTATAACTTATCTCATTTTATTTTATTTTTTATCATTTCAGACACGCCTATGCTGTGATGTGGACAAATAGGGATTATAATCTAACTTGAGGAATGAATTATCCTCCTCACGAGGCTTTATATAAAGATAGATCAGCTACTTCCATCTGTGCTCATCTTAAACCACCCCGGCCCATAGAATCAATTCCTGAGAACTTATCCTATGGGGTTTCCCTGTTTCTTTCCCCTTTCTGTCGTTCACTTCTAGATCGATCTCAAGCTCTTTAATTACTCCTTTGCTCATCATCTCCTATATATATGTATCGTACCTAAAGCTAGCCTCACTTTGTATTATTCATTCATATTTTCTCGTTTCATTTCTTGGGGTTGACTTGTTTTGAATGATAGATCATTTCATCAGCTCTGATAATTCCAATTTTTATCAAAATATGAGTAACGACATGAGGCCAAGGATGAAAGTCATGTTTCATTTGGTTTATGACAGGGGTTGACTCAAATCAAACCCATTATTTTCTAGCCATTTCTCAAGTTTACTTAACCAGTTATCGATCGATCTAACCTCCTTGTGAATTATTAATGGCGGAGGGAGGTGTTGTGTGTGGTTTTTAAGCTCAACATCCATCTACTTATCTTTTATCTCTTATTTTTATATCTATTAATTGATTCTCTTTTTACGGTACATACAGTCCTTCCTTTCTAACTTGCCTACATATATATATATATATATATATGGATATGGATATGAATATTAATGGCAAGGCAAAGAAAGGGCTGATCATCAAGACTTGGGAGCGTTGCAAGAGCCCATCAAGAATCCGGCGAGCTTTGATGATGAGAATCCGATCATCAAGGCCTCAGTCCGGCGCTGCTTCGCCTGAGGAGGAAAAGCGCGGTCAGAAGAAAGGCCGCGTGGCGCCGGAAGGATGCTTCTCGGTGTACGTGGGGCCCCAGAAGCAAAGGTTCGTGATCAAGACTGAATATGCGAACCACCCGCTCTTCAAGATTCTACTCGAAGAAGCCGAGTTGGAATATGGGTTCAACAGTGAAGGCCCTCTTGCCCTCCCATGCAACGTTGATCTTTTTTACAAGGTCTTGGTGGAAATGGACGGCTCGGATGATGATGATGAGATTCATCGAAGAGGGTGTGGTTTTCCCAGGAGCCCCAGCTCGTATCGCCAACTCAGTTCATCTAGATCTAGGTTGGTTTCCATGAATAATAATTCCTAATCATAAATATTAAAGCCCGTGATTGGATGTGTATTTCCTCTGTAGTTTGTGAATTAATTATGGATGGTTGATGTTTGTATCTATGGTTCTCGAGTTTTTTTTTTTTTTTTTTTTTTTCTAATTTTAGGAAATTTTAGATATGGGATCGATGGTTGATTGATCATATCATTTCAACCAATCATGCAATTTATAATTATTTGTACTCTTTTTATCTGTACTACTGGTGTTATATATATAGAGAAGGGTTGCCTACTAATCTCATCCACCTTACCACAAATATATATATGTATATATTTCTCAATTTCTTCTTTGTATAGAAATTAAGCTAGCGGGGTACCAACTAAATAAGATTATCAGTGAGGGGAGCAAAAAAATTTCATACATATAATATATATATATATATATATATATATATATAGTAAGAAATTAATGAATTAAGGATAATTCAAATTGGCCAGCTACATTATCACTCTCAATTGACATAATGAATTTACTTGGGTATGCATCACCTATAATATGGATATTTTTCTGAGTGTAAATTGAGACCAGATTTTAAGAAGAAATAGAATTTGCCCTAATATTGTATTTCTTGAAATTTTCGAAACTACTATGAGATCAAACAGACAGCATATATATAAATAATATATGTAAACACAATTACAAGATGGGTTTTTTTTTTTTTTATTTTATAACCATGTAAACAAAGACATCAATTGATCTTAGCCAGCAGACTCTGCTGTACTGGCTTAATTTCGGTGTTTCACAGCTTATCTTAATGCAAAATGCACACACTTAGAGGTGTGTGTGTGTGTGTGTGTGTGTACAGAGTTTCAATTTTGCATGCCTCACTAAGGCCTAAGAAGATAGCAGCCAAAAGGTAGTTGGTACGTTGCTCTCAGTTTACGTGTCAATTCTATTAATTTTTTAAAACTCGACCATTTGCATGACAACAATTAACTAATTGCCTCTACTTTTGTTTTTATTGTTTATAAAATGATTATATTTATCGCTTTCTCTCTGGTTTACTAATCACTTAATTTTTCAAATAAATCATCATGAATTTAATTTGATACTGATCACATCATCGTAACTAAAATGTTACAAGAAGTATTTGGCTGTCAAACTTTCCTAGTGATAATTAATAATCAGGGTCGGCACCACATTATAGCTGCTGGAGTTAACTATTATAACTGGTGAGGTTAGTTGACTCTATTAGCCAATAAAAAATTTTTAAAATTATTTTCTTATATTTAAAATATTTTGATAACTTTGACTCCTTTAATTTTTTTTTTTTAAACCCATCAAAACAACCTTAAACTATATTGGCACAGGCGATTAATGGATGAATGACTGTTTAGCAACATGAAAATTGAGAAGGATGTGTTTCATACTATTGATAATGAGGTTACTGTGCAAAAATTTCAAAATATGAAGGCTCATCGAACACAATTGTAAACGTACTAATGTTCACATATTTTTGTTGGAAACATTAATATCAATTCATTAAAATGTTTATTTTACTTACTTTTTTATATAATCATTATTTAAATTTTTACATGACCCCATCGTCTAAAATTTTTAAGGTCATCACTGTTAATAATTGAAATTTATTCAAATATTTATTACCAACTAATCAACTGAGAAAACCTTGTTAATTATATATATATAATATATCAATAGATATATCAATTTATATCGTGCAACGCTTGTTTCTAAGACAATGCCAACCATATAAACATTGTTATTAATTAATTTCATTGCCAGTTGCCACTGGTGAATGTGGGAATTGGTCGGCACTGTATCAAATCAGTTTTTGGAATAGTTTTATCACTAGTCAAATATTGGATATAGCCCGAAATTTCTCGTCTGTGGTGTAAATTTTCTTCCTGATCAGAATGCTGTCCTTTCAAATAATGCCAACATATACAAACAATTTCAAATTCAACCTCGCCATGACGAAAAGCACTGAATCATCGTATGAACTGTTGTCACTTACACTACCTAGCCACTATGCTGAATCGGCCGCACGCGTACGCGGATTCCGAATTTTTAATTAGCAAAATAATTAGTGACAATCAATTAATGAAAGATACATTTAGAGTAACAAAAAGTGAGATAAAGTAAAATAATTTAAAATATGTTCTGAATTCGTAATTCGTGTATTGAGATAAAAAATGAATAACTTTTAGAGATCTTCAGAGACTTATAAAGCGTCAAACCCACTTGAAGAGAAACAGAGATAATTTAATAAAAAAATTAGTTTTTCAAAGAAAATTATAATAATGTAATAAAAGTTGTAAAAATAATTTTAAAAATATTTAAACTTATTTTAATTATTACTCCTTGTGCATATCCATTACTGTATTACAATGAGGATAAAATAGGTGAGAAATTTTTATACAATCACTACAACAAAATGAATTAAAAGCAACGCCTAATTTTTCACAATTGTTAATAATCGTTAAAACAAATACTTTTTTTCAACGCTTAAAGTTAATCGTGAAAAAAAATACTTGACATTACCTTTTTATTTCCACATAAGATGACCGTGGAAAAGAATAACTTAAAACAATATTTTTGTATTAGCGCCAAAATTTTGGTGCTAAATTTTTAAGTAATTTCAACGGCAAGTGAACAAAATCTTGTTGAAATTTGGTAAAAATATTTCTACAGCTTAACGGCGTTGAAAATAATATTATAGCTTCGTTTGGTGTAATAAAAAACATGATAAATTAATAAAATGTGATTTTGAATTAATTTTGGTGCCTTTTTTGTATCTGAATAGTAGTAAACTGTGGGAACGGTTGTCCCAAAACCGTTCCCACAAGTTCAAA
This sequence comes from Vitellaria paradoxa, assembly GCA_019916065.1. Classification (NCBI taxonomy): domain Eukaryota; kingdom Viridiplantae; phylum Streptophyta; class Magnoliopsida; order Ericales; family Sapotaceae; genus Vitellaria; species Vitellaria paradoxa. The sequence goes on from CM034233.1 coordinate 14,316,812, forward strand.
AAATCCACACTCAATGTTTTGTTTTACATATGTATAGCATCAAAACCGTGAGAACGGTTTTTCAAATATGTTCCCATGGATCACAAAAAATAACGACAATAGTACTCGTTTGAAAACTTTCGACTCGAAGAATATGATTATTAAAAAATTTACGTATTCAGTTAACCGTTTTTTCCGAATTTTTTATTTTTTTAGCTAAATATTAAAATTTTTTAAAATTAGTAATGGCGAAAATTTGAGTGATTATAGAAGTTGTTGGAGACTTATAGTGATTTATTTTGTTTGTTGAAAATCCAAACGCACACTATATTTCAACGCTTAAAGTTAATCGTGAAAAAAGTACTTGACATTATTTACACATAAAGGTGATTGTGGAAAATAATGTGTTGAAAAAATGATTTCACATTAGTACCAAAATTTTAGCGCTAAAATTTTAAGCAATCTCAATAGTGAGTGAAAAAATCTTTGTTGAAAATTAGTAAAAATATTGCTACGACCTGAAGGCATTAAAAATAATATTATATTTCAACTCTAAATTAATCGTTGAATAAAATATTTGTTTAATTAACGGACCAAACCCGTGAATAATACTAAACCCATAAAAAAATTAAAACTTACACACAGAATCTACGCACAAAACCCTACGTACTATCTTTCTAACCTCCTCTTCTTTGTGCCTTCTCAACTTCTTCATAGATTTCCTTCTCTCATCTTCATCTTAACTTGGATCTTCATAGATTTTTTTCTCTCATCTTCAGAAAAGTATATTTCTCTTAATATTATATTATATCGAAATTATAAATTTAGATTATCAATTTCTAATACTATTAACACATTCTTAAAATTTAGGATTTTAGAGTACTGAAAAAAGGATTTTTTTTCTTGTTTGATTTCAAATCAAGATCAGCCAATGGTCATCGATTTCAGATATTTTTTAGATATATATATATATATATATATGTATGTATTGGTTACATTAGAATTAAATATTATTTTGTAATTAATTAATTTATTTTTTTTGTTTATTTCTTCCGTTGATTCATAAAGCAAAGACTGATTTTTTTTTTTTTTTGTAACAAAAAGCTGTGAAATGATCGTCATGTTCTTTGTTTTAATTGTTTATTTTTCTCCCATTCCGTTCCTTTGAAGGAATGGGTCGCACAGTTTCCTCGCGAAAGCAAATGTGTAGCTCCGGTGGCCTCTCTCTCGAGGCTTCGCTGCTCCTAGGTTGTCTCCTCCTTCCTCGATCTTAATTTTTGGGGAGGTTTAGCTCAATTTCCATATAATTACAATATAATCCTATATGCCTCTAGGTTGCATACGGATTTGAAATGATGACTTCTGTTCTTTTTTTCTAATTTTATTTTTTGTTTATTTTTTTCCTTTAATTCACATAGCAGAGATGGATACTTTTTTTTTATTTAAAGGAGAGCAGATTTGTTTACCATTTTTTTTAAGCCGAGTAAACAAAACTATTTCTAAAAGTTTGCAATTTTTTAAAAATTAAAAGCTGCACTAGATGACTTTTGTTTTTTTACTTTTGTTTTTTGTTTATTATTTTTCCCCTTTGATTTACATAGCAGAGACGGACACTTTTTTTTTTTAGTGGAGAGCAGATTTGTTAACCATTTTTTTTAAGCTGACTAAACTAAACTATTTCTAAAAATTGAAATTTTTTAAAAATTAAAAGCTGCATTGGATGACTTTTTTTTATTTTTTTTATTTGTTTTTTTTCCTTTGATTCGCATAGCAGAGACGGACAATTTTTTTTTTTTTAATAAAGAGTAGATTTGTTAACTTTTTTTTTTTTAAAGCCGAGTAAACCAAACTATCTCTAAAAGTTGGAATTGCCGAGTAAACCAAACTATTTCTAAAAGTTGGAATTTTTTAAAAATTAAAAGCTACATTGGATGACTTCTATTTTTTCTTTTTTAATTTTGTTTTGGTTTTTTTTGTCCTTTGATTCACATACAAAGACGAACACTTTTTCTTTTTCTTTTTTTTTTTTTTTTAACGGAGAGCAGATTTGTTAACCATTTTTTTTTAAGCCAAGTAAACCAAACTATTTCTAAAATCTGGAATTTTTTAAAAATTAAAAGCTGCACTAGATGACTTCTGTTTTTTTTTTTCCTTTGATTTACATAGTAAAGACAGACACTTTTTTTTTTTACCTATGAGATTGTAGTTATTTACTCAATTATAATTCTTTCTATTATTATTCATTCGTAGGAAGAGAAGAGGAGAAAAGAAATTAGTCAGATGGAGTTTTGGGACATCGCTCACACAAGAAGCAATAGACAAATAATAAATCAAGAATCTCAAGAAAAACTTGTAAATAGTTTTTTTTTTTTTTTTTTCATAGGGCTTGTATTCCCTAAAATACAAAAACATTTATAAGTTCAGTTTTTATAATTTAAATGCATAAAATCTAATGAGATTTAGTAATTTAGGATGATCTTAAGAGACTTGCAAATGAAGTGAACGAAGGTTCTTTGCAAATGACTGAAGATGAGATATTTGTGAAGTATTTGGACTTGAACAACATGGACAAGTTCTTGGATATGGGGATGATGCAACCCTAGCCAATATATAGGGCACTAAATCTACAATTGTCAATGATCTTCAGGCTGAATTTTAAGAAGAGAAAGCAAAAAGAAAGACATTAGAAAAGAAAATGGAAAGGGTTGAAGGGATGTTAGCACAATTAATGAGGTCAAGACCACATGCCTTTCAAATTGAAAGTAATAATTCAACCTCTATCAATGAATCAAATTTGGTAAGTTCATCACAAACTTTAATTCTTATATTAATTAATTTTTTGCTAGTTAATTTTTGTTTGTTATGTTCAAAACCAATAACTTAGATGTTTTTGCAACAATGTACATGGGCATAATTTTATATATGAATGAAAAGCTAAGAATATGCTTATATATGAATGAAAAGCTTATGTCTTAATTTATTTGTTTTGTAGAATGGAGATAAAGGAATTGCAGACTTTGAAAATGAAGACGAGTAATCATAATAGTTTAATTATCATGTCTTTTTTGGTGAACTAAGTAAAATATTATTTTGGAACAAGTTTAGAAATGGTACAATGGACTAGTTTGGAGCTCTTTCAATTTTATTTTATTTTATTTTATTTTTTGGCAAATTTGGTTAGTAAAATGTTTGATGATCTATTGGAAGATGCTATTCGCTGTTTATTATTGCTATATTTATGAATTGTAATCAACTAGCTATTGAAGATAGATTCTGCTTTAGTGGTGTTGATTTGAATAAGAAAAATTCTTCTGTTGCATAGGTGAAATGCTTGACACGCGATGCTCTTTACATCTAGGATGAGTTATTTGGCTGATGGTAGCTTGGCTATTACTTGGTTTAACATTTGTTGATTATAAGTATTGTATGGTTTAGTATGTACTAAGCTTTGTGCTAGTGACCGTTTTAGAATATTATGGTGAATAACCATTTGTTCTTGCAGTCAGTCAATTTAAAAAAAATAATAAGATTTTTTTATATTATAATTAGAATATTTTTAAAATTAAGGATATTTTTAATATTATAATTATAATATTTGAAAAGATAGAATAATATTTTCAATGATTACTATTGTAGAAAAAAAGAAATATTATTAACGGCATTCCTCGTAAAAAAATTACAAAATTCGTAGCAAAAACTGGCCGTCGAAACAAAAAAGTAAGCAAATAAAGGTTAGTATTGATTGCTATAATCGTTGAAAATAGACGCATTTTTCAACGGCCTTACTCGTAAAAAAATAATAAATTTTGTAGTAAAAATTGGTTGTCGAGAGCAAAAAGTCAACAAATAAAGGTTAGTATTGACGATCGTACTTGTTGAAAATAGAAATCTTTTTCAATGTCCATTGTTAGAATAAAAGAAAAAAAAAGAATTATGTATTAATATTGATCATCAATATTGTACAACAAAACCCTATATTTATAGGGTGAATAAGAAATCTAAACTTAATAGAATTATGACTAATTTAAGATATCTAATTTATGATACGTATCAATTTAGAATATATATATATATATAGGAATATTCTAGAAATAATCTAACACTCCTCGGTAAACTCAAGGAGGTATAGGAGAGACCAACTTGAGTTTGGAAACCAATTCATGAAATCGTCTAAGAGGAAGAGGTTTGGGAAATAAATCAGCAGTTTGAGTAGTAGAGTTCATATGAAAGTGCGTTGAAGGAGGCACAGAGAACTGCGTTGAAAGGTTGAAGGCGCATGAAAATGCATTGAAGGATGCGCGGAGAAGCACGTTGAAAGGTCGAAGGTACACGGAAGCGCGTTGAAGGAGTCGCAGAGAAATGCGTTGAGAGGTTGAAGACGTAGACTTTTTTTTTTATTTTACGGATGATTTAGGAACAAAATCTGCAGTTACGGCGGAGGAGAAACAAATTCGAAAAATACGGTTAATGAGAAACTGCGTTTTCAAACAGCGGTTACGGAGGTTCGGCTGCAGAAGAAAATCGCGATTTGAGATCGTGGTTCTTGATAAACCGCGCTATGGAATCGCGGGTTTTCTTATCTCTCATCTACATAAGAAGAAAACCCCAACATCTCTCGTCTGGAGAAGAAATGCGCGTTTTTTTTTTCGCTCGAAATGTCTCTCCCCAGCTCAAGAAGTCTCTCCCCAAAGCAGGAACCAGTCATCTGAAATCGCAAACAAAGAAGAACTACAATTTGAGATCACCTCGATTTGGGATCACCTGGAATATATTGTTAGCTGAAGTTGCCCTATACAAAGCAAATAAAAAACTCTTAACATTCAATTAAAAATAGATGTACAGCAGATGATTTTGAAGTAGGAAATAGAATTTAACTTTACCACTCTAAGACACAGCCATGCGTTTCCAAATTCAATGCTGCCCCAAACTTAGGATGTCATTCAACTGAAAAGCAAAGAAACCGCAATTACACAGAACCAAAGAAAGACCGAAAGAAGCCGCACATACGGAAGACACAAAATTCCTGAATAACTTAGGGGTGAGCGATTCATAAAAATAGGTGAGCATAAAAGGTGGAAGGCAGAAGCGTACTTCATCGTGGACGGGAGCAAAACAAGGAAGAAACGCGCTTTCATGCCACGGTTCTTCAACTCCAGGTCAACCCGCGGTGTAGCGGCAACAATAATCGCGCTCCCAAACCGCGGTTCTGAAATCCCAAGCCAGGAAGAACCGCGCTTTCATGCCGCGAGTCTTGCAGTTGATCTCAAAATTGCAGTGTAGGCGCAACAATCGCGCTCGCAAACCGCGGTTTCTGCTTAACAATAATCAGAAAAGTCGCGCTCCCATACCGCGGTTTCTCATTAACTGTATTTTTCGAAATACTTTCTCCCCAGCAGCAATTGTAGAAATACTTCCTCAACCATCTGTAGAACAAAAAACAGAGGCACGTTGAAGGAGGCGCGGAGAGGCGCGTTGAAGGTGCATGAAAGCGCGTTGAATGCATGGGAAAGCGCATTGAAAGGTTGACGACGCACGGAAGCGCGTTGAAGGAGGCGCGGAGAAGCGCGTTGAGAGGTTGAAGGTGCATGGAGGTGCGATGAAGGAGGCGCGAAGAGGCGTGTTGAAGGCTCATGGAAGCGTGTTGAAGGCGCATAGAGGGGTGTTGAAGGAGGCGCAGAAGAGCGCGTTGAAGGCGCATAGAAGCACCTTGAAAGGGGTGCGTTGAAGGCGCATGGAAATACGTTGAAGGGGGCTAGAAGCAGCGCATTGAAGGTGCACGGAAGTGCATTGAAGGGGGCATGGAAAAGCGCGTTGAAAGGGGCGCGGAGAAGGCTGTTGAAGGCGCATAAAAGCGCGTTGAAATAGGCCCGAAAGCAGAGGTGACGCCAGGAAGGGCAACACTAGCGGCCAATGATGTGGTTGTTATATGCCTAGTCTACCTAGGATAAAAAATCTTGAGCTCTGATACCATGTTAGAATAAAAGAAGAAGAAAGAATTATGTATTAACATTGATCATCAATATTGTACAACGAAACTTTATATTTATAGGGTAAATAAGAAATCTAAACTTAATAGGATTATGACCAATTTAAAATATCTAATTTAGAATACATATCAATTTAGGATATATATATATATATATGTGTGTGTGTGTGTGTGTGTGTGTGTGTGTGTGTGTGTGTGTGTGTAGGAATATTCTAGAAATAATCTAACATTCATAATTGTGGAAATAGGCATGTTATTTTCAACGTCCGATGACCGTGAAAATTTGTCTTTTTTTTACGGATTCAATTTCAACACCTATCGACGGTCATTAAACCGTAAAAAATACATTTTTCAATGATTTTTTTTTTGTATTTTCTATAATTCTAATAGTTAAAAATAAACTACTTTGTTGTAGTGAATTAAAAAATAACCAGGGATTAAATATAATCATAAGTGGGTGTCCCCACAAGCAAACATGCGAGGGCATTGAAGACAAATATATTTTTTTTAATTTTGTTGTGCTATGTATAAATTACCATAGAAACAGCAAATTAAGGAGGTATGCTAGGTTTTTTTTTTTTTTTTTTTTGAGTTTTTGCAATATTCCACTGAATTATTAAAAAAAAAAATTGAGATGACAATGGCTAATGAAGACGTCAATCATGTCCAGCTAGATTTTGCAAAGCCCTGTGTGTGGATAAGTTTGGAAACTCAATTATTGTACATACATGTACTATAGCCGAGACTTTGTTGAAATGAAAGTGACCCATCGACTGAGATCAACTTGGTTGTGGTGTTTACATTGCTATATTAGTGGTTTAAGTAACTACACATCCATTCTTTAAGCCTTGTCAACAAATCAATAAATATTTACTTATCCCTTACTCTTAAAAATTGATATTCTGTTGATAAAATTAATGAATTAAATGCTAATAAAATCCATACAAAAAAAAATGTAATTTTTTTTTTCGGCCATGAACAAAATTATCCCAAAAAGTACTAAAAATTAAGTGGTCACATAGCGATCATAATATTATTATCTTATTTATAAGAATGTTTTCCTCAAGATTCGAACATTTGCCCATGTGTAGAAGTTTGGTGTTTTGATCACTAAACCAAACTTGTTTATAAATAATATTTCGAACATTACGTATGTTGCATTGAGAATAACTTTTAGTGATAAAATACAAATAATTTCATATTAGTGCCAACACAATTGTCAGAATTATGTGCTTTTACTTTTTGTAAGTAACAAGTTTACTCGTTAAAAATGTACAACAGAGAGAAGAAACAAGTTTCACCGTTAAAAGCAAATTATAAGCAACGAAATATATCTCCTTGTTAAAGGTTAAAGGTTTAGTCGCTAAAAGCTTAATTTTTATTAAAAGGGAAAAAAAAAAACTAAATACTTAAAATTCCCAAATTAAAAAAATGAAAAAAAAAAGTAGAAATACTCAAATAAATAATAATTTAAAATTCTCACTACCCCTAAATAGTAAATGGAGCCTTATTCTTTTTTTTTTTTTTTTATAACTCAAGGTGTTTTTATAACTCAAGGTGTTTGGACTAGTTTATACACACGTCAACTAATTTTTAGTATCCCAAATAATCGAATAAGCCTCTAATAATTTTGAGAAAACTCGAATTAATGACCATTTGATGAAATTCAATGCCTAACAAGTTAATCTTCAAGATTAAAATAAACTTTACTCTCTTCACATGAGTGTTATTTTATCCTAATATCCTAATAAATTTGTAGAATATATATATTAGTATAAAGTATTTATTTTATTGTCTCATATTAATATTTATTAATTAAATTTTATTAAAATTACAAATAGAAGTGTAAAAAAATAAATATATTATTACAAATCGACAGTTTAACAAGGGTGTTTGGGAGATGTAAAAATACTACTAAGCTACGAACGTGTAGAAATCTTTTTATATCACAAGTGTGAGTAATTACGTATGAAAATTACTTGTGATGAAGTAATATTTTGCCCATAATTATTACATTTTAGAAACAATTTTTTTGAATGGATTGCGGTAAATAAATTATCACTGGGGACAAGTTTTGTATTGAATTAATTCATATATTAACATAAAATAATAAAATATTGGGCGCATATATATACATATTATGTAGCTATATAGAAAATTTAAATATTTGATAATATTTTAACATTATTAAAAATTAAAAAAGGTGAATACATATAAGCTTCAATCCATTAAAAGAATCGGGTTTATACGTCCAAATAAAAAATACGGAATTTAAATTAAAATTATTGTTATAATAACCCAACCATTTTGTAAGTTTTAATTTGTTGTTGTCACGTGTCTTGTAAAATTAAAAAAAAATTATTTAAGAAACCCAATTTTTTGTAAACTTAATTAATAAAAATTAAATATATAAACTAATTTGGCCAATACATATTTAATTTTTTTTTATATATATTGCCAGTCCTTATAGAATAAGACTTAGGCTGCGTATGTGAAAGAAAAAAAAAAGTTAATTCTTATTTTTCTCTCTTTAAAAAAAATAACTTTTTAATAGTTGTCTTTTTAACTTTTTGTTAATTTGATATTTTTATTCTTCAAAATTTAAAAAAATTTAATATGTAAAAAAAATAAATTTAGTTATTAAAAAATCAAAAAATTAGTGACTAGTAACTCAATTATCAAGTTTTTTATTTTTTATTTTTTATCCAACAAAACACTTAGTTTGAAAAGAAAAAAAAAATCTAACGTTTGAATTAGTTGTTGGATGGCTAAAAAGTTGGTTTTTTGTTTTTGAAAAGACAAAAAGGGGGGGGGGGCTAGCTAACAAATAAAAAATTAATTTCTTTAATTTAATATTTTGTTTTTCGTAATTTAAAAAAAGTTTGAAATATAAGAATAAATTTAATTATTTAAAGAAAATTAAAAAACTGCCCACTCAGAACCTGCGGAGGTACCATAGTCACTAAACGTAGCCTAATTCCTCGACAAAATTTTAATTTTGCCAATGAGGCGCACGTGGCAGTCTTGCTCAACGAACGAACCGCGGCGCGACAATAGACGTAGAGGGATCTAGGGTCATCTAGAATCTCTCTTTTTTTTTTTTTTTGGTAGTTAACTAGAATCTCTCTTTAGTTAAAACAAATTACTTTTTTTTTTTTCTTCTTTTTCAAACTCATCCTTAATAAACCAAGCCTAATTTCTTGAGAAAGAGAAAACTGGCATAGCCTGATATTAATTAGGGATGGTTGAATTAAATTTTAACAATTTAAATATATTTGTATTATTTTAATTCCAAAAAATATTAATACATGACAATTGTTAAATTTTAATTTAACAAAATCATTTAATAATTTTCAAACTGTCCTACCATAGTTATGTTAGTTCCCACCAAATCCAATTCTTTAATAGGTTTTTCACCAATGCAGCGCACGTGGCAGCCTTGCTCAACGAACGAAGCGCGGCGCGGCAATAGATACAGAGTGATCGGGAGTATTCTAGAATCCCTCATTCAGATTCTCTGAAAATATCTCCAACCCTGAAACTTCTGGAGCTTTCTTTGCTATCCCTCCTGCTCCCTTCCTGCGGTATCTCTTTCCTATAAATATCTCCGTGAAAAATCTTCAAGGCACAAAATTAATCGAATCGAATCGAATCGAATCAAATCGCTACAGTTGAGAGACATTCAGATTGTTCATATGATGGATGGTCCATTCTTCAGAAGCTATTGGAATCAACCTTCGCGACCTCGCCGCTCGCCGTCTGTCAAAGGAATACCTGTGCAGCCCGCTCAGCGAAATGCTCCAACGGCTACGACATCGTCCCCGAAGGTCGTTTCGATTCCGGTGCACTTCGTCGGGTCGGAGGAGACCAGATCGGCGTCTGCGTTGAAGATTCAGAAAGTTTTTAGGGGATTTTTGGTGAGGAAGAGCGTGAAGAGGATTGCCTCAATCAAGCGCGAAGTCGACGAGGTGGAGCGGAGGATTTCGCAGCGGGAGACTGTTGAGTTATTGCGGGGGGATGCCAGGGAGCGGCTGAGGGTGAATGAGACGCTGATGGCTCTGCTCTTCAAGTTGGATTCTGTTCTCGGAGTCGATGCCAGCGTCAGGGATTGCAGGAAGGCCGTCATCAAGAAGGCGATTGCGATGCAAGAGAGAGTCGACGACATTGTTGCCGGCAATCATGAGGCAAATACTGTTGAAACTACGGATAAGTCTGATGTTCGCGCCGAAGCTGCCGATGAAACCGCAAAAATGAAAAATTCGATCGAATCTCGGGTTGATTCAATTAATCAATCCCTACAAATTGAAGGTAAATCTTCTGGCGTCGAAGATCAAGCTAATGTTTCAACCAATTGTGATCAAGTCTCACAAATTGAGGTAACAGTCGACGTTGATAGCAGTGGTGTAGCTGATTCTGGGAATGGCGTGGAGCAATTCCGGTCACAAGAAGTTGAGGCACCGGCTGTTTGTGATGCAGTTGATGTGATAAATGACCACAATCGTTCAGAAAATGTAGCTGTGTGTTGTCCTGATGCTCCTGCACCTGTCTCAACTGAATGCGAGGCAATGTCTGAAACGGAAGATGATGGATTAGTAGAGTCTGCTCCTGAAATATGTGACAACAAGGATTTTACTGAAGTTGGAGTAGACTCTGAGGTGAAGGTGGATAACGAAACTTGGGTTGTGAAGCATACGGTTGATGATAAAAATGTTACTTTGCCAGTGAATGAATGCATAGAAGGGAGCCTGGAGACAAATCCAACGGAGCACTCTGATAATCCTATGAATTTTATTGAAGCAGATGATGAGCATACGTCATTGAGTCAGCATGATGGGCTAAAAGCAGAGAGAGCTGAATGTACAGAGGGAAGCCTAAAAGATTGTGAGGTGGCAAGAGGTAAAGAGGACGACAAGCGCAGCAGTGAACTTCTGGAGAGGATGATGGAGGACAATGAGAAGATGATGAGTATGATGACTCAGCTCTTTGAGAGAAACGAGATGCAAAGTAGGATGTTGAGCTCACTGACACAGAGGGTTGAGCAACTGGAGAAGGCTTTCATCTGTGATTGGCTGAGAAGGAAGAAGAAGAGGAGGAATGCTGTTGGAACAGAAGATGACTCGGAATCATCCCCAGATCAGAAGAAATGTGGAAAGAGATAATCTGTTGTGCAATTGCGAATTGCTACATGTGTAGTTAGGTTTGGTATTGGTGTTTCCTCTAATCGATAAGATGTGTCAAGTGTTACAGTTCGAATTCCTGAATAAAAAGAGTCAGATATGTTTTCATGGGTTCAACTAAATTTCCTTTCTTTGACCTTTTTTTTTTTTGCTGGTTTGAATTGCCCTACTTGATTATATTTTCTTCTTATTAAATTTTCCATTTGAGGCATTTGTTGGATGCAATAAAGCCCCCTGAGAAGGGCACTAATCGAAGCCGAGACCACATTTGAGTTCATGCCGTCAAAAGATTTTTTTTATATCAAGTAAAAGGGCATAGGGGATCAAAGAGACTTGCTAGGCATTAGTTCACGCCTTTTTGGTTGGCTGTTCTTCAAAGTTAAGCAAAAGTAGTTGTTATCAATCTGCAGTTAAGTGGTCATTTTTTGCAAACAGAATTTAATTTATTGCTAGCACATCAGTGTCTGGTAGTCTTTTACCTTGATTTATCTTCCTTTTCTTCTTCTGTTTTGCATCTTTTATTATTGCTTGGCAGTTGTACTGAGCAAGCCTCCCGCTTTTGTTTCTTCTTTTGTTGTTTTGCATCTTTGATTGTGTGTCTTTGACTGGACGTTCAATTGAACAAGCCTAGCACTCAACTGGGAAATAAACCAATCTTGCCAACTTCCCTCAGGTAATACTTCCCGATGATGGGAGCAAATACAAATCATATCACCTCGGCTTGTGAGGCGACTGAGGTTTGGAATTGCGAGTCCATTGCACCCCTCTTTAGCCCTCCAGTCTCCCGTCCCCCCCCCCCCCCGGGGGGCGCCGCGGGAAATCTCTGTTTTTTTATCTGTCAAAGGAGCTGCTAAGTCTCATTTTGGAGTTATAAGCTTGGGTAATTGGCCCTTCCGTGCCATATGAAATTACCTTGAGGTACCAATGATTGTATTACATCTAGATGTGGTGTGGCCAATGTTCAACCATCTATTCCTTTAATACTCCTTTCGGAATTTTTTTTTTTTTCCAAATAGCTTTATTGGTTCCCTTGCTAAGAACTCAAAATGCGGCGAAGTAAGGTCATCAATCATCAAAACTCTAGACTCTTATGTGTCAAATGGGCCTTTGCAATAGTTTTCCTTTTCAACCTTGTTATGGTTGGGCTTTTTGTATGACAAAACTTTAGCTCTTTGTAAATTCTGGGCTTAGGCTTAGTTCAGGACTTTGAAAAAATTTTAAAAAATTTAAAATTTGGCATAAAAGTTGAAAATTTTTAAAGTTTTTTTTTTTTTTTTTAATTTAGAGCTCCAAATAAAGTTAAAAAGCAACATTTCAACTAAAAAAAAAAATCTCTCTTTTACAGCTCGCATCCGTGGATGTCCCAACGATACAGTGACAAAGATTTACTAGTACCCTATTTGGTAACGTTTTTATTTTCTATTTACATTCTTAAAATTTTGTAAACTCATAAGAGAAACATGTTTGATAAACTTGTTTTCGTTTTTTTGTTTTCAAAAAAAATGAAAACATAAACAGAAAAACGTAAATAAAAAAAAGGTATTTTCACTCTGATTTTTTTTCTGTTGCCGATATTTTGTCAATTTTAAAACCTTACCTATTTATGTTACATTACATAAAAATAAATTATTTTATAAGTTATTTTAATAAATAATATAATTAAATTCAATAAATTAAATTAATTATATAAATTAATATAAATTATTTTTAATAAATAATAAAATTAATTTAATTTAATTTAATTTAATAATTAATTATTACTAAATTATCTAAAATAAATATCATAATTAATTTATTTAATTTAATAATTAAATTAATTTATATAAAATAATTAATAATAAATAATTAAATTACATTAATTTTTAATTTAATTTAATAATTACTATTAAATTATTTAAAATAAATATCATAATTAAATTAAATTATTTATGATTTAATTAATTTAATTTATATAAAATATATTTTATTAAATTATTTTAATAAATAATTAAATGAATTTAATTAATTTAAAAATAAATAATTTAATTTAATAATTAATCTAATTTAATTATTTATTTAATATGAAATACATTTTATTAAATTATTTTTAATAAATAATATAATTTAATATATTTTATATTTATTGAATTAAATGATTTTAATAAATAATTGATTGTATTAATTTAATTAATTATATTAATTAAATTAAATTAATATAAAATATATTTTATTGAGTTCTATTAATTTTTTAAAAATAATAAAATTAAATATTTTCTAAAATAAAAAATTAATAATTATAAACAAACTTACATTTTCAAACGCAGTTTCAGTTTTAATTTAAAAAAAATAAACAGCAATAAAAAATAAAAAACAAAAAACGACAACAGAAAAATAATAACAAAAAAACAACAGTGTTGTCAAACGGACTCTAAGAGATCTATTTTCTTTTTGATTAATTATAAAAATATATATACAACGGCAATTGATTAATGTACTAATTAAAAGGAATGATAGTATTTAAATTTTAAGTAATAGTGACACTAAGGGGCAGAGTAAATTAATTCAAATTAAACTAAAATTAACATGGATTGAAATATTAATTTAAAAAAAAAGACACGACGGTTTGGCAAGAGAAATTAATGATTCCTAACCACACAAAGAGAGGAAAAAAAAATCCAATGTATCAGTCCCATTTAATTGAGGAATGACTAAATTAAAATAAATTGTATAAGAACCTATTATGCATAAATGACTTTATTTTTTTCTTACTCTGCTTTTCTTTTTACAAATTCTTACTCCACCCATAATACTGTAGTAAGATGCGTTTTGTGGTCAATAACAGTTGAAAGTTACCTCAAACATGGATCACAACACGCTAGAAATGATCCAAATAGAACCAATCATTGTAAAAGGCGGGTTTGGTTAACAAAAATTAGGTGCCATTTAGTATATTTATTTTGAATTTATTTTTTATTTTATGTTTTTTAAAATAAAAGATAACTTAAAATTTATTTGGTCATTTATGTTTTTTAAAATCTATTTTTGAAAATAAAAAATAACTTTACACAAAAAATGTAAAATTGTAAAAATTCATTTTGAGCGTTTTTAATCCAAAATAAAAAAAATTTCAAAACATAAAAAACAGGAAAATGTCAAACCAAATATGTTTTCTGTTTTTCTTATTTTATAATTCTTAAAATATAAAATGTATAAAACAAAAAATAGAAAATAGAAATGTAAACTAAATGTTGCTTTAGTTTTTGATTTTATTTTTATAATTTTTTCGTTTTATATGACTTTGTTACTTAGATTATAATTTCTTCTTAAAAAAGATAATTTTTTAGTGTATTAATTGCATTCATAAAAAAATTAAAAAATTTACATTCTTCTAAGCAGAAGTTCTTTGTCTTTAAAAAAATAATGAAGAAAATAGTTTTTTAATTTTTTTAACTTTTAACTAAATGGATGCTAATTTTTTTTTCTTATTTTTTATGAATGCGATAAACATGCTAAAAAAATACAATTTCTAAAAAGAAAATTAAATTTTAGTGAAAAAAGTCATATAAGATGAAGAAACTACAAAAAATTCAAAATCAGTTTTGGTACCCAAACATAGCCTAAAATTTCCATATCAACTTCAATTAAAAATCTACATACTCAATTAGGTAAACGATCACTATACATTTTAAATATTGTGATTTGTGCATTTTGATCGATGATCAAGTATTTGAGAAATTCAAATCAATAATTAGACTATTAAAATAACTCAAAATCATTAAAATAATATAGGTTTAAGATTTGACTAATCATTAGGCATTAGCAGAAGAACTGAATCGATTTGGAGAAAATTTGTAACATAATTTATAATCTAACAAGTATGGGTAGTAAGTATAATTTTAAAATTCATTGGAGTATATTGTGTATTTTTTATCAAACTTAAAAGGATAATCATTATAATTTACCCAAATTAAAATTCCTTTTAGAAATAAACATTTATACTCAATGAACAAATACACTCCTATTCAATTTGCAATAAGTCCATCATTGAACTAAGGAATAATACATAAATAAGCCTTGAACTTATAGTCAATATATAAATACATCCACATAGTTCAATTTATAACAATTTCATTAGGTTAAAAAATCAAAATAATATATTGACACGAGGGAAAGTTTTATTGTAACAGTTTAACCCATTGATAGTGTTGAAAATTGTCTAGTAGGTGCCTGACACATTTATCTTTCTTTCAATCGAACCATTATTAATAAATGCTTGATAATTTTATTTTGATGAATTTGTTCAAATTAATGTTAAGCTTTCAGTTATAGAGAATTGAGGATTGTAAAAAATTGGGAGAGATGGTTGTTATTTGGCTGGATATTTTTTTTAAAGTAAGTCTTAGATCCTTATTTTCACCATCTTGTATCCAGCTGTGTATTTATATATTGTGTATAAATTTAGTGACTTATTTATTCATTGTTCCTTGTTTCAATAATGAAATTATTACAATTTAAGCTATAAAATTATATTTATTCACGAGACATAAGTTTAAAGACTTATTTATTCAATATTCATTCTAATTAAACATTACAACTTTTAGATAGTTGTAATTACAAATAATGCATTAGTCCTCACATAATTCAAAATTTTTCATAATGAGAGAATATGTTTATATTATATATATAATATAAACAAGGTTATGGCACTAAAAGATTTTATTACAATTTTTTACCACAAATGATGTGACACATTTATTATTACTTTTACTGTAGAATAAATAAATAACTCACTATAGGTTTTTTTAATTATAACATTACCATAACCATATTATTCTCGTTACTTTTTATTGTAGAATCTTCTGCTATACTAATATTTTTCATTATATATATGTTTGTGTATACATGCACACACAACATACTAATACATTATAATTTGTCATTTTATGATTTTTCACAATATATTTACTTTATATATATTTTATGAAATGATATAATGATAAAATGATACTTAAGTCCATCACAATATATTTGATAACTAGTGAATACCCGTGCAAAGCACGGATCGCTTAGCACTCATCTCTTTTTTACGTTACATATATAACTGTCACTTCAATTGATATACTTTATTATATAAATTGAATTTTAAATTTTAAATTTTAAAAAGAAGGATAGTAATGATATGGCAAAATTTTAGCGATAATTAGGACAAATATTAAATCATAAGTTATTTAGCGTGTAAATAACTCAATTTTGAAATCATAAAGCAAACTTATATGAAAAAATATAAAAATAACCAATAAAAATAAAAAATCACTAATCAAAAGTGATTTTTTAGGTTATTTTTACTCACTAAATTATATTTCTATTTAAATTTGTATTTTTTTGAAAACAAAAAAAATATAAACAAATTTAACAAATATTTTTCTGTTGCCAGTTTACAAAAGTTTGAAAACATAAATAGAAATTTTATTTAAATGTTTAATTTTAATTTAAATAAAATTTTAAAGAACATTAAAATCTAAATATGGAATAAAAAAATTTAATTAACTTTGTCAGATATATTATCATTATCAAATTTTTTAAAAATAATAATTTAAAAAATTATATATATAAAAAGTATTCAAAAATATATATAGGAAGGGCGAGTGATTATTGGTGCGTTTGACGCACTAATTTTTGCTGAAGATCTCTGAAATTATTTATTTCATTTAAAAACTATTTAATTTAATTTAATTATTTTGTAAAAATATAGATAATTAAAAGAATTCACTTTAATATGATGCAATAAAAATAGACAAAATGTCAAAATTGACAAAATGTTTGCAATAGAAAAAATAGAGTAAAAACAATATTTTATTACGTTTTTCTATTTTAGTTTACATTTTTTTGAAAAGAAAAAAAATATAAACAGATTTAACAAAATGTTTTTATTACCAATTTACAAAACTTTAAAAACATAAATTGAAATTTTAATTTAAATGTTAAATTTTAATAAAATTTTAAAGAATACTAAAATCTAAATATGTATTAAAAAAATTAATTAACTTTTTTAGATATATTATCATTATCAAAATTTTTAAAAATATTAATTTAAAAAAATTTATATATAAAAACAATTCAAAATAAATATATAGGAAAGGTGAGGGATTATGGGTGAATTTGGTGAACTGATTTTTTCTGAAAATCTTTAAAATTATTTATTTAATTTAAAAACTCATTAATTTAATTTAATTATTTAGTAAAAGTAAATTTAGATAATTTACTTTAATATGATGCAATAAAATGAACAAAGTATTAAAATAGACAAAATGTTTGCAATAGAAAAAAAGAGTAAAAAACTCTTTTTTTTATTACATTTTCCTGTTTAAGTTTGCATTTTTTTTAAAATAAAAAAATATAAACAGATTTAACAAACTTTTTTCTGTTGCCAATTTACACAAATTTAAAAACATAAATAGAAATTTTAATTTATATGTTTAATTTTAATAAAATTTTAAAGAAAATTAAGATCAAAATATATAATAAAAAATTTAATTAACATCGTTGGATATATTATCATTATCATATTTTTTGAAATATTAATTTAAAAAGTTTTATATATAAAAATTATTCAAAAATATATATAGGAACGGTGAGGGATTATGGGTGTGTTTGAGCATTGATTTTTGCTGAAAATATCTGAAATTATTTATTTAATTTAAAAATCTCTTTAATTTAATTTAATTATTTAGTAAAAATAAATTTAGATAATTAAAATAATTCACTTTAATATGATGCAATAAAAATGAACAAAGTATTAAAATTAACAAAATATTTGCAATAGAAAAAATAGAGTAAAAATATTTTTTTATTACTTTTTTGTGTTAGTTTGCATTTAAAAAAAAATAAATAAACAGATTTAAAAAATATTTCTCTATTGCTAGTTTACAGAAATTTAAAAATATGAATAAAAATTTTAATTTAAATGTTTAATTTTAATAAAACTTTAAAGAATATTAAAATCTAAATATGTGATAAAAAATTTTAATTAACTTTATTAGATCTGTTATCATTATCAAATTCTTTAAAATATTAATTTAAAAAAATATTTGCAATAAAAAAATAGAGTAAAAACACTTTTTTTATTATTACGTTTTTCTAGTTAAGTATGCATTTTTTTTAAAACAAAAATATATAAACTAATTTAAAAAACATTTTTCTGTTGCCAGTTTACAAAAATTTAAAACATAAATAGAAATTTTAATTTAAATGTTTAATTTTAATAAAATTTTAAAGGATATTAAAATCTAAATATGTAATAAAAAATTAATTAACTTTGTTAGATATATTATCATTATCAAAATTTTTGAAATATTAATTTAAAAAATTTTATATATAAAAATTATTCAAAAAAGTATATAGGAAGAGTAAAGGATTATGGGTGCGTTTGGCGCACTCATTTTTGCTGAAAATCTCTGAAATTATTTATTTAATTTAAAAACTCTTTAATTTAATTTAATTATTTAGTAAAAATAAATTTAAATAATAAAAATAATTCACTTTAATAAGATGCAATAAAATTAGCAAAGTATTAAAATTGACAAAATATTTGCAATAGAAAAAACAGAGTAAGAACACTTTTTTTGTCATTACGTTTTTCTGTTTAAGCTTGCATTTTTTTGAAAACAAAAATATATAAACAGATTTAACAAATATTTTTAAATTATTCAAAAATGTTTACAGAAATCTAAATATATAATAAAATTTTAAAGTATTCAAAAAAATATATAGAAATGATGAAGGATTATTATCAACTTTATATTTAATCAAATTTTTTCACATATCACTTTTATATTAAATTTTTATATTTTAATTATATTTTTTTTAACTAAATACTCTAATATATATACATTTCACTCATTTGACTTTCAAAAAAACCGGCGGCACCTGACAACTACCACGGTGGGGCCTCTCTCTCTTTTTCTTTTTTTCTTTCTCTCTCTCCCATCTCACTCTCTCACCCTCGCCGTTTCTCTCTCCCCCTGCCAGCCTTTCTTCTTTTGCTCTCTCTCAGCTACCTGCCTTTTTTTCTTTCTCTCTCTCCCATCTCACTCTCTCACCCTCGCCGTTTCTCTCTCCCACTGCCAGCCTTTCTTCTTTCTCTCTCTCTCAACTCGCCCTCTGCAGGTGACACGCACACACATGTCCCATCAAGTGAGCTTCCTTGTAATATAGATTTTTCACAATATATTTTATTTTATTTCATTGTTTTCTATTTAATCATTGCCTATAATTTTTAGAGATTGAGCTAGATTATGAAAAAAAGTTTTTCTTTTATTATTTAAAAATCTCAATTGAATTTTGGACATTTTATATATAATTTAAAGAAGTAATATATATATATATATATATCTTGTATAGTTTTTCTATACGATGGCACTACTTTTCAATTAACATGGACAGCATAATTAATAAATTTTTTAATAATATTTTAAAATAAAATATGTAAGTGTAAATTTTAGACATTAAAAATAATTAACTGTAATTAATCGAATATTAATAGAAAAGTGAGTGTAATTCACCACTTTTCTTATCTTCTTGTCTAAGCTTGCAAGTATGTTGGTTGAATAAAAATGGTAAAACAACCACGTATCTTCAAGATACTTGAAATTTTTTATTAAATTTTTTGGATTAGTGTGAATTCATCACAAAAATCGTCATTTATTTTACTATTTTATTTTTGAATGACATATTTTGCTATTATAATTAATTATTTTGGATTTAAAATGTAATTATTTTAGAAAAATTATAAGTAGCTTATATTTGACTAATTTTATTTAAAAATTTGCACCAATAACTATGAATTAGTAGTAACCTATTAAATACCATTTAATGGTAAATATGGATTTTGACTGCATTGACTTAATTGCAAAATAAATTTGCTATTCCCATTATGTAATCTAAATTTTTAAATAATTTGAATCTACTTAATTATGCACTTTCAATTATGTATCTGCCACATTAGCTACATTAGATAATTATATTATTTTTTAAAATTTTTATTAAGTAAACATTTAATGTTTGGGCTTGTCACAAGTAATAAGTAAAAAAAAAAAAAAAATTCAAATGTACGAGACTTTTGCTTATACAAAATTTAAGAAAAATAATTTTGATGTATATACTATTTCTAAATATTAAACTTACAATCTTCATATCGCAAATAAGGCATTGTTGCATTAACTTAAAAAAATAAGTAAACAATTGGGTTAAATCATAAAAGAGCAAGTTCAGTTGACCATTACTAAAGGGGAGAGAAGTGTAATTTCAAAAATATTAAAGAAACTTTTTTGTATTTGTCTAAGTGTGTCAGTGTCGCGTTCAGCGTTGCACATATTTTCTTAATTTTTTATTATCTAATCATAAAAATGATTTGTAATTTAAGGAGTTGCAAATAACCTCTAAATGCTTGGGGCCAGCCTCCTGGGCGCAAAACGTAGTAAAGGTTGGTAGGACGGACCTCCTTGGCTGAACGAACCGTATCCAGTTCTTGGGTGTGGGTCCGACTCCCCGCCGTTACGCGAGTTCGCGATTTACCGCTATACATGTTGAGGGGCCGGTATGTGTGGCACAAACCAAAAGAGATTCACTCTCTAGGGGTTTGGCCTAGGGAGTGAACCTCTCGAGATTAAATCATTTTTTTTCTAAATGCTTTAGTATCAAATTAATGAACATTTATATTGCTATTGATATTAAGAAAATAAATAATTATTATCTTATTATATATGGTGGAAAAATGTCTTAACATCTATTTTTTTAAGGGTGTTTTTATTCGCACCTCTTTTTTTTTTTTTCTCTTGTGACTGAGTTAAATTTTTCTCATCTTAGAACAAAAATACCCTTATATATAGAATTATCTGTTTCCCCACCATATTTACTGCACACAACTAACACTCTAAAAAATCGTGTATAAAATTTTAACAGTAACTTGCTGAAAATATCAAATAATATCGATAATCGATGGCTTAAAAAATTAAATAAATTTGATAATCATTGCTGAAATAAATTTTTGATAGATAAACGAAATATTTTAATAACTGATTATTAAATAAATTAAAAACTTTCAACTAGTACTTACTAAAAAATAAATATTTTTAACAATCAGTTGTTGAAAAAATTTAGTAATTTGTGAGTATTTTTAAAATTTTACATGTAATTTGTGAATTATGTGAAAAAATTATTGAATTACTTGAAAAAATATAAAATATATAAATTAATTGAATTACGCGAAAAAAAAAATAGTGCTGCAAATACTTTAGGAAGCCAGAAAAATATCTTTTGCGAAATTGTCGGTAAATTTGTATTTTTTTAACGTCGATTTGATATTTTCATTTATTTATTTTCTTAAATAAAAAACAAAATGAAATCATTATGCCTGATTAGATTTGGCTGTTCTGTCCACCCAAACCCCCACCCTCTGCTTCCCCTTCACCTCTCTCTCTGCAAGTGTCCTGCCAAAACTTTCGGAACCCTAGGAATCTCCCGATTCTCATTCTCTCGTCTCTCTGCGAGCTCTGTGTATTTCCCTTGTCATTGCTCTCTCTCCCCTCTCTGCTTTGCTTCGTCGGCCGCTAATCACTGCCGTCCATTTCTCTCGATCTTCCCACCAAACTTCGTGTTCGTGGCTTATCGACCTTTCTGATGGCCGAAGGCAAGCTCGATCTTCCCGATGATCTCCTCTCATCCAAACCGTCCGATCACACTTGGACCGCCAAAGGTACTCACTCACTCTTTTATATCAAAATTTTCAATTTTAATTGGGTTTTCTCTTCTAGTTTGATGGATTTGATCGTCATGCGCTTAACGTTCCGTTTCGGATTATTTGATCTGAATGTATTTTAATTTTAGCTGATGCTGCAGTTTTTAAGTTTGAATTCTAGGGCTTCGAGGCATTTTCTGAATCGTCCCTAGGTGGCGTTTCAGATCAGTTGTCTTCTGGTTGTGGTCGGGCATTTTTGTTAATAATTAGTTACTGGTTTTCTTCAGTTATGAACCCCACCCCACTATACAATTCGTGTGTTGTTTGGTTGCCGGGAAATAGTTGGATTAAAATGAATAACACTTTGCATTTGTTGCGCGTTGAAGTTATATTTTTGTTATTTGTGCTTTCTCGGCAACCATTCAAGGTGCTTTATAATTGTGTATATTGCATGAAATTGAGGCCTCTAGTTGTTGGTTTGTTCATTGTTTCTTAATGTATTGTATTAGTAAATCAATTCCATCTCCTTCTTCCTATCCTTCTGTTAATGCTGACTAACAATGCTGGGCTAATTAAAATATGTTTGTTATTTTGTGCATTGCCTGTCTCCAAAAAAATAAAAAGTGCTTGCTTTTAATTCACTCTCATTATGAGTGCCAATCATTGTTTTTTTCAGTTAACTTCCGCCAGGGATGTACCCGGATATTACTGTTTTCCATATAATTTGCCTGTGAGAATGGCTAATTTGGAAACTCCTTTTCAGATAGCTTTGCATTGGATTTTGTGAGGAATTGTAGCATTTGAGCTATGATGACTTCTTTTTTCCCTCTTTTTTACATGTTATTTGTCTTCTACTCCATCTGGTTTAGGAATAGAACCATTCATTTTATTTTATATATATATTTTTAAAATCATCCTTGAGGAACACTTTTCCTTGTGGGTTTCTCTTGTTGCTTTTTTTTTTTTGATGTGATATTTTTGAGGGTGAGCCCTAGTGCAACAGTAAAGTGGCTCTTTTGTGACTTGGAGGTCATGGGTACAATACTCGAAAACAGCCCCTTCAATTATTGGGGGTAAAATTGTGTACATATTCCTCCCTAGACCTCGCATAGGCGGGACCTTATGCATTGAGTTGCACTTTATCTTTGTTTATATATATATACTGGAGGGGGTGGGTGTTATAGTGGCTCTTAGGTGGTATTGTTGGAATCCTTCATATGATTAGGTTCGTATGATTTTTGCGTCAATATTTTTAATATATCTACGGTATCTACCGCTAACAAGTTGAAAGTTGAACGTACAATGTGTCATTTATTCATTTTTGCTAGTCATTGACGTATAATTTTAGTTTTTATACCTTTTGATTTTTGATAAGGAATCCCAAGTTTGATTCCCTATTCTTTGATTGATTTGGATTGATTTCTTGAAAGGTTTACACTTAATTATATAGTCTTGTTTGAACTTCATAATGGAGCCACAAATTAATTCTAATGCTTATTGGTTCACATTACAGTCGAAGGTTTAGGGCGGAATGATGAGCAGAAGATGGTGATAGGGCTACTTGATGATCCGAAAGGTGGGTTGGGTTCTGCAATTTTTGGAGTGCTGAATGTTTTCTTAACTAAAAGGACAAGTTGGTCCCATCTGTTTCAGTTCTATCGCTTGCTCCTGTATATCCTGCACTTATGAAATTATACATGTTCATTGGCATTTGATTCAGATCAAGCAGCATCAGAAAGTAGCATTCCTTTGTCACCCCAGTGGCTTTATGCTAAACCGAGTGAGACTAAGATGGTGAGTTCTCTGTGATAGGGCAACTGTGGTGCTGATTTTAGTTGATGATTCTTTCCTACTATTTTATATCTTTACATGATATACTAATTTTCTTGTTTAGGGTTTATGTTCTTGGGTGCATCCTAAATTTTTTTAGTTTTCTTTAAATGTATTTTTACTAACGAGAAAAATATTGTGCTTCTAGATAACAACCATTTGTGAAATTTATAATAATTCTCTCTCTCTCTCCCCCCTCCCCCGCGGTTTGTATTTTAGGCAAGTTTGGTTGCGGAAGATAAGGTGGGGAATTGGATTCCCTGTCCACGGGTCTCATCTTATCTGCATTTGAGAGTAAAAGGTTACTTTGGATATGATATTTTGACTTCACTTTATATTACAATACCTAGGGGGTGTGGTATTGTATATCCCTCATACTCCGAATTGCTTCATGTCAAAATCCAAAGGTCCAAACTGTTTTATTTTTTATTTTTGGATAAAGTTTTATTAGATTAAAGCATCAAGGGATGCTAACCTAATTACATTCAAAGGTCTAAAATTATTTTCTATCAACTCATATATCTTATCCCATTCTATATCCCACCAACCAAACACCAAAAAAGCAATGAATTAATCCAATGCAAAAATTAATGCCATGTATGTCCAATTTCATGGATTATCCTATGGTATTACTTATCTTGCAATCGAACATAGCCTTATTTTTTACATGCAACTTATCTTTGGGTTTTTTGATTCTATTTTTTCCCATCATGTCTTTACTTGTTTCGGTGGTTTAATTAGTAATTTATCATGGAATCTAACCTTCTGGTTCATCATAGCATATTTGTTTTTTTTCTTTGGGGAAGCTGGGATTGGTGTGGTTCTAGTTTCTTTTTTTTTTTAATAAATAATTTGTAATGGGTTTATATGTTCTCAGTTATGTATGCATTCGTGTCTGCAAATTTGTTTCCTGCTGTTGTAATCATTTCTTCAACCATGCTAGAGGAAGCTTACAAGTTACACCTAGTTTTTCTTGACTTGAGATTTAAGATAATGCTGCAAGACTTGCTTTCTGTTTCTAAAGGTTCATTTACATAAGCTTAAGGTGTAATTGTCATATCCTAATATGTAATCAACTGGACCAAAGATTATGAATGCTGACATAGTCCATTAGCTTTTAATTGACAGCAACCTTAAAATAAAACTTGTTAACGTTGCATATGATCTCTTTTGCACTGGTAGTCTTCTCTTGAGAGAGAGTTTCAAAGTTGGCTTGATCGTCATTAACAGTAGCTGGCAGATGACAGAGTTTAGCTACAGCTCTTTTCCAGTTGAAACTCCAGCCTCCTTCATGTCTTGGTACTTGCTGGAAAATCAAAATACTTATTCATGTCTTAGTACTTGCTGGGAAATCAAAACACTTAATAATGTTTGCATGATAAACTAGTCATTTTATTTCATTTTTTGTTGATTTTTTTATCATTTTTAAACAACTTGCTAGATTAACTTCTCATAAAAGTTACAAACCAACCTAGGAATTTTTCAATTGCATTATCAAGGTCTTGTTTTTTCAAGCCTGCTTAAAAGTTACTGACATTGGAGAAATGTGGAAATATCTTTTATACATCTGACATTAGCCTAAATTTGTGTCATACTATTTATTATTGCTCAATAAAGAGATCTTATATTAATTCATGGAATTGAGTGTTTTGACCCTAAATCAATGAAGTCATCAAAGAGAATATATAATTGAATCTATTATCTGTACATTCACGCTTCTAAATTTTCTGGGGGCTTTTTTTATTCTTTTTATAATGACAAATCATAATTTTGCTATTGTTTTATGTGTGACAGGAAATGCGTGCACTGAGTTCTCTGTCTCTTGGCAACCCTGCTGATCCCAGTCAGAAGGAGTTCTCGCATCCAGATGGTTCTGAGGACAAAAGAGATTGGAGAAGAGTTGCAACCGACACTGATGGTGGCCGCCGCTGGCGTGAAGAAGAAAGGGAAACTGGCTTGCTTGGAAGAAGAGATCGCAGGAAGACTGATCGTCGCGTTGACAATTCTTCAGTCAGAGAAAATACTGACAATAGGGCCTTGTCCTCTGATAGGTGGCATGATGTTAGTAATCGCAGTTCTGTGCATGATACACGACGTGATGGCAAGTGGTCATCTCGGTGGGGTCCTGATGAGAAGGATAAGGAATCCTGGACTGAAAAGAGGATGGATGTAGAGAAGGAAGATATTCACAGTGATAATCAATCATTTGTAGGTACCAACCCCCATGCAATTCCTGAACGTGACTCGGATTCTCGTGACAAGTGGAGGCCGCGCCATAGGGTGGAAGGAAATTCTGTTGGACAAGGTTCCCATCGTGCGGCACCTGGATTTGGACTTGAGAGAGGAAGGGCAGAGGGTTCTAATGTGGGGTTTACCATTGGACGTGGAAGATCTAGTGTAGCGGTTGTAAGACCTTCAGCTGTGGGTTCCCTTGGTGCTGCTCATTTCGACAGCGCTGAAAATGTTCCTGGGAAATTAAGTTCAGCTGATACATTTTGCTACCCAAGGGGGAAGCTTCTCGACATTTACCGCAGGCAGAAACTGGATCCATCTTTCACTGCAATACCTGACCAGATTGAGGAAGTATCTCCTATAACACAACTTACTGTTATTGAGCCATTGGCTTTTGTCACTCCTGATGCAGAAGAGGAGGTGAGCTCTTTAAATTAGTTGGCCATGATCAATTTATCTACATTGTACCATGTTTTTATTTTTCTGTGGGAGGGTTCTTTGTCATTAATTTGATTACATTACATGGTAATTGTAATACTTCTATGCAATATTTTCAGACTGTCCTTGTTGATATATCAAAGGGAAAAATCACCAGTAGTGGGGTGTTATACAATTCGAACTCATCCTATAGAAAGGGCAGATCAACCGATAATGTTACAGGTGATTCATTTAGAAGGGGCATCGCGTCATTTTACGGCTATACAATATTTCATATATTTATTGTTTGTTGTTTCTACATTCTTTTGTTCCTCACTGTCTCTCAATCTTAAAAGCATATTCCCTTGCAGATGTTGGAGAATTGGAAACCACCAATGGGAAAAACAGGATCCTTCTAGCAAATATGTCTGATGAGATTGTTGATACATTTGGAGTTTCAGGGAATGATAGCATTCATCAAGCTGATGTTTGTAGCACCTTGAACAAGGATCCTAAAATGAATTTGATAGATGGTTAGTGACAGACACTTTTTAATCCTTATAACAGAAGTAGATTCTTTTTCTTTGCTTTTTCTGTTAGGCATCTTCTAAATGGAACTATGTGCACTTAGTTTCAGGAGGAGAGATTAACAGTGAAGGGGAACACATTGTTCCTGCAGATGCTAGTGGTACCAATGCAGATGAACTGATGCGAACAAGTTCAAATAGGAATAGTTCGTGCAATGTGCAAGAGATTAGTGTTGCTCATGTTAATGATTCTCATCTCAAAGCTATTGATTCTGCCTTCACCAAACATCATTCTCTCATTGAAATTGCATCTGATGCTGCGGTTGGTTTCAGTACCAAGCTTCCAGATGATTCAAAATCTTTATTTGTTTCTGTGTCTTCTGACCAGAATTGGAGTGGCAATCTTCTGCACAATCAGGGAAGCCATAATGAATATCGGTTGGAGGGGGGTATCCTACCAGAGGAGCTGAGTTTGTACTACTGTGATCCCCAAGGAGAGATCCAGGGGCCATTTCTTGGGGTTGATATCATTTCGTGGTTTGAGCAAGGATTTTTTGGGACTGACCTGCCTGTTCGCTTGGAAGATGCTCCAATGGGAACACCATTCCAAGAGTTGGGTGAGGTCATGCCTCATCTGAAAATTGGAGATGGACTTGCCTGTGTCACTGATATAAGTTCCAAGGTTGAACCACTTGGAGCTTCGGAAGAGAAATTAAGGCCTATTTTACCCGCTTCTGCTCCTGACATTATTCATTCATCTGCCATAAATGACCACCGCTGGCAGTTTTCTGGGTTTGATGATCTACCAATGCAGCATTTTCAGTCAAGAATTTCTGAATATGAAGGTCCATTGCAGCACGAAGGTCCGTTGCATCTCCCATATTCTGTGGGTCTAAGCTTTCGTGATTTGGTTGCTCAAGACGAAGGTTAATTACCTTTCTTGTCTGGGGTTTTGATTGTTCTGCACTCATAATTGGTTTGTATATGGTCCTAATGTTAATCATTTTGGTTTGTGCAGAAATTGTGTTTCCAGGTAGACCTGGAAGTGCTGGCAATCCTATGGTGAAACATTCTATGAGCATCAATGATCCTTCTGCAAATCCCATAGGCAATCCTTCTCTTCCAGCTGAATTTACAGAATCTGGAATGGAACATCCAAATAACGATAAGTTGCATCCTTTTGGATTGTTGTGGTCTGAGCTTGAGGGCACTTATGCAAGGCAAAACCAGTCATCAGATGTGCCCTCTGGTGGTGCTACCCAGGATCAACATGTCAACCCAGTAGCTGGAAGACTTGCTTCATTTGGTGCAGCATCTGATACAAACCATGATGTGGACACATGGTCTGATGCTTATGGAAGAAATACAGCCTCTGGCCCCAACTTGTATCAAGATGCCATGGATGCTCACCAATTGCCATTTATGGATCAAGAATCTAACCGCTTTGATGTCTCACAGAAGCTTTTATCACTACAATTTCAACAGATCCAGCTACACAATTTGTTATCTTCTCATCCCCACTTGAATGAATCACTGCTGGAACAAGTTCCCATTCGGAAGTCTATTCACCAACAACAGCTGGCTAATCAAAGACGGTTAGATCTGGATCATCTTTTGGCCCTACAGCTGCAGCAGCTTCAGCTCCAACAACATCAATTGCAGCAACAACAACAGTTTCATCAACAACAACTGCTCTTGCAAGAGCAACAGCAGTCTCAAGCTCAACAGCTGCTTCTCGAACAATTGCTGCAGAGTCAAATGCATGATTCTGGCCATGGACAGGCTTGTGATGATGCTGTTAGGACCAACAATGCACTTGATCAGCTTTTTTTGAAGCAGCAAATTTTGCATGAACTACAACGGCATTCACATCATCCTCAAAGGCATGCTGATCCATCCCTTGAGCATCTAATTCAAGCCAAATTTGGTCAACTGCCGCATAAAGGGCATCAAAGTGATCTATTGGAGCTTGTATCACATTCAAAGCATGGGCAGATGCGCTCTTTGGAGCAACACATTATTCAACAAGAGCATTTGCTTACGAGGCAATTGCCCGTGGGGTTGAGGCAGCGGCTAGAAATAGAAGAACAGAGACGTATTGGTTCTGTCTGGCCTGTTGATGAAACCAATCAGTTCCTCAGGAGTCCCGCTGGTTCACATCGAACTCAAACTGGATTTGGCTCATTAGATTTTTATCAGCAACAGCAGAGACCATCCCCTGAGGAACAACTGAATCACCTTGAGCGGAATATTTCTTTGCAAGATCGATTTCAGCGGGGCCACCATGATCCTGGCTTGCTGCCATTTGAGCAGTCAATGTCTTTGCCTGTTGGTTCTCCAGGAATGAACCTAGATGTTGTAAATACTATGGCTCGCGGTCAAGGTTTAGATACACAGGAACCAAGTGCACGAATGCATTCAGCTGGCCATGCGGGTGGGTTCTCAGGTATTCCCTCACACAACCCTTTGATTCCAAACCAGTTTCGTTCTTTGCATTCTGATACAATTGAGAGTCAGTGGTCTGAGAACAATGGTCAGCTACCAAATGATTGGATGGAATCTTGGATGCGACAATTGCATCTTAATGCTGAGCGTCAGAATAGTAGGGAGTCAGAAGTTAAGATGACTTCAGGAGATCAGCGCTTGTGGTTGTCAGCAGGAGCAAATGATGATAGTTCAAAGCGTTTTCTTTCGGAATTGCTCCATCAAAAATCAGGGCATCAATCAACTGATTCCTTAGATGTGAGCAATGAAGTATCATATGATAGAACAGCACCTTCTGGTTGCTATTCTGGAACCAATCAATCCTTCAGTCTTTTATCTGATCAAGAAGCAGGTATAAACCACTTGTATAGTGTAGGAACTTATGGCTCAAATTCGGGTAGACAATCACTGGTTAATTTGGCTGGTGAGGAAGCTAGCACCATAGAAAGTAGTGAACGAATGCCTTTTAGATCCAATTCTGGAGTGTTAATTGAAGGAGATCCATTCTTTTCGGGCGTCAATGCAACTTCCCAATCAATTTGCACAAATTCCAACATGATTGCTAAGTCACCTATGGGAAGGGACTTCTTAGACATGGACACAAAAAAGCAAGGAATCAAAACCGAGGTCGGTGTGACAAGGGGGCCAGCTTCAGAGCTTCAACAAAGCATGGTTGAGCAGGCCGGATTGGCTGCTATAGACCACGGGGCATTGCCTATTAATGTCATTAGCAGGCATAATTCACTTGGTGTTGCTGGTAATTTTCTCTTAAAAATTTTTATTGTTGGCTTTTATTTTGTTCTGTGTGAGCGACTGTCTAAGAATTTGGTTCCAGGTGGGAATACAGCCTCCTACAGTGACAAAATTGGTCTTCATGATTCTTTTGCAGTGGAGGTTGCCAAGGACTGGTAAGGGTTACTTCTGCTATATTACTCTATTGCTTTGGATGTTTGAAGGAAAGACCTAAATAGCTGAAAGCTATTCTAAATGTGGGCCCTTCATGCTCCATTTCCCCCCCCCCCTCTATTTTGTGTTTTCTCAAGGGCATCATAGAATAATTTCCTCATTTTTCTATGCATGCAATTCACGGGGGCTTAAACACTCTTCCTCTTCCACTCCTAATAAAGAGGAATGCGGTAAAGTCTTGGGCAGCACTTCCATTTTCCTTTTAATTTTAAGGGGAACATGAAGCCCTACCACGTGCAGTGGAGTACTCAAATCTATTTTAATGGAGTAATCAAAGATTTCATGTTGTGTCTTTGCCCTTCTTTTTTCCTGATTGAAGTTGAATATGTGGATTGTTATTAGCACGATCTAAAATTACATCATTTTGGCTTTAAGTTGGTCAAAGTCAAGTGAGTCAATGTTTTTTCTTTTTGTCTTATTAGTCAACTATTTTCAATGCAAGTCCGTCTGTCTTAATTTCTGTTTTGAGATAAAAAGACATGTCAGTTTATATAGAGTTGATTTAAAAAAAAAATGTGTGTACTCAATGGGACATATTATCAATTTTGAGATTGGCAAGAGTGGTCCGTATTATATATTTATGTAGATTTCCTAATTTTGACTTTATTTGGACAGGTTACCTGCTTCTACATCAGAAGGACCGGACAATTTTTTGCTGAAACATCCATCTATGCCACATAATTCATCATCTCAAGATGGATTACCTGACCTGGCTTCCAATCCAGTCATTAGAAGCAAAAATCCGCCAACTTCAGTTTCTTCTGAAGGTATGTCAATGTACTCGATGGCTTTTGTGTTGAATTTGAAATCTCTCAATTAAGGGTGTAATTCCTTTGGATTAGTCGTTTCCTATGAATTGCAGGTCTAGGCTTTGTCAATCACAAAAATCCACGATGCAAAAATCTACGAAGTGGGGTTATAATCTGGATCAATTCCTTTCCTTATATAACTGCAATTGTAGGTTTTGCCAATCACTAAGGATATGTTTGGAACATGTATTTTAGGAGGGAAAGGAAAAATAGAGGAAAATGATAGGAAAGCAAAATAAAATGTGAAAGTCGAATTTATTTCATTTTCTTCATTGAATTAGAAAAATGAGACTAAAATGAATGAATATTTATAAAAAAAAATTGCTTTTATTTGGTTAAGTATACAAAAATTGTAGAAATTAATAATTTTATTTTTCTTTCATTTTTCTTCTCTCTCCACAAATCCATGTTCCAAAAATAGCATAAAAGATGAATGGCTGTCTGTTTTTACCAACAGGGAGAGGGATGAGCTGGTGCAACGCCCTCTCCTTGATGGGGGAAATTTTGTATTGTTTGGAATCAATCTCTGTGTGTAATTGGCTAGAGAAAGGTCAGCTCCTAGACAATTTTTTTTTTTTTTGTTGTTGGGGTTGGGGGGTTCTACAATTCCTTCTATTGCCAATCTCATAGAGTGATGAGGAGTTGATTTTGAATCCAACAGGGGGAAGACGGGAGCCAGGGGGGAATCCAGCACACCAAAGTTCCGACATTCAGGCATCTGGCAAGAAGGATATGCGATTTAGGCGGACCTCATATTGCAGCGAAGCTGATGTTTCAGAACCATCATTCAGTGACATGCTTAAAAGCAATGCCAAGAAGCCAGAGGGTCCTGCCATAGGAGCTTCAGAGTCGTCAGATGGCATGCAAGCAGGGAAAAGTGGGAAAAAGAAAGGGAAGAAAGGGCGGCAAATTGATCCGGCTCTTCTTGGGTTCAAGGTCACTAGCAATCGCATCATGATGGGTGAGATTCAACGAATGGAAGATTGACATAGCTTATCTTTATTCAGTAACTCTGATGTATTATTATTTTTCCCGTTTCTTGAAAGCTGTACAGTTTTCACAAATGTCTGTAAAGCATTGAATTAGCAGTTTGATATTCTTTGATTTTTTCCCCCCTCATTTGCATCTGATTTTATAATGATGGAGAGGGGTGGTGATAAAGCCTGGTTTTTTTTTTTGGGGGGGGGGGGGGGTAAATATAAAGCCTGGTTTAGTCTTTAGGAATGGAAATAATGTATGTATGTAGAGCACGGGTGGTTTGCAAAAGGTTGTACAGAGTTGTTTCATAGGTTAACTAATCAATGAAGAGAATCGTGTATTATTTTACAAATTGTATTTCTCGCAGCGTAGTTACTAGAAATGCGGTGGCGATGGTGTTTTTGTAATAAAAAAAAGTGTTTTAGTGGCTATTCTATTTATAGATTTTAATGGCTTGCATGGTAAAAACTTCAACATATGTGGAACTGCTCTTTTTTGTTTGTTGCCAAGGAGCTGCTCATTTTGTTTCTCCTAATTTAACGATAATGCTAGTAGTTGAAATTTGGCATCCATAGAGATTTTGCATTCGATCTGTGAAAAAATTACTAAAATTATTAAAAAAAAAAAGCATAATTATTCTTCTTAGATTAAAATCAGAAGAAAAAATCGTTTCCTACTTGGTGAGGCTAGTACTTTATTATTTATTTCGTTTTATTTTATTTTTTTAAACAAAAGCACGAAGTTCCTATATATTTGTTTACAACTGCATATATTTTATAAAAATTCTATCTGTTATTGATATAAAATTCAAAAATCGTGAATATTAAAATAAATGTATTTTATCCGCATGATGTAGAATGTTCAACTTGAATATATGTAACAATTAATCTAAACAAACGAATCTAATCACTAGTTATACATACATACGTACATATATATATAATGAAAATGGAGTGTACTTATGTGTACCAATCCATAAATACGTATTTTTTTTTAAATTCTTATTATATAAGAGCATTTTATTGTTTAATTATACTTTTACATGACTTATTATTATCTATTAAAATAACATATATATATATATATATATATGCTTAATTACCATATTTATTTTACATATAATTTTCTATTTGTTATTGTTACTATTTTATTTTAATTAATTATTATTTTAGTAATCAAATCTTACACTACTAGATAAATACTAATAAAACTTTTAAAATCACTGCCAATTCAATTTTTTTTTTTTTATATTTCTCTCTTTCTTCTTTGATAGATGATGTAGAATAAAATTAATAAATTTTACAACAAAATAAAACAAAAGGTGACAAACATATAATTCATTTGTTAACCTCTTTTTTTTTTTTTTAACTTAACACGCATAATTATAATTTAACATTATATTTATTATAAATTAGATATTGATGAAATATTTTTTTTTCCTATATAAATTAATTATACGCTTGTATAAGTAGATGCAGAGGGTGTGTTAATGTGGCTCCCTCTATAAAGAGAAAGCTTTGGAGAAGTACATGTCATAGGAGTATTTTATTCTTTTCCATTTATAATTTTGCGTGACATTATTATTTAATATAATAAAAACATATATGTCTATACGACACTCTTTACATTTATAGTTCTATTTATTATATAATTTTTTACTTTTTGTTATTTTTTATTCTAATAATAATTAAACCATACAATATTTTTTTTCTGTGACCCGGAACCCGGCCGATTTATTACAGCTCTCAACGAACCGTGTAGACGATCGGTAAACCGGGGGCCGACGAACACCCCACAAGCCCGCCAAACCGTTTAAGTCACACGCTTACACGTGTGGTAGGTGACTCTTGGAATAACTCAACGAGACTGGATTTAACCAGCGGAAACTCGAACCATACGATATTAAAAAATGCTACTAGGACTTTTGGCATCACACCACTACTAGAGAAGCAGTTTTTAGTGCTGGGAAAACTCAGATGATTGCTTTTGGTGGTTACAAATACAAGTAAAAGCGGTCGCAAAAGTTTTCGTAAAAATCCAACATAGACCCCCATTTTCCTTCTTTAATTCTGCTTCTTTCTTTCATATTCTCCCTCCTCTCTTGTCACTACCGCTGCCTTGTGTTGGAGCTTCGCAACCAAAGCCGCCCCTTGGTGCCCCAGCCACCGCTGCTCATGCTGCTGCCAGAACCCCTCACCCCTACTCTAGTTTAAGAGCTAACATTATTCATCCGTAGTTTAGATGAAAGTACCGAATTAATAAAACTTGTTAAATTTAATTGAAATTGCATTTCGAAGTTAAAATTGTTGGGAGAAAAAATAATTCTACAAAACTTGATGAAAAAGTGTATTTTTATTTATATTTTTGTTACAATAAAGTATATTTTTTATTTTTCTTAATAATATTTTTTTTTGTTTAATCACATATAACATTTACAACATGTGAGGTTTGGAATTCAGTTATATTTAATAGATTTTATTAAAATTTCAAATAATATTTAAATCATAATAAGATTATTTGTTAATCTTTAAACTAAAAAAAAAGTTCTTTTTTTGTCAAATTAAAAGGGTAGCCAAGCAAAGCCATTGTCATCATATAACACTATTTTTTTTTTACCGTTAAAAATAAAAAATATTAAGAAAATGTTGTTGGAGAGAAATTATCTGTTAATCTATCGTAAATAAAAATACATTTTAAAAATACAGTTTCACAAAAGTTAAAAATACATTATCAAAATGTAAATTCTGTTAACTTTTTTGAAAATACATTTTTAATTTTTTTTTTAATCTTTCTGTCTTTATTTGGAAATACATTTTGAAAAAGCGTTTTCTCCTCAATTTTTCAATTATTAGATATAGATGCGTTTTCATCTGGAGATTGAAGATGTTTAAGTTTTATGAAATTGTAATTTAAAAATACAATTTTATTAGCAGTTAATTCATAAATAATTTTTCCTCTTAAGCATTTTTTCAATAATCAGACAGCATTTTTTAATATTTTATCTTTTTAACGGAAAAATAAAATAAAATCCGCTAGTTCGAGGGTCGTGCTTCGAGGACGATCCGATTGAATCCTAGGCACGTGACTGTGGTGGACCGGTGGGCCCAAAAATTGGATCCAACTTGGGTCTGTCTGGTTGTTGGTCCAGAGAAAGGGACGGATAGCAAAATTGGCAGGACCACGGCCGACACTTGTACTGGCGGCTGGAATTTGTGAGGATGATTGGGTGCCACGTTTGCAGAGACGTGACCATCCTTCTGTCCTTCCACTTTCCCTCCATTTCATGTGGTGTTTAGTTGTTAAAAATTTACTTAAAAAAATATAATAAAAATTTAATATAAAAATATTATGTGTTAGATTTTGATTGGTAAAAATGTAAAATATTATTAAAAATTGATAAATTGTAATTGTTTTTACCAGCCAAGCACCCCAATATTGTACCAGAGGACGACCAATCATCGTTATTCATGCGGATGTGGGGGTACGGGAGCACACCTATTCAATTCAATTCCGCAGCGACCCCATTGAGATTCTGCCCATTGGCTTTTCAAAAGTCAGCATTATTAATCGTTGTTCTCATCATAATAATGATTTCGTTTACAACGTAATAAATAGGGTCCCCCACCCCCTTTAATTTTAATAATTTCTGAACATGTTATTGACATTTTTAAGCAAATTAGAAAAGTTACAAATAGGTTGAAAATATCATTTTTTTACTCACATTTAACCTTTCCTATTTGAAGTATTTTGATGCATTTATTTACATATCTGAGTAACATCTCTAAAATTTATTTAAAAAAAAAAGTTATAATCAATATCTTTTTGTTAAGAAAGACTATGGATCCATTTAGTGCTATTAAAAATCACAAAAAATTATAAAAAGTTACAAATATTTGTTTACTTTTATCAACTTTTGTCTTTTTTACTTTTTGTACATTTATTTTAAAAATTTAAATTTTACAAACTTTTACAAAAAGTTACAAAAAACTACAAAAGTTACTCACTTTTTTTTTTTCCAATATTTGTCAATTTTTCATACTATTTTTTAACCAAAATTGTTGAAACGACTTGCTTTGCACCGTTTCAATCGATTATTTTAGTCACTTTTGGCTAGTCTTTCAAATACAAAAAAGTGATTGATATTCCCTACTTTTTTTTTTAACTTTTGACCACTTTTGGTCGTTTAAACAGCACCGTTTGGGAAGAATAGCCATTACTATGTGCTAATGGCTACTTCAATAGTGGTTGGACTTTTTTACCCTCTTATATTTTAATCTTCTTTTAAATTTTCAAAGGTAAAAATGTTAATTTACTCTTACAAGTTAGCAACCTAAAAAAAAGTAATTTTTTTTTTCATTCCCAAAAATAAAATTAGTTACTTTTTTTTTCCTTCCCAAACACAAAATTAGCTAACTTTTTTAGCTAATTACAAGTCTTAGCTACCATTAGCACATGCTAATTAGTACATGCTAATTTTCTCAAATGGTGCCTTATTTTAGTCACTTTTGGCTAGTCTTTTAAATACCAAAAAATGATTGACATTCTCCACTTTTTTTAACTTTTGACAACTTTTGATCGTCTAAACGGCCCCTTTATAAAAAAATAAAAAAAAAAAGAAAAAGATCTTGAATTTAGTTTTTGTTTTTTGTTTTTAATCAAAAACTAACATTTAATGTTAAGCCAAGTTTGTTTGGCTAATTTCGTTAAGCTTGGCTTGAGCTCATGATGAGTTCTAAAAATTAGGGTTAGATTTTAACTTATTTTAGTTTTTATGGATCAAGTACGAACCTAACTCGTTTAATTGAATAAAACAAATTCAAATACAAACTCATTTTAAAATTATTTACAATTAAATGTAATGGTCAAAATTATGTTTCAATTTTCTTTCTAAAATAAATCAAAATTATTCAGTAGAATATAAAAAATCACTAGTTGGCAGCAACAGTGTTTCCAATTAGCATGGCAAAACGTCACACTAATCAATTAGGCGACAAACAAAACTCAATCTTGTTGCTTACATGATTAACTAAACCATAATGTGGGGATGAGAATTAAATGCTAAAATTGAGTTTAAGTATAACTACTTACGAGCCAAACTATTTGTAAATAACTCAAGGCTCGGTTATAACTCGAGACTTGATTCGTGCTCGTTTGATAATCCAAATGAACCAAGCTCAAATTGAGATTGTGGCTTGTATTGAAATCAAGCTGAGCTTGAGACATCAATGCTTAGCTTGAGTTGGATTATGTGCCAATTCAATTACTTTTTTTATTCTACATGTTCCACTAAAACAATGTAGCTAATGTTATTATGTATAAAACAATTTTTTCCATGTGAAACCCTAAGCAGCACTTATCTCTCTCTCTCTCTCTCTCTCACTCTCTATCTCTCTCTCTAAGATTTTCCCGCGGCCCACGCCGGCCTCTTCCTCTCATTCATTCTATGTCCACCCTTTCTAGCTACATTAAAGTCCTAATGTGAGTGGTGACAAAGAAGGGGACATTTTTCAAAATTTCAGACAACTCAGCACAACCTAGCTCTTCTCCTCCAAATTAAACCTTTATGCCACCGTCGACGATTTTCAAGCCGATTACAAATGCGTAAGTTTGTGGTGAAGGTAAAAGTTAGACCGATTAAGGGTTTGTTTGGAGTAAGAAAAAATGAGATAAATTGAGATAAATTATGGTTTGGGAAGAATTCGTAATGCGTGCAGTGAGAGAAAAAAGTTGATGTGATATAAAGTTAACAGAGATTTTTAGAGATTTTCAGCAAATTATTACATACCAAACGGGTCCTAAAAGACAAATTGTCAGTAGGGTTTGAAACTCCCAAGTTGCGTACTTAGTACTCGGCTAATTTCCTCCTTGTGAAGCTTTCGTTGTGATTGATTCTGAGTTTCAATAAAGGACTCTTTGTTATAGGATATGGCTATGATCACCACCACTAACCCAAGGAAGTGCCACAATGGCCACAACAATCTCCCTCATTTTACATTACTCTTTGCTTTTCAAGAAAATTGAGACCAATCCATGTTCTACATTCATTAGCTCTTGTAGTATTTTTTGATACGAAAATATTGATGGATATAAATTTTGAGTTCTGAGGTGTAATTAGAGAGTTAATTTGATTGTGGCTTTGAGGATCTTGAAGAGTGGATGAGCACTGTTTGTTCAATATCTTTGAGCTTGATGCTTGTCTTCTCCTCAAGTGCAAGGACTTGACTCGCAGTAATATCCCCATGAAATCTGAGGTCAAACCACATGCCTATGTGAAAAATTATATATGTTTTAAAAATAAGAAACGCTGAAAATTGATTTTGGTTTTGACTCGAAAAAAAAAAACTATTTTTAGGAGAAATAAATAAAATAAACAAAAAATTGATTTTAATGGAATAGTAAAAAATCTCAGTTTCGGGTTTCAAACTTTTTATCATTGCATGGTTTTGATTTTAATACTTTTTATAACTCAATCGCATCTCCTCCCAATTCAAACGGAAAATATTTTGGTTTGAATTTTTTAAAATAAAGAAAATAAATTCAAAGATTCAAACACAGTTTTTTGTCGGCAGCAAAGCAAAGGAAACCTAAAAATTTATTGGGCCAAAACAATCTCCCTATGTATGACTAATCAAGGGTTTTATATTGAACCAATCTTTAAAAATATTTAAAACCATTCATAAACGGCAAATAAGAAATCGAAGTGCATCAAAACTTATATTGAAAATTAAAAATTCACTTAACTTACAGTAGAATTGGGCAAGATATAACCAAGGTGCATAAAACACTCTTGTCGTATGTTGCCTGAGAGGAGAAAAATGTTATATATATAATATTCAACATCTCTTAAGTATAATGTAGTACATGTACTAAATTTCATTAGAACTTTAAGATTAAGTGTGCTTGAGTAAAAATAATAAGAAGAGGAGTGACCCTTAAGAAGAACTTGCATTGCACCTAACTAAATTCAAAACAGATAGTATTATACTGTAGAGATGCAAGCCTTTACAAATAGTATAAGTATTAGTACCCAACTAGAAGTATAGTGTCACACAAGGGTGCGTGCTTAAAAAGGGATAAATGTGATAGACCGACAAAAATGTGAGCAGGTCAATGAGAGACTGGATGAGCTACTACGTGGCGTGATAAAACTCTCTTTTCCTACATTGTCTAGCTAGAGAAAAGTGCTATATATGTAATATTTAGTATCTATCAAATATAACACATTTTAAAACTGTACAGATATTATATTCCATTGGAATTACATAGTTAAGTACACTTAGGTGAAAGTTGTACATGATAGATGACTCCCTAAGAAATTATTACATTGCACCTAACCGAGTACAAAGTGGGTAATATTATATTGTAGAGATGCGAGACATTACAAATATATTGATTCTTGTTCACAAAACTCTAATTTCACATATTCAATTGATTCTTAAAAAGTCTTAAAGTTCAATAGGTATCACAACAATTGAATCAAGCCCAGGACAAAACCTAACTAAGCTTAGGGTGCTTTTGATACATTGAAAAACACTAACAAATTTTAAAAATTTTTAAAAATTATTT
Organism: Vitellaria paradoxa; assembly: GCA_019916065.1. Taxonomy (NCBI): domain Eukaryota; kingdom Viridiplantae; phylum Streptophyta; class Magnoliopsida; order Ericales; family Sapotaceae; genus Vitellaria; species Vitellaria paradoxa. The sequence goes on from CM034233.1 coordinate 14,356,477, forward strand.
ATTTTTTATCTCACTGGATAAATTACGAGCTCACAAATTATCTCAAAGTATCTTACTTTTTGTCATCCCAAATGCTTTCTTAATAAAGAGAAAGAAGTTATAAAGTCTTCATAAAGTTCAATTCAATATAAGATTTCATACAAGATTCAGTTCATTACAACACTAGAGATAAAAAAATACATTTGGAAACCAGTTTTGTTCAAGACTGGGAGTTTGAAGTAGAACACACGATAAATACGAGTGATCAAGAGTAGAGTTTTATTCATAAAAATATTTCAGAGTGATTTTAAGAGAGATTTTATTTATTTTTGTTTTCTACAATTCAAGTTTGGGTTAGCTTGAGATTATTAAAGATAGTTTTTTTATTTTATATAGAATATCTTGTTTTAATTGGGAGTTACATATTCTGATTAGGAAATAACATTAGAAATTTAAGAAATCAAATATAATTCGGAATATGTTACTGTTAGTTTACTATTATATACAAGGCTTATAATCTCAGATTTTATTTATTCGATTAATAATATTCATTAATATGTCTAGAAATCTTATATTGTTATGAATTTAAGAACATATTTTTGTTATACTTAGAATGAGGCCCCACCAAATATCTCGATATTGTGTCCAATTTTTTATTTAAATGAATCATTTTAATCGCTGAATATATTTACTTATATCATTCAAGTAACATTCTAATTAATTAATTATTTGATAAATAAGAAAGTTAATATATTAAAACAACCACTTTATTGTGAAACAAAATTACACTAAAACTAGAATATACAAAAAATATATATACATATATATTATCTTTATCTGGGTCAATGACAGAATCACATCGCATTAAAGATTTCGGCGATGGAATCTGGGTTAACCCAAAACGTGGTCCACATTCAGAAAAATCCAATGACCTTCCTAAATGACAAACCAACCAGAAATCCCACCCACGCTTTCTAGCCAGCTTTTCTAAACAATAATCATGTTGTCAGCAAGTGGAATCAACTTGACGGGCGAAAAAAAAAAAAAAAAACAAACAAAGCAACAAAATGAATGTATTTTTATAAAAATTAGTTTCTTCTAATTGATTATGTACAAAAAATGACTACATATAAAAAGAATTGCATTGTATTGTTATTTATTTATTTATTTATTTATTTATTTTTAATAAATTCATAGCTCAAACATTGCATGCCTTGGTGCTGCTGAAAATGCAACAAATATTTGATGGTTGCTTTCACCTTGTCAAATGAAAGAGATCTTTGTCCTTAAATTTTCCAATCACATAGTAGCCAAAGTTCTTTCTCATCTTAAATCTTAACTCCATTTGTTCTAGCATTTCGTGCTCCAAAGTTCATAAATTTGCCTCTATGGCTCTATATTAATCAGAAAAGATAAATTGAAAGCACAGATTCTAAAGTAGCAGAACAATGTATTTGCAAAGCTCTGCTTTCTAACTCAAAAGAAAGCAGCGGGGGAACTGTACATTTTACAAAGAAACTTTACAAGATTAAAACACAACGCAAATTTGAGGACTCTTGACCCATCATGACTAATCCCTACTAGACTAGCATATTTCCAGGTATATTCACACCACCTAGTTCACCTAAAAAAGGTCCTCTCATGACAATGACCTTATCAGACCCAGATTGTAGAGAAACTTCTCCGATCGCGATCGGAAGATACTGCCCAAAGAGAATTTCCCCGTCTGCTGTGGTGGTGAATTTGAATAGGCATCATCATCCTTCACATGGAGTATTGCAAGGCCTATCTCTTTTCGAACTGCCTCAATTGTTTCGCTCTTAACTGGATATCCTGATGCATCAGTCACATAGAAAGCATTTACAGCTTGAGATCCCCTAGTTGTGACCTCTGCCCGAGTGACTGAAAGCCCATTTTCTCTAAATATTCGAGTTACATCAGATAGAAGGCCAACTCTGTCCTCGCCACAGAGTTCCAGTCTTATCCCCTATATTAGAGACGTTGCAAGAACATCGTGTAAAATAGATTTGAAAAATATATGGAAATCTGCATATATCAATCTTTTCCAAGCGTACCTCAGAAGTTCGCCTCTTAATAGCAGCCTCCAAACAGTTAATTACTCGTTGCCTCTCTGCTTCAGAACTTATTGGGCACCCATCCATATGCCTGATATAATACTCCTATTGAACAAAGAATAAAACATGCAACACAATGAGATTCATTATACAATATACAAATGTCTTCCTCAACCAGAAGATTTTTTCTCAACTGAGGATTAGACAAATAGGTCTATACCTCAATATTACCCATAGAAAGGTAACGTTTCAACCATAATATAATAGATGGGTTACTCATATTAAGTACTCAATTTCCAAAAAACTGGGGAATGTTCTTTTATTACCAGAAGTCCAAAATCTCCATTCACATTGATGTAAACCAACAATGATCAGAAAAAGAAGTGAATAAAAGAATTCTGCAACTTCAAGGGAGATCACCTGATAAGCCTCTGGTCCTTCAGCAATAACAGTGCCATGGAATACCACGTACTGCATATCTGTCAATGTACACACCGTGTCAAAGAGTAGCTTAGGCCGGTCAGGACACATCAAGTTCACGACAGTGTATCCTTTTTCTGCACAATTTTCAACCGTTACGAGGGCCTTGCTCCGATCACTGGTAGACCCACCCATATCATTAGTATCATAATCACGATCAGCATACATCATTTGATGCAATCTTCTTTCAGTATGAGTCGAACCCACAGAAACAGCTGTATTGGCATCTCGCTTATCTCTATCTCCTTTTAGCACGTAAAGGAGAAGTTGCTTGATCTTTGCTAGTCGATCAGGATCATTAATTGGCAATCCATTCAATTCATCTGTGATATAAACAACCGAGGCCATTCTTGAATTGTGGGTCCAGACTTCTGCAGCTACCACATTACATTTCAGATCAGCAAGAACAGCAAAAACCTCTGAAAGCAAGCCTGGTCGGTCCCTTCCAGTCAATTCAATGGTTGTGTGCTGCATGGCAGCTTGGACACCAACAGACCTTTTCAAAGACCTGAAACTACGTCCTCTTGGTCCCAGTGACTGCGACACACAAATGTAACCATCAACATAGATCGAAGAAAACAAAAAGGTTCCACACAGAATGTTGCAAGTTGCAACACGAATATATGGTACAAATAAACAGCAGCCACTCCTTTATCTTCATCTAGTCTATTTGCCTATGGTGACAAGCTTTTTTGTGGTAGTGGAACTAAAATGGGAGTCGTTGTAGATAGCCATAAGGTCCTTCTACCAAAGTAGACTACACTAGTACACAACTCATGTTCCACTTGATCATGTAACTACAGATGAATTGACTAACCCTCTTCTCGCCATGATTGTATCTTTTAAGTTTTAACCGTCGCCATTTTCTTTGCTATTGTGATTTTGGAAGCTCATTTTCTAGAGTACTTCCTCATCAATTTACTAGTCCAATCAAGGTTGTTAAAATCGAGATTGTACTTAAAATTGGTGGAGGGTTTAAAAATCGAATCGTAAAATCGCAAGATTTTGTCAAATGCCTATATGAAATGAAAATAGTCTATTATGCTACAAATTTTCATTTAAAGTTTCCATTTTTTTTGATAAATTAATAATTTTATTAATTAGAGAAGAGAGAAAAGACATGTACTAAGAAAAATGCCATACACAAAAACTTACTCATATTAACAAAATGAATCCTTAACAAAGTTTATAAAAGATTATATATCTGGTTCTCTACTCTTTTTACCCAATTGCACAATTGAGACCGTTAAAATGATTTGTGTGATTTATACGGTTATATTAAAATACTGACTTCATTTTATCCTAATTTTTTGTTTGAGTTAAGATGTATTTGTAATATTTTATTATAGGTTTCTGGTTTCTATCCTAGCTACGATATTTAATTTATGATAGTCAATTTGGTGCAACAATGCACATGGTCATTAACTAGTGTAGTATAGTAAATAATAGTGTTATAGAATAAAAAAAATCTAAAAAAAAAAAAAGTAACAAGTGAAATAATTATGGCCTATTACTTGAAAAAAATCATAAAAATCTATTTTATTTGACAAAATTATACAAAAATCGTTTCATTTGTAAAATCGGAAAAAACGCCTATAAAATCGAGATTTTACTGATTTTACGTTCCAAAATCAAGATTTTACCTATTTTGCCCCTATTAAGATTTTACATAAAATCGAATAAGTTTTCTTACTCTAACATCATAAAATCGTAAGATTTTAAGATTTAAATCGGAATTTTAACAATATTGAGTCCAATTTATAATCAATTTAAAATTAAAGCAAGCCTTAAAAAAAAAAAAAAATTCAATCTTTCATTAGTGCAACAACAAGAATAAATAACCGAGATTATTGATTTGATAATTTAGCAATAATCGAATGACGTTTCCTTCCTTTAATAAAAATCTAAAAATAACAACAAAATGGCTATTCAGGATTGTCCAAGTAACACATAAGCTAGAGACGAAGGCATTTGTTTTTACCTCTTGACAAAGGTTAATAAGTTAAACAAACAAGGTTAATTTTGGAGAAGTACCTGCTGGATGCGTTCAGCGATATTATCTTCAGAGAGCTTATTTCCATGTCGATCAGTAACATGAAATACTGTCAAGAAAATCAATTTCAGTAACTCTGAAAACCCTGACAAAACTTGATGGGAACTCAAAACATAAAAAACTAACCATCCATAAACCACCCTCCATCCGAAGAAATGTAAGCACGTCTGATTATTAGATTCAGATCAGTCAGAACTTGAACTAACTCTAACAAGCTCCCTCGCTTGTTTGCACTATCAACCTATAAAAAACCCATACACATCAATACAGAACAATCCCCTTCAATCATACAGAACAATCCCCTTCAATCAATATATTCTATCATAAGATAACCTAAAATTCAGATTCAATTACCTTGACCAGGGTGGCTTTTCTATCCGAGGCATTATCAACGGCAACCCTACAAATTTCAGACCAAGAACAACGTTCAATTTAGCAGACCAAATTGTCGAAACCTTGAAATGGGACCATTTTCTCTGAAAAATGGGAAAGAGGTCCAAAAACAGAGCAACCCATTTCGATTTGAAAAAACAAATAGGAAATTTAGAGCACAAAACACACGTCCCAATTCAGGAAATGGAAAGGAGATAAGAATGAAGGTACCTTGGTGGGTTCATACGAAGTACCAGCTTCTCAAATTCGTCATCTATGTTGAGAGAAGAAGACCAATGATCCATTTGAAGAAGAAGAAGAAAGATATTCACCACAAAAACAGAGAGAGAAAGAGCTATGGAAGTGGGTGGGGTTGGTCTGTAATTCGTCAAGCAGGTTCTCCTTTTTTTTTTTCCCTCAGATTCTTTCTGTTCTACCCAATGGATTCCAGTTGGTAAAAGGAGCAAAGTAATTGCTTCGCTGGCTCTTGAGTCAGACCAAGAGTTGTTTTTGGAACGACATTAGAAATGAAGAAGCCCCCGACGCATGAGTAATTCGGGCTTGTCGTCGTTGGTCGCGTGGACCCCACAAGCCTCCGCCCCCACACGCACCCCTTCTCCCTCCCCTACCCTCCAGCAACACTCCCCTGCCATTGATGTGAGACGTTGCCCTCCCCTGCCCTTCTAGGGTTTTGTTTCGGCTTTTGGCGGATAAATGTTCTTTTACCAGAAATTATTTAAGAAAATGTTACTCTATCCTATTATAGAAAAAAAAAAAAAAAAGAAAAATCGGGTGGCTGTTGTAGCGGTAATAATTTTGGGATATGTGTTGGTGATAGGCATATGATCCAAGCTTGAGGCGAGCGCGTGGTAGGAATGAAGCCTGTGAGGTTGAAAATAATTATATTTATTATTATTTAAATATATATATATATATGAATAATAAACTTCAAAATAAGAATAAATACATATAATTTATATAATAAAGAAGTTTAAATAATTAAATTTGAAATATTTTTAATTATTGACTTTATTCAATAGACAAGATTATCTTTTTTTTTTCCTGTCAAGCTTCGTTTGGTAATAATAGCTAGTAGGTAGAGCTATTAACTTTTTGTCTTTTTCTAAAATGATCAAAATTACTCTTTTACATTTTATACTTCTTTTAAATATTGAATGACAAAAATGTTAAATTAACAAAAAATTAAAAAGTTAACTATTAAAAAACTAATTTTTTTCCCAAACATAAAAAAAGTTAACTTTTAGTAGTTAGCTAATAACTACTAACTAAAAAAAAAGTTAACTTGTTTATTTCTCAAACTAAGCATCATTTGATTGTCTTTTCAGTTATTTCACATAAAAATATATTTTTTCACTCTTCTTATATTTTTAATATTTTTTATAAAAATTTTTAAATTAATATTTATACAACTATGATAATATTTATAATAAACAACAAAATTTTACACATTTATTAGACATTGCATCATTATCTGTTACATAAAGTCAATTAAGATTTTTTTTTTATCTTTTCTAAAAAATAATATTTAAACTTTAATTGTTTTTAAAAATTTCTTTAAAATAAACTTTTATATTAAAAAGTTAATTTTAAACATATATATCTTTACACTATTTGTATTATTTATATAATAAAAAAGTTAAAAAATTTAAATTTCAGACATCTTTAACTATTGGATTTATTCAATAACCAAGATTACTTCTTTTTCTCCATACTTTGGTTGTCTGTTCAGACAATTCACATAAAAACACACACTCTCACTCTTCCGATATAATTTTGAATATTTTTTTTATAAAAATTTTAAAATTAATATTTTTAGAAATATGATACTATTCGTAATAAATAATAAAATTTTACACATTTATTAAATATGTATATATATCTTAATCGGTTTTGATTTGTGATTTTTTTTTTTATAATTTTTCATATAAATTTTTCTATAAGTTTACATTTAAACTCTTTATAAACTAAACTATCTTTTTATGAATTTAGGCAAGGTCAATTTTTAGTGTATAATAAAGAGTAAAATAAAACAAGAATATGAGTAAATATAGATATTAACTTTACGTATAGAGCAGGCATTCTATTAAATTAATAAAAATAAATATAATTTTTTAAATGTTCCATCAAACACTTTTTTTTTTCATGGAAGAATAAGTCATTATTTTGGTCTTTAGTCTTTTCTTCTAGGGAGAATGTAGGGTGGAATGTGTATAATAGTCTACCATAAAAAAATGTAACCGGACAAGAGAATAAAATGTTCATGATCATTCCATTTTTAGAGTACGTTCGAGAAAAAAAAAAAATAGAAGCTTAGCTTCTAATTATTAGTTTTTTTATTTTTTTAAAAATAATTAAATTTATCCTCTTACATTTTATATTTTTTTCAAACTTTGAAGGACAAAAATATTAAATTAACAAAAAGTTAAAAAAACTAAGTATTAAAAAATTAACTTTTTCACTTTTTAAACACCAAAAAAATAATTTTTTAATAATTAGCTAGTAGTCAACTATAAAAAAAAAATAATAATAATAATTTTTTTTTGTCCAAACTCACCCTTATCCCAGCCAATCAAATGTAATCTTAAATCTTCAAGTCATATTCTAATTATATATCATTACCCATTTATTAAAAATTCTAAATGCACTTCACTTGTAATTTTTTACACTATAAAAAAATATAATTTATTGTTAGAAATATACAAAACGTGGGAAGTCAAAACGTAAAATTCATTTAATATTGCTAATATTTATTTTTCTTCTTTTTCGTTTTTAATAAATAAAATATTTGTCTAAGAGAGAATGTTATCTATATCATTTTGATTAAAGCTTCCGGTGGCGCTTGACAAGCGCCAAGCCAGCTAGCATGAAGAAACTAGAAATGAATGGTCCCTTTTAGGGTTTCCAGATGATTTTTGCTAAGCATTTTTGCCCAAGTCGTTCGACTTCAATTGCAGGACACCTCTCCAGGGCGGCGCGCCCTAGCGCACTGATAGGAGAGTTTGCTTCCCTCACGATCGGTCGCTGGTTCGAATTCAATATAAATATGATATACTTAAATAGATATGATAATCCGAAATCTTATCATACCTTTTGATTTTCACAAAAAGATAATGATAATTGCAGGACACCTTCCCTTCCATCCCTGCCTTCTCCTTTTTTTTTTTTTTTTCATCCCTGTTGCTGCTTAATTAACCCATTCCGCGGCCCATCTTTAATTGATTTTAGAATTCCATCTGGAACACAAAATCTCTAGTAAAGACTTTCCCTTTGGTAGCTTGAGCTAAGATTGGTAAATGAATTAAACAGTTGAAATTCAATAAATTTATGCATGCTAATTCAGTTAATCGGACCCAACTAAAATTTTAAAAATTTAATTTGAATATATTTTCGGCCCTGCTTGGATTTTATGACGGACAGTCCCTTAGATTTTAAGGGTACCCAACCTTTAATTATATGCCTCTTACAGGCTCCCTCTTTTCATACTGCTGTGCTGACTGACATTGTTGTGTTGTGTTTTTTTCACATATCTAGCAGGATTCTGCTAGAACTGAAATTGATTCCAATTGTCTCTCCATTAATTCTCTCGGTAGGGTTTGGAAGATGGAAAAGTTAGTTCCTTTTTTATTTTTCCCCCCTTTTTCTTAATTACATATTAAAAATTTAGTTTTTTCTTTTTTTATTATGTTTGAAAGGAAAAATAGTTAACTTTTTAATAATTAAGGTGTCATTTGATTTATTTTTCTATTTTTTATTTTTTATTTTCTGTTTTGAGCTCAATTTTTATTTTGTACTTTTGAAAATGACAAAAGCAGTTCAAATACTTTTGACCACTTGTATTTTTAAAATTTATTTTAGAATATAGAAAATAAATTTACACGTGAGATAAAAAATAACAAAAAATTATTTTAAGTATTTTTAATACAAAATAAGAAAAATCTCAAAATAAATAAAATAAAATATTATCTGTTTCCTTATTTTGAAAATTTTAAAACATAAAACTTATAAAATAAAAATAAAAAATAGAAAATAGAAAAGTAAATCAACTGCTCTCTAATTTTTTAACTTTTTGTTAATGTGACATTATTCTTTATGATTTAAAAGATTTTTAAAATATAAAAGGATAAATTTAATATTTAAAAAAAATTAAAAAATTGAGTAATTAAAAATTAATTAGTAGGTAACGGATGCCAAACGCAACCTAAGTTTAAGCCCCTTTCCTCCCCTACTCTGATTGGCGTTCCCCCTTAGCGGAATAGAGAATCTCACGCGCTCCATCTTCAATTCCCCATCCATATTTTCCTTCTTTGAAATAAAGATACACAAACCGTGTCTTTCCTTCGGGGAATCGCTGCATTTACTAGAGGCCTAACTGCCTGCAAATCTCTTCCCTTGAATCAAATCTTTTTAATTGTCTCATCCTCACCATCATTTCATGCCATCACACGAATGACTGGAGTGAATTGTTTTAATTGGGAGCATGCCAAATTAGGCAAGTTTAGAGGATAAAATCAACACGGAGTATAAAATAAATGAATTATGCAATATGTTAAATAAAATTTAAAATAATTGAGCATAAAATCTAAAGGTCTGTTTTGGATCCTTTACTTTTTTTCTAAAAAAATTTCAAAAAATTTTTAAAAATTTTCAAATTCTTTTAGTCAAATTTTATCACGTGTCATTTTTTTATCACATCAACACCACCTTTTAATTTTTTTGCCACTCTAAACACCATCTGAATTGAACTCTATATCAGAATTTATTTTAATTTTTGACCAAACACAAAATGAGATGGGTCCACTTATTGATAATCTAACCCACACTTATTCTGTTATGTAAATATACTAAGCATTTAAATTACACTATTTTATAAAATAAAGTATTCCCAAGTTGCATTGTTGATAACATCCAATATGTCAATAGTATTTGCGCTATAAATTACTTTTGTAAGATCTCAAGGTATGTATTTAAAAATTCAATTACCTTTTCGCTTGTGCATGTTACTCCTTGAATGTGGAAATCCCTCTCACGCACGCACTTCAATGCATAGAATCTGTGTATTATTAAGGTTCTATTTGAATTAACAAAAAAATTCGTAAAAATGATAAAAAATACTGAAAGATTTTAAAAATTATTCATTTTTTATGTTTCTGTACAAATTACGAATTTAGATTTTATCTTATTTTATCTCATTTTATTTTATTTTTTACCATTCTAAACTCAATCTAAGATAGAAATTGGGTATGTTGCAAATTGAATTATTAAATATTAATATTATTAGTGTATATATATAATACATATGGTAGTACATACACAAAAGAAGACATGAGAGATGGGAGTTAGATAGATAGACAAAGAAGCTTAGGGGCCCATAACTGGATAAAAGGGCATTCATGTTTGGCTTCTGTCAATTGATGTGCACCGTCGGATGAGTTCCAAGTAGAAGCAATCCCAAGGTGGCAACGGGCAGGAGTCCCAGGACATCTCCCTCCATGATTTTGAAAGAACATGAACTTTGGCGAAGTCAATGACTAGACTGATTGAATATGTAATCTTTTTAACAACCCACCACTTTGTTAGATATGGATCCATATCTGATTCACTGTAGAGTTGAACAGGAAAGCACGGGTGTTATTCGTGTTTTGTCAATTAACAAATAAGAGCACATTCACCGAGAAACACCCTGAATAACTTTTCTCCTCGCTTGCTCTATTCTTGGCTAGGGGGTGCAACTTTGGCATGCTGATCGGGTTTGAGATTTTAGAAGCTTTTTAGAGTGATAAAAATTATAAAATTTAATAAAATTTATGGGTTCGTAATTCATATACTAAAACAAATCATAAATAAGTTTAAAAAATTTTTAATATCTTTTAATAGTTTTTAACGAGTTTTAGCGCTTCAAAAAGTGTCACTACTAAATATTGAATTCATTTTGTATCGTAGTAATAATAATAATAATAATAAGAATAAGAAGAAGAAGAAGAAGAAGAAGAAGAAGGAGGTGTATCTTTGAATTTGTTAGTGAGATATGGTACTTTAGTAAACAGACGGGTGTTTTAGTAAAAATTTGTAAAAGTTAGAAAAAATTGAAGAAAATTAGATAAATTATTAAAAATTAGAAAAAATTAAAGAGATTGATAAAAAGCAGATAAAGTTAGTAAAAATTAATAAAAGTTAAAGAAAATTTATAAAAGTTGATTTTGTGTTTCGTGGAGAAAACTAAAGAAAAATAATAAAAGTTGATTTTTTTTTAAATTTTTTGGTAAGCCAAAAGGCCTCATATTTTGCAACTTGTCCAATTAGATTCGGATAAATCTAAGGTTGTGCTAAAGAATTCAACACCCAAGAACCAATTTAAATTTATTTAGTAGCATTTCTTCATGGGTATGCTCAAGATGGCTCAAAATTTAAGAAAAAATTTAAAAAATTTTACAATGTATTATATAGTAGTGAATAACTTGTACTTACGGCACTGCTCAACTAAAATTAAATATAAATGGATTTAAAATTAAAATATGTTAACATATTTTTCCTTTTCAAAAATTCAAAATAAATTTTCTTTTCATTGTAATATCGAGAAGTAAAATTTTTATCTTTCTTAATACAACTTTTCAAATATTATTATTAAGTTCAATTCAATGGTATATCATAATGTAAAATGACCCAAAAATTGGATAGGAATTTGAGAAGAAAACTTGGATTGTAAAAAATCTCAGTCATTTATTAAAAAATAAAACTCAAACTTAGTTTTTAAATTTTAGTTTGAGAGAGGGATTTTTTTAGAATGAGTTGTATTTTATTATATAGACATATGTATATGTTGTAGCCTTTATTTAAGTTTTATTTAAGTTTCAAATTCTCAAACTAGCTTTTTCATATTTTTTAGTTAAAAAATATAAAATTACATATGTCACAAAATAATTGATTCTTAATTTTATTATTATGGTAGTATTTTTTAATTCCTTGATCACTAAGGCCGCATTTGGTTTACTTTTCTATTTTTTATTTTCTGTTTTCTATTTTTATTTTATGCGTTAAAAATTTCAAAACGAGGAAATAGAAAATGCTCTATTTTTCTTGTTTTGAGATTTTCCTCATTTTTTGTTAAAAAACTCTCAAAACGATTTTTTGTCATTTTTCATTTCATGTGTAAAATCATTTTTTGTTTTCGAAAATAAATTTTAAAAACACAAGTAACCAATTACGTTTTGACCCGTTTCCTTTATTTTTAAAAGTACAAAATGAAAAATGAATTCAAAACAGAAAATGGAGAACAAAAACAAAAAATAAAAAATAAAAAAATAAACCAAATGAGCCTTCAAGCTTTCAAATTTAAATTCTTATTTAATTTTCTAAAGTTGTTTGACATTTTATAATATATATGAAAAAGTTGGCCTCGATAAATATAGAAATATTTCAAAATTTTCTTGAATCTAAAATTTTTAAAAGGAATGATTACTCTTTGACTCTGTTTAAAATTTTCAAAATTCAAACTATAATATTCTTAAAAAAAAAAAAAAACTAACGAATAAGGTGCATGCGAGAATTCTAAATCTTCTCACATTTCTAGAAAAATGAAAGAAAAATCCCATCCAAGTAATATTTTAATGTAAGTTTCTTTTAAATCTCTTTTTAAATTTTTTGGTATCTTTTTTTAAATTTATTAATTTTTTTTATAGAATCCTTTTTAATTATTTCTTTAAACATACCACCTTTTAAATATTTTCGTCCGACTCCTTCCATCCTTTTATTCTTCACTCTTTTCTTTCTTTCTTTTTCTTTTTTTTTCTGTTAATTTGGAGTTTTGTTACATATATTATGAATATGTTTACCAAAAAATAAAGTTCAACCATTAAATTTATATGCTTCTTATTGGGATGTTTGGTTGGCTGAAACTAATCAAAACCCATCAACTTTTATCAACTTTTTGTACTATTTTTTAATCAAAATTTACTACATATCACTTTTATATCAAATTTTTATACTTTTATTGTACTTTTTGATAAAATTTTTGCCAATCAAACACCCCATTGTAAATAGAGATATAATTTTCGAAGTAATTAAAATTTGAATTTGATATTTCAAATAAATTATATAATTTAATAATTTTTACAATTTAGTAGTTTAATTAACAACTCTTACAATTTATTAGTTTAATTGTTTTTTTTTTGTTTTAAATATCTCAGGTCAATAAATGGAAGAATAGGCTACATAGCAATGATAAACTTTTGTAATTTTTTTTCTTTTTCAATGTAGTAAATTTGTTATTCATTGTAATTTAATTTTATTGGATTGATTTGTAGACATTAAATTTTTTTAAATATTTTAATTTTTAAATATGAATTGATAAATTATAAATAAATTATTCAAATATATATATATATTTTAAATAAAACTAATTTTAATAAATGAAAATACACTTAAATGCACCGGTTCACTTCCAGCATTGGTATAACCAAATAGAATGTGAAAGATGATGCACATATTGAAATTAAGAAGACAATATTATATAAATAAATTATGAGACCCATTAACATCAAGATAATTTTTTTGATGTTAAAGATAACGAAAAGGCATGGTAAGTAGTTAAAATTAAATTTTTATTTTTATGCTTTAAATTTAATAATTCAGATACATCTGATCTCATAATTGGAATGATTATAATTTTTTATTATATTATTAACTAACCATACATATAAATATTATTATATACATATATATTCAGGTTTTGAATTTTTTGGTCGCCCAAAAAATTATCCAAATCAATTCGAATTTCATATTTTTGAGCCATACATTTTTTTTTTTTTTAAAGGCGCCCAAACTCAATATTTTTATTTTTATTTCTTCTAATTAGGCACAGAGTATTTTGGATTTAAACCACCTAATTGGACTTGAACGTGCGACATTAATTTTGTGACAATCCTCGTCCCGACCATTGCCCATTGGGGTCTTGTTTGGCCTATAAAAATTTATCAAAATTTATCAATTTTTAATTAGTTTTTATACTTTTTTCTAATCAAATTTTAATACTTATTACTTTTACATCACATTTTTTTATATTTTTATTATACTTTTTGATCAAATTTTGACTAACCAAATGGACCCTAAATATTTAAAGGTCCAAAAATGAATTTGTTTAATTTAAATTAAAAAATCTTGAACAGTTTTTAATTACCAGATGAGCGACCAACGGTCCATATGAGTGGCGTTGCGAGCTAACATTTACTTGGACCCCATGCATGCACCCCACATCCTGCGTGTGGCGGCAGCGAGGGCTTTTTGGTTTCATGCTCGACCCATTATGAGAATACCACGTGCAATGGCAATGAATCTGACCTAATTTTCATATAAATTTAATGTCTTTCCATTGGGTTGGTTACGGTAAAATTAGTTTTTGATTTTTATTTTTTATTATATATATATATTTATTAAAATTTAATTTTTTTAAAAATTATAAATTTTAAGCATATTAATTACATTCACAAAAATAATTAAAAAATTTACGTTTATTTGTATAATAAATTTTGCTTGGGTAAAAAAGCCACTAAAACACTAATTTTTTTTATTACTTTTTCTAACTTTTGCCCAAAAACGAATGTAAATTTTTTTTATTTTTTCACAAATAATATTAATACGCTTAAAAGTTATATCATTTAAAAAAATAATTTTTGATGAAAAATATATAAAACAAAAAAAAACTAATATATATATATATATATACACTTTTTTTTAATCAAACAAAGTTCACCAAATTTAAAATTATGAAAGTAATTTTAGACATATTATTCACATTTATAAAAATTATAGAAAATACTTCTAATTAAGAAAATTTATGTACCTATAAAAAAATTGCTAAAAAAAATTTTAACTAATAAAAAATGTTTCAATTAGCAAGACAAATGTAAAAGCAGAGTCAAATTCTTCATCGAGGGGGTCAAATTTTACATTGTGAAATGTTAACTATAAAAAAAAAAAAAATTCAATTACCAAGACAATTATATAAATGAAGGGTCAAATTCTTTGTCGAGGAAAGTCACATTAAAAAATGTTAAATAAACAATTTTGTGATATGACAATTTTTTTTTTTTTTTGGTTTTTTTGAGGCGGGTGAAGTCACCCCTCTCTCATCAGTCATCACCATATGGCTTCGCCACTGCTTGGAGTCTCAAATTTTTATGAGAATATGAAATAATGTGGTACCCTGCTAATGGTCGTCAGGCAACCCTTTCTCCTCCTGATAGGTACACTAATATACATGTATATCAAATTTTTAAAACTTTTTTTTTCTGGGATGTTTATTAGTTTTTCTAATTAACTTTGATTTTTATTTAGTATATGTGTATTTTTTTGATATCTCTTTTATGAACAATTAATTGGTTGGGTACTGATTCAAGAAAAATTCAGAATTTTGGGTCCATAATAATTTGGCCCACTCTAAACGGGCAACCATCAATAATATTCTTTTCACTTGGAGCCTCGAGAACTAGAATGAACGATAGAGGCTCCGTTGAAGATAAAGATAAAAGATAAAATACTTTGTTTGGAGTGATAAAATTTTTTTTAAAATGGTAAAAATATTCAGAAAATTTTAAAAATTATTCACTTTTTATTTTTCTGTACGAATTATGAACTCACAACTTATTTCACTTTTATTTCATTTTACCTCATTTTTTGTCACTCCAATATTATTACGTACACATTTCATTATATTTTTGTTATTTTTCATTATACTTCGTATCTATGTTATCACGATGGTTATCTGCTGGTTATCATTTTTCTAAAACCACTTTCTAACTGCTCCATAAACCAAACTCATACAAGAAGTTATGACCGAGTTCCATTGATCCACTAAATTTACAATACGAAGCATCGTAAAGTACATGGAAATTTATAGCAATATTGGTTTCTTGAAATGCTTTGGAATTGTACTGCAGAACAAAGTGCCAATTGGTCGGTTCAATGAATAAAACTCGAAAGTGATGATCAAGCCAAAATTTGGGTCATAGCTATTACTAATGAAGGAAATCTATCACAGGATTCACAACCCAAGTCTTTGTCTGAAACAATTTTCTTTTTCAAACATTTATGTATTTATTTATACTTGAAAAGAAGATTCAGTCAGTCATTTTGAAAAAAAACAAAAAAAAGTTAAGTGACATTTAGTTTACTTTTGTGTTTTCTATTTTCTGTTTTTATTTTATGTGTTAAAAATTTTACAACAAAGAAATAAAAAAAAATGCTTTATTCTCCTTGTTTTGATATTTTCATTATTTTTTGTTAAAAACTCTCAAAATGACTTTTTATCATTTTTTATTTCATGTGTAAATTCATTTTCAGTTTTCGAAAATAAATTTTGAAAACACAAAAACTAAATGAATTTTGAGTTGTTTTTTTTTATTTTGAAAAGCACAAAATGAAAAAAGAGATCAAAACAGAAAACAGAAAATAAAAACAAAAAAAAAATTAAAAAACAAACCAAATGACCTCTTAGTGTTTTTCAGTTAGTTACTAAAAAATTTAAATTTTTTTCGTATTTGCAAATAAAAAAAATTAACTTTTTAATTTTTTGTTAATTTAATATTTTTATCCTTTAAATTTTTATTCTTTAAAAGAAATTTAAAGTATAAAAAAGTAAATTTGATCACTAAAAGAAAAAAATAGACAAAATTAAGAAACCAAAAGCTAAATTTCTAACAACTCTTTCCGAACGAAGCCAAATTGAATACAAATGAACCATCTTCTATCAAGTACAATTACAATCAATGGTTTATAAACTCACATAGGTACCAAAAAAAAATAAATAAATAAATAGAGAAAAATAAACATGTCGAGTTTTGAATCATTTAGAATTGAGTTTGAATTTAGGATCATCCACAAATTGATTTGACAAAATAATATATATAATTTTATAATAAATTTAATAATATTTTAATTAAAACGATATTTTTTGTGATCTAAGTAAATTATTCATGAGTTGATTTTAAATTTAAATTTAAAATTTTCTTGATTGAACCGTGTTTAACTTAATATTAATAGTCTAAGCTAGACTTGAATAAGTTAAAAAAGCTCGCTCAGCTAAATCCACCTCTACCAAGACACAGATTCTTTAAAATTTTTAATCTCTTGAGTGTAATCGTGCGTTATTTACTTGGCTTAACTCCTGTCTCCTGCCTCTTCTGTGTTTGTGATGTGCCTCATCGGTAAATATACACATTTATATTTTTCATGCTGAGGTACCACCCGTGCAACGCCATATCGGACATCTAAGAGAGTAAATTCCAGGCTTGTGAACTTGTGAATCCCTTAGAAAACTTATGTACCACTGCCGGGTAAGTCCGGGCTCATGCCCACGCTGGCGACTCTTATGTAAAATGAGAATGCCTGAAATAAGGATAAAAATCAGCCTAATTAAGTTGGTCACAACAATATGGCGTTAGAAAGTGGCGTTATGCAACGGAATCGATGCCTTAAGAGAGTAGGAAGTGAAGTGACAATCACACCGTAATTGCGCGGTACGAAACCATAACAGGCGTTACAGCGACATTATATTGATGTTACTATTTAGTCGACGGTTCTTGCCAGAGAAATCAACAAAAATATAGCAAGAAAAAGTAGATCTTGCTCTTCATTTCAGGGTACCTGATCGAAGGCACAATTACAAAGGAGAGAAGATGAGGACGTTTTAAGTTTGAAAGGCCAAAACCAAGCCATGAAATGAGCATCCATTAGGTGGTCCTAGTCTCCTAGATCTATATATTAACGATCTTATTTCCTAGATATATATTGCCAAACTTCCAATTCTAGGGCAGGGGCAGAATACTTCTTCATGCTTAGTGCTGTCAAACAAAACAAACACGTCGAACTCAATTCATGTTTGACTTGTTTAAAATCGGTTTCTTATGAAATTAAGTCAAGTTGGAACATAATTTGCTAACTCACTCAGTTTTGAATTTGATTCAATCTCAGCTTACTAAGCTTAAATATATACATATATAAAAATAAAGTTACCAAGAGTTCAACTAAATTAAAGCTCGGTTAAGTTTGAACACATTTTCAAGTTTGATAAGATTTTCGAACAACTTACTACTCAATTCAGCTCATCTGCAGCCATATTCATACCTCACCATACCCTTTTAAGATTAAACTTGCTTTCTCTAAAGTTTCAAGAATAATTGAAATATGAAACACTTAAAATAGAGGAGATACATTTGGATTCTGGAACTAGATTGCTAAACAAGTCACTAAAGCTACTTGCTTGGTGAACTTAAAAATGAAGGCCTAAAGTTACCAGCAATCGAAATTAAGTGGTAGAGCACAGAGGCAAAAATGTAATCAAAAGAGGCTTGTACTCATCCAGCTAAAGAGCAAAAGCTCCACTGAGCCAATTAATAGAACAATCAATACATGAATTGCATATCCATGTGAGTTTGTGTGTGTGTGTGTGTTTGCGCGCGTCTCATAGATTTTGCAATAGTTGTAATACAATCACTTTTGTTCAATATGGAAATGTGACCACATATCAAATATCTCACCACATCTATATACTGGAAACTCTCTGTCAAAGTGTGATACTGAACTCCAAGTATAAAAAAGACAAGCCATTCAATTGCCTACTATAATACTACTGTATAATAACACACCTCAAAATTTCGAGTAAAATTAGAAGAATAACAATCAACCTTCAATCCACGCTGTTCTTCATATTCCAAACTGCAAACAAGAAACCCCAATAGGATGGTATTGTCATCAAAGTTCAGAATTGAGAACTACACATGATATGTGGGTGTGTGTGTGTATAGCTCAAAATTATAGTACCTGATCTTGGAAACTGGGATTAAACTATTTAGCAAACAAAGGGATAATCCTGGTAGCAAAATTGAATCCGCTGCATCTGATGAAATCCACACTTGAAACTCCGATCTGATCAAATTTTTCTAGCTATGAAAACTCCTTTGTGTGTAGTCTTTACTGCTTCGATCCTTGGGAGTCATCCTTATCAGGATGTTGGTGGTGGTGGTGGTGCTGCTGCTGATTCATCGGATCACCACCACCTCGGCTGTGCCCCATCTGCTGGTAAATTTGGTTGATTGCTTGAGCGTTTAGAACCCCAACAGGACCCTCCTGGGAAAGTCCAAGCTCCAACCCCGGACCTTGCTGATAATTTCCACTCAAGATTGTGGAAAAACTCATCGAACCCGTATTCAAATTGGGAAACTCAAAACCATGGAACCCCAGTTTGGAGAGGAAATTCGAGTTTTCACTGGCTGAAGTTGGTGCCGAAATAACAGAATTATGCCCAAAACCTGACCCAAACCCAGGAACAGATGGCCATAACCCTGCTCCTACGTGGGGCGATCTACTCAAATTACCATTCACCGTAGGCATAGACCAATTAGTCCTACTTCCCAAGCCACCCACAAGCTCATCCAGCTTTGGATTCAAGCCAGCGGAAACAGAGGTCCCCTGTTCCGAAACAGAGGTCCCCGCAGCTGCGAGAGCTGAAGCAGGAATAGTCCCAGTCCCCGTGGCTGCAATTATAGATGGCTCGGCCTGCTGTAAGAGCCATTGAATGGTCTCTCCATCAGATTTGTGACCCAACTCTCTGGTCAATTGAAAGATTCTAGCGGCGCACAGAGCAGGCATTCTTATTCTTCTTCCTCTGCCATCCACTTTTTTGTGCCTGTCCTTGTTGGAACTTCTCTTGGGAGCCAATTGCTTCTTAGCCTCGTCTTTGATTTCTGTTGGTTTGTTCTCCGCCATGTCCGGTTGTGGGGGACGACTCAAGAAGGTGGGCGCCTCTTTCGGCTGTTGCTTTGAGCCCTTGGGTTCCATGAGGAGGAGTGAGGGTGGGGGAAGGAAATGGGGCCTCATTGATTGGTGAATAGGACATGGAAAAGCCAAGACTTTCATGACCCTTTCACTGTGGCTGTCACAAGGAGTAGAGCTTCTTGATCAAATTTTGAATACCACAAAGATTTCTTATTTATTATTATTTTTATATTTTTCAAATTACTTAGGTGGGTTTTACCCTCAGAAGGAAAAAGGTTATGTTATATGTACCTAGCAGCTGCTTATTTCAAGGACGGCAATCCGACTTATACAGGTCATGTCTATTTGTGTTCTTGTTCAAATATAGTCTCAAAATTTAATTAGCATGTTAAATAATTAATTTATTTTTAAAATCAAATCAAATAGTATTAATTTTAATTCAAAAAGTATTTGTGTCATGTTGTACCATATTTAAGTTGTGTTATAATGTCACATCTTAATATTACCAATTTTATTTTGTACACTTGTGATAAACTGTGACATGAGCGGGGTATGCGAGAACTATTTTTTGAATTATTATCGAGACATAGTGCGATTCTGTCCCATATCGTTCAAGTAGAATTAAGTGAAGCATTATATATATAACATTTAGCATATTTCTAATACAATGTATATTAAAATTATGTTGACACGAAACTTTATTAGAACTCTACACTCAAAACTTATGTAATACAAATAACCCCTCTAGAAAGGTAATTCTGAACAAAAGTAGACACTTCTAGTCTAACATGCAGCTATAAACTGTGAACTCACGACCTTGAATCATAAACTAATTGAACTCCATTTGTAGCTGATGCTATTATATATATTGTAACAACCTTCCACGGGTTATATGCTACCTAATCAAATAATTATGCTTTGTGATCCTATACTATGTTTGTTTGGGATTTGGTAGTTTGATTTCATAGTAATTAATGAGCCTACGGTGGAGACTTAAATTATTCCCAATAAGATAGTTTGAAAGGAAAACTTTCATTTGCCACCTTAGCGAGTGATATTTTTTAAATGGAGAGCCAATGATGCCACATCAACGAGTCAAAGGCGCCCAAAATAATAATAAAATAAAACAAAAGGACATAGAAAAAGAAGGTAATTTTAATTGAAACCGCTTGGGACTGAATTTTAGTTGATACAGTTTGGAGTGAAGAAAAGCAATATTGTATTCTATGGAAATAGAAAATTATCATAAATGAAATTAAATATTAAATCAGTGAATATATTTTTTATAATTTACTTATTAGAGTCTCTTAACAATACTTGAAAGTTTATTAGGGATGTTTTCTACCTCAAAAAAAATATAATAGTTATTATATTTTATTATTTATAAAAATTATTATGTTATATATCATATTTACTGATATTATTTATAAATAATGTATTCAATGGCCTAACGGGGAAGGCACCTTCTTTTATAGAGAATGCCCGGGTCCCATTCTTGTAGGTTATTTTTATGTTTAAAAATTTTGAGTTAACATTAATTTTGTAATAAAACTAAATTACAAGGAATGTTTTAGTAATTTTATTCTCAAAACCAAAGTCCAATCTTATCACCTTGAAAATATTAATCCACTATAATACTTATTTATTATATTAATATTATAGTAATGTGCTTACACTCTAACTCTTACACTCATGTTTACATCCTGTCAATTTGTACTGGTCATTATCTGTAGTAACTATTACATTTGGTTCAAAATCATCACAACTACAAATATGACGTCGTTTTAGCCATTGAAAAAAAAAAGTATAAGGTAATATCTTACGGTTGTGATGATTTTGAACCAAATGCACTAGTCATTACGAATAGTGACCAGTACAAATTAGCGGGGTGTAAACATAAGTATAAAAATTAGGTGTAAGTATAGCATTATTTTTAATATTATGACCACATTACTAGCAATATAAACGAGCGAGCTTAAACTCAAGTTAAGTTTTGAATGTCTGTGAAATATTGTATCGATCCAAACTTGTTTATTGGGTTTTTTGACGAGGTCATGCTCGACCAAACATATTACACAAACTTGTAAATAAGCTTATTCACGAGGTACAAGTTTTTTATTAACAAATAGACTTTTCAAACATAATAAACAAGTTGTGGATTACTAGGGAATAACTTACGACTAGTCTAAGTTATTAATAAGAAAAATCATGTTTTTTAAATCTTAAAAAATAATTTAACTAATTTAATTTTAAGTACATTTACGAATTCTTGAATAAATATGTTCACAAATGATAAATTAATTATCCATAAGCCTTGTCAAATTGGGTTCAATTGATAGGATATGCTATAGTATTGAATTTTAAAATTATACTTATATTTTTTTATTTACTTTATCGAACAAATATAAATAAACTCGTTCGCTGAATAATTTATCACACTTCTGATTCTCTAAAAAACTCCGAGTTATTCTTGGATAAGATACAATTTTTCTATTGAATATGTCTGTTCGAACGTACATACCCACACACACAAATATATATTATCTACATAATAAATTGGATTATTAAACATGACGTTCGTCCAATGTGGCTCCCCAGGTGTTTTAAAATGCGACGTTGCCCTACATGGCTCCCGCGCGGGGAGGCGGGGTTGGTTTGAACTCAGACATTGCTCGGGGGAGAGGGGTGGGTTTCGATTGTTGGGTGTCCAATGTGATGTTTTAAATTTTGAACTTTTTTTTTTTTAATTTTCAAATTTGAAGTTCAAACCTTATTATATTTTTTATATTTGAAATAAATAAAAAATTAATTATTTTTTTGATATTTTATCATACGTCATCAAAGTTTTGTCATTATTAAATCAACAATCATTAAATTACGTGAAATTCAAATTAATGAATATAGATAAACAGTCCCTACTGTATCGTTAGATTTATTCAATGATTAATATTAATTTTTTTCCTCTCTACTTTAGTTATTTTTTCGATTATATCATATAAAAATATAATATTTCACTCTTCTCACATATTTTTTTTTTGAATTTTGAATTAATATTTTAAAAAATTTGATATTTGTAATAAATAAAAAATTATACATATTTATTAAATAATGTATGGATACATATTAGACAGAGTTAATTAAATTTTTTTATTTAAAAAATATATTTAAATTTTAATTTTTTTTAAAAATTTTATTAAAAAAATATTTAAACTAAAATTTTAATTTTAATGTATTTAAAACTAAAATTTCAAACACATATAATTTTGTACTCTTTGTGTCATTTATATAATAAGAAAGGTAAAACTTTTGAATTTGAGATTTTTTCAATTGTTAGATTTACTCAATGGTCAGAATTACATATTTTCCTCTCCACTTTGGTTGTATTTTCAGTCCCATCATAAAAAACATAATTTTTCACTATTCTCATATATTTTTTAATACTTTTTTTTATATAAAAGCTTTTAAATTAATATTTTAAAAATTTTGTAATATTTGTAATAAATAATAAAAATGTACACATTTATTAAACAATGTATAAATATCTATTAGACAAAGTCAAATAATTTTTTTATTTAAAAAAATTATGTAAACTTTAAATTTTCTTTAAAATTTTATAATATTTAAATTAAAATTTTAATTTTAATGTGCTTAAAACTTAAATTTTAAATATACACATTTTTACACACTTTGTGTCATTTATATGATAAAAAAACTTAAAATTTTGAATTTGAAATATTTTCAACTATTAGATTTGCTCAATATCCACGATTATTTTTCTTTTTCTCTCACTCTTCCCATATTTTTTGAATACTTTTTATATAAAAGATCCTAAATTAATATTTTAAAAAATATGATAATATTTGTCATAAATAATAAAATTTTTAACATTGTATGAATGCCTTAATCTCCTTTGATTTGTGATTTTTATTTTTATAAATTATTTTTACACTTTTTTATATACGTTTAGTTTATGAGTTTAAATTTAACTTATTTATATACTAAATTATATTTCTGTACCTTTAGGTACGAATAATAACTAGTATATGTCTATGAATGAATAATTTCAAACAATTCAATTTAAGAGTGTTTGGTTTATCAAAATTCACCTAAATTTATCAATTTTTATCATTTTTTTTATTTTCTTCCAATTAAATTTTATCATATATTACTTTTATATTATATTTTTATACTTTTTTTTTATATTTTTTTTACTATTCAAACACCACGTTAATGGATCAGGAAGAGTACGTCAATGTTCTGCATAATTTGACAGACAAATCAAGGAAGCTTGATCATACGGGCAGTCCCATCTTCACGATAACCAAAAGGATGTGGAATTAAAATTATTAATTAAATGTTGGATTGGCGATAGGCAAAGGAGGATACATTATTCCACAATGACGTGAACCGAAGGTAAGTGTGAAATTGTCAATGACGGGAAGACCTTGAATACCCACCTTGAAAGAGACGTTGTATTCTTCAAATTTCTCCATTTTGAAATTTCTTGTTGGTGGCCTAATTTTCCACAACTCTTCTAGCTCTGCATGATTACAGCTGTGATTATGACGTATACAAGTTAATTCTCTGGCGTATTCACATAAGAATGTGGGACATAGGGTTCATTTGGCTCAATAAAAAAATTTTGAAACATACTAAAAATTTCTGTAAACTTCTAAAATTCTTTAACAGATTTTATATTTCTCGTACTTTATAAAATTTTTATAAATTTATATAAATGTATATATCCCAATAAATTTTTACAAATTTCAACAAATTTTTTACAAACCACAATAATATTTAACAAATTCCAATAAATTTTCTACAAATTTTAAAAAATTTTCAACCACTTTCAATAAATTCTGACATAACCGTTTTGATGGAATAAAAAAATCGTTCA
Source organism: Vitellaria paradoxa (assembly GCA_019916065.1). NCBI lineage: Eukaryota > Viridiplantae > Streptophyta > Magnoliopsida > Ericales > Sapotaceae > Vitellaria > Vitellaria paradoxa. The sequence continues at coordinate 14,381,120 of CM034233.1, forward strand.
AACGATTTCTCTTTTCGAAAAACTGACACAAAAGTCAAAAGTCAAAAATTTTACTATTCATCTTTGAAAAACGTAGTTTGGTGACTGTATGTTAAATGTCAAAAAATTTTTCAAACCACACTTTTTACTTATTTCTTGTTGTTTTTTTATCACGCCAAACCGGCTCATAAATTTAAATGATGGTAATTATTATGGTAACCATTACTGATATAGTATTAATGAATATTAAGACTATGTTTGGTAAATCAAAAAATTGGAGGTGATATTTGGTTTATATTTTTATTTTTTGTTTTTTATTTTCTATTTTATGTGTTTTATATTTTGAAAATCCTAAAATATGAAAAACATATAACATTTTTTTGGTTTTACATTTTTTATTTTTTGTGTTTTGATATTTTTTTTATCCTCGGTTGAAAACGCTCAAAACAATTTTTTGTCATTTTGCAGGTCATGTATAAACTCTTTTTCTATTTTTTAAAATAAATTTTAAAAATATAAGTGATTAAATGCATTTTAAACTATTTTCATTATTTTCAAAAACACAAAATAGAAAATGGACTTAAATAGGCATAACAAATGACATCATATATTTGTATCACTTTTGTCCTTATATTATTACGTATTACTTTTGGCAAAAGTTACGTATTTAGTAAAAATTCATGAAAGTTAAGGAAATTTTATGGTTTTATATTTAATAATTTTGTTTTTTTTTTTTTTTTGTGTGGGTGTGTGTGTTTGGTAAATATTGGTAAAAAATGTTAGAAAAAAGTTGGAGAAAATTGAGAAAAGTTGAAAGTTGAAAAAAATTGATAAAAATTTGTAGTTTAACAAACATGGTCTAAATTATTAAAATTTAGAGAAAGTTTCAAAGTTTTTTTTTTTTTTTTTTTTGGAAAGGTAGTTTGAAACTTATTAGTTATTATCTCTTTTTTAAGAATTGAAAAAAAAATTAGTTCAATTTTAGGTCAAAGTTAAATGTTTTGTCTAATTTTTTTACTAAATTTTAATTTTTTAATAACTTTTAGACATGTTATTTGCTTTCATGAAAATTTTCGTTTCAATTTGGTTCAATTTCAAATTAAAATTAGTTTGATTTCAAGTCCAAATTTTAAGAATAAAAAAAATTAATTCAATTTTAGGTTAAATATGAACCTAAACAAAATTGACCTTTGATTAATTCATATGAAAATAATTAATTTGAATAATTATGTCATATGCAATATATATATATATATATATATAGATATTATCATATACCAGGAAGATCACAAAATGAGCAATAAGAGTTCGTCGCTTACCCATCATTAAATCCAGGTGAGTAACCTATAAACATTTGATCACGAACTGTATAGTTTGGCTTTGAATTTTTTTTTTTTTTTTTAAAGATAGTTTAACTTGCACACACCCTATTATTCTTTAAAATATTAAAATTAATAATCAGGTAAACTTTTAGTATCATAAATTATCATAAAGAATTTAAGTTTGATTCCACCATACACATATATAAATAAATAAATAAAGAAGCTTTTTATTTTTTATCTTTTTGTAATGCCGGGCCTAACCGAGTTATTTAATTATCAAACTAAAACTCGTGATCATGAAATTGAAATTAAGAATTGTGACTTTCAAATGTCACTTCTGAGATTGCTCTCATTGCATGAAAGAAGGCTTGCGTTAGTGCTTGAGGGAAAGTTTATTGACAATTGATAAAGACATGCTTAATCATTATATTTCTCCCTTTCCTCAAAGTGTCTCACATTGAAGCTAGCATGCTCTTTCGGTTTTCATTGCTCCGCCGATCTGCACGGCAACAAAGTTTTAGGAGTAACTAGAATTTGTGATTGGTTTTTTTATTTTATTTTGTTTTATTTTGGGGGGAAGGTGTTGGTGGTGGTTTGTTGGGTGAGTTTTTTGGGTAGAATATTTTAAGGTTGGTTCACAATTTTTTAAATTAATTTAATTTAGGTAATATTTGTTTTATTTTTCTCTTTTCTGTTTTATGTATTTTATGTTTTAAAAATCTCAAAATAATGAAACAAAAAATGTTCTATTTTTTTATTTTGAGATTTACTTGTTTTAGATTAAAAACTCTCAAAATGACTTTTTGTCATTTTTATTTAATGTGTAAGCTTATTTTCTGTTTTCTAAAATACATTTTGAAAACACAAGTAACTAAATGTATTTTGATCTGCTTTCCTTATTTTCAAAAGTGTAAAATGACAAATGAGTTAAAAACAGAAAATAGAAAGTAAAAATAAAAAACATAAAATAGAAAAACAAACCAAATGTCACGTTAATTATTGGAGTCAAGTTTAAGACCAAGCAACTTCGTTTAAGCCGGTAATTTTAAATATATAAATATATCAATGTATATTATGATTTTTATATCATTTTATTTATAGTTTCTTACAAAACATTAATTTTTATACCAAAATATATACACAAATATTCGTTGTTGTATTAAACTACTTACTTTTTATAAATTTGAGCTAACTTTTGTTTAAAAATGTAATTCAATTTTTTTAAAAAAATAAATAAGTTTATGAGTATTTTTGGAGTAATAAAAAGTGAGATAAAGTGAAATAAGTTATAGATTCGTAAATCGTGCAGTGAGATAAAAATTTTTTTTTAGAGATTTTTAGCATTTTATCTCATGCCAAACACACCCTATATAAGTAAGCCTAAAAATTAAACTAAGCTAGAATTTGTTTTACAACTGCGCGGCCATTGTCCAGCTCCATACCACGCCATACTATGAGATACTATATATTATACCTTACCTCTGTTCTATCTCTGCTGTCAAAAGAATGTATCATCTCACATAAAACTTTTGCAGACGTATTCCAATTATAATGAAAGGATGGTAGAGGATTAGAGAGAAAATAGTTGAATATTTTTCTAAGAGTGTGTTTGGTATGAAAAAAGGATAAATCTTCTTGTAATATTTATCCTCGTATTATTGCGGGTCACTCTTGAAAAAAGTTGTGTTTAGTAAAAATTTATAAAAATTAAAAATAAATTAAAGAAATTTAGAAAAAATTTATAAAAGTTAAAAAAAAAAAGTTAATAGAAATTAAAAAAAAAATTGGTAAAAGTTAATGATTAGGGGAAAATTAATTAAAAAATATTAGCAGCCAAACAAGGGCTAATTAAGTACAGTAAAAAGCAACAAAAGGAATCTAGCAGGTGTAAGTTTTTGCCAGTCATTGATGAGTAGGGGCAAATGTAAGTTTTTGCCAATCACATCCACCAAAGATAAGAACAATTCATCAACCCTCAATCTTCATTTACAAGTTTGTTTGTTTGATCACCACCTAGTACTGCGGTCGCTGCACAATCTTTGTTCTAGTATTAGTTATTCTGTTTGCTTTCTTGAGGAGAATAGAGGAAAGCACCCTCGGGATTCGGGAGCCTAAATTAACTTTTGATCATTCTTGTTTTAGGTGAGTTTATTCTAAAATTTTAAATTTCATAAATTTTTATCAATTTTTGTCAATATTTTTTTAATTTTTATCAATTTCAAATTAGTCAATTCAAAAGTTTGACATATTATACAAAAATCGTTTAAACAGATTATGCAACCACGTTCAAATAAGTCTCGTCAAAAAATTAAAATTTATCTTTTAAATAATAAAAAATAACCGATGCATTATATTTCTTTAACTTTTACTAAATTTTGATTTTCAAAACATTCCGGCAATTAATTAGTAGTGGTTAAATTATTATATTATTAATATATATATATATATATATATTATTCCCAATGGCTTGTGATATATATGCTGCCCACCATGGAGACATATGGGGGACCTTTTTAAAGCTGGTTGTTGAAATATCGCCAAAATCACTTGAATTCAAAGTATGTATCAAAGAAAATCTTTCCTTTTAGCAGAGATTGCAGACAAATTTTCAAAAAAGTAAAGCCCAATCAATGTAATTCTAATTAGCCGTTCTGAAACTCTTTCTTTTGTCAAAGCTTCCCCGCCTTCCCGTCAGAACGGCAACACTTTGATCAAAATTCCACCTGCAACCCGGCGGACTCAACTCAAGCATGTATATACATACACACCACCAAAATTTGCTGTATATTTATATATATTAATGCTCGTGCTTAAGAAAAAGTTGCCAAAAAGGACTACAAGGTTGACAGATAATTATTTAAAAATTCAACAATATTGCATTGCGTGATCAAAGTTTTCGGCCCACCTGATTGATATTAGCTTGTCGTGTTGTAAAATTTTCAATGATACGTACCAGTTAATTACATTTTACTCAAGTTTAAAGTCATTTTTATTTCATGTATATACTTTTAAATAAAATACTTAAACTTTGGCGATTATGATTAAGATAAATACGTCAATTTTTTCTCATCTAAATTAACAAAATTTTAAGATTATTTTGATCAGATTTATTTTTTATAAGTTTCTAAGTAAAACGCAATCTAGCTTTTTTTGTTGAAATAAATTTTTTACAATTGTATGCAAAGATTGGAATATTAATTATATAAGAACAGAATATGCGGAAGCGTACCTGATTGTGATTGTTCCATCTTCAACTCTGAAAGATCAAAATATTAGGACTTGGTCTTCCTCTCTATTACGATCAATATATGACGACTATCAATAAGAATAACTGTATGCGTATTGTTAAGAGAGGAGATCTAACCATTATATAGAGGGTGAACCCTAACCTCACTGGGCCTTTTCATAAAAAACCTGCAGTGGGCTTAATAATTGGACCACACTAACCATCTTTCCTTATTATCCCTATTAGGTGCACATAACCAAACCAAACCAAACCTTTTTCCACTAGGTGGGGTATTAGGTGCATATAAGCCCAACAAAATAGATCACAACAAAATGAGTCTTATCATGTACGTTTTCATCTTTAACTTGGTTCTAAACTGTTTTTGACAAAATAAAAATTAATTCAACATATGAAAAATTTCAACATTTTTGCGTTTTCGACCGAAGTCCATCGGGTCAACTTTTTTTTTTTTTTTATCTAGATTAATATATATATGATTTCATGTGTATATACTAATATTTATTTATTTTTTTCTCTCGTTTCTTTTTCTCTGTTACCACTTTTGAATGCAATTTTAAAAATTATTTTAGAATGATTTTGGCAAAAGTTATTTTGGTTAAATTGGTCAACAACTATACTGCTAGCGATATAAGTTTTTTTCATTTAAAAATACGTAGAGGTGGAGCAACAATCACGTTAAAACTTCTGTTGAGTTTGAGAAAAGTAAATAAATAAATAAAAAGAAGAAATGACAGTTTCATTATCAATATATATATATGGAGCCACATGGAACGATAATAGGAAAAGTTAGATTTGATTTATCAACAAATTTGGCAGCTTAAGGTCCATGCTTACCCAACTACTCAAAAGTTATTCCTCCGAATATTTGGAATGCATGCAGCAACAACAACCAACTTCTACCGCAATCTTATCTAATGGGTTGGGAGATAGGGACAAAAAGCATATAATTGAGCTAGCATTTGTTAATATATATATATAATATATAACAAGGGATGTTGATAGGACAATTGCTCTACGTAGAAGGGAGAGAGAGGGGTTCAAATTAAAATATGAAAAAAGTTGGGGAGGTAAAAGCAATCGTGTAAACTAGACACGAATAATTATATCTTACACGGGTGTCATGCTAGTGTATATATATATATATATATGCACGCCTAATTACCTAGCTCCTACTCGGCCTTGGTAATCAAGTCGTGGGTGTCATATTCCCATTTAACAAGATAGAGTAGTTCGAAAACATTGTCTTGACTTGTGGTAAACGGGAGTTGTTAAGAACTAAAATTCAAATAATAGTATTATTCATAGTAGGATATATAATTTTCAATAATAATTCAATAATTATTTTTTAAATAAAATCAACGAAATTGTCCATCAGAATAATGTTGGGTTTTTTGGAATATCTAGTAAAATTTAAATGCGCAAACATAGGGGTTTGACAAATCTGACTCCGTCCATGCTCGAGAAATCTCGAGCAATTCTTGTATTTTCATTATTGAAATATAGCTCTTGGCCCTCAGCTTGCTTCACACTCTCTCACCCACAGCACCACATTCCAATTAATTACCCCCAAAGAATGAAAAAAAACACATTCCAATTTATAGCCAAGATCTGTCCCTGTTCTTAGGACTCCAGAAGGACAAATTGTGATCTTTTGATCTTTTTAATTAAAATTTAAAATTCTGTTTCATGTAAATAAAAAAAATAAAATTTGATTTGTTAAATTCAATTACCGATTTTGAGGTTACAGGAAATTAAAAATATGAATTTCTCGTATTTGAACTTTTTTGTTTTTAATGAAAAGCACTAATTTTGAACGTCCCTATAAATTTGGTTGTTGTGGATTGGTAAAAATAATATTTTATTCAAGAGCACATTTGGTGGTTTTCAAAAAAACAATATATATATATATATATAGGGTAAAATTGTCTTTCCACTATTAATCCTAACCAACAACAGTTCAAATCAAATGCTGGAGTGGTTAGATAACCATTTCCTAGGTCCATGTCCGTTGCCCAGTCAAATATAACATTATTATTGTTACATGGGATAACTCATCCCAAGATTCCAATGTCTAGGGACTATAATTTTGGGATGTACACTTCGTCATTTTCCTATTCGGATAATCAAACAAGGCCCCAAGGTTTTTTTAGATGGCGTATAAATTACAGCAATACAAAGAAAATAAGTTTATGGGATTGGGCCTTGAGGAAGTTGTGTTGCTTCACAAATGTTCCTTCAATGTATCATCTCAAAACAAAACATTGCTGGCTCTGTTCATGCTTTTCATAGGTTCCAGTTAGACTTTTCTGCGTGTTTTGATGTAAAATGTTTTCTTAAAAATGTTTTATTTATTTACTTATTTATTTTTTGTTTTTGGTTTGTTTATATTTAATTTGCAGAAACAATTTTGCATGTATAATTTTTTTTAAGCAAATAAATGAAAAATGATTTAGTGATTCAAATTCAATCAGTTATTAATTTTACAATCCTTTTGACAACGCGCTTCCATCTTTTTCTCCTTTCACTCTCGGTCCCTGCAATCAAGAACCAGGACTCAGATGCTCAGAGAGATTGTTTCTGAGCACATTTTTTAGAAATTGTAGCCAAACAACCAAGAATAAAAATTTTATAATTATTTTACAATGTAAATAGTTTTGATAAAAAAAAATATATAGATTTTTCAATGTTGAAAACAAACGGAGCTTTAAGGTATGATTGGAATAAAAATTTGAATGAAAAGAAAAGTGTGTGAAAATAAATAATTACTTTTCTACACTTAATTTTTAATAATTAATTAAAACTAAAATTATTCATGATGGATAACGTAGCCGTGTTAATGACATTGCTCAATCGTAAACTCAGCGAGATAATAAGTTCAAACTCCCCCCTTCCCCAGCCCACTCACATAAACTTCATTTATAATAATTACTTAAGGTGTGTTTGAAGTGATAAAAAATAAGATAAAATGAAATAAAATAAATTAAATTGTGAATTCATAATTCGTACAGTGAAATAAAAATCAATAACTTATAAAATTTTTCAGTATTTTTCATCATTTTTCAAAATTTTTTTAATCACTGCAAACAAAACTTTAATTGGTCATTCTTATGAAGTGGCTCATAAAACCCAGAATTTACTATCTAACGGTAAGAGAATTCAATGTGACCCAGCCTCGAAGAGATTACTCCTCACCAAAAAAATAAAATAAAAATAATAGTTCTTTTTTTTAATAACAAATATTTATAAATTTTCTTCTCATTTTAGCCATGCCAAAAGAATAAATAAATTTCACATTTTTCATTTTATTTTCATACGTTTTCCCTATGTGATTCTTTTCCCTCCACAAATTATTTCAAACACAAGAAGGATTGGGACTTGGGAGAAACCACTCATCCAAAAATACATTTACCTCCTATTAATCCGACATATCAAGAAAACAGCATCGAGGAAAATGGAAGGGGTATGAATTAGGACTCACAAACAGAGGAATCCCCCTCTCACCAAAAGCCCCCAAATCTTCATTTTTGGACTTTGGTCTGCACACCATTAACTTCCCACCTTAAACTGATGAAGTAACTTCCAAAAATTTAGCAAATCACAGAGCGCTCTCAAAGCTATTGCTCAAGACCAAGATCGCCCCATCGAACTTTGTATCTGGCTGCAAGATAATGAGCCCCAACAGGACCACGACTCCCATAAGGATAATACTCGGGAATGACTTTCTTCTCTTCTAGCTCTTTCAATACTGGGGTGAAAAGCGACCAAGCAGCATCAAGTTCATCGCTTCGAATAAACAGTCTCCTCTCCCCTTCAATAGCATCCAGAAGAAGTCTCTCGTATGCATCAGGAATCTCCTTCGAGTATCTAGAGCAACAATAATACAGAACAATACGTCAATGAAGACAGATTTCCATATTTTCCGATGGAAAAGAATTGCATAATCATCAATTCCCTATCATGGGTCAAGGTTTTACACGTTTCTTGAAAATTTATATACAAGTCTTGTTGCGCTGAAAAAAATTAAAAACATATAATCCACCTTTCATTTCAGCAAAATAAATAAATTGATCAAAGCAAAACTGCAATTTTGTCAAAGCCAAACTCAGATCCCCTTTGCTTTACAAGCTTACTACAGTACATCGGCATGTCTGAAACAGTAAGCCACTTTTTCAAGCCATTGGGTAACTCCCCCGCCCCGGGGCAATATGTTAAATGACATCAAAAACTCTCAACAGGACACAAAATAACTCATCAATAATCTACCAAAATATCTTAAATTATACCTTGCTGCATAGAGAAGATTTAGGTTACTGCGGTCCAATCTCATACCCAAACCAGGGACCTTATTATTGATCTTCAAGTAGATGGCTTCGTCAGGTTGCACACGGATGACAAGCTCATTTGTTGCTTGATCTAGATCTGTCCCAAAATTTCGGTTGTAGAGATTACCAGGCACATGCCTAAACTGCACCCTAATCTCAGCCCTGAGTTGAAAAATGCAAGAATTACACGCTAGTATATATCAAAAGGTTCAGTGAAGATCAAAGCAGCATGGCTTCAGATCTAATAGTTTCAGACCTTCTATTATGTAAAGCTTTCCCGGCTTTCATTAGGAAAGGCACCCCATCCCATCTAGCATTGTCAATAAAAAGGGCAGCTGCAGCAAATGTGGGAGTTAGGCTGTCTTTTGGTACGGTCTTGTCATCAGTATAACCTGGGTGAGTAACGCCACCTTTTGTGTGGCTCTTATACTGTCCTATTACAACATCTTCAAGTTGTATAGGCCTCATTGAACGCAGAACTTTGACCTAACACATGCAAAAAGTTCATTAAAAAACAAACACTAGCATACAACTTAATAAATTGTATAAATTATCTTCTTCTACCAAAAGAAAAGACAAAAACCTTTTCATTTCTGATATCTTCTGCATCCAAACTGACAGGGGTCTCCATTGCAAAGAGGGCCAGCATCTGAAGCAGATGGTTTTGCATTATGTCTCTTATTATACCATAGTTATCAAAATATCTGCAATAATTCATACAAAAAAAGAATCATGAGTTTAGGAGCATATTGAAGCTAATTAATAACTGCTTGAGAAAGAAAAATACCCTCCCCGCCCTTCAGTGCCAAAATCTTCCGAGAATATCAACTGGACACTCCTTATGTACTGCCTCGACCACAGGGGTTCAAAAATGAGGTTGGAAAAGCGAAGGACAGATAGATTCTCCACCAACTCCTTCCCCAGATAGTGGTCTATCCTGGAAAAGAAATCAGCTGTGGTAAAATCATTGCCCATTGCCCAATAAAAAGAACCAATCACAGTTAGAAAAAACTCACCTAAAAATTTGATCCTCTTCTAAGTACTGCGTAAGAGATTTTGTCAAAGCAGCAGAGGATTCAGAATCCCGACCAAAGGGCTTCTCTACAATAACCCTTGTCCAGCCATTAGATGACGAAGCAGAGAGGCTTGTGCATTTTACAGCATCGATGAATATATTTGGTGGGATTGATAAATAGAAAAGGCGATTAGAAACCCTCCCACCCTGCAAAGAATTTCATCATTTTCAATCTAGACGGAACTAAGTACACTGGCAAGAAATATAATAATTTGATAAGCACACAAGGAAAGCATTTTATCAACCTTTTCACCTTAAAGAGCTAAAATTGTTAAGTTGTTACAGCCAGCATATAATAACCGTTGTTGACATAAAAACAAGAGGTTCCATGTAAGGTCTAACCGAGAAAATTAAAAGTTAACCAAGAGGGTGTCCATAGAACACAGACACACATGCACAAAAAATAAAAAATAAAAATAAAACTCCAATCATGTTACTTTTTCCTTGAAATACAGTTCATGACAAGAGGAAATATAACTGTAGTAAAGATATCAATTTAGAAGTAAGAGCCTGAATGATCAAAGCCATCATAAATATGAAAATGCACATTACATTTCCATGAGATTCAACCAAAGAAAAGAACAGTTCATTATTTTTAAGTCACATATGGACGTACCGAGAACATGATGCCTCTCTCTTTATTTCAGTCATACATTTGTATCTTAGACAAAGGATCTTATAAATTTCCCATAATTCAAGACACATATCAACCAAAAAAACCAACAAACGGCAGAACCTTGAAGTCAACATGAATATCCCTCGAACCCACAAGTGACGAATATAATAGTGAAGATACGACACACATGCCAGTCTATAAGAAAAAAAACTTTCCCATAATTGAAATATCTATCATATTTTATGAAATCATCAATTTATATTCAGCAAAATTTCTCCCTAGAAAGGTCAAGCATCATAATCACACGAATCTGATCATGTAATTTGCTATACCAAGCAAGCAAAATATAAACGCTGTGGAAAACTTCGAATCACCAGCCTCATAAGTAGTCAAATCAAACAAACATTACCTCATGTTCCGTCAGCCTCTTGTCAAGCTCAGCAAAATTATCCCGAGAATCATATTGACCAGAATGATAGAAACATCTTTTAAGAAATTGGTCCATCTTTTCATCACAGTTCTCCCTGAAAAACCCAATGAAACATCATATATAACATCCAAGAAAGAAAATTGAAAGGTTAAATAAATGAATGACATCCCATGATAAGAACCAGAATCAAATAGAGAAGGCAAGATAAATGTAGGCCAAACGATATACAGACATAACAATCAAATATCAAATCATGGACAAAAAATTGAACAAGGACCTCTTATCAATCCGGCAAGTGAGGGTCCTGCTAACCATTTTTCTAAGTTCAGCATCACTCATCTTACTCCGGGCATAACCAAAAATAGTAAAGCGCTGCAACCACAGAAATTCTTGAGTTCAACACAAGAACTTTCAATCGTAGCATCCAAAGGCAAAAAAATATTAAGCTGACCCAAATTATAGTTTCGAACTTTTAAATAGAAAATAAGAAAGGAAAAACAAAGTAGATATATACAAACCTCTGGGAGGCAATCCTCATAATAAAGTGCAAAAAGTGCAGGAAATATCTTCTTCTTAGCGAGGTCCCCAGAGGCTCCAACCACTGTAATGCTGACAGTGGATTTATCTTCACTGCTATCAATAGCGGCAGAATTCTCACATTCCTCTGGGGATGTAACTGACAGTAAACCATCCTTCAATTTCTTCAAAGGAGTTTCATTTTCAACAGGGGCAACTGTGGCAGGTACTGCACCTATATCAAGTGACCATTCACATAGAAAGTGAGAAAGAGAGAAAGAGAGGGGAAGGGAAGGAGGTCCTAACAATCTCAGAAGATAACACACTAAATCAACATCATCCAAGGAGCAATAAAAAAAATAAAATAATACTAGTCAAGTTGTAGTGACAAGGAAAATATCAAATCAAAGGAAGGGAAAAAATTACACTCTCTATCAACAGCGCAGCAAATCAACAACATCCTAGAATACTGTGTGGTGAAAATAGAAGGATAAACTTTTTGGTCATATGCTTCTTTGATTCTTTAGTTTGCTGGAGAAATACGTTTACAAAGCCAAATATTTGGATGGACTCATTAAGTTGGTAAAAGGTTCAATTATTTTCACTTCCAAGTAATGGTTAATCAAAGATTAAGCTAAAAATTCTTCCCTCGAAGCTTCTGTGAAATTGAAAATGGAAAAAAAACCCACAATGGAAAAGGGCATATAGCTTTCTTCAGATAGATAAAAACACTCCATACAGAATTAACAAGCTTAGCACATAAAGACTCTTTTCACATTCAACAAAAAAAAAAAAACGATAAATAACAAATAAATAAAGGCAAGAAAAAAAATAACCAATCGAAAAGGCATGAGATCAGATCGCTGATTCGAATATCATCAAAGCATGAAAAAAAATAAAGTTGAATTAGCAATAAGAATCAGAGTTACACAATACAAAGACAAAATGAGCTGACCATCTTGCATGCAACCCGCATTCGACCACTCTTTCTGGCTTGATTGCACAAAAACCTTTCCGGGATCAAATTTCTTCGGAAAAATCGAAGAAACGAAAACTCGATGATTCCCACAATTGGGAGAATAAGTCGGATAAGCTGATGATGGTGAACAATACGAACGGCAGTGCGTGGATGGCGAAAGAGTCGACATCTCTCTCTCTGTACTCCTCCTCTATATATATGTATGTATTTAACTATAGAATCGTCTCAGTATGCAATTGAATCGATATAGAAGAGGAAGAGAGAGTCTATCTGTATAAAGGAGTCCTCGAATGGAGGGCTTTACAGAGTGGAGAAGAGGAGAGAGAGAGATCAAGAGCGACTACGGATATATCGAAGGGTTAGACCCTTGAGATCTCCGAAAGGCTGGTTTAACTCCGGCGCTTCGCTTTCCTGTTTCGCCAACTCAACATCATTCGATACGAAACAACATAGAAAGAGAGAGACAAGTTTTTTTTTTTTTTTTTTTTTGCCCCTTTGGGGGTGGTCGAGTGGAAGTCGGGCTTACCTTAGAGCTTGGGCCTCTCGAGGTTCCGGGTTCGACTCCCCCACAGGGGGATGGGTTACCGCTGTAATGGCGGGTGCCTAATGGCCTCCTCTCGGTCGTGCCGGTCAGCTAGGGCTTACTTAGGCTGGTTAACTCTCCAGGGACCTTTGCCGGCTAGAGTCCTGGAGCGTGCTTCGCCCTGTGCGCACCCCAGTACGGGATAGCGGCTGCGGACTTCCACGTACTAGGAGAGAGACAAGTTTTCCACTCTTATAAAATTGGGTTGCCCCCCAGTGGGTTTTGAAAAGGACAACATGCCTTTCTCCTTGTATTATGCATAAGAATATGAGCGTAAAAATAAAAATGGTGTCTTTATAATGGTAAAAAATAAGGTAATTTATAAATTTATAATTTATATAATAAAATAAAAATAAATAATTTTTAAAAATTTATAAAATTTTTAAATAATTTTTAGCCAACCAAATACAAATAGTAAGGTTCGTTGTCGAGATTGGCGCAATGGCTCGAACCTCATTCCTGTTTTTGACAGCCCCACCCTGTTCGGCTGCCGAGAAACTAGTTATCTGCGTTGTAGATTTATCTTTCAATATTCGCGCACTGCAGGACAATTTGATTCTATCAATTTTGGCTCGATTACTGTGATCGCCCAGGTAATTAAATTTTGGTAGTTGTGGGTTTATTTTAATTGTTAATGTTAATGATGTGGGTTAAATAATTGTCACAAATGTATAGGCTTCATTCATGGACTAACGTACATCTCTTAGTCATTGAGGCCCAACTCCTTGAAAACAGACATGTGGCCACTCGTGCTTTCTTTTAAAGATTTTGCCACCAATTAACAATAACCCATTTCCTTTATGTTTAATACCATGGCCTATCTTAAGCCCATGTACATTTGTTTTGCCATACTCAGAGACCTAGACCCATAACCACTCACATTATCGTCCTAGAGAGCGATTAGAAATTTAGAGAGAGAGAGAGATTTAGAAAATAAGCGAAGAGGAATAAGAGCGGGAACTAAAACATTGATGTTCGTTTTTCATTATCTTTATCTTTATCACCAAAACCTACTATTTTAGTTTCCTTCAATAATGGTACCGTTTAGTTTGCAAAAAAACACTAAAAAATTCTATAAATCTCCGTTAATTTTATATCATATCAACTTTTTTCTTTCACTACACGTATTACGAACTCTCAATTTATCTCAATTTATCTCACTTTTTTTCACTTCAAACACACACAATATAAAATAATGATTAAAATTGTACGATTTGTGCTGATATTTATTATGTGGAAAATTTTTATGGAATAATTATAATCAAGTCTATAATACCTAATTTTAGATTAAATGTAAGAGTGTGTAGATTTAGTGTGAAATCTAAGCAGATGATCTACAAACAAACACAAGGTTATTCATTAGATTAACTCTTTTAATGAAAAAGAAAAAAATAAGAATTTTTAATGTGAATCAAACTAAAAAACTTCACTGTGAATTAAAAGATACAAGAATCTCAATTGAGAGAGTATCAGTTTCTACAATCAAATTACTTCTTATTCTACTTGATTTAAATCTCGCTATTCTTACTCGCTAAACGCAAGCCAATACATCTCTTTCGTGAAATTTTACTTATTCCAACCACAATAAAAACGCGCTCTCTTAGTCTAGACACTCAAGAGCCAATATGATTTATTGAAGAATTTTTTTGCAAAGATGCCTGAATAATCTAGATTAATAGTCTCTCTTGTGTGTTTGTTCTCAAGGGAATAATAGATTAGAGTTAGGGCAAGAGTTTAGGGTTTAGGTAAATAGATTAAACATCATATCTAAATATTATATAGAAAAATAGGGTATGCTTCGCGGGTAGATCTTAAAAAGTTCGAGGGCATGAGCTGCTCACAGACTTCTACCAAAGTGTATTAGAATTTTCAGGACAAGAATAGCATATCTCATTGGTAGTTTTTGGGCATGGACTATGAGTAAATTTTATTGAAATTTCAGCATTATGTACGGCAAATTCTCACTAACATTTATTGGGTATGAGCTTCTCACGAACTGCTCGTAAAGCACAAAAAACAGTTGAATCAAAACTCAACTATATATGTTCTAATCATTCTACTATTAAAATTTTCAATCGAATATATTTCAAATTAACTTATGAAGTATCCAAACACTCTTTTGCACATATTCAAATGCTTAATATACAGAGTATAAACAATTGGACGACATTCTAATATCTTAAATAATAATATTACTAATCAAATACAATCAAAAGTGTTTGTTCATAAATTACCAACACAATAAAATCTTATACAAATACTAACAATGATTTTTCTCTAAGCATAATACAAGTAATGATCATTTGATATTCTGTTAGAGTATGTGATTTCATGTGTTAATAGTGTACTTTTTTAGGTCTTGCATATGTCTATTGAAAATAGACTTTATGTTTTACATAAACACACGAACGTGCACACATACACATATATAATAAAATACAATTATTAATGTGACTTTTGTTCTAACTAACAGGGGGAGAGGTTGCTGGGTGAAAGAGGAGTGCTGGGCAGAAGGAGGTGAAAGAATTAAAGCATATGGGAAGTTTTTTTTTTTTTTTTTTTTTTTTTTTTTTTTTTTTTTTAATTTCTAAGGCAAAATGGGGTTGCTAGCGGGAAAATTTGCAAAAGGGCTTTTTTTCTTTTTTTTTTTTTTAGACAAAAACTCCATCTTTTTGACAAATTTTTCATTTGATTAAGTTCAAAATAAAATAAAATAAAATAATATCTTTTCATAACTATTAAGTGTGTAGTAAAATAAATAGAAATAAATAAATAAACTTCTATAAATAATTAATTTTAAATACGTACACTTTTAGTTATTTGTGTCATCTATATAATAAAGAAGTTAAAGAATTTAAATTTAGCTAAATAAAATTTTATAAATAATTAATTTTAAATACATACACTTTTATGTTATTTGTGTCATCTATATAATAAGGAAGCTAAAAAATTTAAATTTGACATATTTTTAACCGTTGGATTTACTTAATGGTTAGGATTATTTTTTTTCCTCTTCACTTTAATTGTCTTTTTAGTCACTTTATATGAAAATACACACTGTTACTTTTCTTATATTTTGTTGAATATTTTAATTTCTTTAAAATGTGATCATTTATAATAAATAATTTACATATTAATATTAGACAAAGTTAACTAAATTTTTTTAAATAATTTAAACTTTAAGTTTCTTAAAAATTTTCTTAAGGAATAAATATTTAAATTAAAAATACAATTTTAATGCACTTAAAATTTAAAATTTTAAATATATACACTTTTACACTCTTTTTGTTATTTATATCATAATAATAATGCTAAAATATTTAAATTTGACATATTTTAAACCGTTGAATTTGTTCAATAGTCAAAATTATTTTACCTTTTCTCTCCATTTTAGTTGTTCTTCCGGTCACTTTATATGCAAATATACTTTGTTACTTTTCTTATATTTTGTTGAATATTCATTTATTATAATTTTTTTTAAATGTGATTATTTGTAATAAATTTACATTTGAACTGTTTCTGTTTAGAGATCAAATTATATTTCTGCGCCTTTAAACACCAGCAATATTTAGTGTATATATATATATATATATATACACATTATAGCTTTCGATCCATTGTGATGAGATTGGGAGTGTAATGATGAGTATTAGATGCAACGAAATTCAAAACTAACACATGCGTGGTTTTATTTTCCTTACCTTCTTATTGTTAATTAAATGTTTAAATTTTATTGGGTCACAAAAAACGTAATGGTAGATGCTCTAGACTTTATCCAACGCTTGATAATTATGCTTTGGTTTTTACTTATGTTATCACTATGATTATTATTGTTAATCTCTCACTTGTACTAATCACATTTGATTTTCATTTCAAGGCGTGACAAGTATTGATCACTTATACTAGAAAAATAAAAATGTTATTTCTATTAAATTATTAACATGTGTATTTACTTTTCCTTTTAGGGCAAATTACATAAACCTTCATTAAGGTTTGGTACGTATTAATATGATGCCCTCTAGATGGTATTAGAGATTAAACTCCTCCCCTTAAAAAGTAAAATTTAGTGGCAATTAACCCCCTCATAATTAGTTAACCGTTAGTCCACTGCTTAATTTCGAAGCCCTAATATTTTTAATTTTCAAAATTACCCTCAAACATGCACTAATTGAACAAAATTGCTTTAGCCATTCAATAAAAAAAATAATAATATTGTTCTGTTATAATCATTCCACGATCATTAAAAATTATTAAATTATTTTTCTAACTTGTTAAAAAATTTAAGGGCGTGTCATTGGTATTTGGATAATAATAAAGAATTTTAATAAATTATTTTTTTAAATAACTGACTTAATTACATTGTCCCTTTTGATAAATATTTATTTTTTTGAATTTTTATAATTTTACATAATAATTATAAAATATAATTTTCCATGCGTTTAATAAAACTTTGTAAGTTTTTTGTAACTTTTAAAAAAACTTTTAAATTTTTATAAATTTAGTGTGTATTGTATATCAACTTTTAAAGAAAATTTTAGTATAAATTAAATTTTTATCTAACGCAAAGAAAAATGCAAAATTAAAATATTTAAAAAAAATTTGTTTCCACCCCCCGGCCCCACAATCCCTCTCCCTAAAAAAATGCTTTTTTTTTTTTTTTTTGAAGGGTACAAAAAAAAAATCCATTTCAAAGGATGAGCTCGAAACTCCCTAAGCCGTTTAAATGGATACGTGTCAGCGTCTGACAACTCCACGTAGACGAACCCACATGCGTCAGCACAAGATGCCTACACGAGCAAGAACGCAGACATCCGTCTCCCCGGCTATTACGCAGATTTCTTTTGCTCAGACCACTTCGATGCCATGCCAGTGACTCACACACTTGAAATTAGATCGGTTCGTTTTGCTCTCGAAGTAGCCACCGTTTCGTATTCTCTTCAAACGGTGGGTAAGATTGATCCCTAATATTCTTCTCTCTGTCTACAAGCTTTGATTTGTATCGTATGCGCTTTTGCTTAATTTGACTATATATTTCAGTTCATAACTTCATGTTTGTATTGTTTGGTATGTGGTTGCAAATAAAATAAAATGGAAGGTAAATAATTCGGAATTCTAGGCATTAAATTTTAGCAAAAATATTAGAATGTATTTGAGAGGTTTTTTTTTTTTTTTAATTCAGATTTTGTTACTATGGGCACATTTGCCATCTTGATCCTTTAGTTTTCCATGATTTTAGTGCATTGTTCCACACGGTTTATGGTTCCTCCTCCTCGTTTGAGTTTGTATGGCGGTGCACTAAGTCAACGAATGGTTTTCCCAGTCTTCAAAGGTCCTCGATTTTTATAGTGTGTGTCACAGTTTCTAAAAATTGCCATTCGATCTCTTTCAGGTTTCATTAGTCCCATCCAATAAATTCATATCTGAAAATTCTCTGTTTGAATCTTTAAGGAGGTCCCATTGGGTACGGTACTTACACAGGGCAACCCAATTGAGCATTCAATAAAATAGAAGCAGGTGCAAGAAAAAAAAAATGTCAGGTGTAAGCCTTGCCGTGGCTCCTCGAAGCGGGAGTGAAGAAGCTACCACAACCTCAGCAGCCTCAAAACCCCAGCAGAAGCCCCGCCAGCACCACCACCAGCAACAACCACAGGCAGCAGTGGGAGGCATAATGGGCTCTCTACGTGTGATCGAACTCCAGCTAGTGGCCTTCATAATGGTTTTCTCGGCCGGCGGTCTTGTCCCACTCCTAGACCTAGTCTTCCCAGCCTTGGCCTCCGCTTATCTTCTTATCCTCTCGCGGCTAGCATTTCCATCTCACGATAGTAGCGGCAGTACTTCTGCACCGCAGGAAATATTTCAGGGGAGTCCATTCTTTAGAATATATGTCTTCTTTGGAACCACTATTGGGCTCTTCCTGCCACTCGCTTACGTTCTGGGTGGTTTCGCCAGAGGCGATAGGCAGGCTGTCCGATCCGCAACGCCCCACTTGTTCTTGATTTCCTTCCAAATACTTACCGAAAATGTAATTAGTGGGCTGTCGCTGTTTTCGCCCCCTGTAAGGGCGTTGGTGCCGCTGCTCTACACGTTCCGGAGGATCTTCGTTCTTATTGATTGGATACAGGATGTGTGGCTCAACAAGTCTCTGCCCGCAAATGCCCAACTTAAGGTCAGTCTTATGCTCTGTTTGGCACTAAAAATTAAATTAAATTTCAGTTTTTTTTTTGGGTTGGGGGGGGGGGGGAGGGAAGGGGGAGTTGACTTCTCTAGTTGTTGGCCAAACTCCTTCGAGCTGCACTGATTGGAATTCCAACTCTTGCCATGTTTTTAATTGTTGGCTGCAAAATTTTGGTGGAGTAGGATGTTGCGTGGTTTTGGTTTGGAAGGAGTCTGGCAGCTGCCAATCTGGTGTACTTCTCAATCAATCTCTCTGCTTTCTTGATTCCCCGCTTCCTCCCAAGGGCTTTCGAGATTTATTTCAGGGAGAGGGACGACGAGATGCGTTCGAAAACCGCGGAGGACAAGCGTTCTGCATCAGCCAAGAAATCTGATTCACAGGACAAGAAAGCTGACTGAAACCTGTAGTGTACTAAAAATAATAATAAAAAATAGAAAACAAAAAATAAAAAAGAAAGAAAGAAGCGGTGTTTATTGGTGGTTTTTGCTGTTTAGATGACGTTCTTGATCTTTTTAGCTTCTTTATTTGGTTCGTAACTTTCTTGTATTAAAATTACCGGTTACGTGTTACCAGGCGCGGAGCAAGGAAATTTCACGTGAGGAGTAATTATAATAATCATAAAAAATGGTTGGTGGAGTTTCATGAAAAATAAAGAAAGGCTTACATCATTGAAAAGGAGAAGAAGAAGAGAGAGGGGGAGAAGAGAGTCGAACTGAGATTAGTAAGTTAAATTTAATAAATGCAATTATGGCTTAAAATTAACAAGTTAAATTTAATTATATTTTTAAATTTGAATAAAATTTGTAAATTAAATTTAAGTTTAAATAAACTACTAATCACATTCTTTCAGCAAGAAGCATGACTACGAGTTCTCATTAATGGACGGTAAGAAATTGAGCAAGAGTGCACAGAGGGTGTGCTTGAATGTTTGGTCTTGCCCTATGTTGAACTTTGCTATAAATGAATAGAGTAATTTTATTTACCTTTTCTCAATATTTAAATAATTATACTTGTCACTTTTTTAATACGTAAATGTTATATCTATCTCATTTACTTTAAAGTAATATTTTTTTATTAAATTAACTATTAAAATTTAATAGAAAGTGTTAAAGTAATTAAAATTTTAAGTATTTTTTATTTTTTTTATTTTATTTCTCTCTCTCATATTTTTATTAGTTTTTTATAAATGGAAATTTTAGTCCGGGGTGTTAAATTAAATTAGTAACTAAAAACTGAACCAAAATTTTTGATTTTTGATTAAGTCAGTTTGTTTTTTTCCCGTGCTTGATTCAGTTTCAGCTATTTTTTTCAACTTAACTAAAATTCTATTTTTCGGGTTCTTGAATATAAAGATATGAAATAACTAAAAATTAAATTAAAAAATAAATATAATATATAACATATAAAATAATACTAAGTTTGTGCAAAAATAAATTAAAAATTATATATAATATGGCTGCTAAAGTTTGAAACTGGGGAACTAGAATAAGTTTTAAATTGAAAAGGGCTAATTGACAGACTCTGCCGTTAGAATAATATCAATTATATATGGGGCTTATGAAAAATATTCAAAAATAGAGAGGGATAACGAAGCTAATTTTGAATTTTCGGATGGGCAGTTGGTAAGACAGAAATTAACGTTATCTGATTTACAAATACCACTAATGATTTACAAAAACAAAGAATAACCGAGGATCGTTACTTACTATAGTTGAAAGCCATATTTCACTAAATGCAATTTGCTAATTTGAGATGTGTTTAGTTGAAATTTTATAACTATAATTAAAGGACTGATTAAGGAAGTGTAACATACAAACAAATTCGATTCGATTCAAACCAGACAAAAAAAAAAAAAAAAATTGATTTGGTTGAAACTAAAATCAGAAATCAAACAAACAAATTAATTCAATTGGATTCAAACCAAAATTGAAAATCAGGCAAACAATTCAGAATTACATAGTTTACATGTAGAAAAATACCATAGTCAAACAACAAAATCTAAAATCAGAAATTACCTAAAAAAGCATTTCTCCTAGCTGGATTACCGAAGCATAGCAATATATATATATATATATGTATATGTATATATATGTATGTATATATATATGTACATATGTACGTTTTCAAATTTAACGAGTGTATGTACGTATTATATACATGTATCATAAATTACATCTGCATTCCTTTAATATTTGAATTATTATACTTATTATCCTTCAATATTAAATTTGTTTATCTTATTTTGAAATGTTATTACATTGACTATTTTCTATTAAATTAACAGTTAAAATTTAACTGAAAATGTCAAAGTAATCAAAAAATTTTTTTTTTTTATTTTACCCATCTCTCTTTCACATTTTTGTCAATTTTTATTACAAAAATTTCTAATTTTTTTTTTTTACTTGTTTGTGGAGATTTGTGTGACACATATTAACGAAAATATGAGGTAGGAAAGGGATAAAATAAAAAACTTAAAATTTCAATTATTTTGATATTTTTTTATTAAATCGTTAGCTGTTGATTTAATGAAAAGGATTTAATATTAATAACATTTCAAAATGAGGAAGATAAATATAATTTTTAAATATTAAGAAATGATATGTGTAATTATTTAAATATTGAGGTAAAGTAAGTGTAATTTAATCAAAACATATAGACCTCGTTTGAAGGAGCAAAAAAGAGTATCAGCTTCTAGTATTTTAAGTGTTTGATAAAACACCAAAATTGTCAATTTTACACAGTTGACAGATTGTTAAAACCCCAACTTTTGTTGAGTTGACGATGAGTAAAATTGTTATTTACTTTAATATAACACAAAAAAAATTACCAAAATTATTAAAAATTTTTATTTAATTTAGTAAACACATTAGATTTTTCAAAAACTATTAAAAATTTTTATTTACCTTACCATACACACACAAAATTTCATCCACCAACTTCGATCACAAAAATGACTAAAAATTTGGTTTCCAAAACGGCGTATGGGTAAAAGGCCAAGGGCATTATTGTAATTTGTGATCTCTCGGTGTACGGACAACTATTGTCCACGTTCGAATCACGCGCGTGGATAAGGTTTGGGTTTAACCCAAAAGAAAATTAAGGCACAGTGACTTCTCCTCCGTGCCTTGCTTATTAATCAAACCCTACTCCTCTCTCTCCCCCTCTCTCTCTCCCTGTGGAAAAGTACCAAATATTGCCCTTCCAGCTTTACTCAGGAATCCATCAGAAGATGAAGATGAGAAACAAAGGTAAAGTATACCCTTCACCTTCATCATCATCGTCGTCGTCTTCTTCCTCCATGTCCCCTTCTTGTACTGCAAACAGAGATGCTCTATCTGTATTGAAGCTCTTACCAGCTGCTATTTTAGCTCTCGTTTCGGTTCTTTCTTTGGAAGACCGAGAAGTTTTGGCATATATGATAACCAGGTCTATGAAGTCGCCGTTTATCGACGATAACAAGAAAAGCAACAAGAAATCGAATACTCATAAGCGTCCGCTCTTCGATTGCGACTGTTTTGACTGCTATACGAGCTACTGGTTCCGGTGGGACTCTTCCCCCAACCGCGAACTCATCCACCAAGCCATTGAAGCGTTTGAAGAGCACTTGGCCACCGGCGAGCAGTCGAAGAAAGCCGGTAGAGGTAAGAAGAGAGAGAAATTGGCCCGCCGGGGGGCTGAAAAGCCATCCGATCTTTCAGGAAAGCCTTCGCCGGAGAGAGAAGCCGGTCCGCCGGAAGTCGAGGACAGTTTTGTTGTGGTTCCATGTGAAAAAATCGACGCTCCACCCCTCCCGGTGCTACCGGAAAATGCTGAAGGGACAGTAGGGGATGGAGGAGAGGAGGTGGAGGAAAAGGAGGCCAGGTATGACTCACCGGCAGATGAGGTGGCACAGCCGGAAGCGGTGGTGACGCTGCGGAGCTCGGCGGCGAACAATCACAGGGGTTTGGCGAGGAAGGTATTGCCGGACGTGGTAGGTTTATTGAATTCCCGTTTGTGGAGTCTTTGGAGTCCGAATGTTTAGTAGAAGAATTTCTTTTTTTTTTTTTTTTTCTATTTTGGTGGTGGGGCTATATTCGCACGCCAATATATATATATATCTATATTATGTTTCCCGCATTGACCATTGTCGCTCGCCTACGTTTTTGGGTGCCTGAACCGAGGGCATTTATCTGCCAGAAGTCATTTTCCCGGTGAGTTTCTATCTTAGATATTTTACGGGAAAATATATATGTTTATATGTTGATCATGTGGAATTAGTTTTTGCTTAGTATCCAAGTTTTGAAAGTAGGTGAGGATATTTGCTAAAATGGATGGGGCCACTGGACTAACCTGCACTAGTCGCTTTTGGCTATACCGGCCGAAGGCGCAAAAAATATAATTTGGTGTGTATATAATTAAAATTTAAATTTATAAAGTAAATTTACAAAAAAAAAAAAGTATAAAAAATAATTTATAAAAATAAAAATTATTAAGGTATAAAATTTTATTATTTATTATAAATATTATCATATTTTTTAAAATATTAATTTAAAAAATTTTATATATTTAAAAAAGTGAGATTTTATTTTTATATGATGTGGCTAAAAAATTAATGAAAGTCGAGAGGGAATGAAATAATTTTAACCATTGAAAATATATAAATATTAAATTAATAAGTTCTATTATTATACAAATACACATAATATTTTGTAGATAATAGTAGTGTTAGATGGTAAAAAAAAGTACAACAAAAGTTTAAAAATCTGATGTAAAAAATCATATGTAACAAAATTTAATTAGAAGAAATTATGAAAAATTAGTAAAAGTTAGTAAATTTAAAAAAAAATCAAACACCTTAATATGAGTAAAAGGGAAAAGTTGTAATATTTGAAATTGTCAATATATTCATTGATTTGAGTTTCATGCGTCGGAACTTTGATGATAGAAGATAAATATAAAAAAAAAAATTAATTTTTTATTTGTTTAAAAATGATTCTTTTTTAATAATTCTTAATTTTTAATTTATTAAAAAAATAATTAACTCTCGCCAATCATCCCAGTCTCTCTCGGAGGAGTTTCTCGCTATCAACAACCCGACTTTGCTACGGAGACAAATGTCCTATCAAATTTCCTCCCTTCTTACACATGGGTATATATGGTATAGAATAATGAGCATATACTATATATATATACATGGGTATATATGGTATAGAATAATGAGCATATAATATATATATATATATATAGGCCTACCCAACCACTTTATTCAGTTGTCATCTCTTGAATGTCAATGGATGCGATTTTCTATGCTTTCTGTATGTTTCCTTTTTGCTAAGAATCCCCATAATTACTAATATTATATTGTTTTCATCCTTACATTATTGTACGGCGTTTAGCGCACCCATAAAAAAAACTAACTTTTATTTTTTTTTAATTTTCTCGATTAAATACAAAGTTAATTTTTGTTCACTTGATTTAAGGTTTTCTTAATTTTTGTAACTTTTATAATTCTTTATCGACGTCTAATTAATTATTAAAATATCATATATTATTCTGATTAGTTGCACCAAACAGTCTCTGTATACTTTGTATAAGACCTTTGCAAAGGGGGCGTTGGGTCTCAAAAATCAGAAAAAGTAACAAAAATATCTGATTTTTTTGTATTTAGTTGGTATAAATAAAAAATTCTAGCCAGATTGATTCAAACATGGTTTTTTTTCTATCTGTTCGGACAATTAGTGATAAAAAGTTATTAGAAAGTTAAAAAATAATAATAATAATTTGTAAATGTTAATAAAAATTTATAAAATTTAGAGTTTTAAACTAAATGTACAAAAAAAGAAAAATTTGTAGAATTAAAAAATCAAACGCGGCGTAACTGCACATAGTTATGGGGACTGTCAATTATACAGAGAGATTAGCATTCCTCTTTACCCCCATTACCCCTACAGAGGAGGGTGAGGGTGGGGGTAGACCTGTCATTTAAGTGGTGGCAGAATTATGGCTTTGCTTGGAAAGAAAAAAAAAAGTTAATTTTTATTTTTAACTATTTATTAAAAATTAATTTTTAGTGTTTAAAAAGGAAAAAAATTAAATTTTTAGTTTTTTGCTAATTTTATATTTTTACCGTTTAAAATAAATTTAAAATATAAGAAGTGAATTTGATACTTTTAAAAAAATTAAAAAATTAAATATCCATATACTAAAAAAAAATAAGTTAACTAAACTTTCCAAACTGAGCATAAGGGTGAAGAATGGGGAGTATGTGGGAGACCGATGTTTGGTGATAGTTTGCACCGGCACAGCTTTAGGGAGTTTGTGTCTTTTGGCAAATGGAGTTGGAAGTAAGAGAACTGGATTCGACTCGACACGTAGAACTGCCACGTGTCATCTCTTGTGGTGTAACGGAGGATAGCAATTCTCTTGGCTTTTTGTAAGAGGGAGGTGGTCCATCGGGAAATCCTAATCCATATGTGTGGTCCAACTTCTTTGCAACTACGTAGAGAGTCCTGTCCGTCCTTAAGCGTGCAACTGTGTTGAATTGTTAAATCCACCCATTTGAAATTATCCATGACCACTTTTCTTTTTTTTTTTTTAATTATTAAAAAATGAAAACATATATATATATATATATATTGTTTTATTTTTTCATAAATACAACTCAAGACCTTAATTGATGATGTTAAGGGACTATTTGGTACAACAAAATTTGATGAAAATTTCTATTATATTTTTATACATTTTTACCTTTTTGAAGTTCAAAAAAAATTTAATACATTTTTAAAAAATTAATAACTGGAATTCTGTTAATTAAATAGTAAATTTTTTTTTTTACTATTCTTATCACAGACTCCCAAACTACCGAACAACGCTCACTGTGTCTAATTTTTTTGGGGTCGTTTCGACTGATTGTAAAAACCGTTTGAACGTTTTTGCATTTTTTTTCTACCCAATTCTATTGAAAACCGTCCCCGACATTAAGTTAAATGTCATTTGGATGGGTGTTACACGATAGGAATAATCGATTGAAGCAAGTGCCAGCCATGTCACGCGTAATGGTCAGATATTCATGGGCTACTAATCAACTGAAGCCTTATGCAGTTGCTACTTCTATTAGAAAAAAAAAAAAAAAAAAAAAAAGAGACCTACATGACTGATTCTTCACGTGAATTCATCAATTGATCACATGCAGAATGCTTCAAAAGAATTGCCTAGTCTACTTCAGTTTAAACGAGGCACCAAAAATCGTTCTGACAAATTTGCACAGCTAAATTCTGTCCAAACGAACACTGGAAATCGTTCCATCAAAATGGTTCAGTTGGCCTAAAATTTTCCATCAAAATGGTTCACTAAGCACATTTGGGATTCAGACTCAGAGGTGCCAGATCCATAAAATACAACCAACCAAAGAGATTTTTTTTGCACAGCTGAATTCTGTCCAAACGAACACCAGAAATCGTTCCGATAGTTTTGCCTAGCCCACTTCCTGACTTCGTCCAAATTGCCTAAAAATTTCCATCGAAATGGTTCACTAAGCACATTTGATATTTAGACTACAAAGGTGCCAAATTCATAAAATACAACCAACCAAAGGGAATTTTTTTTTACTCCATCCCAACACATGAGTTACCAATAGACTTATAAAAAGAAAGAAAATAAATATTTTCAACCCATTCACGCGTCGTTTGGAAAAGAGAAATAGAGAAATCTCAAGACCCAAGACTCACCATGACCAATACGAGCTTCCAACAATAGAAAAATGAAAAAAAAAAATGTAAATGAAAAGAAATCCGAAAAAATACCTTTCAATTCGAGTACGAGAATAACGAACGGCGATATGGGTGTCTCCGATGTTGGTTTCCCGCCAGGAAAAATATTGTCTTATTGCAAATGGTCTTCTTGTGCCTTTGTTGATTGAGCTTCGTAACCAATATGGAGAGCACTTCCTCATTTGATCTTGGTTGCTATGTTTGACAGACGAGCATAGGTGAAGAACTTTGCAAGAGGAAAGGACAATTCTTACAGAGGAATAAGTGTGAAATGGTGGCGTTTTGAGTCCGATTTGACTTGCAAAGAAGTCATGACTGATACAAGATTTTGAATTCATCCAAATAGAAATCCAATTTGTCGGGACAAAGATCCTACAATTCATTTTCAAAAAATATAATTTGAAACCTGTGCATCAAATGTTAAGAGTTTTCCCAAAATATATTTTTTTGCTGTTTTTCGTTATTTTTAGCTGTGCCAAACAAATCCACTTCACAATTTCTCATAATGTAATGTAAAAATTCAAAAATATAATATAATATTTAGAATTTTCCTGCCAATTCAATAAACTTTGGGTTAACAAGAATCAACCGAGTAAATAGAATAATTTTAGGCCCGGATTAGATGCCACTGTAGTTTTTATTATTATTATTATTTTTTTTTTTGTTATCAGACATACTTAAAAATTTTTTACTTTTTATTTAAATTTTCGTAATTAATTATTAATTTAATAATACGAATTACTATTTTTATTAAGTAAATAATTATGTCTTATGTCCTAAAAACTGCTATAAGAAACTTAAATCCCAAACCTATATATATATATATATATACATGCATGTTTTGTTTAGCATTGGACGAAGATGAAAATAATCAAATGGGTTATGTATGATGGATTCTAATTGTGCGTTCGGAACAAATGCTAGCGTGTGACTGGAAATTCAAAACCCAAATCCCAAAACCAAAGGTTGAAAGTCGCTAAAGGAGCGCTTTCTAGGATTTTTTTTTTTGTTTTACGGTTATTTAATTAAAATATTTGGTATCTATTGTCGATTTAAAAATATTTGGGAGAGTGCGGTTAATGAAAACAGAGTTTGAAAAAGCGTTTTCATATCAAACCCACACCCGAATCGAAATTTTTTAACCCTTCTGAAAATGCTATATGAAAGGGCACTTTCTGAAAACGTTATATCAAAGGGCGCTTTCTGAAAACGCTATATGAAATAGCGTTTTCTGAAAACGCTCAACCTTAAACCCATTTCCCCCCTCATTCGAACCCGTCTGTCTCTCTTCCTTTTCTCTGTCGTGCGCTCGGGCCGAGCTCTGTCGTGTTCTCTCTCTCGCCCAAGGCTGAAGCAACCCTCCTCTCTCTCAACCGGCCTCTCGTTCGTCCGTGAGCTCTTACCGCCGGCGACCTCTACCTACCGAGCTCCACCCACAAACTCAGATAAGTTTTTATTTTTTTTTTTTTGGATGCTGCGGCAGCCTTTGTGGCTGCAATTGATTTGTTCCATTTTTTATTTTGATTGATCATTTTAATTCAATATATTGATTGTGGTGGCTGTGATTGATTGTGTTGGATGAATGTGCTGGTTTGTTGTGTTTGGTAGCCGAGAAAGTGTAGGATTTTTTTGTGTTGATTTGGTTTGTTGTGTTTGGATGAATGTGCTGGTAGCCGAGAAAGGGATTGGGATAGGTAGTTTAGAATTATTTTTTTTGAATATTTTTCAATTAAAGTAAAAATAGAATCTGAATATTTGATTTGTTTTGCTTTTATAGTTGTGCTTGACAGATATATGTAGGTATATGCACTTGCTTTCCGGTTAATTGGCTGTTTGTAATATATATATATACACTATTCATAATACCTACTTGCAACACTCAAAATGAAATTAATCTTAAGTGAATGTTTAGAGCATCGATAAATAACGAAAAATATAATTACTAAATTTATATTTTTCAGAGATAAATAGTATTGTTTGTTGTCTTTGCATTAGCTTTTCGAATAGAAAATTCGTTCAAAGATTTGTTTTTTGGGCCATTTAAACAGTTTTATGTTAGAGTTTTTTGAAATCATTAAAAATTTTTTAGATTTATAGAAAAAGTTAATGAGGTTTGTAAAAGTGTTAACGAGGTTTGTAAAAAAATTATTGAGATTTGTAAAGATTTGTTAAAATATGTAAATATATATAAATTTATAAAAATTTCATAAAATATGAGAAGGGTAAAATATGTTAAAGCGTTTTAGAGATTTTCAAAAAATTTTTCTAATTTTCAGCACACCAAATTCACCCTAAGTTTTTATTTAGTTAAAACTTTGGATAGAAAATTCAAATTAAAAAAATTATGATAATTCATGAGTTCTAACTTTTTTTCAAATTTCTAGACTCTAGCAGTTACTGCATATGTTTTAATATATATATATATATATCTTTTTAATTAAATTTTGATAAGTACTATAAAAATTATCACAAATTATGGTACTTTAATTTGAAATGTTTAACTTTTTAGAAACTATAATTGTGCGAAATTTAAGTTAGAATTATATATTTTTATATTTTTAATTTACTCAAATAAAATCATGCATTTAGAATTATATAAACACTAATATCCAAACAAATATATATCATATAATATATTAATATATAATAAATATGTATTATGTAACTTATCTTAATAATAAATTCAGTCAGTTAATTAACCGAATCGACGGTTAATGTCTATTAAAAAACTGAAACCAAACCGAAAACTGAAAATAAAAAAAAAAAAAAATCGAAACTGAAACAGTTGGTTTGGTTAACCACAATTTTCAGCTTGGTTTGTTTAGTTCGGTTCTGTTTTTCAGTCTACTATTTAATTTTTTTTTTTTTACTCAACCCTAGTATAGGCAATTCCTAGTGTAAAATAAGTAAAAAATGATATAATGGAACATTTAAAAAGATCTCCATACTTTTGTAATTAAGTTCAAATTTCATGATTTTAGAATTTTGAACAATATACTCATCTACTTAATAGGTAGGACTTTAAATCAATTTATCTATATAAATCCCGTAATATTATATTACAACATAAAAAAATTCAAACCAAAATAAAGTAATGAGTAAAAAAAGATAAACTAAAAAATAAGAAAACTAAAAAAAAAAGTAAGAAATCTAACAAATCAATAAAATTTTAAATGTGAGAAAATTAGAGATTCCAACAAAAATTTAAAAATATATGAAGAGATGCATACTAAAATTACCATCCTTATATAAATTTCTTGAAACAGTAATTTTAACCCCAAAATCTTCCAACATTTCTTCCAAAATTCTTCAAATCCAACATTTGATCATGCGTTCTACGTACTAAACACACCCATAAAGAAATCAACCTAAATGTTGTATATCAAACCAAAGCCCATCCTAAAACTTTTGGTTGTTTTAGTTTTTTGACTTTCTTTTAAATTGATCGAAATTACTTGGTATTTTATATTTTAGATTTCTATTAAATTATGAAAGACAAATATGCCAAATTAACAAAAAATTAAATATTAACTTTTTTTTTTAACTTCCCCAATATAAAAAATATATTTTTTTTAATACCTAACTATAATATATATATGTATATATAACTTTTGCTTCTCAAGGGAAACCTAATTTAACAAACCAAAGCTTATTTATATATATATATATATATATATATCAAGTAAATCCATGTGAGATCAAAAAAGTACTCCCCGTAGTTCTTATGTAAACTCACCAAATGAGTGAAACGTTCGCAAAACTTCGAATATTAAAGATAAGAGATTTTTTTAACGTTAACTGCAATTGAGCTTTGGGCATTTTGTCTTTTCTTTTTTTTTAGATTTTGATAACATAAAACACATAAAACAAAAATAGAAATAGAAAAGTAAACCAAATGTCACCTAAACTTTTAATTAAATATGTGTAATTTTGTTAATATATTAATATTTTTGTTGTTAGGATATTAATAGGATAGGATATTGGCTTTTTTGTTGTTGTTTATTTATTTATTTTTGGCTCCCAATTATGGTTTAGTAATATCGAAGCCCACGCAGATAGCCTTGTTTATGTGCACAGTCGTTGCAAAGGATAGCTTTGTTTATTCATGCATTGGGCTAAGGCTCTCTCTTTATAAGTTCTAGATGAAACTTATCCTCCTTTTGGCTGAAAGCTTAAGATTGAAATATCAATAATTGAGATTACTTGAGCATGGCTCGTATATGTGATAAACTAATCCTATTGTTTTGTTGGTAATTGAAGGTATCATGGCTGAAGAATATGTGTCACTTTTTTGTTATTGGGGGGGAAGTATTGTATCAACGTCAGAAGGATTATCATATGATCGTGACTACGAGCGATGCATTTGGGTGCTTCCGAGTGTAAGCTACGAGAAGTTAGTCACGAAGTTGTGCTCCGTGTTAGGTGTGCAACAAGGCCGGGTTAACATTAAAATCATATGTCCTTACCCGTATCTGTTTGGAGGTACCGTTCGCACGCGGGGGCTTAGATTAGATGACGATGACTCAATTCGGACTTTACTGGAATGAATCAAGAAGTTGAACTGGTCTCACACTGACTTGTACATACAGTATAAAATGACATCAGTTGAGCAGCCTATACGTGCACCATTGATCCCCGAGACAGATCTAGCTCCCATGGCTAGCTTAAGAGGAGAACATAACATTTCAAGTGAGGAGCTTTCTAACCACGTGCCTGTAGATGTTGCTCAGTGGGATGCAGTTAGAGAGCTAGCTGATCACCAGCATCGAATGGAATACAATCAATCAGCTGAGTCGCCATGCATGGAGGAAATGATGGCAGATCCTGAAGATGACGAAGAAGTTGGCATAGATTTTGATGACAGTGTGGATTTTGAGGTGGGCTTCACTGTATCGCAGCCAGCGGTGGAGGTGGTAGAACCCGAGTTTCATCAACCTGATTCACAAACGTTTACAACATTGCCTGAAGTTATCACTGCCTGCTCCACATCAGGGTTTACTTGCAAACAATGGGATCCCACGTGTCAGGAATCTCGCACTGGTGTTCTATTCAATGAGAAAATTGATGTGGTGAACGCTGTGAAGACGTACTCACTGAGGACCAACACACAGTACCAGACGGTTGAGTCTGATAGACGGAGATGGATGATCAAGTGCAAGATGTTTGGAGGAACATCGTGTAATTGGCGACTACATGCAACTAAGTTAAAGAAACATGGACAGTGGCAGATAACTGTTTACGTTGGGCCACATACCTGTGTTTATGCCAGGATGAATCAGGATCACTCGCAGTTGGATGCCCAATTTGTTGCGTCTCACATTGAGGAGATGGTCAAGAAAGATCCTTCAATATCTCCCGGCATGATATCTGTGATAGTTAGCAAACAATATCAGTATCAGATTTCGTACAATAAGGCGTAGGCTGCAAAACAGAAGGCAATTGCTAATATTTTTGGCAATTGGGAAGAATCGTATCGTAAATTGCCAATCTTCCTGCACGCAGTCCAAACATTCAACCCTGGTACCGTTGTTAACTACTTGTACCACCCATCAGGTACTCCGAGTACTGCAATCTTGCGGCACGTATTCTGGGCTTTCAAACTAGCTATTGAAGGGTTCAAATTCTGTAGACCTGTCGTGAGCGTTGATGGCACGCACTTATACGGGAAATACAAAGGTAAGCTTCTGATAGCAATGGGAGTTGATGCAAACCTGCAAAGTTTCCCACTTGCCTTTACTGTGGTGGATGAGGAGTCATTTGACAGTTGGTTTTGGTTTCTCCACAACTTGAGGGTTCATGTAGTGCCAAACAGACCAGGCTTATGCCTTATTTCAGATCGGCATCCTGGCCTGGTATCCGCAGTTAATACACCTACTTCAGGTTGGGCATGGCCTAATGCCACTCATCGGTTTTGCATACGCTATGTGGAAGCAAACTTTAAGAAGAACCATGGCGGAGTCCAACTGACTAAGTTGATGTCAAATGCAGTGAAAACCCCTCAACTTCGTAAGTTTGAGGCAATAATGCAAACGATCAGAGAATTAAACCCAGATGCGTGGAAGTACCTCGATGAGATCCCTAGGGAGAAGTGGACTATGTCTCACGATGGGGGCCACAGATATGGAAACAAAACCACCAATATCTCTGAGTGCTTCAACAATGTAATGCGGGGTGCGAGGTCTTTGCCAATTGCAGCTTGCGCTCAGTTTACTTTCTACAAGGTATTGACATATTTCAGTGATAGGAATGCAGTGGGAGTGGCTTGCCAGGGGACTGGACTTCGACTTTCTCCTAATGTCCAAGAGTTAGTTGAGAAGTTCCAAATCCGTGCTCGCGCACATCGTATTGTACGGTTCAACCAAGTTGACGGTGTGTATGAGATCACCACAGGCCGCCATGTTAGCGGAGGAGGCAATGTCCAAGTTGTGAACCTGAAAGAGGAAACTTGCACATGCGGTAAATGGAATCAGCTTAGGATTCCATGCTCACATGTAATTGCCGTCTGCGAGGAGCGACACTATGATTGGATGGGAATGCTAGCAGAAGAATACTCCATTGATACTTATGTCAACATTTATGCTCCTCGCTTCAAGCCCCTGCATGACCCAAAGTATTGGGAAACACCAAATGCTCTACTTTTTATCCCAAATCAGTGTCTGAAGCGACAAAAAGTAGGCCAATGTCGACCCGCATCCGGACTGAGATGGACAGAAGTGAAAGCGCATCGAAAGTTCGATGTGGAATTTGCCATCAGGAGGGTCATAACAAGAGGAAGTGCCCAGGCAAACTTCCAGGGTAGCCACGAAAGAACATATTATATCGAGAGTGATAATATACTGATGTATTATGTTGGATATTTCAAGGTTATGTAATGACTAAAGTGAACGTAATGTCACTGACACTTTTGCTATTTAAGTGTAATGAAGTTGACATTTGCTTTACTTGCATGTTAGTACAACATTTGTCAAATAATTTGAATGAGAATTTATTTATGTATAAAGCCTATCAAGTTAATATTTACTTTATTTCCATGTTATCATTACATGTGATGTTTTGATGTAATTTATTGTCCTATATACAGGTAGTTGTTCAGTCATTATGGACGCACGCGCAGATTTGCTTTCACCCGGACCTGAGGACCCATCAGTGTTGCACCGTCAGGGGTCGCATAGATCTTCACGGATATGGGCTGATGGGGTAAGTTTATAATTTATAATGTAGATGCCACCGATTACTGACCTCTTGTTTAGGTTCTTTACATTGAAGTCATTTTTATGTTATAAAACACATTCTTTAGTAAAACACATTGTTTAGATTAAAGTAATCTCTACTAACGTCTTATTTGTCCTCGTTGCAGGAAGAGGTAGTCCTTAAAGTCAGGAGCAGTAAGCAGTTGATGCGTGACTTCACTCGCATACCTAGAGATGCCAGGGTGGTCGAGTACTTGGTGAGAGCAGGAGTGTATGGATTCTACAGGATGGGTTCCATTCAGTTGTACCACGCCCTCCTCACGGCCCTAGTTGAGCGATGGAGGCCCGAGACACATACATTTCACTTGCGTTGTGGGGAGTGCACAGTCACCATTGAGGATATCAGTGTTATCACCGGACTTCCAGTTGATGGATTTGCCGTGACTGGCATGGACGAGGAGCACAGTGTGCCAGAGTGGATAGGCATCATACAGAGGTTATTAGGCATTGCCCCTCCTGCAGCTGCTATCCATGGAGCACGCTTACAGATCATTTGGTTGACTCGACATTTTACACGACTACCGGATGGTGCAGATGACGAGGTTGTGCGGTAGCATGCACGGGCCACGTTGTTGTTGTTGATTGGGAGTGGCTTGCTGGCAGACAAGTCTGGGAATATGGTTAAGCTGATGTACTTACCGATGTTGGAGCATCTGGAGCATGTTGGTCGATATAGCTGGGGGTCCGCAACACTTGCGTGGTTGTATCGAGAGATGTGTAGGGCAGCACAGCCAGGGGCTAAGGAGATCTCAGGGCCACTGGTCATATTACAGATTTGGGCATGGGAGCGATTATCCCTTGTACGACCACTAATCCGCCAGCTGGATCCGATTGTGGCACCTATGGATCCTCCGGACCAGGATGCACCCATACAGGACACCGCACCTGCAGAGGGGATAGCAGCTGCTGACCCAGCCCATGCTGCAGACGCACATCACGACCCCCCACCATTACCAGCCGACCCATATGGCTATAGGTATGAATAGTAATCACTTATTATTATGGTTGTTATTTTATCGAACATACGCATTACTGCAACTAATACTATCTTTTCTCACTGTAGGTGGCTGGCTCTACTTACGATGACTAGTTCCCGTACTCTCAGATGCTATAGAGATCAGTTGGATATCATGACCGAGGCACAGATGGCGTGGCAACCATATCCAGCTGATCTTCCCATTCCACTATGTGATCGGGCGATTTGGCGGGCTAGAGTGCCCCTTATATGCTATGATGTGGTCGAGAAGTATTTTCCAGATTGGGTCATGCGGCAGTTTGGGATGATTCAGGAGAAGCTAGCCACATGCGACACCAGCCTTGCATTGCATGCACTTGATCGACGAGGTCGCGGGGGGACTCGCTGGGATGTCCACCACCGAGAGCACATCACTGCATGGGAGGATCGACATAATAGAGTGGTCACAGCAGACCCATTTATAGGCCAGATGCCAGCAGATGATCCGTACATGCGATGGTATCGGACGATCACCAGGACACCGATTGGACCTCTACGACCTGTGCCTCCAATCGGATCTCAGCCTGTTGCAGCTACGACGACTATACTGGTGAGTGACTCGTTATCAATTGAGTAATGAATTGTTATTCTTGTTTTCAATACAGTTTAATTAATTGACATATTAATCGTTCTTCATACGTTTATAGGTGGATACCGCTGTGAGGGCTACTCAGATAGTGATAGATATCCTCAGTTGTAGGGATTGGGAGGAGGTTCGTCGGTTGGCTGAGATGATGAGGAGCATCGGGAGGAGGACCATTGCAATCATAGATGAGGAGTATCGATTGACTGAGACTGGACGCAGTGCGACCTCATCAGCTTCCCCCGATGGCAGACCATCATCATCTACTGCAATAGGACCATCTAGTTATGCAGGAGATATGCCCTCTACTTCTGCAGGAGCCATACCCTGCAGTTCTCCAGGAGCGCCACCTTCTGTGTCTGCCAGGCCACCATCACCGATTCCTAATCCACATCATCCATTAGAGAGCATTGATGATTACACTATAGTCATGGATGACGTGGATGTTACACCGTCACCACTGTCGCAGTCTACGCCATCAGTTCCTACCACTACCATAGCATCGCCATCGCAGGACATCACAGCGCCTCTTCCTCTTCCTCTCATACACTACACCCGAAAGAGGCCTAGAGCTCGTTTTAATCCGAGTCAGGATCCATCCCATTTAGAGCTACCTCAGGACCCACCACCTCAGGTGCAGCCTACAGCACCACGGATTCAGCCACAGGCGCAGGAGGGGCGAAGGATTCTTCCTCCTCGTAATAGGAGGCATCCTCCTTGTGGGACAGAGTAGACATTATTTATCTTGACTTTTGTAGATTCATTGTACAAGATATACAATTCAAAAGTTCATGTATATATTCTTCATAACTTTATTTATTAATCTTGTAATCTTATTTCTTTACATATCTTGTAATATCGTTTAAAGTTTAATGTAGTTTTACTTTATAGATTTTCTGATATTATTTAAAAGTTAGTTTTGTTTTATATTTCGTTATATGTTTAGGATATTATTTAAAAGTTTCTTTTATTATTGCTTTTAGCTTATTAAGCTTAAGTTTCTTTTACTTTATATAAATGTAATTTAAATGTTGAGTGGTGTTTTCAGTAACTCGGCAGGTTAACAGGAAAAAAATTTGGGTTTTTATAAATGTAATGTAAAATGTGGGTTGACACAGTGAAAAACGCTATATGAAATAGCGTTTTTAGGTTTTCTGAAAACGCTATATGAAAGAGCGCTTTCTGAAAACGCTACATGAAATGGCGTTTTCTGAAAACGCTACATCAGATAGCGTTTTCTTTAGAAATGCCAACTCAAGGAGGGGTTGGTTCACAATTCAGACAACGCATTTTCAAATAGCATTTTCATTATCAGCACTTCCACAAATATTTTTTCCCCAGCCGTAGATAGTCTATATTTTAACCAATTAACAGCAGAACCAAAAAAAACTCGCGCTTTCTACCCTTTTCATCTGATATGACCGCGTAGTTGCATTAGTTAACTCTGCATCCATCAAATTTTTTATCGAGCACTTGTAAGAAAATGAAAAGGGAACATATTATTATTATAATAATACCACTAGTGTGCTCAACCTATCAATTTCTTCTTGCCCATGAAGACAATTAATTGGGAAGGGGGAGGAATTGGATGCCTAGCGGTAGTCTTGTCTCCACAGTCTTTGTTCTTTTCTGTTACTGACAAAATGACATCAATTTCATGCCTTTGTGGCATTAATGGCCAACGGCTCATTCTTTTACTAACTTGTCTATACTTGGGGTACTACATCGTAAGGTCCATAATGGCGTCGGTCTTGCATAGTTGACATGGAAAGGGTTGTGTGATTAGTCAAAAATTTATTTAAAAATTATTAATTTTTTTATATTTTTTATTAAATTTTATTATATATTACTTTTATATCAAATTTATATATTTTTATTATATTTTTAATTAAATTTTTACCAACCAAATGACCCTAAAAAAAAATGGCACGTTACACTAGACACTGGGGAGTCATACATTCGTCACCGCTCGATTATTAGAAATTGTTGTAAACATTTTTAACGTTTTATAATTAAAAAAATTTTAAGGATAGATATTTGGTCTACTCTCTACCCAAAAAAAAATCATTGTAACTGTTCTTTTTTAGGACAAAAAGTAAGGGCCGTTTGGTGTTTCAAATTTTTCTAAAAAAATTTAAAAATTTTTTGAAGTTTTTAAATTTTTTCAATTAAATTTCGTCACGTGTCGCTTTTACATCACATTAATACACTTTTACATCACACCAACACCAATTTTTTGGTTTTTTTTTTTTTTTTTTTTGCACTTTAAACACTCCTGAATTTGTGTTTAAGTTTTTGACATTTAAACCCGGTTATATTTTAGGAATGGGCATTTGCACTCTTGAAATTTCAATTTTTTTGGTAGCAACATTCACTACCATTGCTTTTTATTCCTTCGTTTGTTTGTTTGGATGATTTGATTATTCGATATCAAAAAGTTAACATCAAAGAATTGAAATTTGATTTTTTTTAATTTTAAATAACATTTAGGCATATTATTCTTATTTAAAATAATAAAACACTACACAATCATATTAAAATAATAAACATAATAATATACAGGATAAATTACACCTAAATTTCTTAAACTTTTAAGTAATTACACATAAACATTCTCAGTATTTGAAATTTACAAATACATCTTTATTTTAAAATGTTGGTAACAACAGACCTCCTTCCGTTAATTTAAACCTTAACTCCATTAAAATTTTTTTATTATAAAGACAAATATGCTCCAAAGTTAATTAATCACAAAAAAATCTCCTTCTTCCTCTCATTACTATAAGATATATAAACCATGTATAGAGATAGTGTATATATACACGCCACGTTTTCGCCGTCGCTGCCGCTGTCTATTCTTCCAAACCAACCTCTCAACGCCTCTACCAGTCCTTGAACAGCTCCTCCGCCAGCTTTACACCATATGCACTGCCATTAACTACCTCACGCGCCTCCAACCTACCTACACTTCAACAGCTAAACCCAGTAAATATAGAGTGCCATTTGACTTCTCAGTCCTCCTCTAAGCCCACACTACCCCATTGCCTCGTCATGTCGTGACCACCCTGACCTCCTCCATCGGTACATAAACTACACACCTTTCTCTCTTTATCCAATAATCGACGCCGACCTCGCCGATGTTAACCAATCAGTTACAACAGATAAGGAGAGTTCCTTATCTCCTACTAAAGCTCCATGACGTGCTCTTGGATATTCACATTTTTCTCTCCTTTTGATGCTAGTTATTAGCTTTCTGCTAGTTAGTTCTGATTATGATGTCATTTGATATTTGTAATTCAAATTCCTTGATATATGGAATTCTCCCTGATATGTGGAGTTCAATTCATGTAATATCCTCTATAAATATCAATGACAATCATAGGGTTTAGTAATTTAAGCCAAATCATCATTCTCTTAATCTTCTTTCTTGGTATCAGAGCTGTTCAAAGGTTCACACCTACCTTATGATCATGGCATTTTCTGCTACTACGTCTTCCTTCACTACCCCAAACATAACTTCTTTTGTCTTTGTCAAATTGGATGGTTCCAATTACCTCAATTGGACCTCTCAATTCATTCCCTTGTTACGTAATCATGACTTGATGAGTATTGTTGATGGCTCAAAAGTCTGTCCTTCACATTTCGTTATTGATAATGAAGGCAATCCAACAAGTGTGGTTAACTCTGGGTATACTCTCTGGCATAAGAAGGATCAATTCATCTTAGCATGGCTGAATGCGACCCTAACAGATGATGTTTTAACAACTGTCTAGTATGCTTCTTCTTCTCGTTCCAGAATTTCTCACTTGAAACGACAATTACAAGGTCTGTAACAAAGATCAATGAACTGCCATGCATATCTACGTACTACTAAGAATTACTCTGACCAACTGGCTATGGCGGGGTACTTAGTTCCTAATGAAGACCTCATCTCTTTCGTTCTAGGAGGTCTCCACCCCTCATTCAATCCATTTATCACTTCTTATAATTTTGCCTCCAGGGATAGCTCTTTTTCTTTTACTAACTTTCAGACAGAACTGCTCAATTATGAACATATGCTTGATTCTCAGGCAAAATTGGTGCCGCCAAAAACTAGTCAGATTGCTTTCTTTACTCAAAAGCAGGGACAAAATTCCTCATTTAAGAAGAATAATAGGCGTAACAACAAGGGTTCGTATCAACAAGCATCTCGATCGACATCTCAACCAGCATCTCGACCATTTTCTGTCACTGGCAACAAAACTAGCACTAACACAAGTATTCCTGCTGTACCATTCTCTACCAACAGGGCCCCTTGTCAAATTTGTGGCAAGACCAATCATCAGGCATTGGACTACTATTATAGAATGGATTTCACTTACCAAAGTTGACACCTCCCATCTAAACTTGCTGCAATGGTTGCCCACACTCATAATATCACTAAGGATGATGCTCCATGGTATCTAGATAGTGGAGCTAATAACCATGTCACTTCTCAACTCAGCAACTTGACACTTCAGCAACCATATCAAGGGAATGAGGAAGTAACAGCTGGAAATGGTGGTGCACTGCAGATTGCCAACACTAGTTCTATATCTCTTCATACCCCATTTTCCAAACTTTCTTTAAATAATATCTTGCATTGTCCCAAAGCTTCCTCTAATTTGTTATTTATTCAGAAATTCTATACTAATAACCATTATTATTTTGTTCTTACTTCTAAACAATTTCTTGTTAATGACATACAGACTTACGAGACATTGTTGCAAGGACCCAATGAAGCTGGTTTATATCCTTTGTTCATGAAGAAATTCCAGTCTGCTAAGAAACCCACTAGTTCGAACTTCACTGCCCTCATTGGTGTTCGTGCTTTCTTTCAAACTTGGCATTGTCGCTTAGGCCATCTAGCAAATTCAATAATACAGCCCTTGCTGCGTTCATCTAATCTTTGCATTTCTGATTCTGTCAAGTCTTCACAGCTATGTGAATCATGTAAACTATCTAAGAGTCATAAGTTGTCCTTTAGTGATTTTCAGAGATTGTCTCAAGCACATCTTCAATTGATACACTCAGATGTTTGGACATTCCCAGTGGTTTCCATTGGTGGTTGTCGATACTATGTGATCTTTATGGATAATCATTCTCGTTTTACTTGGTTATTTCTTTTAAAACAAAAGTTTGATGTATTGTTATGCTTTATGAAATTTAAATGCTTGGTTGAAAATCTATTCTCTTGCTCCATTAAACAGCTACAAACAGATAATTGGGGCGAACATATCTCAACTCAATTCAAGCATTTTTTGGACCAAAATGGCATCTTCCATCGCTTCACTTGTCCTTATACATCTAAGCAAAATGGTATAACCGAGAGAAAACATAGACATATAGTTGAGACAGGTTTAACTCTTTTGGCTCAATCACACTTATCCTCTAAATATTGGGTAGATGCCTTTCAAACTGCAGTGTACTTGATCAATCGTCTTCCAACTAGAGTGCTGAATCATAATTCCCCTTTCTTTAAACTATTCCATCATAGACCAGACTATTCATTATTGCAAGTATTTGGCTGTGCATGTTATCCTTTACTCAGACCATACACTGCTCATAAACTAGCCTTTAGAAGTAAAAAAATGCATCTTTATAGGCTATAGTTCAAATAAAAAAGGATACAAATGTTTGGATCCTATAACTGCCAGAGTGTTCATTTCTAGACATGTTGTATTTGATGAAAACAACTTCCAGCAAAGGAGAACCATTCTTTACTAAGTTCAACTGTAGCAGCGTCTCATGGTGCTCCTATTGGGATGTATGCCCTAAAGTCATATATTAAATAATGAACTGATTTTATTTTAACAAAGAATTATTATTTAGTTTATCTAAAGTTTCTTTATTATCTATGGATATCACGCGATGAATCTAATCCTTGATTGATTAATGAACTTGATTCATGTGCATGAAAGTGTTTCATACAAAGGAGATATGAATCTAAGTATTAATCAATCTAGATTTGTTGACAGTCAGTGTTGAGATGAGGACATTTCAATTGAAAGATTGTAACATTTTAGATTTCCATATGATAGAATGATTTATCTCAATCATTAGAATAGTGGACTTTGAATCTAAAGTGTTGGTGTGAAAGACACTGAATAAGACAATGATAAGAAACACATCTAAGCTATGCTATCCACATTGATGTATTTCTTATGTTCACTCTAAGCAATTGCTCTAAATCTTGAGATAAAGATGGACACTATTTTATGTAATGATGACTTTAATTCATTAAGAGTGAGGCTAATTATCATTAGGCCAACACCTCAGTGTTTTGAGAAATCATTATATAAAATTAGGGAACATACACTATCAAGATAGAATCTACAATCTCATTTGAGATGGGATATTATCCATATTAAAAATATTAACTAATCATTAAATCCAGATCCGGTCGTCTTAATAATATGTTACTAAAATGGTGACCAACACAAAATTATTAGAATAATAGTTCTAAGAATATAGAGGGAGGTATCAAATAGAATTGGATAGCTTCTTAATTCTAATTGTCTCAATATCTGGTGAAGGGGCTCAATTGCAAAACTAAAGAGTGAATAAGGTGTTTTGTGAAATTATTTCAATAAACTGGGGTTGGAGTTCAATTATACCTTTTTAGTGGAGTAAGGTATAATTATGTGGAGTAAGGTATAATTATTAGGGGATGTATTCGTAATTATGAGATAATTATAGGTAATTTTCTAATTAGCCAACTTAAGTTTATTTGCACCTAGGTCCTCTGCTCTAGCCTATATAAAGGATCAGTCTGTTAGGTTGCCCACACAACTCTAGACATCAGAAAACCCTAAGAGGATCCTAATAGGAGAAAGAGCGGAAAACCTAGGCGTCTTAACCGTCAGAAAAAGAAAAGTTCAAGAAACCAAGATCAAATCAAGAAATAACAAAAGGTTAGTTTTATTTATTAATTTAATTTCGCTTTTGTATTTTGAAAACAATTATATAAAGAAGTTTATAATTTTTCATGCATAATCGATCCGAAATTTTTTTTTGAAACCTATTTCGCTGCATTCTTGATTCCAACAGCTCCGTCATTGCAAGGTCAGTTTAATTCATGTCTGTCTTTTCCAATTGCTATTTCTGGAACTAATGATGTACCCGCAGATCACCTTTCTTCACAGTCCAGTGATTCCAACGCTCCAGTTGATCCCATCTCTCCTTCCTCATCTCAAGATTTTGAGCATCACCTTCTATGCTAAGACACTTTAGAGACCTCTAACACTCTAGTCTCCACAATTCCTTTGACAACTTCAATCCTTAGCCCTTCCTTTACACCTTCTACCTCAGCTGCACCTGTTCCTCATATAGTCACTAGACTTCATACCAAGTCATTAAAGCCCAAGTCTTTTCCTAATTACCATGTCTACTACTCTACTAAGTACCTTCTTTAGGTACTATCTTCAATCACCCTACCAACTGAGCCTACATCCTATAAACAAGTTGTTAGGAATCTCAACTGGCAACTAGCTATGCAAGCTAAATATGATGCTCTCATCACCAATAATACTTGGAGC
This sequence comes from Vitellaria paradoxa, assembly GCA_019916065.1. Lineage (NCBI taxonomy): Eukaryota > Viridiplantae > Streptophyta > Magnoliopsida > Ericales > Sapotaceae > Vitellaria > Vitellaria paradoxa. Next base: position 14,424,516 of record CM034233.1, read on the forward strand.
TTGTGTCCTCGACCTCTTGATAAAAAGGTCATTCATAACAAGTGGGTTTTTAAGCTCAAATAAAAATCAGATGAAACAAGTGATAGGTATAAAGCACGACTGGTGGCGAAGGGGTTTGAACAAGTTGATGGGGTAGATTACACTAAGACATTTAGTCCAATGATAAAACCAGCTACCATTCGGTTGGTACTAGCATTTGCTATTTATCACAATTGGCCTATCCAGCAGCTCGATGCCTCAAATGCATTCTTGCATGGTTGTCTAGATGAAGAAGTTTTTTATGGAGTAGCCTACTGGATTTCAAATACTTCTCACCCTGATTTTGTGTGCAGACTAAGAAAGTACATTTATGGATTTAAATAGGCCCTGAGAGCTTGGTTTTTAAGGCTTTCACATGCTCTTTTAGAACTCGAGTTCACTGGCTATACTGTTGATACTTCATTATTTACCTTTCACATAAGTTCACTACATATTTTTGTGCTTATATATGTTGATGATATCATTGTGACAAGCAACTAGTCTTAAGGTATTTCAAGCTTGATACAACACCTTCGATTGGATTTTGCTATGAAAGATCTTGGCCCTCTTTCCTTCTTCTCAGGCATTCAAGCACATAGGACCTCTGTTGGTCTTCATCTGCACCAAGGAAAGTACATTACAAACTTGTTGCATTGTGTTAAAATGGTAGGAGCTAAACCCGTTTCTACTCCTTGCACGTCAAACTGCAAGCTATTTAAGTTTGATGGTGATCTTTTGCCTAATCCCACTTAATATAGACATATTGTAGGGGCATTGCAATATTGCACCTTGACACGTCCTGACATCTCCTTTAGTGTCAACCAACTTTGTCAATTTCTAAATAGTCCCATTACAGTACATCTTATTGCTGCCAAAAGAGTACTTAGATATCTTAAAGGCACATTGGGTCATGGCTTGTTTTATGCTTCTAGTTCTGTAAAGTTTCCTGGTTCTATACCACTGCATAGATATTGTGATTCGGATTGGGGCAGGAAGTGGAGATGATAGAAGGTCCACAACTGGCTTTAATATATTTTTCGGTAGCTGCTTGATCTTTTAGTCTGCCAAGAAACAATCTGTTGTGTCAAGATCCAGTACAGAGACAGAATATCGCTCAATGGCCATTACCGCAACTGAAATTTATTGGCTTCGAATGCTGTTACGTGATCTTTAGATTATTCTTAATTCAGCTCCAATTCTATGGGTGGATAACATTGGTGCAATAGCATTATCATCTAATCCAGTGTTTCATGCAAAGACTAAAAACATTGAAGTTGATTACCATTTTATTCGAGAGAGGATCATCAACAAAGACATGGTTGCTCGTTACATTTCCAAAACTAATCAAATAGCTGATGTGTTTACTAAAGGCTTAACAACAGTTAGGTTTATTCTCCTTCGTGACAATCTCATGGTTCAGCCACTGCCATTAAGCTTGAAAAGGGCTGTTAACCAATCAGTTACAACAGATAAGGAGAGTTCCTTATCTCCTACTAAAGCTCTATGATGTGCTCTTGGATATCCACATTTTTCTCCCATTTTGATGCTAATTATTAGCTTTCTGCTAGTTAGTTCTGATTATGATGTCATTTGATATTTGTAATTCAAATTCCTTGATATATGGAATTCTCCCTGATATGTGGAGTTCATTTCTTGTAATATCCTCTATAAATATCAATGACAATCACAGGGTTTGGTAATTCAAGCCAAATCATCATTCTCTTAATCTTCTTTTTGCCGAGTCCCTTGTCCTCTGTGCTGCCACCCCCTTCCCCCGCCGCCGCTGCTGCTTCTCTCGTACTCCGCGGAAGCCCCCTTCTTCCTTCCCCGCTGACCTATTTGCTCAACTCCCTAACTTAGCTATGTTCTCTCTGATTTCTTTAGCTAAAATGCAACGCAGATTTAAAGAAAAAGAACCAAAGAATCGCCTGAAGGGGAAGTTATTAGCAACTAAATTGTCCCACAAATTCTTGTAGCACATTAACTGCAGTCGCCACAACAATTGCTTATTTTATTGTCCATGAATTCTCATTCCATTTCCTACTATGAAAAGTACCCAACTGATCATGAAGCAAATAAATGCTTTAAGAAAGCATTTTTATGGACAGCCTTAAATCAAAAGCTTTGTTAATGTGTGGCAATAAAATTGTCCTAGTCGGAATTTGCTCTCCACGTCAATTGGAAGTCCAAAATAAGTCTCCCGATCACAAAGAAACAGGGGTTATGGCTGGAGAGTGGGTCCCTGATCAGAAAATCCTTCGACAGTCAAGTCAGCAAAGGCTTAAAAAATGTAATAAAGTAAATAGTGTTATAAGGTTGACAATAGATAGCGTACCTGAATTTTGGAGTTAAGTCTCCTATTTATGGTTGGATAGTACAATATAATATAATATGAGCAAATAAATAAATAAGTAAATTAATAATTTAATGGTAATCATTGCATGCTATATATATATATATTATAATGTGCCGTAATCCTTACCTCTTTAAATGTCTTTCTCTTTCTATTTAATACTCCCATCCCTTATTTAATGCGCGTGGGCTAAATGAGCATCTGAACTGACCAGTTTCAGTCCCACAGATGCCCAAATGTCACTTCTGTCTGCTACTTGTAAGAAGGGAAACTAACTAAGTTATCCTTTAAATAAATGAGTTAGTTCATTTATGACTATTTTGTATTTATAGTTGGAACTTAACCCATTTGATTCATGAACAAAGTGGGTCCTTGCTTTAATCTCCTTTTAACCATCTCTGTCTCCCCGAGCGCCTATCATAATCGCTCGAGAAAGCGTCAAGTGTTGTGGGCTATCTTCATACCCAAATCGCTCGGGAAAACGTCACGTGTCGTGGGCTATCTTCATACCCCAATCGCTTGGGAAAACATCACGTGTCGTGAGCTATCTTCGTACCAAACAGTTAATATGCATGCCTTCCATTTTTCCGTTGTGGTTCAGTAGACAGGGTTGCTTGTGCACGAGTTTTTGTGTCTATTAATGTTGGGTTCTTTTCAATCTGAAATATGAATTTCATTAAACACTCCCACCATCCATATACCTTCAACGAAGCCTACTCTCCATGTTTAACAAATTGAACAGATACCAGAATTGATAACACAAGACTATTCCATGTAGGAGCTGTGCACAGACTAATTTAGTGCTGGTAAAGGAGAAAATTTGGTTTGACAGGATGCTTGATGTAGTTGTTTTTGATATTTGAATATTTTAATATTCTATGATACGCTACCATTGATATAATATTTCAGAAATTAAAGAGTTGTGCGTTCTTTTTTTTTTTTTTTTTTTTAATTTGCGATATACACAAAACTAGCATCATCTCCTTGCACCATCTAGTATATCACGAAACTGAATTCATCTCCTCACACTACCAAAACTAAATTCATCTCCTCACACTACCATCTCCTCGCACCATCACCTTCCCCTGTTTTTCACCTAGTCTCCTTTTTTTTTTTTTTTTAAGTTCATAGTCTGAGGCTCTTCAACCAGTAGTTGATCAGAAAATTTGGATATCGTATTTTACATTTATGTACCTGACACAATCCCAAAACTAATATATGATGGATTTTGAGTTTATCATCTTTTTCTCCATGCTTTTTGTTGTTCATTGTTCAGTCACCGTGGGGCCACTGTCGAGGAGAATGGCCAATCTGTTTTACTCTGCTGTCACCAGTCCATGAACACGATGCCAAGGAAATCAAAGAGAACATAGCCAAGTCAGGTTTTACTCTCTAATTTCTATAGCTAAAATGCAGCGCAGATTGAAATTCATTCTTAGGAGAAACTTTGTCAAGGACTTGCTCTCAACAGGGCGCAATATGGTTTTTTGGGTGTATGATTATTTTTTGCTTGTTGGGTTAGCTGCAAGATTTCATAATCTTATTCTCTTCAACTCGAACTGACATAGACATAGGACAGGGCTAGGCATAAGGTACAATTGCCAGCAAACTTAAATAGTTTTGGTTAACAAGCAGTCAAAAATTATTTTAACCGATCAGGCCCTTAGTATTGCGCCTGTTGAAAAATATGCTTAAAATTTACCCAAGAAAAAAGAAAATCAATTTTCATAGTATTAAATATATATATGTATATATATTATTGTCTATATTTTTAGTTTGAGTGTGTAATGTTTTTTAATTTAAATATGAATAACATGGTGAAAACTTGCCAAACAAAAAAAAGAAAAATAATCCATTTTAGTAGTTTAAAATAAATTTATATTTATTGTGTTTATTTTTTATCATGGGTGTGTAGTGTTATTTTTTTTCTTTTTTTAAATCTAAACACAAATAATATCCATAGCTCATTAATTGTTCATTTATAATCGATTAATAAGGTTCATAAATATAATTGATTAGTTAAATTTGTTTATAAGATTTTAATGATTTAACTTTTGTTATTAATAATAATGAGTAGTTATAAGTCGGTGTTTTGTTAAGTAAGACAAAATTTTTTGGTTTGTTTATTAAATTACATACTTATTTGTTAACAAACCTTGTTAGAATATTCTAAATTTTCAAAAATTATTCACCCGACTTTCAAGAAACAATATAGAAGTTTCGATGGGACCGTACAATGGTTACTAGACCTAAATATAGGCTCCCAAGAGGTACAAAAGATTAAAAACGGAAAAATATATATTATATAATCATATCAAATCATATAATTAACATAAATTAGCTAGCAACTATATTTACAAAATATTCTAATATTCTAATCTAATATAAAATATTCTAATAAATCTAAAAAAAAACAAGATATCAACACTATATTCTAATCTAATATAAAATATTTATACTTGTTTAAAGCATGAGTTCGCTCGTACTGCAAAAAATAATTTAAAAAAAAAAAAGTAAAGACTTTGTTTACTTCCTCCTGCAAATTGCTCGTCTAAGAACTACAATAGACATGCACAAGTTTTTTTTTTTTTTTTTTTTTTTTGGGGTCATGGAACCGAAGACTAGTTGTTGGGCTTTGACAAATACATCCCGTTGTATATTTGTGAACCCGACCCACCCAGCTCTCTCTCCAATTTTTGAATTCAAATTCTGGGCCAACGCCAGTGTCGCGTGCCAACCAATCCAACCATTATTAAACAAGGCAGTGAAGTGCCATAGATAATTAACCCTAAAATTTGTTAATCGCTACTCTGGACTAGTTAATCAGCCTATTAACTAATCAATCCATCACTAATTTATAAGTTCCCATAAAAAGTAGGTCCAGAATCAAGCAAAGGCGGATGATAAGTTCTAAGCAAACAAGCTAAAACAGCCACCCAAAGTCAATAAATCAAGCTTCTAGAAACTTGTCCTCTTGTCCAAATTGATCACGATGTAGCTTGAACATCTCCCTGACATCTCTTCTATGAGTGGCAACTAACGCATCTGAACCGTTCATCGATGTGGGTCCACTGGGACACACCCACGCCTTATGGGATTGAGAAGGCGTCCCGGTGCACCGGAACATAATCCAACGAAAAACGTGGGCCGGTGGATTCTTTCTAAAAATTCTAACGGTTGCCATTTAAATTTAATTTTTTTTCTTTTCGTTTTGCACTTTCCCTCGTTATCCCCCCCTCCGTCCCCTACCCCCCTCTCTCTCTCTCTCTCTCTCTCTCTCTCTCTCTCTCTCTCTCTCGTACGAGCATCGTTAACATGTAAAAATATTTTTTTAAATCATAATTTTTTATTAATATAAATTTAATCCCTTAAATAAAAATAATAAAAAATAATAGATTAATAACTAAAAATAAAAAAAATATATAATAAATTTGTCACTCGAATAGCATATAAATAAATTTTATTTTATTTTCTTATAAAAAATACTTTTTTTAGGAGACTCTTATAATCCAGTGCACACACTAATTCTATCTTGATTATTAATAGAACAAAAATTATTCTGAATTAAAAAAATTAAATATAAGAGTCCACGTAAAATATAAGGGGATGATTTTTTCTTTTTTTGTGTTTAAAAATCACCAAAATAAAAAAATTTGAACACAAAAAATTTTCTAAATAGGAGTCCACATAAAATAAAATTTATTTGTACACAATTCTTTTGATGAGAGATAAATTTACTATACATTTTTTTTATCTTTAGTTGCTAATACATTATTTTTTATTATTTTTATTTTTCCAAAAAATTCAAATTTATATTAACAAAAGTTATAATTTAAAAAAAATAATTTTAAGTATTAACAAAATCCAATGTGAAAGACAGAGGGGTTGTTTGGAGTAAGAAAAAATGAGATAAATTGAGATAAATTGTGGTTTGGGAAGAATTCGTAATGCGTGCAGTGAGAAAAAAAAATTGATGTGATATAAAATTAACAGAGATTTATAGAGATTTTTTGAGATTTTCAGCAAAATATATCAAACCAAACGGGCCCAGAGAAGATAATAAAAGAGAGTGGAAAACAAAATAATAATAATAATAATAACCTAAACTTAAATAGCAATCGTTAAAATTTTTCCAAAGAAATCCAACTGCCCACACTTTCCAATTGGATTATACTCCGGTGCACTGGGCACCGAACACCCCTTAATCCGCTTTTCTCTGATGCAACCCGACTGACATCTCTTCTATGAGTTGCAACTAACGCCACTGAAGTGTTCATCGACGTGGGGTCCGCTGGGGGCCCACCCACACATAATCATAGGCCCAGATGCACCAGCCCTCTTATTTTTCCCCCCCGCCCTCTTATATTTCAGGTGAAAGAGAGGAAAAAAAACTGGCAAAAGCTTGTTGCATTAATAGAGAATAATACAAAAATTATGCACCATTCACATGGCTGGTTTTGGAACAGTCCGCGTAAACAATCAGGGTCCGCGAATACTGTCCCTACTAGAGGGTGGTGCTGCCCCCGGATCATGTGTATCATAGCTGTTGGCTTTGGCTTGGTAAAATATAAAGGCTTTAAAAAAAATAAATAAAATAGACGAAGAGAAAGGGCCAAGAAAGGTCTCACCGCTGTGGATGAGTTTAGTCATTTCTCTGCTGGAATTATCCTCCGTTGGTGCTTCTGCTAAATCCAGTTGACTCCGAAAGGATATAATAATGCGAACTTGATGACAATGCAGACCCAAGTGGATTAGACCCCCACAGTTCCACCGCCATAGGGCCCTAACTAGTGAAGTGACTCAAATATTCTCCAATAAAGCTATACTATTGCACTTTTTAACGGTACCAATTACCGCTCACATTTTCACCGTTAATTCTCAAATAAGAAATAATATCTTATGGTTGTAATAATTTTAAACGAAATACACCAGTTATTACCAATAGTCACTAATAAAAAATAGGTGAGTAATGACTAGTGCGAGACAAAAGAGGAGCAAGAGTAGAATTTTTGATTAACCATTAGGGTACCTTTCTGATTTTACAGACATTATATGACACTACGACTCAAATGCAACCCCACCAATCCAGTTCGTGATTGTCTTAAACTCTTACGAGCATCATAGATGCGGTAAAACGCCTCTCCTCTTCATTTTAACACATGGAGGACCAAAAATTGAAGACATCAAATACTCTAAATTAAAGTAATACCGTAGAGTTGTTACAGGGCTACTGCAGCTCCAAGCCTTCATATTTGATTCTTCCTCCCGCTGTCTATCTCCCCCCTCACTTGCAGCTCACCATATTATCCCCTCTACTCCCCTCCCCTCTTCCTTTCTCCCTTCACCAATAACCCACATTTTTTTTTACTTTATATATACGTCTAATAAAGAAATAATATTTTTTTATTATACTTTAGAAAATTCATTTGGAGAAACTAGTACAGATGACCTAACAAAAAAAACACACGGTTCAATAAAAAGTATTCTAGGGTTCCTCTGTCATCCTAAACTATGTTATATGACTCTTCTAAATATATAATTTTTTTTTTAATGGTGAAAATCTAAATATATAATATACCTATGTTAGATACTTAATATTAGACAAGAACACTTGAATAAAGGTATAAGATATCATATTATCTTATAAAATAAAACAATTATATTAAATATTTAAATATTTTCCCATATCCCATATCCTTAAATAGGAAAATTGATATATCCAATTCTTAAACACATACCTATACATAAAACTCTTACCCGAGTTCATTTAACCTAGTTCCTAAAGGAAGCTGAAAAACACCCACAAGGAATGTTTTCAATCTAAGTATACAAGTCTTTTTTTTTTCAATTAAAAAAAAAAAAAAAAAAGCCAGAGGCACCCTTTAATCTCACTGGAATCAACTATTGGGATCATCAAATTGAACTAGATGAAATAAATGAGGCCTGAACAAGGATTTGGGTCTGGAAATTGAGATCAGAACTTGTTATCATTTTCTAATTGGATATGGATTGTCAAAGAAACAAGTTTGCCTACGAAGAACGTGGATGGACAATGGTCATTGTCGAATTTGGTGCACTGTCTAAACCATTTACATGATTTACACCATACAATCTTGAGGGGTCAAACCATCACGACTTGGCGTCCACAATGCCTAGCAGAAAAATCAGTGGCGCACCTTATGCGGAACTGTGGAGAATCGCTCACCGTTACTAATCAATAAACATCATTGCCATTACTTGAATCAAGTCACTTTAAATCAAAATGAACAGAGAATGTTTGCCTCCATCTGTATGACTGCTTTCGATGAAAATTTAAGTGCCTGCTTCCATATCATTTGATCATGATATATACAGAGAGATGCAGATAGTATAACCCCAACAACTTCTAAGTTGAGATGGCATGCGTCAATCACTATCTGACAAACTGGCTAGTCCATCTGCCAATATCCTAATCCTTGGAGAAAAAGCATCTCGCATCAAAAAGCATATATAGTTACATAACATGATATGAATATATTACCTTCACGATTTTCAAAAAATACAGGCATAAAATGATAGGGACTTAGTAAAAATATATTTATTTATTTATTTTTAACGTGATAAGGACCATCATAGACACTTCTACTACAAATATTGTCGAGGACGCAATATGAATTGGATAGATTATTGGATTTACATTACTTGATTGTAAGGATTTTATTTGATTGCAGAGATCTTATTTGATTTGATTTTCTCAGGCTTAGTCACCCTTCAAAATTGGTGCCACATCTGTATTTGACATGTATTGAATACAAATATCTTTTTGAAACTTCAAGATATGTGTCGGACACGTTAAACAGCGTGTCCTATTATTTTATCAGTTTCCCTTTAATTATACAATTAAGATAAATCAAGATTTGAATAGTTGAAACCTTTAAAATTATAAAATCTTATATCTTATATTTTATTATATTTTGTATATAGAAATAGTTTTATTATGAATATATCCATATATATAACTAACAAAAATATTTAAAATTTATATTTTTTGTCATATCTCTGCTGTGCCCGTATCCTTATCCATACTTCTTAACTTAGTCTATGCATAAAGGTTAGGATTGTAAAAGACTTGGAACAGTTTTGAATGAATGAATTGATTATTTCAGTTCAGCATTATAACTGTAGTTTTCTTTGGTTTTTCATTTCCTTGCCTTCTTGTGCCACATCATTATGCCTTTTTATTAATATTATGTTCAAACACAATAAAAATAATGTAATATAATACTAATTAAAACTAAAAACCATTTCATAACTTAAAAGTTACCCAAAAAAAAAGTCATATAATAATTACATTCTATAAAAAATAATAATAAATTATACTCCATGGCTTAAAAATTAACCAAAAATTTATTAAAATAATAATCTTTTTAAGGCAAGTTCAACATGTGTCCAGAAGAAACTTATGACTTGTCTAAAACTAATACAATGATAAGTTCAAGTTGTGACCAAAAAAAAAAATTAACATGACAAAAGATGAGTCTAACACATGTTCAAGGCATGCCGCCACATGTCTCAGTCACGCCGCCACATGTTTTAGTCACTCGTGAGTCCGACTAATATACAACATTTTTTATGGTAAGTCCTTGTTTTCTATGCACTAAATATTGTCCTCGTAATTCTTTTTTTTTTTTTTGGGAGCAAAAGGATATAATTTAAGAATTGCCAACCTACCCACCAATTGAATAATGAGAATCTAAAACAAAAAATTGAAAATTTGGAAACTACTTATCATTTTAGCGTGTTTGCCAACATAAACTCCACTCCATTAATCGAAATTAGGTAAAGCCTTAACTAATTCGATATCCAAACTCCAAAGCATGACATGCATAATTCTAATCAGGCATTACATATTCTGAAACATTCTATAAAAAATTATGGATGAATTTGGGAATTAGAATCACTCTCAAGGTAATTTCTTAGAACATTTAACCTTTAAGATAACACTTATTGTGGTGCTGTATTGTTATTAAATACAGAGCCCTATAATTAAATGTTTCAAGTGGAAGGAAGAGTTGCACTAGAGCCCTATTATTAAATGTTCCAAGCGGGAGGAAGGGTTGCACTTGTAGAATTCAATGAGAGTAAAGAAAGCTTAGAGATCAATTTATATATCTATATATATACGCACCTTTTAGATGTCTCTTGTTGACTGTCCCCCTCATTTAATGGCAGGATGTTTTCATCATGTTGTACTCTTGTTCATCGTCCTCTTCTGGAAAAACAGGATGACAGACACATGCAGTGGCCCCAGTAGCCTTCCACCGCCCACCTGCCATCAATCTATTTCCTGCCAATTGTTAAGTCGGCAATTTAGAAGAGAGTCTTGGCGCAACGGTAAGAGTTGCCACCGTGTGACCTAAAGTCACGGGTTCAAGTCGTGGAAACAGTCTCTTACAAATGCAAGATAAGACTGTGTACAGTAGACCCTTGTGGTCCGACCCTTCCCCGGACCCCGCGTAAGGCGGGAGATTCGTGCACCAGGCTACCCTTTTTGTTAAGTCGGCAACTTGCATGCAACAACTTAATTCCCCAGCAGGGAAGTTCAAGGATTTTGAAAGAAGTTTATTATTACATAAATCTAGCATTTTAAACAATGATGCTAAAAAAGTTCTCGCAGTTTCCATCATAGTATATGTTCCGAAGCTCATTTTGCCTATAATAGTATTGTGGTATGGCCATGTAAAACAAATACAAAAATGAAGGCTAGGAAACCACTACCACCATATATTAATGCAATAAAAAACTATCTTGTTATCTATATCTCTTGCCTTAATATTTTACTTTCAGTGGTTCAAACTCTAGAAACAACCTCACTGCAAGTAAAGGTAAAAGGTAAGATTGTATACATCTGACCCTTGCTAGACCCCACAACGCCGAATCATCATGCACTGGATTGCCATCTTCTTTTATTTTCAGACACAGGAAATACATTTCAACTGGTTTGTATTACTCAAATTTCCCTAGTAATGCTGTTTCATTTCACCAGGAAAATGAAAGCGAAATGTTTTTTTTTTTTTCCTCCGGAGATCCGAAGTCTAATAAATCTTCGCTTGCGTTTAGGCCATCAAGCAATCAGGCAGTGTGCCAAGACCAACAAAGAGTAGTTTGTCTTAAAATACTCTTCGGAGGTTCAATGGATAACAAGAGAGATGATGAAATTTTAACACGCTTTAGGTTCACATTCATCATTTTCATAGAAAGCATATATCTTTCTTCTATTCAAATAAAATAGCTTATAAACCTTAATTAACTACTATGTTGCCTTTGCTGCTATTGTGTACATTGTTATCCACACTTGTAAATATGCGTGTTCTAATCAATAAATGGCCATCTTAGTAGTGTCTCTACACTTAAACCATTTCTCTTTCCTCAGTCACTCTTGTACATAAAGATGTTTGTGGGTTGTACCATTTCCTTAAAAAGCCAACATATCCATACCCAAAGGGGCCTCTTTTATTGGAAAAGCATATTTCTATTGAAAACCAGTATGGTGTGAACAAGAACACAAACAGCAGGCAATGAAAGAAGACAACTCAATCAGGTGGCAAGATCACTGACCCTAATCAAAAAGGCACACAAAGCTGCTTAGTCACTAGTCCATTCAGATGGTTGTTATGTGGCAATATTGAACACTGATGATGATGTTTAATAGCATATTTTCACCATCAAAAAGCAACAAAACAAGGTCATTGGGATTGGGCTTCTACTTGCAGCTATTAACATAATGTAAGTAAGGCATCATAGTGTAAGTGTTCGGTTAAGATGTAAGGGTTGGTCAAACCTGCTAATCAAATCCAATGACAGGAATAACCTAAGCAAAACACGTGAATACTATGTTAACAAATAGCTACACCTGATAAATTTACTTTTTCATAGTTTGTCAGAAAAACAAAGACATCTGTTAGAAGAACTAACACAATTATAAAAGAGTATCAGGTAAAGATCCTCTCATCACCCCCTTAAAAAAAAAAAAAAAAAAACAAGGAAAAAGAAAACGAGAAAAGATTCCTTTCAGTTAGAACTACCCTCTGAGGTTGGACCCACCAAAAAGCACTTGGATTGAACTTTTAGGGTCCCTAATGGAAAAAGATCTTCTTCTTTGTCATATTACATTTGAATTCATTTGGATCCGACAAAATATTTTGTATGATTCCACTCTGTTCATGTAGAATGCGCTGATTGCTGACCAAACACATGGTAAAATAATTAGAAAGAAGAGAGTGGAAGTTCATTTGTAATGCCATGCAGAAATCCATGTGCATAAATGCGCTGAATTGGTTTCAAATTGCATAACCATAGGAAGGCATACATGAATCTTGAAATGCAAATCCACCAGTCCTTGAATATGTAAGACATATGATGAAGTAATGACTGCATGTGTTAATAGGTACAGTGACCAAACCATTAACCATGTAGAAAAAAGATAGACCAGGAAACCAACCTCACATAAGAATTAATGCAAATGCACCGACAGAGTCTTCAGCTTGTGGGGTCCTAAGCCCACTCCCATTTGGCCACATGATTTGGTCTTGACACAAAATAGCCAACCGAAATCTTGTAACTTTCTCTATGTTTCTCTCTACCTGCCTCAAACTCAGGTGCCTAGAGGCTTCCAGTACGTGTGAATCAAATTCTTCAAATAGTCAGACCTCACATTGTCAAAAGAACACCTTCTGTCACTTCTTACTGCCGAACTGAATTCAAGCTCTCCGAAGAAAGATCAAAAAATGAAGGTAATCCCAATTTCCGTTGACCTTTGGAACACGAAAATTGCTCCCAGTATTTCCCGACTTCATGTCTGCGTATCTTGATTGCAGTTACTTGGTTGGATGCACCGCAAGTTCCGGCCCAGCGAACCATTAAAGGATTTTGCCATTGGTAAGTCGTGTATCCTCCGTTCACATTTTTTCTGGTAACATTTTGATAAAACAATAGAAAACAGATTGGTGTAACAATTACAATCGGACTGTAGGTGGATCACTAAACACGATTACAGGTAATCGTCACAATATTTATGCCATGCCAATATGAATCTAACAATGCGCACGCATTGGGTAACTGGCAGCTTGATAAGTTAGGTCTTGCCCGGTAACGACTGAGGGTAGTCCCTCCACACTTGGAAAGCCAAAGGAGTTATGCTTAGCAACTTCCGATGTTGCATGCTTAGTTATAGCTAAAAGTACAGTTTCAAGATGAACATAAATAGAAGATTTGAAGGGTCGCTTAGGTTCCATATGCTTGGATGTAAAATGTCTTCCCGTAAAAAGTTTTACTTGTGTTTAGCCATTTGATAACATAAAAGGTGGGAAAACATTTTCCTAAAAATTATTTTCCCCAGAAGCTCCAAAAAATGAACCACTTCCCAAAAACCCGTTTTAAGTTATTTTCTTAAGCCATTGGCTAGGTCTCGCACATCGTTGGAATCATCCTCTTGCTATTGCTGTGCCCGAGAGGTCTAGACCTGATTGCTCAATGTAGTGCATGATGTGTCTCTGCCACTTCCAAGTAATATTGTGTTCAAGAAGATATATGTTTTGCGTGTTGGGCGAACAGCAATCGGGGAAGATTTGTTGTTGAGCGTATTTTTAGATGGTAGCTAAACGCGGGAAAATAATAAGGAAAACAGTTTTTGATAAAATATTTTGCATCCAAATAAACGGAGCCTTATTGTTGCGTCATTCTGGCATTAAGTTAAAAAAAAAATTTAATGTACAGACCAGCAAATTTTTTCACACTAACAAACTTCACCATTATAGCAATTATTTAATATTTCTTCTGTCAGGGAACTCCTGTACTTGTCTTTCTGGCCAGCCATCATTGGATGAACAACAGTACTTCCCAAAGTCAAACTATGGCAATAAGCCCTTTGGCAAAGCACAGAGAGAGAACCATCTTCGAAAATCGTTTGCCTCCACAGAAGCATCAAGGGGAGAACATGAATTTGAAGAAGAGTCATCAGCTGCAATTTCTGAGCTCTTCCATGGTTTCCTTACCATCGGTACTCTTGGCTCGGACCCAGTCATCACTGACCCATCAACACCAACATTCGCTATCTCAGTTGAGAACATAACTGAAAAAGAAACAGAAGTAACAGAGAATGACTTGAAGCTAATTAATGATGAGTTGGAGAAGGTACTTGGTGCTGAAGATGGCTGCAATGACTCATCTGGAAGAAACAGTCAAGTTAGCACAGGGAGAAACAGCCATGTTAGCACTGGAAGAAGCAGCCATGGTAGCACCATTACATTGACTGGCAAGCCATTGGAAGCCACAGAGATCAGTGGGAATGGAACAACAATATGTCCACTCCAGGGCTATCTATTTGGGTCAGCAATTGAGTTGCCAGAAACAACAGTGGTGAAGAAGGAACATAGAACATCACTTGGGGAGCTGTTTCAGAGGACAAAAATGGAGGAAAATTCTGCATCTAAATGCGAGAGGGGAGAAAAGCGGACAGACAAGGAAACAGATAAATCTGCCATACATCTCATGAAAAAAATTCTGAAGAAAAGAATGGTCCATGCTTCCTCACGGACCGCCACTACAGTGACTGGGGGAAATGCTGACTCCACTTCAACAGAGACAAAACTGCACAAGGTATGTCTTCTTCTACTACCAGATAATAGGTCTGGTTCGTTCGTTCATTTAGTTGCTTGCCTCCTTTCCATGAAGAAATGGACTCCCAGGTACGCTTCATCTCCTGAGATGGTTATGGTGAGAGTCATGGGACCATTTGCAATGAGCTGTGATTTGCTTACAAAGAACACTGTGAAGTGTGAATAAAATTATCAAATGTCTAATACCATCTAAACCTTAAAAGAGGGTTCCTTGTCTCTGAATATAATTCAAGTCCAGACGTGTGCTTATTACTGAATATAATCTTCCAACAGAAAAAAATGTGGGTCACCAGTTGCGTCAGTGTTGCCACAACTTATCGCATGGACTTCCATGCAACTGATGTTTCTGTTAGATGTTGTCCCACATCGGCCCGAAGTAAAAATTACTTGTCCCTTATAAGAGATGGACGTCCCTCACTTTAACACCTAAGTTTTAAGGTTGAGGCCCCTACTCTTATGTGTTGTTGGGTTTTTTTAACATGGTATCAGAGCGGGCTTTTAATTGGGCCTCACCATAGTCCACGCTAAGCCTATGTCCGTGCGGGCTAGCGTGAGGGAGGCTGTTAGATGTTGTCCCACAGTGGCCCGAAGTAAAAATTACTTGTCCCTTATAAGAGATGGACGTCCCTCACTTTAACACCTAGGTTTTAAGGTTGAGGCCCCTACTCTTATGTGTTGTTGGGTTTCTTTAACAGTTTCCACACAGCAATGTAATTACTCAGGATCAGCTAAGAATGGTGTGATAGCATAGCCATAGGCAGAATTTAGTATTCTTGAAATGAATGAATTCATGGCTTACTAGCCAATCAAATAAGCAATTTCACCATTGTATCCCAAGCATTCAGACGATTAAAATAGACTAGTCTGATAATAATGATCATGTGGACACAACTTGTTCTTCCACTGATCTGAATCCTGCAAGACGCACTTGCATATCCAGGTTATGGATTCTGTCTTTTAAGTTACATGATTCTATAATTTTTCCCATGCAGATACTCCACATGTTTCACAAAAAAGTCTATCCTGAAAGCTCAGCGGCTGCAGGTAAATCTGGTAAGTCCCACACAAATGGAACAAGGAACAACATTGGCTATGAGGGTGGGTACAATAATGAAAATCATATGTCCCCAGATGAAGATATCATGATATTTCCACAGAGAGCCCTATCAAAGGGGCGTGTACGACGCCACTCTAACCCAACCCAGGTCACAATCACTGGAAACGATTCAAATGGGAACAGAGAATGCTGGATCAGAACAGATGCAGACTGTAAGCACATATATCTAGATTCCCCAAAATTTTTGGTCCAGACTTTCTATTAGTTATAATTTGACCATAGATTAAACTCTGGACGATGGAAAATGGCATTTCCATGGACCACTATCACTTTTGCAGAATTGAACATGCAATCCTTCTCTTAATTAGTACAGGTCGTACATGTGTTCAGATATCATATGCCCCTGCTAACTGGCCACATGCAAGGCCTTAATGTGGATTTAATTGTTAGATTAGTGCAACTGTTTAGTCTGTTTTGATAACTCAGATAACTTACTTCTATTGTTTTGCACTGCAGACTTGGTGTTGGAGCTCTAGAAGGATGAAGAAACACATTCAAGGTGTGATTATAATAAATTGATATTAAACAGTGAGTAGCCTACAATATTTGCAAGACTTATCCTTGTGGGTGATTATCGAAAGCAATATTTGTGTGGTTATGTACTAATAAGATTGGTAAGGACAAAAGAGTAAAACAGAACCCCCCCCCTTTTTAAATTCCTGAGTGGTTTATATAGCAAGATGAGGCCCATCCCTATGTTGGTAGACATGATTCAATTATTCTGAATGTAATGTTTGATGTGTTGGCATTATCACTGATTTCCACATGAATTTGTTGTTATTTCTTTTCTAGGAAGATGAAATTTTCTAAAAAAAACTGATATTGCAAAATCTTTGCAAATACCTAATATAAAAAGATTGAGACAAATAACTCACAAACAGATAGAGAGTAGATGCTAGGATTTATAGATCTAATAACTTAAAAAAAAAAAAAAGCAAACAATCCACAAGAACACTCAAGATTTTTTTACTAGGGAAACTCCAAAAACTAAGGAGAAAAAAACCTACTTCCTTATTATGGATCAGACTTAAAAACTTCACCATGAATCAAAGATTACAAGAATCTCACATGAGAGAATACAAAATTTTCCAAATCAAGACTTCAATTGATCTACTTGATTTAGATATCCCTATCTTTACTTGCTAGACACCCGCAATACACCTCCTTCGTGAAATTTGAACCTCTCTAACCACTGTAGAAGCACTCTCACAATCTAGACCGCAGTCCTGTATCTAAAATTCAAGAAACAAGATGGTTTTCCAAAGAAATCTAAGAAATAAGGCTTGGAAAATCAAGATTTGATGGCCTCTTTTATGTTTTTACTCTCAAGAGAATGATAGATTAGGTTTAGGGCAAAAGCTTAGGATTTAGAAAATGTTTTTGGATATCTACAGAAGAAAAATCAGATAAAAAATAGATCTGGTCACTGTACAGAAAAAGAAGGCAAGTTTCATGGTCAACTCCATGGATTCTCACAAGCGTGAGCTCTTTGCAAACTACGAGCGAAGTATTCTAGAATTTGGACAATAGGCTTTGCGGGCAAAGCTAAGAATTCTCGCAGACCCGTGCAGAGCCAAGGATTCTCACGGACACGAGTTCCTCGCAAATTGCCAGCCAACAATTCTAGAATTCTCAGCCCTTTCACAGGTATCTCTCATAGGCAGTTCTCAGGCGCGAACCTCTTGTAAGCTGCTTGTAAAGCGCAAAAATCTCTTAAATCAAAACTTGACTATACTTTGCTCCTTGTACCGTTAAGATCTCCACTCAATCACCCTCCCCCTCAAATGAACTTATGAAGCGTCTAAACACTCTTTGGCACGTATTCAAACACTTGATATGAAGATCACCAACAATTGGACGACATTGTGACATCTTAAATAATAATATTGCTAATCAAATACAATCAAGGTGTTTTCTCGAGAATCACCAGCACAAATAAATCGTAAACAAACACTTAAAAAACAATAAGAAAGGTACAATAAAATATTCTTTAATCCAACCACTAATCCGTATAATTGACACAGTTTATCCCCTCAAGAAGTGATGAACTAATAATCATGGCTATAGAAACAAGATACGGACACGAATACAGCGATTTTGAAAAAATGAAGATATGCAGATGGCAAAAATACATAAAAATAATATAACCTTTATTAGTTATATGCTTAAATATAACATTACAAGAAAATTAATTATTCAACACATAGAATGTAACAAAATAAGAACTATGATTTTAGGAGTTTCGACAACTCAAAACCAGCATACATCCAATTGGTGCATACTATTGGAACTTCAATAGAATTTGCTAAAGGATAACTGAAATAAAAAGCCAACAAGCTGTGTTTTCATTCTATCAAAACAAAAACAAGAAAAGCAAGCGTGAGATTCAAATACAATGATGTAAAATCGATTTCAAACTGCAATTTGCTATGCATGAGAGATGAGATTGCCTAGGGCTGGGGTTGCAATACAAGGACGAGGCTATGATGGGGCCTGGGCCATCTCCCAAGTTTCGAAAAATACAACTTGTACATGTAAATTTTTAATTAAAAAATTTTATACTATGATTTGGCGCTCCCTAAAATAACACTACCACAATAAATATTTTTGATTAAAAAAAATTAGGTTATGAACTAGCCTCTCCAAATTTTTATTTTTTCTTAATTATTATATATAATCCAAAATTTGAAAACCCAGTGGATTGTACATTCTATACACACACATATACATATATATTAATTTATTTTTTATTTATTAAATATAATTTACAGCATTAGTTATAATTTTTCTAGGCCTAAATTCAACCTAAGAAAAAAGAAAAAAATTGCTCCCGGACCAAAAATCCTAGCACCGTCCTTGGTTACAATTGAAGATAGTGATGCAACGCTCGAAAAATCTCCGCCGCAGTGCATTTACCAAACTGTCATACTCTTTTCTGGTTCATTTCTGGTTCCGCTTAACCCACAAAAAATACAATCGAATCCTTAAACATCCAGATTATTATAGTGAGGAAAGAGGAAGGAATTTGGTGAAATTTGAAAAAACGGGTTCACATGAAGAATTGGGGTTGGAAAACCTTTTGCTGTTGTCTAAATTTACAACAACAAAATAGAAAAGAAGAGTAGATGGTTGGGATTAATGTGATGTGAGTAGTTTTGTAGTAATATCACTGAGATCGAGGACTCTTCAAGTGGCACAGAAGAAGCCCTTCGTTCTAACTTCTTTCTTTGAACTTGCTTCGACATTACACATTTCTTCCCCATTCTTTAAAAAGCAAAATCAAAGCCCAACGTACATGCAGAATGAAACAAAAGGATAAGGATTGGAAAATATAGTAAACAAATACAGAAAAGCAAGTCGCTTACCGTCATTGTTACGTACTGTAGAATAATTTGATTGTGCTCGAAAAGTTCAAACACTATTGAAAAGTTGCAAAAGCTACAGAGAGCTCAATCAAAATTGTACAAGGGACGTTATTGCATTGCCACAAATGGCCGACGTCTAACCGGCACTTATACGCCAAAATGAAACGAGAGCATTTTTTCTTTCGTCCTGACGTTCGAACGTTTTGTTCGATTACGGCATTTGCGTTTTCATGCCCGGAACCCTCGCGATTGATCGGAAATCGATAGGAATTCCGGGAATTGCCTTCCAATAGATGTTCTGTTACCTTCTTTTTTTTTTTTTTTAATAAAAAAAATTTCAAGTCTAATTTTTTAGATTTTATTTATTTTTAAAAATTCAGTACGTAAATTGCGGGCACCCAATTGTCGTGTCCACAACATTTGTGTATTACGACCGTTTACAGTGTTAAAAAAAAATCAAAAAAATTAAAACTTAGCATTGATGCGATGCAAACGTAACACAAGACAAAATTTGATTAAAAAAATTTAAAAATTTTTGAAATTTTTTAAATTTTTTTAAAAAAATTAAGAATCCAAGCGGACCCTCATCTAGATAAAAGCGAATTATCAACTTTTTTTTTTTTGTCAGTCTCTATACTTAAAATTTACTAATTAATTACATTATCAAGTCATAAAGTTTATTTTAACTATTCAACCAAATTACTAACTAATTTTATCAATTCTCAAAAATATTTTATTTACTTTTAACTGTTATTTATCAATTTTATTATTTTTTTTGTAATTACTGTTATTTATCAATTACCTACAAAAAGTAATTACCTCTAATTTTTTATGATTTGCTATTTGTATCAATTAATTTCTACATAAATTTATGTTATATAGTTATATAAACTAAACTAATATTAATTTTCTGAAAAATTATTACTACTATTCATTGAATTCATATATAATAATGAACTTATCTTTATGATTCAAGTAAGTTGGGAAACTTACAATCCCTAATATCTTTCATCTTTTTTAAGTTTTATTATCCAGTAAAATTAAGTTTGATTACTTGACAATTGAAAAATTCATTAAACACTCGCGGAACACATGTACCTTAAAACTAGTTTATATACAAATTTAGTAGAAATATTAAAACAAAATGAAAAAAGAAATTTATTCACTTATAATGTACACTCACATCTAGTATATACTAACTAGCATATAGGTAGAGCGACACACTGCGCGAGAGAGTCATTTTAATCCCATCTACATTTTTGCTTCGTTTTGGATCAACTTATCTTGAAACTTTCACACTAGATAATAGATTTTGCTGTTATCAGAAATACACATCCTTGAATTTGAGGTAAGGATTCTAACTTTGTAAAATACGAGTCGCAGGGAGCTCCTTTCTTCCCATACTTGGCCAAATAATTATGGAACAACGACAGATAAACAAACGGAAACACAGAGATTTTTCAATGAAAAATGTCAATAGCATGAACCGTCCATGAAATCAACCAACAATTCCCCAACCATTCCCCTGTCAGGCATCTTCCCAGCAGCACCATATATTGGAGCAAGCCCCCCACTTATTGGACCAGGGTTTGCTTTTACCTGCAGAATAAAACAAGAACCGGTAAGAATACTCTCTCTACTAATAACCATTAACAAATGTTTGCTAATCTGTTAAGGGTCTTAAGCCTAACATCCTCGATGGTTCCTCTACACCTTAGGGTGTGTTTGGTATGGGGTTAAAATTAAGAGAGTAAATATTATGAAAGTAATTTTTAACCTTTTACTTCACAACTTTTCACATATTTTATCCCACTCCTTAAAAAGTTTAGGTTGCATTTGGTTTATTTTTTTGTTTACCATTTTCTGTTTTTGTTTTATGTGTTTAAAATCTCAAAATGAGGAGATAGAAAATGCTTTGTTTTCTTTATTTTGAAATTTTTCTTGTTTTTTTGTTAAAAACTCTTAAAACGAATTTTTGCCATTTTTTATTTCATGTATAAGCTCATTTTTTGTTTTCTAAAACAAATTTTGAAAACAAAAGTAGCTAAATAAGTTTTGAGCTGTTTTTTTTATTTTCAAAAGCACAAAATGAAAAATGAGCTCAAAACAGAGAATAAAAAACAAAAATAGAAAACAGAAAATAAAAAATTAAAAAAAAGAAGCCAAATAACATCTTCACATTTAACCGTTTAAGAGGGGAAAACATTATCCCAATTAAGTTTTTATAAATTAATAATTAGAATAGATGAAATTTTACTGGGGATAGCATTTATCCCCTTTTAACCCCATACCAAATGCATCCTACTCTAATTGGGTAAGCAAGATGATTTGTAAATTCTATTTCTAACAAGAAACTTACGGTTTGCACAGAATCCCTTAGATCCTTCAGAAAATCCTCAACCACTGGCACATGTTGAAGGGTAACACAGATGTGAATGCTGAAAAATGCAGTGTGATAAGTCCTTTCAGAACAAAATCACATTCATCTTTTTTGAAATATGGAAATCTAATTACATAATTTGCACCTGGAAACTACCATACAGCAGCTATAACCCATTCTAAATGCCACGCTATATTTAGATGGCTCACCAATTGGGATCATGTAATCAAGTTCAAACGTGACATGATCAGTTGTGGAGAAAGCCTACCTATTGGGTCTCTGCAATGCATTCAAATGCCAGCCTTTGGATGACATAATGTCATTAACTTCAAATATGTCTACAATGTTAGATCCAAATGCCACAATTGTCATGACTGGCCTTCCAATAATAAATAACCCAGAAATCTCCTTTATTCTGCAAAATAAGTAAAAGTGATTTCCTGGAATACAATATTCCAAACACATTCAGAAATTTTACTGACAAAGAATACCCGCTCTGTAATCGCTTTGATACTTTCATGATCTCCCTTGTATTCTCAAGGTAACCTACAAAAAATAATGGGGGAAAAAATCAGTCAACGTGGTACTTACTAAAAAATGTCGGTTAGCAATCATGGGAAACAAATATTCTTAGCACCAAAAACCAGATTTTATTTTAATAAAGAGAAATGGTAACCATTTCATCAATATCAGAAGTAGTTTGAGTAAAATTTGTCACCTTCAAATCCTAAAGACATCATTGCTGCCCAAGCGCCAGCAATCAAACCTCCAGGCCTGCTTCCAGCGATGGTTGGAGACACATAAAGGCCACCAGACCACTCAGTAACTGTAGCATAGATATAAGAAGATAAGTCACATGCATACAGTTGTTACACTAATTCTAACAATCAAATAGGCCATGTTTCTTTCATTGACAAGAAAACAAAACAAGAAATGCTAAATCATTTAAGATGATGATAACGAGAAGTCACATCAACCATGATAAGTTATCAACTCTACTGTGCTCTTGTATACTTTGAAATGTAAATTTCCTTATGTTCACATTAATGAAAAGCATGCTCAAGCCTTTGGCTTTCAAGAATGTATTGGAAATATTAGTTCCTTGGTATGCAGTGACACACATCAATTTTAGTGTCCACGATGAAACACGGCCTTCACTGGTTTCAAAGGAAGGAACTTACCAGCGACAAATTGATGCTGTTTGCCAGTAGCCAACAAGTTAACCCCCATACAATTTGATTAGTACCACAGCAACAACATGCCATAATAGGAAAATGAGTATAAGAAAAAGTAGATAAAGTACAGGGAATTAACAGCTTCTACAACATAGTCAACGAATGATTGTCTACCATTATATTGCTCAAGCTAAATGTCAAACATTTATCTCATAATGACAGAGAGCAGCTGCTCTGTTAAATATACCTTATTATCCATGTATCGTAGAAATTTGTGGATTTAAGAAACTATAGTTTAACTGTGGCGCCAAAGTAGTAAATGTCTTCTCATTAGATGAACCCTGACTAGGAGACTATTTAGACAGAACAAAACTCATTTGGTTATTAAAGCCATCTGAAATGCAAATGTTCTGAAAATTGTTATTCATTCCATCACACAAAGTAACAGCTTTTCACCAAAAAAACTAGTAAACTATGAGATACTCCAATCGCATCTATTTTGATTTCATAAATGGGACAAACCATCTAGAAGTAAATACGTTTACAAGTCCCACGTTACTCTAATTTTAAGGGCATCTAATCAGCTTTTTTAAACCCCTTCTCTTCGCAATGAGGCATTTAGAAGCCTACATCAAAATTTCTACGTCCTCTCTATTTAATAGAAGTGCTATAGTGTCTCTCCAGATGTTGATAATCTCTGTAACGTTTGTGGAGTAGAGTTTAGAATTTGATGTAAAGTGCTCTTGTATAGAGAATATCTCTAAAATAGAAAGATGCCACATTTTACTCTTTTTTAGAGAATGTTCCACAAGAAGTTAATGTTGATGCCCTAAGGTCCCCTCACACACACACACACACACACACACACACACACCCCACACACCCAAAAAATAATAAAAATAAAAATAAAATAAAAAACAATTACTTACTTTTCTAATGTCATGGTTCCTGTATAGGACGACACTTGTTCCTTTGGGTGCCAAACCATACTTGTGCACATCCACTGATATGGAGGTAACTCCTATGACAGAAAAATCAAAAGGCGGAATGGGGTACCTGAAAAAAGAAGGAACAATATTTTTACCAGCTAAAGGTAACATACTTGAGGAACCAAGTAATAGTTGGACAAGTATTACTAACAATTCTAGGGGGTATTGAATGCGATTTTCATCAAAAACTTAGTCTCCAAGTCATAGTGTCAAATTTTTCCTTAGCAATTTAAATAGAAGACATTAAGAGGCTCTTTTTTTATTTTAAAAGAACAATTGTGTTAAATTGGACTAATATACATTGTTGGACTCATTTTCTAACAGTTAAAAACTTTTGGATGTTCATATTCCTGCGTTTATTCTTGTGCATTATTCTGTTCTAGTTTGTTTGGTTTGATTTGTTTGTTTCTCTAGCTCTCACATGCAAGATAGGATTACACTTAAAGAGTGTTAAGTTAGCTTAATAGACATTATTGGGCTCATTTCCATAAAGCTTAAACTTTTGGAGACAATTGGCGACT
Organism: Vitellaria paradoxa; assembly: GCA_019916065.1. Lineage (NCBI taxonomy): Eukaryota > Viridiplantae > Streptophyta > Magnoliopsida > Ericales > Sapotaceae > Vitellaria > Vitellaria paradoxa. The sequence continues at coordinate 14,449,090 of CM034233.1, forward strand.
TGACACAGTAAATTAGAACATATGACCATTGATGACGGGAAATAAAAGTAGCAGGGTGGCCTATCTGGCAGTTATATTCAATGGATTGCCTTAATTGTGGTAAATAAAGAGGTGGCTGCTGGAAGCTCGGAACTAACTATAGCAGGGTGAGCTATCTGGTAGTTGTATTCAATGGCCCACCTTGATTACCCTGTTATTGTTAGTTCCAGCTACCTGTTGACTGAAAAGGTAGCTGCCCCACTTGCGAGCTATCTGGTAGCTGTCCTCACGAAGGTTCATAAGAAAAAAAAAATTGTCTATTAGGTGGTTATGCTGACCTATCACTTCATCAAACATCAGCTGAAACTTGCTTAAGTAATCCAATATAATAAACCAGCTCAGGTTACATAATTTGCTTTTGCAGTGAGTCTCACAAGCGGAACTCAGATAAAATGTCTACCAATTCAGCCAACTTAATAATTTCACAAGTAAATCCATCTTTCATTGGCTTTTAGCTGAACCCAAAAAAAAAAAAAAAATCCAAAAAATAGGACAAGAGTGAAAAGATGACGATTTGAAGCAAGGCCACAAAGTTATGATAAATTCTAGAAGAGATTGATGTAGGAGTACAACAAGAGCAAAATTAAGAGAAGCTGTGCATCAATAAGCAATATAATTCCATAAAGAAGCAACACAAATATCAGTCAATGAAGAAATCAAGTCATAGACGTACCCAAGTTTACGAGCAAAAGGCAATACGAATCCTCCAAGACAGAGGTCAACATGGAAACAGATTCCAGAACTAAAAGCTAATTCACCAAGCTCCTACACAAGGAATTGCCAAGCAATAAGTAAAAATCCAATGAGAATTACAGATCTTCGTCCAGAAAAAATTCAGTGAAACATACCTCAATAGGGTCAATGATGCCGTGTGGGTAACCAGGAGCCGATCCAACAATCTGAAGATTCAAAAATTTGAAGTTAGTTGAACTTATATAGATAAACAACAAAGTCGGAAATGACACAGCTCAAAAATCTACAAAGTGAACAAAATAGATAATAAATTCCAATTAAAATTGGTATCACAGAATCTAGAAGTAAAATGGAAGGCAAAACGATTGAAACTAATGAGCTTGGTCGAAAAACGTATACCAAAATGGTATTTTTGTTTATACATCGTTTGATAGTTCTGACATCTGCTATAAATTCTTTGTTCACAGGGATGCGCCACAACTTGATTTTGAAATATTGTGCAGCTTTGTCATATGCTGAATGTGCAGATTCAGGTATTATCCTATGCGCAGAAAGGAAATCATTTATATAATTAAATACTTTGTTATAAATAGATTAAGGGCAAACTAGAAGGCATGTATCGAAAAATCAGCATACATTTCTGGTCTTGTTATTCCCTTCTTAGCTTTCATAAAGTCACGTGATGATTTCACAGCTAATAATATACTTTCAGTCCCTCCAGATGTCATGTTTCCACAGATCTGTCCTCCAGACGCTTTTTCTTTACCTCCAAGTAATGCAGCTGTCATTGCAACCACTTCTGCTTCGTACTGGACAACACTTTGGAATACATCCATATGTAGTGGATTGGTATGTGCAAACCTGAAAAGTCATTCACACTGAGTTCTGAATACAAGTACAATTACAAAGGAAACTTAAGTAATCCAAGAAATACATGAAAATATGCAACCAGCAAGGATATTGTAAGGTTTCATAATGGCAAATTCATACAAAATCTTAAATTAAATATGGCAAAAATGGCACGTTTCCTAAATTGAAGAGAAGAAAAGATTTGAAGGTTTCCTAAGTTGAATGGAACTCAACTCAAGACTTTCCAAAAGAATGAAGATACACTTGAAAGAATAATGTCTAAATCGACAAAGGATCTTAAAGATATTGAAAAGGAAATAGAGGACTTAAAGTTGCAAAAAACAAAATAGTGCACCTTGCAACTAGGGCGCAGGGAAGGCGATCCTTCGACCTTTTGGTAGTACACCCCCAGGTAGGGTGCAAGGAAGCTGCTAGTTCGAGCTATGTATTATTTGGAAGATTCTGTTTTCGTTTAAGAATTCTGTTTTAGGAACTCTATTTATATATTTGAGTCCTAATTAAACTAGGACTTTGTAAGTCTATATATATACACCCAAGCTTAATGTACAATATGGAACTGAAAGGGTGTATTATAGAGTCTTGTGAGAGAGAGAATTTTTTCTTATGAGCTTATAAGTCTTTCTCTTGTTTTTCCTTACTCTTTGTTGAGTTTGTTCACTTTCTAATGAGTTGGAAAGTTTGTTTCCACCTAGTGTAGGTGTGTCCAGGATTTGAACAAGTGCTTGAAAGAAGTCATGCAAGGAGTCATAGAAATTTTGAGTGGGTACTTATAACCTAATTATACAGTGGAAGTTTGGGTGGTCTCCGAAATCGGACCCGGAGTCTTACCTTTGGTAGTTGGTAAAGGGTTTTTTCATACCAATCTTGTGTTCATTATTTTTGTGATTGGTTGATTGATGTGGGTGATTCAAAAATTTCAGATATGAACCATGATCACACTTGTTGAGCATAATCATGAAACTATCAACAAGGATTACGATCCTCCAAGAAGTCCTAAGAGTTTCCAAAATTTCAACAAAAAAGAATGAAATTGGTAGTGGGGTAATTTTTGAATTTGATATGCGGAAGAGTTCATATCGTAATTGATGCATAGCACAATTTCAATTTTTAAGAGGCTGAAAATGGAAAATGGAGACAATTTTTATACAGGATCTAGTACGAGGAACTAACAAAATAGATAGAACACCTTTGTCCATGCTTTCTTCTCTCTTGCATGAGTAGCGCTGGCTTGAATACAAAATACAAATAAAATCAATCATATCTTTCTCTCTCTTTTTTTTTGGGGGGGGTGTTTGGACTTCAGAGGACATAAATTGTGGGGGAGCACAGAATTAAGATTCTTATGGAATGCATAATATGGATCACAATTGGAGATCTTACTAACATTGAACAGGCCTCATTTATCAAAGAAAAATGTCCTTCAGACTCACTTCCTGCAACGTAGCTGCAGAAATCACAATCTTGTTAATAAACTGACCGAAACATAATGCCAAACTAGAGTTGATTATCTTCTTCTCAATATAAGAATACATAAATAGTTTTCGATCCAATAACAAAAAACATACACTGTACCAGAACATTTGCCTTGCCAAGCCACATCATTTCTTTTATCCTCTTTCATTTTCTCCAAGACTCCTACTCCTAAACCTGCCCTTGGCAACTCTGTCCTCCAACCATCTCTTTTAGATTTGCTAGCAGATTGCAGCTTATCTACAACCTGCACCAACAAGAAGCCAACAAGTTCATTAATGGAATGCAAGTATTAGATTCAGAACTAAGGAAATTTCAGCCCAAGAGGGAAAGACGGAAACCTTGTATGGAAGGCACAGAAATTAAAATAGTTAAAAAAACATAGAACAAATATTCTTACCAGTCACATGTTGCAATTGATAGGGACCACCTAAAAGCTTAAGCTATTGGGTATGTCAAGGGTGAACCAAGGCTTGGGCTGCCCCAGGCTATGGCCCATTTTTTTTTTTTTTTTTAGGTTCAAATTTAGCTAACTCTGTGAATTATAAGTGTTTATTTCTTTAATTTCTATTGTCCTTTTTTATATGAGCAAAAACTAGAAGTTTTTTTTTTTTTTTTTTAATAACAAAATTTTATATCAACCCAAGCGAACCCATATACTGGGGCACCCTGTGTGTCAACAGTGCATATGAATCTCTTACACGTCCCACATGAAAGATTCCCTCATGAAAGATTCCCTCTCACGTGTGGAAAGACAAGCTAAGATACCAACTGCACTAAGAGCTATTAAAACTAAAGTCAAATACTGTGTTAGGTAGAATTACCCAAAAAGCTAAGCCGGGATGGGCCAGACAATGCAAACAACCCTGTATGCGGCCGCCGGCCACCTAATGGACAAGACAAGTTAGACAACACTTTGAAATTTTCCAGCATCCGAACAACCACTATGCACATCAAACGGGTTTGTCGCCATCCAATTCACTTAATTAAAAAAACGAAAATGCCGGTGGCCGAGGCTTTTAATTGATCAAAACAGATCACATCGCTAAGGGTAATCCAGGCATCTAAAAATTGAGTCTCTAAGCAGTAAATTACTGACCTTTTGTTTCTCGGCATTAATGTGATTCCTCACAACAGGTACCAACCTGTTGTTCAATACAAAAATCATCAAATCTGTGCCCAAAAAAATAAGAATAATAATAATAATAATGCAATATTATATACATATATATAACAAAGAGCACATAAATATATGTATATATAGGTAGGAGATTAATTGATTAATTACTTGATGGAGTTCATGAAGAACCCTAGAAGAGTGGATTTGAGTCCCTTGTCGCGAACAAGATGGAAGAACGACTGGAGAATCCAGGAGACGAGGAGGGAGAGAGGAGGGGCGAGAAGCAGAGCAAGAGGTTCGTATTGAGACAAGAACGAATTCGCAGAAGCTCTGAGGGAACTTAGCGACGAGGATAGCGACCAAGACTCCATTGGGATGGGAATGATGAAGAGCAGAGAGGGGGCGTGTGCGAGCGAATATAGAGAAGACGGAAGCGTGACTTGGTGATCGCTTATGGCATACGTCTATTCAGTTTTCTTTTTGGCGGGTGTTGCGGCAGTTGAGCTTGTTCATAAGGTCAACGCGCTCAATTCATTGTTGGTTCAGTTAATTTTAGCCACGACATTGGGCTTGTTTATTTTTTTATTTCCGCTGTGGTTGATTTGTTCAAAATTTGTAAAAAATTATTTATTTTTATTTTATTATACAAACTATAAACTTAAAATTTATATCATTTTATCTCACTTTTTATCATTTCAAACACACTCCTCTTCCCTCCCCGAACGGACACGACATTATTATTATCTTCTATTAGACAATACTGTGAAAGGAAATGACGTTGCAATCGTGTCATTAGAGCACCCATATCACCTCGTTTTTAAATTTTAATTTTTTTTATTTTAGAGCTTAGTTTTTGTAAAAATATACATATACATATGCACATAAAACGATGTGACTATAACGTGTGAATTTTTTTAATGAAACATGGTAGTGGTTCTTTTTTTTTATTTATTTGAACCTGTTTTAACTCACACTTCTATCGCTGCAATCTTATTTATTTAAGACTGGTTAAATAATTATTTTAATGAGTTTTTTCTTCTTACCTTAAAATGATTTACTTATAATAAATTTACGTTATTTCCCTTAAAACTTTTAATCATATTCCATTATTTTTTTAAATTCTATGTTCATATATTTTGGAACTAAACCAGGAGAAACAGAATTCTAAGGCAATATTTGGCACTGCTACAAATCTTTTTTTGCACTACGGATTAACACATGACATTTTTTAGTTTGTTAAATGTTTGGTAGAATTTGTAAAAGTTAAAACAATTCAATAAAAGTTCATAAAAATTAAAAAATAATTGCTAAAAGTTGACTTTCTATTTAGTGAAAAATTTTTAAAAATTAATAAAAGTTCAAATTTTTTAATTTTAGTTGATGAGCCAAACGATCCAAAATGCAAACTCCATTACATTTACCAAAAACAATAAGTTTACAACTTTATCATTTCATCAATTTAAATGCAAATTTAATGATTCGCGTGGTTATATAGACACTAGTTTAAAAGTTGACTTTATATGTTTACTCATACATGATATTTATCATTCCACCAATTTAATGATATGCATGTTTATCAAAACTAAACAAAATTTATTATTTTTATATTTTTAATCAAATTTTATCATATATTATTTTTATATTAAATATTTATATTTTTTAATACTTTTTTTGGTTATTCAAACACGATATTCTTAAACATAGCAGGCGGGCGGGCGGAAAAGAGGGGAGATAATTAGGTACAAAATGGGAAAGGTCCCCAGTCTTATACTACAAGATGAGGGTCTGTGTATTTCCAAAGTTTCCCATACAAAAAAGGAAAAATACTAGAAGAACATTTTCTCGACAAAGCTTTTTTTGTAGTTAACATTTTCTTTTGATACAATAAAAAAAGCCAAACGTAAAATCGGAGGCTAATATAGTTAGTTTGATTGCTTACTGTTAATGTTAATGAGCTCGTTAGTAAATCACTAAAAAAAATTGAACTTTTAAATTTTCTATTTTTTCTACTAAAATTTATCAAAAACATATAAGTAAAATAAATATTATATACATGTGAATATAGGAATATTAAAATAGATTAATATGGAAGACTCATACCTGTTTACTTCATGATCTTATTTAATTTGTGATTACATTAATTTTGAAACTAGAAAACTAGAGTTAAATTATTAGGATTTGATCTTCCTCCCCATTGCAATCAATATAACGACTATTAATGGGAAGAACTGTCTGTATATTGTGAAAAGAATAGACCTAACCATATATATAAAGATTAAATTCTAATCTCATTGGACCCTTTCTTAAAAGTCCTATAGTGGGCTTAACAACTAATCCACACTAATTGTCTAACCTCATTATCCCTATTAGGTGTACATAAATCAAACAATACAGATCACAACAAAATGGGTTTTATCATGTACGTCATCATATTTATCTTGGTTCTAACCCACTGTTGGCAAAATAAAAATTAATTAATGTACACTCAATATATAAAAAATTCTAACATTCTCCCACTTGAGCAAACATTAATTATTTTTTTAATTTTAGAAAAGATTTCAAAATGACTCTTAAGTTAGAGAATATATGTGGCCATATTTTAAAGCTAAGTAAAGATTCGAAATAACACTTAAAATAATCCCGTCCAACAAGATAATCAATACTGAACCAAGGCAGACATTACACTAATAATTCATGCAATATCACTCATGATTACAAATATTAACGACCTTATCAACATAGGTCACATGAGGCAGTGTGGTGGAAATTAGTATTCAACAGTTGATCTTAAAAATGTGCTAATCCCTTATCAATCTAATTCTCTTTAGATATACTCATCAAACAAGCAATAAAATTTTCCTAGTTCTTTTTAGATATACTTATCAAATAAGCAAGAGAATTTTAAGGTTCCAAATAGAAACCAATGTGTCTTGCACAAATATCACAGAAGTAAGAAAGACACATCTCAAAAATACTTAATCAATAACAAACTTAAGTATGCCAAAATATAAAAATCATTAATATATTCATGCATCAATTTTATCAAAAGAAACATAAATGATAACTTTCAATTGATTTCCATATCAATGAGAAACTAAAAGTCTCAACACCAAAAGATTCATTAATACCCATGTTAGAAACATGTTTAAAAAATATATATAGTTCTAAATCCCTTGGTTAAGGAGTCTACCATCATCTATTCAATATTAATATGCTCAATGATGATGTCACATTTCTTTACTAATCTCTAACAGGTAAATATTTGATCTCTATATGCTGAGATCCACTTGATGATTTATTATTCATTGAAAAGAAAACAATCACAAGATTATCATAGAAAATCTTTAGTAGTCTAGCTATAAGATCAATCGCCTTGAGTTATGATATAAAATTTCACAACCAAATAGTTTGAATTGGAGCCCTAAAATAAGGTACAAACTTAACATGGATGGTGAAAGACACTGTAAGAGTTTGCTTGACACTCTTCCATGAAACAATTCTCATAGCTAGCATAAATATGGATCACGAAATACAACTCATGTCATTCACATATTCAACAAATTCTAAATTTGAATAGCCAATAACTCACAATCACCAAATTTTCTATAAATATGCATATAATCTTTGGTTATTTGCAAATATCTCATAAATTTATTTGTAACTACCCAATGATCATTCTAGAATTCAAGAGAAACCGCCAAGAACACTCTCAGAAAAATTATATCTGGCGGGGTACATACCTGTACATGCACAAAATTAGAAACTGCACTAGCAAAATGTATGTCCTGCATAGATTTCACTTCAAAGTCATTCTTAGGACTCTAACTCCCACTAAAGTTGTCACCATTGAAAACAAGAACATCACTAGGTCTACAATTCTGTATATTAAACCTCTCAAATATATAGTTGATAAACTCTCTCTGAGAAAACTCCAGCATACCACGAAATCTATCACAGATGATTTTAATACTCAAAACAAATAAGACTTCTCCTATATCTTTCATATCAATAGTATTAGACAATAGTGGCTTAATATCTCTCAAGAGACCCAAATCAGTACTTGCAAGAAGGGTATCATCACATAAAAAACAAAGAAAATAAATTCCTCTCACTGACCTAGAATATATGCACTAGTCAACTTTATTTTCCACAAAATCTATAGAAGTGACAATCTTATCAAACTTTAAGTAATATTGGTTTCAACTCATAAACAGATTTCATCAATTTACACACCACGTGCTTCTTACCCATTGGGTTACACCAAATAAATTTCCTTATTTAGGCCGCCATTCAAAAAAAAAATTTGTGTTGACACCCATCTAATGAAGCTCTAAACCATAATGGACACTAGAACCATGATGATTCTTGGAACCATGATGATTCTAAATGAATCATTAGATGGAATTGGGGAAAATGTCTCATTAAAGTCAATACCCATTTGTAGCTAATAGGCTTATTACTGACTAAAAGGTCAACTAACTACCACACACCATTGTATGCCATAGACGACATCTTATATGTCATAGCATCCATCCATATACTAGACTGAGACTTAAAATAGCACCCACATAAAGTTATTAGGTCAACTATAGAGTATTAATAGGATTAGGAGTAGGTACAATAGGACCATCAGCATCAACAAAAATGATATCATTAATTCCTAGCTACTCATAATCATTTCTCATTACAATTATAGATAAAACTAATGGTCTGTATTTTGGGCAATAGAATAAGCATCACCTCACAACTTCTATCCTCATCAATCTAGTATGAAAGGTCTAAATCAGCTGTATCAAGCTCCAAAATTTAAGTGTCTGAAACTTAATAATTACCAAACCCAGTATAGGACAATAGAACATGTATCTCTTAGAATGATCTAGATAGCCAACAAAAAACAACGTAGAGGTCTTAGGGTTGGTTTTCTTTCAGAAGGGATATATACCCTAACCTATGCGAGAAAACTCAAACACGAAGATGGTTAAGGCTAGACTATCTAGTAGCCCATATTTCAGAAAGTGTTTTAAAAACAAATTTACCGGGATCTCTATTAAAAAAAAAAATACTAGATAGATTTTATGGTATCACCCCAAAGATACAAAGACAAATTTCATTAACGCATCATATTCCCCATCACGTCTTTAAGGATGCAATTACACCTTTCTACTACACCATTCTGTTAAGGACTATTAGACATGTTATATTGGGCAACAGTCCCACATTCTTGTAAGTATTTGATAAATGGTCCTATATGCTATCCTATAACAACATGTCTGTCATAATACTCACCCCACAGTCATCAAAATTGTGATCATTTTGGTAAATTTATCATAAATACAGGCAATATAAGTGTTTGAGTTTCCAAAATTAAGAGATATTAAAATATCATCATTTATAAGCCTTTAAATTCTCTGTTTAGAAATATGACATAGTCTCTTATGCCATAAAAAAATTATTTTAAATTTTAGATCTCTTGGATATACTATTATCATCATGAAAAAGAGATATATACTCAAAATTTGCACTAGAGTTATCCAAAATAGACTATTATGTAAAACACTACGCTTAATAATTTGAGGATTTTAAAATAATAATTAGCAATCAGAGACAAAATATGATTTAAACTTAATCAAGCATAAATCATAAGGGATGACTCAGCGCATCATTGCCGTCTCCCATTTGGGCACAGAGTGCAACATGCTATGATGTCCCTTCAGTAAACCACCAATGAGAATACCCAAATTTGAAAAGTCAATCCCATTTAGGTAGAAAGACCCTTCTCACCCAAATATTCTCTTATCAATCACTGAATTTTAACCATTTCATTAATACATACAACAACCGCCTTCGGGTATATTATTATATGTAATAATACAATGGCTCTTCATGTACAAATATGTAAAAAATATCAAGAATCAACGAGCGTATCCCTTTGGACAATAACGTCAGTATCAACTAAATATCTCTCGCCATGACATATTCATACGCAAGTTGTCTATGATTGTGATTATTATTTTATGCTCTTAAAAAAATTATATGCTTAAAAAATGTGAGAAAATATATAAATAAGCACTTTAGGGCCATTAAGTAGCTCAATTAAAAAAATTCAATATTATGTAATTATAACCAGTGAGAGTAGATATTATTACTAGATCCAGAATATTAAGAAAATAGGTTATCAAAAAAAATTTTGCTCCCGCTTCTTAAAATTAGAATCATTCAATAACATGATAATTATATTGCTATTAATAACTGCAAAAAAAACTGTTTGGCAACAAAATGACAATATGTTGACAAAATAGAAGGTAACAATTTAGTATAAATATAAATAATAGGGGTTGCTCAGTGCATCATTATCATCTCCTCTTCAGGCAGATAGTGTAACATACTATGAAATCCCTTTCAGCTAAACACCGTATGAAAATGCCCAAATATTAAAAAAATAGTCCTCTTTAGGCAAACTAATATTTCAAAATTTAGACACTCTCAAGTCAATTGCCAAATAACATCATTTTTATTACTACACATAATACTCCATTTGAGCAGATATTTGCATGCAATAACACAATGGATATAGTTATGTACCATAACAAGAAAATTATATTTCAATGGATGTGCTCCTTTGGGTAGTGACACCAATGTCAACCCAAAATCTTGTCATGTAATTATTTTACATAAATTAACTATGCCACACCTAATATGCTAATAATCATATTCTTCTGGGTGTAAAACCAAATGTATTATGTGATCTCAAATATATTACTAAAACCATGTAAAAAAAATATTGTAGTATCCAACATAAATCATAATTTTAGTCTCCTAAAATAACTAGTAAAAGAGAGTATAATTTTTAGGAGTCTAATTGGAGATAACGCATATCACCAACAGGTTTAGAGAGTAAAAAAAAAAAAATAATTACCCAAAAAATTTCATTAAAAAACTGATGCACGACTTTCAAAAATAAAGTTGCATAATTAAGTTCAAAATAGGCCCAAAAAAACACCAAATAAGATTCAAAAATATTAAAAAAATATTTTGTTATCTAAAATAAAAATATATCTAAAATTTTACGAAAATCAACTATCATTTTGGATGTTGAAGAATGTGCACTTAATCAATTCCTCAAAAATATTCAAGAAAATTAATTCCCTTTTTTGTAATTAAAGCAATATATCATGAATTTCCATCCTAAAAGTTAGGTGACAATGTTACCTCTCGAACCACGTACCCCGAATATCAAATCTCATTAACTGTAACTTCATCCTTGCCAAGTTTTATTAGGATGATATGGATTATGGAAACCTTGAATCCTTCTAGTAAGCTTATATATATATATATATATATCAACAATATAAGTACAGTGAAAGGTTGCATATGTATATATACTAGCAAATTCCTGTGCAAAACACGGATCGCCATCTCCTAATTTGATCTTAAAATTTTTTAGTTTTTTTTGTCTTAATTTTATTAAAATTTATTTTTTGAAAAGCTAAAAATTACATGTGCCTAAAGATACAGAAATATAATTTAATCTGTACATAGCTCAAATATAAATTTGTAAAATAAAATTACATGAAAGATTTATTACAAATAAATATTTGCTAGTCTTTATTATTTACTACAAATAATATTTTAAAAAAATATTTAACAAAATATGTGAAAAGTAAAAAATTATGTTTCCATATAAAGTGACTGAAAAATAACTAAATTACAAAGAAAAATAGAAAATAATTCTAACTATTAAATAAATTCAATAGGTAAAAATATCTTAAATTTAAATTTTGTAACTTTTTTTATCTCAAATATCTCAAATTCTAACACAAATACTATAAAAATATATGTATCTAAAATCTTAAATTTTAAGTACATTGAAGTTGAATTTTTTTATCAAAAAAATTAAAATTTTAATTTAAATGTTTATTCATTAAAATTAAATTTTTAAAGAATATTATTTTTAATTTTTAATTTAAGTACATTAAAATTAAATTTTAAATATTACTTTTTAACAAAAAACTTAGTTAACTGTGTCAAATATGCATCCACATAAAAAATATTTAATATTTAAAAATTAAGAAAGTGTATTGTTATATAAAGTGGAGGAAAAAACAATTAAAGTGAAAAGAAAAAATAATCCTGACTATTAAATAAATCTATTAAGTTTGTCTCTTAAAAAAAATATTAATAGCTTTTGTCTGGCATCCCCATGTTACATACACAACAACCAAATCTTCAAAAGAATATTACTACTTATTAATTATTATCTAATAAATTAATTATTCTTATTTATTTATATATTTATTTCAAATAAAAATTTAATTTACCTTTAAAAAATTCTCCCTCTTCCCAGCAAATTGATTTACCTTTAAAAAAATTCCCCCTCTCTCTCGTCCCTGACCCCCTCTCTCTCGTCCCTTCTCCCTTCAACCCCTTCTGCTAGCAACCTCCTCCCTCTAATTGACACGCATACATAGTCAACACCCGTGCTTTGATTGCCAACACTCCTCTTCTTTAAATGACACGTGTATAAATGTCTTGTCAGAGAAAATTCTGTCACATATGAAGGGTATGTTTGGAATTGTATAAAATAGTATAAAATTATAAAAATAAATATCTTGTAATTCGTGCAGTGAGTGAAAATTTTAAATTTTATTGTCTTGTAATTCGTGTTTGTAGAAATTTATAAGATTTTATTTTATTTTGGAGAGCTCCAAATAGAGCCGAAAATCCATCACAAATTATTAAAAATTACTCCATAGTAACAGAACAATTCAAGTAAGGCCTGTAGTCTGCTAATTACTCGATTCACTTTCATTAAATAAAACACTGCTAGCCCAAGGCCACTTTACTTGACAGCCCTTTCAAAAAACAATATGATAGCAATGTGAAACGAAAACAAAAGCATGCTATGGCCACTCTCAACACAGGAGATCATTATCAATAGTCGCACAGGGCATCTATCATCATCTGACCGAACTAAATATGCTTGAGCAATACAAACAGGGAAGACAGTAACAAATCAGTAATGGGTACAAATTAATCAATCAATGTTCTTGACATACATGTATGTAAAATTTTCATTTTGCCCATAAAAAAACAAAAAGGCAACATGAAGAAGTCACACATCCCAAAACAGTCACTAAGAAAAGAATGCACAACTTTTTGAATCAAAAATGTTAAGTGGTATTCTTTTGTTTGTGCCTAAAGACAAATATATATATATATATATATAATTTAACGTAAAAATAGTGAATTTGAGAAGATTGAGAAAAAAAAATTTGAATTTGAAATTTTTTAATTGTTAAATTTGTTCAATGGACAAAATCATTTTTTTCTCTCATTCTTCTCATATCTTTTTTGAATAAATATTTGAAATAAATAAAAAATGTGATAAATACTATACAGATACATTAATTTATTTTTATTTTTATAATTTACTTTTACACTTTTTCATTTAAATTTATTTTATAAATTTAAATTTAGACTATTTACACATTAAATTATTTTTTTTGTCTTTAGGCACAGATAATTGCTAGTATATATTATATTTTACTTATTTTATCTATTATTATTAAATAATGCATATATATCTAGTAAATAAAGTCAACTAAATTTTTTATTTAAAAAATATATTTAAATTTTAAATTTTTAAAAATTTTATTAAAAAATAAACATTTAGAGTAAAATTTCAATTTGAATGTGGTTAAAACTTAAATTTCAAATACATAAACTTTTACATTATGTATCATTTCTCTAATAAGGAAATTTTAAATTTTAAATTTGAAATATTTTCAATTGTTTAATTTGTTAAATAGTCAGAATTATTTTTCTTTTTCTCTCACTCTTTTCATATGTTTTTAATACTTTTTATATAAAAGATTTTAAATTAATAATAAAATTTTATACTTTAATCACTTTTGATTAATGATTTTTATTTTTATAGATTATTTTTACACTTTTTAATGTAAATTTATTTTATAAATTTAAATTTAAATTATTTACAAACTAAATTTTGGGTGTGTTTGAAATTATATAAAATTGTAAAAGTTAATATCTCGTATTTTGTGCAGTAAGTAAAAAATTTAAATTTTATTATCTCATAATTTGTGTTTATAGAGATTTGTAAAATTTTTGTATTTTTTTTAGCTCCAAACGTGACCTATATTTCTCTGCCTTCACAGGCAAACCGCCTCTTTTCAAAATTAACTTTCAGGCACCCCCAAGCTGCATCTTTTCCTCGTTCCAATTAATTTTCGGGTGAATTTGGAGTGAGATAAATTGAGAGTTCGTTCCAATTAATTTTCGGGTGAATTTGGAGTGAGATAAATTGAGAGTTCGTGCAATGAAAGAAAAAAATTGATGTGATATAAAGTTAACAGAGATTTATAGAGTTTTTTGGAATTTATTTACAAACTAAACAGGGCCTTCATTTCACTTCTTTAAGATCCGAATCATGTCTTCATATTTACTCCGCATACTTACATATATATATTATATACACATCACACCATACACGAAACCCACACAAATATATGTCTGTTTTTTTTTTTTTTGGTAATTACACAAATACATGTCTGTGTATTTACTACGCATATATGTATGTATATATATATATATATATATGCCAGTCATTGAAGTGAAGTGGCCAGCAATATTACTGGCATCAGATCAATGAAACCCTAATGTGTGCAAAAAAGACGTGCCGGTTACATACCTTTTATTTTCCACTGATCAATTTCTTCTTCATAGATAAAAACAAACGAAATCAGTATAAGTAATTTAAATCGCCAACAAATTTCGAAATGTTCCAATGATAACCAAAAACATAAACCAAAATAGAAGAAATTGATCAGAATCCAAACCAAAAACACAAATCCAACCATAAATCAGAATCCAAACCAAAACAGAAGTGAATTGTGAAGGGAGAGAGAAATAAATGGGTTAGAGAGAGAATTGCTTAATGATTGCCTGTGATGCGGCCAGTTCGTCGGATTTGTGGAGAGAGAGTAGCCTGTAGTGTTGGCGTTGGAGATGCGGCTTGCTCAGGTCTACGGCACCGCGTAGAGGTCGGTTGCGCAGGTCTCCGACGGCAGATCTAGAGAGAGCTAAAAGACAAAAGAAAGGTGGAAGGGAAGATGCAGAGGAATTTTTTTGTTCGATTACTATATGTATGATCATCTAGATTTAACCATTTGTTAGGAAGGAAATAACTAACCAAGGAATGGGAATCCCTTTCCCGCAAAAAGGTAAATAATAATATATATTCTCCACTTGGGGAAGTGAGTAGGAAAAGCATTACCTTTGACGCATCCAAACATGTCTCTCACCTGAGAAGTCCGGCGGAATTGCTTCCCTGGTCTCACCGTGTCCGGTGACACCAACAATACTGCCAACTCCAATATTCTTGCCGTTGAGGGAGGTCTTGGTTGATATGGCGAATGAGGAGTAGGGAGTGGACGGGTATGGCTCGATAAAGGGCTTGATCCGGCTCCGATCGCCGAGGCACGAAGCCGAGAAAGGAAAAGAAAATGAAGGGTCGAGCAATAGCGACGTGGAAGAGCATGTGGAAGTTGAGAGGCGATTGAATCACCATAGTGGGGGCGAGTAGACAAATCTATTAGAAAGTCGGGTTGACGATCAGGACACACATATTACACAGTTGAAGGAAGAGAATTTGACCTCAAAGGAGAAGCTTTTCTTGATGGAAAGAAAGCTTTTCTTGGACGGCTATAGTTCAAAATACAGAAGTCACCAGAAGAAGAGATGACCGAGATTAGACGGATTTGAGCGGGAGCTCTTGGAAGAAGATTTGATGTGTATAAATCTGGATCATTCACTAAAAATTAAAATTCAATCTCAGTTGTTAATTATAGTTTGTGAGAGGGATATTTTTAAATTAAGTTATATTTTATTATATCGATATATATGATGTGACTCCTCCCTGCAGATACTCCTAGGACTTTCATATATATCGTTTGAGCAAAAGAGTCTAGCACAGATGGTCACGTCTACGTCTGCGGAGAAGATTCAAATATTGGACTGAAAATTTTTTATTCTATGTAATTTTTGCACGGAAATTACTTCAAAAATTTTTAAAAATATTTTAGATTTAATCTAAAATTTTATAATTTTTACAAATTAAATTCAGTAAAAATAAAATCTGAGATAGAAAATTAAATCTAAAGCAAAACATGGGAAAATGATAATGTAATTAGACAAAACCGAAATCAAACTTTCAACTTAAAATATATATAACTTTTTATATGCCAAAGTAATAAAAAAGTTTACGAATTGAATTCTTAATTCATATATATTAAGCTCTGATACCACACGTAAGTAAAATAAATATTATATACATGTGAATATAGGAATATTAAAATAAATTAATGTGAAATACTCATACTTGTTTGCTTCACAATCTTACTTCATTTGTGATTACATTAATTTTGAAACTAGAAAACTTGAGTTAAATTATTAAGGTTTGATCTTCCTCCCCATTACAATCAATATGATGATTATTAATAGGAATGTCTGTGTATTGTGAAGAGAATGAACCTAATCATATATATAAAGAGTAAACCCTAATTTCACTGGACCCTCCCATGAAAGACCTACAGTGAACTTAACAACTAACTAACACTAACCGTTTAACCTTATTATTCCTATTAGGTGCATGTAAATCTAATAATATAGATCACAATAAAATAAGTTTTCTCATGTATGTCTTTATTTTTATCTTGATTTTAACCCATTTTTGCCAAAATAAAATTAATTAACGTATGCTCAATATATGAAAAATTCTAACAAAATAGCTTTCTTCCCACGTACAAGATTATTAACTTCTATCAATTTTGTTAATGAACTCGTTTAGTAGATCATTAAAAAAATTAAACTCTAAAATTTTTGTATTCCTTCCACCGTAGGTGCACGGTATCATAACACTATTAACGTGACAACTCATCTCTCGCGGCAGTGCCTAACTTCGCGTATCACTGGACCTTGGAGTCCTGAATTTGAAATGGGCTGGGTTTAAGCAAAAAAATGGTGAATAAATTAACTTTTTGGGCTTCATTTTGGACCTGGGGTTGAGTTAAAATGAATCAAAGATGATGAACCAACTAGTGGGTAGAGACATTCCTCAACTGGGTTTTCAAAACATTTATTTGATCTTGAGTTGGGTAATTTAAACACCATCGAAATTTCAGCAACCTCAGCCCTACTGGATTTGAGAACTTGGCAGTAGTCCAATGGAAGAGGCAAGAACTTAACCTTCTGAAAACAGGATTCTAATATTAAAGCTTTTATATGGTTTTGGTTTTATCAATTTTTTAAAAAATAATCATGAGAATAGATCAACTGGTAAGATTTTAAATTTATCCTCTAGTGGTCATCACACAAACTGATTCAAATACCTTATGTTATCCAAAAAAAAATTTAAAAACGTAAAATTAATTCAAACAAAACTTAATTGGGTTGTGATTCTTCCTTGTTCATTTCTAATGTCTTCACTCATTAATTGACCCATGAAATCTTCAACTTTCATCCATTGGAGGTGTTTGGAGTGACAAAAAATAAGAGAATTTGTGAGTTTGTAATTCGTGCAATGCAGTGGGATAAAAAGTAAATAATTTCATAAATTTTCAAAAGTTTTCAAAATTTTCCTATTGAAAATTCAGTAGTTGGCCTAGTCAAGCTAAAATATTAAATTGGGATTTTATTTTTAACTTATGCTATAAATAAAAATAATTGTTATAAATTGCAAGTGAAAAAATAAAATTCAATTGTAAAAATATTATAGTTATTAAATACCTACCAAAAAAAATATTATAGTTATCCAGTGGGATAATTTGTTGAGAAGTGTATCACTAATGGAGAAATTTAATGCTAAATTTATGAGATAATGACACATTTTAAAAGTTTAAAAGTGCAAAAGTTAAATAAATATTTAATTAAAAAAATCTACTAAATTATTAACTATGATAGGTCTTATTACCTCTAAAAAATAAACCTTACTAAAAAAAAAAAAAGTTTAGGACGAGGGCCAATGAATTAAGAAAATTACAGCCCAGCCAAAAATGCAGGTAATTAATTACCAACATATAGAATATATATATATATGTTGGATAAATGAATCCTTATATATAGTAAGCACGTATATAGCCCCTTGGATGATGCAATGTGCGATTAAACTGACAAAATAGTTTGACAATCACAGATTCACACAAATACTTAATACATTTTCTTCTCAACCAAAGCTGCTTCTGGATAAAGCTTGACTAGAATGGTCGTGGCAAAACGCTGAATATATATATATATATATGTCAGAAGCTTCTTTTACAACACACAAAATAAATAAATAACGAACATTTACAAAATGTAATAACTTACGAAAACACTTTTATACTAGAAGAAATAATAATGAGGGAAAAAGTAATAAGAAAAATATATATATAACCAGAATGATATTACAATAGCAGCTTTGTAATTTAAGTTATACTAAATAATTTAATATTTTAAAATTATAATCCCATGAAAATTTCTTTGTTTTATACGCCAATTTAGTCACATATATATATATTAATTATATATATATATATATATTAATTAAAGGAAGCTGCTGTTATTCTCGAATTATCATATAACTAGTTGGTAACAAAATTTTATTTTAATGATCTTTCATTTATTTTACTTAAAAATAAATTTATAAAAATCTGCTTTAATTATAGTATTATTATATCTTAATATTCCGACTTCACTTTTGATATATAAATATTTTTTTTAATTAAAATGTCCACTTTGACGAGGTGGACAAATATCAATTGCAATGCATGGCAGTGCCCTCGTGAAATTAACACGGATGAAGGATGAAGATTGACACGTGCAAACGGTATGATTTGTCATTCATTATTAGCAAGCTTTAACAAGCGAAATTATTGGAAGGAGAGAGGTTAATGTTAGTCCCATGGTATCGGTGGTATAAGTTATTGGATTAAAATTAGATGATTTGTAACCAAAATTTAATTTTATTTTGGTTACAAATCATCTGATTTTAATCTAAAAACTTATACTAAAATTTTTAATTTTATTTTTGTTACAAATCATCTAATTTTAATCCAATAACTTATACTATCGATACCATGGAACTAAAATTTTTAAATTTATTTTAATTATTAACTATTTAATTTTAATCGAACAACTAACAAAATTGATATAAGACTAACATCACAACTTATGTTAGCAGCCGGAATCCAAATTATTGATCTATGAAACCTTTGCCTTTTGTTTTGTGGACCATAGAGATTCTTGAACGTCAACAGGAGGTTCATGCATGGCTGCCGGCTGCCGCAGCCCTGCCTTTTCAGCCTTTTATGGCAGCACTAAATCGTCCGGCTTAAAATTTTTTAATTTATTTTAATTATTAACTATTCAATTTTAATTTAACAACTCACAAAATTGATATAAAACTAACACTACAACTTTTAACTTATGTTAGCCGCCGGAATCCAAATTATTGATCTATGAAACCTTTGCCTTTTGTTTTGTGGACCATAGAGATTCTTGAACGTCAACAGGAGGTTCATGCATGGCTGCCGGCTGCCGCAGCCCTGCCTTTTCAGCCTTTTATGGCAGCACTAAATCGTCCGGCTTAAAATTTTTTAATTTATTTTAATTATTAACTATTCAATTTTAATTTAACAACTCACAAAATTGATATAAAACTAACACTACAACTTTTAACTTATGTTAGCCGCCGGAATCCAAATTATTGATCTATAAAACCTTTGCCTTTTGTTTTGTGGTCCATAGAGATTCTTGAACGTCAACAGGAGGTTCATGCATGGCAGCCGGCTGCCGCAGCCCTTCTTTTTCAGCCTTTTCATGGCACCACTAAAACGTCCAGTGCATCTTTTCTTAACTTGTCTTTTTTCTCGCTAAAAGAGTGGGAAGTCCGGGTCAGAGTAGCAACTTTTTCAGGTGCGATCGTAGGCATTTTCGCTTACTATAAAATATTCCGTTTAAGTCATATTTAATGATGACTTAGGGTTAGTTTCGATTCAAAAAACAATTTTCTAACCGTTTTAGTAATTTTTTCGTTTTATATGTCTTTTTTATCAAAATTTTATTTTCTTTTAAGAAATTATAATTTTTAAGTATGTTAATAGTATTTATGAAGAAAAAAATAAAAAAAAAAATTTGTTCATTTGAATAAAAGCTATCCATTTGATTACAAAATAACGAAAATTTTGATTTTTTTATTTTTTCTAATTTTTATTCAAATTAATGTGAATTTTTTAATTTTTTTATGAATGTAATAATATGTGCCTAAAAGTTACTACTTCTAAAAAAAATCAATTTTTTATAAAAAATTCATATAAGATAAAAAAAAAAAAATTACCATCCAAACAAAGTCTCGGAAAAGTAAGTCTGTCATAAGATGCAAGTTAAATAAGAGTCATTTCTGATTATCTAGCTACAAAACTAAAATCGAATTATAAATTTATAACTTACAAAAATAGGAATTGAATTTCACCATACTTACTTGTTTATTAAGTTTTTCGAAAGTGTGTTTCGAGTTAAAATTTAGTAAGAGAAAAGAAAAGTATTAATTAAAAAAATAAAAATAAAAGATATTTATTAATAAATTAACTTTATATTTTAATTATGATTAATTTCTCTACTACTACACTTGTTCCCTTCAAATTTTCATCACAATCCAAATAAAAATAATAATTTTGAATGCCTATTATTTTTTTTATAAAGAAATATTTTGTGAGCCAATTATTTCTTACTAACTACCCAGTAACGTGAAAGATTATTAAGAAAATGTCATTGTCGTATCATATTGCACATTTTTCTAATTAAAAAGTTTGATAAAATAATATCTTACATATTTATTTAAATATCGGTTACTTTAATATAAAATATTTTTAATCAAAATACTACTTTTACTCATATTTTAAAAAATAATTCCTTTTTTTTTTTTTTTTGGGTTTTCAGCTGCCACGATGCTAGCTGCATTCAAATATTCTTATCAGTCATTTTCAAAGTACTATATGGGAATCTAATTATCACATATATAAGCTAAAAAAATCGTAATGATGGTTAGGATCGTGTAACATCAAGTAACATGCGTGGATCAACATACGCAATTATTTTTCACTTACTATAAAATATTCGGAGTAAAACATACTAACTAACTTGGGTGGTATTTGAATAGTAAAAAAAGTATAATAAAAATATAAAAAATTGATGTAAAAATGATATATGATAAAGTTTAATTAAAAAAATTATAACAATTAAAAAAAATTAAAAAATTTTGATAAATTAAACACTCCTTACAAAAAAGAGCGAATCTATCATCGAGATGTAAGTTAAACAAGAACGTCATTTCTGGCCATCTAGCTATAAAACTAGAGTCGAATCAAAAATTTACAACCCAAGAGAATTGGCATTTACTGATGATATTTAGGATCGTGTAACATCAAGCAACATTTGTTGAGGGCATTTGAGTTATTTTTGAATTAATTAGATGATGTATATGTTTTTTTTTTTTTTTTTTTTTGGACAACTTAAAAGTTATTTTATTTTATTTTTATTTTTTAAATAATATTAAATGTTATTTTTTTATTAAAAGCTTTTTTACTTACTCCAAGATTTATGATCAATATGTGTCAAAATATATGTTATCCAATAATTATCTAGACACTCTTTATACGAATTTTTTTTTACTCTACAGTTATTTAATCAAAATATTTGACATTTACAGTTCGATTGAAAATAATTATGGAACTACTGTTAATAAAAACACTAATTGAAGTAGTGTTTTGTAAAAGCTAAAAACACTAATCCAAATAGCATTTCTTCAACTCAGCTACATTAAAAACGCTGAATCAAGTTGTGTTTTCTTTTTTGAACTTTCCTTAAAGTCGCTACTTTAAGTAGCGTTTTGCCAGCCCATAGTGTTTTCATCCAACTAACATGAATGAAGCAACAGTATTCATTAGAGACATAAAATTGAAAGATAATAAAAAAGATATGAAGCTAAATTACAGTAATACCATTTACTTCAACCAAATACATATCATAGGGCTGTTTCAATAAAAAATTATCAATAAATTAATTTTTTTAATTTAATTATTTTTAATTTTGCAAATTCCATGTCTTCTCACTGTCATTTTTATCACAAGCTAAATAAGTTAAGGTATTTTTAAATTTCTATCCCCCTTTTTTTCTCATGAAATCATTAGTGTGTTTGGAATTTAAAAAAATAAATTTTTAAATATTATACAATTACAAGATTATAATTTTTACTAATTTAATATAATTTTTTTTTCACTCCAAACATCTTTTATATATCAAATATTCGTTGGTAGATATCTTACCTTTTTTAAGTTTAACTCAACTTAATAAGATTAGATACATTTTAAATATATATATATATATACATATATAAAATAAAACAAGGAACTGAATTCAACTAAATGGAAATGAATTTAAAATAGAATTTAAATACAATAAAAAATATAAAAATTAAAATATGTTTTAAATATCGTTAGAATTTTCACAACTTCAACCTCTCATTAAAAATGTGAGATATCTATCAAAGAATATTTAATATATAAATGATGTTTGGAGTGAAAACAATTAATATTAAATTAGTAAAAAATTATGATCTTGTAATTGTATAATATTTAAAAATTTTAAATTTTTTAAAAATTTATTTTTTTAAACTCCAAGCACACTATGATTTCATAAGAAAAAGATGGGGATAGAAATTTAAAATTACCTTATCTTATTTAACTTGTGATAAAAAATGAAAATGAGAAGACATGGAATTTGAAAAATTAAAAATAATTAAATTAAAAATTAATTTATTGATAATTTTTTTTTTGAAATAACCCTATGATTTGTATTTGGTTGAAGTAAATGGTATTATTGTAATTTGGCTTCATATCTCTTTTATTATCTTCCAATTTTATGTCCCTGATGGGCACCATTACTTCATTCATGTTAGTTGGATGAAAATGCTATGGGTTGGCAAAACGCTATTTGAAGTAGCGACTTTAAGGGAAGTTCAAAAAAGAAAATGTAACTTGATTCAGCGTTTTCAGTGTAGCTGAGTTTAAGAAATGCTATTTGGATTGGCGTTTTTAACTTTTGGAAAATACTATTTGAATTAGCGTTTTCATTAATAGTAGTTCCGCAATTATTTTTCAGCTGGATTGTAAATACCAAATATTTTGATTAAATAACCCTAGAACAAAAAAAAATTCCTCTTTATACAGTATCTCCCTAGTTTTCATCGGACTAGATCGATAGATAATTCTCGAATTAAAATTCTCTCTCTATCTCTTTTTTTTTATATTTTATTTGCTCTCAAGTACTCTAAAGTTGGGGGTAGACACTCTTTATGCAATATCTCTCTGATTTTCATCTAACTAGATCGATGGATAATTCTCGATTTAAAATTCTATCTCTATCTCTTTTTCTTTTTATTTTCTTTGTGTAATGACCTAAATTTATTTTAATACATTTTGACCATTTATTTTATTCGGTGACTTTACGTATCCTTTTAAATTTAATAGTTTCACGACTTGATTTTTTTTTTTTTTTTGTATTTTTATTTGGGCATTTTGATATTTTTGTAAATTAGGATTAATGTGAAATTATGTGGGGTCTATTTATTTACTTCATTGTTTATATGGATATTATTGAATTATGTGTAAAAAAATGATAATAAATATAATAATACATTAGTTATTTAAAAGGCAATTAATTAGAGGAAATTTAATGCTAATCGATTGGTTAACGTGAGGGTTAGAATTCTTTCTCCACTTGAATAATAATCTGACAACTCTATATACATTGAGATATGCAGTACACACAAAAAATAAAATAAAATCCTAAAACCCAAGGCAGCTGTAGCGGTGATTGAGTTCTCTTCTTTGATATGCTATCTTTTTTTTTTTTTTTTCTGTGCTGTGTTTCTTCTTTATTCATGGTGCTGTGTTTTTTTCTTTGTTGCGTCTTCTATCTTGCCAGACTAGCCAAAATCCACTGTGTAACTATATATGTAAAATTTGTACATCTTGAGGTAAGGGGCGGAACCTTTCTATTGCTTGTGTGATATATAAACATATAAATATATGTATACGGTTTATATATATATACTATTAGGGTTTCGACTCCATATATTTTATATGTTTGTATACGGAAAACAATTGAATTATTCAAATAAATCCTGAAGCCTAGAAGGTTTATATATATATATATATATATATATATATATAAGGCATTAGGTAGAACAGAAATAACTGGAAAACTCTTTACGATTGACTATATGTTACATATATAAATATATATGTATATATTAACAAAGTGTGGTGGAATTTTTGGTGTATGTTTATATATAAATAAATTTTTTTGTGTCTTTTGTGGTCTCGTTTAGTGTGATTATATATATATATATATAGATATACTTATACTAAATTGTGTCTTGCATGCTTGATTGCTTGACAAATTTTTATTATTATTTATTAAGTCTTTAACGTAATTAATTTAGACATAATTGATTGAATTGTTAAAATTGAAACATTAATTAGATATATATATATATATATAATGCATTATGGATGTTGCTCTGAGATTGATTGCTTAATGCAATTAAAATTTGTGTTATTTAATATGTTTATGAATTGATGGTTAATAACATTTAAATTAAGAAGAATCTATCTAATGTGGGTCAAAGTGAAATTTAATATTATGATTTATTTGAGTTGAGGGGTACTGAAAATATCAAGTATACATACCCAAAAGTTGAAAGTTTCGAAACCCACGTGGGGTGGTAATTGGTCCAATAGGTTAGTAGCTTATAAATCAGCAGATGCCTAAGAGTGTCATATTATATTCCTAAGGTTTCAGCCTAGAAAGCAGACACCAAAAGATAATGCATATTGGTTGGATCGTATTTCTACGGGACAACCAAGCAGACACTGAAAAATGGTCTATATTGATTAGATCTTGTTTCTACGAGACAATCAAGTAGCAGTACCTTAAAATCAAATTGCTTTCTTTTGATGTGTTATGTGATTTTAATATATGATTAAATTGTAAGGAAGAAAAATTAATAAATAAATTTAATTTCTTATTTAAAATTGCTATGCAGAAATATTCCACTCAGTAGTATGTTAGGGCATTATTGCATTTATATTATTATTAGGGTTTTGAGCACACGTGGTATTAATACTTATGACCTTACAACTTATGATGCAAGTAATGAATTTGAGTTGCGTGTGAGACCTTCTAAGCACAAGAATTAAAATTTTATTTATTTTATTTACTTATATTTAAATATTTATAAAATTATTTTAGTGGATTGTAACGGACCTCTATTTGTAAGGTGATAGTCTCAGGGGTTATTTGGGATTAGTCTCGGGGGTTATAGTTTTGTTTTGGTGTTTTGTTGCCTAATTGGTTTTTTGAGTAAGGCACTTATTTAAATTTACACATGACTCATGAGCTTATTTATTTTAACTTTTATTTATATTCATTACTCTATAACTTGTGTATATAGCTCTGATATGAAACATGAAAACTGGTTAAATGATATGGTGTGTTCTTTTATTCGTATACTTGGGTTATGCAATTCGGGACGTAACACTTTACTCTCAAGCACTCTATCCAAGAAAAGAAGTTAGGGGAAGTGACGAGAAAGTATCTTTGCCTAAAGGCATGTTCTATAAGAACTAGAAATTGTCTTTGCCTAATTGTATGAAAAGATAATTTAATCAGTAAATAACTCGATAATAAATGTATAAAATAATTAAATAATATAATATATTCTAACATATATGTAGTTGAAAGAGTAAGGATCAGTCGAGTTCGAGTGTTGAAAAACTGACGATTGAGTTTCGTAAGGAAGAGAGATGAGTAAAAAAAAATAAATAAATAAAGTAATTCAGACCATTGTATAAATTCAATGATTAAAAATATCCTTTCAACTTCCTTATTATATAGACTAATTACAAATTTAAATGAACTTTAAAAAGCCGTGTCAAGGCAACGCGATCGAGCTCGTTTTATTTGAACTTTTTGAGCTAGAAGAGCCGAAAGTCGATTATTCATTTATTCCTTTTTCTTTTTAATTTATGCGCAAAATAAAGCAACGCTCCATCCTGGATCACGGGATAATTAACCTTTTCTTTTACACTTTTTCACCTTTCCTTTAGGAGAGGACCATCAGGAGCGCTAATCATGTTACTGATCAAAACCCATATATTTCTGCTGGTCTTTAGCATTGACTCAAGTAGATAGATTGAAATTATTACTCAGCCAGTGTGAGTTTGGTTAACCAAAAATCACTTTTTTTTTTTATGTTTATTTTGGTTTTATATTTTTTATTAAAATTTATTTTTTTAAATTGTAAATTTTAGGCGTATTAAAAAAATTATAAAAAATCAAAAATTTAATGTTTAATTTAAAATAAGTTTTTTTTTTTTTTTTTTTTATGAATGCTATTAACACATCTAAAACATACAACTTAAAAAATTAAATTTTAATGAAAAACTTTATAAGATAAAAATATAAAAAAAAAATTAATTTAGTTCACTAAAAATTAATTTTTTAATTCACTAAAAACCAATTTTTTTTTGTTCGGTAACTTTTTAACATGTTAATTATTCAAATTCCTTTGTAAAAAAAAATAAAAATGGTAAAAAGTAGACCCATTTTTCTTGCACTTGAATTTTTTTTTTTTTAATCTTTTAGTTTTGGGAATATGATCCATGAACGATACGTCAAAAAAATTAAGAAAAAAATATCAATTATTAATAAAAATCATATAGAATGAAAAAAATTTTAATTTATTTAAAATAAGTTGGAAATACGTGGATGAATCCCAGTCAAACTTAATTTCTTTTTTTTTTTTTTTCCTATGTGATGTCTCATCAAAATTGTAACCTCCTTCACCACTTTGTCAAGCAAGGAAAAAAAAGAAAAGAGGTGCTTGCATCATTGACGTTGGATTTTCTCCCAAGGCTAAGAAAACAATGGAAGATATATATATATATATATAAGGATAGACTTATTGCAATTTGAAGGTTCATTTGTCTTTGCACCCTCCCAAATTCCTTTCAACATCTCTTAGACAATGACTTGTGTGGAATAGTTATGGAGTTTAGTCAATTCAAAGGAGAAAACAAAACACGCACGCGTGTACTTATACTCGTTCACACTATATTCTCCTCTTCGCCCCCCCCCCCCCCCCAAAAGAAGTTAATTACCAAAAGAAGATAAGAATAAATGGATTTTCAGCTTCAACCCCTCGAGCATTTATTACTTGTAGCTCCTTGTTTGGCTGCTTCTGATCAACCCGTTGGAATACACCTCTTGCTTATCTGTCTCTCTTCCCAGAAGACTGCGAGGGAGTTGCGCAATATGGATTTGGGGCTAATACTGCTGGATATTAAGTTCAGAAGAATGAGTTCGGAACTGGTAAATTAAAGTTTAATAATTTATAATTTATTCATTTAAAAAAAATATGAATGTATTTGCATCGTTAAATTTTAATCAAATTATTCTTAATTTCGTTGTTATTGAACTGACATGGATTGATAATTTTAATCTCTCCCCTATTTGCACAATATTGCCTAACGCAACCATAAACCGTGCATGTTACTTTATACAATTTAAGAGCAAACAAATAAAGAATAGGAATTTAAAATTATTTTTTATGTTTAGTTGATTTGTGATGAAAAATGGGTTGAAGAGAAATGGGTGGAATTGAGAAATTAAAAATAATTCAATTAAAAGATTAATTAATTGATCAATGTCGATTATTTTATTATACTTTTCAATTTATTTAAATAAAAACATGCATTTTCGATTTTACATTTTCTTTCTCTTTTTGTATTTTTTTCTTTTAATTTCTCCTTTTTTTTTTTTCCTTTTCACTCACAAATCCTCACTCCAAATTAGGGGTGGAACTTGTGACGGCCCATTTTCATTTTTATTCCATCAACTTTATAAATGTGTACTAATACCCCTGTTTACACACAAAAGTGCAACAACAGATGTCTTCACGTTAAATGATAAAAAGTCATTTTTGTCCTTATGTAAATCAATCAAAACGCTCTCAAACAGTATAGCTTTTTCCTTAAATGGAGGTTTATCTGCTCAAATGGGTTTGGAGGCAAGGAGGGGTTCGACGTAAATAGGTGGCCTCGGGCAACGAGGGAGGCTTAGAATTGGGCAGTGTCTCCCCCCAATAGTGTAGCCTCTTTCTTTCAGATAGGCTTTCAAGACGTCGAAAGAAATAAGAGGGACTTGGAAGCGACCGACAACGATGATGGTGATGTGGAGAGAACATTTTTCAGAGGTAGCGATGAGAACGAGAACAGTCTCACTTGGAAGAAACTCAAACTCTCCAAAGAACAATCTGCGTACACTACTACAAAAATGCATAAATATCATAGTTTTTAGGCGTGATGTTTCACTTTTTATCTCAGTCACAAAAACATAATTGATCCAAGTGAGATTGTAAGTCACTTCTTTTCGATCACAGTTTACAACGTAGTAAAAAACTTACAACAATCACACACTAAAAGCGTAATCTTTTATGGAAAAAACTGAGATGAAAAGAAACCTCGTGTGATCTTTTATGAATTTTGATCTCACATTTTTTGAAAAATTGTGATTAAATATAGAAAAATAATCACGCTAAAAAAATGGATTAATTTTAAAAATAATAAAAATCCACATGATAACCTCCTATCATGCCATCGTAGCACTGTTTGGAACCTTGTTATTATAGCAAGATTATATATTTGATATTTTTTTGTCTCTGCTGTGAATCGAACTCGTGCTATTTCTTTGAAAGTTAGTGTAGTTGACCGCTAGTCCAAGCTATCATTTACATATACATTTTACATATTAATATATAAAAACAATTTTTTATTACTTTTAGGGTTATTAAAAAAAGTAATAAAATTATATTATTTTAATTTAATTATTTTAAGTTTTTTATAATAATTTATTATGACTTTTGTCAACCAATTAGTAGCTAAAAGTTGTAATTTTCCTGATCAATTGGTCGGAAAAAATGATAAAAAAATTTACTTTAATTTAATTTTTTTAACTTTTTGCAATCATTTGAAATCATAACCAATATACAGTACCATGCAAATATTTAATAAATAATTTATGAATATCTATCATATTTGATAAAAAATGATTGTAATTCTTTTTCTTATTTTCCTTTAATCTTTGTTTATAGTATATATTTAATCATGACTCACTATTTATAATATATTTTTCTTCATTCTGTATTATGTTTTTTTTTAAAAGTAATTAGCTCGCGTTTATTTTAGTTTTAGAAAACTATTGTTCAAAACAAAATTTTTGAAAACTATTTTAAAAATTGATTTGTAATACAAAAAATATTTTCAATGACTAGATTCAAAAATTAATTCTAAAAGGAAAAAAATGAAAATTTTTATTATTTTTATTTCTAAATTTTTATCACTTCCAACAAAATATAAAATAATGTCACTTTTAATATAATTAATATTAAGGATACACTAAATGTTTATTAGATATTAAGTATTTAATATTCACCTCGTTATAAGTCATACAAATTATGAAGACTACTCCCATATATTTACTGAAAAAATAATGATTATACATTTAGCGTTATTTAAATTTGATTTGGTAAATTTAGTTTTAACATTAATTTAAAAATATTTTTGTTTATTGATCTATGATTGTAGTTTTTATAGCATATTCAATTAATTAAAATTAATAAATAAATAAATATTACAATAAAATTTATGAAATCTAATTTAAATCATATGAAGTGATAAATAATTGTTTGAGAGAGATATAGAGAAAAAAATAACATTATTGTCTCTTTTTTTTAATTATTTCACTTTTTTTAAGATATAATTTTTCTCACTTTTTGATCTCAGTTTTTTCTAGAAATGTTTCCACTAATCTTTTATCTCGGTTTTTTCTAGAGATAGTTTTCACTGATCTTTTATCTCAGTTTTTTCTAGAGATGGTTTTCACTGATCTTTTGTCGCATTTTAAATACAATCACGGTTTCAACAAAAGTAAGATAAAAAGTATTAAAAAGTAATTTGTTATCTCAATTTTTTAATTAGACTGAGATAAAAAGTTTAACTCACAAATCTTTATCACGTTTTTTTTAAAACCTTGATCTTTATGAATTTATCAGTGTAATCTTTATCAATTATTGTAGTAGTGGTATCTTAAAGAAAGTTTCAAAGAGCACAATACCCTCAATCCTGTAAGTATCATACATACATATATACATACATATATATAAATATATAGAAAGAGAGAGAAAGAAAGAGTTTTATAGAGGTAAACAAAGAACCTAATTGATTCGTCTTCTAATACTTTTATTCTCACGATATAGATTAAGGGGATTAATTTACTAAGAAAATATTGTGTGTATATATATAAATATGGATATATACAGAACAAAGTTGAAGCAAACAAAGGTAGATTGTGAGTACTTGAAGAGTGTTGCGAGACACTAATAGAGGAGAAGTGAAGTCTACACAAGGAGCTCCAAGAGCTGAGGGTTTTGAAGTCAACCCATTTTACATACATCCGCCACTATCGTTGCCGTCGCCGTTGTTGTCATCGCAGCGGTGTCCCCCTCCACCCAAATATTTCCAACCCATCAAGCAAACTACCCCTTTTCCTAACGCGCTTCCACCTAGCCTTCTCCTGCTAGCTCTTGCATTTCACTTGGTTGCCATAGTTGAAGAATTGGGAGCCGTTATGGTTGGCGCCGAAGAGTCGGTGTAGAGTGTACAGGCTTCTTTCTCTTAAGACCTTTTTGGTCTTTGTATTTTATTTTTTTTATCTTGACCACTTGCACTAGACAGATTCGTCCATTGTTACACTTTTGTGTATAGTACAGGGAGTATTATTGTACAGGCTTTTGATCTTTTTCTTAAGAGCTTTTTAGTCTTTGTATTTTTTTTTTTTTATATTGACCACTTGCATTAGACAGATTCGTCCGTTGTTATATTTTTGTGTATAGTACAGTGAGTATTAGTATATATTTTTGAAATTGAGGGGGTAAAAGTGAAAATGGGTCTAAGAACAGGAGTGTAAAGGAAATTAACCATTTTTTAAAATAAATTTTATAATTTATTCTTAAACTTTTTAACGTTAACGGGTCAAACGATATATGTATATTTATTCTCTTTGGAAAACATTCATTCTCGACATTTTTCCTTAACGGGTCAAGTCAGACCCCAAATCCTATAGAGGATGGGACGATTTGGGATTACGAGCATAGTTCAACCCCTCTGAATCATATATGGCCAAGTTGTTATGGTACTAACTAAAATGTAGTGATATAGAGGTGGTTTTGATCATACTTTTGCAGAGTCAGAACACAGAAGAGGTTTACTCATTCCAGCAATAGCCAGCCATTGAGATGAATGAGGTGCGGCAAGACAGGGACCGCAGTGAATAGTGAATCTCCTCGGGTTCATTCGAAAATTTATCCAATTATTAATTTCAGCATTCACAAAAATTAATTAAAAGGCCCACCAATTAGACCGGATTCTTTGAGTCATTAAAAAAAGAAAAAAGAGAAGACTGCAAAGAGTAAGGAGATTTAATTTTTAATAAATTGCTTCAGCAAGTAGGTGCTCACCTACCAAACTTTTATTTCCACGCGGTTGAGGAAAATTCAAACTCCGTGATGGACCGGTCCAAGGCACATGATTTGTTCATCTCTTCCGGCCATCAGAAAACTCAAGTTCAATCTGATGTACATAGTCTTATCCCTTCTCTGCAGACACATGACAAAATATCAGCTTCACCACCATGTGCAAGTTATGCAAATTTTATGGGGCGATCCTTTTATGTCCCCACGATTTTTAATTTTTGAGGTTAAAAAGGTGAAGTTTATCTCTTTTTTTTTTAATATACACAAATTAAAAAAAAAAAAAAAACTTTAGTGGGAATATTTATAATTTTAACAAATTATACTTTTCGATTTGATGGGATGAGAGATGGAATCCTATGCTTGGTCAGGTAAATTAACAGAGGATAAATGCAATAAAAAGTAAAATAAAATAAAAAAATTTCACCCCTTTTTTTGTTTTTTTTTTTCATTTTTACTTCTTTTTCTTTTCTTCTTTTCATTATACTAAATTCAGATATTTTCTTTCCACAATCAAATAAAAACAAATTATTTTCTTCTAACTTTTTTTTTTTTACAAAATTAAATAAAAGAAAATACTTATTTCTTTTTTCTTCATACTCCATTTCTTTATTCACAAATCAAACAATGTATTAAATTTAATCGTCCATTTAATTCCAGCCCACCGTTTCCCTTGCAAAACCACCAAGACTGCGAATTCCAGAGCTCAATCGGATAGTCCAACCGCATGGACTATAAGCAGTACCGGAAGCGCCAAATTTTCCACATCCATTGAATATTCATTGTAGCGTAGGGGTGCAAATTTGCCAAAGTTTAATATTATAATACAATAAACGATCTAATATGCAGTGCTTTTTGTCAAAGGAAGTTCGAAGAATACCTAATTAAAGAAGATCACATTATTTAAAAATCCCATATATATAAGTTAAGTTTGAGTGATAAAAAATTCTGAAAAACAGTGAAAGATAGTGAAAAATTTTAAAAATTATTCATTTTTTATTTCACTATACGAATTACAAACCAATAATTTATTTCACTATGTGTGCGTTTGGTGACACTAACAAACTCTATAAAACAAAATAAATCTCCAACAACCTCTATAAATTACTCAAATTCCCACCTTTACTAATTTCAAAAAATTTTAATATTTCGCTAAAAAAACAAAAAATTCAGAAGTAGGTTAACTGAATGCGTAAATTTTTTTGACAATCATATTCTTCAAGTCAAAACTTTCAAATGAGCGTCATTATCGCTATTTTATCTGATTTTTTTTGAATCCATGGAAAGAGATTTAGAAAATCATTTCCACGGTTTTGATGCTGTGTGTATATAAAGCAAAACATTCAGTGTGGATTTTTTGAATCCATGGAAACGGTTATGGGACAACCGTTCTCACGGTTTACTACTATTCAGATACAAAAAACGTGCCAAAATTAACTTAAAATCACATTTTATCTTAGTTTTTACTACTCTAAACACGTCTTATATCGCATTTTATCTTACTTTTTACCACTTCAAATGCACCAATAATTGCCAAAAAAAAATAAAAAAAAGATATCGTTCATATATGTTGCATGGTAGGTGGCTTCTTCATATTCCGTGCGTGCGTGCGTATGTATATTCACATAACTCTTCCACATCAGTTTCAATATTTTTTAGGGCAGTGATCTGTTGTTGCATATGAAATTTTTTGGATTAGCTCCATAGCTGCATTTGTATTTATAAACTTCAAATCAAGAAATTTTCGGATTTAATTTTGAATTTGAGTAATTTAACATGATAATTTTATAAAAAATTTAAAATTATCACAAAAAATAATTATTTAAAATCTTTCATACATAATAGTAGTGACCTAACTACTTAATTTAGCAGTAATCATTAGTGGAAATTGTGTTTTAAAATAAAGATTAGTGGAAACAATAAAAAAATAAAATAAAATAGGATTTGTTAAATTTATTTCACTTTCGGGTATGATTAAAAAGTGAAAAAAATAAATATATATTAATTTATAAAAAAATAATAACTTTTATTTAATTAAACATAAAAAATAAGTATAAAAAGTACCTCAACTTTTTTGTTTTTTCCGGCTCCACAGATATGATATGAAGAATTTGAGCAACATTAACCACAACCAAACAGCTGGCAACTCAGCATGCGTGCTCGTGATTGACTAGTTTCGCAGCCATGATTCAACCTTTATCTTTTGAGCTAACTCAAATGGTGTCAAATAAGGATTGAAAATTAGTTCTTCATTAATTATTTTTTTCTTTTTTTTTTCCTTATAAATGGAAAAAAAAATTAGTATTTAATTCTGATCCAATAGTAATTTCGATCCCAATCATGTACGCTGTAACATGCATTTTAAATTCAAACTAGTCCGCTAACTACCAAGTTGATCAAAGTATGTGCCCCGATTTTTCCTTTTATTGTTTGTTTTCACTTGTTGATGTATATGTTTATTCATTTGTAGAGTCAAGGTTTTGAGGCTGTCCATATATACTCCATAAGAATGGTCTTATCTTATATATATATATATATATATATAGATTCACTATCATTAATTAGCAATTGTAATTATTGTATAAATTGTTCTTAATTAGTTGAAATTTGATGGTTAATTAATTTAACTAGTGTTTTAACTTGTGGCTTTTGTCTTGATTTCTTATTGATCAGTTGGACTCTTCTAATTTTGTAACCAGTTCATGAATCTTACAGCCTTATAGAATGAGACACGGATCGGGGCAGACCGGCAGTTAATGTTATCCCGAATTCTAGTCCGAGTAACTTGGTTAAAAAAAAAAGTTAATTTAAAAAATATATATTTTTTAAATTTAGTGCGATCTAAATTTTTGTAACTCAGTTTATTTTATTTTTAAGTCTTTTATTCAGCTTAAATTTTTATAACTTAACCTACTTTAATTTTAAATTTTTTTATTCAGTTTGGGTAAAGTTTAAATTAAAGATTCATTCTTGGATACGGTAAATTTTTTTATTCAGTTCGGGTAAAGTTTAAATTAAAGATTTATTCTTGGATACGGAAATTAAGAATTAGGTGTGTGCTTCTAGAATCATATTAGAATTTTTTTTTTTTTTTTGGGAATTAACTAATGGTCAGCAGTATTAGCTAATTATTTCAATTAATTTACATTCATGTGCAGTGTTAGCGTTTATGGAAATTGGAAAGTATTTTTTTTTTAACTTAGTACAACTGATTAATATATAATATAATTTGAACACGCATGCTTTGACCGAAGACTATGAGATAAATTTGACAGGCCAGGGATAGCTGCCCTAGCTCTAAATTCCATACTCGCGAGGCGATGCTTGTTTGAATAAATTAAAGTCACAAACTAAGGTAATATTTAGTTTTAAAAAAAATTAAAATTTAGTGTAAAAATAACACGTAATAAAATTTAATTAAATAAAATTAATAAAAATTAAAATTGTTTGGTGTTTTTTTTTTAAGAATCCAAATATCCCTAAAGTCAAAATCTAACGTTAAAAAAGAAGAAGAAAAAAAAAATTACTGCCTAACTGGTAAAATCAATCACAGGAACTGTTCAATTTTCAAATATGCATCATGTTATGCACCGAATTCTATATTGTTTATCATTTTTTTTTCTCTCCATGGCACTGTTGTGCCAAAATATGAACTTGATTAAAATTCACCAAAATTATACCATTTTTGGTATTGGAAGAGAACCCACATGAGGCATCATGACTCTTAATTTGAACTCGCTCTTAAATAGAAAACTTCTTTTGAGACTAAGGGAGCAATTGGCATACTAAAAAAATTTATAATTTTATATGTAACTTGACAGTACATGATACTTTAATGGTTAGTTGAGTGTTTGTTAAAAATTTATAAAAATTGAAGAAAGTTGTTACTAATTTAAAAAAATTAGTAAAATTAAGTTTATTTTGTATTTAGCGAAAAAAATGGAAAAAGATTAAAAATTTGATAAAACTTAAATTTTCTTAGTGTGCGAAATGAAACCTAACAAGGGCCTTAATCCACTGCAAGCGCTTTAATATACTACTCATGGATAATACATGACGCTTGAACCTGCGCTGTGTACTTCGAAAAGGCAAACCCCCTCGGCCTACTAATTAAAGAATCAATTGGCGAGATTGATATTTAGTAAACTAGTTGGGTTATGTATGCAAAAATAACTTCCAATTAACCGCAGTCCTAACCTGTAGCTTGCTGTAAATAGTTACGTGCCGTTTACGACAACAAACATACATAGGATTGGTAATTAAATATCGTGTCATGATGCTGGGGGCGACCAAGCCGCCTCCCCCATTACAAATCTTCAACGTTGTTGTTCCACTTTTTCTGACCACAAGAACCATATTTTCCTCTTCTTCCCTGCACACAAATTAACAAGCTAGCTACCGCCTACCTCTTTCTTCCTCTAGCTCCATTCCCACCCCCCTTCTCTCTCTCTCTCTCTCTCTCTCTCATGGAGAACTATATATCAATGTTTCCATGTTCATCGTCAGCTTCTCATGACTTATCACTTAATATGGCAAATTCCCATTCTTACACTGAATTTCAAGATGAAAAACCAAATGAGTTTTTGGGGTTGATGACGACAAACATGGGAGTTCCCAGTTCAGACGTTAATGGAGTTCCCCAGACCAAAAGCTTTGTGGGGACTGAAACTAGTGATCAGTCCATGAAATCGGGTAAGAAAAAGGGAGAAAAGAAGATTAGAAGGCCTAGATTTGCCTTTCAAACAAGGAGCCAAGTTGATATCCTCGACGATGGGTATAGATGGAGGAAGTATGGGCAGAAAGCAGTCAAGAACAACAAATTTCCAAGGTATATACATAAAGCCCTTGATTTTTTTATTTTTATTTTTTTATCATTTTTGGTTGCAAATTTCACATGCAGCATGGTGGATACACAAGATATTTGATTTATATATTTATATGTATATATATATAGAGAGAGAATCTTTTAAGGTAATTATTAGATAAACCGCACTTTCATTATTTTCTTTAAAACAAATTTGTTCATCAAAAAAATATATCCAACTTAATAAAAGAACTTTATAGTAGTACAGGAAAGAAATCAAATTTCAAATTCATGACTCTGTGTGCATTATTATTATTATGATGGAACTCAACTAATATATTAGGTATTGATTCAAGAAAGCTTAAATCAATATCAAAAAAAGTCTTTGCTCATGGTGCAAAGAGACCAAATTTCTATCTCATGGTGATAGATGACCAACAGCGGCAGAAGCCAATTATTTTCCTCCTTCCACAAATAGGGTTTACACATAGTTTAAATACCCTATAGCCTTAACAAATAAATGAACGAACCAATAGAAATAAAAGAAAAATAAAATAAAATAAATCACACTAACACCACTTGAACGTTGTGAAGCTGATATCCCTCGAACCTAGTACTTAGGCGACCCACTCTAGAACTCCTTCTAACACTGGTTTCATCATTCCCTCCCCTTTCAAGACCAACCTTGTCCTCAAGGTTGAAATCTGGAAATTGCTTGCGTAACACTGGTTCCCAGGTAGCATCTGTAGTCTCTAACGAAGTCCATTTGAATAATGCTTCGCGTATCCGCCCACTAGAAGTACGAACCCAACGCCACCCCAAAATCTCCTCAGGCACAAACTTTGGTGTGCCATCCCCTGAATATGATAGTAACATAGGAGAGATCACATCTGATTGTCCGACCTTCTTCTTAAGGAGAGAGACATGGGAGACTGGATGAAGTTTGGATTCTGTAGGCAATCCTAGCCGATAAGCAACCTAACCAATGCGTTCCACAATTGGAAAAAGGCTAAAGAATTTCGAAGAAAGCTTCTGACATACACGTTGAAAGAGGGATTGTTGCCGATATGGTTGAAGTTTTAAGTAAACGAGATCCCCAACTTCGAATTGAACCTCACGTCTCCCCTGATCAGCATACTATTTCATGCGGGAAGAAGCCAGTAGAAGATTATTCCGAAGAACCTAAAACAATTCATCTCGTGTTCGCAAATTGATATCCACTTCAGCCATTGCAGAGGACCCGACTAAATAAGGACAAAGCTGTGGAGGAGTACAGCCATATAAACCTTCAAAAGGTGTCATACCAATAGATCGATGGTAGGTGGTATGATACCAATATTCAGCCCACGCTAAAAACTGTTCCCACCGACGAGGATAATCTTGAACGAAGCAACGAAGATATTGCTCCAAACAACGGTTAACCACCTTAATTTGTCCATCAGTTTCAGAATGATAAGCTGAACTGATTTTCAATGAAGTGTCCTGTAGCTTAAATAATTCACGCCAAAACAAACTCATAAAAAGTCGGTCACGATCACTTACAATGGACTCAGGCACTCCATGTAGGCACTCCATGTAGTCGCACAATTCCTCGTACAAAGATCTCTGCAACTCTTTTAGCTGTAAATGGATTGGCGAGAGCTATGAAGTGAGCATACTTGGTAAACCTATCAACAACAACCATGATGGAATCGAAGCCTGCAGATCTCGGTAAACCTTCGACGAAATCCATCGAAATGTCCGCCCACACTATGTTAGGAATTGGTAGTGGGGCAAGTAAACCTGCTAGGTTTTGTGTGTCAACCTTGGCACGTTGGCACACTTCACACTGCTGCACATATTGTTTAACTGCAGAACACATTCCGTCGCAACGGAACACTTGACCCAATAGTCTATAAGTGCGTAAGACCCCTGAATGACCTCCTATTGGTGTGTCATGAAACTCTCTCAACAAACTATGGCGTAATGCATCATCATTAGGTACCAATACACGGTTACGAAACAGCACACATCCATCTCGTAATTCATACTCATCAACTCCCATTGGGTTAGCTCGCAACTGGTCCACCAAATTTTTTAAACTAGGATCTTATAATGTGGCATCACGAATAGCAGACCACGCAGCCCAAAGAGGACCCGTAATAGCTAACAATTTTGCAGGTTCCACCTCCTCATAAGACACATTTGTAACAGTGTTGTGACCATTCCTCCTAGACAGGGCATCTGCAGCACTATTTTCCTTACCTGCGCGGTAAACAATGGAATAATCATATCCAAGAAGTTTGGCAATCCACTTCTGTTGTTCTGGGGTGGTAATGCGTTGCTCCAACAAATGACGCAAACTGTTTTGGTCAGTAAGAATGGTGAAATGTCTGCCCAACAAGTAAGTTCTCCAAGTGTGAATGGCTTCCAAAATTGCTAGCATCTCCTTAGCATAAGTTGACCATCCTAACTTTGACACTCCAATCATTTTGCTCATAAAAGCAATGGGCCTGCCCTTTTAGGACAAAACAGCCCCAATGCCCTCCCCCGAAGCATCTGTCTCAATAACAAGCTCATCAGAAAGATCAAGAAGTATTAAAATAGGAGTCGTAGTTACCGCATGTTTCAATGCAAAGAAAGCTGCTGTTGCTTCTTCAGTCCACACAAATTTTTCCCCTTTTAACAACTGAGTTAACGGCCGTGCAATGATAACATATCCCTTCACAAATTTACGATAGTGCCCGGTTAACCGCAAAAATCCACGTAGAGCTTTAACATTCTTTGGCATTGGCCACTGAACTATAGCTGTAATTTTGGATGGATCCACCCTTACTCCTTCACCTGATATAATGTGACCCAAGTAATCAACCTCCTTTCAGGCAAACAAGCATTTGGAAGGCTTGATATAGAACGAGTGTTCCAATAAAACAGTCAAAGTTGTCCGCAAATGGAAAAGATGAGCCTCCAATGTCTTACTGTAGATGAGAATATCATCAAAAAATACTAGGATAAAGACACATAGGTGGGGTTTAAAAATTGAGTTCATGGCCACTTGGAACGTTGATGGAGCGTTATATAACCCAAACGATATGACCAAGTACTCATAATGTCCGCTATGTGTTAGAAATGCTATATTGTGCACATCTTCTGAGTGTACCTGAATTTGATGGTATCAAGCTCGTAAATCTAGCTTAGTAAAAAATTCTGCCACATATAACTCATCCAACATATCCTCAATAATCGTTATAAGAAATCTATCTTTAATAGTTATCTCGTTTAAAGCTCGATAATCAGTGCAGAATCGTCACGTCCCATCTTTCTTTTTAACTAAGAGCATTGGCGATGGAAAAAGGCTAGTATTGGGTTGAATTAAACTGGTACTCAACATCTCTGTCACTTGACGTTCAATCTCCATCTTTTGGAAATGGGCATATCGGTATGAAGCCACATTGACGGGCATTGACTCATCTTTTAGACGAATTCTATGATCAAAGGCTCTAGATGGAGGTAGCTCGGACGGTTCTTCTATCACGTATCGAAATTTAGCCAAGATATCTTGAACCTCCTCAGGTATTCCTTCCATACCTGCATCTTGTTGGTTTGAGGCGGCAGCTGCGGTCAGG
The DNA here is from genome assembly GCA_019916065.1 of Vitellaria paradoxa. NCBI lineage: Eukaryota > Viridiplantae > Streptophyta > Magnoliopsida > Ericales > Sapotaceae > Vitellaria > Vitellaria paradoxa. The sequence continues at coordinate 14,489,394 of CM034233.1, forward strand.
ACAAATAACTCAGCTCCTCCATGCCATTCATCCGCTATTGCATTAGTTTCTACAGCTACAGATGGTTCCATGTGTTCGGCGGTTATAGCATAAGGTCTTCCCCCAAAAGAAAATTCCATAGACATGGTATTGTAATCGAAAACAATTCGACCCAAGCCCTGTAACCACTGAACTTCAAGCACAACATCCATTCTCGTGATAGGTAATGAGAACAATGTAGTAATAAAAGGGAAACCTTGGATCAACATACTCACATTGTCATACCTCTCGTTACACGGTAGTCGATCTCCATTAGCGACCAGGGCTTCAAAGGGTGATATGGTAGTCATCACTAGTTTCAGCCTTGCAGCAACATCCTTACGAATAAAATTATGTGTCGATCCAGTATCAATAAGAATGTGAACCACTTGACCATTCACAGTTCTTTTTACCCTCATAGTGTGTGACCCCGAACCCCCTGATAGGGCGTGTAGGGATATTTGCAGATCAACCACCTCCTCTGTCCCCTGGACTTCCTCCACTATATCCTCAAATTTTGCTTCCTGAGACTCCCCTTCAATCAAGAAAGCCTGTGCCCCCTGACAACGATGCGCAGGCACGAATTTTTCGTTATTGTAACGTACACTACTAGAAAAAGGCTGATTATCAACTGCAAAATCAGTTAGTAGTAAGCCAAATTCGGTTAGTAATCATGGATTACCAACTGATTATCAACCGATTTTGGTTGGTGGCAAAAACCCTAGTTGGTAATGTTTATTAATCAAAATTTTTAAGGTCGGTTGGTAATTACCAACTGAATTTCGGTTAGTAAATTAAATAAATCTGTTGGTAATTTCTTATTGGTATGAAATTAAGTTTCAAAATTTTGGTTGGTAATTACCAACTGAAGTTGTTATTGCCAACTGATTTTTCAGTTAGTAATTGCCAACTGATTTGTTAGTTGGTATTGTTTAACTTTTGGTTGGTAATTTGTTATTGAATATTAAATTGATATTTCATAATATACCAACCGAAATTTACTTTGTAGCAACCGATATTGTTAGTTGGTATTTTGCCCACCGAAATGTTAGTTGGTAATATACCAACCGAAATGTACTTGGTAATTACCAACTGCTAAAAAAATAAAAATTCAAATGTGGCGCCACGTGGCATCATTTGCTGACATGTCATCATGGCACATGGCAACTTGTGTTATACCATGTGTCGACCTACGATTGCACACCACATGTTAAATCTATATTTTGAGATTTTGATTGTTGTTGCTGAGATTCGAACTCGTGCCATTTCTTTAGAAGTTCATGTGGTTGGCCACTAGGCCAAACTATTATTTGTATATATATTTTACACTTTTTTGTATATATATTTAACTTTTTTGTTATAATTTTTTAACACTTTTCCTAACTAATTGGTTGCAAGAAGTGCCCCTTTATAGACTAATTAGTTAGCAAAAGTGATAAAAAAAATATTATTTTTATTTAATTATTTTAACTTTTGTTTCAATAATTTGAAATCATAAACAATACATGAAACTATATAGATATTTAGTAAATAATTTATGAATAACTATTATATTTAACTAAAAATAATTTTAAATTTTTTTTATTTTCCTCCAATTCGTATGTGTAACACATATTTAATACATATCTTTAATTTAGTTATATCATGGCTCACTATATATATATTTTTCTTCATTTTATATATATATTCTTAAAAATAATTTGGTCGCATTTAGTTTTAGTTTTAGAAAATTATTTTTAAAAAGAAAAATTTTTGAAAACTATTTTAAGAATTTATTTCTAATAAAAAAAATATTTTAGGTGACTATATTTGGAAATAAGTTCTAAAAAGATAAATAAATGAAATTACTTAAAATTAATAAATAATATTCGCTATTTTTATTTTTTAATTTAAAATAATGTTACTTTAATATAATTAATATTAAATTACACTAAACAATTATTCTAAATTTTATTAATTTTTCTAACTTTTATTATATTTTCACACTAATTTTTATTTTTATTTTTTTTAAACCAAGCACCACACATTTAGGTGGTGTTTAGTTGGCAAAATTAACTAAAATTTACAAACAAATTTTTTTTGACCTTTTTCTTTTGGCAAATAATTTTTTTTTATAATTAAGATAACGTTTAGTCAAAAAAACTAGTCACTTACCTTTTTAACTTTTTTTCTTAAATTATTAAAATTATTTTTTTGTTTTAAAAATTGTTTAGGCTTTAAAAGGGTAAAAATATTAAATTAACAGAAAATTAAAATGTTAATATTTTAGTAACTAGTTAGTATTAATTAAAAAAATAACTTTTTTCTTGTTCTTGTCTAAATTTTGTTACATATCACTTATACACTGGGTTTTCTTTCGATTTTTAAGCTTTACTACCTTAAGCTCTTAGGTTCGATAATTTTATATAAATTAACTTAATTATTAAATTAAATAAATTAATTATGATATTTATTTCAGATAATTTAGCAATAATTAATTATTAAATTAAATTAATTAATTTAATTTTATTATTTATTAAAAATAATATTTATTTATTTATTTATTTAATTTTTTGAATTTAATTATATTATTTATTAGAATAACTTACTTTAAAAAAATATTTGAATAAAATAATTTATTTTTATTTAATGTTACAAAAATAGACAAAGTTTTAAAATTGACAAAATATTGGCAACAGAAAAGAAAACCAGAGTAAAAACACCTTTTTTCTGTTTACGTTTTTCTGTTTTTGTTTTCATTTTTTTTTGGTAAATAAAAAAACGTAAATAGGTTTATCAAACATGTTTTTGTAGCGAGTTTACAAAATATTGAAAATATAAACAGAAAAATAGAAAATGGAAATGTTACCAAACGGGACCTTACTAACTTAGGTATTTACACACGAATTCTTACAGCAAAAAAATATATACAGGGAAAAAGATTAAAAAAATGGAAGTAAATTTTAGAATCCATAAACGATTTGATTATCTAAACTTGTCCGATTTTAAAAATCATATACCCTAAACCCTGTGTCTTAAACAATTATAATCCTAACATGCATTTATCACTAATTCATTAATATGAAAATTTAATATTACCAATATAAATTGTATAAAATCTTTTCCTCCTAGTCAATTAAATTATATGCAATATGCATGAACCATACATATAATATATATATATATATAAACACCGAACCCAATATGTATGAACTATACCATGTTATCAAAAAACGCATGAATTTACTTATCTAAAGGCTGTATCACATGAACCAAATAAATCATGAAACAATTTCATGCCATATATAAATATATATAATTAATTACAAATATTTCTTAATATAAAATTAATTATAAAAATATTGAAATTAGAAATTTCTTTTTTTTTTTTAATGTTCAATGCAAATTGTAAAATTTTTGGTTGGTAATTAGTTGATAATTAGTTGGTAATTTGGTTGGTAAAAATATTTTCTCGCCCTATTACCAAGCAAATACCAACCGATGACATTATCAACCAAACCATTCCGTCGGTAAGTACGTTGGTAAAATATTTTCTCATTGGATTACCAACTGATTACCAACCGATTATATTACTAGCCGATAAGCTCAGTCGTTAATTTGGTTGGTAAATATATTCTTGCTAGATTACTAATTGATTACCAACGGAATATATTATTCTGTTGGTATATATATTCCCAATAGATTCCTAACCGAAAAATCCAGTTGGTATTTTGGTTATTACACTTTTTCTGCTTGATTACCAATGGATTACCACTAGATTACCAATCGACTACATTACCAACCACTAAAGGCCGTGGTTAATACAGTTGGTAAATATATTTACACTTCATTACCAATGGATTACCAACCGATAACCAACCAAATAAATTAATAAAGGATACTATTGGTTGATAATTGGGTTGTTAAATATATTCTCGATACATTGCTATCGAATTACGAATGGAATACCAACTAAATACTAACTAAATAAATTACCAACTAACCTACAAGTTGGCAATGCAGTTAGTATTAGTTTGCCCATCAGGTGATTACATGACCAGCCGAACATTGCGGTTGGTAATACGGTTGGTAATAACTTAACCATCAAATTACCAACCGAAGAACCAACCGAAATATCTAACAACTACACTATTCAGTGGGTAATCCATTGGTAATTTGGTGGGAAAAATCTTCCCGCCAGATTACCAACTGAAATATGTATCAACCAGTTGTAAGTAGTTGATAATCGGTTGGTAAAAAGTTTCCCGCCAATGTAACAACTGATTACCAACCGATTACCAACCGAAAATTTAGCAACCGAATTGGATCAGTCAGTAAGGAGTTGATAATTATCTAAATTTTAGCAATTTTTACATCGGTTGGTAATGTGTTAGTAATCAGTTGGTATTTACCAACCGATTATATTCAGTTGGTAATTAACTTTTTTCTAGTGGTAAATTCTTCTTGCTCCGAGCCTTCATCTCCTCAAACGTGAGTCGCTTAGGAACCCCCGCTGGTAGTGGTCGCTGACCCGTAGCTACTGATCCCGTTGTTGTCCCAGTCGATGTGCGGTTGACAATTGTAGATCGTGGAGCAAATTTCTTACTTTGTTGATTCTTTTCGTCTACTTGAGTTGCTAGTGCAATCGCCTCTGTTAGTTTGCGAGGACGAAACAGACGCACATCTAACAAAATATCATCCTTCAAACCGCCTAGAAAAGTGCCCAATAATTCCTTCGACGACCATTTAGAAACTCTGGTAGAAAGCCTCTCAAATTCGTGTAAGTAATCGTGAAATAACCCAGTTTGCTTGAGCTTGCTCAACGACTCATCATCGTCTTCAAAATCTGATGGCCCAAAGCGCTTTAAGATCCCTTGCTCAAATCTATGCCATGTAATTTCTCGCCCACGTTGCCTGTGCGAAAACCAATGCCACCATTGGTTCGCCTCGCCCTCCAAATGGAATGACGCCAACATTATCTTCTTTTTCCCTTGAACCTCATTCACAGTGAAGTATTGTCTCACTTGATCCAACCAAACAACCCCGTTGTCACCAGAAAATTTAGGAAAATCAATTTTAAATTTATCCCTTTTGGTACGAACCCAATCACTCCCTTTTTCCTTTACCGTGTGGGCTACCCGTAAAAGTTTGCGAACCATCACTATCATGGCCATCTGAGGCGCTTTTCTCTGTCTCAAACATTGAACTCTCAAACCCGGATTCGAAAGAAGAAGAATTATAGCCACGACGTTTAGAGTGATTATCTTTGTATCGCCGCCGTTGACGTTCGTTGGAACCTTGAGACTACGCCTCCACTAGGGTTTGAATGACAACTTGATTAGCAGCCAGTCCAGCTTGCATCTATTCTATGGAAAGTTGACATCCTTTGCATTGATTCCTCAATCTGTTCAAATCACTCACGATTAGTCATTGTACAATTGCACTTGTAGATCTGAATATCCAAGAACGAATGACTCGGATACCAATTGATGAAACTCAACTAATATATTAGGTATTGATTCAAGGAAGCTTAAATCAATATCGAAAAAAAAGTCCTTCCTCACGTTGCATAGAGACTAAATTTCTATCTCATGGTGATAGATGACCAACGGCGGCTGAAGCCAATTATTTTCCTCCCTCCACAAATGGGGCTTACACATTATTTAAATACCCTATAGCCTTAACAAATAAATGAACGAACCAATAGAAATAAAGGAAAAATAAAATAAAATAAATCACACTGACACCACTTGAACGTTGTGAAGCTGATATCCCTCGAGCCTACTACTTAGGCAACCCACTCTAGCACTCCTTCTAACACTGGTTTTATCATATTAATTCAACAATGCATGATATGTATATATATATATGATCAGCTATTGAATTATGCATGTTTGGCAAATCTGTTTAACATGTACAAAGAATCAACTAAATTAATTAAAGTTTTTGAGAAAAATGCAAAATTGTACTCAAATTAAGTAGTGATAACAGCCTTCTGTTTCCTCCCTATCTCACATTTACTTTTTCCCAAGCTCAAGCTTAGAACCATGGGCGGAAATAGTTGGTCAGCGTTTGTCAATATAAAAAAAATAATCAGCCAATTTTCTAGGTGTAAAAAATAATCATTTTAATCTTCTTCTTACACAAAACACCTTATCACAAAAGACAATAATGTCAACTAATAAATTTCAAATGTAGCTAACTTTTTCTTACATAATAAATGCACAAAAAAAAGAACTAAAAAAAAGCCCAATTTTTTTTCTTTCAAAATTAATCAAGCTTATTCTACGTTTACTTTTTCCCAAACTCATACTCATGAATAGCCTAAAAATGTGTTTAATTCTCTTGTTAAAAATGCATAATTAATTATCCACTTCCCAAATCCAGCATGACAAAAATTTCTACTTAGAAAAAAGGCACACAATGTCTTAAACGCCTGCATTACAGAGACTTGACATGTTATGTGGTCTTGTGTACCAAAGGTATCAAAATGACACAATGTGTTAACCATCTGTATTCTGAAAACTTTATAACGTATTGTGTGATCTTGTGTCCCAAAGGTATCACAATGCGGAGGTTCCTCTCTCTCTCTCTCTCTCTAATTAATTCTCAAATTTCATACCTTTTTTTTTTTTTTTCACTATAAACAAAGTATGCTATGTATATAGGTATAATTTAATCATAAAAAGGTTTTATGTGTACACGCACGCAAAAAAGGAATATATATATATATATATATATATATGTATATATAAAAGGCCTGGACAAACGAATCTGCATTATCCATTTACAAAGATGGTAATTAGCATGCACGAGAAGAAGCGCAATTAACGTGAAGTAATTTGTGGCCACCTTATAGCTGCGAAAGATTCTTGACATTTGTAGGCCACCTAATTACAGCACCAAAAGATATTTTTTTGTAAGTAAATAAGAAAATTTGGATTGATAAGAGAGTAAATTACGTGATTGATACAGGAGACATACCCTCGATATATAAAAGAATTAAATATGATGTCGACTATTATTTATACAAAAGAGATGGATCTCCTAAATATTAGGGGTATCAATATTAACTAATGTCGATTGTATACCAGTACGTTAAATAATTTTTGTTTTGACTTCTTACTTAATCTTCTTAATTATCCCATGCGTTGAGATTGAGAACATTTTTTTTAATTCATAAATTATACACCATGGCAGACCATGCCAATTGCCGTGCGAGATGAAAGTTGATTCACCATTGCCAATGATGTACTTGGAGATTCTTAAAGCTGCAGATCTTAGAGTTAGAGAGAGAGAGAGAGAGAATGCTAACCTAATTTGATCGTCAAGAATAAAATAAAATGAGAAGAAACTTAAAAACAGCTGATCCCATTTTTAAACAACTCCTTAATTTCCAATTTTTATGGAATTATATGCCATGGTAATGTCTTGAACTATGCCTTGATTCAATTTCAGTTCTCTTAATTTGGTTCTAAGTTTTTTTTTTTTTTTTTAAGTTTATTGAAATTCCAACACCTGAAATAATCACAATAACTATTTCGCAAGCTTAAAATGCAATTAATAATTAACTTGTATAATGTTTTTCCAATTTGCAGAAGCTACTACCGGTGTACTCATCAAGGCTGCAATGTTAAGAAGCAAGTTCAACGCCTATCTAAAGATGAAGGAATAGTGGTGACAACTTACGAAGGAATGCATTCACATCCAATTGAGAAGTCCACCGACAACTTCGAACACATTTTGAGTCAGATGCAAATTTACACTGCCTATTGAGCCCGGTTATTGTAAACACAATTACTGAACACTTTGTGAGATATATATATATATATATATATATGTATATCTAATCTCTCAAACTAGACCTCGGTCGGAATAAAATGTACCATCAGGGGAATGCTTCTAGGACATGACGTACAACTTATAGATGGTTTAATGAATTAATTTTTGCATTGTTTTATGTCTTTGTCTTTTATTGAATTTGTACAATTAATCAGACTGTTCTTATTTATATAAACGGTCTTGTATAAGCATGCCTAGTTTTAATGTCAATGCTATTATGTATAAATTAAGTAGGCCTCGAGCCCTTTTGTTGTTGAAAGTTAAACGGGTCAACTCGCATTGATCATTTGTTCCCTTCCAACGAACCTCACTCTTAAATTAACATTAATCTCCAAATAATTAGTAATTGTTTGAATATGCCTAATCTTGTCATCATTGCATCTTTTGTCATTGGAAGTAATTAAATCAAATGGGTCTAAGCTCATCCCCCAAGTCAAGCTTCCAGGTTATAAAATGCAAAGACAACTTCTAATTGCTTAAAAATTGTAGAGTGGGAGAGATTAGGTACTGAGGATGAGAGGGGCTAAATTTGACCAATTCCAACCAAAATTTTGTTGATCTAATTATTTCTCCCATTGTCAGGAATTCTTTGTCATGTGGGTTGAATAGTAAAATTTATTGGTAAGTTTGAAAAGTTTTGCTTCGTTAAAAAGCTTGCACACAAGAATTAGCATGACATTTTGAACTAGTAAAAAATGAGAATCCAATTATATCTATCTGCAGTAGAAAAGTTTGGCTTAAATGTTCCGCGATTCCATTGAATGTGTGGAACAATAAACTATTCTCATTAATTGAATCATTAATAAGTGATTTTATCAAATGGGATAAAAACACGAAAATAAAGTACAGACTTGACGGTGCTAGAATCTTGATCTCTTCAATGATTGTGAAGCCCATTCACAGGAAGCTAGTTGTTAGTATCTCAATATGTTTACTGATACATTGAAGATCTATTTAATTCAATTTCCTTTAGTAAGAAAATTCGTAAGGAACCTTTTGGAATTCAAGAAATGACACTAAATTTTGCTAACGTACTTGATGATGTCATTGAAGCTAAATTATCTAGAATTGAGGATGATCCGTTGGATCTCTTGCATGCCATTGATTGAAAAAACTGCCCAAAAAAAAAAAAAAAAGAAATCTTCGATTTGAAATCCAAGAATCTAAATTGAATCAAATAAGTCATTCTAACGGGAACAATACAGCTGAGGATGAAATTGCAAGGGTGACGAGTAAGTTATACTAATTAAACAAATGCAAAAACTCAGCAAATGAAAAATGAAGTCTAGAAAGATTTTGGTCATCAGACCTCTTACTGAAGCTAAGTTACCCAGAACTGAAGGTGATTCGTTAGATCCCATGCCATTTATTGAAAAAACTGCAAAAGAAGATCGTGAACACTCCAGAAAACTTAGCAAAGGAAAAATGAACTCCAGAAAGATTTTAGTCAAGCCATTTTCACCTCACTTAACTTTATCTTTGTTTTTTGGGTAAGTAAGTTTTTATTTGGATTATGGAAGAAATAAATACAAAATCGTGAAATCATTCCTTCGGTATTACATTTCATTGTACTCTAATGTGTATTTTTTAATTAGTGCATATATCTATATTTATATTTGTATGACATACATCAATAAATTAGGATGTCTGTCTTTTAATTAATCTCTTTTCTAATAAGTTTTGGTAGTTGAGCACAAGAAACAGTGATGTCTGCGAATATTATTTGATTCTTTTCCAATTATATGTAGTAGATGTTGAAAACAAAAAGAAGAAGGAGGAAACTAAATTAAAATTAAATTAAAAGAAAAGATGACTTTCACGAAATAATGAAATGAGAGGCAAATATATATATATATATATTTTATTAATTTTTTTTTTCAAATAACAGTTGCAATAATATATATATATATATATATAATCAGAACAAAACAGAAAATGCAGGAAGACCGAGGACTGTGATGTACACAGTTTCCTTAAAACAGATTCGTCCCCTCTACCTGTGCGTGAGGTTATATGGACGTCTGTTTCCCAAGATACAACGGTTAACAACAGCACCGAAGATAACACAGGCTTCGATACTCTCGGCGAACAATAAACAAACGCAGAACACTATCACTGGAAGAGAAAATACGCAGAGAAGAAATAAGATGAAGAGAGAGAGAGAGAGAGTCTTTTTGCTGCTGTATATCTTTTTTGTAAGCAGGGAAAAAGGCTGTATATATAATGTGGAGAAGAGGGGCAAACTAGGAATTAACCTGCTGCAGTTACAGAATTGATTTAATTCTGTAATAAACTCAGAATTCAATTTGAATTTGAAAGGTTTATAACAGCAGAATTAAACCCGTTACATAATTAAGCCAATATCTGTAACTGCACTGCTGGTGGATAATTAAAAGGCTAAAACTGGACCACTCGCGAGACCCGTTTTTCGGACCGGCATTCGTGTCCGCAGGTCGCGCGCTTGCACACGACAGAAGTTTATCGGGCCTCCGTCGGGGCGTAGGATTTGCACCCCCCCTGTGCGTGCGCGCGAGGCATAGTATACTTAACATTGGTTACCACTCATAAAAAGTGTAACCATATATGAAGCACTTAACCTCTTACCTCTTTTCCAATGTGGGACAAGTGTTTTCACACTTTCCACTTAACCTTTCACACTTTTCAATCAAGAGTGCTCTATGGAAAATGCAATTTCTCATTCACCATTTCCTATTTAATTCCAAATTTTCCAACAGTCCCCCACATGAATAGAAATTGATTTTAAAATAAATTTGTGATAGTGTTCAATAGTTGAAACCTGCATAGGATAGGTAGGAGTTATCCCTTGAACCTTCTTTTATGACAATATATTTACTTTACTAGCTGTTCAGTAGACATGATGTCCTTGAACTGAACTGCTTTTTTATGTAAATGAACCATATATTGCACACAGGAGTCATCTAAACATTTGTTCAGTTCTCATGATTATGCTCGTTTTGGCCATGAACATCTACCTGGTTCTGCAAGAGTTTCTAAAGAATTGAGCCCTAAACAATTCTCCTTTGAAGCGGCCCCACTTCTCTCTCACATAGGTGATTTCTTAATATTGAGTAATTTACTTACTCCACTTAAGAATCATTAAAGCAAACCTTTGCTATCCTTTTCTTTTCAATATCACTGTTTCATTATAGGAATGGGTTGAGGGATAGCCCCCCACAGTGACCTTATTAAGTTTTATAATTAGGTTTTCCCTTTGAACCTAAATCTTGGGATGTCCAGTCAAATAGGTTGGGTTTTCCTTTATAAAAGCTTATTTTCCCATGGGCTTCAGTCCCATTCCCCTTGACAACTTTTCAACTAACTCTCTATTTAACCCTTTGGTTAGCGGATCCGCAATATTATCTTTGACTTCACGTAGTCAATGGAAATAATTCCAGTTGAGAGTAGTTGTCTAATGGTATTATGTCTACGACGTATATGTCTAGACTTACCATTATACATATTGCTCTGAGCCCTTCCAATAGCAGATTGACTGTCACAATGTATACAAATTGGTGGCACAGGTTTTTCCCATTTTGGAATATCCTCTAAGAAATGGCGTAGCCATTCAGCCTCTTCACCACTTTTATCTAAAGCTATAAATTCAGACTCCATTGTGGATCTGGCTATAACAGTCTGCTTACAGGATTTCCATGATACAGCTGCTCCTGCTAATGTGAATATATATCCACTAGTCGATTTTGAATCTTTTATATCAGATATCCAATTTGCATCACTGTATCCTTCTAAAACAGCTGGGTATCTGGTATAATGTAGACCATAATCCCGAGTATACCGTAAATACCTAAGTATTCTCACTATTGCTTTCCAATGGTCAACACTCGGATTGCTCGTATATCTACTCAATTTACTAACCGTATAAGCAATGTCTGGTCTAGTACAACTCATTAAGTACATTAGACTTCCAATAACTCTAGAGTACTCTAATTGAGAAATACCCTCTCCTCTATTCTTGGATAGATGAACACTATTATCTAATGGTGTTCTCGCTATTCCAGAATCATCCTTGTTGAATTTCTCAAGGATCTTGTCCACATAGTGTGACTGATTCAAAATAAGACCATCTGATGCTCTTATGATTTTAATTCCTAAAATCACATCAGCAAGTCCCATGTCTTTCATGTCAAATTTTGAATTCAACATATTCTTGGTAGATTTAATTGTTTTGTAATCACTACCAACAATGAGTATGTCATCCACGTAAAGACACAAAATGACATAGCCACTTTCAGTCTCTTTACTATAAACACATTTATCACACTCATTAATCTTAAATCCATTGGTAATCATTGCATTATCAAACTTTTCATGCCATTACTTTGGCGCTTGTTTCAAGCCATACAGTGATTTTACCAATCTACAAACTTTCCTTTCCTGTCCTGGAGCTATAAAACCCTCAGGTTGTTCCATATAGATTTCTTCATCCAAATCACCATTTAGGAAAGCTGTTTTTACATCCATTTGATGTATCTCTAGGTTTCGCAAAGCAGCGATAGCTAGTATCATCCTAATGGAATTTATTCTCGTAACAGGAGAATAAGTATCAAAGTAATCTAGGCCCTCTCTTTGCCTGTATCCCTTGATCACAAGTCTGGCTTTATACTTATCAATGGTACCATCTGCTTTCATTTTCCTTTTAAAGATCCATTTGGACCCTAAAGGTTTACAACCAGACGGAAGATCCACTAACTCCCAAGTATGATTCTGCAAAATTGAATCTACTTCACTTTTAATTGCTTCTTTCCATAGATGTCCCTCAGGGGAATTTACAGCCTCTGAATAATTTAGTGGTTCTTTCTCTAACAAATAAGTTAGAAAATCATTTCCAAATGATTTTTCCACTCTTACTCTTTTGCTACGTCTAAGTCTTAGTTCATGATCAGAATCATGACTTCCTTCATTCATAGTTTCATTTGTTCGTTTAGAAGAACTTGACATCTCGTTGGATTTACAAGGAAATACATCTTCAAAAAACGATGCATTCCTAGATTCCATTATCGTGTTCTTGTGTATTTCTGGTATTTTAGATGCATGCACAAGAAACCGATAAGCATTACTGTTATGTGCATACCCAATGAATATGCAGTCCACCGTTTTTGGACCTATTTTTATTTTCTTTGGTGTTGGAACAGCTACTTTTGCAAAACACCCCCACACTCGCAAGTATTTGTAGGATGGTCTCCTACCCTTCCATAACTCATAAGGAGTTTTTTCTTTTTTCTTTCGGGGTATCTTATTTAAAAGGTAATTACTTGACAAAATAGCTTCACCCCACATATTTTGAGGTAATCCTGAACTTAGTAACATCGCGTTCATCATTTCTTTCAATATGCGATTTTTACGTTCAGCAACACCATTTGATTGAGGTGAATAAGGTGCAGTAATTTCATGTATAATTCCATGTTTCGTACAAAATTCACCAATTGGTATTTCGTACTCGCCACCTCTATCACTTCTCAATCTTTTAATCTTTTTATTAAGCTGATTTTCAACTTCATTTTTGTAGAGAACAAATTTCTCTAAAGCTTCATCTTTACTTTTTAGCAAATACACATAACAGTATTTTGTGCTATCATCAACAAAGGTGATAAAATATTTATTACCACCTCTTGTTTGTACAAATTTTAAATCACAAACATCACTATGAATTAATTCAAGGGGTTCGGTGTTTCTTTCAATTGTTTGGAAAGATGATCTTGTTAATTTTGCCTCAACACAAATTTCACATTTATGTTTTAAATCAATTTGGAATGCGGGTATGTGATCCAAGTTAATTAATCTACGCAATGTATCAAAATTAACATGTCCTAGTCTACCATGCCACAAATTGGAAGACTCAAGCAAATAAGCAAAAGATTTCTTATTTTTATTAATAATAGCCATAACATTGAGCTTAAAAAGCCCATCAGTTACATAACCCTTTCCCACATACATTCCAGATTTTGACAAAATAACTTTGTCTGACTCAAAAACCATACGAAATCCATGCTTATTCAACAAAGACCCAGACACTAAGTTCTTGCGGATTTCTGACACATACAACACATTATTCAGAGTCAGTTCTTTCCCAGAAGTCATCTTCAACAGCACCTTCCCTTGTCCTTCTACAGCAGAAGTAGCAGAGTTTCCCATGAAAATTTTCTCCCCATTAACTGGTTCGAAAGTAGTGAACAGGTCCTTGTTAGAGCATACGTGCCTAGTGGCACCAGTGTCAATCCACCATTCCTTTGGGTTTGACCCAACTAGGTTCACTTCAGAAACCACTGCAGAGAGGTTTATATCTGACACATCTTGAGCAATTTCATTCACCACATTTGCTTCGTGTTTCTTCTTTGGAAGTCTACAGTCAAAAGATCTGTGACCTATCTTGCCACAATTAAAGCATTTCCCTTGAAACTTCGGTTTGGAAATTCCACCTTTTGGGCCTAATTTCGGTTTGGCAATTTTCTTGTTTTTGGGGCCTTGCTTATGCTCCATTACATTTGCCTTAGCAGCAGCAAGATTGAATCCTCTATGTTCAGAATTTCTGTTGTCTTCTTCAATACGAAGTCTAACAATCAGTTCTTCCAGATTCATTTCCTTTCGTTTGTGTTTGAGGTAGTTTTTGAAATCCTTCCACCCTGGAGGTAGCTTCTCAATAATAGCAGCCACATTGAAAGGTTTCACTCAAAATCATTCCTTCTGCCTGAATCTCATGCAAGATTACTTGAATTTCTTGCACTTGAATGATCACAGCTTTGGAATCCACCATCTTATAATCAAGGAACTTACCGACCACAAATTTCTTTGCTCCGGCATCCTCTGTTTTATATTTACGGTCTAAGGATTCCCACAGCTCCTTTGCAGTCTTCATTGTACAATAAATATTGTACAATGAGTCATGTAAACCATTCATGACATAATTCCTGCATAAGAAATCAGAATGCTTCCAAGCGTCAACCGCATTGACGACTTGGATATCTGTTTCTTCCTCGGACAACTTAGGAGCCTCCTCAGTCAAGAATCTTGCAAGATTCAAGGTGGTCAGATAGAACAGCATCTTTTGCTGCCACCTTTTAAAGTTCAATCCATTGAACTTTTCAGGTTTTTCACCATGGTTTACAGAAACCGTAGGTGCAGAAGTCAGTCCGGGCAAATGGACAGTAGAGACAGAGGCAGAGGCTTTGGCTTCTTTTGCAGCAATCATATTAGAAGCATCATTTCCGGTAGCCATTTTTCTTTTAATTAAAGCCGAATCTGTTTTAAGATTGTTGAAAACAAAAAGAAGAAGGAGGAAACTAAATTAAAATTAAATTAAAAGAAAAGATGACTTCCACGAAATAATGAAATGAGAGGCAAATATATATATATATATTTTTTATTAATTTTTTTTTTTCAAATAACAGTTGCAATAATATATATATATATATATAATCAGAACAAAACAGAAAATGCAGGAAGACCGAGGACTGTGATGTACACAGTTTCCTTAAAACAGATTCGTCCCCTCTACCTGTGCGTGAGGTTATATGGACGTCTGTTTCCCAGGATACAACGGTTAACAACAGCACCGAAGATAACACAGGCTTCGATACTCTCGGCGAACAATAAACAAACGCAGAACACTATCACTGGAAGAGAAAATACGCAGAGAAGAAATAAGATGAAGAGAGAGAGAGAGAGTCTTTTTGCTGCTGTATATCTTTTTTGTAAGCAGGGAAAAAGGCTGTATATATAATGTGGAGAAGAGGGGCAAACTAGGAATTAACCTGCTGCAGTTACAGAATTGATTTAATTCTGTAATAAACTCAGAATTCAATTTGAATTTGAAAGGTTTATAACAGCAGAATTAAACCCGTTACATAATTAAGCCAATATCTGTAACTGCACTGCTGGTGGATAATTAAAAGGCTAAAACTGGACCACTCGCGAGACCCGTTTTTCGGACCGGCATTCGTGTCCGCAGGTCGCGCGCTTGCACACGACAGAAGTTTATCGGGCCTCCGTCGGGGCGTAGGATTTGCACCCCCCCTGTGCGTGCGCGCGAGGCATAGTATACTTAACATTGGTTACCACTCATAAAAAGTGTAACCATATATGAAGCACTTAACCTCTTACCTCTTTTCCAATGTGGGACAAGTGTTTTCACACTTTCCACTTAGCCTTTCACACTTTTCAATCAAGAGTGCTCTATGGAAAATGAAATTTCTCATTCACCATTTCCTATTTAATTCCAAATTTTCCAACAGTAGATTGTAGCAGTTCATACAATTTTTCTTATAATATATACAAGAAAAAGAGTTCCTTATAATATATGGTACTGCTGAAGATAAAGTTGAAGCTGATACAATTACAAGAGCAAATGAGGTTGTACTGTAAGGTATCGTTAATAAATTAAAGCATCTAATAGACATTGAAGAAATGAAAAATGAATGGTTGTAACGGTTGGTTTAAGAAGATACCAGAATCATGTGAGTACAGTCTCTTTAACAGATACAACATTCAGAGTGAAAGATGCAAGCTTGGCAAAGACAAAATAATAGACCGGGTATTTAATTTGGGAAGATGCTGTAATATTTCAGAGTGAAAGACGCAAGCTTGGCCGATACAAAATAATAGACGAGATATTTAATCTGGGAAGGTATTGCAATATTCAATTGAAATAGTCAAAGGTTAGGAATTTAAAGGTGATGATATCGATTCTGACTAGGCTTAAATGTTGTTTTGGAATAGCTTTAACAAATGTTTTCTTCCGCCCTAAGTGATAGTTATTAATTAAAACTTTTTTCCATCAAATAAATAAAAAAATAGCATGTCAAAAAGATTATTTTTTAAGAATTCTTCTCATGAATTAAGTCCTTCCATTTTTAATAAAAAAGAATATTGTATGATGATGAAGGTCTTCTAAGAGCATCTGAAATGACCTAGAGGACCCTCAACGTCGTGATGAAAGGGTCGGGAGAATCCAGATAAAGGGAACCGAGCCAACCCACCCATCGGGGATGGACCGATCTGCCCCTTTTGAGTGACCAAAGTGATCATGTAACTCGAAACGGATAATGAGGAAGCCGAGGTATTTAGCCGAGCTAGCTAATCACCCTATCAACTCGAACTCCTCTTCTTGGGACGATGGGGAGGCTCATGAGCGGCGGATGCTTCGACGATTTCAAGGGCAAGATCAACGAGAAATATAGAGATTGATCCGAATCTCCTGCTTGCCTTATCCAACTAAGGAAATCGCAACAAATTAGGAAAAGATTTCTAATTCCGTTCAAAGCTTTACGGAATATTTGAAGAGGATAAAATGACCCGGACAGGTATGAAAAATGATTTTTCTCTTCTCCTTCTTTCTCTCTTGAAAAAAGGACGAAACCTTACACCCTGTACTAACTTAAGCATCGGAGATTCTTTGGTAGACACCACACCGGTATTCATTATAGGGAGATCTCCAGCATTCTCCAGGAGAACAAGTCCTCAAAGGCCTGGATTAAGGACCACGAAATTTCTGCATCATCAGCTGGCGCCGTCTGTGGGAACCGTGATTGGGAGGTTTCCGCTTTCCTTTTCATGGTCCGTACGAGATCCGACGTACAAACTCGTTTAACGGAGTTAGCACGATCCATGGAGAACCAGAATGAAGGAGGGGACCGAATCGCTGCCATGGAAAGATAGTTTGTAGGGTTGGATGCCACCCTGCAAACGATTATGGAACAGGTAGATCATTTGGCCTAGATTCCTCCCCCACGCCCTTACCAGGACCCTAATAACGGTCTAGGCAACGGTGGATCAATCCATAATGACACAGATGAAGGAGTCATGGGCGAAAACAATGGAAGGATGGACCTTTCCCAGAGAAGCAACCCAGCACCAGAGGATGGGGCGTATAGTGAGTCCCTTCCGTATCGTCCCGGCGGAGAGCAATACAGACCGCAAGAAGCTGGATTCATGGAATAGCGGTTCAAGGGCTTTGCAAGCCCAGATCGACGGAGCCATAGCAGCGGTAAAAAACGCCGGACCAATGGAGGACCTTGTTGATAAAATAGGGACACCATTCACGCCTTCCGTGATGGATTGCCCGCTACCTCCGAAGTTTAAAATGCCCGTGATCGAGCCTTATGGTGGCTCAAAAGATCTGGTCGATCACTTGGACATGTACAACTCGTCCATGCACCTTCATGCCATCCCGATGAGATCAAATGCCGAACGTTCTCCATCACCTTGAAGGGGCCAGCTCAGGCATGGAACAACAAGATCAAGCTTGGGTCAATTGAAAACTTCAAGCAGTTAAGTAAATAGTTCGTCTCCCACTTCATCGGGGGACAACGTCAGAGGAAGCATGCAGCTCACTTGCTCACAGTCAGACAGGGAAGAGAAGAGAGCCTCCAAGAATAGGTCAGCCGGTTCAATTAGGAAATGTTAGAGGTGGAAGAGGCTGATGAGAAGGTAGCGCTGACAGCTTTCATGAGCGGCCTGAGATTAGGGCAGTTTGCATTCTCGTTGGCCAAAAGGGTGCCCGAGAATATGACCGAGCTGATGTCCCGAGCTCAAAAACACATGAACACCGAAGATGTAATGAAGGCACGAAGGGATGCTGACACTCTGGTTTCCAGGAAGAGGCAAAATGACCCAATAGACGAAAGGAGAGCAAAAGCCCCTCAGTTTTTCGGTTCGGCGGGAAGGACAATGGATCGGAGGGACTGGTATACAAGGGAAGTCATGGAATTCACTCCACTAAACTCTCAGCTAGAGCAGGTGCTGCACACCATTAAGGGCAATCCGGAGTTTAAGTGGCCCAAGGAAATAAAAGCCCCTCCGGAATCTAGAAACCGGACCAAGTATTGTCTATACCACAGAGACCATGGTCATGATACAGAGGAATGCTTCGATCTTAGAAGAATGGTTGAAGATTTGATACGAAAAGGCAAGTACAACGGGTTCATCGCGGGGGCAGAAAAGGGATCGAAGAAATAATAGAAGAAGTCCACCCCAAGGGGATATAGGTAGAAGGAGCCCGAATGAAGGGCACGGAGCACAACACCCCATGGGAGAGATACGAGTTATAGTAGGAGGATTCACGGGAGGTGGCGAGACCTCCTCCGCCCGTAAAAGGTATGTCAAGGAGGTTGACGGAGTCAAATAGATAATGGGTATAGCCCAACCATCTAAAAGAGCGAAGGAAGAGTTGGCATAGATAACCTTTACGGAAGATGAGGCCTCCGACTTATGCCATCCATACGACGACCCTTTGGTAATATTCGCTGTAATAGCCAATTTTCAGACGTGGAGGATTCTGGTCGACAGCGGGAGCTCAGCTGACGTTCTTTATTAGAAGGTATTCGAGAAGATGAACATCGAAAAAGAAAAATTACGTTCGGTTTGTTCACCCTTGGTCGGCTTCGCGGGCGATCGTGTCGAGCCTATCAGGGCAATTTCTCTACCCGTCATCCTTGGATCGGAGCCGCTACAGGTGACGAAAATGACACGCTTCTTGGTGGTCGATACTCCCTCAGCGTACAATGCTATACTTGGAAGAGGGGCCCTAAATCAGTTCAGGACCGTCATGTCAACCGACCACTTGCGGATTAAATTCCCGACAGCCTAAGGAGTCAGATGTGTTAAAGGAAACCAGAAGGCTACACGGGAATGCTATGCATCATCCCTTCGGAGTGCCAGAAAAGAAGCATTAGTTGTGGAAGAGCTGGAGGTTCGAGATGAAGAAGAAGTAAGAAGGTGAAAACTCGGTGGTGACTTGGAAGAGGTAGCGGTTGGGGGGCCTGGACTCCAGAGAATTGTGAAAATAGGTGCCTCAGCAACAGATGAGCAAAAATAGGGGCTGAAGGAATTCCTGTAACAGAATCTAGACATGTTCGCTTGGTCTCACGAAGATATGCCCGGGATTGATCTCCAGTTGATGACCCATCATCTTAACATCTCACCAGATGCTTGACCAATTAGACTAGAAAAATGAGGGTTTTCGCCCCCGAGCGGAATGAAGCAATAGCCCAAGAGGTGAACAAACTTTTAGCCGCTCAATTCATCCGAGAGTCTCATGACCCAACCTGGCTCTCGAATGTCGTTTTGGTCAAAAAGTCAAATGAAAAATAGAGGATGTGCGTAGACTTCTCATATCTTAACAAAGCCTGCCCGAATGATAGTTTTCCTCTACCCGCCATCGATACACTCATGAATTCAACCGCTGGTCATCAGGTACTTTCTTTTTTGGATGCCTTTTAGGTTATAATCAGATCCGGATGGCCGAACAAGATCAAGAACATACAGCTTTCATCACCGATCGAGGCCTGTACTGCTACGAAGTTATGCCATTCGGTCTAAAAAACGCCGGAGCTACGTATCAACAGTTGGTGAATTTGATGTTCAAGTCTCAGATTAGAAGAAATATGGAGGTTTATGTAGATGATATGCTAGTCAAAAGTAGTTGAGCGACCAGTCACATAGCAGATCTCCAAGAGACCTTCAATACGCTCAGGAAATACCGTATGAAGCTGAACCCTGCAAAATGCGCATTCGGGGTCGCCTCTGGAAGGTTTCTTGGATTTATGGTGTCACAAAGGGGAATCGAGGCGAATCCCGAGAAGGTAAAGGCAATCCTAGAAATGCAGCCCCCATGGACATCAAAGGAAATTCAGAGATTGGCTGGACGAGTCGCAGCCCTAAATAGGTTCATATTCAGGTCATCTGATAAATGCATGCTTTTCTTCAGGGTCTTAAGGAAGGCATTTGAATGGAATGCCGAGTGCGAATAAGCCTTTTAGTGGTTAAAGCATTACCTGGGATCAATCCCACTCCTTGGTAAGACCATCCAGGGAGAGGGGCTCTATCTTTATCTAGCCGTTTCAACCGCGGCAATTAATGCGGCTCTGGTGAAAGAATATAATGGAATACAGATGCCGGTGTATTACGTCAGTAAAGTGCTACACGGAGCAGAAGAGAGATACCCGAGAATGGAACTGCTTACTTTCGCCTTGGTCACTGTGGCTCAGAGATTACGGGCATATTTCCAAGCTCACACAATTATTGTCCTGACAGATCAGTCTTTGAAAGACATCCTCCATAAACCCAAGACCTCAGGCCGATTGGTTAAGTGGTCAATTAAACTCAGTCAGTTCGACATTAAATACAAATCGAGGCAAGCAATTAAGGGGCAAGCAGTGGCAGATTTTGTGGCAGAGTTCACGACGACCTCGGAATCCAGAGAAAGTGATGATGCCTTACAGCGAACTTGGGTTCTGTATGTAGACGGTTCGGCAACACAGGGGGCTAGTGGGGTGGGCATTGTGCTAGTATCCCCCAAATGATGCAGAGTTAAATATGCATTACGTTTCAACTTCTCATCTTCCAATAATGAGGCTGAATATGAGGTATTAATAGCCGGGCTACGGCTCGCCCTTAGAATGGGGGCAGACCAAGTGATTGTGAAGAGTGATTCCCAATTGGTGGTTGAATAGGTCAGAGGTGAATTCGAGGCTAGAGAAAACAATATAGTGAAGTATTGCCAGACTGCGAAGGAGTTGGCCTGCAAATTCACGAAGTTGGAAATAG
Organism: Vitellaria paradoxa; assembly: GCA_019916065.1. Lineage (NCBI taxonomy): Eukaryota > Viridiplantae > Streptophyta > Magnoliopsida > Ericales > Sapotaceae > Vitellaria > Vitellaria paradoxa. The sequence goes on from CM034233.1 coordinate 14,510,811, forward strand.
AGAGGATCCCAAGGACAGATAACGAAGAGGCTGATCGGTTGGCTCAGATTGCAACTTCGAATGGGCCACACCTTAACATCCTTGTTGAGGAACTTGAACAGCCAAGTACCGAGATCCCTGAAGTCGGTCAAATAGAGGTGGAGGCAACGTGGGCGAAGCTGATTCGTGAATACTTAGAAAGGGGAAGACTTCCCGAAGATCAGAACGAGCGGAGAAGGGTTCAGTACCGGGCGACGAGGTATGTGGTCATTGAGGGAGTACTATACCGAATGGGGCATACTTTGCCATTGCTTCGGTGCGCAACCGAGCCCGAGGCTGAGTATATACTTAGGGAAATTCATGAAGGAGTTTGTGGCAGTTATTCTGGTTGGAGAATGTTAGCCAAAAAAGTCTTGCGCGCAGCCTATTACTACCCCACCATAGAAAATGATGCCCAGAACTTGGTGAGAAGATGCGACAAATGCCAGAGGTTTGCCAACGTTCCTAGAAAACAGCTCAAGACCTGACCTCTATACAGAGCCCATAGCCTTTCGCTCAATGGGGAATTGACATCGTCGACCCCCTCCCCTTAGGGAAGGGACAAAGAAAATTTACAGTGGTAGCCATAGACTATTTTACGAAATGGGTAAAAGTCGAAGCTCTGTCTAGCACCACCAATCAAAACATAAAGAAGTTCCTATGGCAGGGAATTGTATGCATGTTTGGTATCCCAAGAGTGGTAATAATCGATAATGGAAAACAGTTCGAAAGTCAATTGTTCAATGAGCTTTGCGAACAGTTGGGGATTCACCATCACTACTCGTCCCCCGAAACGGACAGGTAGAAGTAACTAACTGGTCCTTACTGAAAATCATCAAAACTAGGTTGAAGAAAGCCAAAGGGTTATGGGCGGATGAGCTTGCCAATATACTGTGGGCCTACCAAACCACGGAACGAACTCCTACAGGATATACACCATTTTCTTTAACGTTTGACATAAAGGCGGTGATCCTAGTAGAGATCAGCCTCCACAGCCCGAGGGTCGAATTATTTGATCCAGATATTAGCGAAGATGCATTGAAGACTGATTTGGATCTGCTAGAAGGGAAAAGACTGCAAGTGGTCGTTCGAATGGCAACATATCAGCAGAAGATGAAGCAGTACCACAGTCAGAGGGCCAAGCCTAGGAGATTTAAAACTGGCGATTTGGTTCTTAAGAGGGTGAATCAATCAACTCCGGATCCTCGAGAAAGAAAGCTCGGTCCAAATTGGGAGAGGCCATATGTCGTTATCTCCTGCTCCAGGGAAGGAACCTATTGGCTCAGGGATTGCAATGGAATGACTCTACCTCACCCCTGGAATAGCGAACACCTGAAGAGATATTTCGCTTGAGAAGCACCCGAAGCAGTTGTTCTTTTTGTCTTTCTTTTGAAAACATTCTATCTTTGAACGGTTTAGTATAAAACGATATAATTTCATTCTATTCTTGTGCAGGAAAATGTGATGGAAAGACACCTGCTAGGCGGAGAGCGCCTAAGGGGCGTGTCGACAGCTCGGTCGGCCCGAGAGAGACCGACCGACAGGGAAAGACGCCTGCTAGGCGGAGAGTGCCTAAGGGGCGTGTCGACAGCTCGGTCGGCCCGAGAGAGATCGACCGACAAGGAAAAATGCCCGCTAGGCCGAGAACGCCTAAGGGGCGTGTCAACAGCTCGGTCGGCACGAGAGACATTAACCGACATGGCGAGAAGCCCGTTAGGCTGAAAATAGCCAAGGAGAATAACAAAAGACCGGTCGATCAGAGAGAAGCCGATCGGCACAGAAAAACGCTCAACAAGTCAAGGGTCTTTGACGATGACATTGGTAAAATGACAAACATCATGACAACAGACCATATCAAAATAGCCAGCGAGCAATAGAAAGATGAATGCGCTACAAACTGATAAAAAAAATATACCATTAAATTCAGTGCGGGAAGATTCCAAAGTTCAAAAAAAAAAAGGAGAGTCTTTATCCCATTGCGTCAGCGTTGGAGGTAAGCTGAGAATGGTTGGCAGCTTCGGTTTGATCGGCAACTCGGCGTGGACCTGCCCCCAAACCAGCTACTTCTTGATTTCGGGAATGATCAGAGAGAGGGAGGCAGCAGCCCCGGCCACAAAGATCACCTCGAAAAGGTCCAAGTGAGGATAAAGCCTGAGAACTTCAACCTTGGCATCGTTGAAGCCATCCTGGAAAGTTTCAGCAAGCCAATCTTGGCCTTCAGAGCTCTCTTTGAACTGTTCAATGGCAGCTGCCACCCGTGCCTCCGTCTCATTTTTCAGCAGCTCTACCTGCCCGGCTAGTTCTTTCTTCAAGTTGGTCTCGGCAAGCAAAGTGGAGGACATATCACTCGAATGTCGTATGGCCTCATCCCGAGCAGCCAAGGCAACTTCACGCTCGGATGTAATGGTAGCAGATTCGGCTTTGACCTTCTGGATCTCCTCCTCCAGAGCAGACAACCGAGCCAGCAGATGCTCGTTTTTCATGCTTTCTTGAAGAAAGCCTCGATTCATTTCAACGAATCAAGTACCGAGCTCAGCGGAATAAAGCATGACCTGTAATTTTACATGTGTGTCAAATACAAGCAGCAAGGAATAAAAAGCTCCGGAAGTAGAGGAAAGTACCTTGGCAAGGTCATGGGCAATGTTCTTGGTCAACCGAGTAGGAGAGATCCCTTTCAACCAAGCCAGATCTTCAGGGGTAATGATCCCCTCCATCCTCTTGATCGCCAGAGCCGAGTCATCCACAAGGTTGCCCGAGGGAGAACCTGAAGCTACCTCTGCTTCTGGCTGACTGCCCGATGGGGGTAAAGAAGGCGCACGGTAAACGAAAGCGTCCAAAATTTGAAAAAGAACAGTGTAAGATGGTGCCGCATGAATGCAATCTGTAGGCCCTGCAGGATAACCAAAAAACACCAATCCGATAATAACGAATGGTGACTCAGAGGGAGAAGCTGCAAGAACGCGAAACGACGTCATAATAATGACTGACAGCATTAAATGCGCATGTGGCTCAGAGAAGATTGGCTCACTCGATTCCCTCAACCTTGCTAGCAGACTTGGGGAATCGGGGGGCAACTGATGATGAAGGTTTTCTGAGGGCATCTGAAATGACCTAGAGGCCCCTCAACGTCGCGATGAAAGGGTTGGGGGAATCCAGATAAGGGGAACCGAGCCAACCCACCCATCGGGGATGGACCGATCTGCCCCTTTTAAGTGACCAAAGTGATCATGTAACTCGAAACGGATAATGAGGAAGCCGAAGTATTCAGCTGAGCTAGCTAATCACCCTATCGACTCGAACTCCTCTTCCTGGGACGATGGGGAGGCTCATGAGCAGCGGATGCTTTGACGATTTCAAGGGCAAGATCAACGGAAAATATAGAGATTGATTCGAATCTCCTGCCTGCCTTATCCAGCTAAGGAAATCGCGACAAATCAGGAAAAGATTTCTAATTCCGTTCAAAGCTTTGCGGAATATTTGAAGAGGATAAAAGGACCCGAATAGGTATGAAAAATGGTTTTTCTCTTTTCTTCTCCTTCTTTCTCTTTTGAAAAAATGACGAAACCCTGCACCCTATGCTAACTTAAGCATCGGAGATTTTTTGGCAGGCACCACACCGGTGTTCATTATAGGGAGATCTCCATCATTCTCCGGGAGAATGAGTCCTCGAAGGTCCGTATTAAGGACCACGAAATTTCTACATCATCATTGTATATATATTTATAAGTGTATTTATAATTTATTTCATTATAATTTGATCAAATAAATAAAATAAATAAATAAATTTACCAAACATGTTATAGCCACTTATATGCATGCTCTAATGTATTCTTTCTTGTCAAATAGTTGATCACTGAATACCATGCCATGTAGAAATGCAATATAATTATGCAAAATAAAATTACAAAAATTAGAGGCATTTTAGTGATTTTAATGACCATTGTTTGACGAGAAATGAAGTAATTAACAAAGTATTTCACGTTATGTGTGATAGTACATGCTTATCAAAATTAATAAAAATTTTCTATTTAACACTTTAATTCAAATATTGGGAGAATTATGTATTGCTCCTTTTAAACACTATGTAATTTTTTATCAAGTGAAGTTCAAGCCCGCTAGACCCTACTTGACGCCTATCAAAACTCAAAATAAAAAATAAAGAGAAGGGAAAATCGAAGAATGAAAATTGAAATTATTTTGAGGAATGAATATATATAATATCGTTGGTGAAATCTCAAAATTATCCCCAAAAATTTTAAAAAGTAAAAAAATAAAAACTCCACCAACTTAATCTAATATGTGTTCGGGTTGGGATTAGTCGTTTTTTAAATACTACTTGTCTTGACTTTCTAAGGTTCATTTAATATTTTTATACTAACAATAATTTATGCCTGTGATACTCTGAACAAAATTAGTATTAAATTTCTAATAAATGAAACTTTTGAGAAAAATTTAAATTAAAAAATTATGATAATTCATAAATTTTAATTTTTTTTCAAAAACTTTAGGTCCTAATAGTTACAATGTGTATTTTGGCATCGGTCTCTCTCCAACTAATTTTTGACAAGTGCCATAAAGGAAAATACAAATTATAGTATTTTAATTTGGAATGTTCTACTTCATAAAAACTATAATTAGACGGAATTTACGTTAATAATTTTGATTTACATATAATCTCCACCCTTGAAACATGGTGAAATTTAAAATGCTGAAACTGTTTTGTGAGATAGATGATAGTGGAGTCAATTGAAATAATAATTGAGCAAGAAGTTAAAAATATAAAAATGACTTCAATCGTTGAAAGAAATAAAAAATAATTCTTAACCGTTTGATCTTAATTTGTGATATAAATATTTTAAAAAATCGCCCTATTATATTATATATATATTTAAATTAGATAAAAATAAAAATATATAATTATTTATTATTTTATATTTACATTATGATATAGTGTATTTTTTTATTTTAAAAATTCCTTTGCAATTTAATCGTTGGCCTTTTATCTAATTTCTACTCTTACCATTCGGTGTTATTTAAATTCAAAATCATTCACTAAATATATAATATACCTAAATTATTAGCCCAAAATAAAATAAACAAACTTAAAAATCGTTAAAATAGAAAATAGTTTATTTTTTAGAAAAAGATTAAATATTAAATATGCCAAACTTAACGGGCGTCCTTGCACGTGTTGAAAAATCGAAAAATTGTATCCAAGTCATACTTTATAATCTTTTAAAACTATTAGTCACACCCAAAAAAAAGTATTGCTTTTAAATCACATTAATGTGAAAAGTTTTGTATTTAAATCACACTTTTGAGTGGGTCCCACGAGTTTGTTTTAAATATAGTTTCTAATATACCGATAATATCCTTTATTTCTATAACAAAGTTACACAAGTTATTTCCAGAAATTCCGGGAATCACGTGAAGATATGTTTACCAAGAATCACGCTTCTTCCATTTTTTTTTCTTTCCTTATTTTCAGTTTCATTATTTACAGTTTTAGTCGTGAAGATATTAAGAAGATAGAACTTATTTGGCCTATCTTCTTCATGGATTGATTTTGCCGATTGGCGTTTTGAGCTATTTTCAAAACAGTACCGGTACTGTTTCAAAAAATATGATGATGTTGGCTCGTATGGTTGGTTTATGTTATGTATCGATTGATGGTTTTTAGGCAGTATGAAAACAGTATCGGTACTGTTTTCAACACAGTACCAGTACTGTTTTCAAAACAGCACCATGAATTATAAGCGGATGACAAGTTTTAAGGGCAAGAGAAATCTATTAGGCCGATTAACGTTTTGAACTGTCTTCAAAACAGTACCAGTACTGTTTCAAAAAATATGATGATGTTGGCTCGTATGGTTGGTTTGTGTTATATATCGATTGATGTTTTTTACGTAATATGAAAACAGTACCGGTCCAAAACAGTACCGGTACTGTTTTCAACACAGTACCGGTACTGTTTTATCGGTACTGTTTTCAAAACAGCACCATGAATTATAAGCGGATGACGAGTTTTAAGAGCAAGAGAAATCCATGGGGCCGATTGGCTTTTTAAGCTATCTTCAAAACAGTACTGGTACTGTTTCAAAAAATATGATGATGTGGGCTCGTATCGTTGGTCTTTGTTATGTATCGATTGATGTTTTTTAGGCAATATGAAAACAGTACCGGTACTGTTTTATCGGTACTGTCTTCAAAACAGTACCGGTATTGTTTTCAAAATAGCACCATGAATTATAAGCAAATGACGAGTTTTAAGGGCAAGAGAAATCCATGGGGTCGATTGGCGTTTTGAGCTATCTTCAAAACAGTACCGGTACTGTTTCAAAAAATATGATGATGTTGGCTCGTATCGTTGGTTTGTATTATGTATCGATTGATGTTTTTTAGGCAGTATGAAAACAGTACCGATTCAAAAGAGTACCAGTACTATTTTATCGGTACTGTCTTCAAAACAGTACCGGTACTGTCTTCAAAATAGCACCATGAATTATAAGCAGATGATAAGTTTTGGGCAAGAAAAATTCATGGAGTTGATTAGTATTTTGAGATATCTTCAAAACAATACCGATACTGTTTCAAAATAAAAAAAAAATAAATATACTTAGGAATGATGATCGATTTAGGTTTTTTCCCAAATAGTTTTGATTTTGTTTCAAAAAATCAGTTTTGCTTGCTTTGTAAAGAAGATGGAAAGTCGCGGAATTAGATTTTTCCAAACAGTTTTGATTTTGTTTTCAAAAATCAATTTTGCTTACTTTGTAAAGAAGATGGAAAGTCGCAAAATTAAGTTTTTCCCAAACAGTTTTGATTTTGTTTCCAAAAATCAGTTTTTCTTGCTTTATAAAGAAGATAGAAAGTCACAGAAGTTATGAGTGAAGTGTACACTATTTTCGGATAAAGCTGACAGTTTTGAAATGTGGTGAAAAATGCGTGATGTCCTTTTTTGTCTTTTTGTTGCAAGTGTGACTTATTTACAAACAAGTTTTTTGGGTATGACTTAAATCCTTATAAGTGCATAAATAGTGACCGGCCTCCAAAAACCCCTTCAATAATTAAATGTCAATTAAGGTGAAATTTTAGCTGAGTCTTTTATGAGATTGGCTCGGTTCATTAAAAGAAAATGAGCCCAGAAGAGGAGAGTTTGGGTTTCTTTAGGATGATTGATAAGGCAAAGTTGAGCTCAACTCTAGACTTTTGATGACCCAATCCAATCCCAACATATGACAAACGAGCTGAGGCCGGGTCGGCGGGCGTATTTGTAATTCGAAAAATTGTATTTAAGTCATACTTTATAATCTTTTAAGGCTTTTAGTCATGCCAAAAAAAAGTATTTCTTTTAAGTCACATTAATGTAGAAAGTTTTGTATTTAAATCACATTTTTGAGTAGGTCCCACGATTTGGTTTTAAATATAATTTCTAATATAACATAAATGCCCTTTGTTTCTATAATTAAGGCAGACGGAAGTTGCCACAAATTGTGCTAACCGCGAATCACGCTCTTTCGTTTTTTATTTCATTCCTTATAAATCGCATGAAGATATAGTTTACCAAGAATCACACTCCTTCGGTTTTTTTTTATTTCATTATTTTCAGTTTTATCGTTTACAGTTTTAGTCGTTAAGATATGAAGAAGATAAAACTTATTTGGTCTATCTTCTTCATGGATTGATTTTGCCAATCAGCATTTTGAACTATATTCAAAACAGTACCGGTACTGTTTCAAAAAATATGATGATGTTGGCTCGTATGGTTGGTTTGTATTATGTATCGATCGATATTTTTTAGGCAGTATGAAAACAGGGTCGGTACAAAACAGTACTGGTACTGTTTTTGTTTTGTACTGGTAAAAACAGTACCGATATTATTTTCAAAACAGCACCATGAATTATAAGCAGATAACGAGTTTTAAGAGCAAAAGAAATACATAAGACCAATCGGCGTTTTGAGTTATCTTCAAAACAGTACCAGTGCTATTTCAAAAAATATGATGATGTTAGCTCGTATGATTGTTTTGTGTTATGTATCGATTGATGTTTTTTAGGCAATATGAAAACAGTATCGATACAAAACAGCACCATGAATTATAAGCAGATAACGAGTTTTAAGGGTAAGAGAAATCCATGGGAGCCGATCGGCGTTTTGAGCTATTTTCAAAACAGTACCGATACTGTTTCCAAAAATATAATGATGTTGGCTCATATGGTTGATTTGTATTATGTATCGATTAATGTTTTTTATGGTAGTATAAAAACAGTACCGATATTATTTTCAAAACAGCACAATAAATTATAAACAGATGACGAGTTTTGGGCAAGAGAAATCCATGTGAGCGATTAGCATTTTGAGCTATCTTCAAAACAGTATCGATACTGTTTGAAAATCAGAAAAAATAAAGATACTTAGGAATGATGATCAATTTAGGTTTTTCCCAAACAGTTTTGATTTTGTTCCAAAAATTAATTTTGCTTACTTTGTAAAGAAGATGGAAAGTCGTGGAAGTTATGAGTGAAGTGTGTACTGTTTTTGGATAAAACTGGTAGTTTTAAAATGTAGTGAAAAACGCATGATATTCTTTTTTATCTTTTTGTTATAAGTGTGACTTATTCACAAATAAATTTTTTTGATATAACTAAAATCCTTACAAATTTACAAATAGTAACCGGCCTCTAAAAATCCTTTGTAATTTTGTACCCCCAACTTGGCATTGCATTGGATTGGCCCCGAGGCCCCGATCATTCTCTTCTTTTCGAACTCGGATGAAAACACCGGGTCGGTTGGAATCTTAAGCCGCCCGTTTTCCCCCCAAAATGGGGGGGAAAGGGTTTCCCGCCATTTTGCTCTCTCCCCTGTTAAAAACAATGCAGCTCCATTTCTTGTTGCTTCATCTTTAGATTCAGACCGACTTTGGGGAGAAAATGGAAATCGTCAGGTCCCAGAAGAGAGCTCCCGCCGCCCCCGAAATCGTTTCGACTCTCTCTCTCTACCACTCCGCCCCAGAGCTCGAAGTCAGACTCGAAGATTTCGAGCTTTTCGCTATCGATCGCCTACGAGGTCATTCTGTCTTGCCGGTTTCGTTTCCTTTCTTGCGTTTTCTCTTTATCCAAACGATTTTCGCATTTGTATAATTTTCAGAAGTTATCAGGAAGCAGTTTGCTAGTGGATAATTCCACTCATGTAGGAAAATTTGAGGAATTTTAGTTCACTTCACATGGATCTAGGGTTTGATTTTTTATGAAAATTTCACACGGATCTAGGGTTTGATTCTCTATGAAAATTTTATGGCGTTTTAATCAATTATGTTAGTCTAGGCTTGCCTGTTGACTCATGTAGTTTTGCATGACTACCAAGAGAACTCTGAACTTCCATTTTTTATTTTTTTCCCCAAATAAAAGCTTATTGACTTTTTTTCTCTATCATATGCAGAGGATTGACGATTTTGAAAAAAGTGAAATTACTGACTTTTTGGGTGGGATCTTCTTTTATGCCAGTTAGATTGTTAGCTTGCCTAAAACCTAAGCCTGGACGACTTTGTTATTTATATTTATTTTCTCTCAACAGTATTTTTTTTTCTTGAATTGAACTTTTGTAAATTTGTGTTGTTGATGCAGTTCTTAAAGGTATCTCAGATGGATTATCACGGGGAAAGAAGCCTGATGAAATGGTGGCATTGGTAAAATTTATAGTTTTTGTCTCTTATTATCTGTTTATGTTTTCTGTAGATTTGTTCTCTCTATTAATTACCTGATTTGAATAGGTCGATGATCTTTGGAGATCAAATATGAGCCATCAATATGCCTCTGAAGCTATTAACAAGGACATCATTTCACACTTTGTCCTGCGACTTGTGTATTGTAGAACGTAAATTTGTATTCTTTTTGATCCTTTTATGGGTGTGTTTTTGCAGCCCGTTACTTATTTCTAATATAATAATTCATGTTGCATTAGGGAGGACTTGAGAAAATGGTTTCTTTCCATGGAAACTACCCTCTTTCGTAATCGTTTCCGGCTTGAAAGTCTTGAAGTACAGGTATAATTTGTTTATAATGCCACAGTTATTGTTCTAATTCTGATGCTGATTATTGTGGTTCCAATTTGGAGTTCACAGCGGGCACTGATGGCAGAATTTGATCTTCCTTATAAAGCTGTTAGCACTGCAGAATTTGAGGTATTTGCATTCCACACACTTAATTATTTTGCTCTCTTATCCATCTGAATAGTCAGGTGTTTTGAAGCCAACCAAAATAAGGAAGCCTATCATGCTTAACAAAATTCCAAGCATGTGCAATTGCTTAGGGATTTCTTTCCCGTTTCTTTATAATTTTAACAAACATGACAATCAAAACCTGTTCTCCATCTTAGTGAATGCCTATCAGGTTTAACTTAAAAAATCACTTTAATGTATTATTTGATGTAGAGTGTAAAGGAAAAATTGCGCCAAGTTGCACGTTCCATAGATCCATCTACATCCAATGGTAATTGCTGTTTTGTCTTTCTCTTGTTTGCCTATGTTTGTCATGTGAACTTATGTTTTCTATTCATTTTCATGTGCACTAGTTAAATTTTGTCTATTATGTTTCTTATATTGATGTTTTTGTGACGCCCCTAACTTCATAGTTCGGGATAGACGGTATGAGAATATGTGAACTAAATAAAATATATAAAACTCGTTTCAAGATTGAGTAATAATACAATAATAACAATTAGAGCAATTAATCTCGGCTCTCATTCTCATATTAAAGTAATAGAAATGACATCATGATAATAAAATCCAATTTCACATCCTAGCGACACAATTCGAGACTTACCCAATTATAATAAATATCATCATAATACAGTCTTATAAATGGAAATAAGTTTGGGATGCACACCTTGGGTCGCATAAATGAGGGTATAGTTATCCAACATTAAAATAAAATAACCATTAAGCTAGTCTACTCCCTTGCCTAGCGGGATCACCTGTAATAAGGATAGGGTGAGCACTGTCACCCAGTAGATATGACTGTGCAAGTATACATGAGTGAATAATAAACAAACATATAACAGAACTCACAACAATCTTCAGAAAATATGATATAATAATGCAAGTGTAAAGCAATGTAATGGCAAATGCATTCTTTAATCTTTATCTGTAAATATTACGAGTAAGGAATTGAGTTACACTTCCATAGGTGTAAAACTCAGGGAAATTGAGTTTCACCCCTCGTTATTCTGCTAGGGAACCGAGTTACAACCCTAGTCAAGCATCTGCTTAGCTCAAGTAGGGTTCTCCTGCAGTCTGAAAAAATCTCATAATATATCATTTCAAAATTAATGTCCCAATTCCAATGGATAAGCTCTAGTCATATATATCAACTAGAGATCATTCGGTATTTTCAAAATTTTATTTTATCATTTTTCTCAAGATTAAGGATTTCATCTAGATACATGACTTGTGCCTTGATATGTCAATAATATCAATGTGGCACTCTCGGCCAATCATTAATCATAATATCAAATCGAATGATGCAACCTTAGCCTCATGCACATGATAGACTCAATCATGTAAATAAATATCATCTCAATATAAAAATGCATTCTCATTAAGCTTGAGGATAATTTGTGGTCCATTTAATCATTTAAAATCAATAATTAATGGTCTTGGGCAACAATTTATCTTTTAAAACTCAAAATTTACAAAATTTCAAAAGATCCAGCATTCTGTCGTTTGGATTAGAATCTTGATTGGGCCTGTCTGGACGGACTCCCGTCTGGACAAGAACCCTAGACGGGCCGTCCGAACCTTTATTCGCATGATAATTCTTAGGAACCCATTCTGGGTTCGTCTTCAACACAAAACCCTTGAACCTCAACTCCCTAAAATCTTCCATTTGAGCCACATATTCAACAATTAATCACATACGGATATGTAAACATCTCAATAACATGTTTATATAGCATTTATTTCAACAATAACTCAAAGGAATGCAAGGTTTCAACATATATATGCATATATATATATATATCCATATATACGTATATACACATAACCATAAATCAACCAATAATCAATCAAATCAAGCAAATAATATACCAGAATAATGCTAATAACACATGTAAGCATGTATACAAGTTCTACCTACCTTAAAAATCTGAAGAAAGAAGAAGAAAAATGGTGAAAATCGGATTTGGCTTCCAAAGCCAATTTCTCTCACCTTAGGCTAAATCACCAAAATTGTTAACACCACGGCGATCACAGCGTCGAATAATACCCCAGTCTATTCAATTTCCTCTCTGAACTTTACTTTCCTCTCTCTCCTTTCTTTCCTGTGGTGCTACTTCTGGAAAGATCGAAGAAAATAAAAAAGGAGAAGTAAAGGAAGGAAGAAAGGAAGAAAAAGAAAAGAAGGGCCCAATTTTCCAACCTAATATAACTTCTTGCCAAACCCAACCATCCTAACCCAATTTCAGGTCCAAATATTTAATTGGCCAACATCACATTCCCAAATAAATCTATTCAAACCATAGCAATCCGAAATAGTTGCCTTAGTAATCCTAAATAGAAATCTTATCATATAAACCCATTAAAACCAAAATTCTCTATCAAGCCATAGGTAACTGTGTGTCTCTTTATTTAATGACGTTGAAATAAAATACAAAAAAAAAAAAAAAAAAAAAACCTCTTAAACTCTTTCTCCTTGTTACCCTCAAAGTATTATGGCAACTCTCTTATACCTATTTGTTCTTAAGTGTACAAAGATATAAAATCCTAATATAATATGTATTGAAATAACTATTTCTAATTAGGAATTCCAAACCCTTAATACTACATATGTATTCCAAATACACATCATTATTAAAATCCTTTCATATTTTGCAACTAAAAAAATTATAATAATAATAATTTATATAATGGATAAATTTCACTCAATTAGATATTAAGAATTCTACCTAATCTTGATCACTTTAAATTATAAATCAACAACCAATGGTCCACATTATTACCAAAAAGAATTTGATGCCACCAAAATTATTGGCTAAAAGTCACATAATCAAAATCACTAGAAAATAAAACATTAATCACAAAAATTCTAGTTTCCTTAAAAATTTCAAGCTATCACAAAGGGCGAAGACAAAAAATGTAAGGGTGAGATTACGTAATTATTTCGTCGTTACGAAAATACGAAAATTTTTATTGCAACACTATTGAAGTTATAGTTAGTCATGGGATTTGGGGGTTATTATTGGGAGAAGGAAAAAGGCTTCACTGAAATTGGAGCTTCACAAAATTTAAGGCTTTGGATAACTAAGGTGCCATTTGCTATAATTGTTTTGAGCCTATTTTCTATTTTGCAAATTTGAAAATAAAAAAAACAGCTCAAAACGCATTTGGTCGCTTGTGTTTTCAAAATCTGATTTAGAAAATAGAAACTAGATTTACACATGAAATGTAAAATGGCAAAAAGTGTTTTGAGTATTTTCAACCTAAAATAAGGAAAATCTCAAAACATGGAAAAGAGAAAATGTCAAACTAAATACGTTTTCTATTTTCTTTGTTTTGGAATTTTCAAAGCATAAAACACATAATATAGAAAATAGAAAACAAAATCAGAAAATGAAAAATAGGAATACAAACCAAATGGCACCTAAAGATCTCAAATAAATGGACTTGAGATTAAATCGTATTAAAATGTAAGTGAAGATAAACCATATATTTTCTGGTATGAATTGATCGGAGAGGATTAGCATGAATTTAGTATGATTTGGATAGACTTACAGCAGATTTATATAAATAAGATAGCTGTAGTTTTTTGTTGTGATCTGTTGGGATCTAATCCCATGATTTTAGGAGGTAGTTTCCTTAATCCTAGGATAAGAGATACGAACTGATTTGGTAGAGTTAATCAGCCTACTGTGTATATATTCAGCTGTAACCTTGATTGTAATTTATAGGAGAAATACTTACATGGTATCAGAGCCTCAAAACCTCAATCCTCTCTTCTTCAACTAAGGTTTGTCCTCCTTAGTCATGTCAGTGTTTGGGCTAAGGTCTTTTCTCCTTAGCCACTTCAATTTCTTTGCTAAGGTTTGTCCTCCTTAGCCTCTGTTCCAGTCACAAGTTATTCTAATGAGTTCAGAAAGAGTATCTGAAACTCTTTCCTCTAATCATCCCCAAGTCCCGATGGTTTCTTAAGCTCTTGGAGAAGCCACAGCCCTACAGATCACCAACCATAAGTTGAATGGAATAAGTTGAATGGAAAGAATTTCATTCAATGGTCTAGGTCAGTCCTTTTAGTCATTCGCGGCAGAAGAAAAATGGGCTATCTCAATAGAGATATTAAATAGCCCAAACCTGAGGATCCAGCTTATGAAAACTGGGAGATTAATAACTCGATTGTCATGGCCTGGTTAATCAATTCCATGGAGTCTTAAGTCAGTAGAACCTACCTCTTTCTTCGCACAGCACAAGCAATCTGGGATGCTGTGAATACCAATTACTCGGATCTCAAAAATGCCTCTCAAGTTTTTGAAATAAAAAATTGATTGAAGTCTGGTGGTGACTGCATACTACAATGAGCTGCAGATTCTTTGGCAGGAACTTGATTTACATTATGAAGCCGACTGGGGAGATTTAGAAGATAATGTGAAATTCAAAAGACATCTAGAGAAGGAGAGGTTATACGAATTTTTGGCTGGTTTAAACAGAGAGTTAGATGAGGTTAGAGGAAGGATTCTTGGCCACAAGCCTTTACCTTCACTTGATGAGGCATTTGCTGAAGTTAGAAGAGAGGCTAGTAGAAGAGGAGTCATGCTTGGAATTGGAGGGAATAAGGAAGCACCTGCAGTCAGTGAAAGGCCCATCGATACTACTGTCCTGATAGTTAAGAATGATCGTGACCAAAGAAGCTATCAAAAGGGAGAAAGAGGAGAAAGACCCTGGTGTAATCACTGCAACAAACCAGGACATACCAGAGATGTCTGCTGCGATCTCCATGGGAAACCTGCTAACTGGAAACCTCGGGGACGAAATAAAGGAAAGAGCTTTCAAGTTCAAGCAGAAGAAAAAACTGCTGAGCATCAAAAGGACCCAGAACAGAATGGAATCTTCCTCAATAAAGCCCAACTGGAACCGTTGCAGAAGCTGCTAAGCCAAACTGCAACCAGCAACTCAAATATCTCTGCACTGGCTTCAGGTACTGCACTGCATACCAAGAGTACAGACTCTTGGATGCTAGATTCTGGTGCCTCTGATCACATGACAGGTAACATTTCCTTATTCTACGCATATAGTCTATGCTTGGGAAAATCTAGAGTTAAAGTAGCTGATGGCTCTTACTCTAGTGTGGCTGGAAAAGGATCTGTTCATCTTTCAAATAATATCTCTCTTCACTCTGTCCTATATGTTCCTAACCTAGCCTGCAATTTGATTTCAATAAGAAAACTTACTCTTGAACTAAAATGTTGTGCTAAGTTCAGTCCTACTGGCTGTGAATTTCAGGGACTGGATTCAAGGATGATGATTGGCAATGTTAGAGTGAGAGATGGGCTCTATTATCTTGAGACTGACAAGGAACCAGCAAAAATTGGTGCACTGGCAGAGAGTGTATCTTCCTCTAGTTTTAATCATGATGAAATAATGTTAAGGCACTATAGGCTAGGCCACCCAAATTTCTCCTATTTGAAAAGACTGTTTCCAGATTTATTCATCAATAAAAATCCTAGTTCCTTTAATTGTGAATTTTGCTTGCTTGCTAACCATTGTTGTGCATCCTTCCCCATCAAACCATACCAAAAATCTCAGCCTTTTTCTTTAATACATAGTGATATATGGGGGCCTTCTCGGGTAAAAAACATATCTGGTACTCGATGGTTTATAACTTTTGTTGATGACCATACAAGGGTTAGTTGGGTGTATCTACTTAAGGAAAAATCTGAAGCTGCCAAAGCCTTCCAATCTTTTCATTCCATGATTTTAACTCAATTCCATGTTCCCATTCAAACTCTAAGAACTGACAATGGGAAAGAATATTTCAATTCCATTCTCAATGAATACCTCACTAATAATGGAATAATCCACCAAAGCTTTTGCTCAGATACACCTCATCAAAATGGGGTAGTTGAGAGAGAAAACCGACACCTAGTTGAGGTTGCTAGAGCCCTAATGTTCACCATGAATGTACCAAAGTATCTATGGGGTGAAGCCATCCTAACAGCTTCTTATTTGATCAACAGATTGCCTTCCAAACCCCTAAATTTCTCCGTCCCTTTGACTAGCCTCCTTCATTTATACCCAACCTTTAGAACTATGACCTCTCTACCTTCAAAAATCTTTGGGTGTACTGTGTTTGTCCATAACCATTCACCAAATCAGTCCAAACTTGATCCAAAAGCTATTAAGTGTATCTTTATTGGTTATTCCCCAACTCAACATGGTTACAAATGTTATTCTTCTCACCTCCGTCGAGTGTTTGTGTCTATGGATGTCTCCTTCATTGAATCTCAATCTTTTTTTCCCAATACTTCTCTTCAGGGGGAGAGATTGAGTGAAGAAAAGTCTTGGGATATACCTCAGTCCATAGAACATCAGCTAGGGGATACAAATCAGTCCACAAACCATTACACCTTACCTATAGTGCCCACAGAACGTCAGTCCTCTTTACTGCCTTTAGAACCCAACACTATTTCATCTGAGGAACCTAGAGGAGATGCTTCTCTATTAGGGAGAGAAGATACCACCACTGACTCTCAAACTAGGGGTCAATTGCTGGTTTATACATGAAGAAATCAGAGACAGCAACAAGGCCAATTTGACTTGAATTCCAGTCCTCAGGACAGTGCAGAACTTAATTGATCAAAATCTGATTGATCAGAACTTTCAGATTGCAGCAGATCCAGATTAGCATCTGATTGATCAGAACTTACAGGCTACTGCAGATCCAGATAAGGACCTAAATTGGCCTATTGCTCTAAGGAAAGGAACCAGATCCTGCACTTAGTATCCAATATCCAAATTTGTGTCCCATGCAAGGCTGTTCCCTAAGTTTCATGCCTTTACTACTGCCCTCTCAAAAACTTCAATTCCCAGAAATATAGAAGAAGCATTAGTTGATCCAAGCTGGAAAGCAGCTGTGCAGGAAGAGATGGATGCACTTAGAAGGAACAAGACTTGGGAAATGGTGAAGTTACCTGCTGGAAAGAGGACAGTCGGTTGTAAATGGGTATTTACTATAAAATACAATGCTAATGGAAGCATTAACAGGTACAAAAGCAGATTGGTTGTTAAAGGATTTACTCAAATATATGGGATAGATTATCAAGAGACTTTTGCACCGGTGGCTAAACTAAATATCGTAAGAGTCTTGCTATCTTTGGCAGCCAATCTTGGGTGGCCTTTACAACAACTAGATGTGAAGAATGCCTTCCTAAATGGAGATCTACATGAAGAGGTTTATATGGAGGCACCTCCTGGATTTGAAGAAGGGAATGACATGGTTTGTAAATTGAAGAAATCCCTCTATGGACTGAAGTAGTCACCGAGGGAATGGTTTGACAAGTTTACTCAAGCTGTGAAAAGAAAGAAGTTCAGTCAAGCTCAAACCGATCACACTTTGTTCTACAAACACTCTCAGGAGGGTAAGGTAACTATCCTCATTGTGTATGTAGATGATATCATTGTCACAGGAGATAATGTCGAGAAATTGAAGTCCTTAAAGAAGTATTTGGCTGGGCAATTTGATTTAAAGGACTTGGGCACCTTAAGATATTTTCTTGGCATGGAGGTGGCTTGCAGCAGCACAGGAATTACAATAAATCAGCGGAAGTATGTGCTAGATCTACTTCAAAAAGTGGGAATACTAGGCTGCAGGCCAGCCGAGACCCCTATGGATCCTAATAATAAGTTGGGACTGAAAGGAGGTGAAGAAGTCAACAAAGAAGGGTATCAAAAATTGGTAGGGAAGTTGATCTATTTACCTCACACTCGACCTGATATTGTCTTCGCTGTAAGTGTGGTGAGTCAGTTCATGCACTCACCAAAGAAACAGCATCTTGAAGCTGTGGTCAAAATCTTAAGGTACCTAAAAAATACACCCAGAAAGGGGTTATTTTTCAAAAAGGGAGACCACAGAATGGTGGAAATCTACACTGATGCAGACTGGGCAGGTTCTTCAGTGGATAGAAGATCTACTTTAGGTTATTGTGCCTATTTATGGGGTAATTTAGTAACTTGGAGGAATAAAAAGTAGCCTGTTGTTGCAAGGAGTAGTGCCGAAGCTGAGTTCCGAGCATTAGCACATGGAATTTGTGAAGGAATTTGGCTTAAGCGACTGCTAAAGGAACTGAGGATGCCTAATTACAGTCCTATGAAGATATACTGTGACAACCAAGCAGCGGTAAGTATAGCACAAAATCCAGTTCATCATGATCGTACTAAACATATTGAGGTTGATCGACACTTCATCAAGGAGAAGATAGATGATGGAAGTGTGAGTTTGAATTACATTCCAACTAAAGAACAAACAGCCGATGTATTAACCAAGAGTTTACACAAACCTAGTTTCGAGAATTTGGTAGGCAAGCTGGGAATGATCAACATATACTCCCAGCTTAAGGGGGAGTGAAGATAAACCATATATTTTCTGGTATGAATTGATCGGAGAGGATTAGCATGAATTTCGTATGATTTGGATAGACTTACAGCAGATTTATATAGATAAGATAGCTGCAGTTTTTTGTTGTGATCTGCTGGGATCTAATCCCATGATTTTAGGAGGTAGTTTCCTTAATCTTAGGATAAGAGATAGGAACTGATTTGGTAGAGTTAATCAGCCCACTGTGTATATATTCAGCTGTAATCTTGATTGTAATTTATAGGAGAAATACTTACAGTAAGTGATAGAGATAATTTATGTTATAATATATGGAAATTTTTCTAATAATTATTAATGATTACTGCTAAAGTAGTGTTGTCACTACTTTCTAAAATGGTATATCCATTATTGTGAAGAATTTCAAATAACTACTTTTTGTGATAATTTCAAATACCTCATAAAATCATTATATTACACTACTCAAGTTTCTGATGAAATCCCTATCTAAACTAATAAAGTTATATTTGAGTAATTCTCTTGAAATAATTAGCATCAAATCTCTTCATTTCAAATCTATAAATACAAACACAATCTAAAGCTTCACCAAATACATCTCATGGGCCTCATAATTAACAAAGAAGCTTGATATGTGTTTTGCTCTTAGTTTAACTTACGTAAATCTTTTTCCGGGATATGAATGCTGGATTATTTAAATTCAAAATATTTTCCCCTTACATTACAACTTTATATTTTTGGGTCAAGACATTTAACTTTGCATGTTATGAAATTTCAATTTCCTTTGTTGATGTATTGGTATTCTAACTTCATTTCTTTTTCACTTAATTTTATTCCTTTGCAGCCAATGGAATTTTCTTCAAGGTTTGTTTAGCTTGTATTATCCTTTCAACGGCAACAACTGCATTATCAGCTTTCTCCTACCAGTGTAAAGTAACTTCAAATGAATTATAAGCTTATTGTTGGTCAATGATCCTTGGTAGTAAAATAACCCTCCCTAAGGTTATGAGGAAACAAATTGGTATTGGTTTTCAGGAGCCTCACTAACAGGATTCCTGGGGTACAAATTAACAAAATCAGTTGGTTCTAATGTTTGCCTTTGCTGCTTTTGGGTTAATTGACAATTTTTTCTTTTGAATGCTCACATCGTGTAACTGGAGGATGCATAATGTGGAAAATTCTATGGTTAGCTCTTGTCCAATTCAACGTGGAAAATGGGCAAAGAGGGAATAGAGAGGCTTCCCTATCTTCTAGAGTTTGATTAACTATTACATCTCATTTTGGTTCGTTTGATTTGGCTTATTTACTTGTTTCCCCTCTCTTTTGTCAATTAAGGTACCCTTTGAGGAAGTTCCAGAATTAGTCGCCAATCGCAGAGTATTTATCCTGAGAGGATATGCTTATGTGGCTATGCATCAGGTGAATGCCATTGTTTTACTACTACACCTAACCCCTAGCAAACTGGACCCTATCAATCTTGCTGATGTTTTTGTTCTTATTTTATAGGTGGTTTCCCTTGTTGGCACACAATTTCGCAGCCATCTTTCAAAGGCACTTGCGCTGACAAACAGGTTATTATTGAAAGTTATTGGGGTCCAAAAATATTTGTTAACATTATTTGGTCACATTTTGGTGTTATATCTATTTAATTCGTGTCTAGGGCCAATGAAATTGAACTTATTGACATCAGTGCATAGAATTCTCTAACAAAATTTTCCTGTACATAATTTGTATTGGATGATCATTTTAGTAGTTGGTTGTATATTTAATGATGTTTCTGTCACCAGTACAAAGCAAATTCCTGTCCAACAATTCTCTTTCTCCTACTATTTGAACAGATTTAAATGGTGCACACCTGTGTATGACAATGCTGTTAGTTGCTGCATGCCTGTATTTTGGGTCCTTTGGATTGAATTTACCTTTTTTTTTTTTCAAGGTTTGGCCGACTTTTACGGCCATACTATTCTGCATACCATTTTATCAATAATTTTCATTTATAATAAGGAAATGGTTTCTCTTGCTTGTCCTAGTTTCTTATTAGATCAGGTTTTATAAGAAGTTTAGTTTTGTTGATTAGAAGTTAAGATTTTCTATGAATGTTTATACACCCATAATGAGAGAAAGGCTCCATATAAACACAACATTTAGAAGGTTAGGATAGTATTTTTGACATTTCTTTCATATTTCCTGGTGTGTATTATCAAATACAATTTAAGGCATTGAAAGGTTTCTTTTGGATTTTCATTAAGTTGTGGCTCTTGCTTTCAGAAAATGGATGTCCACAATTAGAGAGCGAGAGAAAGATCGGTTGACTCCTGTGAGCATTTTGCTTATAAAATTTTAAGTTTGTAATGGGCTCTGTTTTGAAATAGGGTGCCTCACTTTTCTTTGGTATTTGCATAGATGGTGGAAGCTCTATCCACAAGTTATCTTGGTCCTGATTATTCCCAGGTACTTCGAACTATGGCCATCTAGTTCAACTTTTAGCCCTTGGTCATAGAGGTTCAACTTTGTACTGATGAACTTAGTATAAGGATCTTGCAGCCAAGGGAATTTGCAGAAATATCTTTGCAAGACATAGATCAAGTTGCTAAAAGTTCATTTCCTTTGTGTATGCGCCACCTGTTTGAAAAGGTAATGATTTTAGCTATAACAGTTATTCTTCACAAATTAGTCATTCATAAGATTTCCCTCCCTCTTTCCTCTTTTTCTGTCAGCCTTAGTTGCCTTTCCTCTTCTCAAGGGGTATAAATGTTTTTGTGATGATGTCATTGTTATTCATTTTTTGTTGGCCATGCTATTTATGCAGCTAAGAGAGGACCATCATTTAAAACATGGAGGGAGGATGCAGTTGGGTCTATTTCTCAAGGTTACATCTTCAAATTCAATGTGTATTTGCACATTCAATATTGTTGGGTGCATCCATATCCTTGTTTTATTTTCACGCCTATGACATTCTTACATGGTTAATTTGTGCTTGGTTTGAAACTGTGCTGCACGCAATTGAGTTATTGGCGTGAAATATAATTTGTCAAATCTTCAGATCAATGCAAATAATATTGTGCGACTTGGATGTTGTGTATACATCTGATATTTTCTGCAAGAAAACAGAAGCATTCATCAATAATGATTATAGGAAGATGTATATATTTGCTATTAATGTAATTGGAATTATGCTATTGTTTTCCATGATGCATTTTTATCTTTGGTTAGGTGAATGGTCTTTTCCCTTTTTTCTAGGGTGTTGGGTTGAAGTTGGATGATGCACTTGCTTTTTGGAAGGCTGAGTTTTCTCGCAAGGTAAGCTTTATTTTATTGAAACATTTTGGAATCAGTTACGGTTTCAGAAGTTTCTTGTTTGCAATAGAACATAGATGTGTATCCCTGCGTTGTTGGGAGCTTGTAAGAAGCATTGAGTGTGTCATTTTACATTGTCATTTGGACAAATTAACAGGATACTTTCATGCAATGTGCTATTACTGCATTTCTCCTTTGTTTGAATCATTTTGAACTGGTTCCCTCCACTGGCACTTTCGTGCCTTGAGGTCATCATAATGCGAAATTGTCTTCAATGATAATAAAATCCTCTTCTTCCTCTATTCTGTGTGCGTATGTGTGTGCACTAATGTTCATTCAAAAGCATTGATTGATATATTATCTGTACATACTGTTTTATATGTACTGTGGTGCTAGTATGTTGTATATCTTTTCATTTTAATTTTAGTGCTCGTTTCTCTGTTGTAGGTTGGAGCTGAGAGATTTGATAAAGAGTATGCATATAGCATACGCCATAACTATGGAAAAGAAGGGAAGAGAACGGTAAGGAATTGCTTTGGCACAACTGCCAAACTATTTGTGTTAGGATTCTTTAAAGCATTCAAAGCTGCTCAAGTGATTTGACCAATTTTGTAACCCTTGTACATGTAACATAATAAAGTTCTACAGTTCAGGATTCTGTGATGAAATCATAGTACTGATTAACTAGTAAAGATAACTTTATATATATGTCTCAGTGTGAATCAAAATGGCTTTGGTAGGATATTCAACAGTACTATAATCCAAATTGCCATACTAAAAATATTGTCATCAGTTGGCACAGAAATATTTCTCTAAATCTGTCTTATTCTTTTGTAATCGATGTTATTCTTTGAGCTGTCATTCCAGGAAGTCGGTAAGCAAAGAGGTAGCATCTTCTGCGTGTATGGAAAGTCATCCTGCGGACCATATTAAATTTATTTTCCTGGTGAGTGCAGGATTATACACCTTATTCTTGTCAAAAAATCATCTCCTCAACTCCAGCTGTTGGAGATCATCATGGCTGCCCTTTTCGTCATTTCAGGTCAAAGCTTTAAACTGATATATTTATTTGCATTGTGTGTTCTTATTTAAGTTGGAAAATGGTCCTTTCCACTGTCGTAAAAACATGCACACACACCAACTTTATATAATTTACTAACCAAGTCAGTTCCGTGCATCAAATCGTTATCCCTCCGTGGTGTCATTTCTGTTTCACCACTAGCCTTCATGTTAACTGGTATTGGCTATCAGTTGAAATAACAAATGATTGTGTTACATCCCTCAACCTTAGCTGCATATATGGGACTTTTCTTATCCTTCTAACCTCCTTATCAATTGTATCATTTTGCTCTGCTTGCATGAACAAATAAATCTAAGTCACTTCCATTCATCTATTCCTCAATTTGTTGTGCTGTTTGAAATATGTGGCAGATGTATTCTGATTGTTTCTTGCTTATCGCAACCATTTGTAGGTTGTGCTGTTTGAAATTTTGGTGGATGCTTTCCGATTGTTTTCTTGTTTACCTTGCATCAATTTATATGTTGGGTCTTGTATTTGTTTTGCTAACATTCTTCATATTTTATATATATATATATATATATCTTTGATTGGCATAATGACCCATATATCATTAAAGACACAAAATTAAAATTTCATAGAAATAGGTGTACAATGTTTTGTGGTTTATTTATATAGAAGATTTGAGGGACAAGAACGGTAGGGGAGGAAAATTCTTTTGTTCTTAGTTTTATATATGACGCGGAAGTGATGTGGGTATTGGGTTTTGGACTCATATATATTACCTTCCCACTTAAATCAGAGATAATGCTTATCATGTCCAAATTTATTTTTGATAGGCCATAAAAATGTTGGTTTCCAGCTTTGAGTCAAAACCCTAAATTGATTTTGTGAATCCAATCAAACACTTGGGGTTACCAAGTGTTCTTCCAAAGTGTGTTTCTGCTACTGCAGGATCATATAATTTTATGTATTCTCCTAGGGCATCCTCTCCTATGCATGTGTTGTAATGATGGGTTATCGTTGTCAATTCTCTTTGGCTCATTTTATTTCCTATCAAATGCATACTTACTATAACATGTAGCCTGTAAATTATGACTTTTGCATATTGTTTTGACCTTTGTTACTCCACTTCTGACATTTGCTATAGGAATCATTGAAAGTGATGTTTTACTTTTGATTTTTACATCATTTTTATCTATTAGCAATCGAGTGGTCAAGAGAATGGGTTTAGATTAAGCCAGGTTTAGATCAAGTACAAGTGTTGCGGTTTGGGTCTAAGAGTTGGATTTATTTAATTTCTCTTATTTAAAGATATTGAGACATGGGAAAATATTCATAAATTAATGGAGGTATTTTATATTGTAAGATATGATGGTATTTACAATGTACCATTAGAGTATTCATCCACAAAATACAAGTTTTATGCATAATTATATGCTAAAATTGGATTGCTAAATATGTTTATTTGGATGTCTAATTTTATATTTAGAACACATATATCATAGTCTTGCCAAGTGTCCTTGTCACGTGTATGAAATGGGCGTGTCATCCATTTAGAAGATCCCATACGGCATAGATATTAAGTTCAAAATTGTAACTCTTGGACAAGAATACATGAACGGCTGTTGTAGCTATTGTCTCACCCTGATTTCGTAATCGAGAAGTGAACTAATTAATTACATGCAGTT
Organism: Vitellaria paradoxa; assembly: GCA_019916065.1. NCBI lineage: Eukaryota > Viridiplantae > Streptophyta > Magnoliopsida > Ericales > Sapotaceae > Vitellaria > Vitellaria paradoxa. The sequence goes on from CM034233.1 coordinate 14,535,432, forward strand.
AACACAATCAATTATAAATCCTGATTAGAGCCATACAGCTATCCTGGAGCAAACATCCGTATCAATATTAATAATAATAACAAAAAGTCTTGGTCATCATTGGGCAATAATGCTCCAATACAACAATTCATAAATTATCAAAATAATAATAATTAGGCAATTTAGCCTTTACAACTATATTGAATTAATGTTTGATATGAAAATAACATAATCTCCTTGGAGTACAAAATAATATCAAAATATCATTCATAACATGTTGGACCCATCTAAGCCTTGGGTTCTGCACCTGCAACACAGTCTGTAAGGATATGAGCACTAGTCTATATATGCCTACGATGCACGTATAACATATATAGTATGCACTACATGTCCTAGCATGATGCATCACATAACAAACAAATACCAAATATCATCATCGCATTGTCATAGTTTAATATCAACATCCAATATCTCAATTACAAAAAAAAAAAAAAAAAAAAATCCAATATCTCACATATCATCATCAATATAATTAATATGTCATTAACCACCAATCATCATCACGATAGCATAACACATGTGAGGTGGATACTCTACAGGACTATCCCGTAATCAGCTAGCATATCCTAAGCCGTCATCTTTGATGGGTCAAACACCCAATGGAAACGGTAAACCGAATTGTCGTCATTTATGAGCCTTGGCTGAAGGGTCTCGATGAACCAAGCCAACAATGTCGTTTATAGGTCAATATCCAACGATCTCGATGAACCAATCCTCAAACATTGTTGTGTTGTAGGTTACAACCCTACTGGCACGAGAACCATACCTTGCACAAGTTTAGGGACTTCTAACCCTAGGATATTCACGTACCTTTCTATTTTCCTGGTAATCTCTATCCCCAAGCTGCAATTCATCAATATCATCTTATAATCTTTCGGCATCATGTTATCATTATTTATAATCATGTTAATCACGTCATCAACAATATCAACAATATTCCACTTATCACACCAACTGTATCCCGAATGACATCCATATTTATTTTTCCCTCGCCTTTCATTAATTTTAACAAAACATCTTCTGAAAATGGTTTAGAAATGTGATCTCAAGGCTCTTTGAAAGGGTATTTTATTTCAAAAACAGTTTAGAAGAAAAATTTTCAGTTGGGGCGTTCGGGGAAAGCAATCCGTGTGCCCAGGAATAAACCCGTGCGCTTGGGGTAAAGGATTTGTGGGCTCAGGATAACCCGTGTGCCTAGGGACACTCCAGAATGTTAAAATAAGTGCTCTATTTTCTGTTTTGGTATGTTTCAAGCCTTACAATTTGTTTTTTTCAATTTACCCGTTCCAGATCATCCTCAAACAACATGCAAGCATAGCTAATTAATCAAATTCATGTTTGATCACCAAACAATCAACACCGAACATACACGTATTCATCATCTTTCTTATTGCTTCCACATATATCTATAAATGCATACACATATTCATTAAAACTACTAACACGTAATTCAATCATCTATAATAACAATCCACCATCTTAAGATCAAGTAGAATATGTAGATAAACAAGAATATGCATTAAAATCCCTACCTCAAGTGCTCGGTAAAGAAGAACAGTGTTCAGGAATTCGCTGGAAATTTTGGAAATGCCGGAAAATTGACAGAGATCAACCGAAGCTTCTAAACCCCAAACCAATGATTTGAACACAGTTAATCCTAGTTTAATTTCACTTTGTGTAGAGTAATTCGCTGAATTGGTGTGGGACTCAACCTCCATTCTCTCCTTCTCTCCCTTGGTTAACCGAAAACCAAAACATAATATGTATATGCATATATTTATATATATGCAAGCCAAGAGAGGCAATGATGACTTGGGCTAAGCCTCCTAGCCTCCAAGGGATAGCCTGAGATGGAAAAGAATGGACAAGACTCTCAGCCGAACATGCAGAAATCAGTCTGCAGGTTACTGGACAAGACAGTTCGTGCGCCTGTTGGCACAGCCTTTACTCGTGAGCCCGGACTTCCCCTTTTCCAAATTGGAAAATTCCACCGCTAAGTGTTGGGCAAAGTCCAAAACCCAGTCCGAGAACCAGACAACTGAGTTAACTCATACACCTCATCAATATTTTATTGTACCATCTAATCACAACCATACATATCAGAATCTAAAATTCCTTATATTAAGTACGGGTTCCTACAGCTACTTTTTTTTTTCTTGTAAGTATTGTAGCTACATAAATCATGCCTCCCTTTGCATGACTGAACTTAGATACAGGTAGCATTAAGCAATGCTTTTTTAAACAGTTTATGTATGAAAAACCACTGATTAAGATAAGGGTTGGTTTGCACACTAAACTTACGAGATGCGTCATGCATTTGAAACTTGTTGATGCCATGATCAAAAATGGGTGGGGGAAGGGAAGGGGATAGGATGAGCAAACTTCACACTCCTAACCTGGTTAGCAAGTCCAATCAGTTCTAACCATGAGGTACTATGCTCAAATTTCCAGCAAATCATTTAAGCTATCATATTTTTGATTTTCCCGTAACAGTGAGGAGAATTTGAGGGCTGCCCTTGGTAAAATGGGAGTTGACAATCGTGCAATGGAGGATGTGATTGATAAAGTGCGGAATAGACACTTTCAGGTTAGAAAATAATATTTGTTGTCCCCAGAATCCATACAGGTGCTTTATTTTTTCTTCTATGGAATTTTATGTTTGAGAATATCATTTGTGCAGTTGGCTTGCACCTTGACATTTGAAGCTGTTCAAGGCTCGTCTTGTGATGCTGGGATTAATCATCCAAATCAATACTTCATTGACAGCCAAAAGATCCTGCAAAAGGTTTATCCCCGTAATGAAATTCTATGATCAGTTTACTTCTCTATGCAACTTGTCTAATTTTAAATATTTCATCTGCTTGTCTTTGTTCATTTTCTGGATGCTTTAATGCACTGGTTTTGTCTACTTTGCAATGTCACTGCAATTTAGCCAACTAATTGTGCACTGCAGTTATTCACTTGCACTGGAACTTGGATGCAACCAATTATGGTTCAAACAGGGAACGCATCCAGGCAGAACAGTGTACTGCTCACTTTAAGTTGTTGGGCCATTGTAATGAATGCAACATAAATGTGGGTGTCTACTGTTGTCTTTGTGTTATCCAAGTTCAAATTATTTTGGTGCTGTTTTCTGCTGTTGGCCTAGTGCGATAGTCAGATCCCTGACAAAATGAGTTAGTTTTTTCACTCAGCTCTGGATCCATTTTACTCGTCTAGACAGGCCTTAGGGTTGCGAGGAAGCCCTTGATGGGCTGGCTGAGGTGGGAGTGCAATTACAGCTCCCACTTGCCAGTCCAACCTGGGCTCAGCATAACTGCAACGCATGCTGATTCTGTTGTACGAAATGAAATTTATGCAATCTTGCACTTGCCAGAATCAAATTGATTCAATCAACTGCATTGGCAAATCAGTCTAATAAAAAGTATTGCTATTAATGCATTAGTTAACATATCAAGTAGATATGAAATGGGTTTTATACTTTGACCTGGGATTAATGCAGTGGTTAACATATCAAGTATATGTGAGATATGGGTTTTTTCATACTTTGACCTGGGATTAATGCAGTAGTTAACATATCAAGTATATGTGAGATGTGGGTTTTTTCATACTTTGACCTGGGATTTGTGCTCAGAAGGGTCGCCCTAAATTTAACGGTAGTTCGTTTGGTCCTATGTGAGTCCGAGTGCTGGCCCAAACGGGGGATGGTGGGTTTTGTCTGAGATTGAGTGGGCATTCCTTGGACAGTTTGGTTCGATAAGCAGGCCTAACTGCTACAGACAAGCATGCATAATATGGTACCTTTTGAGTAGTTATAGCATGCTGTTTAACATGGGTCTAATTCTGTGCAGAATAATTCCATGGTGTAATTCTCAAAGGACAGTCATTTTTGGCACCATCTTGACTGGTAATGTTGTTTGTTTCCTTCATTGTTGTCTTTTTACCCCAAGTCCATAAAAAAATGCCACATTAATTTTTGCACATAATTTTAAAGTTTATTTTCTGGTCTAAGCTGAATATAGAAAATGTTGACATGGGTGGAAGTGTCTGGAGTTGGTTTCTATACCTGATATTGCTTTGGGTAATGTTCTACTTAGAGCTGGCAAACAAACGGGTTTGGGCGGGTTTGGGTCGGGTTATAATGGGTGTGACTAAATGGATTGAACCTAGTTGTGCCTATTTAATAACTGATAATTATTGGACAGATTAGATATGAGTTATATCAAACCCGCGAACTTGAATTTAAAATTTAATTTTTTTTTTGTTTAGTGAGTTTTTAGCATATTTTTTATATTTAAAAAATTACATAAAATATTTTGGTGTAGCTAATATATATACATACAAAATTCATATATAGTGACAATGAGTTATTATGAAGAAAAACTCATAATCCTTAAGTTGTCCCACTGAATGAGTTGAATGACCTTACTTGGTATTTTTCGTTTTAGTTTATTAGTTCTGTTCAATCTGTTGTAGTTAATTATTCGCGCATATATATATATATATATATATATATATATATATATATATATCATTGTTGGCTAGACATCATAAGAAAATATTAATTCAAATTCCCTTATGCATTCTTGTCACACATGAACATATAGTTTCTTATCCCCCCCCCCCCCCCCCCCCCCAAAAAAAAGGAAGCTAAGTTATATGTGTCTTATGTAATTACACACATTTGTGGAGCAAGCAATTATTTTTTTGGTTTAGATTATTTTTTCAGACTAGCTAGCTAACAAGATTTTTTTTTTTCTACAATTACTACAATGTTGTGCATTATTGAGATCAGATTAAATTTGAGATTGGGTGTCTATTTTAATTGGAGGAATAAATAATTGGGTGTCTATTAGATTGTATCATCAACCCATTTAAATATATTAATCAAATAGGTATTGTCTTATCCACTCAATTATATCCGTTAATGATTTTAATTGGGTTTGAACCTCATTTAATTTGGGTTTAATTAGGTGAGTTCATGAGTGTGGGCAGTAATTGACACTTCTGGGCTTCTATTATAGTCTTCATAAGCCAGGAAGGTTTGCAGGTTAAAGAAGGAAAGGGGCGTATTTTTTTGGTGCGAGGTATATAGACACGCCCATATATGCGTATTTAAACAGCTTTGTTGTGATTTACGTGTGGTGAACATCTGAAAGGGACTTGAAGTGAAGTAACTTTTAGACCGGGTTTAGTGAAAAAATGATATTTTGGTCTTTTTATCACTTTCCTTGGTATACTATTTGCTGTTGGCTCATTAACAGTGCCAAACGTGCATGTTCATTGTCTTCTTTTTGGGGCTATAAGTTACAAATTGATAAGACATTTGACCATAACCATTATCAGGATTCAGGAAGAAATGGGAGGCACAAACATGTCATAGAATGTCACCAACTCTACACGCCAGACAAGGGCCAATATACATTGATTTCTTGTTTTGTCTCCAGTGGTAAAACAAACAACTCCTGTTGACAAGAGAAAACCTCTTTCAAAAATTTTTAAAATTGGTTCTGATAATGGTTGCCACTTTCTGTGGTGGCCTCCTTAATAATTCCACCTGGACCACTGCCCTTGATATGTCAAAATCATGGTAACTCTTGATGCAAAACAGGCACTGAAAGTGAACTTGATATTGTTCAAGTTTGACAAAAGACTGAATTCTCGTACTAGCGGAATGAGGAACTCTAATCGTAGGGATTTTTAGATTCCAATGGGGAATAAATCTTTAGAAAAAATTGATGTTTATTAAATTAAGAATAGTTCTGCCCACAAGGATACAATTGTTTAAGTAATAATTCCTAAAGATAGACTAGAAAACGCTAATATATCTGAAATTTATTAAATTTGACTAATACCTGATGATTATAGAATCTACAAGTAAAGAGAAACTAAATAAATTTAGAATTGTTGAGAATCAATTCTAGTTTGTAACCCACGAAACAAAAATTATTACAATCACTAAAATTGATGATTCAAAGTCCTAAATAGTAGAATTCGGGTGGGGGAGTTTGACGTCACGTTTGTAGGTTGTGAAAATAGTTTCAAATGGTTCGAACAGCACGAAAAACAAATATTTTGATTCTCTATTGGATTCGTGTGGCAAAACTGTCATTACACCCTTAGCTGCCGAAATCTTATTGGGCTGGTCCAAATAATTCAGTGGATGTTTTCTACGCCAAAATTTATTCAGGTTTCATGGCATAATTATGTACCTTAACAGCAATAATAATTCTTGAAATGATGATTACTGTTTTTTTTTTTTTTTTTTTTTTTTTTTTTTTTTTTTCTTTTCAGGTGAGCGTCTCTAGCGTATTTACATTCATCACGTGATTCTATTCTAATGTAAAAATACATGTAGTTTAGTATAAAAATAGTCAAGATGCATCCAAGGGGATAAAGAGGTAATATTCTCTGTAAAATATCAGTGATCCCATTATTCTGATTCTTGTAATATTTCAGGTGTCATATGTTCCAGATGTAGAAGTGGAATTAACTTTAAAAGATTTTGTGTTGGAGGTTGATGATGCTATTATTTGTAAATGTTAAAATTATGTCAGACTTCTTATTTATATAAATGCCCAATTATAAAATAATTCCAGTACCTAGGAATTACCTTGAGTATCCTTGGTGACTGAACTTGCAATTAGCATTTTCTAATTGGACAATTATGTCAATAGGATTGTTTGGAGTAAGAAAAAATGAGATAAATTGAGATAAATTGTGGTTTGGGAAGAGTTCGTAATGCGTGCAGTGAGAGAGAAAAAAATTAATGTGATATAAAGTTAACAGAAATTTTTGAAGATTTTCATCAAATTATTGTAAGCCAAACGGGGTCAATATATGATTGTGAGTTCACTTTTCATGGTGATGCCCCCCTGCCCGATGGGGGCCTTGGTACTACTGGATTTCTGGCGTTGCATGTGCCCCATTTCAAGTGTACATGTTCATTATTATCTGCTTGACTTTTTAAATATGCTTTTTTTGCCGACATTCGATATTGTTAAAATTGATATTTTATTTAAAATCGGTAAAGGATTAAAAAATTGAATCGTAAAATTGAATCATAAAATTTTAAGATTTTATTAAATGTTTATAAAATAAAAATATAGTCTGTTATAATTTTTTATTTAGAGTTTTTATTTTTTTATAAGTTAATAATTTTATTAATAAGAAAAGAGAAAAAATACAAGTATTAAGAAAAATGTTATACCCAAAAATTAATTTATATTAGTAAAATAAATTTTTTACAAAATTTATAAGAGATTTTATATTTAGTGTCTGATTGGATGGTGTTAAAATTTTAAGGGAATAAGTTTTATAGGGGTATAAGATAAGATGGAGTATTATTTTTAGAAGGTTGGCTTACATTGATGTAATGTTTATGGAGGGAAATAATTTTTGACTTAATTTGGATGTTTTATAAATAAAAAGAGGTGAATAATGAAAAAAACAATCAAAAGACTGCTTTATCATTGTGGTGTCTTAAATTTGGTTATTCATTAAATTAAATTTAGTTATTCAAACTTAATTATATGTTTATGTTAATTATATAATATGAAAATCAATTAGTACAAATTAATTTGAGATAAATTAATTATAAATAAATTATGTTATTAATAAATTAAATTTTATAAAATATATAAATTAATTTCATAAAAAATAACTTCCCAATTTATCTGAAATTTTCTTAGTCGTTTATTTTTTTTCCTTATTCAAAAAATATCAATATATGTATAATTTTGTATAAATTTGCTAAAAAATAATGTTATTATATTTATTAAAAAATAATATTATTATCTTAAAATCACATCACCTCTTATTTGGAAAAAATATATTTTTTTAATCACACGACCTCTTATTTAAAAAAAATTATATATTTTTATTTTTATTAAAATAATTTTTTAATACATTTTTCCATTAGAAAAAAAAAAGAATTTGTTTCTAATATAAAATACATTTTGTAGGTGAGAAGGGGGATGAGAAGGGGCATAGTCGTCCAATTTAGTCCATATAAGGGGGGATAATTTTTAGAAAGCTCAAACCCTCTTCAAAAATAATACACTTTCCAAGATTAAGAAAGGGGGATAATTTTTAGAGATGAGAAATTTTACTTCCCAAATCAAGCAAAAAACATCACATCAAAACTTATAAGGGTGTATTATTTATAGATGCTACATTTTGCAGCATCCAATCGGCCCCCCTAGTTCTATAATTCTTTTATTAAACTGTACAATTGAATCTATTAAAATGATTGATGTTATTTATATAGTTGATATTAAAATATTGATTTCGTTTTTGAAATGTATTTATAATATTTTATCATATGTGTCTTGATTTTTTATCTTAGTTACTGAGTTTAATTTATAGTGGTCAATTTGGTCTAACAATGCACATAGTTCTTAACTAATGTAGCATAGCAAGTGATAGTATTATAGAATTAAAAAAACTAAAAAAAAAAAAAAAACAAATGAAGTAGTTGTGGCATATTATTTGGAAAAAAATCATAAACTTATTTTATTTGACAAAATTACACAAAAATCATTTAATTTTTAAAATTGATAAAATTGCCTATAAAATTGAGAATTTACTGATTTTACATTCTAAAATTAAGATTTTACTTGGCTTGGCTCTATTAAGATTTTACATAAAATCAAACAAGTTTTCTTGTTCTAACATAATAAAATCATAAGATTTTAAGATTTAAATTGAGATTTTAATAACATTGCCGATGTGTAATTTTGTATTTGTCCATGCAAGACTTCGGTTTTTTCTGCATAACCCTTTTATCGGACAGTCCGTTCTATTCTTGCACCTATCACTCCGTGGTGTATGCAACTCTACGACAGATGCAACCTTTAGAACTCTTCTGGCCAATGAATTATTTATAGGCAGTCTTATCTTTTAAGTATATTGTTGGGCGGGGATTTACTATTAAAATTACCATTTATACTAAAAAGATCATGCGAAAAACACATTTTAGATACGTGTTAGAGTTATTTTATTGAATTTTGTCATTATTTGAATGTAGCTTGAATAAGATGTTTTTATTGACTTTTAAGTTATTGAATATAATTTGTTATCATTTTGGATTAAATGTAATAACTATTTGATTTTATGGACTTAATTTAATTATTTTGTGGCTTTGTTGACTTTTAAGTTGAGATATAAATGAATTAAATTGAGTAATAGTGTTTGAGTCAAGCTTGTTATTGGCACGGGCTTGGTTTGTCTATCTTTTGAGTTAAACCCAATGACTGAATTGGTGCGCTCTAAAATTGTTGTCCGTGCTTCGTATCTATTGGGTTCTGAGCGTCCAACCTCGCCATTTCCGAATACGGGGTGTTTGGAAGTTCAAAAAAACTCAACTTTTGAGATTGATGTGATGTAAAAATGAATAGGTGGTAATTTTGATTGAAGAGATTTGAAAACTTTTAAAATTTTTTGAGTTTTTTTGAGATTTTTTTTTACTTTCAAACTGGCTCTACGCCTAAATGCTGAAGCATCACCTTTGCTTGCATTTATCGTAACCTAATTTCAGCATTGGTGGCACATTAAGTAGCATTGTTTTGTGGTTGAGACTGGTTTTATACCACCCACAGGGGTGTTCTCAGAGCTCATTTGGTTTGGGGGCTTGCTTGAAAGATTGTAATGTGAATTAGGCAAAATTTTTTGCATTCTAAACTCCCGAGTTTTCTTTTATGCCATATGTTTGGAATATATATTTGTAGAGGGAAAAAAATGGAGGGGGAATAAAATTTTATTTTATTAATTCGTGTATTTAATCACGTAAAAATTAATTTTTTTGACAAATATTTATTTACTTTAATCTTAATTTTTTAATTTAATAAAAAATAAAATAAAGTAAATTTAACGTTTTCATTTTATTTTGTATTTCGATCATTTTTTTTGACCTATTTTTTTTTCGTCTTTTTAAAATTCATGTCCCAAACACGGGCTTAATTGTAGTGAATAGCAGTTAGAATTCAATTGTTTCCAAAGGGTCCGCTGTATGGGTTTGAAGAGCGTCGGATGATGAGAGCTTTAGATTATCTCAAAATGTTTGTATCACACAATGACACACAATCAGTATCTGTTAGCTTAGCTTCAGAACATCAGCGGAACAGCGAATGGATTGAATCAAATACTGAAACGACAAAAAAAGTACGGTAGAAAATATTCCAGTAATAAAATATTATAGTGTAATATAATAGTTATATAGCAGTGAATTCCAAATCACTGGAACTTTTGAAAACAATACATAATGGGCATGTTTGTTAAGATATTGAGAGCACCCGCTTGTGTTTCTTTTTATATTCTATTCTTGTCAAGATTATGCAATTTGATTTTAACAACCATTAGTTTTGAATTTTTCTTTTATTTTATCAGATGTTTATTCGATTATTAATTCTAAAATTTAGTGATTAATTGTATAAATTGATTTGGACATTTTGAATTGCACCAAAAAAAAAAAAAATCATTAGTTCTGTTTTTTTTATTTGACTAGAAGTTTGTTTGATCATTAATTTTAAAATTTAATAATTAATTGTATAAATTGATCCTCACATTTTGAATTACACCCCCCAAAAAAAAGAAAAAAAAAAAGAAAAAGAGTTATGTGCCACATTGTTGAAGTTCATTATGATTTTTTGAGGGGTTTGAAGGTCGCCAAATGATAAAATTATTATTGAGTTTTCTTTCTGTGGACAAGGGCTGTGGGCGGGGGCTTTTCTTCGAAAGGTAATTGGCATTAGGATATTGAGAAGGATTATCATGAATGTTAGAATTTAAAAAAAGGGGAGACTGGTATTGGTAAAAATATCGAGGCTGAAAGTTTCGTTGAACTAAAAATTTAGGCTTTATTTAGTTTATTTTTTTATTTTTTGTTTTTTATTTCTATTCCAAACTCATTTTTCATTTTATACTTTTAAAAATAAAGAAAATAACTCAAAACTCATTTGGTTACTTATATTTTTAAAATTTATTTTTGAAAACAGAAAATAAATTTATACATGAAATGAAAAATGGTAAAAAAATCGTTTTGAGAGTTTTTAATAAAAAATAAAAAAAATCTCTAAATAAAGAAAATAAAATATTTTTTATTTACTCGTTTTGAGATTTTTAACACATAAAAAACAAAAACAAAAAATAAAAAATAGAAAAGTAAATTAAGTGCTGCTGCAACGAATCAGAAATATTTATATTTTTAATTAAAATATAACATTGAATCATTAAATATTCAGATATGTAATTTTAATTTAATAATTCTTGACTTCAAAATTTTAAATTAACATCGTTTGTGGATGTTAGTCCTTCCAAATTCGAATTTTAATCAATCTTATACTGAGAATGTGGATGGGGCATTTGAAAATGGGTTGTGATTATCTAGCAGCAGTTCCGGTCGCCACCCCCTCGCCTGCTGCGAGGCACAGTCTCTGCCTTTTTGAGGCAAGTGATCCCATGGCTCAAGGTAGGGGGCCCGTTCTTCATAGTTTTTTTTTTTTTTTTTTTTTGGGGTCCTCTCTTTCTCTCTCTCCGCCTCTCCCTCTCTCTCTCTCTCTCTCTCTCTCTCCTCCTAATAAAAAGTGTGGATTGGTGGCCCACCTGCCTAACTTAGGGTTGAAGTCTTAATAAATTTTATTAATTACCCAGTCTAAATTTTAAATATGTTTTTGTTAAAAATAAATAATTTCGTATTAAATAAATAATTTTTATAAAATATAATTAAAATGTTATATAAATACATAAAATATTAAAGACATATATGTTTTAAAATTTTGATAAAGTGCTCACGTGAATTTTCACAAACTTAAATTTAACTACGTGACATTTGACTAAAAAAAAATAATAAATGAAATAAAAAATTATTAATTTTCATCAAATCTTTTCACCAAATATAAAATTAACTCTTACTTCCTCTAATTAGATCCCGGCCCTTTGACCTACCAAACCACATTGTCGCTAAATTACATGATGGAATTAATATTATTATCATACAAGTAGTTAAATAATAGCAAAAATCATTTTTACACGAGGATCACGTGACATAATTTTTCTTAATTTATGAATTCAAGAATCGAACCAATAAATGAGCGACAACAGTATTTTCACTTTTATTGCTGTATTGGACTACTGCCCTCATTTTTTATTCTTGGTTTCTTGGGGTTCCACACAATTTTTTTTTTTTAAGATTTTCTTAAATATCGTAATATTTTTATTTTATAGTTTCTCCATTTAAGAAATTTTCATATTTAAACTCTTTACTATAATTTATTTTTTTAATATAAAGAGAGTAAAAAAGTGAAAAATAAAAAAATTAGAATTGAGAGAGAACATGAGTTTGAACTTGACACATAATTAACGGTTTAGCATGGGTTTGAGTCATAAACAGATTATTCCGTTTTGGATACGATTATAGTTTGCATCAAAATGGATTAACTCGTTCAACATGATTAGATAAATACAATTAAGTGAATTCGTTATATTTTGAGTTAGTCATTTATTTTTGGTTTGGTGTATTAAATATGTTAGTGTATTTTTTGTATTGATCATGTATTTTTTTGAGTTGATATATTTAACATTTTAACTGAATTATACAATATGTATGTTAAATGAATTACACGTGTCATATCTTGTTACTCATGTAATACAGATATATATCGTATTAATATATGAATATTTTAACACAATTAATTAACAGTATTATGTTTGGATTAACCTAAATAATCAAATTCATGATGGATTCGAACATGACAGCTACAACAAGATTGCTACCCCCTAAACCTTGGACATGATTCATTGAAAAACTAAATTTAAGCATTGCTACGGTGCTATTTCAAATTTGGGGTAACAATATAGCAAAACTTTATTTTATAGATAAAGAAACTGATGCTATTTTATTCTTGTCTTCTCTCTTTTCCTTTTTTTTTTAATACCCTAAAATAAAGTATAATTTTAAAGTAACTGGTGTGATTGTCCTTTATGATTGTATCCTTCTGGTGTGAGAAAGTTCACAGCCGTTATTTTAAGAGTGCGCACAAAGAATCACAGAAGGTAAATCAACTTAGGTAAGTCCTAACTGACCGGCTCAGTCGAGAAGACTGTTAGATAATTCTCTACAATTAGAGGAAAGACTACCCCGGAGAGGAGTTGAACAAGGGACCTATTGGTCCCAGGCCTTCAGCTCGCCATCCGAACCAACTTAACTACCCCTTTTGAGGCTTTTGTGATTGTATCCTTAATTCTACTAATGGCGGACATAGACTGACAGCTCAAAATTTCAAGTCCACCTTAGAGCCCGTTTGGAAGCAAAAAAAAAACTCAAAAAACTTCAAAAGTTTTCAAATCCCTCCAATCAAAATTTGTCACCTATCATTTTTACATCACATCAACATCAAAAGTTGAGTTTTTTTGAACTTTCAAACACACTCTTATTTCTTTCGCGTTTGTAAAAAATTTAAGAACTTTTTGGAATTATAAAAATTGAGCCAGCCTTGGTCTTACCCGACTCATGTTAATTAAAATATATATTTTTAATATTTTATGCATTTATATTTTTATAAAAGTATTTTTAGTACCAAATTATTTATTTCTATAATTAAAATAAATGCTCCCTCCTATCTATGCCATAATTTTGAATTTGATTGAATTTTTTTTCTTTGAATGTCATGCTCCTAACTTAATTATCTAGGATGAATGGTATAAGAAATGTAAAAACTAAATTAAATAAATAAAATCTGATTCAAGGTCAATTCACAATGAATTTTAATCATCAATGTATCCAAAATCACTCTTCATTCCCATATAAAATGTTATTTGAATATATTGTCATCAATTAAATAATAGTATAATCCACTTTAACATCATTTTCAATGATAGAATCTAAGGTCTGGATAATCAGAACATATACTGTAACTATGCTTACTCAAAATAATGATATTATGAAGGTAGGATGCAAACCCACACTTTATGTCATACAATCTATAATATAAATATTTCAACTCAATTTAAAAGAATAAATACAATTTTTATTATCCATAGTTAAGATTGGACTTAGGTTACTCTAACCTAAGCTACCTACACATTCCACCTCGGGAATCAAGTCATTGTAGTTCTTAATTTATTATCTAATGTTCACAATCCAACTCATTATTAGTAAATCAACTATTAAACCTCATTATAATCAATAACCTTAGTATATCAATACATAATAATAATCTATACAATATCATACAATGGGTAATGATGGAATGTAATGCCAATACAGATTCTCTAATCTCTATCTATTCCTAACTTTATCTTAGGACGAGTAATGCTTAGCAAAGCATGCGGGGTTACTAACCGTACCGCTTACACTTATAATGAATGTATATCTTAATATATATATATATAAACTGAGTGGGGAACTATGTTATATCCCTATCGGTGTAAGATTTAGGGAAACTGTGTTACACTCCTTAACCCTTCTGCTAAGGATCGTGTTGCACTTTTAGTCAAGCATCTGCTTAGTTTAAGTAGGGTTCAGCTGAAGTTCAGAGAAAATCTTATAGTCATATCTCATAATTAATATCCCAACTCCAAATGATTAAACTCTAATTATACATATCGACTGGAGATCATCTGATATTTTTAAAATCTTATTTTATCATTTTTTTCAAAATCAAGGATCGTGTCCACATATATAACTAATGTTTTGGCATGCCAACAATATCAACATAGCTCTCTCTGCCAATCAATAATCACAACATAAAACTAGATGATGCAACCCCAGCTCATACACATATATGCTCAATCATATAAATAAATTTCTTTTTAACGTGAACATGCATTCTTATTAAACTTGATGATGATTTGGAGTCCATTTTATCCTTAAAAATCCATAATAAATAAGTTTAGGTAAAAACATGCTTTTAGTAATCAAATTATAACGTCTTTAGAATTTTGCCAAACCTGGTGTCCGAATGTCAAAAGCTGCGGTTGGACACCCCGGTCCGGACACCCTATCCAGCCAGTTCAAATACCTCTGGTCTAAAGACTCTATCTAGCTGGTCCGAACATTAAAGACCAGTGCTCAGATCCTAGTTTTGTTGAACTCCAAATCTCCTCAAATCACCCATCCAAGCCTTAATCTCAATAGTAACTCATATATAAACATTTAAACACTTAAATCCAATATTTCTATAACATTTAATCGAAGAATAACTCAAATATATGTAAGATCTTCACATTTTTATGCATGTATATATACCCACATTCATATATACACAAATATAATGATATTCATTCAAATCAAGCATATATATACACATTAAAATTATCCTAACAATGTTTAGAACACGAATACAAGTCCCTCTACCTCGAATCCAAAGAAAAAAGAAGAAATAAGAAAGTTTTAGTTTTGGCCTTCAGACTTTCGGCATCGATTTCTCTCATCTCAAGTGAAACCACGCCAAACAGACACCGTTACAACATTCATGGTATTAAATACTACCTTGATCCGCCAATCTTCTTTCTTGGAACCCACTTTCTTTCTCTCATTTCTCTCTCTTTTTCTCTCTTCTCTCCCTCTCTGTCTTGGTTCTGCCATGGCCAAGAGCCAAAAGAAGAAAGGAAAGAAAAGAATAGCTGGGCCTTTGGCCCAGTTGTTCAATCCAACATCAATTTGGGCCACATTGTCCCAAAAAAAAAAAAAAACAAATAAAATAAATCAATCAAATCTTATAATAATATTTTATTGGTCCAAAATAATATATAAATAGCTAAAAATAAATATCATGTATTACATTTAAAATCAAAATAATTGATTTAAAATCAAAATAATCAATTATGATAATATGGTAAAGTCATAGATTTACAGCTTTAAAACGATTAAATCATTATTATACCTGCACTTGCAAGGGAGGACAAAGGATAGATATGAAGAGCTGTAGTAAAATGTATTGTGGATACTAAAATTTAAATATTAATAATTATGATTTGATCAAAATAAATTTAACTGATTTAATAAATGTTAATTAAAGCACGATTGCTCATATCCATATTTCAATTCTTGCCGTGCACTCTAATCCTTGAAACTCGTGATTGAAATCATAGAATTGCAGATAGATCTCTTTGATGGGGTTGTTTGGAGTAAGAAAAAATGAGATAAATTGAGATAAATTGTGGTTTGGGAAGAGTTCGTAATGCGTGCAGTGAAAGAAAAAAGTTAATGTGATATAAAGTTAACAGAGATTTATAGAGATTTTCAGCAAAATATATCAAACCAAACGGGCCGAAATCTATTTACTCTTTTAACTATAATTTTTTTATTATTTAATTATTTGAATTGTATTTTCTTGAAAAATTAATAAAATATCATGTTCCATGAAAAAGGATCTGTTGTTGTTGGCAATATCGTTTTTACTATCTTCCTCTTAGCATTTTTTATCCTAACACCTGAAGTCTTAAAATGGTACAAGTTGAATCCAGGAGCAAAGATTGATGCTACGTGTAGTTGGAGGAGAAAGAAGCTGAAAAAATGACAATGAGAGAAAAAGTGAGAAGAAAATTAATATCTTTTTTTTTTTATTTATTTGGCTTTGTAGGAATAAAAAAATAAAAAATGAGCAGAAAATAACTTTTGTTTATTTGTTGAAGGATTGAGCAAAAAAAATATAAAACTAAAATAATTATTAGCCCAAAAAAAAAAAAAAGGAAAGATAGAAGCTCAAACTTTGGTTATAACAAATTGACTAAATAACATACATAATTTAGTTTCAAACATTGGACGTACTTGTTAAATTAAACCTCTTTCACCAACACATGATGAAGAGAACAAATAGTTCGCCGAACTTCTTCGAATGCACCCAATAAATAAATAATTCTGTATATGAGTGTTACAAACACAATAAATAAAAATGTACGTAATTCTTCTTCCTACTTTGAAATCTAAGTCTATTTAAATAAAACATAAGAGGTATTTAATTCTGAATTTCAACCATAGATAGGATTCTAAAGCACTACAAAAATTTTTCGTTTTCAATATCTTGAGCTGCCCTTGGGTTTCCTAAAGATTTTTTCTAGTGGCTCGTAGCGAGCTTATCAGCGAGGCACAAACTTTTTTTTTTTTTTTGTTGAAAGGTCGTGAGACACAAAATTGCAGAGCATTAAATACAGGACATTGTCTCCCCCTTTGAGCTGCCACCGACCGGCTTGTTAGCTACTTGCCGTTTTGCTCCTTCAGGTGTTTTTTGTATTTTGAGGGCGTTTGGCAGTTCAAAAAAAGAAAAAAAAAACTCAATTTTTGGTAGTTTTTTTATATGTTTGGTTGAACAAAGTGTAATTTTTTAGTATTTTTTTATAACTTTTGAGTGTTTGGTAAATTTTTTACTGTAACAAATCAAAAAAGTGGTAACCTTTTGTGTATTTGGTACATTTTTTACTGTAACAAATAAAAAAGTAGCAACTTTTTGTATTACTTTTTACTGTAGCAAATAAAAAAAGTAAAAAAATTTATAATTTTGGTATTTTTTTGCTAGTTTTTGAGTTGCTAAATGGGCTCTTATTTGTTATTTTAAAAATTTCTAAAAAACAAAAATTAAAAATGTTTTATTTTTCTTATTTTGAGATTTTCTTTATTTTGGATAGAAAATACTTAAAATAACTTTTTGTTATTTTTCATTTCATGTGTAAACTCATTTTCTGTTTTCTAAAATAAATTTTAAAAATACAAGTGACCAATGTGTTTGAGTTGTTTTCTTTGTTTTTGAAAGAGGAAAATGGAAAATGAATTCAAAATAAAAAATATAAAATAAAAAATAAAAAAACAAATCAAATGACACCTTAAAATGTTGTTACGTTGTTCTGCAAATTTTGTTTGGTATATTTGTTCTATCTTCTTATCAAACCTTTATACTTGGACAATTAATTAAATGTCTAAGGATATGAACATAACATAATATTTTGTTCATAAATAATAATTACAAATTTTAAAACCCAAAAGAAGGAAATGAGGAAAAATAAAAAAAATTTTTTTCTCTTTTATCTCGATCTCCTAAATTAAATGTTTATTTAACGACCATAACTAACTACTTACCATTATAACTTTTTTTTAAAATGATCATTTTTGCTCTCTTATATTTTTAATTTTTTTTAATCAGAAAGAATAAAAATATCAAATTAAAAAAAAAATCAAAAGACATATACTAAAAAGTTAATTTATTTTTCTTTTAAAATATATATAAAAAAATTAGTTCCTTAATAGTTAGTAACTAGTTATAAAAAAAAAATAAATAATTTTTTCTTAAAACTTAACCAAGAAGGAACGAGTAATTAAAATACTTTTTTTTTTTAACTTTTCTTCCCCCTCGAACCAAACCACAGGGTAAGGGTAAGGGTAAGGGGAAGCGGAGGAGCTTTCTTCTCGTTGTCGTAACATCTGAACTTTTTGTTTGACCCATGTCAAGAAATGAGATATGGCTCCCACGTACTTACCATGGTCGCAACCACACAAAAGCATGGCTCGAAATAGATAACAATCAAGCTAGCTAGTGAGAAGCTCAGTAAAGTGTCCCTTTCATCTTTCGTACCCTTGCTTTCTGTCAAACTGGTAAAAGTAGAAGGATATAAGCACCACCTGTCCCTTTCCTCGCCACTCCTTTTCTGGGTCTGGTTTCTCTTTTCATTTTTTATATGTTACTTTCTCGAATTTGCTGGCCATCCCCTTGTGGAAAACCTACGGCTCCTGGCCTTGATAAAGTTAGTGGCCTATTAGGTGAGAATTAGTATTTCTCGCGCTTCGACGCTTTGTTTGTTTTCTCGCTCACCATTTTCTATGGACACGTAATGCGGATCGTTTCTCACATCTTCGTTATAGAAAAGGGGTTGATCAGTACCCTAGGGGCCGTTTGATTGTACAAAAGAAAAAAAAAGTATAATTTTTAAAAAATTTTGAATAATTAAAATTTTTGATACATTGCATAAAAATTAAAATTTTAAAAAAAATTTCACTTATTTGATGAACATTTAAAGAAAATTTTAATAACTGTTAATTATTCAGTAAAAAAATTTTAAAAAATTATAGTAACTTTTAATGTTTGCTAAACATCTTAAAAAAAAATAAATTATCAAATATTTTTTCTTTTTGACAATCAAACGGGGGGCAAAATTTTTGGATAACTTTAGCAGAATCTCACTTGTTATTTGCCGCGACATGCATCCGTATACGTTTCCAAAAAAGATAAAAAAAAGGGGACATGCATCCATCCCTTAATTAATACGTAGATTTGCACAGTAATAAAAATTTGTACTCACACGCAAATACTTATGAAAAAATACTTAACTTTTTTAATTTATGATCCGTTTTTTTTAGTTTTGGGTGTATTTGGGAGCCCAAAAAAAAGAAAAAAAAAGAAAAAACAAATTTTTAACAATTTTGGGTTTCTTAATGTTTGGCAATACTTCAAAAATTACTAAAAATTTTTTTAACTTTTTTTTATTAAACAATTCAAAATTCTTAAAAGTTTCTAAAAATTATTTAAAGATTTCTCCAATTTTTTATTAAACAATCAAAAATTATTAAAAGTTGTCAAAATTATCCAAAAATTACTAAAATTTTTTAAATAATGATATTTATTTTATCAAAATATATAAAAAGTTGCACCCGGCAACTTTTGTCAAATTTTAAAAATTTTGCTTCCAAACAAGGTCCTCTCAACAATCAATTAAATTATGATTACATAACTCAAATTGTTTCAAATTACTTAAATCATTAAAGTAAATCAAAAACAAAATTTTAAATTAGGATAAATTAGGTTATCATATCTCATAGTTCCTCACTTGAAATCATATGTTTATTACGTATCTAATTTTTATCAACAATTTAAGTGATACAAAACAATTTAGACAATTTGAGACATATAATCATAGTTTATGATGTAAAGCAACACCATTGATAGTTAAAGAAATAAAATAGAAAATGGGTTAAAATTTAAGAAAATTATTTATTATTTCTCATTTAACAATTAAAATAAAAAAAAAATCACTTTGTCAGCCATACCACGCTTATCGTGTTTAGAATTTTAAACTTATGACATCGCGAAATCTAAACTATCATCCCTTATGGTGAATAGTTTTTTAATGTTAGCATGCGTATTATTGTTGCATTATCCATTGACTAGCTGTATTATTGGTCTTGACAAACAGTTCCCACATTAATGGCATTTTATTTTTCTCGGTTATGACCACAGCCATTTCACCCACAAACACTGTTGCCTTTTATCGCCCTTCGTTCCTTTCTTAACTGATCTATGATGGAATCATTGTCAGAGGATGAGCGGTTGAGAACTAGAAGCTCGAGTTAACCTTCTTTCTCTTTGCCCTTATCTTTAACCACTCACTGTTCTTCAGTTGCTTCTTTGATTTATATCTGTGTGTTTGTGGGTACTCATATATATTTATACATATATATTGCTTCCTCTCCCTTGTTTCTCCAACTCTTGATCTCCACTCCTTCTCGGAGGTCTCTCTGGCCTTTGGTTCTTAACAGTGACTGAGCTTTTGGTAAATTCCGTGCCTTGATTTCTGAGGTATATTCATTACCCATCTTTAAAATTTCAGCCTTCTCACCCTCTGTTTTTGTGTTACTGTTTGTGAATGAGCGTTTCAATTTCACCAGTAAGTATTGTTGGCTGAGCTCCCCACACAATTTTTTTTTTTTAAAATGAAGTGGGAGTCATTATTTTTCCGGGAAAAGACAAAACAGAATATGTGATGTTGTGTTACGCAACTTGAGCAGATGCCTTGAGATTTTTCCTTTTTCCCCTTTTTCTATTTCTAGATAAGCTCTGTACTCACATAATTAGAGTACATATATATATATATATATATATATATATATTTGTATATTTTATTTTGAGGACTGGAGCACTGCCATAGATGACAAAGCCCTTACGATTTTCATGATTTGTTCCTGTGGAAAGCTTCTTCAGTCTTTCAATTTAAGTTAGAGGCGTGACTTTGCCATGCCAATTTTTACCACGAATTTTGATCAAATATCTCGTGATTCCTGGATTTGATCGGGGGTTTGTTCAAGAAAGGCATTAAAAATTTCAACTGAAGTAGTTTAACAGTGTTGGCCACTCCAAGTTACTCTTGCTTAGGGTTGAAGAATCACTTTGACTTGGGTATAACAAGATATAGTCTGCCATTTGACAGTCTTTAGCATATAGAAGACCTAGGTAAAGTTCAATTTTTGTGGGGCTAGAATATTAATGTACTTTCATCCTGCATCTTCTAAGTTAAAAATTCATTATTTCAAATTTAGAAGCCTTCCCAAGTTACATACTAGTAAACATAACTCTATAGAGAACCATGCGTCACTGAATTAGGTGGATCGGTACGAGAAGAAGTTGATACTTGACACAGTAGTTTATTCGAAGATAGCATTTGGGGACAGCTGAATTGAAGAAGGAACACTCAACGATGCTTTTTGTTTTTTGTTTTTTTAATCGATTTCCAGTAATTTTAGGAGTGCAGAGGGAAAGGTTATTGCTTTGCAAGCTTGATGCTGGGGAGGATGGGTGGATCCGGGGACTTTTCATTTAAGAGGATTAAGGATTCTAGGGTATCTCTCATGGAATCGTCGTATTCATCAACTGGATCATCAAAGAGGGCCAAGGCACCAAGTAATGCCACCCACATAGTTTCATGCTTGGTTGATGGGTGCAATTCAGACCTTAGTCGGTGCAGGGAGTATCATCGACGGCACAAGGTTTGCGAGCTCCATTCTAAGTCCCCTAAGGTTACAATTGGGGGCCTTGAACAACGTTTTTGTCAGCAGTGCAGCCGGTAAGAATTCTAAACTTCTTCAAATGTGAGGGGAATTATAGTCATTCCATCTTCTTTGTTCTGTTAAATTCTCTGTTGTGGTTCCTCGTTGGTTTCTTACTGGGCTCCAGGGCTTCAAAATTATGATTGTTGTGAGGAAACCTGAATCACCTTCTTCCAACACCATAGTGAATAATGGCAAAACTCACAAACGAATACAAGAAAACAGTTTGGACTCAAACAATTTCGTACTGCGGCCCCAACGTTCTATGTATTCCAGTGAGGCAAAATGAGTTACAACTCTTAAGAATGATACTGGTTATTATTACCTTTCTTGGGAGCTCTATATATTCGTAAAAGCCCCTTCCTACTCTGCTTTTATTTAAATTCGCTAGCTACCGTTGACTTAAAACAACTCTGTACACGGCATTAATGGTTAGAGAACAATTCTGAACTAGACAAATGCAACAATCATGACCTGTTTGCTTTTCAGATTTTGTTTCTTTCTTTAAATTATGCCGAAGTGGTTGGTGCTTGGAGCCAAATTCGGGGAAGTATAGTCGTAAATGTTGAGTACTGTAAAGCATCCGACACCTCTGTTTCACGGACCTTGGAGAAGTCAGATTTCATATGTCGCATTAAGAACTAGCTGAAACGGTTGTATTCGTGTAGTCACCTCCAAACAGTTGGAATAAAAAGATTAGGCAGGATAAAAGTGAACAAATGCGTGAACTGAACTGATGCAATTAGTCTTTGAATCAATTGTGGATTCTATCTAGCTGAGTTCATATATTTCTTCCAGTCATAAACCCCAACATAAAGTGTCCTTCAAGTAGCAGAATGAACCTAGCTTTTCGAAGTGCCTGAAGAAATGATCATAGGCATATTCTCTTTTAAATAACTGCCTTGTGTTCCTCTTCTTTTAAATATTCATCCTTTCAGTATGTCTGACTCGATGGAATATTCTCTTTGATGAAGGCGAAGGTCTAATTCTCCTTTAAATCAATTGTTTATAGGTTTCATTCATTGGTAGAGTTTGACGAGGGAAAGCGAAGCTGCAGGAAGCGTCTTGATGGCCACAACAGGCGACGAAGAAAGCCTCGGCCAGAATCTCTGTCTAGAAACGCCGGAAAGTTTCTTTCTCAACAAGGTGTTGTTTCTTATTTATTTATTTATTTATTTTCTTTTGAGAGCTTTTTTTTTCTTTTTTTTATCATTTGGCTGATGGCCTAAAATCCCCCAACTAGAAGTCTCATTTCATCGTTAGCTTAACAATGAATTTATTAACTCTTGTTTTAATTTCAGAACCAACTCCCTTCCCTCTGCACACACCCACTCTCTATCTTTATGTAACCCTAGAATTTCCACAATGTTTCTAGTTATACAATTATAAATATTACTTTTAGTCAACTAATTTTTGCACCTATTAATTAAAAATCATTGGCTGGCCCCTGATTATAGGTGCTACCATGTTATCGTTCGGCAGTCCAACGCTACTTCCGAGTGGCATGTTGAACTCTGCTTGGGCTGGGTTAACTGTCAAGGCTGAGAATAGTGCAATCTCATACATGAACTGCATCAACGCCCACAACAATTTTCATGGATCTTTAGCTTGTGGGTTTGGAGGAAACCACTTCAAAGCCTTGCATGGCAATGGCCCCCCTCTAGCTGAGCCTTCCGCCTGTCAACGGCTTCTCGATCCCAATTCTGCACTTGGAAATAGCAGCCACGGACAGAAGATGTTCTCTGATGATGGCTTTAGTCCGGTGATCAACTCCAACTGTGCTCTCTCTCTTCTGTCATCGGCTCAAGCTGAAACTCGGGAGATGGCTTTGAACCATATGGTGCCGCCCAACCCCATTCCCTCTGCTTCTCAATCCCTCGTCCCCAGTGTTCGCCACCACGGTAACCTAAGCCAGCAGTACTCGCAAGGAGTAGAAAGCAAGCTAGTGGTTTCTATTCTCAGCTCCCATGATGCTGACAATGTGAATCTCCATTGCCAGGGAATGTTTCGGGGTGGGGCTGATGGGTCATTTGCTGCTAGTGATTCACACCAAACTCTTTCATTCAGAGGGGAGTAGTTTGTTCTCCCTGTGGACTTCCTTTGGCATCAAACGGACAAGAAGTTACTATTTTATTTATGAGAACTATGTATTAAGAGATAGATTGTCTCCCAACTCTGAAATTTCTTTGATATTGCAATTTTATGCTTTTTTGTGTGCGCGCATGGGTCTTGGAAGCTGCATGTTTGGTAAGCAAGAACAGAAAAGGGTTTTGTGTTTACTTTTATCTCTTTTTTTATTTTCATGTGCAATAAAAGTAATCAAGTTATTCAAGACTTGTTTGATCATATATGCTTGTTTGAGATCAACTTAAATTAACATTAACACGTTAAACTCCCAGCGTCAATGTGGCGTAACCGTGCGCTCTTTGTGTATTGCTTACGATGCGTATTGAAAATTTTCACATCTTTGTATATCTGAATTTGAGTCTGTGTAGGATTATATTTTGTTTGGTCTTTGACTTACAATGCAATATTGTGATTGTGATCTTTTGGAAACTTGCAAATTTGAAAAACTTTCAATTTATAGAAAATATACAAATCTTCTCCTCTTTTTGATTTAGGAAGCATTTAAATATGTTATTTTTAATTTAAGATTTTATTTTTCTTTTGGTAATTAAATGTATTAATTAAAATAAGCTAGAAGAGAAATCAAAAAAGCAGTTAGTGAGACTAAGGCAAAGATATTTGAGAATTTATATAAGTGACTTGACACTAAGGAAGGCGAAAGAGAGATATTTAAGCTTGTTAAATTCGAAGATAGACGGACCAAGGATTTAAACCAAGTTAAATGTATTAAGGATGAGGATGAAAATGTATTAATAAAGGAAGAGGAGATAAAGGAGTGTTAGAAGAGCTACTTCTACAAGTTATTTAACGAAAGTAGTAGTAGTGACATATAATTGGGGCAATTTACCACTTTTAGGGAAGAATTAAATCTTATATTTTATAGGAGAATCAGTAGGGAAAAAGTAAAAGAAGTTTTAAAAAGGACGAAGAATGAGAAAGTGGTTGGGTCAAATGGTATCCCTATTGAGATTTGGAGGTGCTTAGGAGAGGATGGCATAAGTTGGTTGACAAAACTTTTTAATGTAGTCCTAAAAAGCAAGAAGATGCATGATGCATGGAGGAAAAGTATCCTCATACCCATATACAAGAACAAATGAGATATTCAGAACTGTGCAAACTACTGCAGGATTAAATTGATGAGTCATACGATGAAATTATGGGAGATAGTTATTGAGAGAAGACTAAGAAGATTAACCATGGAGACTATCTTTCTTTTGAGGAGGTTAATGGAATAGTATAGAGAAGGCCAAAAAGATTTACATATGGTGTTCATTGATTTAGAGAATACATATGACCGGTTTCTTAGGGATATTCTATGGAGAGTATTGGAAAAAAAAAAAAAGAGCGTGTGTTGCATATATTGAGACGATAAAGGACATGTATGATAGAGTCATGACATTTATAAGGACGACTAGTGGAGACACTAACGAGTTTCCTATCATGATTGGTTTACATCAAGATTCAGCGTTAAACCCGTACTTATTTGCTTTAGTTATGGATGAGATTACAAGACATATTCAGAATGAGGTGTCGTGGTGTATGCTATTTGTAAATGATATTGTTTTAGTAGATGAGACGAGAGAATGAGTGAATGCTAAGTTAGAATTGTGGCGGGAAACGTTAGAGACAAAAGGGTTTAGGCTAAACCGATACAAGACGGAATATATGGAATGTAAGTTTAGTCAAAGTAGGATAACGTGTAATATAAAAGTAAGTTTAGGCACACAAAAGATTGTAGAAAAAGATAAATTTAGATACCTTGGATCTATGGTAACAAGATGGAGGGATTGATACTGATGTAAGTCACAAGATTTAAGCCGGGTGGACCAAATAGAAGAGTACTTCGGGGGTCTTGTGCTATCGAAAAGTCTCCTTCAAGGTGAAAGGCAAGTATTATAAGGTGACGGTTAGACCAGCGCTGCTATATAGATCAGATTGTTGGGCAGTAAAGCATAATCATGGTCAGAAGATGGTAGTTGCGGAGATGAGAATGTTAAGGTGGATGTGCGGAATTACAAGGAAAGATAGAATTAGAAACGAGGAGATTAGGGGCAAAGTAGTAATAGCATCGATTGAAGATAAAACGAGAGAAAACTGATTAAGATGGTTTGGTTATGTTAGAAAGCGTCCAGCGAAGGCACCTGTTAGAAGGTGTGAAAGTATGGAGATTGCCAGGAGTAGGAGAGGTAGAGGAAAACCCAAAAGAAGTTGAAAAGAAATTATTAAACATAATTTGCCCTACCTAAATTTGTCGGAGAACATGACCCTAAACAGATCTAATTGACGTCGACAAATCCATATAGCTAACCCCACATAGTGGGAAAAGGCTTGACTTGGTTTGGTTTGGTTTGGTATTTTTTTTTTTTTGGTAATTAATTTAAAATTTTATATGAAATTATCATTATAAAACCTTACAATTTTAAACTCATTATGCAATTGAATTTAATTATTATTTGGTTTGATTAACAAATGCATAATAAATATAGCGTAAAGGATTAAATTATTTAAGTTCCAACTTTGAAATTGATTGGATTAGAGTTTGCTCGATTTTGAACAGAAAGATAAATGGAGTGAATCTAACTAAGTTTTTAAACAACCTAATTCAAACAGTATATTACTTGTGTCTTTTGACACAGCATGTGTCGGAAAACAGAGGAAAGCATACCCACTTTGTGATCAGCCCAAACCACAAGCCTGAGAGCTCACATCCAGAGCAAGCTAACTGGGACTTGTGTCTTTTAAGGCTTACGTGGAAATGTAAGAATGGAACCTAGTGGGTTTTTTTTTTTAAATTTATTTTGAGGGGATAAAAAAAAAAAAAAAAGATCCGAGTAATGAGATTCTTAAATGTTATTTGAGTATTACAGGTACTTTACTCTTCCGCATCAATTTTACCAAGATGAAATAAAGCTGAACGGATTGAAAGAGACTTAACCAACTAGAATACTTCTTCAAGGACTCAGACATGTATCACTTGAGAGGGTTGAATGTATCACTTGAGAGGGTTGAATGTCCTTGAGGCTGCCCCTCGAACCCCCAACCTTTTTTTTTTATTCAAAACTACAAATAGCCTTCCATAACCATAATTTCCCAGCCTTGTCCCCCCCCCCCACCCACCCCCAAATAAATAAATAAATCCTGGTTCCGTTGTTGGATTCAAGTATATTCACAATGACATAAATTGGACTATATATATGTTAAACTCACAGACATCTTGATGATAATTTGAAATAATTTCTCATCTAATTAGTGATAGTTCAGCAAAAATGGTAGGGTCCAACCCATGGTCACCATAGCCCTGAGCAGTTCTCTTTAGCAAAATCAAGTCACTTAGTTCTCTAAAATTGGTTGCTTAATTAAACCCATTAATCCCATCAAACTCTTTATACATATCATTATTCTGCTGAGTCGGTGGCATGTGAATGGCCCATATAAGTTAAAAGACAGTGAACCATTCTTTGCTTGCAAAGTTGGCCAAAAATATTCATATAACGTATATCATCTGCCTCGAAGACTTTTTTTTCCCAAGCAACTCGGTTATTAGAGCACATGAACGAAGACTGACAGCTCTACAACATTCCTCATGTTCCTATTAGAGCAGGTTTTAACCTTAGAGACAGTAGAGTTTTAACCTTAAAGTCCTCCCAAATTAATGAGTACGCAAACCAACTTAGCTAGAGGGATCTCTGTGCCCCCTCCAAAAGTACTTAGCACTAATAATCAATCAATCTCTCATGCTGCTGCTGCTGCTAATTAATATAATTGTGACCAAACAGCTATCGCAATCTGATCAAAATCATGGGTTGCGGCACGATGCTAAGAAGTTTTTATATATATATATATATATACACATATACGTGCATGCATATATCCAAGACTTGTTTTTATCTTTCCTTAGCCAGGCCATGCTCCCAAATTCCAAGTTAATTGGTACTTGTTGGCAGGGAGTTTGGTTTTGGAAATTGATCGTTATTCTATACGATAAATTATTAGAGTTCAGACGGTTTCACAAAGTTATGGTGCTAGCTGGGGTTGATGGATAATTTATGAGGAACCCATTCAGAAATACTGCCTTTTTTCTCCCGTGCCAGTCAAAAAAATTATTGAAAGGAGGGTATTTTTGGTACAAGAAAACCAAGTCGTTTTCCTTACCACTATCTGTCAACTGTCAAGTTCTTAAAGCCAATGACTTATCACTGCCCAATCACTTTGTTGTTGGGATGAACATATTAGACTTTTTTTTTCTGGTTGATGAGTCGGGTGTAATTTGCGTGTGAATTACTGACCATTGAAAAAAATTTTAAAGTTTTATCGGTTGAATTATCCCTTATGTTTGGATTTTAATACTAGCACTTCTAGCTATATGGAGAGATTTTTTATTTACTCTTTGTGTCTGTGTGTCTCTTTTTGTAATTATAATAACAAAATACTAGAATTAATTAATAAAGTCATAAATTTAATCACTTGATGAATCTTTTTAATTTCTTTCATTAATACTCTTTAACCATCTATGACTAAAAAGATGTATATAAGTAATTTTCGAAATTCTAAAAGTTTTTTAAGTACTTTTATCATTGTATATCCCTTCACTTTTTACTCCTTTTCTATGTCTATTTAAAATACACATTAATTATCCATTATTTATTTAAATATCACTATTAATTTATTATTTAAGAAAATGTTTTAATTTTTTAACTTGTAATTATTTTATTTTATTTTTTACCTTTTAGTCACGTTATTTATATTTATCATAAAATTTAAAAAATACCTAAAAATAAGATAATTCATGTACAAGTAAAAAAAAAATTGCAATTTTTTTTAATTTTTAAGCATTTTTGGTATTTTTTAAAATGTGACTAGCATATCTTAAAGCAATCAACTAAAATAAGAAATCTGAGTAAAAATTAAATTTATGAAAAATTATGTAAAATAAAAAATAGTAAAAAAAAAAAAGTTACTATTTAATATATTAAACTAAGCCTTGATTGGTTGATTTCTCCCAAGCAAAGACAATGATGAATACAATAATACGATACCAACAAATAATTATTTGAAGAAAGTAGGAATACGATATAATACAAGCATGTTAATTTAAAGTTAATATGACTTGATCTAATTTAAAACAAATTATTTATTTAAAATTTAAAATATTTAAATATAAACCCAAATGAACTCCATTGTGAATATGATTAATTACAACACATTAACGCTAATTGTTACTCTTACCAGAAACTCAGCTGATTTATATGAACCATTTGATTGTTGCCACGTGTAAGATGCTCGCCAGTGACCACCACCGTCATCGTGACTCGCTTGTGACCTCTGGAAAGACACCACTTGGGTTTAGTTTTAGCTTTTTGTTCAATGTATTAGTTTGAAGTATGAACTTTTTAAAATAATCGGACATGGATACAGTATTTGGGTTCGTTTGCAGGCACAAATTTAAGTAATTTTTGATATTTTTTTTGTACAAAAGTTACTATTTATAATTTTTGATATATTTAGTAAAATAAATAACAATTTTTAGTAATCTTTTTTAATAATTTTTTGTAACTTTTGAGCGTTTAGTAAAATTTTTAACTACTTTTGATAAAATTTTGTAACTTTTGTCAATTTTTAGTAATTTTTAATAATTTTTAACAATTTTTGATAACTTTCGATTTGAGAAGTTAATGCAGTAGCATAAAAAAGTGACAAAAATTGATAATTTACCAAACACTTAAAAATCAAAAGTTAGTAATTTTTGTACTAAAAATTTTATTACCAAACCCCCTATGTATCGGATATATAGTAAAAATAAAATGAGATATGTATTATATGTTTAGTTATTTTCTTTATTTATTTTTCTCTAGAATAATTAAGTGATGCGATAAACAACATAAAAGAGATTTAATAGAATAAAGATTTAATATTTAAATATTTTTAAGATTCATTATGTAATTTTAATATTTATTCAATATAAAAACGTAAAAAATAAAAAATTATTTTTAAAGAAAATGTTACTTCTTTAATTAATTAATAACTGACATATAATTTACATATATTTTTAATAAAATATATTTTTTTATTATTTATTGTATCTCTATCGTGTGTATCTCGTATGTACCTGTATATTCTGAGAGAGAGAGAGAGAGAGAGAGAGAGAGAGAGAGCATAGACAAAAGGGAGAGTGACCCTCTGGCAATGACAACTGGGCATAGAGTCCTGTATAGACTTCCTTCTTGATAGGACCTAGTCACCTAGACCCATTAGGAGAGCCCCATTGACAGATATTCACTTCCCAAAATAGATATTTGGTCCACGTGTCATAATTGTTGACGTTGATGGTGCTTGCCTATTTTTGGTAAGAGATCTGACAATACTTTTGATTGTGGTCCAACACCGTTCAAACATTTTGGCGTTCAGAAATCTATCAAATCTTCATGGTCCCCCCGCTGGAATAGTTCTCTCCCCTTTTGATTTCAACTACCTCTTTAGCCTCTTGCACGAAAACAATCACTTTTGAAAACTCATGGTAGGTTTGGTTGAATAAAAAACAGGAAGGATGAGGGATGGAGAGAGAACATAATACTGCATTTTTATTACTTAGTTAGAGGGAAAAGTGAAAAGAAAGAAAAATATGGTGAAAAAGTAGGTGAAAAAATAGCGATGATTCATGTATATGGTCTTGTTTGGTAGCATTAAAATTCACTAACTTTAACTAATTTTTTATATTTTTTTTCATTTAATTTTTTTCATATATCACCTTTATATCAAAATTTTCTATTTTTATTATATTTTTTGACTAACTTTTTGTCAATTAAACACATTTATTTTTATCCTTTCAAACTTGAGAGGAAAAGGGGAGAGGAGTAGGAAAGAGGAGAGAGAAAGAGAAAAAAGTATGATAAAAGATAAAAAAATGAGACCCACATTTCATAAAATAATTTTTAATTAAAAAAATAAATTATAACATATATATGAATATATATATATATATACTTTTTTTTTTCCTTTCACTTTTCCACTAAACCAAACTAGTTTCCTTCCTTTCACTTTTTTTCCTTCCTTTATTCTTTCATCTCATTTTTCTTTCTTCCCAAATTTCCTTTTTACCAAGTGGGGCCTCAAACTCCATTAATCAATCATTTTTAGGAGGTTTAAAAATTAGGAGGTTTGGTTTTGCTTACTGTAAAAAAATATTTTTACATAATTTTGTTAAAATAAATATAAATTTTATTATGAATTTAAGTAGTTTAACATGTATGATAATTTAAAATTATAATCCAAAAAACATTAATTATTTAAAATTCATCATAGCCGCGACTCTTATTATTTTTTAAGAAGTTGTGATTATTAAAAATACTCAATTATGAATTATAGCTCTTGTATTTTGAAATATCTTTTTCTCAAATTAATTAATTTAAAATTTATAATTTTCTAAATTAAGTAAAGTTATTTTTCTCAAGGTGGAATTAGTTTTATTGAACTGATCTTCTCCATCATAATTATAAGCGATGTAATTTAACTCAAATCTATCTTTTTTTTTTTTTTTTTTTGACTACCTAGAACATTTCAACATTACAATTTTGGTGGAAGGCGCTTCGAACTCAGGTTAGCATTGGAGAGTGAAGCGCCCTACTTTCCTGCTCTGCCCTTTTTTGTCTTAATTAAGTACATCTCAGGCTACATTTACTCTGCTATAAATCACTAAAAATTTCTAAAAGTCTCTATTTTATTTCACTTTTTATTACTTTAAATACACTCTTGATTGCTGCGTGTCAAAAAAAAAAAAAGAGAGAAAATTCTTTGAAATTTATAGAATAATATTGCTCAATAAATAATACTTTCTTATTTCTATAAAAAAAATATTTTAAAGAATAATCATAAGACAAATAATAATGTAAGAGTAAGAAAAATACTGAATACCCTCAATTTTTAAATTTTATTCTTTTTTATAATAAATAGAGTTTCATGAAGCGTCGGGAAGATAAAAAATAGAATGCATTAGTATTTTTTAAAATCAAAATTAAAAAAAAAAAAGATAAAAATGCATTTAGCTTTTACCATGCAACATTAATTTAGTACCTGGGTACACGGCATAATTAGAGGCTACCTTAGTATAACAAAACAATCTCGAACAAATTAAAATTCACATTCCGCTTTTACTTCATTCCAACTCGGTGGAAAATAACGCTGTCGCTTGCACGACAAAATTTTCCGTTGTCTTTATTACTACAGAGCATAATTTTCTTCTATCGATGGTTATTGGGCTCCACCGACCAATTATTTCCTTGGAGGCCTGCTACTCTCTATGTTACTGGTCTACAGCACTTTTTTTTTTTTAATTTTTATTTTGATGAAAGGAGAATGTTAACTCTCATAAATTTTATTGATAATTCTTATTTATTGCCAAGTTAGCATCCTACCGTCAGATCAATGACACAGCAGTTCAGTAATTTTTTTTTTTTTTGAATGCCACTATACTTCACAAGGTCTTCACTTGTATTGACCACAGCTTTGGCAAAACCCATCTCCCATGAAATGAGCTTCCCTCCTGGTATGAATGAAGATGCATCGCTTAAATTTTTAATTATAGGCTTCGTTGATGGCGGAAGCAAACCGTAGTTACAAATGTTAAAATTAACGGTCCGTTTTGACGGAGTGAAATGAAAAGAAAAGAAGAGTGTAAAAGAGATTTTACAATTTATTGTAGATTTTTTCTAACTAAGAAAGAAAAAAAAAAAGAAAAGAAAAGAAAGAGAAAGAAATGTAATAATTAAAATTTTAAGAATTTCACGTGGAAATAGAGTGAAAAGAAAAGTGAATTAATGAAAATTTTAAAATAATATATGTATTTCCATAAAATAGAAAATAAGAAAAAATTACAAACATTTTTTAAGGTTAAATAAATTAACAACTCTCCAATTTCTCAAATGATTTAGTGGTAAAATAATAATATATACTTTATTTTTCTTTTATTTCCTTTCAACTTATAAATAAAGAGAAAGAAAGTTATTATTATTTCTTTTCTAAACTTACAAACAAATAGAAAAAATTATTATCATTTATCTCATTTTCTCTTCTCTACTAACCAATGCTTTTTTTTCTTTTCTATTCTAAACTCACAAACAGAGTCTAAGACTTTTTTTTTTAATAAATATCACATTGGAAAGATCATTACATTGTAATTATTATCATTTATCTCATTTTTTCTTCTCTTTTAACTAATGTTTTTTTTTTTTTTTCGTTTCTTTTCTCTTCTAAACTCACAAACAGAGCCTAAGACATTTTTTTTTTCCTTATAAATATTACATTGGAAAGATCATTACATTGTAAAAGTTCCTCATGTCATCCTTATATAAATTCAAAATTTTATATGTTTATTCAAATTTGTTCATTTAATTTAACTTTCCAAATTTTATAATTGATCCATAATTAAATATTTTAAGGGTATATAACGATAAACATTAGGCTAGTCATTTTACATTAATCGTGTTGGACTGATTTAAGTTTATTTCTATGCTACTTCAACTTGAAAATCAATTACATGCATTATGAATAATTCTACTATTACCTAACCTTTGTCTCCTTCTCCCCTAAAAAAAAAAAAAAAAATGCTATTACTTTTTAAAATTTTATCCCATTGTCGATGTCAAATTCCAATTGCCTTTTCTCCTATCAGTTATTTTTCTCGATTTCAATTTTCATTCGTATGGTACATTCATAACCAAAGTTCGACCAACTATTTGGGGATTAATAATTAGAATCAGATCTATCCAAGTGTAAAAGAAAATGTACCGTCACAAGTTGTATGGCGGATTTCTCCAAATGCTTGCATAATTCAAAGTTGTCAGTGGCGCTTTTATGTAGCATGCACGTGACAAGAGGTTGGTAGGAGCTGAAGGCGTGCAATACCCATGCTATGAATTGAACTTAAGGGGTAGTTCGACTAACATAAAAGTATTAGGTTTATTTTCAGTGGTCATTAACTTTAGACTTTTCCTAAGTTATTAAAAGTTTATTCGGTCGTTAATTTTAAAATTTATAAAAAATAATCAAATTATGTATAAACTAGTTCGAACACTTAAATTTATTCTTTAAAAAAAAAAACTCACAATAGAAATTGATCATAAAATAATTATTTACATGAGACATACAATATTTTTTATATCATTTTTCATCCAATATTATTTAGTACAACACAATGTTGGTAACCATGTAGTCCACTCTCAGCACAAGCATATGGTCATAAAAAATGGTTGATATTAATGCTTTTTCTTTTTTTTTCCCCTTAATTCTTAATTTAATTTATGTGATATATTTTAATACTTTTCATTTTATTTTTTTCTTATAAATTTTTAAATTAAATATTCTTACTTCTTATTCATGAATCTTTTATTTCTTTTTGTTCAACATTAATAGATGATCATAACTCTATTTTTCTTTATCTTTGGAATTATGACGTTGTATTTGACTTATATTAATTGTATAACTCGATCAATTGTTACTATAATTCTTATTGCCACAAATAAAGGTTATTAATTATTGAAACATTGAGAGATTCCACTCTCATTTCATTATAATAATAATAATAATAATAATATTATTATTATTATTATTATTATTTTTTGCCCACAAAGTAAGACTAAGACTTATCACTTCCTCTATATATATATTTATATATATATATATATAAATATAAAGAAAAGAAAAGAAAAGAAAAGAGAGAAAAAATTGGGGAGCGGATGTTTTGTTTTCACTTGTTGCAAATTTGCAAGTGGTAGCTCTATTTAATGTCGAGGCTATTATTACTTTGTTGGGCTTTTGACTTCTTTGGCTCTCTCAATGCTTTGCAGTTATGCATGTCCTCACGTCCATACACGATGCATGCATTACTGCTAAGTATACATCTTCTTTTCCTCCATTTTTAACATTGATTTCATTTCTCTCCAAATTAATATATACTGATCCTAGTTCCTAATTCATATGCATTAGCAGTTGTACATCCGGCCACCATGCACTAGTTTTTGAGGAGACAAGAACTCATATAGAGCTAATGTGCTGAGGTAACCAAACTGAGAACTAC
Source organism: Vitellaria paradoxa (assembly GCA_019916065.1). Taxonomy (NCBI): domain Eukaryota; kingdom Viridiplantae; phylum Streptophyta; class Magnoliopsida; order Ericales; family Sapotaceae; genus Vitellaria; species Vitellaria paradoxa. The sequence goes on from CM034233.1 coordinate 14,570,471, forward strand.
TTTATGATGTGATTTCTTAAGGATTACGGAAAACTTGTTTTTACGAAGACAAAATTGTGACAAAGAAATAATATGCTGGTGAGACTAGTGCAAGAATGGACCACACGCTTTTGTGTTTGGCTTTACTGGGTAAACCCATGTGGTCTTCGTTTTGTATTAATTCACACGGGATGGTGCAAAAATAACGGTCGATCCCCCATCAATATTCGATTTGCTTATTTCATTCGATAATTATTAGCGCAAGGTGCGAATGGAGTAGAATGAGAGTAAAAATGAGAATAGACATAATAATATAAATATAGATGAAAATAAAAATGGTAAAGAAAATTTAATATTGGGTACATCAAAGAAATAGAATTTATATTTTTTTGTTAGTATTTAGAATCTTTTGGGCGCACTGAAAAATACTGAAAAATTTAACAAATTTCTAAAAATCTTTAAAAGTCATTTACTTTTTATCTTATTACACGAATTACGAACTCATAAATTATCTCATTTTATTTCACCTTTTATCACTCCAAACACTTCCTTAATATGTGTAAATACATTTTATACACTACTAGAAATTGAATAATCGGCGAGTGAAAAATTCGGGCGACCGCTTTTGGCGGTCGCTATAATGTTATTAGCGACCGCTTAAAGCGGTCGCTATATTGGGCGTCGCTAATCAAGTGCGCAAAAGAAAAGGCGACGAAAAAATTCGGGCGACCGCTTATGGCGGTCGCTAATATCTTTTAGACAACAGTATTAGCGACCGCTTTAGGCGGTCGCTAATACTCTAATTAAATCGGGCAGAACGCCTCTCTTTTTTTTTCCTCTTCCCTCCCTCTTTTTCCTTTCCCTCCCCCGCGCTCTCTCCTCTCTCCCCCGGCCCCTTTCTCCTCCCTGCCCTCCTCCCTTTGCCGCCGTTGCCATAGCCGGACGCCGACGCCGGCGCCGCCGCCACCCGTAAGTTCTCCCTCTCTAGCTCTCTCTCTCTCTCTCTCTCTTTTGCTTTTTCTTGTTCTTTGTTTCTCTCTCTCTCTCTTCCTCTCTCTCACTAATAATTTTTTTTTGTGTATTAGAGTTATTTGGAGGCCTCACTACCACACCACCAGGTTTGATTTTTTTTTTAGTTTGAATTATTTTTTTTATTTTCTGATTTTTTTGTTTATTATTGGATGAATGTAAATAATTTTTTTTTTTTGTTTTTGTGGTTGGGGTTTGCTGATTCATCTATGCATGCATGTATATATTATTGTGTGTTTTTTTTTTTATTTTACTTACTCATTAATTTGTTAGTTTCATATATATGCTGTTAATGTTGGATGTTGGTTGTTTGATTGGAATGTTTTTTTTTTAATTGTTGGTTGTGAAATGTAATATTAATTATTGAAATGTTATTGTTGAATTTTTTTTTTTTACTGTGTAATGTAATTTTTTTATGTTTTTTTTTTTAAATTTTTGTATGTTGCTGTTTTTTTATTTTTCTGTTTTTTTTTAATTTTTTTATGTATTAGCGACCGCTAGAAGCGGTCGCTAATTGTCTGACGTTTTTAACTCAAGCGGTCGCAGGCGCGGTCGCAAAAACTTTAGCGACCGCCTTTGGGGTCGCTAATACTTTTTAGCGACGACCTAAATGCGACTTGCTTGACGCGGTCGCTAAGCCGTCGCTAATACTTTTAGCGACCGCTATTTTACCTTTAGCGACCGCTTGTGGCGGTCGCTAATACCCCTCTTTCTACTAGTGATAGAAATATGAATTAAAAATTTAAATTACACTTTTATTTTAACAATACATATAATATAACTAATATGACAATTTTACCAACTTACATCCCCATCTGGAGTTTAACCTTTTGTCAATGGGTGAAGATGTTTACACTCTTCTATTAGTTTCTCCCACTTCATAATAACTTTAACAAAAAAGAGTAATATGAGATGGAGAAAGTTGATGAAGAAGTACATTTATTATTTCTCTTTTACTCCGTTTGGAATGATGAATTTGATAGGATTTGATTTCATTGAATAAGAATTTTCACTAATTTTTATATTTAGAATTAAAATAAAATTTTATGAGTTGGATTTTAATTCCATTTCATAACTTAAATTTTAAAATTTCTATATCATTTGAAATCCAATTCAACATAATAAAATTTGATAAGAATTTATTATTTTATTAACCCATTTAAATAAGTGGACAAATTTAACCTTATATATCATATTTATCATATTTTTTATTTATTATTAATATAATCAAATTTAGTATTTCTTTTAAATTAAATCAATTCAATTCTTAAGTTTAAAATGTTCCAACCATAAAATTTTATTTTCTAAATCAAATCAAATAAATTACTTATTTTAAAATCAAATCAATTCTAACAAAAGATTATTTTAATACAAGAGTGTTTGCGAGTTGTCAAATGCTATAAAATGCATTGCGTAGCACCCTATCTCTTGTTCACTGAACAGTAAGAATATAGCTAAGGCCAAAGAGGAATATTATCGTTGCTGGACATTACCTGTGGTAAGAATATATAGATATATCCTTCTATACACACGCAGAGACATATATATGCAACAAATCTACGGCTCAACTACCCTCTCTAAAACCCTAAATGGTTAGGGCTTCCATCACCATATGCTACCAACTGACGTTCCTAAAGTGACACTGTTCATTTATTTACCATCCTACAATGACTTTGTACCTAACTTTTATTCCTCTGACTTATTTGAGTGGGGGCAACCCTCCATTATGAATCCACTACACTCCACAATGAAACCTGCTACCTTTTGTTGCAGGGACTTCCCCAGTGCAAAATGTTAAATGTGGAATACATTTAGCTTTTTCTTTTCTAAGTGAATGATTTCAGCAGGCAACTTAGCATCTCTATATATAAGATTAGGAGAAATTTGAACTTAAATTTTAAAATTGGATATAAGGCGTTTATTGAATTGACATTTTAATTTATTCAATGAAAAGTCATTTAATTAAACTCCATTTGGCACCGTTTATTTTTATTATTATTATTTTTTGTTTATACTTACAAATTTTTGAAAATCGACAACAAAAAAGTATTTGGTAAACCTGTTTTTAATTTTTTATTGCCAACAAAAAAAAACTTGAAAAGAAAAATGTAAATAGAAAAATCATATCTTCATTTTATTAAAAAAATATTTTCTTTTTTATTTTTTTATTATATAAATATTTTGTCAATTCTAATACTTTGATGATTTTTGTTTCATTATATTAAAATGAATTATTTTATTCAAATATTTTATTAAATTAAAATTATTTTAATAATAATATATTATTATAATAATTTATTTTATTAAAATTAAAAAAATAATTTATCATTAAAATGATTCATTCTATTAAAACAAAATTATTTTTAACAGATATTATTTACATATTAAAATATTTATTTCATTAGATTAAAATTATTTATAAAAACAATAATTACATATTACAATAACTTTAGTAAAATTAAAATTAACAATAATTAAATTATTAAAATAATTTATTTTTATTAAGATTAAAATTACTATTAAAATAATTTACTATTAAAATGATTTATTTTTTGAATTAAGTTTTTTAATTATTAACAATTACCTCTTGCAATTATTTATTTTATTTAAAAATTTTGCAAAATTATTTATTTTAATGAATTTATTATTAAATTATGTTATTTATTAATATACATTATTTTAATTAATTATTGTTAAAAATAAATATTTTATAAAATTGAATTTATTAATTTAAATTATTTTATTAAATTAATTAATTAAAATAATATGAGATATATTTTATTAAATTAAATTTATTTTATTTAAATAAAAACTAATTACTGTAAATGAAATTGTGTTACCAAACATAGTTTTTGTTTTATTTCGAAGAAAGATGATAATTGAAAACAAAAAAAATAAAATAAAAGCAGAAATAATTAAACATAAATAAAAATATAATTGTTATCAAATTAATGAGCCCTCAGTTAACACTTTTAAACATTTTGAATTAGAAATATTTAGGGTGTAAATGCCTTTAACAAAATCTTGATAAAGGCATTTGTGGAGATACAATTAACTCCCTACATCCATACATACAGATTGGGATGTTAATTCCTACGTGGATCAAAAACTCATTTCCTTCGTTATACTAAGAAATAGAAGATAAATACTTTTTTTTTGGGGGGGGTATTTAGAAGCTAAATAACTTGAACGAGAGCATAATTTACACCAATTCTCACTTACACCAAACGCTATAGTTTGTTACTCAACAAATTGCCAGGGAAGGTATTTGCTTCCTCACAAAAAAAGTTTTTGCTTCGAAAATTGTGTGGTCGCCTGGTCGTGATCAATGCAAGCCCTCACAAAAAGTCCTCTGTGACAAACATTGGAAGTCGTACGTAGCAAAGGGCCATACATTTTGTTATAAAACATTTCTTATAACGGCATGTTAAACTTGAGCGTGGCTTGTAATTCAGTGGTTAAGAACATCTCTTACTTTCTCATGACTCGAGTTTGAATTTTCTTCCTCTTCTTTATAAAAAAAAAAAAAAAAAACTTTATCTTTAAAAAAAAAAAAAAAAAAAAAAAACGAGAAGTCAAACCTTTGGTCATATTTCCCCATCGTCAATTAACGAGTCGATAGTCGTTGTTGCTATATAATCTTTTTTTCCCCCCTTTCTCAAAAACCAAAAAATGGAAATGTGAGGTGGTGCATTTGATGTGAATGAAATACTCCCCTATTATAAGTTGACCCTTGGACGTACGGACGTTTGGTTCGGATTTTAAAAGTAATTTGCATTCTATTGACGTAACTATTCTTTCTAACTGATCAGAAGCGAACGGTGTTGCATTCTAAAAGCAACGAAGCAAGTAAACAAAAGATGGTTCCATATTTTAACCAAATTGGATGCATGCCTCTAATTTATCCATTTAATTAATTGCTTATATATATATATATATATATATATTTTGCATGCACCCCAATTAATCTTCATTTTGATAACGAGCATGTCTACATAGCTAAGGATTAAATGCATTTTAAGAATTTCTCCCCCGAAGCTTGGGCACCTAGAAAGTCCTATCACCCGGCCACTAGATATTGTCTTATTAGAAAAATCATTGTCATATATACGGCAACCCATTCCTTGAATCGTCCTCTAAGGGTTAGCTCGGAAAAGTTAATCTTTAATTTTTTTTTTATTTTATATGATTTTTTCGTCAAAATTTGAATTTCATTTTATAAGAAATTGCAGTATTTAGATGCGTTAATCGCATTGTAAAACATTTACATTTATATTGGTAGAACTTATCATTTTGAGTAAAAAAGTAAGGAAAAATAATTTTTTTTAATTTTTTTAATTTTTACTTAAACAGACGTGAATTATTTGAATTATTTTTTAGAATATAACTAATACGCCAAAACTTACAGTCTCTAAAAAAAAAATGGATTTTGATGAAAAAAAATCATATAAAATGAAAAAAATAACAGAAAATTACCTTTTTATTTTTAAGCTAAACAAAACCTAACAAAATAAATATTCTGTTTCTATTTGAATCTTTTGTCTCACAAATAATATCTTATTTCGTGTTTCACGTTCTTTTGTGATGACATGTGTATTATGTTTTCAAAATTTAAGTTACATTTAAATTCAATTACCATTAAATTTTATTACGATGCAGTGGGACAAATTAAGAAAATATCGGGAGTACTCGTTCGTAAGAGTGGTCAATTAACCATGTGATTTGTGTGCTTTGAATTTCTTTACAACACATACCGTGTAGACGGAGAGAGGGAGAGGGAGAGGGAGAGGGAGGGAGGGAGAGAGAGAGAGAGGAGGGGAGGTTTTGATTAAGACTTTGCGTGTAGCTTGAGAAATTAGATACCAAAACGTATCCGCACATGTTGTGGCCCCCATTATTATGACTCTGTTTGGTAGAAAAAAATATTAAAAATTATTAAAAATTATAAAAAATTATTAATATTTTTTAATTAAATTTTATCACGTGTCACTTTTATATTATATTTTTATATTTTTATTGTACTTTTATTACCAACTAAATAGCCCCTGTACCAACCAGAGTTTTCATATATATACATCGTTCAATCGCTTTGCGAAAACCATTAGTTAAGAGAATATTGAATGGTTTTTCGTTCATTTTTCAATAATACTGTTAGGTACTCAAATCCTTTTTATCTCGTTGATTTTTTTTTTTTTTTTTTTGTCTAAAAACACTATAAACACATTTTCGTTTTTCAAATTCTTATTTAATGACATCGAAGCATTTTATTACTCTTAAAATTAATTTAGTTTAAGGTAAATAATTGAATTGAATTCATTTGATTTGATCTGATAAATAAAAATTTGTGTTTAGAATACGTATTTAAATTCAAGAATTGAATTAAAATTTTCATATTTAAAACTCAAACATGATTGCATTAATTGAAGGAAAATATTAAATTTGACTATATGATAAATAAAATAGTGTAAAACATAACAGTAAATTCTTCTAGTTACTTAAATAGTTAAATAATAGAATCAATTCTCATCAATTAATTAATTAATTTTGAATTAGATTTCATACGTTAAAAAAATTAAAATTTGAATATAAAATATTAAAATCAAATCCAACTCATAAAGGCGTTATTTAGATTCCGAACGTGAGACGTGAAAGGAATTCTCACCAAGTAAAATAAACTCCCGCCAATTTGCATGCCAACCTGAGGAGGTCAGAACAAGAACTCATAATGTTAATATGAAAATTAAGTTTGAGAACAAACTATTAATTAATTAACTGAAGGTCAATTTGCCTTCCAACTTCACCGCGCCAGATCCATTTTATCCCGTAAACAACCCTGCCTAAAATGATTCAAATTTAATTAGTTGATAGCCATGAGATTTTTCCGAAGGATAATTAAAGATAATATGGCTGTATCTCTCTCTCTTTCTCTCTTAATCTTTGGAATACATTTTTCTTACTCAAAATTTTCTTTTTCTCCCTAATATTAAGTAATATCATTTCTCTTTTACTCACAATCTCGACACTATTCATCACTGTTTTTTTCCAATATCAGCTATGTCACTCTCGCTGACTCCCTCTTCTTTCTTGATTAAAGTAAATACTCATAATTTTTATATAATTTTATATGTATTAAACTCCCTTAATTAACAAAAATATACGAAATTAATACATACCTGGCTGCACTTGTTAATTTGTTCGAACCGTACTTTAATTTCTTTCACTTGGGCCCACTTGAATACTTACTTGTATTGTTGCATAACATCCTTAACCTAATCTCTGTCTTGTATCGCTTGAGCAGTGACATATAAAGAGAGTAAGTCACTTTGTACTCCCTCACCAGTCCCTAGCTATGTTTATGTTCCCATCATTTATATGAATTAGTACATTAATTCCATCAAATGAGGCTCTTATTCAGATGATCAAGAGCATTTGTTAATCTCTTTTAAGGTCTGTAGTTTACTTTTTATACCTCGTTGCTGCTTCATCAAAGGAAAGATAAGAGTTTTTCTTCCACATTATCAATTACATGACCACCACTAATGGAGGGTGCATGAACCAAACTTTGGTTATTAATTTGTCTTTCACAGTTTTCCCTCATTTGGAAACGTTTCTTGAAAGTCGAACGTACCAAAAATAATAATAATAATAATAATAAATAAATAATTGTACATATGTATAATATTTTTGGTGTGTGAATTGGCTGTGCTTTAAGCAAATTAAACTCAAAGGTAAGCCAAGGTTATAATGTCGATGACAAATTAACGAGAGGTTACTGTCTGTATCAACATTTTTTTTTTTATTGATCAGTAAATACTGGGCTAAATAGAGTTGAAATTGTGTTTATGCAAATTAAATTGGCCATTAATTCAAATACACTGATTAATTACCACTGTTGTGCTCACTATATTATATATATGTATAAACCTTTTCTTTAGTGTGCTTTTTGTTTTTGGATGCTATATATACATATATATATATTTAATTTTTTATTTGGTTTAGTAATAATCTATAGAGTTATTTTATGTTTAGAAATTGTATAATTTACTTGATATTTTTGATTAGCCAAGTCTTGTTTCCTATTTTGATTAAAGGGTGGCCGTGATAGTACGTACGTAGTCATGGACGCCCATGCACTGCTTGATATATGAGCCCCCATCCTCCCCAGATAGACCCATCAGCTGGAGACTAGTAGTACAAAGCTCCATGCCCTCCTCCTAATTAGCCTTCATGGCTCGAGTGAAGGTGAGATATATTGTGTGTCATATTTGTACGAGTCCACACTACCACCTATGGGAGGAAGATCTATATATAGTGGATATTTTTAAAGAATAAAATGTAAAATTATTTATTTCCTTCCAAAAGTCACATTACTCATTTATATTCACTATCTGTACTTTATCTATAGGGTTATGAGAAATCATTTATCAAATAGCATATATCAGAATCTGAACATCACAATTATTAGTTTATATATATATATATATATATCTATATATATTGGTTTATGAGCAATCATTTATTAAATAACTCTATCCTAGTGGGCTTTGAGCAATCATTTAGTTCTCGTCAATAATGTTTTTGTTTATTAAATTTTTATTTTTATTTATAAATTTTTAAAAATTAACAACAAAAGTAAGTTTAGTAAACTTGTTAATTTTTATTCTTTTGTTGCTAAAAAAAATAATTTAGACCCAAAATGTAAGTAAAAAAATGATGTTTTCATGCTCCTATCTTTTTCGTTCATAAACATTTTGTTAACATAAGACTTAAACAAAACACTTTTTTAATTTTTATTGCATCCTAATAAAAAATAATGTTTTAGGCGGCTCATTTGGTTTACTTTTTTATTTTCTGTTTTCATTTTCTATTTTCTGTTTTGAGCTCATTTTTATTTTGTGCTTTTAAAAATAAGGAAGACAGCTTAAAATTTATTTGATTACTTGTGTTTTCAAAATTTATTTTCGAAAACTGAAAATCAGTTTACACATGAAATAAAAAATGATAAAAAGTCATTCTGAGAATTTTTAACAAAAAATATAAAAAATCTCAAAATAAGAAAAATAAAATATTTTCTGTTTCCTCATTTTGAGATTCTTAACACATAAAACAAAATCAGAAAATAAAAAATACAAAAATAAATCGAATGCTACCTAATTTTTTCAAATATGTTTTTAATTTTTTTTTAAAAAATTAATATGAAAATTAAAAATTCGCAGCTTTATGAAATGGGTGCTTAGGGACTAAAACTACGGAACCCTTAACGCAGACGCGGATCACTATAGTTAATCTGTCGACACGTAGCACCCTTATGGCACTCAATACCTCAGCGGTTTTAAGGTTTCGCCCAATCTCAACACCTTCCGTTTTCAGCTTCGACGCCATCCGCCTCTGCCCTTCGTCTCCCTTAATTTTCTACCGTCCGATCTATACTGCATCGGGTATCCTCCCTCGAAGCACAAATAAAGCTTACAACTGAGAGGCACCGGATCCTTTCCTTAATCCCCCCGTTAAGCCGGTCTTATTATTGTTACTGTCCTAAAAATCAAAAAAATAAATAAATAAATGGGAGCTTTAGAGAGAGAGAGAGACAGAGAGAGAGAGGGGGAAGGGCTGTATTTATTTAATGTGTGTATATGGGTGTATATATAGCGATGCAAGGTAGAAGAAGGTGGAAAGCTTAGCGAGGTTCTGAAAAATTTGTGCAAAGTCTGCGTGTTTTGTGACAGATAAAAGGAAATGGGGAGAGGTAGGGTTGAGCTAAAGAGGATAGAGAACAAGATCAACAGGCAAGTGACCTTTGCTAAGCGAAGGAATGGCCTTTTGAAGAAAGCTTACGAGCTTTCCGTTCTTTGCGATGCTGAGGTCGCTCTAATCATCTTCTCCAGTAGAGGAAAGCTGTACGAGTTCTGCAGTAGCCCAAGGTATATTTGTATATCTCTGTATACATATATATATAATCAACAAAATAGAACAAAACTTTCTTTCACGAGTCCTTCACAAACACTAAAAAGATGAAAATGGAGAAAGAAAAAATACAAATAAAAAAAGCTTTCTCTTGTTTTCTCTCTCTAGGATGCTATTTGCTTGCTTTGATTCTGATTTTAGATCTAAATCGGTGAGTGAGAAGATCTTTCCTTTGCTGTTTCAGGTGTTTTGATTTTGTGAGGGAAAGAAAAAGCTCTCTCTCTCTCTCTCTCTCTCTCTCTTTTTTTTTTTTTGGTTGTATTTCTTTGCTCTTGATTTTTCCGTTCTCGTGAATGTCTCCGTGTTTTTAGAATTTCGAGCTTGTGTTATTGCTAGATCTGCAAGAGGAAACCATGAAAAGAAGATCATTTGTTATATAAATCTCAGTTTATGTGTTTTCTTTCTCTCTCACCTCCTCTTTTTCTTTTTCTTTTTTCTTTTTTGAATCGTTTTAACCTGATTTGATACTTGAAAAGCTTAAACTTGTTGATGTTTAAATTGTTCTTTGTCTGATTTTGTGATGAAATGATCCGATCCATTGCTTTTCAAGGATCGAAGGTCGAAAATGATAACTAAAGTTTTTATTTTATTTTTTATTAGGAAAAAAGTCCCTAAGTATCTGAAATGAAGGTGATCATAGGTCATACTTGTAGGATTTCTCAGCCTTGTTCATCTCAATTATTTCGACATTTTTCTACTACTGGTTGAAGAATTCCTTAGTTTACAGGCTCTCTCCCCCTCCCCCTATGTATTTATATATACGTATATTCAATAATTATCTCCAACTTTCTGATAGAAGTTTCTATGTGAGCTTAGATATGTCTATCTGTTCACAGAATTCAAATTCAGAAGGAAAACTTTTAATTCTTCCTTTCCTTTTACTACATTAAGATAAATTGCATATAAAACTAGATTAATCGGATGGAGATATCAATAGCTACTTCTAAAGTTTGATCTCTATCAGTCTTCCTGTGTTCTAATAGTGCTGACTTGTGAGTCTCCTCAGGCCCCCAAGCCCTCTTCTAAATTAAGGGTTTTATTTTTTTTAAAGCTGAATCGAATGTAGGGTTTTTGTTCATCAGATTAGCTCTCTCGACTCCGAATATTAAAAATTAATATTAGTATATGTCTTGAATTTTTGCATTGTATAAATATGTTGTGGTTTTACTTTCTTAATAGATTTCCAGGTGGCTTAATTAACCAGGAGAAAAATAGATATAGTTGATGGTTAATTTTTATCATGCATGGTCACTTTTTTCATCCTAGAGTTGCTTGATCTGTTCAATCTCTGAATTTCCCATTATTATTAAATCAAAACAACTTGCATCGGACTTCTTTTTTAATTATTTTTGTAGGTGGAAATTGCCCTAAAAGTTCGAGAATTATCATCTGTATCACTGGTACCACACTGCATGAAGTATATAAATCTATAAAATAAAATTAAACAATTTTTTTAAATATTTCTCTCACAAATTAAGATCTAATAGTTAAAAATTATTTTTTTTATTCAACGATTGAGATTATTTTTATATTTTTAATTTCCTGCTCAATTCTCATTTTAATGGACGTTACTATCATTTATCTCACAAAATGGATTGGACAATTTAAATTTTAACATATTTAATGGATTGGACAATTTAAATTTTAACATATTTCAAGGGTAGAAATCGTATGTAAATCAAAATTGTCAACTTAAATTCTGCCTAATTATGAATTTTGAAAAATTGAACCTTCTAAATTATAGTACCATAATTTGTATTTTCTTTTATGGTGTTTATAACAAATTAATTAGAAAAAGAGAGATCCAAACACATGCAATAATTATTAGGACCTAAAATTTAAAAAAAAAATTAAAAACCATATATTATCATAATTTTTTTGATTTGGACTTTTTGTCCAAAATTTTAGCTATATAAAAAATTTAATACTAATTTTGCTCAGAGTGCTGTAGGTACATATTATTGTTAGTTCTTAATATTTTTTGAAACAAAGGTTCTTCTGAGTATGTTTGGACTGAAAATTTGGTGAAGCAAACGAATATGGAAGCAGAAATGAAAAAAAAAAGGGAGAAAAAAAATAGGAAATGAAATTTTAAAACTTAAATATATATTACGATTTGAGTTGATTAAAAAAAATATGCACATAAAAAGACATTCATTAAAACAATAGTTATTTATTTAATTTTTTAATTTATCTAATCTTATGCATTGTATTTTCGATACCATTTTCCACTACGGATATGGTTGATTAGAAGGATTGTATAATGAGTTATAAGTAATATTATAAGATAATATATGAGATTGGATATAATATGAGATTAATTTTTTATGTGAGATTATTTTTTAGTGTTTGGTTTATGGAATAAAAAGTGAGATAAAAAATCTGATTTGACATGAGATGTTATAGAAAATAATTTTAAACTTTTAAATTTTGGTGGAAAGCAAATCTAGAGGTGGGGTATAAGTAATATCATATCCCATGGTATTACTAATCCCCCATTTTGGGAGATATGAAGTCTAATCCAAAGTTGTAAGCAAACCAAATATAAGACTAAAGTTAATTTGGTCAAAATGGGTAGACTATTTATCTAATTTTTCAATTTTATCCCTCGAACAAACACTGCTTACAAACCAAACAAATGTAGTAGTTTTGAACTTTTTTCTCATTTTTTCTCTCTAGACAAATTCTTAATCCAAACACATTCTCTAATTACTAAGGTTTCTTCTCAGCTAATGTTCATGTAAACAAAGTTCTCATAATATTTAGACAGCAGATTAAAGCCAAATTATGATACCAGAGAATTATTCAACGCCTTTGTACCATAAGACTGATAAGGTGCCAAGAATACATAAATTTTCCTAGCATTCACGAAGCTAATGCTAAATATTTAGTGATGCATACGTCATGAATTAACCATTCATGGTAAATCTCATTAAACAATATATTTCTACAATGCAGTTTGCTTTTCTTATCCCTCATGTTAGTTGAAGAACAGCTCATGAGTTCAACGGACAGAAATCTGTCTGCCCAGAGAGTTGCTTAGCGAATATTATACCTCATGGTGCATAAAACCAAAATAAAATTGACCTCATTGAAACCATTAATTTTGGTGATGTATGGCGTAATTCATGTATGAGGGATAATCCAATTTAAGTTCAACTCATTCCCACCTCTAGCATGTAGACTTGAGTGAACAGTTGAGAAATGTCCTCCCCTTAATATATCTCTTTGGAAAGGTGATCACCCTTTATATTATACTCCTCTCCAATCATTCACATTTATTAGTTTCACTATCCCAGGTACTTTTAAAAATTTGCAGAGAATTGTATTTCTTTTTAGGGTTATTATGAGTCATTCAAAGTTTTTTTAGCATACCTAAAGCATTACAGTTTTGTTATTTTATTTTATTTTTAGTTAAACTAAGAATCCTCAGAATGGCATAATTGGGGAAAAAGGTGGAATTAGATCTGTAGAAATTTTTTATGTAAATAACTAGTATTTCCAGACCAGAATAATTGTTGTTTTGGCATTCATCTTATATATGTTAGCTCAATGTGATTTGCATGGCAACTTAATAGATTTATATTCACGCATTAACATTGAAGTTTTATGTTCAATGCCTCTACCACATAGTTTCATTTAATGAAGTTTCCAATATCCTTTAATTCATGGACGTCACACATAGAGCATTGACTTGGATGTTTTGAATTCTTTTCATGTCTCTTTGCCTTTTGAGTAGATATTCACTTTGTTGCAAGTTTCCAACCTGCATGTGTTGAAATGTTTGTAAGCAAATGTAATTAAAGGATGCATAAAGATGGTAGCATTATTATTTTTACAGATCAATACATATACATTTTTTATAAGTCGTTTTAAGTATTTATTATTGATATTTTTATGTGTTAAATAAAGAGTTAATGAGCTGACTATTTTTGTTGCGCAGTATTAAGTCTCGGGAGGTCTTGAGTTTAATATTAAAAGACTTCTTTTTGGGTTGAGTTTACAAGCAAATTTTTAATAAGTTTATTCGATATATGTAATTTATATACAAGTTTAATAAGTTTACCTAGTAGATGCTGATGGGGATAATTACTCCCATAGTCAAAAGAAAATCTTACCTAAAGAGTTATGCTTCATATATATAATCTTTGCACATAAAAAGAAACTAAATATCATCAAAACATTTTGGGAGAAGTGTTGTTGAAGGATTCCTTTTTGGTTTCTTTAATGCAACATAGAAGAAATGCATGTCCTGAACCTTGAAGTTGAATTGTTTGTGCTAATGTTCTTTAGCTACTACTAAGATTTACATCCACATATCATTAGAATGAGGAATCAAGAAAATAATAAAAGGAAAACTAGTCAGAGTATGCCTCCCTTTATGGTATTTATCAGTAGTGCTTTTGGTTCTAAATATCAGATATAATTTAACATTGTGATATGAAGCTATTTCACAAATTGAGATTACGTTTAGGACAATACCCATGCAAAGTAATGGTGTGAAGTGGTGAAATTGGTGCATTGCAATTGGGGGGGGGGGGGAGGGAGCCTGTTTGCTTATATTGTTGCAATTCACTAGACCAGCTCTTTTAAGAGTTTTCAACAATTCAGAAGCTGATATCAGCCAGGACATAGCATGCTAGGGAAGAAACATTAAGCAAATATATTCCAATTAACTTGAGAGGTTGATTTCCTCATTTAATTATTTGCTTTTGATTGCATTTCCCGATCTTGCTTCACCTTGTGGTAGGGTGATAATAAAATTTATGTCAAGTGGATCTTTCCCTTTCCACCTTTTGATTAATTACCTTAATATATGATTAATAGGTTAAATTAGAAGTAATTAAAAAAGATTTAAGGCTTCGTCACAGTGAATTACTAACTATGGTATATATTTGAATAAATTTTGATTACTTGAGACTAATAATACATCAATAATGATTCATTTAATTACATAGTTAGTATAATGAGGGCTCTTTATTTTATTTGTATCTCTTGTACTTTAAAAATTGTCGTCTTTCTGTTTTTTTTTTTAACTGAATTTTTTATGTATTCTGTGTCTAGCATACTCAAAACGCTTGAGAGATACCAAAAGTGCAATTATGGAGTTCCAGAGCCAAATGTATCCACAAGGGAGGCCCTGGTACCTATTTTATCCGACGTTAAAATATTGTGTGTTTTTGTTGGCCCTTTTTCAATTCCTCATTTCTTGTGTAAAAGAAGCTGTAGTTTAGTTAATATATATGTAACTTTTTAAACAAAATTTCAATTTCACGATGAAAAAGAAAGAATATCCTCAAAATCATTGCTAAATATTTTTTAAAAATATGAATAAATATATTTTTAAAAATATTTTATATTGAAACAAACAAAAACTTAGTGCATCGGATTTTATTTACCCCAAAAAAGAAGTTCCAAAAAAATTGCTGTTTGTTAACGACAACCATAAGTCCTTAAGCATTAATTTAATTAGTGACAGATATAAACAAAAAATGGACAATTAGGTGTGTAATTTTGTTAAGCATATGAGAAGCATTTAAGCAACTATTACATAGAACTTCCTATAAAGCAGAAAAATGGGTATTTTACATGTTTCATTTGCTACCAGTTCATTGTAGTTCATATAGGAACTAGATGTAGTGGCAGGATGGTGTTAGTCAACACAACTGGGTGAACTACACAGACAATACTTCGCGAAATTTAACGAGCTTCAGATAATTTGGATGATAATGCAAACTTTAATATAATTTCATGGACCTTGATCCTATCACGTTTCGACATCAATTGCATTACCAGCTAACAAATCTGAAGCAAGTCAGTTCAAATGCTAAATGAATCTTGGTAGAGCCGCATGTCTATAACCTGAAGGTAGGAAACCTTGTGGCCTGTTACATAATTTGAACATAAAAATCTTAATTCCACGATATACTGTTCAGAAATCTTGCCCCTTGCTGCTCTATCATTTGTATAAAGCAACTTAATATATCCTTTACCAGTAATTCCTTCTCTTGCACAAACTTAGTCAATATATCCTTTACCAGTAATTCCTTCTCTTGCACAAACCTAGTCCAACCCCTCATGCTGCAGTTTAAACTCTTTTGTAGCTGCAGTGAAAAATCTATGGCCAAGTCTGCCTGTCATGTAACACCACTACTTATTCTTTGGTAACTTCAATAATAAGAGGAAGTGCATAACAGCATATTCCTTTGGGATGTGGAGCCTTCAAGACTTCACGTAATTGTTAAAACATCTAACTCCAAATCAATTGATAAAGAATGGATAAATAGTTCGGCCTAATATGAATTAAGAAGTATTATTTTATCAATGTGAAATAAATTTTAACATACTATAGCTCTCATGTGCAAAAAATTGAGAATTGAAGGGAAAAACAAACCCTCCTAAATCTAACTCTAATATTGTTAAGAGAAAAGAATGAATGAAAAAATTAAGAAAATTCTATATATATCTTTGTTAAATCTGTGTAATACAATCATCCCTATTTATAAGGTTACGAAGTAGAAATAAAACAAAAGATAAACTCTACTTTTAGATGTGTATCTAAACTCTGCTACTAATTATATTATATATCTATCAAAATTATAGATACATTAACATTCCCCTCAAACTCAAGGTGATATAGCAGAGATTACTTGAGTTTAGAGATTAAGAACAAGATTAAGAACTGCACTAAATTGGTTAAAGGCAAAGCCGGATGAAAGCATGCTAAAATATTTAACTTCAAACTAATCAATAAATAATGGAGAGACTCGTTAGAATTTTATATTAATTTAGGAGATATTATTTTATCGATGTGGAATAAATCTTAACACACTCCCTAGAGAGAGCAAGCCAATGCATTGAGTATGAAAAGTTCACAAATGCGAAGTTAATAAGTGAAAGGAAGAGTAAATCCTCCTCCTTGATCAATTCTAGTACCATGTTAAAACTTGTAACTCTAAATTAATTAGTAAGGAGTGGAGAAACTTATTACCATCTTATACTAGTTTGAGAAATATTATTTTATTTACGTAAAATAAATCTCTATATATACAACTTGCATCAGTTAAAAAATCTTTAAAAATACAAACCAGTAAATAAGAACAATAACTCAACAAAAGGTTTGGATGGTAGAATATTACAGGACTACAGCACAAGGTTGGGGTCAGTAGAAGCTGTGGGAGTACAAAGAGGAGTCAAGAAAAGATAAAAACATTTGAAAATAACATGTTTAAATGGCTTTTGATTTAGAAAATGTGAATGCTACATTAATAATTTTAGATGACTTTTTTTATGTAAGCTAAGGTAAGAAATTTTCTTCTTAAATTAGGTAATAAAATAATATTAGGTATTACATCATACTTATGATACTTTTTGATTGGTCAGGTTAATCTGACTTTCCTTTCTCTTAATGATCTTCTCACAGTTATGCACAATTTGACTTTCCTTCCTCTTAATGATGTCCTCATAATTGTGCATAATCTGATTTTCCTTTCTCTTAATGATCTCTTGGCCAGGTTAATCTGTTTTTCCTTTCTCTTAATGATCTCCTTATAGTTATAATGATATATATGTGCGTGTATATGTTTTTCCTATCCCTTAAGGAGCTTACCATACTTATGAATGCATATCTAGTCCATGAATAGCGCATGGTGCTTTCTACTTAATTGCAGCATATGCCCGATATCGATGTTAAAATCCCCTGAGGAATGGCTGGTCATGTATAATGTAGACTGAGGTGAAATTTTCTGCTAGTGTGATTAAATCAAATCTCGCTGTTTGAGATAAGAATGCATGAGTGCCTCGATTCATTGCTGTGTGCTAGGAATTAATTGCAGAAATAAGGTAGGTATGATAGTAATTTCCTAGTAAATACTAAGGGCTCATTTTGTTTGTTTTTCTATTTTTTATTTTTTATTTTTATTTTTTTATTTTTTGTTTTGAACTCATTTTTCATTTTAGGCTTTTAAAAATAAGAAAAAAACTCAAAACGTATTTGGTTACTTGTGTTTTCAAAATTTATTTTCGAAAGTAGAAAATAGACTTACACATAAAATGAAAAATGATAAAAAGTTATTTTTGAGTGTTTTTAATCCAAAATAACGAAAATAAAATATTTTGTGTTTCTTTATTTTAAGATTTTTAAAACATAAAATGAAAAAAGAAAATAGAAAAACAAACTAAATGACACCTAATATAAAAGAATTCCTTCCCAGATTCAAACAAACTTGGCTAACTTTTAGTTAAATACTTGAATTGAATAAATCTTGGGTGCAAAAAAAAAAAATCTCTAATAATTTTAAGTTAGTTGGAATTGATAAAAATAGCATATATGCATGACACACCTTGGAGCACTAAAAATAACATAAATGCATGATACATGATAAAGCATTCTAAAGAAAGTTTTCTCCTCCATTGCGTCCCTATAGAGGGTTTCTGAAAAATGTGTCTAAGGGAAACAATCTCAGATAAGAGCCCAAGTCAATCAGCAGAAAACAAAAATATTGATCTGATAAAATTAAATCAATATTGCATGAACTATTCAAAACCGAAACCAGCCAAGTGGGTGTAGATTTGTAGGCAAATATTTTTAAATAATTCTATTTTGAGTTGATAATGTTGAAAAAATTATAGTGCAATTACAATAATACTTGCATATGAATCAGATTTGACTATTGTAACAATAGTTGAATTTTTTTTACCTTTTTATCACCTTGTTTGGATATCAAACTTAGTTTAATATTGACAGATATCTGAGAATACTAATTGATAACATATACTCTGAATATTAAAACATAATGTGTAATCTTTTCCCCCACTTTTACTAAGCAAAAGTTGCATTGAATGGTTAACATGAATCCTAAACCATAACAAGAACTAAAATTCTAGAATGCAAAATATGTTAAAGAAAAAAAAAATCACACATTGACTTCTTAGTTGATATCAACACCGAAAAGTCTCACACTTCTCCTCCCATTGTCTGTTGGCACCGTTACTGTACCTACTTTCTGATTCTCAAACTCCTCTTTTCCTTCCTGAACTGATGACCAGCAGTTGAGATTTTGCTTCACTTGATTATCGACAAATTGGCTGAATGAATTCTCATCGCAAACATCAGTTGAGCCCCCAGTATAACAAACATCAATAAGGCAAAAAGACTGCCCTTGTGCTCTGTCTCGACCCTCACATAAGTAGAAAGCAACAATGTCATTTGCCTTCAATCCCTTTTCCCTCACAAACCGATTCCAACCCTTTGTGAAGACGAAACTCTGGCTACTCTTCCAGTAGCAGTACCGGAATTTCCACGACCTCATCAGCCTGTCATAGAAAAAGAGATGAACATCGCTAGGCTTCCCAACCTCCATATTTTCTTCTGTATTCTCTGCAACCGGAGGGAAGCACTTGATTGCAAATTTCTTTGGGACAACAAGTCTATTAAGTTTTCCCACGTCACTCGGGGTTAGTTCCTTGTGAAATAGAAGTTTCCGAGAAAAACCTCCATTGGTCCCATCCACCCAGCTGGTTAGGCTGACACCAACTAATTCGTTTTCTCCAAATCGGTTCCTTACAAAATCCAAAAATTTGGAGGGGTAGGATCCATTCCTGATCATGTTCAAGATTGTTTCTGTACTATGAAGGCTTTGAAACTCGGGCTCGTGAACTGTTACATTGGTCCAATGAATGTTTCGGTGGTGGGGGTGGGGGTTGGCTCCCGTGTGAAGCTTGATGGATGCACTGTCATAGGCCATAGCAGCATCAATCTCAGTTTTGAAGGTCCCCAGCCAAACCCTTTGGTGATTTGCATAGATTTGTGCCCCCCAGTGCCCATTTGGCTGTGGCACGAGCCCTTTTAATTTCCATCCTGAGAATGCATTGCCTTCATTTTTTGAATGCATTTGTGCAAGGAATCGAGAGCTGGGGCTGCTACAATCAGAAGCCTCTGCAGTCACATTCATCTTCAGACCCTCAATGGTACTTGACCTATCTTCCTCCATTCTAGCCCTGAAGAAGAACGGAAACTAATAGTTTGATTATTAGAAAGCAAATGACTGAGGAAAAAAAAATAAAGAATAGAATTAATTGATGTAATAAATAAACATGATTGATTTGTGTTTTTGTCATGAAAGTAATTAAAAAATAAACACAATCAAAAGAACTAATAGATGAGATTAATATACATATAGAAAACTAATAAAAACGCATCAGGCAACAATCTTTAAAAAAATGTGTAGGAGACCGGTTAACACCGTGCAGAATTCTTGGGTGTTGCCCGTTGAAAAATTAAGAATGGATTGGAAGCTGGATGGTTTTTAAACATGATTCTACCAAAAAATAACATTCTAGGAGAAACTTTGGGGGCAAATCTTCAATCAGGGATTGTGCTTTTCTATAAACAAGGCATGTACCTGGAAGGAGAAGAGTGTAAGACACTTGACAGCCAAGTAATTACCAAATATTGCCAGAGGTGGCTCAGATTAGGAAGGGACAGTAAATTTTTTAAATTGCAAAGAACCATGCTCCTCCTGTTTGCTACAATTAGATTGGTTGGATTGATTGAAATTCCAAATTTTTGGTAATAATCTTGCTATTTGCGTGAGTACTAATAGCCCCGAGATTTCTGTAGACTGCATTATTGAATGAGTTGGCAGTGTATCATGAATGAATGGTCCTTCCTAGTCAAAGGGTGTCCATTGGTGAAGCAACGCATTATGATCTTAATTACAGGACTGAAGCTGATCATAATGTATCCAAATCATTCCACAGGTGCTAAGCCATAAATACTAACATACAACAAATTAATTACGACGTTTCTTGCATTCTTTTAAGAATCAAAAAAAAAAAAAAAAAGAACAGGGTAAAAGGCTTCTCCTCCTTCAATATAGCCAGAAGATTTAAATTTAGTAAAGGTAATGGGTCATGAAATTACCCTTGCTGCTGGATTAAAATATTATCACAAAATTGCACGATTGCCTTTCCAGATAAGATTGGATTTGATTAAATATCCTATTTTGTCTCGCATGTGAATGAAAAAGGTGAATCTAGATTAATTGTTCAGATTATATTAATGGTTTTTTCTACACAAGCTAAATTATCTTGGGAGATGAGGAGTTACGGGAACTATATATTTACTTGAAATATTAAAACCGTCCTTAGAGCTTCTTCATTTGTTGCTTATCATTTTAATTTTAATAATTTTAATTCTTAAAATAAATGTATATATTTTAATAATAAATAATTTAAAATTTTGAATTATTTTATTTCATTTATTTATTGTGAAATAATTTCATCTATTAAATAAATAAATTTCTATAATAAATAATTTTATTATTTTTATTTTCATTCTTATTCTTATTCTTATTAATTTTACTTTTATATATTAATTTTAGTTTCATTTGTAGCTAATCCAAGGATTATATATTTTGATAATTTTATTTGTATATATTTTTAAAATTATTAACTCTAACTTCATTTATAGCTAATAAATGGATTATTATTCTTAATTATAATTTTATTAACTTATAGTTTTCATTATAAGTTTGCAAAACATGAATTAAAATTATTATTTAGAGAAGTAACTAAAGTGTATAAGAGTGTAAATATCATTTTTCCTGAATAATTTAGTCTAGAGGTATGTAAATATATGCGAAAAAGAATTATCCAATATTTTATCTAGTTTAATTACTAATTTAATAGAACAATTAATCCGGGCACTATTATTCCTTGAACAATTAATCACAGAATGATTTACCCAATATACGCAAATCTGAAGATATGTAAATAGATATATGTAGATGCATGTGTGTATATATGCAGGAGTCTCTAAATTATTTAGCACTTTACGCTCCACAAGATGTAATAGATCTACTTTAGGCAACTGGTTTTAAATTTAGTAGTCAGTTAATTAAGGTAATGGTTTAGGAAATTACCTTTACTTAACTGGTTTAAAGTTTTATCACACAGTGTGTATGTATATACATATAGGAGTCTCTGAATTCTTTAGCACTCTAGGCTCCACATGGTATAATAAATCTCTGCTTTGGGCAATTGAATTTTGTGAGCCACTGCTATTTTTATTTTTATTATTCTCCGTCAGCGTAGAGTCTTTTTCGCAATGGAGGTATGAACGAATTGATTTGGTCGAATTTTGTCCTTCTTAAATTTAATATGTCCCATATTTATTGAGTTTGAGTTTAACTTGAATTTAAAAAGGCTTAAAATTTTAAATCAAACATCGATTACATTAAATATTTAACAAATTAAATAATTTATCTAATATTATAGAATCCTTCATTTTATTAAATAATGGCATCTATTATTAAAAATAATTATTAATATTTAGTGCTTATTTTGATTTTTGAAATCTTTAACGGGTTGCCTCAAATAGTTCACGATCAAGTCGGGATCGACATCCTATTGGTAATAGATGCCATTCGTGTGCGTGAAAGCTAGATGAATATATCCCCATTGAAGTTCAACTTTATTTATTTATTAAATTATTCCAATGTTTTCTGCTTGCAGCATTTCTAATATGAATAAATTGTTTTAATAACCATAACAGCAGGAGCTGAGTAGTCAGCAGGAGTATTTGAAACTTAAAGCACGTTACGAAGCCCTACAACGATCCCAAAGGTACCTCAACTCATTACCACCTGCAGCATCTGTATTATAGACTGATTAAACTTTCTTGCTCGATATGGAAACCGAAGAACCTATATACATATAGAACATGAATTGCCAATTTTCTTTTGATTGCGACCCCTTTAGGAATCTCCTGGGTGAGGATCTTGGGCCCCTAAACAGCAAGGAGCTTGAGTCACTAGAAAGGCAGCTTGATATGTCACTGAAGCAGATCAGATCGACGCGGGTAATTTACCTAATTAATTAATTCCCATGCTAATTAAATTTTATATTTAAACATGAAAGAACAAATAATTTGAGCCATTGTTCTGTTATGAAATATCCTTCTGTTTATTTCAGTTCAAGCCTACCAACAAATACAAAGCGGGATCATGCTGCACGCTTTCTCTTTACTTTTGATGCGGGCACCCCCCTAGATTTTTGAAATTAAAATTTCACTGATAATATTATGGTAACTATACATTTCTTACCTATTATAAAAAAAAACCTTAGTTATTTTAATGTAATTTGTTATTCTAGGAAAGATATAGTATTATTTTCATTAAAATTGTACTTTTTTTTTTCATTCAAAATAATTTAGATAAATTGGTTTGATTCAAACCACCAAAAGCTTAGGTAACAGTAAAAATAGTTTGATGACTAAATTTTAGAAACCTAAATTGAGAACAATTAGAATTTGTATCAAACCGCCATGCATATAGAAATTAAAGAAAAATAAATATAATTCACTGGGTTTAATAAATTACATATTAATTGCCAAAAAAATAAATAAAAACATTAAAATGGTGATCAAATTCATGGGTTTGCTTGAATTTTTTTAAGGTATTTTACATTTTACTTAAATTTATATTCACTAAAATTATTTATAATTTGAATTATTCTATTACTCATGGTTAATTTAGATTGTTATTTGTATTTATATAAAGAGTTATTATTATTTTTTTTTTTTTTTGGTTGGCTGGTACGTGAATGTATAAGTTTGTAACTATATTATGATAGTTATGTTTGCCAAGTATTGGAGAGCCGAAAAATCACATTAAA
This sequence comes from Vitellaria paradoxa, assembly GCA_019916065.1. NCBI lineage: Eukaryota > Viridiplantae > Streptophyta > Magnoliopsida > Ericales > Sapotaceae > Vitellaria > Vitellaria paradoxa. Next base: position 14,594,120 of record CM034233.1, read on the forward strand.
TTAAAACGAAAAGAGAAAAATTGTTATGATATTTTTGTATTTCACAGTGTATATACCACTTCATAATGCTTTCACCAACTAAAAATTCTGATTCCTCCTTAATTATCCTACCATCTCAAATCCCTTTGGTCCTTTCTCTTCTTATAGCTCACAAGAGAAGCACTTCTAAGATCATTAATAGTCACCCATAGAGAGTGATTTTGCCACAAGCATGGGGAATTACTCTCCACGCAGCACACTAATTAAATTTTAAGTTGCCGTTACACTTATGAATTTAAAATTAAGCTATTCAGTATTAATTAATGAAAAAATTATTTGAATATAAATTTATTATTTTAGATAAATATTTAATTATAAATTCGAATGATTTAATATGATAAAAAAATTATAATAAATTTAAAATTATTACAAAGAAAATTTTTGTAATAATATTTTCACTATTTTGTGAAGTAGTGAGACAACTATTTTGGTGATAATTATTAAAAAAAAAATCTCCATATAAATTATTACATTGATTAATTTTTTTTACTTATATTTTAATATAATTTAATCTTAAATTTATTGACTTGAAATCACTAATTATCCCCCTAAAAAAAACCACATCATACGTTTGAAACTACTGCCAGTATTTTATATTGAATTGAGAACTAAACCAAGGAAATGACTGAAATTTTAACATGCTTTGACTAAACATGAAACAGAAAGATAAGGAAATCAAATCTTCGAAATGATTAACCAATCAAAGTGTGCAGTTTGACGCCAATATTTGAGTCTTGGCCATGCAGTTAAAAGAGTTGAGTAATTTAACTGGTAAGTAATATAGTAATGAAGCGATGCTTTTGTATTTTGAACCTCACTATGAATTAATTCCTCCATGCAGACCCAATACATGCTCGATCAGCTAACGGATCTTCAAAGAAAGGTATGAACCCCCCCCCCCTTTTTCCCTTTATTTTGAAGATTCACTCAGGTATTCAGCTTTGTGCAGTTTCATCCCAATTAAGCTTCATCCATATTTTTTTCAATGATCTTATATATTCTTGCAGGAACATGCACTTAACGAAGCCAACAAGACCCTGAGACAAAGGGTATGTACATTAATAATGAGAGTAATACATCCCCAAGCATAGTTGTATGAGGAGGAAAAATTGTAACTTTACCTACACAAATTCTTTACATTCTAATCAAGTACCCATATATACATATATTTCACTGGACTCACTGTCAAGTCCATTGAAACATATTGCTTGATAAGGAAAAGTGCATGTTACAGGCTTACAGCTTCTTATATATATATATATATATATATATGGTCTGTGTTTTGAGTTTTATTTTTTTTTTGGTTAAGTATGTGTTTTGAGTTTTCGGATGATGCTATGCAGCTGTTGGAAGGAAGCCAAGTAAATTCACTCCAATGGAATCCAATTGCACAGGATGTGGATTACAGCAGGCAGTCAGCTCAACCTCAGGGCGACGCCTTCTTTCATCCCTTGGAATGTGAACCCACATTACAAATGGGGTATGCCTCACTCTCCTCCAACAGTAAAATGATTATTAATCTTTATTTTTCAAAATTTTTTTTAACCAATTCTTATATTCACTAATCAAGCAGAATTACATTCTGCTGTAAGTATATGTGGAAAAAATAAAAATAAAACCTAAGGAAAAAAAATGAGTAGGCTTCGGTTTAATAATTAAGCAATGTCATAGGTTAGACATAAAATCATACTAAAACGCTGAGCAATTAATGGGGAATCGTGAAATTAATATCTACTATAAAAAATAAAAGGAATAGCCATCCAAGGATGATACATCTTGAAAAATGATTATGCGTAAAAAGAATTTATAAAAAAATATATATGACTAGAATCATACGAATCATATTTTGTAATCAAAATGCATCCTCTTGGTTTAAAAGCTCATAGCAAAATTTTCTCATATTACAGCAATATTCTTCTAAGGTTGCATGGGGTGATTTATTAGTAGTCATGTGTGAGTACAGAAAGTAGGCACCTAATTACCATTTGATAAATGTTGCTTATGTGTCAACTGAAATTCAGATACCAGACCGATCCAATAACAGTTGCAGCAGCTGGTCCCAGTATGAATAATTACATCCCCGGATGGTTGCTGTAAGAAGGAAAACCAAAGAACCATGCACCAGCCACCTGCGGCCTGCATTCCTGTCATAGAAAGGGATGAGTAATTGGTCCAGTCTTATTTTATGTTGTTTAACATCAAGAATGTGTAGCTAATAGCATGGACCCCGGGATTTGGGAAACCATAAACCATTCTATCTATTAAAACTCTAATTCGTGACTCCGAGAAAACTTATAAGTAATATCGTTATGTGCATGCTCAATAACTTTGTCTCTTTGCTTTTTCTGTTCAAACTGAAAGCTTTATATATGTATACGTAACTACACATGTTGTGCAGAATGTGTGACAATCCTGCTAACGCAGACGAATTCATGTAAATTAAAAAAAAAAAAATAAATGAAATAGCACAAAAGTATAAAATTTACGTAATTTGACAATTTACTTGTGATTACGAGTACAGTATATCACGTTTTTGTAGAAAAAATCTCTAACAATATATTAGTATTACGGAAATGAAAAAAATAACCTAAAAATTTTTTCATCTTACTCTTTGTTTTTCTTTCGCTAATCCTAATCTGAACTTAGGCCGAGAAATAGTCTTAAAAAATTGAGAATCACAATTAATACTTGTTGGGAAGCTCGTCCCAGAGAGCTCCCTGTAATAACACTGTGATATTCCTTTCTGTTCTAACTACATCCAGCAAACTTGCTACTGTTTCAGCAACTTTTAGCTTTCGCATACGTTTCTGTGTATTTTTCAGTGACACCCAACAACCTCGTCAACGAGCCATCCAATGAACAATATTTGTCATTTCGCTGGAGCTTTAAATAAAACTATACTGATTTACTCCTTTAACAACACATAAGGAGTGTTTAAAGGTATAATTTTTGGCAATTTTTGTTAAAAGTTGTGACTTATAATTTTTTATGTGTTTGGTAAAATTGTAATTTTTAATTTTTTTTATAATTTTTGAGTGTTTGGTAAAATTTTTGGTAACATGTAGTAATTTTTAACAACTTTTGAGTAGTTGGTAAAATTTTTAGTAATATTTATTAATTTTTAGCAACTTTTGAGTAGTTAGTAAAATTTTTAGTAACATTTAATAATTTTTAGCAACTTTTAATTGTTTGCTGAAATTTTAACAATTTTTAATAATTTTTGTGTGTTTGGTAAAACTTTTAGTAACTTTTGAGTGAAATAAATTACTATAACAAAATAAAAAAGTGACAAAAATTAAGATTTTACCAAATACCTATTTTGTAATTTTTGATAAATTTTTGTACATTTTTGTGTTACCAAACGAGGCCACAGACAGTAATGGTGCCATTCATAGCCACTAGTTAGTAGCCTAAGCATCCATTAACAGTGCTACTTCCTGAATTTACTTAATGCTCGTTTTGGCGCTTGTAAACTAGATAAGGTAAGAGGAAAAAGGGAACACAAATAGAAAATGATTCAACTTTTTGCCTTGTTACTTGCCTCCTGATACAAGTGTAAACTCAGAACCTGGAAGCACTAGGAGGAGAAAACCAAATAAATTAATGAATTCTAAAAGTGAACTTCTTTTATTTTTTGGGGGTTCATTTATATTTTCTTTTTACTCCCCCTGAAAAAGCTATGATTAGAGCATAAATTAATTTGTTGAGAGAAGGAAAAGTGAAAAAAAAATTATAAGAATGAAAAATGAAGTGATGAAAAAATTAAATTTATTATATTTTTTGATTGAGTTAGAAAATAAATCAAAATGAATAAATTTTTATAAAAAAATGTTTAACTTTTACTTGATTAATTATAAAAAATTAGTAATTTTATTTTTTTCTCTATTTTATTTTCATCCACAAATTCATATTGCAAACATAGCATAAATAATGTCCTAATACATGCAATTTTGTTTTCCTTCACCTTGCTAAGTTTATGAACCAAGGAAACTAGCTACAAGGGGGCAGTAATTTCCAGGCATACGATTGATAAGAGTGATGAGCGGGAGAAACATTTTAAGGACCAACTCTTTAAACCCATCTCTCAATTCTAGTGCACCAATAAAGTTGTTCGTTTGTGATTCTTATTACAAGTACTGAATTCCTAAAACTTCTCTTTGGTTAATAGAAAGACGTGCGAGTGAATAAATTGCTCTTCCCCAAATTCTGTGCATAGGTTGGTGCAATGTTAAGGTTCCCAGGCCATGGCAATACCATCAAATTTTTAACAAGGTATCGCTCCAATCATCAGTACGCTGTAGAGTAATTCTTGTGCTGTTGATGTATCCGAGTCTTTCATCGTACAGCTAAGTTTTCTCCTTTAAATGGTTGCAACCCACGTTAATGAATAAAAACTGTCGGTGAGAGGGAAATAAAGCACATAAACACTCTCAATTTTCATTGATTTTAACCTTGTATTACAAGATTTTACAGAACATTCTTTTTGTACCTGAACTCAGTCGAGTTCTTCTTCACTCACTGCCACCTCCATAGTATTACACAATCACTTCTATTTACAGTTGAAGGCTTGAACCTACAGACAAAATGTATTTCGGTGCATTTAACAAAATGAGCTGATTGTTAATTTGGGTGATTGCTGCCGTGCGGTTTTACAGTGCTGCTGGTGCTTCTTCTTTGTCAACAATGGAGACACCGTCCTCCTTTCAATTTTTGCCCCCCCATTTGGATGGAAGCCGGCTCAACAAAAACTGCTTTGTCTTATAGATAAATAATTTAAAAGAAAAGGGTGTAAATGAAAAGGGTGTAAAGTACCTGTACATACAAATGGTATAGTCTAGCCCCTGAGCTTGAGTCAGTTCAAGGATCCGTTTGGTGGTCTAAAAAATTAAAAAAAAAAAAAGTAAAATTTTTGATAATTTAGATAATTCTTTCGCGTTTGGTAAATTTAGAGAAAAATTGTGATTTTATCTGTGTTTAGATCCTCAGATTTAATTAAAAATTTTAACTTTTATCAATTTTTTTAATTTTTAATAATCTTTTATTACCTTCATCAATTTTGATGCTGCTACTTTTGATAAAAAAAAGGAAAAAAAATGAGACTCCAAACGCCGCTTTTGTGAGTCGTTATTTTTTATTTATTTATTTTTTTCACATTCGGTAGAAATTAAAAAAATAAAATTAAAAAAAGTTGTTTTTTTTGGGAAAACGGGCCCTGACGATACTCTGCTGACGGTGACTGACGAATCGCATACTGGGCTCACTCTAGTCCTGCAGTGGGAGGTCACATTCAAGCACATCGATCATTGAAATTGTCTGGAGGAATAGATTGGCAGATCACGCGTGATCACACATTTAGGTGGCATTAAGATAGGATAAGGTGACCCTACTCTGAAGATAACGTACTATTATTGTCTCTCAGAAGAAGAACTTCGCTAGCATACAAGTCTTTGTGGGGGAAAACAAATCCAGCGCGTCATGCTTTTGTTCAATGCCACGTGTAGCAGGGACGCACAACATATATGAAAAATCAGAAGTTAAACTAATTTAATCTTTTTTTTTTTATCCGGTTGATTAATTCAGTTATAACAGAAAATTCGTTGATTTTGATTTAGTTCTCACATTAGTCCACCGGCCGTTTTGAAGTTTAATTTTTTGTAATTTTTAGTCAAAGATTGGTGATTAAAAATTTTGATTTATCCGGTAAAATAAGTAATAATTTTTAATAATTTTGATAATTTTTAGACGTTTGATAAAATTTTTGATAATTTTTAACAAAATTTGATAATTTTGTATTTATTTGGTAAAAATTTTGATAATTTTAAGTTGACAAGTTAATGTAACTAATTAAAAAAGTCACAAAAATTAATGTTTTGCCAAACACTTGAAAAACAAAAATTGATTGTTTTATGTTCAAAATTTGTCCACCAAACTCTACTAATATTTATAGGTCAATCAAAACTAATTATATGATCTAATTTAATTTTAAAATTTTATTTTAATATAAGAGCAATAATTTATATTATAAAATATGATGATTTTTTAAAATATCTACCTCACAAAATAAGATTCAACGGTTGAGAATTATTTTTTTCTTTCATCCAACGATTGAGATCATTTTTATATTTTTAACTTCTCGCTCAATTCGTATTTTAGTGAACCTTAGTACTATCTATCTCACAAAACAGTTTAAACATTTTAAAATTTACCATATTTCAAGGGTAAAGATTGTTGTAAATTAAAATTGTCAACTTAAATTTCGCTTAATTATGGTTTCTAAGAAGTTGGATTTTTTTAAATTAAAGCAGCATATTTGTATTTTTCTTTATGGTGTTTATCAAAAATTAATTGGAGAGAAAAAGAGATTAAAACACATGTAATAGCTTGTAAGTTTAAAGTTTTGAGAAAAAAAATTAAAACTTATAGATTATCATAATTTTTTCGATTTAAACTTCTTGTTCAAAATTTCAACTATATCAAAAATTTAATATTAATTTTATTCAGAGTACCGCAAGTATGAAATATTATTAGTATATTATAAATCTGAACCCAACAAAATTAAATTAATTCATTCGGAAAAAAAAATCAAATTAGTTCCGGTATATTGTGCACGTAAGTAGTCCGCGAAGGGGGCCACATAGGAAGTGCATATATCCAAACACGGGCGGAGCTACGTTGTGGCAAGGGGGGCAAGTGACCCCTTCAATTTTTTAGATAAAATTACTAAAATGTCCTCTTTATTATTTTAATTTTATTTAAAAATTAAGATATTTTGATTTTATTAAAAATTTAAAGTTAATTCAAATTTTTTTAACATATAAGAAGTTTAAAAGAATCAAACTTGGTATTTGTTATGAAATAAAGTGTACCTTTTAATACATTATTGCATATTTTTATTTATACTATCAGCAAATTTAGTATATAACATAATAAATTCTATAGATAATAAAATTTAATAATAATTATATTTTTTGTAGTAAAGGATATCTCTAATAAACTTCAGGTGCTTGAATCATTAACTGTGATAAATATATTCACTAGTTAATACTCAAGAATAATTTATTTTCTCTCTAAAAATAACATCGTTTTTCTCTTACTCTTAATTGAAAAATAAATCGATTGTTATTTTTTTTAGATATTCGGTATTCCCTTGATACCCGGTGCCCCTTAAACAAAAATTCTGATTCCGCCCTTTTATCCAAAGGCATAAATTGCAAAATAAAGATGGCCACCAATGTTGGTGTCCTGGCCGTGATCTCCATCAGCTCCGAACCAAGGGGAGAGAATGATACATCGATGTCATCTTGTTTTCTAAAATCGGCAAATACTTTTCCAGCCAATAACAGCCAAGCAGATATGAGTCAACGGGTCGGTCCTTGTCTTCTTTTTATCGCTGAGATGGGATTTACATCCTCGTTAGGCCCGCCTGGTTGTCAAAAATTAATAATTTTTAATAATTTTTTTCTTTTTAGTATTTAGCAACGTTATCAAAAAATTATTAAAAATTTTTTAAATTTTTATTAAACAATTAAAATTACTAAAATTTTTTAAAAATTTTAATTTTTTATCATTCACATAAAAAATTTTTATTCTTAAGCGTCTTAACAATTGCGTCCCCCCACCCACCCACCCACCCAAAAAAAACAAATGCGCCACTAATGATGCATTCGGACATCCTTTTTCTGCAAATCAAATCCTATCCATAAACTAAAAGTGAACTTATCCACATTTGATAAATATCATCCAACCAATAAATATATAATATAAGTTAATTTGTGATATTATTTTGGACCAATATTACCATATATAGATATGAATATAATATGAATACAAGCCAAGTTAATTACTAAAACAATACAAGCAAGACCCCGCGTACCCAAACTAGTCGAACCGGGAAAAAACAAACAAAAACAAAAAAACCAAACAAACAAACAAAAACAAAAAACCAAAAAATAAAATAAAATAAAAGAAAAAACAAATTCAAAAATGTTGTAACAAAAAATAGTCTGCCAAGTATTTTTCGAATAGAAAATATATATTTTGACCAGAAATTATATTTAGAAATGTCAAAATTATACGTACGTGCCAGATACTCACTTTATCTGCTCATTTAGAGATAGTATGGAGATACTAATAACGGAGATGGGAACATGAACAAGTATAAGAATTTTAAAGTGTTTCTGAATGAGGAATGAGACAGATATAATAGCCTTCAGCCTATCTCGTACTTGTTTAAGTACTCATTTATAAATTTATATATTTTTATTTTTAATATTAATTTAATATATATAACATATATTTTTATTTAATATATAATATTTTTAATATTTATTTTGCATATATAACATATAACCTATACTTGTTATTATGTTTAGCAGATAAATGAGGACAAGGTCGAAAAATCTGTTGCTTAGCGAAGACGAGAATGGAGGAAATTTTCATTTTCAAAACAAGGACCAGAACAGGAAAGGAAACGAAAGAAGGTATTGCTAAATAGGGATAGAGACTAGGAAAGCGGTACCTATCCTATTGACAACTCTAATTGTGTTTTAGTTGAATTGGGAATAAAATAATTTACTAATTACTTCATTCAATGCATTCAAGTGTACCAAGGAACAAAATTAGAACAATATCTTTTCAAGTTCACTTTCTTACCAACTCAACACTTATATCATCACTAATATTTAATACTCTGCCTATAACTGCTATAGTCAAATCATTAAAATTAAGATAATGTTTATCGAATATTTTACATTTATAAATATAGTATATGTATAGTAAATGCCCTATATATATATATATATATATATATATAAGAGTGTCCCTAATTGAAACTCTCTTTGGCCATTTTATTGCATATTTGTCAGGTTCGTAACGGGAAAGGAGGAACGTAGGGTAAATTATCTAAAAAAATGAAAAATTACACCTATTTCTCATTAATATTTAGATAATTATTCTTACCATCTTCAATATCTAAAAGTTACTTGCCTCTCTTTATTTTAAATTATTATTAATATTAAATTTTTTTTATAAAATTAATTGTTAAAATTTAACAAAAAAAATGTCAAAATAAATAAAATTTTAAATATTTTTTCTATTTTATTTCCTACCCTTTAACGTTTCGTCAGTTTTTCTTTTTATAAAAATTCCTAAAAACAAAGAAATTTAAAATTTTTATAAAGAAAACTAATGAAATGTGAGAAAGTGAAGAGTAAAAAAGAAAAATACTTAATTTGACATTTTTTATTAAGTTTTAATAATTAATTTTTATTGAAAATAGTTCAATATTAATAATATTATAAAATAAAAAAAGATAAGTATAACTTAAAAGTACTAAATATAATTACTTAAATATTAAGAGTAAAGATGTGTAATTCACTAAATAATATATATATTATATATATATATCACTAGTGCCAGCCGACTTTTTATCCAGCAGAACCATGTTTGTCTTCGCAATAAAATAAGTGCACTGCACCGGACCTATTATTTTCCTGTACCTATAGCAAGTGGGACGGGAGCCGGTGTCCTGTGTCTCCGGCATCTGTGAGTACAACCCATTAGGATTTCACGTGATGCTCGCCCCCACGGACCGTGCAAACACACTCCCAAATTCTCCCTCGCCCCTCTTCTTCCGCCACATGACATGAGGGAAGAACCGCCTCTTCACTGCATATATATGATATACATATATATATGGGGATAACTCTGACAGCATTTTGGATGTGACTGGCCATGAAAAATTTCGTTGGCATGTGTTGCAATTTAGGACCGCTCGGTTGATCAAATTTTGATTAAAAAATATAATAAAAATAAAAAAATATGACATAAATGTGATATGTATTAAAATTTAATTAGAAAAAAGTATAAAAAATAGTAAAAAAATTGATGAATTATGATAAAATTTAATAAACCAAACAGGACCTTATGTTTAAAATCACTGCAATGTCTTTGCTAAATTAAGGCGAAGGGAAAAGTAAAATTAAGTTATTAAAAAATTATAAAAAATATTTGTACTTAAAAATAAAAAATTTATGAAATAGTAGAAAATTATTTTAATTATAACTTTACTATCATCCAAACATTTTAATTTAACTTTTAACGTATTGTTTATTTAAAAATATTTCCAAGTCAAAAATAAAATACTTTAATTCTAGTAAGAAACTGATTGCCTAAGGTTATACTTTACTATAAATTTGAGGGTGTAAAGTAGGGGTGGAAACGAACTGAGCTGTTCGTGAGCTACTCGAGCTCGACTCAAGCTCGATTCGTGAGTTAAACGAGCTCGAACCGAACTTGATTTTTGGTTCGTTTTGGATTCGAGCTCGAGCTCAAACCTAAAGAAGCTCGGCTCGAAAGTTCGTGAGTAGACTCTGTTAGAATAATATATATATTTTTAATAATATTTTTATTATATTTTTTAAATATATTATATTTTAAATCAAAACGACGTCGTTTTGGTTTAATCGAGCTATTCGCAAGCTTAATCGAGCTTAAATTCTTCTTTATCGAGCCAAGCTCGACCCAATATAAAAGCTCGAATCAAACTCGAGCTCGAGTTCAGTATAAAAAACTTGAGCCGAGCTCGAACATATTAAAACTCGGCTCGTTTTCCACCCCTAGTGTAAAGGCTAATATCAAAATTAAGAACAATATTACGTACTCTATAATTTTAATAACTTTTTTTTTATTGGTAAGTGATTGGAGCACTCGGGTGGTGAGGAGGTTTTGTGTGAAACTTTTATCACTCAGTCAAGAGCCGTCTTCACTATAATTTTAATAACTGATGTGTCTATCTACAAATTTTTACAATTTAATCATAAAAGAAAAAAAAAATTCTAGTTAGCAAGGTATCTTGCTAATAATTAGTCTTCTCTAGGTGTTATATAACTTTTTTTATTATTTTTTTTGTTTGATAACATTTAAGTATGTTGTCCATATTCATAGTATATATATATATAATTCAATTAAAAAATCCAGGTACATATTAGATATTAACTAAAACTTTCAAATAACAGAATTCGTGTATTGATTAAAAATTAATTTTTTTAAAAAATCATTTATGAATTTTTCTTTTTTTTTAAATATTTTCTTATAGATATAATATGATTAAATCTATTAATAAAAAATTGATAAAAAAGTAACGCATAAAATGAAAGAGAAAGACTTAAAACGGAAAGGCAAAACTTAAAAAAAAAAAAAAAAAAAGGACTAAGGTGCCGTTTGGAGTAGCAAAGTTCAAAAATTTTTAAAAATCTTAAAAAAAATTTTAACTTTTTCAAACTCCAAAAAATTATAGCTTTTTTTAAAAAATTTATCAAAATCTATTGGAACAAAACAAAATAGTGCGTTCCAACAAATTTTGTTAAAAGTTAGACTGACATTTATACCAAAAAATTTCACAAAATTTAAAAAATTTTCAAGATTCTCTATCAAAATTTTAGCACGTGTTACTTTATTTAATTTTTAATAATTTTACATCAAATTAAACACAAACATCCAACTATCATTTCAAAATAACTTTTTATGCTCTAAATTCTAAAAAAATTTCACTTTTATTTTTTTTTAATTTTTTTGGGACTCTAAACGATCCCTAGATAATGAGATGTCAATTAGTAACAACCAATTAGTTCACATATAGGGTTTGTTTAGAGTAAGAAAAATTGAGATAAATTGAGAGTTCGTAATGCGTGCAGTGAAAGAAAAAAATTGATGTGATATAAAGTTAACAGAGATTTATAGAGATTTTTAATGTTTTTTTATGCCAAACGCAGTCATATTGATGCGTTTGAAGTTATAAAAAAGAAATAAAATAAGATAAATTATAGGTCCATGCTTCATGCATTGAAATAAAAAATAAATAATTTTTAAAAATTTTTAATATTTTTTACCATTTTTCGGTGCTCTTTATTACCTCAAACGGAGCTTAATAGCTCTATTCGCGCATACAACGACGAGTTTTTTTTTTTTTTTTTTCTTTAACAAAATTTTATACCATCAAAGTAGCTAGCATGTGAGGACCGAAGCAGAATTGAAACCTTGCCAGATTCGTTGAAAAATCCAAAACGCAATTTTGCTAAACAAAAAGTTTGCCAAGTGTAGGACTCGCTGAATGCTCATTGGAAAACTCTCAAATGCGTGTTTTGAAAAGTAGACCAAAATTTTGAAAGAAAAAAAAATCTCACCTCTAGCAACAATAGGGTCAAATTTATTAAACAGTGTTTGAGAAGCGGTTAAACGTGTTTGAAAATTTGTTTGCTTTTCACAGTGTGTCAGTGAAAATGGTGGTGCCCCGGGCCTTGATGCACTGATTGGAGGGTTTACTTCCTTCTTAGTTGATCGCTGGTTCGAATCTACTTTCAGTATGGTATCTTAAATGAATATGGTAGTCCGAAAATTTTGTCATACCTTGGGTTTTCAAAAAAGAAAATAAAAATGATGATAATAGCCATAAATCAAATTTGATTCGAATAAATAAAAAAAAAATGGACTTGAATTAATTTTTAAATACTTAATTTAAATATTTTATTATTGGACACAATTAAGTTTATTTACACTCTTAGCATTAGAATTCGAATCTATATGTAAAAATTTGGTACAATTCATTAAATCAAAGCGATACATCTTTTCAACTATTGAATTATTCAGCACAATAATCTTAAAATTATATTAAATAATTTACTTAAATAGGAAGCATATGATAATTTTCTAATCTTTATTTGCACAAAAAAAAAAATTATAGGCTGGGCTACTTTGACTAAAATATAAAAGTGAGAAAGTCAAATAAAAAAATTTAAAAGCACAAGAATAACAATAAATATTATATTAGAGTGTTTAGAGTTATAAAAATTAATATAAGTTTTTAAAAATTATAATCTCATACTTTATACAGTGATAAAAAATTTTAATTCTATACAAATTTATTTATAAGATTTTATAAAATTCCAATCGAGTTTAATATCTAAAAGAGGGATGCTGTCACTTTCATTTTTATTTTTATTTTTGAAAAGAAATGACCGGGTTACCACAACCGCCCCGTTTCGGTACCTGTCATAAATAGGAAAAAAAACATTTATCGGGTAAACGGTAAACCTACCAGAACAGGAAAAAAAAATCATGCCCTTCTATTGTTGATTGCCACGTGTCTACATTTTTCTCCTACTCTGGAACTTTTAATTCTCGACTTTCTGTAGACCGAATTTCCCTTTGAACTAACGAAGGCTTTTGTAATAAGAGTCGCTTTCCGAAATTCTCACCTTTCTCGTCGTTCTAATTCTTTGGGTTTTGAAATTAGGGCTCATAGTAGTAACACAGAGCGAAGCGAGGGAGAGAATGGGGCGAAAGAAGGTGGTGATGAAGCGAATCGAAGACAAGAGCAGCCGGCAAGTGACATTCTCGAAGAGGCGCAGTGGATTGATTAAGAAAGCTCGAGAACTCTCCATTCTCTGTGACGTCGAGGTCGCTCTCGTCATCTTCTCCAGCCGTGGCAAGCTCTACGAGTTTTGCAGCGCCGGCAACAGGTTGCTCTCTCTATCTCTTTCTACTCTCTCGCTCTCACCACTCATGTTCATGCTCAGATCTTGTTTTTCAGTTTCTTTGATCGTTTTCACTTTAAACCTCTATGCGCTGCCTTATTGTTCTGAATTATGTTTCTGTAATGTAATTTTGCTTTTGTTTGGACAGTTGAATCATGATTCATTACAGCTTGTTTGAATCTGTGTTATTTGCACGATTTGTAACTTAGGGCCCGTTTGGCAAAACGATCAGTTTTTAATTTTTGTATTTAATTTTTATATTTAGTTTTTAGTTTTTGTATTTAGTTTTTAATTTTTATTTACATAATAGGAAAAAAAAACAAATATTTGAAAATACGTTTATTAACGATAGTTGTTAGTTTATAGTTATAATCGTTAAATAAATTAATTAATTTAATTAACTTAAATTAATTTGATTTAATTAATTAATTGTATTAATTAAATTTAAATGTTTTAATTATATTATTCTTTCAAAATAATTTGATTCAATAAAAATAAGATATATTCAATATAATTTAATTATATTATTTATTAAAAATAAATTATATTAAATTATTTTTATATTCATTAAATTAAATTAAATTTATTAAGTTTAGTTAAATTTAATTAATTAAATGTACTTATTTTAATTATATTTTTATTAAAAATAATTTAATTCAATAAAAATAAAATATATTAAATATAATTTACTATATTATTTATTAAAAATAATTTAATAAAATAATTTTATACTAATTTAACAAATTAAATTCAATTATAATTAATATAATTTAGTTAATTAATATTTAGTATATAATTTAATATATTAAATTAATTATTCATAAAAGTAATTATTAATTAAATTATATTTAATATATTTTTACAAAAATAAAAATAATATATTATTAATTTAATATATTAATATATTTTATATATTAATTAAATATTTTTATATTAAGTAATAATATATTTAACAGTGATTGGAGATAAGTGGAAGGTAGCGGCGGCTGTGGTCGGATTTTGGTAACAACCAACAGACGATGATGCATGGTTATAATTAATTGTGGTTGTGTCACGACAACAAAAATGAGATCTAGTGACACTAATTTAATGATATTTTGTGAATAAATGACATATTATTTTATATTTATAGCATTTTTTAAAAAATATTATTGAAATATAAGTAAGTTAGAGTGATTTAATGACATTTTATATAAGAATGTCATCCTTCACTTATTAATTGTGGCAATTTTTTAAGTAATATCATTAAATAACAATTAAATTGTAACGGTTTAATGATATTTTTTTAAAAAAATGTCATTATTTATTCAATAGTTGTGGCATTTTTAAAAATTGTCATTGAATTGCAAGTAAATTGTAATGATTTCATGATGCTTTATGAAAGAATGTCATCATTTACTTATTAGTAATGACATTTTTAGGAAATGTTATTAAATAACAAATAGATTATAACGGTTTAATGACATTTTAGTAAAGAATACTATTCTTAGTTGTACAACAATCATGACACTTTTAAAAAAATATTATTAAATTTCAAATAAAATCTAGTTATTTAATGATAGTTCATTAGAGAATATCACTATTTTTAGCCATTGTGACACTTTTCTCCTTCATTCTATCCTATTCTCTTATCTTTTTTCATTTACAAAGTTTATCTTTTTGTGTCCCAAATCGGAAAACACTACAACTTAACTCATTTTTTTTTTTTTTTTTTTGTGCATATAAAAGCACTTGGTTGTGGCATATAATTTTAAATGATGTAAATGAACTTATGGGTTTCTAAAAGGAATCCATTTGCTTATAAATTTAATATAGTTATAAAATTTACTTATTTCGAATACATTAGGTATTAATTAAAACAAGAAATAAAATAAAATTAAATAAAAAATAAAAATACTTAAAGAATAATTAGGTTATTTCTTTTATAATAATTAGATTTTACTGGCATTTATTAGTACCACAAAATACTTAACTCTGACACTCGAAGTGCCATTAAAGGATCATATGAAAACACTTTTAAAGTAGTAAAGTTTATATAATAACATTTCTAGGTGTCATTAGTGAGTATATTTAATGACATTTTTGAAAGTGTCAAAAGTAATGTATATTTTAGTATTTAAAGTGTCATAAAAGAAATCAAATCATTTTACTAGAATGACACTTTTAAGTGCCACGAAAAGTGCCATTAACATCTAGCATGGCACAGGCATCCTTTGCATTTCTTGAAAATGTCATTAGAAGAAATTTGTAGTGACAATTATAATTGTCATTAAATCTATATTTTGTTGTAGTGTGTAAAAAATTAAAAATTAAAAATGAAAACGTGAGAAAATATTTTTTCTATATTTTTATAGTTTTTGAAAATTTTGAAAATAATTTTTATTTTTTTAAAATTAAAAACAAATTTGTTAAATGAGTTTTCATATTTAATTTTTAAAAAAATAAAAATAAAAACAAAAAACTAAAAAAGAAATAATTGCCAAACGGGCCTTGACCGTTGGTCCTTTCAATGCTTCGTCTCAATAATTTATAAACAGATAAGCACTGCTTTATAATATTCATTTTCTGTTGATTTGCACCATTCTTCTTTGGTTTGGGCTCGGACCTTTTTTAAGTGGCTTCTTTTTCTTCTTTATTTTTTAATCTTTTCGTATGCTGATTCCTTGCGCTTAAGAAATGGTCCATTGCTTGCGAGAAGTTGATAGTGAATTTCTATGCTCTGTTTTAGTAGTTGTATTTCATATTTCTCTTCTGTAAATATGGAAGTGAGATGAATCAAATTGAATTTTAACTTGTTTGAACTCGATTTAAAATTTTTTATCATGTCGAACTTGAGTTCAATTCGAATATTTATATAGAATCGAGTTCAACTCGATAGAGAAAAATTTAAATTCGAACTCGGTTCGCGAGTAACTTGATTAAATCAAAACGACTTTATTTTAGTTTAAAAATATAATAAATAAAATATTATAAAAATTATAATAAAGATATTATTTTAAAATTTTCTAGATTCGAACTTGAGCTCGAATTTAAATGAGTCACGAATCAAGTTTAATTCGAACTCGTTTTAGTGTCAAGCTGAGTTTGAATAGTTCGCGAATAACTAAATTCGTTTCCATCTTATACCTCAGGCAAATGCTACTATCAGTTGCAATTTTTCATTGATTTGTGTAGGGTCCGTTTATTAATGTGGATATCACATCGACCCCATACAATTCAATCGTTAGGATATATTAAAGGGACACTACAAAGGCTTAGGTTACTTGTCATGCCTTTAGCCTAATTGTCCGGAATGGATGGTACGAGAGTGTAAAAACTAAAATAAATAAATAAAATTCAATTGAATTTCAATTCACATTGAGTTATAGTCATCAATATATTCAAAATCATTACTCATTTCTTGTAAAATAATATTTAACTACATTACCATCAATTTGTCAATAACATAATTCACCTTAACTCTGTTTCCAATGACCGCACCCAAAGTTTACTTGGTTAGAACAATGCTATAATCATGTTTATATATCTCTATATCATAATGTCATAAATATAAGAATCGGACCCATCCTCTGGGTCACACAATTTACAATACCAATAATTCAATTCTCAATTTAAAAGAACAAATACAATCATTATTACCCACAGTTAAGACCAGACTACTCAAGCCCAAACTGCTTGCAAATCCCACTTTAGGAATCGGGTTACCGTAGTTCCTAAATTTATATCTCTTATTTTAGAACCAACTTATGATTAACTAGATGGATCATACATCTCATCAATCAATATCACAGTCATATTATATTAACATCTCAATATGAAGGAATATAAATGCAATGTCATGCAATGGGATGTGATGGAATGATATGTTAATGCATACTCTAGCTTCTATCTACTCCCAACCTTATCCTGGGACGGGTAACGCTTAATAAAGCACACGAGGTCACCAACGGCACCGTCTATGCTTTAGACGAATGTATATCTCAATATATATATAAACTGAGTAGAGAACCGTATTACACTCCCACCAGTGTAAGACTCAGGGGAGCTGTGTTACACCCCTAGTTAGGCATTTGCTTAGTTCAAGCAAAATCCGGCTGCAGTCCGGAGAAAATCTTATAATAGTCTCATCTCAATATTAACATCCCAACTCTAAATAACTAAACTCTAGTCATATATATCGATTGGGGATCATCTGGTATTTTCAAAATCTAATTTTATCATTTTTTCTCAAATCATGGATCCTGTCCATATATATAACTTGTGCCTCGACACGTCACAGTATCAACATGGCACTCTCAGCCAATCAATAATCAAAATATCAACTGGATAATGAAATCCTAGTTCCATGCACATAATATGCTCAATCATGCAAAATAAACCATAACGCCTCAACATTACAATAAAAGCATGATGTGCTCAATTTTCCATAATGACATTTTATAGTCTCAAAATGTGCATAATTTCAACATATATTCAACATATATGATGCGCCATTCAAACTGGATCAAAAATACCTTCTGGTGGGAAGAGTGCTTGAAGGGCGCAGGAAGAGTATAGGAAGGGCATGGGAGGACCGCTCTAAGTCGCAAAAAGATACTGAGAGCTTCTAGCCTCATGGGAAGCCCGTTCTTGCGACTTGTGGTGCGCAGCGCAGATCTGAGCAGCTACAAGCTCGATTCGGCCCGCAAAATACCAAAATCCGAGTACCTCAAGCTTAAAATGGTACCACAACCAACAACAACAACATATATCATAATATCATACAACAAGACTTAAAAATGAACAAGATTAAGCATACATATAAACAAACCCACAACATATGTATACACATATATCACCATCTACCAAAATAATCACATATATATATATATATATCAAAATCATGCTAACAATGCATACAACATGTATACGAGTCCCACCTACCTTGAATCTGGAGAGAAAAGAGAAAACGGCAAAAATCAGTTGAGCTCCCAACCTTCAAAAGCTAATTTCTTCCACCTCGGGCCAAATCACCAAAAATTGACATCACCACGATGTTCATAACGTCGAAAATACCCAAGTTCGACTATCTTCCCTCTCTGGAACACACTCTCTTTCTCTACTCTCTCTCTCTCCTCTCTCTTCTCTCTCCCCCCTCTTTTGAAATGGTCTCGGCCAAAAGAAAGGAAAGAAAAAGAAAAAGAAAAAGAAAGAAGAAAAGAAAGGCTGAGCCTTTGGCCTAGTTGTCCAACACAATATCAATTTGGATTACACTCGGCCTAGGAAAAATAAAATATATCAATTCAATCTCATAATAATTATTTTATTGGTCTAAAATAACACATAAATAGCAAAAAATAAATACCGGATATTATATTACTTCCTTCCCACCGTGTCTTCTCTTATGTGTTGAATAGTTAATTGATGATGAATTATCTCAAGTCATATTTTAAAGTGGTGTTTGGTTTGTATAAAAAAAAAATCAAAAGTTAGTGTAAAAGTAACATATGACTAAATTTAATTGAAGAAAGTTGATAAAGTTCAAGTTTTTGGATATTTTTAGGAATCCAAACACTGGCTTAGTTGCCTCTTCATAATTTCTGTAGGAAAGGTTTGGGCAAAAACTTGTGATGCATGTACAACTAGACTTTGGGGGGTGCATTTGGCATACCAAATTTTGGTGAAAATTTCAGAAAACCTCTGAAAATCTCTATATATTTTTACACATTCTTGCCTTCTCAAAATTCAAAAAAAGTTTAATACATTTCAAAAAAAAGTCGATAATTAGAATTCGGTTAATCAAATAGCAAAAATTTTTTCACTATTCTTATTATGGACTCTCAAACTACCGAATAACACCTACTTTGACTTTTTTTGTGGAGTTGTAGAAACCGTTTCAACGGATTATAGAAGCTATTCCGATGGATTCGCGTAACCAACTTCCGTCCAAACGGTTTGCAAACGGTTTCTACAATCCGTTTGGACAGATTGTAGTGCAAAGAAGTCATGACTGTCCAAAATTTTGAATTCATTTAAATGGAAATCTAATTCGTTAAAATGAGAATCTTACTATTCGTCTCTAAAAAGTACGGTTTGAGATTTGTGCACCAAACGCAAAAAGTTTCCCTAAATCACATTTTATCTTTTTATCACTCCAAACTCACCCTTTATTTCATATTTTTTTCTTCATACTTATTCAGATGCTACAAAACAACCAATTGATTGCGTTCTTATTTGTGAAATAAGAGTAGATTGTATAATATAGTGTGCTTTCTGTACGAAGGGTTTGGGCAAAAACTTGTGATGTATGTACAACTAGACTTTATTTCATATTTTTTTTTTCTTCATACTTATTTACATGCTACAAAACAACCAATTGATTGCGTTCTTATTTGTGAAATAAGAGTAGATTGTATAATGTAGTGTGCTTTCTTTTACACTCATACAATCAGTGTTGTAGTGTTTGCTCTATTTCTATTAACTGAAAATATACTACAATTACCTTAGGCTCCAACTACTTGAAGTAGCTAGATATTCATATCAAGAAATTGTTAAATTATCTAGCTGCTCTAAATGAACTCTTGCAACATAGCAACTATGATCCATGCAATACCGTGAGACGGCTATGGAGTTTTTAACTTATTTTTATCCCATTGGATGTGTAAGATTCGTGTTTAGGAAATTGGCTTGGTAGATTCACTTCCAAGAAGTGTTAGTATTCGTGTTGGATTCCATGGTAGACACAAATCCAAATGTATATTGTAACTATTTTTTTAGTTGTAAAATTTGGGCAATATTTAGACATGTGAAAACATTCACACTTATGGACACATTTTATATTAGTTAAATATGTCTTAAATATCATTTAATTTTTGTTAATTGAGGTGAAGAAATACTTAAAAACAAACAATTTCGATACTTGAGAATGGACAATTTTAATATTTATGATATATCATATAAACAGAGAGAGATTCGTGAGAATGTTGTCCGTAAAATTAAGTGGAGGAATACGTTTAGTGTTTTATAAGATAGTAATTAGATCTATTATATTATATGATTCAAAGTGTTCGAGAAAAAACATGGTAAAACAAAAAAATATATGTATAAGATTAGAAATTATCGTATTCATGAGATGGTAAAGATAATACTAAATGAAGATAAATTGTGATAAAATTAGTTAAGATAGTTTGTTCATGTGTAATAGAGATCGATACATACCACAATTAGGAATAATGATAGCATGAAATCATGAATAATGCATAGGGATGAACTAGACTAAAATTAG
Organism: Vitellaria paradoxa; assembly: GCA_019916065.1. Classification (NCBI taxonomy): domain Eukaryota; kingdom Viridiplantae; phylum Streptophyta; class Magnoliopsida; order Ericales; family Sapotaceae; genus Vitellaria; species Vitellaria paradoxa. The sequence goes on from CM034233.1 coordinate 14,614,955, forward strand.
TGTGAATATAAATAATAAAAATATAATTTGATATGCTTTAATAGATGAAATGACTCTAAATTGAGTTGAATAAGGAAAAAAAAAAATTCATATAACCTAACCTACCCTGTTTACTTTGTAAAAGGCTAATTGAATTGAGTTGAGTTAAGAAATATTAAGTCATAAGTCGTCTAACTTGTTTATGGATAAATTTTTTTTAAAATGTATATATCTAGAATTTCTATGCTCCTTTTTCCAATATTTCTAATTACTTTTGCATGAATATAAATATAAATATGTATATATTAAATTTAGAGATAATGAATGGTTATTATTTTATGTATATATTAATTTATATATATTTGTTTTTTGCTACGTTATTCCCATATTGCTTCCATATTTTTTTTATAAACTTCAAAATATGATCAATTTTTTAAAAATTTCGTAGTATCATGCCTATGTCGTGTCAGATCTATGTTAGATATACATGCTTCTACACAGTTAACAGTGTTTCTTTATAAAAAGGAAAAAAGATATTTACATGCATATATAATAAATTTTAAATGAATTTTAAATATATCCTTGGAAAAATACCATATATATATATATATAATCCTAAGAAAAAGAATAGCTACTATAAAACAAAACGAAGGAAAGTATTTTATAATAAATTTTAAATGGATTCTAAAGATATCCTTGGAAAAAGACCACATATATAATCCTAAGAAAAATAATAGCTATTATTGAAAAAAAAAAAAAACGAAGTAAGCTATGCTAAGATGCTACAATGATAAACAAAACAAAGCAAACTATGCTATGACGCTACAATGATGTAAGGATAGATGTGATACTGGATCACAACAAATTTGGCTGGTTTGAAGAGCTCCTCTGGGACTATTTATGTAATACAAATGTGCTCCAATAGTAAAAGTCTTGATTAGGGATGGAATCAAGTTGGCGTTTAGCTTATTCAAGTTCGGCTTGAACAAATTATAGTGGGGTTCAGCTCAAATAATTAAAGAACAATTTAGACCTAAGTTTAACTTGCGAATAATTTAACTAATCAAAATGATGTTATTTACCTATTGAGAGTGGGAGAATTTTTAAGACTAGAGCTTCACATTTTCAAGAGTTATTTTTCTAAGAAAAATGATCCTTCAAATGGAGTGAAGATAAAATTATTTAAAAATTTTCTAGTCTTTCATATGGATTGAAGATAAAAGCATTTTTTTTTTGTAATTTTCATTTATTTTTAAGTACATTTTCCAAAAAATAATCATATCTTATGCCATTATATTATGCAATATACAACACATTCATCTTCTAATAGCGTGTCCACATATCCATCCTAATAAAATTAGGAAATTTTGGCGATGTGTAATCATACCCAATACGTGTATTTGAGTTCATATAACATTGTAAATTGTGATAAGAGCAATGCAATGCAGAGTAAGCATAAATTTTAAATGTCAAGTCTCTATTGATTGCATATCTATATCTAATATTAAAAAAATATTTTGTTCTCTCTTCTTCTCTTTCATGTTGAACCTATTTGACATTCTTCTCCTTTTATCCCTCTTCTTCTCTTCTCTCCTTTCATTTACAAAATGCTTAGTTCCTTTTGTCCCCCATTGCTAAATAATTACAAATTCACTTTTTCTTTTACATATAAAACCACTAGAATTGTGGCATATAATTTTAATAAATGTGAAGTGAGTTCATAAGTTTCTATTATGGATTCAATTGCTTATTAAAATTTACATATTTCAAATGCATTAGGAATTAAATTGAAAAAACACAAAGAAAATGCCTAAATAATAATTAGGCTTGGGAAAGTGTTTAAAAATTATTTCTCTCATAGTAACAACTCTTATTATTTTTTAAATTTAAAAACATAGAAAATGCTTAAATATTAACTAGACTTGGGAGTAATTTTTTTAAATTGGTTACGTTAACCATATTTTTTTTTATAAAGCACATAATTAGTAATAATATTTTTAATTTGAATTATTTTTATAAAAATAATCAAAAAAATCATTGCCAAATCCTGAGGCTTTCTCTTTATTCACCATTCTACATTTTTTTATCCTTACAAATTTTTGAATAAAGTATCCTCATATTAACTTTTTAAGACTTTCTCTACTTATTTACAAAATTTTACTTCCTTTTATCCCCCACTGGTAGATGACTTTTATCCCATGATGGTAGATGGCCAAAACTCTACTTATTTTCTTTTTTTCATAAAACCACTATGGTTGTAAGAATTTATGGATTCCTTAAATGGATCCTATCTATTGATTCATTGTAATTGTAAGATTTACATATTTAAAAACACAGAAAAGTGTCTAAAAATTAATTCGGCTTGGAAAAAGTGTTTAAATTATTGAATATGAATTAAACTTAAAAAATCTAGCTTCTCTTGTAATAATAACTCTTATTATATTTTAAATTTAAAAACACAAAGAAAAAATACCTGAAAATTATTTAGGCTTTGGAGAAATTTTTATTTTGAGAAAAATTTTAATTTTAAATTTAAGTTGGTTATGTTGATCGTTTTCAATTTATTAATAATACTCAATTTTTAAGTTATTTTTATAAATTTATATTATCGATATACATATGTAAAAATTATATAATTATTTTGTTTTTTTTATTAAATCAAATTCTATGTGCATTCTCTCTCTTTACTATTCTATTTTTTTTCCTTTTTATGGAAAATTTTTGAATGAAATATTCTCTCTTTCATCTATTCTTTTTAATGTTATTTTTTCTCATTTTACTTCGTTTTGCCCCACATATTCTCTCTTTCTTCTATTTTTTAAGTATTCGTTATTCTCATTTCTCATTTTATTTCATTTTGTCCCAAATTATTACATCACTACAACTCTATTTTCCTTTTGTCTCTATAGCTACTAGGTTATAACATGTGATTTTACGTAATATTGAGTAAGTTAATGAGTACCTAAAATGGGCTCACTTGCCTATTAATTTATTATTATGGTAAATTTTACATATTTTAAGCATATTAGGAATTAAATTTAGAAGTATAAAAAAATATCTAAATTTGATGAGGCTTGGAAAATATTTTAAAATTAACTTAAACTGATTAAATTTAACAAAATCTAAGTCCTCTCACATTAACAACTTTTAGTATATTTTAACTTTTAAAATACAAACAAAAATGGCTACTATTAATTAGGCTTGGAAGTGTTTAAATAGGAATTAAACTAGGGAGTAATTTTTTTGTTCTAAATTTTAAATCTAAAACTAAATTGGTTACGTTAACCATTCGGTTAAAAAATTAATTAATAATACCCAGTACTTGTGTTATTTTTATAAAGTATAACATACGATTAATAAAAATGATATTTTTAGTTTGAGTTATTTTTTATAAAATCAGTCAAAAAATTATTTTAATACAATTAACAATAATAGTATTTTTAAGCTAAGTCAAAAATATTAAAAAAAAAGATATATATTAAAATTGATGAACAATTTAAAATAAAAAAATGGGGCTAATTATGTAGGTTTAAAATTTGGTAGCAAATCAAGATTTGATAAAATATAAATTTTTAATACGCATATAGAAGTTCGACTTTTATCATTCCATCGACTCACTAAAATTGAAATAAATAAAAAATAAATATATAAAAATAACTCAATGATTGTTTTATAAGATTATGCAGTTTTATTGAAATATTTTATAATATATTTAAAAGTTATTTCTTTATCAATAGAAAAATATTATACAAATTCGTGTATCATACAGATCAACATTAGTTTTAAACTAGGCAATAGTAAAAGTGTATTTTACAAGATTTTGGTGGATTTTAGATTTTACTTTCCCTTAGATTAAGGAATGAAATTTTTGTACTACCTCCAAAGATTGTGTTTTTGCAAAGTTCATTCGTTGAGTGACAAATGGGAAATTCATGGAAAGTTACAATCCCCACCGCGGAATTGTTCACCTACATGCCTTCATTGACGTTGTTTTTTGACCGGAAGACCGAGAGCTAACTATCGAGACTTTGGACTATCCGGACACATACTTTGCGAAATGGTTTTTGCATGCTTGTGTGGTGTCTATTACTTGGAAAGATATTATCTATTAATAACCTTATTATTAGGTGATAACACAGTAATTCGAAAATACTATAGATAATCCAAGCCCGAGTCCAAAAAATTATCTTGGACACCGGTGTGGTACTTGCCAAAGAGTCTCTGATACTTATGTTAGTAAGAAAGTTTGAGAAAGTATTTTGACAGAGTAACAGTTAGGAAAAATAGTGTGCATACCATATACTTAAGAGGATGGTATATATATAGAGGTGTAAGACCTACATGAGTATGATGCATGTGAGCTCCACACAATTATGGTTTCCTTCCAATCATATCGTGCCACGTGTATTTGTAGATCCCAAAATGATTCTCATGATTAGTTATCAAAATCATTATACGGTAGACAGCATTTAACAGGCGAGAATCACGGAATATACCAGAATACGGCTATGCATACTGTCATGAAGTGAGCAATTTTGTCTTTAATGTATTGATTGGCTAGCCCGACCGAGGTCAACAACGGTCAGTCGGCCGAACCAAGTCAAGGTCGATCGGGCAACTATGATTGGTCGGGTGCACCTTATCAGATGCCCCCGATTCCCTCAGTCACCAAAGATAATTGGGTAGAATCCAATGATTATTCCTTCAAATAAGCCTCGGTCGGGCACAGGTCATCAGATGCCCCCGTGCAATCGATCGGATGAGGTGTCGAGGGAATCTAACGGTTGAAACGCCTTGGAAATGTGCGTGCATTAATTGATTTGCTGGCATGTTAGGTGTGTTATTACGGTGAAGAAGCACGGCCGTTTCTGTTGGAATTAATTAATATTTAATTCCCATAATTAGTTTCCTAATTAAAGTGGTCCATATAAGAATCCAAATTTGATAAGGAATTATTTAGAAAGTTATTATTGGCAGAAGATTGTGAGCTAATTTCCTAACCATATCCTACTTTGATGGACGGTAGAGATTAAATGATTAATTAGGAAATTGGGTCCTCTCTCTCCCTATAAATAGTGAATGAATTCCATCAATTCATACATATTAAAAAAATTTCAACACATTAGGGTTTATAGGGCAAGAGGGAGAAACCCTAATTTTCAAGGGGTTTTTTGTTTTTGTTAAAGGAGAAGATTCAAGAACATAATTTTGAGGTAGCTTCCGCATTTAGATTTTCATAGCAATGGCTCAAGGTATGTGTTCTTGATTGTATTATGTAAATTAAGATAAAATATGTGAATATTATGAAGATCAAGATCCTGTATATTTAATTAAATCATTACGTGTAAATTTAATTATAAACTAACAGTTTCGCCACGTGTTAAAAATATACTGGCCTTGCTACTTAAGAAACATAACATCGTTGGATCGAATTCTCTCGCCTTGATCACACCTGTTGATCTCAAAAAAGAGGGTTAGATGAAGAGTCGTGTCTTTCCATTTATAAATATCGCAGAGAAAATCTATTTCCTCTTCTTTACGTGAATTTGGAACTCCATTGCTACTGTCGTTACTGCTCCTGCGTCTAAGTCTACATTTCTCTTACAATTTTATTGTCGAAGTTGCTCGTGTCCGTTTCCCCAAGCTCAATGGTGCTTCTCGACTTGTAAGGACTTTTTCACTTGCTCTGAAGATTTCTATTTATTTTAGCTTCTTTGTCGCATGTTTTAGCTATTGATTAAAAGTGCCTACTTTTACGAGAGAAACTGTAGACTCCCTAATCCCTTAGGATTTGTAGAAAACCCTAGGTTTATAAAAGCCGTCGTTGGAGGGTTAGTTTTCTTGTCGTACTCCTATCGCTTATCCATCAGTCATAATGGGCGATCTGGAATGATCTCAACTCATTGATGAAGATGATTCTAACAAGGATGAATTGGTTTTCCGTCAAAGAAAGGTGCGAAATGCCCCTTGGACCAGCAGGCGACAAGCAGACGACACCGAGCGCATCTGTCAGATTTGCAGCGAAAGGGGGACAAAAACCAAAGATCAAAATAGAGGGCCCTCAAGATTCATTTTGAACATTCTCTTCGTTTATGTTCTTCGGAGCACCTCCAGTTTCTTCAACGTTGATCTTCTCCGCGAGCTCCATAACGTGTTTAGAATCTTGGTTCTCCTCCTAGTTTTCAGTGTTCTCCTGACCATCACCTGCTTCTTGATCGTTGTCCTCCATGGCTGACTGCCCAAGCTTGATATTGGAGAAGTCAATATTCAGGAACGTAGCAATGCACTTCTCTTGGTAGTGCTCAAAACCTTCCTGGAACACAAGCATAAGGATAGCTTGGTAATCATCTGTGTTCCTAAAGTTTGCACTTGTTATATCGCTAGCAGTCTTGAGCTCTTCAGTAAGCTCTTCATTTCGACGAGTCAGCTCCTCCATCTTATGCTCAAGGGCTACCTTAGAAGCCTATTCTGCCTCGAGCTTCCTGAAGAGACTTGCCGAATGAGCTTCGGCAGCGGAAATTGAAGACCACCAACCAGTGCGGCGTCGTACATAGCTATTTTGCCTTCCCGCGAATAGCATGCCGAATCGTGATCTCTGGGAATTCGATAGGTGAGATCATGGGGAAACAGAAACTCGGATATGATTTTTGAGACTCAATTGGCGGTAATTGTCGACTGAATCCCCTCGACTTTGAATGTGATGTCTTGATCGCCACTTGTGGTCGTTCGTCGGCCTCCTCTCTGACTTCGAGTTCAAACGCATCTACGATGCGCTCGTTGTCGTCTGCTTGTCGCTCGCTGGTGCTAGGGGCATTTCGCACTAGGGTGAGCGCCCCCAAGCCAGTTCTCTGATCGCTCCCCCTCATGAACAACAGAGGGTTACAACCACCACGACCCAAGAAAATGAGCTCATTCAGACCCACTCTTCCCGGGCCAAGGCCATAGCGACGGGGTCTGGGTCCTCAGCTGGGGCGTCTCTTCGTCAATTTCTTCTCTCCAGTAGCAAGTCATACTGGCAAAAGATGATAGGGATGATGGCGAACGAGGACATATCCTCGTTCGGAGGCATGGAAAGTACAAGGATGGCCTTTAACCTAAATCATGACATTTTCAAGGTAAACTTAGCCCATTCTCCCTTCCTTCCTTTTTCTTTTCTTCGTTCTTTATGTTTTCTAAGGCATTGCAACCGTCAGATTCCGTCAACATCTCATCCGACGGATCGCACGGGGACATCTGATAACCTATGCTCGACTGAGGCTCAGTTGAAGAGATAATCATTGGATTCCGCTCGGTCTTCTTTGGTGACTAAGAGAATCAAGGGCATCTGATAGGGTGCACCCGACCGATCATGCCCGATCTACCTCGACCCGGCTTGGCTAACCAACCGTTGTTGACCTCAGTCGGGCTAGTCGATCAACACATTAAAGACAAAATTGCTTACTTCATAACAGCATGCATAACCGTATTCTAGCATATTCCGTGATTCTTACCTGTTAGAGTACTGCCTATCGCATAACGGTTTTGATAACTAATTATGAGAATTATATTGGGATCTACAAATACATGAGATACGGTATGATCGGAAGGAAACCATAATTGTGTAAAGCTCACATGCATCATACATATGTAGGTCCTACACCTCTATATATGTACCATCCTCTTAAATATACGGTGTGCACACTCTTTTTCCTTATTGTTACTCTGCCGAAATACTTTCTTAAACTCTCTTGCTAACTTAAGTATTGGAGACTCTTTGACAGGCACTACACCGGTGTCCAAGATAGCTTTTGGGACTCGGACTTGGATCATCTGCAGCATTTCCAAATTATTGTGTTATCATTAGGGAATAAATTTTGGTAAATTGATGTTGTCTTTGTAAAAGGAATTTTTGTGATTGCCTAAGGACCAAGGGAGTGCTCCGGCACAGAAAGAGGCATGGTGGTGGAACGAGGCCGTCCAAAACAAGATAAGAGTTAAAAGAGAGTGTTTTAAATCTTCGCAAAACGACCGAAATGAAGTGAACTTGGAGAGGTATAGAAAAGCTAGAAGAGAAACCAAAAAGGCAGTTAGTGAGGCTAAGGCAAAGACATTTGAAGATTTATATAGGCGACTTGACACTAAGGAGGGCGAAAGAGAGATATTCAAGTTTGCTAAATCTAGAGATAGACGGACCAAGGATTTAAACCAAGTTAAATGCATTAAGGATGAGGATGAAAATGTATTAGTAAAGGAAGAGGAGATAAAGGAGCGTTGGAAGAGCTACTTCTACAAGTTATTTAACGAAAGCAGTAGTAGTGACATACATTTGGGCAGTTTACCACTTTTAGGGAAGAATTAAATTTTATGTTCCGTAGGAGAATCAGTAGGGAAGAAGTAAAAAAAGTATTAAAAAGGATGAAGAATGGGAAAGCGGTTGAGCCAGATGGTATCCCTATTGAGGTTTGGAGGTGCTTAGGAGAGGATGGCATAAGTTGGTTGACAAAACTTTTTAATGTAGTGCTAAAGAGCAAGAAGATGCCTGATGCATGGAGGAAAAGTATCCTTATACCCATATACAAGAACAAAGGAGATATTCAGAACTGTGCGAACTACCGCGGGATTAAATTGATGAGCCATACGATGAAATTATGGGAGAGAGTTGTTGAGAGAAGACTAAGAAAGACAACAAACGTTTCAGAGAACCAATTTGGTTTCATGCCTGGAAGATCAACCATGGAGGCTATCTTTCTCTTGAGGAAGTTAATGGAACAGTATAAAGAAAGTCAAAAGATTTACATATGGTGTTCATGGATTTAGAGAAGGCATATGATCGGGTTACTAGGGAGATTCTATGGAGAGTATTGGAAAAGAAATGAGCGTGTGTCGCATATATTGAGGCGATAAAGGACATGTATGATAGAGCCATGACATCTATACGGACGACTAGTGGAGAGACTAATGAGTTCCCTATCACGATTGGTTTACATCAAGGCTCAGCGTTAAGCCTGTACTTGTTGGCTTTAGTTATGGATGAGATTACAAGACATATTCAGGATGAGATGCCGTGGTGTATGCTATTTGTAGATGATATTGTTTTAGTAGATGAGACGAGAGAAAGAGTGAATGCTAAGCTAGAATTGTGGCGGGATATGTTAGAGACAAAAGGGTTTAGGCTAAGCCGATGCAAGACGGAATATATGGAATGTAAGTTTAGTCAAAGTAGAATAACGGGTAGTATAGAAGTAAGTTTAGGTACATAAAAGATTGTAGAGAAAGATAAATTTAGGTACCTTGGATCTATGGTACAACAAGATGGAGGGATTGATACTGATGTAAGTCACAGGATTCAAGTTGGGTGGACCAAATGGAGGAGTGCTTCGAGGGTTTTGTGCGACCGAAAAATCTCCCTTAAGGTGAAAGGAAAGTATTATAAGGTAGCGGTTAGACCAGCGCTGCTATATGGATCAGAGTGTTGGGCAGTAAAACATAATCATGGTCAGAAGATGGCAGTTACGGAGATGAGGATGTTAAGATGGATGTGCGGGATTACAAGGAAAGATAGGATTAGGAACGAGGAGATTAGGGGCAAAGTAAGAATAGCACCGATTGAAGATAAAATGAGAAAAAATCGATTAAGATGGTTTGGCCATGTTAGAAGGCGTCCAGCAGAGGCACCTGTTAGAAGGTGTGAAAGTATGGAGATTGTCAGGAGTAGGAGAGGTAGAGGAAGACCTAAGAGAAGCTGGAAAGAAACCATTAAACATGACTTAACCTACCTAGATTTATCGGAGGACATGCCCCTAAACAGATCTAATTGGCGTCGACAAATCCATATAGCCGACCCCACCTAATGGGAAAAGGCTTGGTTTGGTTTGGTTTGGTTTGGTTTGGTTTGCTCAGTTTTGTTTACGTGGTTATCGGGGGTGGGGAGTCGGTTATGCATAGCTACACGGATTTTTGTAGAGGCCACGATTGTCTAATTGTGGTTATTTTATTTAATTAATTTATTTATTTACTTTTTCTAGTTTTTCACTTTTGTACTTGGATGGCATCCCTCAAACTCTTTGTTTGGAAGCTACCTGCTAACTAAAAGCTCATGGTTTTTTTATGTATTCTTTATTTCAAGAGATGAGGTTATCTAGAGAGGTTAGTAAACATTAGTTGATTCTGGGTTGTGATTAATATTATAGTATTTTGCGACACCCTTATGTAATTTTTGGTGGATATGCAAGTCTATTTTTCTAATTTCCAAATATTAAGTCATTTTCATATCACATTATTTCACGTCATCAAATTATCCTGGTTTAATGGCAAGCATAATAAAATCAATTTGTAGTCGTGATTTCTACAGGTTATATCTATAGTTCTTTGAATTAATTTCTTCTCTACAGAACCACTGGATTATATGTTGTTTTATCTGTTAGAAGTTTTTTTGGATAAAACAGAAGATTTTAGATAAAATAGAAAATATTTAATACATAAAATAGAATAAATCTTTAAAAGATGATATTTATGTATATGAATATATATATATATATATATATATATAATAGAGTAATATTTACTAGCCTCTAAGATATGGAGAAGCGCGTAAAATACTGTCCTAAAGTCACTGATCCTCCCTATGTAAATGTATTAATGGATTGCAGTGGTTTCGAGATTTAACCCAAATTGCTCACAGCTAATCTCCTCATAAGTCATGTCTATTGGGAGAATTTTGAACAGTCCCAGTCTTTGTTGTCTAGATAACAGAGATAAAGATTGTGTATATGAGGAGAGAAAGAGAGAGTAGAAGATATTAAAGAGTTTTTATATATTTCAAACAATGAAGGGACATCATGTATTTACAAGACTTGAAGATTACGTTGAACCGATTTAATATAGTTCTAACTTCCTAGGACATACCTATTCAAAACAACGCTATTGAAAAATAACGGTAAAATCTTAAATACAATAAAATCAATAAAATAAAATAAAAGATAAAGTTTTGAAACTTTAAAAGGCATTATATTTCCAACAATCCTCACAAAGTTTCAGAACTTTAATAATAGATATAAGAAAATAATATGGACAACATTAATACTGTGTAATAGGTGTAGGTGTCTTTCGGACTTGAACCTCAGTTAATGTTAATAATCTCTCTCTAAAAGATCATAGTGAACTAAGTCTTGAACTAGACCTTTTGAATCGGAGTTTGATATGTTACATACACAGTATTAACTTTTGGACATAGTTCGCGGGTTAATGCTATTAAAGGCCATGCACTGATCTTGATTCTCATGAGAGGTTCTAGAGAACAACCTAATTCTCATAGTCGCGGCCTCACGCCAACTCTCATTTAGGTGAATTCTCCAAGGGTATATGTGACCTATACCCTGTGAAAGTTTGCCTGCCTTGAACTCATTTAGGGTTAAACCCTTCCTTAATGTCACATTCTCACAGCACAGATGCCTTAGGGATGAGCGGGAGAACAATTTAAAAATGTCTCCGTATATAATTAGAGGTGCTGGAAATAAGTCACACAGTATGGATTGTTATTACCCGTTAAACCTTCTTCATAAGGTTCTCAATCACGAAGGTTGGGTTACTTCCCTAGGTGACTTCGTTGTGGGCTTAAACTCACCCCCTTCAACAAATAAAGAATTAGCCTCATTGCTAGTCTAGATAAATGTTTCTTCTTGGGCTTAGGCCCATACCTTTAGAAAATTTAAATATCACATTTCTTGATAACCTTTTTGTTAGTTGATCAACTAGATTAAGTTTAGATCTTACAAAATCCAAGGATATAATATTTCTACTCAACATACTCTTTACTAATTTGTATCTCATTTGTATTTTTCTATGCAGTTTCTTCTTAGTGTGAGTCTGATTTACTAAATCAATCTCAACTCTACTGTCGCAATGTAAATATACTGCAGGAATAGGTTTATCTACAAAAGGTATATCAGATAGAAGATTCTTAATCCATTTTGCTTATATACTTGTCGTATCTAAAGCTATAAGTTTTGATTCCATAGTACTTCTAGAGATAATAGTTTGTTTCTTAGAACTCCATGTTATTGCAGCTCCCCCTAATAAGAACACATAACTCGGAGTGGATTTCACATATAAACTATCAGTTATCCAATTTGCATCAATATATCCCTCAACAGTAGATGCATAACCTTTATAATACAATGAATAATCTGATGTTCCTTTGAGATATTTGAATACTCTATCTAAGGCAATCCAATGCTCTTTACTTAGATTTTGAGTATATCTACTTAATCTTCCAACGGCATATGAAATATCAAGTCTAGATTTATTTGCTATGTAAAGTAAAGATCCTATCAATTGTGAATACCTTAATTGAGAAACTGGTTGACCATAATTCTTCTTTAAATGTATATTAGAATCATGAGGTGTGGAAATAAGTTTAGAGTCATAGTAACCAAATTTCCTCAACATCCTTTCAATGATAGAAGATTAACTTAAACAGAAGCCTTCAGAAGATTTCTCTAATTCCATTCCTAAGATCACATGTGCTTCTCCTAAATCTTTCATATCAAATTTACTAGAAAGATAGCTTTTAGTATCCTCTACTATCTCTAAGTTTGTTCCAAAGATTAGGATATCATCTACATATAGGCACAATGTAACATGATTCTTATTATCCTCTTTGAAATATAAACACTTGTCATGCTCATTAATCTTAAACCCAAATTCTAAAATTACCTTATCAAACTTATCATGCCATTGTTTAGGGTCTTGTTTAAGACCATAAAAATATTTCACTAATTTACAGACCTTATGTTCTTGTCCTTTTACCACAAACCCTTACGGTTGATCCATATATATTTCGTCTTCTAAATCTACATTCAAGAAGGTAGTTTTTACATCCATTTGATGAATCACTAATTTATAAATAGATGCTAGGGCTACTAGGGTTCTAATGGTACTAATACTAGTCACAGGTGAGTAAGTATCAACAAAATCAATTCCTTTCTTTTGTGTAAATCCTTTAGCCACCAATTTAGCCTTATACTCATCAATACTTCCATCATACTTCAATTTTCTTTTAAATATCCATTTACACCCAATTGCTTTATTTCCAAGAGGTAAATCAACTAATTCCCAAGCGTTTTTTTGTAAAATAGACTCCATTTCACTATTAATGGCTTCCTTCCAAATAGTGTATCTAGAGATGATATGGCTTCCTTATAATTTGTAGGGTCTCTTTATACTAAAAATGTATAAAAGTCATCTCCAAAGTTTGTTTCTATCCTAGCTCTCTTAGTTTTCCTTAATTCTACTTGAGATTCTAACTCATTATCTTTAGATCTAGATGAACTAGTAGAAAATTTTCCAAAATATTAGGAATTATCGGTTTTGATATTTTAGTCTTATAGGGAAAATGTCTTAAAAAAATGTAGCATATTTGAATTCTATAATTGTATTATTGGATATGCCATTAACTTTAGAGTTAAAAACTATGAATCTATTTGCATTACTATTTTGAGCATAACCTATAAAAATAGTATTGCAATCTATTTTTAGGTCCAATTTTTTTTCTTTTAAGATCAGGTATTGCAACCTTTGCTAAGCACCCCCACACTTTCAGGAATTTCAAGTTAGGGACTCTATTCTTCCACATTTCATAAGGGGTTTTGTCTATATTTTTCATGGTTACTCTATTTAAAGATAAAACACACACCAAGTATAGCTTCACCCCACAAGTTCTCAAGTAATCCAGAACTAATTAACATTGAGTTAACCATATCCATCAAAGTTCTGGTTTTCCTTTCAACTACTCCATTAGATTGGGGAGAGTAAGGAAGTGTTACTTCATGTATTATACCATGCTCTTCACAAATATTGTTAAGTTCAGTTAAAGAATATTCGCCTTCTCTATCAGACCTAAGGATCTTAATGCTCTTCTCTAATTGATTTTCAACCTCGGTTTTATAAATTTTGAACTTGCTATAAACTTCATTCTTAGTCTTTATAAGATAAATATAACAATACTTAGAGCAATCATCAATGAAAGTGAAAAAATATTTATTTCCTGCTCTAGTAGAAGGCCTATTTGAATCACAAACATCACTATGTATAAGTTCTAAGATTTGGGAATTTCTATTTATTGCTTTGAATGGTTTCCTAGGTTGTTTGGCTTGTAGGCAAATTTGACACTTATGATTAAAATCTGCATGAGACTTAGGAATTAGATCAAGATCCATCATTTTTTTAATTTTATTCAAACTTATATCTCCAAGTCTCCCATGCCAAACATCACAAGATTCAACAAAGAAAACTTTAGGAGTAACATTACCAATCTCAAAAGCTACGTTTAATTTAAATAAACCATCATTAAAATATCTCTTGCCAATAAATGTATTATTTTTTGAAATTACTACACTATTTAACTTCATTACAACTTTATATCTTTGCTTGACTAAACAAAAACCACTAATAAGATTTCTTCTAACTTTAGGAACATGTCGAACATCCTTTAAAACTAAAATCTTTCCAGAGGTCATTTTCAATTCCACGTCACCAATTCCAACCACTTATGCGATAGAGTCATTTCCTAGAGTTACACTTCCTTCACTTGATTTCTGATAAAATTCGAAAAATTGTACATCGCAACAAATATAAACATTAACACCAGAATCTATCCACTAATCTTTATTTTCATATGTGAAATTAATTGATGCTTACCTAAAGGAAGATTCTGTATTATCCTCTTGTTCCACTAACATATTGACTAGATCTTTTGATCCTTTTTTTATTTTGATTTATCAGAGTGAAAGGCTCGGTCCTTTTATAAAAGCAATCCTGCGGGCGTTTTATAAAAGCAATCCGTAGCCACGTGGTTGCTCCTTCCACAAACATAGCAAAGCCTCTTCCCACTCTCTGAGCCCTTAGGTTTGTTGTGACGTCTTGAGTTTTGGTGTGGATTGGGACGGAAGCTATTTCCATGATTCTTATTTTCGAAATTTCTTCCCTTAGGACCAAAGTTATTCCTTCTGAAATTTCAATTGTCGCAATTATTCCTATTCTTGTTATTATTATACTTCTCAACTAAATTTACTCTGGAGAAGTTATTATTTTGAGCAAAAGATCTATGATTCTCTTCCACCCTAATTGAACAGATTACTTGAGATAAAGCTAATTCTACTGTTTATGCCTAAGAGATTTTGCAAAGTTAGTCGAAGAAGAGGTTAATTTATCAATTAGAAACGAGACTTTGAAATCTTCACTAAATATTATACCACTTTTTTCTACTCCTCTCAAGGTTTTTTTAAACTCATGAATTTGATCATTAATAGGCTTATCATCAACCATTTTGAAATTGTTGAAATTAGAGATTTTGAACCTGTTGAGTCTAGTATCTTCTATTCCATATTCATACTCTAATGTATCCCAAAGTTTTTTAGCAATTTTGGTTGCGTTCTGATAGACATCATATAGATGATCATATAGGGCACTTAAAATACAATTATAACAGCGAAATTCAACCTGTTCTTTAGACCTCTCATTTGATACTTTATGATTTTCACAAGATTCTTTTGTGGCAGAGATAAGGCCTAAAACAGTTGGCCAATATTTAATTTGCCTTTGCCACCTATGAAAATTTTTGTCATCAAATTTTTTAGGTTTAACGCTGTTAGCCTCTTCTATCTTATTTATCATTAAAAAAAAATAATTTTAGGCTAGATAGAGAGTTTTGAATTACGTTCAAAACAAAATATAAGAATTCTATTTCAAATAATTCTACTACTTTAAACAATATATTAAAAAAAATAACGATATGCAAGCAAATTTAAATTTAATTAACAATTATCACCAAGTACCAATATTCAATAAAATTCTAAATAATATTAGCTCTAAAGAAAATAAAATTGTTAAATTAATAAAGGAAAAAAATTGTCAAACCGTGAATAGTCAAATGCAAAGGATAAACTATGGATAATTATTTATTATTTTATTAATTTGAATAATATAAATATAAGTCAATGAAGTGAAATATTAAGAACAATGGTATGAATAAAATAAGATTGTAAAAGTTTGATTTGATTTCCAAAATTTTATTCAAGGTTGAAATTTCTATATATATGTGCTTTAAATGGTTTTTTTTTTTTTTGGGTAAAAGTCTAATAAATGAGTCACTTTGGATTTTTAGAAGTTTTTTAGATAAAACAAAAGATTTTGGATAAAACAAAAGATCTTTAATATATAAAATAGAATAAATCTTTAAAAGATGATATATATGTATATGAACATATATTGAAAATTTGTAATCTTTGCTAGTTACCCCAATCAATCAATTACAAATACATGAATGTAGAAGGCAGTATAATAAACAAGGAAACCCACCCAGGGAAACCCAAAAAACTTTCACTAAAAGCAAGTGTTGGTTACAAACTCAAAACTCTCAATAGATCGACTCCTCGACTCTATACTCTGTTGACGTTTGCTCGAATCCTCGATGCACTAACTCATTTAGCAAAAGTCCTCCAACTCCTCGAAGGCACAATACTGACTCTTCAGTAGTTTTGCTGAATCCTCAGTGTGTTGAATTCTTAGCTATCACAAACCCCGAACCCAAACTCCTTCAAATTGAACACTGAATATATTAGCTATATAATTGAGAGAACTTTAAAACTATTTCGCTCGATATTGAATGAATATTCTCTCCGTATGGAATCCTAGATACATCCAAAGAATATATATATATATATATATCAGAGCCTGGGACATGGGTTTGGAAAACAGAACCTCGGAGTGCTGGAGCATCTTCATCACGGAAAGGTCACACCTACGCTCATCCCGCGGCCTTCCCGCGCCTTCCAGCGGCGTTCTCGTAAAACAGTGTGGTCTTCTTGCACAGCTATCTTCCAAAGTCAAGCTCTTGGCTTTTTCCCGTGGGTACCTGCGTTCTTCCAGCGGTTTTCCTACATTATTGTATTTCTAGCTCTGTTTAGTTTGTTTCAAACTTTCAAGATTATGCAAAACAGCTTTCCTAAAACCTTTATACTTCTACTTGACTCAAGATTATAGTGTCTTAGCCTACACTAAGTCTAGATGTTACAAAACTCTTTTGTTTGATCGTGGATTTGCTAATTTTAGAATCTAGTCCCTAACAATCTTCTCCTTTGGCAATTCCAGGTCAAAACTCAATGAATAAATTTACAATAAAAATCAACCTAAATTAAGGCCTCAGTAAACAATGAAAATATCAATATGCTCTGACTATTAAACCTATTTGCTACACACTTAAACAAAACAATCAAGGCATCAAGTGGAATAAATAAATAACAAAAAAATTAAATAAGACATTAAAAACAAAAAAAAAATGAAACAAAACATTAACTATTCTCCCCCTTTTTGACATGAATTGACAAAAAAAAAAAAAAAGAAGTACGATGTGTAATCTTGATCAATTCATTCCAAATTCTATTTTTCCAAGCACAAAACTAAACACAGTTTCAAATTTTGACCATACATAAATAGCAATAAATAAAAACTTCAAGAGTCACCCTATTATTTATGTCATGAGTTGTTTACACATGTCATACCAATAGTTAAATGCCTATGCAGTGTGTGAAATGAAGTTTAAGGGTAACATGATTAATACTTTTCACATACTCGCATGAATTTTAAAAATGCTCCTTTTTGACTTTGAATTGAATTAAGTAAGGTATGCAGTGTTAGCTCTTCGACTAGTTTCTCCTCAATTAATTGTTTTTCAACTATACACCAATTTTTCAATTTCATCCGCCAATTTTTTTTTTTGGTTATTATTACTTGGCGGTTGTCATACACTTATGGATAGGTAGCTATCTTCCTGTATTGTCGAACCCAGAGGGTGTTTATTTTGATAACCTGCACTTCAACAGGCTAGCTTCACTCTATCCCATGGATAGCCCTTTCTAAGTAATTTTATTTTGAAAGATATCAAGAGCAATCAATAGTCCAAAAAAGAGAATTTATAAAACAGTTGAGTAGTTGAAAAGATTTCTTATGATGTACTAAACTTCGTGCAATTACAATTAGCATACCACTACAATGACAAGGAGCAACAAAATGTAGGTTTCAAGTTCATTAAGCAATTTAAATTCATGACCACCATGTAGATCAACAATTTTAATCAATTTTTAAGTGTGTATGAAGTAATAGACCACGCAAGAATATCACAAAGAATAACATTGTACCAAAAAAATTATTTTTATTTTAAAAAAAATAGAAAAATAATCTACATGATTTCATAGAACTAGAAAAGAATATACAATGACACATAGCCTAGTTCATGAAAAAATTGCCTCTACATATCAAGGCACACCGTTTCAACTTCCTTAGGGGTGTGGGTGATATATAGATCACTCTTCCCAACCCAAATAGTTCTCATTTTTGGAAAAATATTTTCGAGTCTCGGGGTTATTAGGTTTTGGATCATTGGGTTTTGAAAAATTTTTCTTTCTATTCTTCCTCATTGGCCAAGTCATGTAAGGTCTAGAATCCAAACATGACTCTTGAAATCTCAATGAGTCAAAAACTATTTGACACTTGAAAATTAAGTCTCAAAAAATTTCTAGTGTCAGCATAGGATCGGGGTAACCCATACAATTTGTGACAATGAGGTCTTATGTGACCAGATATACCCTAATGAAAACATATAGGAACAAACTTACGTTGCAAGTTAGGGGTCATACCTTTGGGCTTCTGAAAATAGGCTCTTAATTGATTACCTTTCTTAGGTTGAGGAGTTTTAACTATTTTTGGAGCAGTTGTCTTTGAAAACTGAAACCGAATCAGTTTAGTTTTTTTTACTTACTTGGGGTAGCTTTAGCTTCAATATTGGCCTTCTGTTTGCCAATATAGCCAAATACTCTTTTGTCACTTGGGCTCCTATACATCCCAAGCATGTCCTCAAGTTGGGAGGATGATGTATTCATCTTGAATTATATGGTTTGCAGCTTAGCATGGGCATCTTTCAATTCATTATCTCTTTGATCCAATTTGGTCTTGAAGGTTGTTATCAATTCATCTTGATTATTCTTGCTCACTTCAAGACTATCAAATTTTGCTTGTAATTCTTTCAGGACAATTTTCAGACTATCTCTCTCATTTTTCAACATTTTGTTCTTCACCATCAATCTTTCGTTTTGTTTGTGAAACTTTGAAAAGTCTTGATACAATTGTTCATAGGCATCTTCAAGATCTACTTCTTCACCTTCACGTTCTAAATCCCCTTCTGATGAATCTCCCTTTGGGGTTTTTGAATGAGTGGAATCTTTCGAATTCACAACTGTCGTACTTTTTGCCATGAATGCTGTAAAGTTTTCTGGAAAGTCTTCTGAGGATGAGGAGGTACTCGATTCATCTGCGTCGTCCAAGGTTGCATTTAGTATCTTTTTCTTGTTCTTATTGTTTCTGCAATCTTGAGCTATATGTCAATAACCTTAGCATTCGTAGCACTTCACACCTTTAAACTTGTTTTCCTTCTTTTTAGGTTCAGAAGATTTTTCATCCTTGGATTTGTCGTTCTTCTCAACCTTTTCAGATTCTCTACCTTTCTTCTTTGTATACAATGCAACCTCTTCAATAGATGGAATTGAGTCATCACTGGATGATGAATCATCTTTTTTGACTGTTTTAAGTGCAACACCCTTCATCTTCTTGGGTTTTATCATGTTGGCTTCATAAGTCTGCAAAGAGCCAACTAAGTCTTCTACCCGCATCGTGTCTACATCCCTGGCTTCCTCAATAGCCGTGACTTCTGCTTGAAAGGACATCGGTGGGGAGCGAAGAATCTTACTTACAATCTTTTAGTTTGGAATTTGTTCTCAAAGGCTGAAGCTAATATTGACAATATCGCTTAGGTTTGCATAAAAACTATCAAAAGATTTATCCTTAGACATCTTCAAGCTCTCAAATTTAGAAGTAATTCTTTTGTAGTTTTGATTTCTTTACAATGGAGTTGCCTTCACGAGTTAACTCGAGAATAGTCCACGTTTCCTTGACAATCTCACAGCTTGATATCCTTCTGAATTTGTCAGTGGAGACTACACAAAAAATAGAGCTTAAGGCTTTGTAATTTCACTCTGCTCTTTCTTGCTCTTCCTTGGTCCAAGTATTCATCAACTTTTCTACAATCATGTTGTTGACTGTATGAGTTGGTTTTATCCAACCATTTTCAATGGCCAGCCATACTTTAACGTTCAAAGAGATCAGATGAGTTCTCATATGAACCTTCCAATAGGCATAGTTGGTGCCATCGAACCACGGAGGCTTGGTGCTCAAACCACTTTCTCTAGGGGATCCGTCTAGCAGGTAATAGGATCACGTTTTTCTCTCAAAAACAAACCTACTCTAATATCAAATGAAAATTCGTAATCTTTGCTAGTTATCCCAATCAATCAATCACACACACATGAATGTAGAAGGCAGTATAATAAACGAGGAAACTCACAAGAAAACCCCAAAAACTTTCACTAAAAGCAAGTGTTGGTTACAAACTCAAAACTTTCGATAAATCTACTCCTCGACTCTATACTCCATTGACGTTTGCTCGAATCCTCAATACACCAACTTCTTTAGCAAAAATCCTCTGACTTCTCAAAGGCACAATACCGACTCTTCAGTAACTTTGCTGAATCCTTAGCTATCATAAACCTCAAACCCAAACTCCTTAAGACTGAACACTGAATATGTTGGCTAAACAATTGAGAGAACTTTAAAATTGTTTTGCTTATTGTTGAATAAATGTTCTCTCTATATGGAACCCTATATACATCCAAAGGATATATGTATCAAAGCCTGGGACGTTTAGGGTTTGGAAAACATAACCTCAGAGTGCTGGAGCATCTTCATCATGGAAAGGTTGCACCTGCGCTCATTCCGCGGCCTTCCCGCGTTTTCCAGCAACATTCCGTGAAACAGTGTGGTCTTCCCGCACGGCTATCTTCCAAAATCAGGCTCTTGGCTTTTTCTCGTGGGTATCTGCGTTCTTCCAGCGATCTTCTTGTGTTATTGTGTTTCTGGCTCTGTTCAGTTTGTTTCAGACTTTCAAAATTATGCAAAACAGCTTTCCTAAAACTTTTACACTTCTATTTGACTCAAGACTATAGTGCCTTAGCCTACACTAAGTCTATATATTACAAAACTCTTTTGTTTGATCATGGATTTGCCAATTTTTAGAATCTAGTCCCTAACACACACACACACATATATATAAAACAGAGTAATATTTACTGGCTTGTGAGATTTGGAGAGGCGCGTAAAATGTTGTTCTAAAGTCACTGATCCTCCCTACTAAAGGTATTAATGGATTGCAGTGGCTCCAAGATTTAACCCAAATTGCTCACAGCCAATCTCCTCAGAAGTCACGTCTATTGGAAGAATTGTGAACAGTCCCAGTCTTTGTTGCCCAAATAATAGAGATAAAGATAGTGTATATGAAGAGAGAGAAAGAGAGAGTGTAGAGGATATTAAAAGAGTTTTTATATATTTCAAATAATGAAGAGACATCATGTATTTATAGGACTTGAAGATTATGTTGAATCGATTTAATATAGCTCTAACTTCCTAGGACACACCTATTCAGAATGACGCTTTCAATATTTAAAAATAACGGTAAAATCTTAAATACAATGAAAAATTAATAAAATAAAATAAAAGATAAAGTTTTGAAGCTTTAAAAGAAATTATATTTCCAACAATCCTTCACAAAATTTCAGAACTTTAAAAATAGATGTAAGAAAATAATGTGGGCAACTTTAATATTGTCTAATAGGTGTATGTGTCTTTTGGACTTAAACCTCACTTACTGTTAACAACCTCACTTGTGATGGAAGTCTTCAGTAGAATGTTGCAGAGAGCTGAAAATGCAGGAATTATAGAAGGATTCAAAGCAGCTACCAGAAACCGAGGGATTGGTATCTCACACCTACTGTTTGCGGATGATTCAATTATCTTCTGCGGTGCAGATTTACTTCAAATGGGTCACCTTCGGTGCATTCTGTTGGGTTTTGAAGTTGTTTCTGGCCTAAAAATTAATCTCAGCAAATCTGAGATCATGCCGGTGGGAAGTATTTCAAATTTGGAAAAGTTAGCATCTGTTATGGGCTATAAAATTGGATCCCTGCCTACTCAATATCTGGGTCTGCCTTTGGGCTCTAAAATCAAGTCAAAGCAATGTTGGGAACCAGTGATGAAAAGGTGCAAAAACAGATTGGTTGACTGGAAAATGCAGTACTTATCTTCTGGGGCAAGGATTACTTTAATTAAGAGTGTACTTTCCAGCTTGCCTACTTACTTTCTATCTTTGTTTTCTGCCCCAAGTTCAGTTATTAAGGAGCTAGAAAGATTGCAAAGAAATTTCCTTTGGGGTCGGAAGGAAGGGGTCTTCAAATATTGCTTAGTTGATTGGAAGGTGGTGTGCAAGCCATTTCATTCGGTGGGAGCTGGAATAAGACATCTTAGACTTCATAATGAAGCCTTGCTTGGGAAGTGGTTATGGAGATATGCAAATGAAGACAATAGCCTGTGGAAAAAAGTGATTGAAACTAAATATGGTGAGGAGAAAGGTGGCTGGCTCTCTTCTGAAGGAACAAAATCTTTAGGCATCAGCATATGGAAGAGTATTGGAAGGCATTGGGCTAATTTCCACAGCTGTATTACCTGGAAGGCGGGAAAAGGAGAAAGGATTCTATTTTGGAAACATAAGTGGTTGGCAGTGGGTTGCCTTTCAAATATTTTCCCTGAGATTTATGCTATCGCTGCAGATAAGGAGGCATTAGTTTCAGATTATTGCTCTATTTCTGGTTCAATCTGTTATTGGAATGTGCAGCTGCGCAGGAACTTGAACGAATGGGAATTTGACAGTTTCAGCTTGTTGTTGGACTTGTTTTATTCGGCTCAGATGAATGGTACAGCTGATAAATGGTTGTGGATGAATGATAAGAAAAATGGATTCACTGTCAAGTCATATTATGATTTTCTTCTTGGTGGAGAGAAAGACGATTTTCCTTGGCTGAAATTATGGAAAGCTGCTGCCCTACTAGGACCATTTTCTTCACCTGGTGTGCTGTTAAAGGAAGAATTCCGACTATCGACAATTTAAAACTAAAGGGTTTTTCTATTGTCAATAGATGCTCCTTATGTTTACGACAAGAGGAAACAATTGATTATTTGTTCATCCATTGTAGCTGGGCAGATGATTTGTGGAGTCTCATCCTCTTATGCTTCGAAGTCCAAATGTGTTTTCCACAAAATTTGAAAAGTTTTCTTTATGCATGGTGGGGCTATCCAGTTGGAAAGAGGAAGAAGAAGTTATGGAATTTGATACCACTATGTTTATTTTGGATGATTTGGAAGGAAAGGAATAGGAGATTGTTTGAGGATATAGAAATGTCTGGTTTGAGGTTTCAAAATTTATTTCTCTCTTGTTTATTTAGCTGGGCGGAAGGGGGGAAGGAGATTGAACTGAGTCACTATCTTTCTTTTATTGCTAGTATGAAGTGAGTCGGTTATGACGTACATTTTCTGATGTTTACCATTAGCATCTCTTTGATGCTTTAAATAAAATCTTACTTATCTTTTTCAAAAAAAAAAAACAATCTCTCTTTGAAAGATTATAGATCATGGTGAACTAAGTCTTGAACTAGGCATTTTGAACCAGAGATTGATACGTTACACACACAGTACCAACTATTGAATATAGTTCGCGGTTGAGTGCTATTAAAGGCCATTCACTGATCTCGATTATTATGAGAGGTTTTAGAGAACAGCCCAATTCTCATAGTCGTGGCCTCACGACAACTCTCATTTAGGTGAATTCTAGGTATGTGAGCCTCGCGGGAGTTTGCCCACCTTGAACTCATTTAGGGTTAAACCTTTCCTTAACGTCACATTTTCACAGCATAGATGCCTTAGGGATGAGTGAGAGAATAATTTAAAAAGGTCTCCATATATAATTAAATGTACTAGAAATAAGTCACGCAGTATGGATTGTTATTAGCCATTGAACCTTCTTCATGGGGTTCCCAATCACAAAGGTTGGGTTACTTCCCTAGGTGGCTTCCTTGTGGGCTTAAACTCATCCCCTTCGACAAATAAAGAACTAATCTCAATGTCAGTTTAAATAAACATTTCTTTTTGGGCTTAGACCCATACCTTTAGAGAGTTTAAATATCACATGTTTTCAGTCATTTTGTTACTGTAACATTTGCAGTGTTTGTTCCCTTATAAATTTGAAAGAGTATTTGATGAAGCTGACTGTTATGTTCAGTGTGGACAAGCTAGTCCAGCGCTATCAGAACCACTCCGAGGCAGAGGGGAAGGTTTCCACTGGTGGTTGTGAAGCAGAGGTAACTAAAGCTGCTGTATTGTAAGAATTTCATGTAACTGGTCCTAATCCATTTGAACTTCTTTGGTATTGTTTTGTACTGCCTTGTTATGGGAAAGAAGTAACAACAATCACACAGAAAGATGCAACAGTAGAAGCAGTATGTACAAAATAGCATGAAAAAACTTGGCTTCCAAACAAAGGGACATTTCGCTATTAGAACCTTCTAAATTTAGGTCAATTAGCGCACAGAAGTATTGACTGATGGTGTACTACCACAGTGGTTTCAGTACACCTGGAATCCTCCTTAATAAGGTAGAAAACTATCTTATTTCTCCAAAACAATTATATATATTTTCAAGAGTGCGTGCTTTGCCCCTCCCCAAATCCCGTAGAGGCACGAGTCGTGTGCACTGAAAAATCCTTTTTAATTATATATATTTTAACACATTCCATTTATATTCTTTACATAAATTTGTGTTGGCCACAAGAGAATTGAATAACATGATTCCAACCCAAAAGCTTCCCGCTATGCGGAAACTGGGTTGTGCCTTTTTTCGCATTTTTTAGATTTTTACATAAATGAGTTAAACTTAACAGCAATTTGAATAAACATGATTCCAACCCAAAACCTTGCTAATGCCAATTTGTAACGTGTTTTGGCTTTCCTCGAGATTCAAAGTTTACTTACAGATTGAAGTTCAAACAAAAGTTTAGTCTTTGGATTTGCTGATTTATAATTCGGGAAGTATCCACGAGTCTAATCCAGATATCCAGGATTATCTTGTAGATGAATGCATAATATATTGAAGTAACATTAATTGATGAGGGAACTGGCGACATGTTTCAGTAATTTTAGACTAATTCAATTGATAATGGAACCGATACAGTATCTAATGTTTCATGAATCTCTCACTATTTGCTCTGACTGCTACTTGAGCAGTCTTCCTATAATGTTTTCCAATGACCAAAAAATTCTTCTGTGTCTCAACTTTCAGTCAAGCTTTGCAAGTTTTCGGACAAGTTCGGAGCTATTACAGATAGTCAAAAGGCAAAAACTCTTCAATCCTTTTTGGCGTTTCTTGATAAGTATAATTAAAGAAATTGAATGGTCTTAGTCATACTTTCTGGCAGGCACTTAGAAGAGCCATATGCGGAGCAGCAGCCGAGTGTGACTGAACTTATTCAACTGGAGACAGAAATTGATGCAGCACTAATACAAACAAAATCTAGGAAGGTCAATGTTTAGTTGTTCTTCTCTTTCAATTTTACTAGGTTTGCTTTCAATCCTGTTAGATTATTTCTAGAATATTTCTATATATATATATATATATATCCTATCATAATTAGGATTACTATCTCATTCCTTATTTTGTATATCCTATTATAATTAGGATTACTATCTCCTATCAGGATTAGGATTATTGTCCTCTTATATAAAGGACCTTGTAGTCTTGTATTCTCACCACATCTTTGGCCGCCAGTGTTGCCTTTCCTGGCGTCGCCGCTGCCTCCGCTGCTCCTCTATCCAATTTTTAAATTTCAAGTTTCTCTTTTGGAGATACTTCTTGTTGCTTCAGTTTCTCTATTGAAGACCCCAATCACTCCTTTAAAGATCATGGCTCAGCTGGATGATTGCTGCCTTCTGGAATTCTCATTCAGTACTTCTTGATGCAGACACAACTAGTGCTGGAGTCCATAACGGCCCTTCAAGAGAAGGTATATGATTGTTTTGGTTTTCATGACTTCTTGTCTTCAATTTCTTGTTTCTATGATTATTGAAATCTATCCTGTAGAAAGTGTCACCTTTCTATAGTTTGTTGACATGGGTTAAAAATAGAAATTATCAGTGAAATCTTATGATGCATTCTTTTATTAATTAATAGATTAAATGTGATCTGTTTCCTTTCCTACCACATAATTAGAGCTGTGTTCACTCGCATGCAGTTCCTTTTGTCTGAGGTTTAGACCCTTATTTAGCAATATATATATATTGGTTCAGACCCATTCAAACTATTAAGTAGTCTTGAGTCTATCTCATCCCCAAATATTAGTTTGTAGGGTAAGATTTTTTTTCACACTTATATACTAACCACTAGCCCCTTCTACAATCAATCTGAGAACTCTAACAATCTCTCCCTTCACACATTGGGCCTTAGGCCCCAGTGACAACTAATGTGGGAACCTAACAATATCTCTTTTGGATCGGAGGAAGTGACAAGCCATTCCTTCTGATAGACTAAGATTGATGATACATCTAAGCAAACCTGTTCCTCCCGATGAATTGAGATTGATGGTACATCTAGTCTCTAATACCAGTTGTTGGGTAGTCTTAGGCCTATTTCATTCTCAATAGCTAGCTCATAGGTGAGGCTTTCCCTCACACTTATATACTGACGACCAATCCCTTTCACAACCGATATGGGAATCCCAATACAAACCTTACAACGTAACAGAGGTTATATGCTGACTACCAGCCCCTTCTGCAACCGATATGGGAATCCCAATACAAACCTTACAAGGTAACAGAGGTTGCATAATTCTTGTTGGATGTCTTAGAAGTTGGAAAGAAGGAAGTCGTATTTTGCTAGTACAACTGCAAAATAAAAAGCCAAGAAGAAGCTTGCACATGATATAGACATAATCCAGTCGGAAAGACTGTGAACTGCATTTGAATCAAATGCTGGAGTTCGTGTCAATGCTGCGTTGGATGGGCTTGTTTGTTCTACTCCACGTCAACAAGATGTTACTAGAATCAATGTTCGATAGGCGTATGCAACAATACATATCTGATGTGAACCCAACATACATGCGATGATTAGTTTTAAGTTTGAAAGTTGGGAGGAATTATTTGCATGTTATATGCAGAAGAAAGAAACTAGATGATTGAACATGTTAGTGATGCTACACCACTAAAGTTGCCTACCAGTTGATGTTTGTGTACCTACAATAGTTATGGAGTTTTGTGTGTTCGTGTGTCTTTTTAATTGCTGATTTAGGTAGTTCTGCAATCCTCAATCATACGACACAAGGGCGTGGATAGCTATTTATATCTTTGAATCCTTCATATTCTGTCTTTTTAAGAATAAAATGATGTTTTACCTTGTAAGAGATCTAACATTGACATTTCACTCATTTTGAAGTACCCATATCTACTCATTTTGATGTAGCTGTAGCAAAAATAAACATAACCGATGCATTTAAAAAAAAAACATATAGACATGTTAAATTTACATTTTTGAACTCTATTTGTGTGCCAAAATTGAGAAGTTCAAACATTTAGAAGAGTCCATATGGCACAGGTGATGCCATTATAGGTAAGCTGTGCACATACACCTTTGATAAAAGTCTATTTAGGGTATGTTTGGAGCAAGAGTTTGTGAAGGAAAACTAATAGTGCAAGGAAATGGAGTTACCTACACATACTAATTTTTTTGACTAAATAAATATATAATTTTTTTTTTTTTTACAAATACCTATTCATTTTCTTCTCATTTTTTTAACCATACCAAAAAAATAAGTATAATATTTTTTAGTTTGTTCTGTTCTCTACCTTCTTTTCCCTACACAAATTTTTATTCCAAACATAAGCTTAGTAACTTTCTGCACGTAACCTTGGTAGCTTTCTGCATGATATTTCTTACTTTCAATGGCACAATTGACTTTAGTCTAAGGCTGGAATAATCATTGTTCTTCTCCAAAAATCCAGATGTGGACAGCCTTAGGCCTGAGTTTCCCAAGTTATTCTACATCAGTTTGATGTTAAGTGTAGAAGATCCTTATATTCCTACCAATTTGTTTTATGTAATTCCTTTCCCGATTGAAGACCCGGAGGCTATGTTTGAAACGTGGATTTATGGAGGGAACCATCTTATGTTATTTTTTCGTACTTTACTAAGTGAATGTTAGAACTTTTTCCCCAAATATCTATTCATTTTGTTGTCATTTTTCTAACTCTTCTTAAACAATGAAATAAATTTAATTTTTTTCACTTCGTTTTACTTTTCTACCATTCTTTTCACTTTTATTTTCCCTTCACAAATTCATGTTCCAAACGTTTTAGAAAGAGATCGTTGCAACTTTGGCTCGAACAAATAACAAGTTGATTCCCTATAAAAGTACAGAGTACTTTGGAGTCCATTGTTGTGGCCTCACTTGATAAGAATCCCACAATAGATAGAATTCAAGAATTAGAATCTTCAAATTCTACACGGAGTTAAACATTGTTTAAAACTTTTGTCGCTTTGTTTATGCTTTTGTGCAACCCTCCTTATAATTCTTGGAGAAACATAGGTGGGTTTCCTAGAGTTCCTTTGTCTCCTCTGTCAAAAGTTTTATTCGCAGGCTACTGTTCTTAGGCCCTAATTTCGACCTGTTCTGTCCTGTTTTACCCCCAAAACCATCCATAATCATGCACAAATCAAACTATCCCAACCGTCTTTTTAACTATCAAAGAACAACTATTGTTCGGGCTCCTAATCACAATGTTTCCAAAAGTCCTGCAACGTAATGTGTGCGTGTGTGTGTGTTTTTTTTGGGGGGAGGTAAGTAGACATGGTGGAGTTTGACTTTTCGAAAATTATACTAACTAGATTGTGGGAGAGTCACTGGAGTCCGGCGAGAGGCTGAGAATCAAGACAATCTAGAATAAGAGAAAGAGTATGCTGGGGTAATAACAGTGGTAAGTGATGAAGGATAGATGGATAGACCTTTCATAGGAGAAGGGTTTATATTGGTGAGAAGAGAACCCTTTTGGGTGAGAGTCAAGGGCTTGAATCTATTCGGGGGATATTTTGCTTTAACTCGGTGAGCCTTAATAGAATAAGAATTCTCTACTAGAAATCTCTTTCTAAATTATTTGGACAAATCCCCAATAGTCCTTTGATCCTATCGTTCAATCTGTTGAACCCTCAATAATTTCGCACGCTATCAAGTTTGTTGGAGAAATCCCTGGACTTTGTTCCGAATTCGGAAAAACATTTGCTTCCGCGGGAAGTCTTTGCCATGGGTAGAGTGCTGTGCGAAACTCCCGCTGTTGACAAAAGGTGCCACGGTGATTAGGTCAGTACCGCGGGGACGAGGCGGGGATAGATAGGGTGGACCTAAACTATGTAACCGCAGCTCAAGTACCTACACATAACATTTAAAAAAATCAAGCAAAACACAACTTTTCCAACTACAACCCCTATATCTTCTAACTTATGAAACTCATATAACGACTTTCTATAGCTAAAACTGACAACAATATTTTTTGTGGACAGACTTCAGCTCTAGATTCCTAATTTGTCCTATATCAAGGTCCTAAAGTACATCACCAAACTTAGATCGCGTCGAATGAAGCAACAGCAAACGATTGCCCCATAATGCACTATTACTCATAGATTACTTGCCAGTTGCCATCTTTTTTTTGCAAAAGGGATGAGGACTATTTTGGAATTTTTCTTGGCCCAAGTCTCTTTGTAGTCGGATTTGCATGATTCCAACCATTTTGGAAATATATTTGAAAGCCAATAGACTTGTCATGGTGAATATGGATCCTAGCTTTGAGACATTTTAACTTTGGCTTTAATTATATATGCACTTCAATGCCCAAGAATCTATAAACGATATCCAAGTCTTAACTTCCATGCACCTTAGCAATGTGCCACTAAATTAGCTCTCTGGATCTGTTGTTTCTTTAAATCTCTCTTGGCCTTTTTTTTTTTTTTTTCTCCATTCAAATCTCTCTTGCCCTTGAACTCCTCATGTGGATAACTAATTGGCTTTACTCATTCTGAAGCTAAATGATGCCGTATACTGGCCTTTCCATGACTTCACTCTTTGTCCTAATTTTCAATGCCAGAGGCGTGACAAATGTGTAGCAATATATCTGAGCTTACAGCCAGAGTAAGAATTGTATTTCTTAAATGTCGTTACAGCAGTTTTCTGTTAATATCCTTCAGGTGAATCAGTGGATTGTTTAGCATCTTTGCCATTGCACTTAAACAGCAACGTGAACTTTAAATACCCATGGTCAGATAACAAAGAAATTGAAGCCTGAGGACTGAGAAACAAAAGGGCCTATATAGTGATCAAAATGATGACTGAACTGCTTATCCCAAATGTTTGTTCTCTTTCTATACAGGAACAAATGCTGAGGGAAGAAAACAAGCATCTGGCAGAGGAGGTATGCATAGAAAATAGCCATGTACTGAGATGGCTACGGTTATTATTATACACAACCAAAACAGAATAGAAAGCTTTAAGGAGTTTGGCTTATTGCTTGTGAAAACTTACAGGTAGCTGCAATTGAGAGCGATGGAAATAAAGCAAACAAAGTGATTATGGAGTCTGAAGACCATCCAAATACCCATATGAATTGTCATTCACAAGGGCCATTGCTCTGTTTGTTTTGAGTAGATCAACAAATGCATGCTTCTTCAATCTCCAATCTCATTCCTGAATTCAGCCGCGGAGGAGAATGGAAATTCTTCTCTCTGTAACATTGTTCCAAAATTGTTTCGCTGGTGGGTTTAACTCTACCTAGGGGTTTCTGCTTGATCTTTTTTGTATGTAACAAATCTCTGCTTCCTCTCTCTCTCTCTCTCTCTCTTCCTTCCTGATTCCTCTCTTTTATTCTCTTGATAGATGCCGTAATGGTGTTTGAGATGCAGTGTCTGGAATAAATAAAATAGATAAATAAACAAATATAGTAACAAGCAAAATGAGCAAGCGGTCAGAATGGGATCCGGCGGTTGACATTGGGCAGATGCATGTCAGTTGTGAGCCACTAGATTAAAATTTAATGGTTCCATTACATTTATCATTGTCGTCATTATTATTATTATTTTAAATGTCACTGAACTAACATCCATGTCAGCCTCTACCCCTTTTTTTTTGGAAAGGACAATAATAGTGCAAGAAACAAGCCATTCATCCTGATTATTCGAGTAACTACCAGATCAGACAATCTCAAACCTTTTAGAATGGGTAACTTCCAGCATTTTATGAGCTCAGCCCACAGTACTAGATGGTTAATGATTACGTAGCCAAAAAAAAAAATTGTAATATATGCTATTTAAATGTTGCAATATATTCATATTGCTTCAAAATATTAAATTATAATTATTATGTATTATTTAATTAAATTTATTCACAAAAATTGAAAAAAAAAATAAAGACACCCAACCACTAGTGTATGTGTGTGTGTAGAGAGAGAGAGAGAGAGAGAGAGAGAGAGAGAGAGATACATAGTTGCAGGAAGAGGGACATTGAGGCGATGATTATGTTTCAATTGACATAAGAAGCCATTGAACCACACTACGAGAGGCTGGGCTAAGCCAATTACACACAATCCCTTTTGTTAATTTCTCGGTTTTGAAGAGACGAAACAAAGTTGCAGTGCGCTCTGTTTGAAGATAGCATAACGGAATAGAACAGAATTAGTGTCTGTCGTCTGGACTTTGAAAGAACTAATGCGGTGAATACGAGAGACCTCCACCACTCATCACTCCTCGGGTTGATCATCCTTGTCATCGCCCACAGTTCAGACACGTCAGCATTTGCATGCAGTATGCATAGCATCTGTTGCCAACACCTTCTCATCTTCCACCGCTTCCTTTTAATGTTGTACGTTCCCCTATTTTCCCTATTTCCCTCTGCTTCTGCGCCGTCTTAGTTATTAAAAGGCAAGAAATTAAACCGATCACTTGTACGAGATTGTTCGGACTTAAGAATCGATTATAGCAAACGAGATATTAACGTCATCAGTTAATTAATTATTGTTTAGTTATATAAAAATGTTTATATGTAAGTTTTATTCTTGTCCTCGTGCTGCCGCTTGTGACTCATGTTCAATCCTGTACCTTGTAGTTTGATTTTAATTAGATGGATTTTTAGCCCATTATAGATTTGGGTGGAGAAAACACGAAGAGACGAAGAATTTCAATAGGTGAATGAGTTCAATCATCCTAATAAGCGGTGGAGTTCATCAACTTCAATCATTCCAATAAGTGGAGGAGTAGCCCTTAAATTAAAGTTCAAACCAATTAATTTTGAAATCAATTTGTCAAGTCATTAAGCCAAAGCCAACACCAACAATTGTTTAAATTAAACTATCAAATTCTTTGATCAAATTTCAAGTCAATAAATCTTGAAATTAAACTGTCAAATCCTAAAATATTTTTAGATCAAATTTTCAAGTCAAATTTCAAATTAATAAATTTTAAATTCAAGTCGTCAAATCTTAAAATTAGAGTAAATGAGATCAAACTATTAAGTTCTCAAGTTAAAGTTCAAATCAATAAATTTTGAGATCAAACTATCAACCTATTAAGTTAAATCTAAAACCAATGAATTTTTAGATCAAACTCTCAACTCAAATTTCAAGTTAACAAATCTTAAAATCAAACTATCAATCCTTAAAGTTAAAGTTAAAACTAACCAATCTTAAGATCAAGCAACCAAGCCCTCAAATTAAGTTTTAAAATTGTAGTTCTTAAAATCAAGCTACCAAACTCTTAAAAATTTGCAACATATTCAAGAGAAGAGTTAAAAATTTTTATTCTATTAAAACTATTTGAAAAATTGTATCCACCCCTTTCAAATTAAATAAATAAAATTTGCTACCGTATTTTTGTTTCTTAATTTTTAAACAAGAAAATTTGTGTGTACAAAGTTAATTACAATTAAAACTATTGCATTTTCAATGAAATTTCACTTTGATCGACTATATTTTAATTGTAATGGTAAATATTGTACACTTTCAATCAAATATAAATTTCATCATCTTATAACATCTTGTTTTGGAAAAAAAAAATTGCATATGCCATTAAATTTGACATAAATTCCACTTGAGATTGTGAATTAATCCAAACTCGGATAGTAAAATTACTATATTTACTTCTAACCCTAATTTTTTTTTTTTTTGGCCCAAATTTAGATTTTTAGCTCCTTGAAAGACTAAAAAGTATTCATTAACATGTTTTTTAATAATTAAGTAAATTTCAACTTTATCCAAACTCGAGCTAAAAATGATCATTTACCTCTAAGTCTATTTTTGGCCCTGATTGTACTATAAGCTTTCCAAAATGTTAAAAAATATTATGTGACATATTTTTTATTAGTTAATTAAATTTCACTCTGAGTCGAACTCGAGCCAAAATATGATTATTCCATCCATGGGCTCATTTTCGGCCTATATTCACAGTATAAGATTTCTAAAAGACTGTAAAATATTACTTAATATATTTTGCAGGGTAAAGTACAAAAAATACCCTTATAGTTTACTTTTGGTATTACTTTAGTCCCACATGTTTCAATTACAACAGTCAAATCCCTACACTTTCGGTCAAGTATCAATTTGGTCCTTCTGTTAGTTGATCGTTAGAAATAACCGTTAGACTGAGAATAAAATGGTAAGTTCATTTATAATTTACCCTCAGTGTCATTTTCAATCTAACGATTGTTTTTAACGGTCAATTAACGGAAGGACCGAATTGATACTTGACCAAAAGTATAGGGATTTGACTGTTGCAATTGAAACATGTGGGTCCAAAGTGATACTGAGGGTAAATTGTAAGGGTATTTTTTGTACTTTATCCTATTTTGTATCAACTAAGAAATTTTTTCCCAATCTAAACTTGAGCAAAAAATGATCATGCTACCCCAAAACCTATTGTCGGTTCATATTCAGATTTTGAGATTCCCAAATGTTAAGTAATGTTCATCAATAAATTTCTTATCAACACAATAAATTTTATACCAAATTAAATTTGGGCCAAAATATTATAGTTTTATGCCCAAATTTGCAATATATATATATATATATATATGAGCTTTCCAACTGGTTATTGAGAAATACTGAGTCAATTCAAATTTGGGTTAAAAAAAAAAGGTATCGTTTTGCCTTTAAATTCATTTTTGTTCAAATTTGTATTGTGACTTTTCTAAAATGTTAAGAAACATCATAACATATTTTTTATGATTGTTAAAAACATTTAATTTGAATACTTTTTTATTATTTTTCATTTTATTACATTATATTTAAAATATGTAATCTAATAATGAAAATTGAAATGTCCATTCTATTTTTATGATTATCATATTAACAACAAAACAAAAGAATGAAGTAGGCATTTTATTTATTTTTACATCTCATTACACTACATTCTCACGTGCCAAACATAACTTTAGAGAAACATTTATCACTTTACTCTTTATTTTTCTCTCTTACAAATCCAATAAAACGTTTCTAAACCCTATACATATGATTAGGCCCTGTTTAGCACTATAAAAAACTACCAAAATTCACTAATTTTAATTACTTTTTGTACTTTTCTCTAATAAAAAATTTTCACATTTCACTTTTATGTCACATTTTTTTATTTTTATTATATTTTTTTACCTCATTTTCTGTCAACCAAACACTCCTAAAGCATGTTTCCTTATCAAGGAAACCAAAATCCAACTAGAACTGGAGTCTTGAAAAAGCCTTGCAAAAAGGGAAATCGTGTCGCTTGCTGAGACGATATAGCTAACGAACTTAATACTTTTACTGCGCAACTCTTTGTAATTGCCGGCAAGAATCTAGATTGTCAAACACCCTCTCTAGATTTCTTAGCGAAGCCAACAAGTTTGTCCACCAGACAACAAATTACCCTGTAACCATCTAGCAAATTTAAAACTTGCTCTAGAATATTTCAGAAATATTGTGCCAATATTTGTGGGTATTTATCATTTTGATAAGTTCTTAGTGTAAAGAACATAAGTCAAATATACACACAATAAAAAAATAAAAAAAAAAAATAGAGAGAGAGAACAAAATAAAGAAAGGGTCAATCGTAAATATGTTTCATGGAAAGGGCAATCAATGTCATTATATAACAGTAATTAAAGATATGAAAGGTCTACATAAGTCTTTCTCTTTTTTTTTTTTTTTTTGTAATTTCCCAGTTATAAAATAATCTCAGCAAATGCTACCAAACAATTAGGCAATGGAAACATGTTTAATCAATGCAAGAGATTAATTTATAAGTTTTTTTTTTCAACCACTACGGCAACTAAATTAGTGCAATTATATTGATTGATGCTGATTGCACCATTGCTATTTAAAGCGACCTTTCTTGTTCACATGTCACCGCCAAAGAGAAAAAAAAGGGGTCTCCTTCAAGTATTGGGTTCCAAGAGGCTGCAGTGGCTAAATCAACAGTCAGTATGTGATAGTATTAAATTTAATAATCTTAATTTATCGTAATAAAATTAAATTCAAAATAAAAATAAAAATTAGACAAAATTTGATTAGAACATAATTAATGAAGTATATGAAAAGACACATCTTATTTTAATACAATCATATCCTGACCGTCGATTTACCCACTGCAACCTTTAAAATGAATTTTCTCACTGCAGCTCCTTGGAACCCTCAAGTATTAGGTGAATCTTTCTTAATTATACTTTAAGAGTCAATAAATACTTATACATTATATGCTAAATAATTATGCAATAAATTCAAGCAACATATAATAACTGAAAAAATAATGATTTCTTTTGATGCCTTCAGACGGAGACCTGTTTAATTTGTCAACAATAAGCGCTTAGTCAGCGTATTATTACGTTTCCTTGATGCTAAATGTGACGTAAAGCAACCGTAACGTATTGTATCAGTATTGCTGAAGAAAATAATTTTCGAATGAGTCTTCCAATTTAAATATATATATATATATAAGAAGAAGTTTAAACATAGGATCCGTTTGAAAGCTCAAAAACTAACAAAAAAAAAAGTACCAAAAATTACATTTTACAACTTTTGGTGCGTTTAGTAAAATTATAATTTTTTTTTATTTTTTTGATTTGCTACAGTAAAAAATAAATTAAAAAGTTACTACTTTTTTGATTTGCTACAGTAAAAAGTTTACCAAATACCTAAAAGTTGTAAAAAAAAAAGTTAAAAAATACATTTTATTCCACCAAATACACAAAAAAAATGTAACTAAAAAAACACACAAAAATTT
Source organism: Vitellaria paradoxa (assembly GCA_019916065.1). NCBI lineage: Eukaryota > Viridiplantae > Streptophyta > Magnoliopsida > Ericales > Sapotaceae > Vitellaria > Vitellaria paradoxa. The sequence goes on from CM034233.1 coordinate 14,651,231, forward strand.
ATCAAAAATTTCACTTTTTTTCTTATTTCTGAACCTCCAAACGGGGTCATAGTCATGGAGTCGCAATAGTATAATTGTGATTATGGGTGGTTTGGCACTACAAAAAAAATACAATTTTATATCTATCAGTGATTAAAAATTATTCTTTTTTATGGACCAGCCAAACAGGCCCTGTTTGATTATTTAAGTAAATAATGTTTGCACTCTATCTCGGATTATATATATTCCATATGAGTGAACATTATATTTTATGATAAAATGTCAGATTTTTTTTTTTTTCTTGAGTGCTAATATCAACTTCCTTTATTTAAGTTGGTGTAGTGGTTGTGACCATTAATTTTGTTTAGATATGTATATTATTATAATAAAAAAGGAATATTTGATAAAGTTTTAAATGTGATAAAAAAATTCCTTCAATAACCGCTAGTTTCCAATAATCACCTTTAATTTTAGTAATATTATAAAGAAAATTCAATAACTATCAATTAATTAAGTAATTTTAATTTTTTTATTTTTTTATTTTCCTTGGATATCCTTAACAACCCACAAATTTTGTTAGAGTTATTTTTCTTTTTTTTTTTTCTTTAAATGTCTCTTAACTCAGTATCTACATATGTAAAATATCTTTCAATTATTCACTGTTTTAAATTATTTAATAATTTATAAAAATAAGTAAAAAATAATTAAAAATAAAAAGTTTTTGAGAATTTTTGTAAAAAAATTGACGGGATATAAAAGAGGAAGGCATAAAATAAGAAAAAAATTTAAAATTTTGATTAGTTAAATATTTTATATTAAGCTTTAATGACTAATTTTATTGAAAAAAGAAGTTAATATTAATAATATTTCAAAATAAGAAAGATAAGTATAACTTTTAAATATTATAAGTACTAAATATAATTATTTAAATATTAAGAAGAGATATATATAATTTATTCATATAAATAAAAACACAAAGTACTTGCATTCATTTCTAATATGAAACAGACGCTCATTCCATGCATTTTATAAAACAGCCGCTCATAGCCACATGTTACGGTTGTGCGTAGACCTTCTCATTTGATCAAGTAACGTATTATTTGGTTTGTTTTTTATTTTTTATTTTTGTTTTAAGTTTATTTTTTGTTAAAAATTTATTTTTTATTTTGTGTTTTTAAAGATAAAGAAAAAAAATTTAAAATTCATTTGGTTACTTGTATTTTCAAAATTTACTTTCAAAAACAGAAAATGAGTTTAGACATAAGATAAAAATTGGTAAAAAATCGTTTTAAAAGTTAAAAAAAAAAAAGAAAAATCTCAAAATAAAGAAAATAAAATATTTTCTATTTTTTCGTTCTGAGATTTTTAACACATAAAATAAAACAAAAGGAGAAAACAAAAAATAAAAATACCATCTAATTGATTTTAAGAAACAATTACATTTACATATCTTGCGTGTGAACGTGAACTCTCTTGCTTAAATTGGTGGGCAAGGCTAGTCCCCTAACAACCACACTTGGCGTTGGAGAGAAAATGAGCCACGGCCCAGTGACGTTGATGGAGAGAAATTTGGATTATTTCTCCAATTCAAATGTGCTCACGAACGTGAATTCATTTGTTTATTTTGTTTTTCTCCTGAATGACATAAACATTCGAGTAATTGCAACACCAAATTCTAGGGAAGGTCTCCAAAAAACAATAATTCAATGCACACCTACTTGTTAATGCAGACTTTTAATACTTTTCCATATCTAGGAATTACCATCAGACCTTTTGAAAGGGGAGGGCTGCTGTCACTCACATTAATGTGTGCATGAACTATTGTCTGAATTTATTTAAGTATTTTTTTAATTAAAAATATATAAAAACATTTCAATAAATTTGAATAATTAAATTTTAATTTAACGACTGAGAAATTTGACGTTATGGGAATGACATCAATTTCGATATCAACTTCTAAAATCTTAGAAATTTTTGCACTTGACAAGAATCGTAAGTAAATAAACAAAGTTATCAAATAGTGAAATAGTATAATTTAATTTTTCAAACTCACCCTTTAAGAATTAAATATTGGATTCATCAATGCTCAAATGATATGAAAATAATAATCTTATAAACAAATTGTATTTTGATAAAGTTTTTGCTCTAAAATAATAACTTTATATATTTTTTATAATTTTTTTAAAATAAATTAATTTTAACTTGAATTTAAAATAAAATAATTAATTAATTGGTCATAAAATATATAAATTTAATTAATAATTATTGTAGATTTGTAGATGTAAGGGATTTTTCAATCACGAATTGAATAATTAATTGAGTCTTTTAACTTTAAGATCATAAAAATATCCATACTTAGTTTTCATTTTGGTATAGTGTAAATAAACAACTTAAAAAAAATAATATAAATAAAATTAAATTCGTACTATCTAAATTTTGAATTGAGTCAAGGTAGAAATTTTTCTAATTTATAACTTAAAGTTTAGGGTCAAGTCTCACAGCTAACTCGAATCAAAATCGAACCGGATCAGAGTATATGTTCTATTGTACGTTGTTGTGTTCTATATCTAGCTTGAACATGTTGGAGATCTCTTCCATTTCTTTTCTCTTTGAACTCATGTCTATAAATTGCTTGGTTATCTGTATCTTGCATTTCACATGATCCAAGAACTGTTTTTCTTCGCTGAAAAATTAGGTGACAATTATTAATTTTTTTTTTTATTTCCCTCCCTCCATGCATGCATCATTTGTTCTTACTATATATATTAATATATATAACCACGCATGCACTGTAAAAATTTACTTCGGACAAATATGTTAAATTTAGGGGTGACAAAATTAACCCAAACTTATTCACCCATCCAATTAAACCCATAATAAATGGGTTTGGGTCTTATTATTTTACTAATTGAGTTGTAATTGAGTAACTTATAAAATACTCGTTTATAAACGAGTGCAATTGAATTGTGAAACGGGATCCGTTAAAACACCTACTTAAATTAAAAAAATAGTTTAATCCCCCTCTTTAGACTGCTCTCTCTCTCTCACCTCTCTCGCACACACACTCAAACACACACACACACACACACACACACACACACAAACACGCACGAACGCGCGCGTGCGCACACGCACATGCACATGCAGACGCACTCACATACACGCAAACACGCACACGCACGCGCATACACACGCACACGTACACGGTATAAACATGCACACGCGCATGCGCGCGCGCGCACGCCCGCACACGCACACGTGCATATGCAAACACTCCCCCACACACACACACACGCACACACGCATGCGCGCGCACACAAGCACGTGCAAACGCACCCATGAACACGCGCATGCATGCGCACACAAGCACATGCAAACGTACCCACACACACGCACACGCATACGCAAACGCATCCACACACATGCATAAGCGCGTGCACACACGCACACTCACGCGTGCATGCACGCGCACACACCCACATGCAAACACACCCACACACTCATGGACGCGCGCACACATGCACATGCAAACACACCCACACACACGTGCGCACACGCACATGAAAACACACGCACACGCAAACACACGCGCACACACACACACATGTACGCGCAGGCGCACGCAAACACGCCTACACACACACGCAAACACACCCACACACACGTGCGCGCACAGGCGCGCGCACACGCACATACACGCACACGCAAACACACGCGCACACGCAAGCACCCGCACACATACTCACACACGTGGTCGCACACGCACACATGCAATCGAGCACGCGCACACACGCACTCGAGCACGTGTGCACGCACACACACCTATACAGGGAAAGAGAGTTGTTGATTTAAAATTGAATAAAAAATAAATCGGTTCGTGTATATTCGAGATTAACTAAAAATTGTAAATATAATATACAATATTATATAATACTATATTAATTAAAATAAATATTGATGTATTTATATATATACACATTAATTGAAATAAATTTTTAATTTTTTTTAAAGTAAGTTAGGTTATAAGTAAATGGGTTGTGATATGGATTTATGGGTTTGTAATAATCCGTATTCAACCCGCCCATATCTAACCTGCTTTTTAAATGGGTGGATTTGGGTTGCACCTATTTAACCTCCGACCCGTTTAAATCTATCACTAACCCATCCAATCCACCCATTTTGCCACCCCTAGTTAAATTGATATATTGGATTGGTTTGGCATCAAAATAAAACTTTAAAAATCACTATAAATCTCTAACAACCCCTATACCTCTAATTTTCCCGCCATCGCTAATTTCAAAAAATTTCAATATTTCGCTAAAAAAATAAAAAATCTAAAAGTAGATTAACTAAATGTGTAAATTTTTTTTACAATCATATTTTTTGTGTCGAAAGCTTTCAAACGAGTACTATTGTTACTATTTTTTGTGAATTTTTTTGAATCCGTGGGAACGGATTTAAAAAATCGTTCCTACGGTTTGCTACTTTTAAAACTCCAAACGAAACCATTATTAAATATTCAATTTTTTTTCTATCTAATAAATAATCTCAGATATTTCTTATACTATGTTTTAAATTTCAGTAACGAAGTAGTAATCAAAATTCGATACTGTTTTTCCTTTTAATATTTTTTCTTTTTTTTTTTCCTTTTTTGGGACAAAACTGGCAAAAGTGTTTTGATTGGTCACATTTGTAATTGGATTATGAATTTAATGCATGCATGGCTCCATCATTATTATTATTATTATTATTTATTTTTTGCTATTCACAACCTCTAATTTGCTAAAGCGGAGACCTTAAAGCTGGGAAGGCGAATAATTAAATATAAAAAAAAGTGAACTTACGTTATTGATTTTAGGGTCACAATCACACTATGAGAAAACCTAAGGAAAAAAAAAAAGAACCAAAAAAAAAAAAAAAAAAAAAAATAGCGTCTATGCAACTAAAAGAATCCGTCAACCATGTAACGCACCTGTTTTTAATGTAACTCTATAAAAGAAAATTTTATATTAAAATTTAGATTTATGTTTAATTGTGATTATATTAATTTCAAATAAAAATTATTAAAACATTTTTTATTATAAAAATATTGTTATTACTATATTGTCGACATTGAACTTACTTTACAATCTTTTTATAAAATATTATATTATGTATACACATTATGTATAATTATGAAAATTTTAGGATTTAATTGGTTACAAAAATATTATAAATGAAATCTTATTTTTTTCAAAAGGCAGAAAGTATACTTAAAAATTTTTAATTCATAAAAAATAAACGATATAAATTTTTTTCAGTGAGGCAGTTACATTAGCATGATTTTAAGATAATATTTTTTTCCATGCAAATTTCTATAAAATCTCTTTACGAAAATACATATATATATTAATAGATTAGAAGGAAAGAACATTGAGTTTTAGAGAGAAAGGGATGAGTGTTTTTAAAAGAGAAAGAAATAAATATAGATGACCATTGAGAAGATAACATAAATTAATTTGAGGGTGAGGATCTAAGTATTTTTTAACGAGAAATTTGGAATAGTAAGCGATGGAGTAATTTTGTTAATAGTAAAAAAAAAATATTAAATAAAATTTGGTATTAATAATTTTTACTTTTAACATTATTGCTACCCCTATTTTTGTATATGAACCACAGAGGGATAACTTTTATAACTGCTACTGGATCTTCTATTGAGTTTTTGTAAAATTGACAGAGGGTTTAAGTAGAGTTAGTCTTTAGAGCGACATTTGGTTTGCAATTTTATTTTTTGTCTTTATTTTGCTTTTGAAATTCATGTTTTTAAAATATTGAAAATACATTTACTTTGACGTTTTATGTTTTTCTTATTGTAAAATTCTATTTGTTTTAGATAAAAAAAATATTCAAAATAACTTTTGATCATTTTGTATTTTATATGTAAATTTATTTTATATTTTCTAAAATATGCTTTAAAAATACGAGTGATCAAATATATTTTCAGTTATTTTTTTATTTTTAAAAATTAAAATAAAAAATGAGTTTAAAACAAATATAAGGTTTATTTGGCGCGATGTAAAAGATTGAAAATTTCTGAAAATCTCTTAAAGGCCTCGTTTGGAGTAAGAAAAAATAAGATAAATTTAGATAAAATATATTTTTGGTTGATTTGGGTGCATTTTTTCTGAAAAGTAGCAAACTGTGGGAACGGTTTTCCAAATTCGTTCCCATGGATTCAAAAAAATTGACAAAAAATAACGACAATGGTACTCATTTAAAAGCTTTCGATACGAAAAATATGATTGTATAAAAAATTTACACATACGGCTAACCTATTTCTAAATTTTTTATTTTTTAGCGAAATATTGAAATTTTTTAAAATTAGTGATGGCGGAAAAATTAGAGATAGAAGGGTTGTTGGAGATTTATAGAGATTTTTCTTGATGCCAAATGGGGCCAAAGTTATTCATTTTTTATCTTACAACACAAATTATTTCACTTTTTGTCATTCCAAACGTTCCATAACAAATAAATTTAATTGGTTTGCATTCAATTATTTTAAAACTCATTTATTAATTAAATTTTGTTAATCACTCGATTACATATTTAATTAAATCCAAACTTATTTATTTCTGACTTCTAGAAAATGTTTGGAGTGCCAAAAAAATCAAAAAATTTATATTAATGTGATATAAAAATGATACATAATAATATATCTTAAAATTTAAAAAACTTTTGAAATATCTTAAAATTTAAAAAAAAAAAATTTGACCTACCAAACGCTCCTAATTATATCAAAAACTCTATAATTCGTTTTTTTTTTTTTTTTTTTCTCAAAAGAAAGGTATGCATTGTTAGTTACGGCTAAGGTTTAGACCTATAGACAGCTCCTATCCACGTCAATGCCAGCTAATTTACCCATCCGTGCGTGATAAATATCGAAATAGGAAAAGTGTGGAAATAGATAAGGCCTCGCGTCATCTCGGCCCACATCTCTGCCCTGCGTTCTGATGCCGTCGCACTCATCTCACAACACGTGTCGTTTTAAACCGATAAGCCCCACCTTCTCGAAGATAAGAGCAACCCGAGTCAGCCCGCCACCAGTGGATGCTGCGCTATGTGTGGCTGCTGCGTCATAATTTTAGTTTTATTTTCTCTCAATTAGCCAGCGCCATCAAGTTGAATTTTAATTTAATCGAGCGCTTTAATTTATTGAAGCTGGTTTAATTATTTATATCTTTGTTTGAAAAAATGAAAAATTTAAAAAAATGATAAAAAATATTAAAATATTTTAAAAGTTTTAAATTTTTAACTTACTATACAAATTACAAATTCATAACTTATTTCATTTTATCTTATTTTTTACCATTCTAAATACATCTCATTTTAAATTTAGACTCGGACTCGAGCATGTTTCAAAGTTTTACATAAGTTTGTTTCTAATAATTCGGTTAAGGCCCCGTTTAGCATTAAGATAAAATACTAAAAATCTCTATAAATCTCTAATAACCCCTTTTATATCTAATTTTCCCGCCATTATTAATTTTAAAAAATTTTAATATTTCGCTAAAAAAATAAAAAATTTAGAAATAGGTTAACCGAATGTATAAATTTTTTATACAATCATATTTTTAGCGTTGAGAGCTTTCAAACGAGTACTATTGTCGCTATTTTTTGTAAATTTTTTTGAATCCGTGGAACAGATTTGGAAAACCGTTCTCACGGTTTGTGACTTTTCAGAAAAAAAAGGGCGTCAAAATTAACTCCAAACCACATTTTATATCAATTTATTTTATTTTTTCTTACTTCAAACGGGAAATTAATGTTTAAATTTTTATATAAATTTAAATTTGATTTGCGAATAATTTAATTAAATTAAAATGATATTTAATTAAAAATATAATAAATAAAATATTATTAAAATAAAATAAAAATATTATTAAAAAATAAAAACATATTATAAAAAATATATATTAATTTTGTTTAGGGAGATTAAAAATTTTTTAAAAATATTAAAAACTCAAAAAATTATTATAAATTCACAATTTATTTTATTTTATCTCACTTTTTATCAAACACACCATAATCAACAAACTTCCGAACTAATTTTTTTTTTATTTAAATTCAATTCCGATTCTAAACGTGCTGTGGTTCAAAATTGATTCGAGTTTATTTTAACTACTAATCGACGTTCTTTTTACGTTTGACTCTCCTTCCTGAGTCTCTTGATGTAAAGATGTCAACGGGGCGGGTATAGGACAGGTATGACCTTCCCCGTCCCCGTTAGTAATACCTTTACCCGTCCCCGTCCCTGTCCCCATCCTCGTTTCAGGGAAAAAAATTTTCTCCATATCCGTCCCCACAAAATAATGAATTTCTCATCCCCGTTCCCGTTTACCCGCGAAGTATATTAATTATTACAAATTATATATTATATGTATAAAATAAATATTTAAAATTATTATAAATATTATATATATTAAATAAAAAAATATATTACATATATATATTAAATAAAATTAAAAATATATATATAATATTTGATTTTGATTGATGCACTTAATCAAAGATGAAGTGGTTTTTATTTATAACATCACAAGACCTTCACTTCTTTGTGGGAAACTGATGTGAGACTTCTAAAGGAGTTACCACGCCAACAAAATTAACAAAAAAATATTTAAACAGGTACAGGTACGAGGTGGGGTAGAGATTATCGTCCCCGTCCCCATCCCCATACCCATACCCATTTTCGTCCCCGTCCCCATACCCATACCCATACCCGTGCAAGTAACATTTTAAATTTCCATATTCGTCTCCGTCTCCGCTATTAATATTTCCATATTCTCTCCGAACGAGATGAGTAAAGTGGATACCCACCGGATACGATTATATTTGACATCTCTATCCTGACGGTTAGAGAAATATTGTCATTTCTTTCTTCTTCATCTCTCCGATCGGAACAGCACCGTTGCGTCTTCGTCCAGTCTTCCTCTCTGCTGAATTCTTAAAAAGACTTTCCTGGAAACAAACAAAAGCTTCTCCCGTCGGAACTCTTACACCTGTAGGCCTCTCCAATCACAAGACCAACCGATAAAGTTTGAGAGAGAGCATTGACTCTTCTCGGGTTTATCCATTTGCCTCGGTTTTAGCAATTGGAAAAAAATTTTTTTTTTGGCTGATTTTCTCGGGTTTTATAGGGTCTTTGGGGATTAACATTCCGTTGTCTGTTTATTAAGGTTTCTTATTTTATTGTCTTGGGAAAATAGGATGAGAAGGCAAGATCAACAGTCTAGGGTTTTTTACGAGCTCTCAGCTCTGATTCTCAGCATCCTGCGATCTCCTCCAACGCCGATTCAGTTTTCTGATGAATTTCCGGCGACGCACCCACCGCCGGCAGTATCTTCGTCGAGGCGACGGCCGGCGTTGCCGCCGATCTCGCCTGCTGGGTTTGCGTCTCTGCTGTTGGGGATTTCGCTGGCTTTAATGTTCTGTGGATCAGTTACGTTTTTCATTGGATTCATGTTGATGCCTTGGGTTCTTGGATTGGTGATGGTGTTCTATGTGGTAGCGATTGTCTCGACTCTGTCGATGCTGGGACGCGCAATTTTCTCTCACGCCATGACACCAGCGTCTTCGAGGAAGGAGGTTCCAGGTGAGGTTTTGATAGGGTCTATTGATTTGTTGTCATTATTATTGTTTGTTATTTCGCTGTTAATTAGCTGTTGGCTTTGATATTGATCGTTGCTTTCATTCTGTCTGGATTAATCTTCCATGATGATTCAAAGGCGATGATGGTTGTCTTTCGAGCTTTTTATATTGATTCGAATTCTTTCCATATATGAGTACCGGGTCATATTAATTGTCCCAGCTTCGTTGTTTATGATAATATGATTGTCTTTATGTTTGGTGATGTTGTTGCAAGCTAGTTACATGATGCATTAAGGGTCGTTAAGTTTAGGGTGTTCCTATTAAAGTCCATTGTGTTATTTAAATATGTGGATTCACATTTTTTTTTTGGGGGGGGGGGGGGAGGAATCCTTTTTTCTGGAATCTGAGATGAAAATTAAAAGATCTACGTCTCACAAACTCTTCTGCGTAATTTCTTCTTTTCTGTTGCTGTCGTTTAACCCCCGTTTCTTGTGGGTCAAATTATGATCAGCATTTTTATTTCCCCCCGTTTCTAAAATTTACTAAAAATTTTCCAGTATCTGGTAGGTGTCAATGGAAAAGTTGGTCTGGAAATAAGTTTGTGGATTATGATAGTAGATTGTTTAGGTGGTCTTTCTACTGTTGAAATTTGTAATTAAAAGTTATAATTTCTCATTCTATTGTGGCTTCATAGGTTTAGTAATCAGGTCTGTGCATAAATTTGTGGTAGGAAGTGTTCTGAGTATGTTGGCTTTATTATCTATATCAACCTGCATTTGTTGGTGTCCATGATGCCCTGTGAGGTCATTGTCCATGATGCCCTGTGCGGTCATTGTCCATGATGCCCTGCATCCATTTCAATTATCACTAGTTCATTGTTATGTTTTAGTTGGGGAACTTTGTGAAGATTTATTCACCTAACTTTCTCTTTGTCTGTTGATATCCCTTATTTTCTGTTCCTTCTTCTTATTGGATTCCTTTTTTATGTTTAACATTTTTGTTTGTTCGAAAATCTTTTGCTTTCTACTTGAGATTTACATCTGGTAAATCAGTTTCACTTTGACAATAAGGATACATGTTTTGAGATCAATTTCAGGTTTTGGAGTGTGCAAGGATTAATAAAAATCTGGTTTGGACGATGAAAAGTTAATGATTGAGATTTAAAGATATTATACAGAAAAAGATTAACATTCTTCTGCCCCCCCTCCCCCGGGGTGAAATATGCCAAATCTGAGGCTTGTTTAAAAAAAAATGGGTGGATAGTTGTCATTTATCTTATCCAAAAATCTGGGTCTATAATAATCCTTTCAATATGCAAATCCTAGGTTTTTGAATCCATGTAATAAAAATCTGGTTTAGACGATGGAAAGTTAATGATTGGGATTTAATGATATTAGATTGAAAAAGATTAACGTTGTTCTATCCCCCCCCCCCTCTGAAATATGCCAAATCTGAGGCTTGTTTAAAGAACAATTGATGGATAGTTGTCATTAATGCAAATCCTGGGTTTGTGAATCTATGTAATCTGCGGATAGCAATGCTCTGTCAAAGCTTCTGATCCTATTGGCTACTGCCTTGGGCTGGTGATGTCAAAAGTACTCATTGCTAGCTTGGCTTGTTAGACTGCTAATTTCAGCTTCACAACAGTTAATGCTAACAATTGTGAGGAATCTCAAATGCAGCAATATGTAACCTATTATGAAAAATGCCATTGGTGTGCTGATTTTAATTTTGATATATGTTATTCTGAATGCTATCTATTTCTGCACAAGGGTGTGCTGATTTTAACTTTTGAACATTTCAATGCTGCAGAATGGAAACTCCTATGAAGGCATGTTTAGGGTTCATGGCAAGGAGGATTCAGCAAACACTAATGTTCTTCTACTGGATGCTGCTACTTGCAATGTACCAGGGGAAAGAGAAAAAGAAAAAAGGACAAGAAAACGTGCCTTAGGCTTCCCAGAGAGAGGCTGCTGGAACTGTGGATATCTGTTTTTAGGAATTACTGAAACATGTGGATATAGCTTATTGGGTAAAGTAGAGTCATGAACTATTGGAAGTTTTCTTGAGAAGTAATTTCTTGATTAGTTATTACTTAATGGAACAGATATTAATTGTTCTCAATCTCCGCTTGTTCCATTTTTTTTTTTTTAAATCTCAATTCACTACTTTTATTGTTATTGTTTTGTTCCCCTTGGTTATGTAAAATCTTCATCATTAGGATTTATGTAATGTATTCGATGTCCTGTCATCTGTGGGGTGTTTTTTTTCTCTGCTGAGATTGAAGTAATAGAAAGTGACTGGAAGGAACATATTTGTTCTCCTTTGAAGGGAAATAGAACAAGAATCTTTGATGAAATCACTATATTTCTCTACTTGGATGAATTTGCTCTTTTGCCCTTTAGGTACCGTTTGGGAAGAAAAAAGTCACCTTTTTGTGTTGGTTTTTCTTTCATTTCATATGATTTTTTTTTTTGGGGGGGGGGGGGTTGTGTTTTTGTCTTGTTATTTTTTTTTTATGGATGTAAATAGTAAGCCAAAAAGTAACTAATAAAAAAAATTAAATTAAAGTGTAGTGGGGGAAAAAAAGCCAATGCAAAAAATAATTATTTTTTCTTTCCCAAACGCCACCTTAGATTTATATTTGGTGCTTGAGTGGCTCTCTCAAGCTTTTGATGGTTTGCTTGCTCCACTTGTAGTTAAAAGATGAAGCACCGCCGGTGCAGTGTTTTTCCTAAAAGGGGCAGTACATTTTCTTTTCTTGAGGGTCTAAAACAAGTGGTTTGGAACTTAAATGAACTTAATGCACAAATGGATAGAATAGCAGTAAATAGCATCTTTCTAGCCTTCATATTCGTGGAACTCAATCTCATTTAAAAAGCTTATCTCTATCTTTCAGCAATTAAACGGGAAGTGGTTTGGGAAAAGACTTTAGAATCGAATGCGCTCGCCCAAGACTGATTGTTTGTATATTAGCTGTATTAGATATAGTTTGGAAAGAAAAAAATTAGAATTTAATTTTCAGTTATTAGTTAAAAAATTATTTTTTTTGGGGGGGAGTACAAAACAAATTAGCTTTTATTGTCAGTTTTTTTGTTGTTATGATGTATTTGTCCGTCAAGATTTGAGAAAAAATTCTAATATAGAATGGTAATTAATTTTAACCATATTACAAAAAGCTAATAACTCTAATTTTAGGTTTTTACTCTTGAGCTTGAACACTTGGCAATTTGTAATGGATTAAATTTTTTAATTACATTATATTTTTGGATCAATTTAAATAAGAATATGTATTTAAAATTTTATATTTCTTTTTTCTTTTTTTTCCTACTGTTTTTTTTTTCTCCTTACCGAATGCTAACTCCAAACAAACCCTTAGTTGGTATTGGTATAAAGATATGGAAGAAAATGTTAAATTATGATGGGTAACCTTGATTTCGCTAACACAGATTTCATTGCAGGCTTTTTTAAATATGCTTTGATTGTGAAAACGTGTTTACAGCCTACCATCACTTTATATGGATTTCATTTAAGGCTTTTAAATATGAGTTAGTTACAACCCACGACTACTTTATATATAGAAATTGTGCTTGGTTGGCTGCCCATCCACTACTTTATCGGCCCTCTTTGCAATGTAAGTATTTATACCAATTTGTTGGGCGCGTATCACGAATATGGCCGATGCACGAGTCACATGTGGTTCAGTATCGAAAAACCTCTGTACACACAAATTTAATTTAATTAATTTATAGAAAAGTGGAATACAATCTTTGAATTTTTAATCAAAAAAATAAAGTCTTCTGATTCTACTATTCGAAAAGTTGATACGAGAGCTTGAAGCTTGATCTCGAATCAACACATGTATCTTCTTGTTGCTTGAGAGTCTGTGAGACATTGGCAGTTTTATCCGGCAGAGTCTCCTTATATGCAAAAGAGTGTTATTGTGCTTGGTAGTGACCCTTATTTATAGATGTGTGAGAGAGAGATACAGTTGGATTTAACTTCTCAAATATAATTATTTTATTATTTTATTTATTAAATAAAAAATAATATCAAAGAGTTTGGATAATATCATAGTCCTTAAATAATTATCTCTATTTTTATTCATTTTTAAGAAATAAATATTAAAAAGTATTTAATTATCTTTAATAGTGGCCCAAGCTGATAAGTGGCACAATTTAATTGGTGAAGTCTTGTTATCTTCATACTGCATTATATTTACACGTCACGACTTATGATTTATCAATTTAATTAGATTTTATTTGACACTTAATAATATTTGATTAGTCAAAATTTGTATGTTTACAACCTCTCTTTCTGATTCAGCTATTGAAGAAAACTTCCTTATCCCAATCTTGGCATCTTGATTGATAAGCTTCCTTTTCTCCTTTGAACTGCAATATGGGTACGTTTTTAGTGATAAAAAAAATGATAAAATGAGATAAAGTAAAATAAGTTGTAGGTTTGTAATTCGTACAGTGAAATAAAAAATAAATAATTTTTAAAATTTTTTATTATTTTTTAAAATTTTTTATCACCTCAAATAGAATAATTATTAGAATCATTATTAGTTGAACAGAAAGAGACGCAAATTCCAAGTTTATTCTGGTAAATACATTGGACTCAAAAGTCGTTAAGCGTAGCCTTCATTATTTGGAGGGGCAGCAAGAGCAGCTACGTGTCGAACTTCTGACCAAGTAGTTAAAAAAAATAGAGTAATGCTATACTTACACCTTTTTATTTATACTTTTCTCACACTTTATTGGTTATGACCTACGACGGGTCATAACCAGTATAGTCTACTAAAATCATCACAGCCGTACATAGAAAGTGACATCTAACGATTGTGATGATTTAAATAAAATATACCGGTCATGATCCATCATAACCACTAGGGTGTAAGAAGACTATAAATAAAAGGGTGTAAGTGTAGCATTACTATAAAAAAAAATTAACACTTGACAGTAAAAAAAAAAAAAAAAAGGACTGCATAGTAGAGGAAAAATTAAAAAAACTAAACGCAACGAGATTTTATTTAACAGAAAATTTCAAATAGCAGCAGCCAGGGCATAGTCTGCTTATGTCACAAATCTAATTATAGATTGAATACAGATTACAAATGGACTCCAAAATCTTTATTAAACATAGTTTGGAATTAGATTTTCGTTGTTAACTCTATTCCTTACTAGAGAGAATCATCTTTTTTCAAATATATTCCTCCATATGATAACAGTAAAAATGTATAAAAATTGGCAAAATCACATAAGACTACATAATTTTATTTACATGGAAAACTTGTTTCATAAATAAAAGCAATCAATTGGTCTAAATCCAACGTATCTCTCATGGCTGATTTGAGTCATATTGTCATTTTTGTGATTTGTAATCTTCGTGATCGAGGACTCAGGATTAAAGATGATGAATCAAGACAAAATTCAATTCTATTATTAAAAATCTAACTATATATCTCTAAATCAATCCAGCTGTCTCTAAATCAATCGTTGAGTAGTAAGATCAGTTGGGTCTCAATAATTTTAAATTCATGCAGCTGGAGATAATGAGAAAGGGGCCACACCATTCAAATGACACACATATACTCTTAATTCTTTTCATTTTTGTCCGTAAATGGTCATATGAAACCTAGTAGCAAGATCACGAAATTATCATTTTGGAGTTCAATTCTTAATCTTAACAAATTAGGTTCAAACTTAATTTATGACTCGTTAAAATTTTAGTACTCTAAATTTAACCAATTAAACTCAACTCAAAAGTTTGTAAATTAATTTAATAACATAATATATACATATATATATATATATATATATACATAAATATTGAACTACGGTGTTATTTCGATTTAATTAAACTCTTCATTTTAATTTATAATATTTTATACCCAAAGGAGATTATTTTAGTTAGAGAAAATATTAGTACCGAAACAAGAACATTTTAGTTCGAGGAATTGCGACTTTGTCGAATTCAACTAGACCAAAACTCGGCTAAATTCCGGTCATAGTTCAGTGGCATTGAGAAACAGAGTATATATACAACCAAATCAACCCCACTTTCCAATGACAAATCTACAACTATAGCAATGGAATTATCAAATAATTCTCATGGGAAATAAAAATTAAAGGATTAACAATTTGATACATTAGGTGAAAAAAGTCATTCTCGCACGCGCTTGGTAATAGATAATACACGATGCATGTATACCAAAACGTGATACAATTAACGAAGAACAAAGACAAAAAATTCCACAGCTCATATCTCGTTCCACAGCTCATATCTCCTTCTCCAAAAATCTTTTTTTTTTTTTTTCTCTAATTTTGGGAGGAGATAAATTAAGATGAAAGTAAATTGAACCGGAAAATTTAACTAGCTAGCTATATAAAGCTAGCCAGAGGTGATGTGAACCCCGATTGCAATGAGGAATACGGTGATAAGACCAAAATAGATGATGGAGTGAACGAGGATGGACAGCCCACTGGTCTGCATGTTTCCGAACTCCACCACTCCAACCCTTCCCGGGATCTGAAACAGCAGCCCCGGCGACAGCAACACGAACAACACCACCGCTATCACAACTGGTCCCCAATCGGCCGCCATTCTCTCTCTCTCTCTCTCTCTCTATATATATATATATATTGGTATCAGCCTCCGTTACTATATGTAATGTGTATATAAAAACGCCAAGTCTTATACATATATATATATGTATGGATGAATTAAGAGAAGGAAGGGACCGAAGAAAAGAACAAAAGCAAAGGTAACCAAAGCGACGAGGTGAGAAAAAAGGACTAACAAACAGAATCGATGCCATCCCAAGCGTACAGACGCTAAAGCGATGTGATGACAGCGGTGCAGCTTCGTATGTCATGTCTCTTACACTTTGTTACACGGATCAGTATGCATGCGGTGTTGTTGTTTACTTCGCAAGGCAAATGCTGCACGTCTGCATCCGCCTGACAAACTGTGCAGACGCATCGTGGTGATGGGACGGCCAATAGTTAGGCAGCGACTAGGAGTGGTAAAATCGACCCAAACTCATTAATCCGCCTAATTAAACTTATAATAAATGAGTTTGGATCTTATTATTTAATTAATTGAGTTGTAATTGAGTAACTTATAAAACATCTATTTATAAACGGGTGTAATTGAGTTGTGAAACATAACCCATTAAAACATTCATTTAAATTAAAAAAATTAGTTTAATCCCCCTCTTTACATTACTCTCTCTCTCACCTCTCTCTACCTCCAGAGAGAAAAAGCGCGCGCACACACACACAAAAACACGCACGCAGGCATGTGCACCCACGCACATGCAAACACCCCCCACACACAGGCGTACGTGTGCGTGCATATACACGCAAACACACCTACACACACATGCGCACACGCGTGCGCGCGCACACTCCCGCACACGCGCTCGCACACACTCCTACACACGCGCGTAAGCAAACACACCCACACACACGCGCGCATGCACACACTCTCACGCGCGCACGCGCACACACTTGCATGCACAAACACGCGCGCGTGAGCGCACACGCATACACGCGCGCGCGCACATATGCACGCACCTGCACACACACCCACATGCATGCGCGCACGCACCCACACCCTCGAGCACGTGCGCGCACACACACACCCACTCACCCACACAGAGAGAGAGTTGTTGATTTAAAATTAAATAAAAAATAAATCGGTTCGTATAAATTTAAAATTAATTGAAAATTGTAAATATAATATATAATATTATGTAATATGTATACTATTATATTAATTAAAATAAATATTGATGTATTTATATATATACACATTAATTGAAATAAATTTTTAATTTTTTTAAAGTAAGTGGGTTATAAGTAAATGGGTTGTTATATGGATTCATGGGTTTGTAATAACCCATATTCAACCCACCCATATCTAACCCATCTTTTAAATGGGTAGATTTGGGTTGTACCCATTTAACCTCCAACCCGTTTAAATCCATCGCTAACTCGCCTAACCCGCCTATTTTGCCACCCCTAGCAGCGACGAAGCCAGAATTTTTGATTGGGAAGGGTTTTTGTTTCCGTTCTTAGGTTGAGTTTAGGCCTAAAAAATCATAATTAATATTATAAATTATATTTAATAGATAAAAATAAATTAATATATATGCATACATGAATTTTTAAATTTTGGATTATATATAATAATTGACAAAAATAGTTTAACTTTAAGGAGGTTGGTTCGTAATTTAAATTTTTTTAATTTAAAAATTTATATGTATTAGTGGTGGTATTTTCCTAACTAAGATCAACTATTTTTTAAAATTTTAGGGAGGGCCAAACTACAATATAAATTTTTTATAATTAAAAAAAGTATACGTGCGGACTGTCATGCCTCTAATCTCATAGTCCATGACGAACGGCATGGAAATGTAAAAACTAAACAAAATAAATAAAATCCGATTGAGGGTCAATTGGCAAGGAATTATAATCATTGATGTATATATATAAAATTATCCGTCATTTCCATATAAAATAATATTTGAATTACAAAAAAAAAATCTTTGAATACATTACCATTAATTAAATAATAATATAATCTATTTTAATACCATCCCCAATAACAGTATCTAAGGTCTGCAGGTCAAAATACATACTATAATCATGTTTTTATCTCAAAATTCATGATTTTATAAATGGTAGCAACAAACCCACACTATGGGTCACATAATTCCTAATATTAATAATTCAGCTCTCAATTAAGAAAAATAAACTCAAATATTATTATTCATAGTTAAAACAGACTTAGGCTAGTTGAGCCTAAGCTGCCTACGTATCCCGCCTAAGGAATCATATCACTGTAGTTCCTAATTTATTATCTAATGTTCACAACCTAACTCATTATCAATAAATCAAACATTAACATCATTATAATTAACAATCAAAATATCTCCACACATAACAATAATTCATGTAATCTCATGCTATAGGTAATAATGGGATGCAATGCTAATGCATGTTCTTTAATCTCCATCTATCCCTAACCTTATCTTGAGACGGGTAACGCTTAGTAAGACACACGGCGTTACTATCCGCATTGTTTAACACTTACAGCAAACGATAATCTCAATATATAATCATAGGTGGGGAACCGTGCTACACCCTCACCGGTGTAAGACTCAAGAAAACCGTGTTATACCCCTAATTAGACATCTGCTTAACTCAAGTAGGGTCTGGCTGTAGTCTGGAGAAAATCTCATAGTCATGTCTCATAATTAACATCCCAACTCTAAATGACTAAATTCTAGTCATATATATCGACTAGGGGATCATTCGGTATTTTCAAATTTTCATTTTATCATTTTTATCAAAATTAAGGATCCCGTCCATATATATAACCCATGCCTCAGCACGTCATTAACATTAACATGGAACTCTCAACTAATCAATAATCACAATATAAAACCAGATAATGCAACCCCAGCTCTATGCACATGATATGCTTAATCATGTAAATAAATATCATTTTAATATAAATATACATTCCCATTAAGCTTGATGATGATTTGGGGTTCATTTCATCTTTAAAATTGAACAATAATTAAGTTTGAGCACAAAACATACATTTAGAAATAAATTTTTGACATTTCAAAAATTTTGCCAAACCTGGTGTCTGGACACCAGAAGCTACCATCCGAACACCGCCGTCCGGACATCCTCGATATTGTCCAAACACCAAAATCTAGTGCCCAATTTCTAGGTTCATTTTCAACGAAATCCAACTTCAAAACATTCCCCAAATCACACCATCCCAGCCTCAATCTCAACAATAAATCATATCCAAACACTTGAACAATTAAACCATATATTTCTACAGTATTTAATCGAAGAATAACTCAAATATATGCAAGATTTTCATATATATATGCATGTATATATACACACATATTCATATATACATATATACATCAAAATCATCCTAACAACGTCTAGAACACAAATATATGTCTCACTTATTTTGAATTCGAAGAAAAAAAAAAAGAAATGAGAAAGTTTTAGTTTTTGCCTCCAAACTTTTAGTGTCGATTTCTCCCACTTCGAGTGAAACCACGCAAAACAGACACCAACACGACGTTCACGGCATTGAATACTACCTCAATCCACTGGCCTTCTTTCTCGGAACTCACTTTCTCTCTCTACTCTCTCTCCTCTCTCCTCTCTTATCTATCTCTCTCTCTCTCTCCCCCCTTGATCTGGAATGGCCGAGAGCCACGGGAGAAGAAGAGAAAAAGAAAAAAGAAAAGAAAGAAAGAAAATGAAGAAAAAGACTAGGTCTTTAGCCTAGATATCCAACCCAATGCCACTTTGAGCCAAACTTGACCTAGGAAAAATAAAATAAATCGACTCAGTCTCAGTTTAAATATTTTATTGGCTCAAAATATAACATAAATGGCTAAACATAAATATTAGGTATTACACAAGCAGTATTTTTCCAAACTTAGGATGGGTCATGGCTCTCTTTGGTCCTAAGGGAGCCACGTCCCTAAGGTAGGGTGAGTTTGGTAAGTTAAAAAATTTTTAAGTTTTTATCACTTTTATTTTGATATTGTCACGTATCACTTTTAGTACATTTTATATATTCAGTAAAAATTTGTAAAAGTTAAAAAACATTTAAAAAGTGTTGAAAAAATTAATAATTTTGTGTGTAATAAGTTTTTTCCATGCGTTTGGTAAATGTTGATAAATGAAGTTAGAGAAAATTCAAAATTGATATTTATTTTTGTCGCCACCAAAGAAGCTCTTAGTGTGATAATATTTTGAGAAATGAAATGATGATACACCGCACAAACATAGAATTATTGAAAAAAAAAATACAAGCATAACATAATACAAAAATTGATACGATTTATGTTAATTTTAAAATAAATTAATTATTTAAATTATTCATTAATTTTTAAAATATTCAAACATAAATATAAAAAGATAACATGACAAAATTATTGTGAGGGACCATGAGGGACTCTGCCTGCAGGAGAGTGAAGCGAGAGATGAAGCAGAGAAGCAATGCCTCCCATCCCACATCGCCTGGGTCGTGGAAATGGTGGCATATATGTAATATTCGATATCAATAAAGTAAAACGCGTTTTAAAGCCGTGAGGGCACTGGATTCAGTGGGAACTCAAGGGTTAAGCGTGCTCCAGTGGGAGCAGTACTACGATGGGTGATCTCCTGGGAAGTACCTTACCAAGTCCAAAGCGGACAATATTATACTATATGGATACGGGTCGTTACAAATGATATCAGAGCTAATACCTAGCCGGAAGTGTAGGATCACGCGTGGGCCCCACGTGTAGGAGACCTGCCTGTGAGGGACTCTTGCTTGCAGGAGAGTAAAACAGGAGGCCACGCGGGGATGCGTGCCTTGTAAGGGGAGAGGATTGTGAGGGACTCTGCCTACGGGAGGTGAAGCAGAGAAGCAATGCCTCCCATCCCACATCACCTGGGTCGTGGAAGGAAGTGGCATATATGTAATATTCGATATCAATATAGTACAACGCGTTTTAAGCCGTGAGGGCACTGGATTCAGTGGGAACTTCAGGGTTAAGCGTGCTCTAGTAGAAGCAGTACTAGGATGGGTGACCTCCTGGGAAGTAGCTTACCAAGCCCAAAGCAGACAATATTGTATTATATGGATGCGAGTTGTTACAAATGGTATTAGAGCTAATACCCAGCCGGAAGTGTAGGATCACACGTGGGCCCCACGTGTAGAGGACCTGCCTGTGAGGGACTATGCCTGTGGGAGAGTGAAACAGGAGGCCACGCGAGGACGTGTGCCCTGTAAAAGGGGGATTGTGAGGGACTGTGAGGGACTCTGCCTACGGAAGGTGAAGCAGAGAAGCAATGCCTCCCATCCCACATCGCCTGGGTCGTGGAAGGAAGTGGCATATATGTAATATTCGATATCAATATAGTACAACGCGTTTTAAAGCCGTGAGAGCACTGGGTTCAGTGGGAACTGTAGGGTTAAGCGTGCTCCAGTGGGAGCAGTACTAGAATGGGTGACCTCCTGGGAAGTAGCTTACCAAGGCCAAAGTGGACAATATTGTACTTATGGATGCGAGTCGTTACAAATGGTATCAGAGCTAATACCCAGCTAGAAGTGTGAGATCACGCGTGGGCCCCACGTGTAAGGGACCTGTCTGTGAGGGACTCTGCTTGCGGGAGAGTGAAACAGGAGGTCACGCGGGGACGCGTGCCCTGTAAGGGGGGAAGATTATGAGGGACTGTGAGGGACCTGCCTGTGAGGGACTCTGCCTGTCGGAGAGTGAAGTGGGAGGTGAAGCAGAGAAGCAATGCCTCCCATCCCACATCGCCTGGGTCGTGGAAGGAAGTGACATATATGTAATATTCGATATCAATATAATAAAACGCGTTTTAAAGCCGTGAGGATACTGGGTTCAGTGGGAACTCCAGAGTTAAGCGTGCTCTAGTGAGAGCAGTACTAGGATGGGCGACCTCCTAGGAAGTAATTTACCAAGCCCAAAGCGGATAATATTATACTATATGGATGCAAATCGTTACAACTATCATACATGCCATCATAGCTACATCGGCAGTGCAAAACAGCCCGTTAAGACTGAAGAATTACACAAGTGATGCTCTTCTTCACTTCTAATTAAGCTTCTCTTTCAGTTTTATTCTCTTTATGCTTTTAAAAATGAAATTTGATTTGCCAGCTGTTACGTTCTCGCCATCTTTCTTGTAAAAATCGCATAGAATCTAACAAGTGAGACGCCCTATTTCAGTTGTAGAAATTTTTTTTTGGGTTATTTTTTAAGAATTTGGAAATATTTTATTATGAAAGAGGTGCTATTATTAAAATTAAAAAAATAAAAGGTAAAATAGTGCTAGCTCCTCCTATATAATTTTTGAGCAATAATATTAAGAGTTTCACGCATCAACTTGTGTTTTTATAAAAATTATGATGATATATATGATATAGAATTTGAACACGCTGGTGAGATTTAACAAAATTAAATACATTTATTTATTTGTCTTGACTCTTGATGTTATACATAACTTGTAAATGGGGTGATTCCAAAAAAAAAAAAAAAATACAATTAAAAAAGGTGAAGAAAAAGGATGGTAATTGCAACTAATAAGTGGTGGACGAAGAGAAGAAGTTGAAGATACAATCACAAGTGGTGAAAAAAAATAATAATAATCGCAAAAGTGGTGGAAGAAATTGAAGCTGGAGAAGAGAATAATGATTCAAACAAGTGATGGAAGAAAAGGAAGAAGTTCTCAAGTTAAAAATCAATCTTAAGCTCCTGAGTGGAGATTGACGTCACATAAGGCTGTTGGACATTGGCTTCGTGTGGCAGTATGTGTGTAAGGAAAAATTAGAACAGAATAAAAATAACACACATAAATTAACGTGGCTCGGCACTCTTAGCCTATATTCACGGGCAGGGAACAAAATTCACTATATAATCACAATAGTGAATATAAAAATCTGTCTTTCCCTCTCTTTTTTTCTCTTTCTATTTGGACATAATGAATGCAGCTCTCCTCACCTCTTTTTTTTTTCCCTTATCATATCTAGAACATCTCTCCCTGTTATTAACACTAGTCAAGGGAGGTAAGTAAGAAATAAACGTATTAAGTTGATAAGAACATAGCTTAATAAACAAGGGAAGACTATTTAGGAAACTTCATAACAATTAAATTTGTTATTCGATCAATCGAATTCCAGTTATGTAATTTTTTATTAAAGACATTAAACTTTTTTTTTATGTTTAAGAAAGTGTGAATGTGTAAAAATATAATAGAGAGTTTCAAAAGTTTTCAGGCTTTTTCAGAAATTTTTATGAATTTTCATCGCACTATATAATTTTTTATAATTCAATTGTGAACTTAACCCCACCGAATCTAGCTATGTGAACGCCAAACTCACTTTTAATTTTTTTTTCCTTTTTTTTGTAAATACTATAAGAACAAATTAAAAATATATAATTTTAGTATGTCATCTCTCACATTCTGTTTCAATTTTTAAGATGTTTGAAGTTGAATATGCAGGCTTATGCATACCAAGTCTCTCTTCCGACTAATTGTAATGGAGGTCAATTCTGGAAGGTGAAGTTTCTTTCATTTGTCCCCCCACGCTCTCCTTTCTCTTAAAACGCGGTCAATTCAAAATGATCCACTGAGACCACACTACAAAGTGATTATCGGTCGTCCATTAAGCCTTTGTTTAGGAAGAAAAACATCTACCTTTTTTTTTTCAGTTGGCTATTACTTAATTATTAAAAAATTAAAATTTTTTTTTTACTTTAAGAAGAAGAAAAACTTACTTTTTAGTAACTAATTTTTGAATTTTTTATTAATTTTATATTTTTACTTTTTATAGTACAAAATAAGTTTAAAATTTAAAAAGATAAATGTAGTCATTTTAAAAAAAAATTAAAAAATTAAGAAGTTAGAAGTTAGAAAACTTCTCAAACGGAACCTAGTCTTCACCGTTTACCCAGTTGGCACCTTGTTTCTAAGTTACAATTGAAAGAAAAAAAATTATCGGATATTCATTTAACATTTAATTAAATAAAAATAGATCTTAAATTATTTAATAATTAAGAGGCAGCTCTTATTTCACAAATATTATTAATATTAAATCTTAATATTTAATTAAAATAGTGATACCATCAATCCCTTATGTATCTTTTTACCCTCTAGTTAGAATGATGAATTTAATAAAATTTAATTTTAATTAGTGAGAATTTCCACCAACTTTTATATTTGGAATCAAAATAAAATTTTATGAGCTGTATTTGATTTCATTTGAAAACATAAATTATTAAATTTCCATATCATTTGAAATTTAACTAAAAATAATAGAATTTGAGGAAATTTAATTTTTTTTAGTTATCTAAGTAAGTAAATAAATTTACAATCATATATCATATTTATTCTATTTTCTTTTTTCCACTAACAATGTTAAATTTAGTATTTCTTTTAAATTAATTCAGAATTCTTAAATTTAAACTTGTATTTCAAACATAAAATTTATTTATCAAATCAAATTAAATTAATTATTTACTTTAAAATCAAATCAATTTTAAGAGATAAATATTTTCAAATAAAATGTTAAAGTAAATTTTGAACTGAATAAGATATAGTTGAATTCAAGGGCAGAGAGATGTATAGGCTAAGGTGGCCTGTCATCCGGGTAAAATTTTAGCCCAAAGTTTTTTCAGTAGTAATAATTTATAATATTTTAATATAATTATATATAACTCGATGTAATATTTAGCTCATAGCCCAATTATATCTTAAAAGTTAAAAATAGATTACTAACCCTAAAAATCCCAAAAAAAAGCCAAAGTAAATATTAAGACTACAAACCTATTTAGTAAAACTTCATAATGTTTTTATATTTTCAATTGTGTTCTTGCACTCTTTTTCTCTTTATACATATGTATCTTTTTAGTTATAGCAAATTTTTTTTGGAATTTTGCACAAACTCTCAATTTTATATTCTGTCAGTAACCTTTATACATTTATATATATTATATAGGGTAAATTATACTTAGACCCCCTAAATATTTGAGTAATTACATTTGGATTCCCTCAACATTTAAAAATTACAGATACCTTTCTTATTTGAAAATGTTTGTAATGCCTGATCTCTTCCATTAATTTTGATGCCAACTCCGTTAAAAATTTATTAAAAAAAATTCACTTCTAACTTTCTCAGTCTCCAAACGACTCTCCTCTTTATTCAAACAACTTTGTCAAATTTTTACAAACTATTAAATTTACAAACTAATTTCATCAAATTTTTAACTTTGAAACGAGTTTACATATTTCATTTTTCAATTTCTAAAAAATTTATAAAAAATTAATTTCTCAAATTTTATATATTCTTTTATTATTTTTAACACAAAACAAACATAAAAAAGAATTTTAATTTTTTTATTTTTTCAAAAATTCTTAACATAAATTTAAAATCACTCTTTATGTAATATCTAGTATTTATTTTTGGCAATATATGTGTTATTTCGGACCAGTAAAATATTTATTCTGAGATTTAGTTGATTTATTATATTTTTCCTAGGTCAGGTGTGGTCCGAATTGGAAATTAGTTGGATAACTGGGCTAAGGACCCAACTCCATTTTCTTTCCTATCTTTTTTTTTTTTTTCCTTTCCTTTCTCCTTTGGTTTTTGGCTGGGCTGCCCAAGGAAGAAAAAAAAATGAGAGAAGAGAAAGGAGGAAATGAGAGAAGAGAGAGAAGGAAAATAGAGATAGAAGAGAAGGGAAAGAGAGAAGAGAGAGAGAGAGAGTAGAGAGAAAAAATGAGTTCCAGGAAGGAAGATCAGTGGATTTGGATAATATTCGATGCCGTGAACATTGTAGTAATGTCCGTTTCTTATAATTTTGCTTAAGGTGAAGGATACGGACATTTGAAGTTCAATAACCAAAACCCAAATCTCGTCATTTCTTCTTTTCTCTTCGAATTCGAAGTAGATAGGACTTGTATTTGTGTTTTAAACGTTGTTAGGAAAATTTTGATATATATATATATATATGTGTGTGTGTGTGTGTGTGTGTGTGTGTGCGTGCTTGATTTGGTGATGTATCATGTGATTCGTGTATATATATATATATATATATATATGAATGTGGTTATATACATATGCATATAAATGTGAATATCTTGCATATACTTGAGTTATTCTTTGATAAAGTGATGAAGAAACATGTGGTTTATGTGTTTGAATGCTTATAGATGAGCTATTTTTGAGATTGAAACTTGAATGGATGATTTGAGAGTTGATTTGGGCTGAGTTTCATTGAAAACGGAACTTAAAACTGGGATTTGGACACTGCACTCTAGACCAACCGACGGGCTGTCCGGACCACAGCTTGGTTGTTTCAAAATAATGCTCAGGTGGTCCGGACCATTGTATGGTAGATTGTTCAGAAAAGTGCCAAAACGGGTTTTAAGTACATTTTTGTGTCCAAATTCAATTATTATCATTATCAAGCTAAATGAGAATATATTTTTATATTGAGATGATATTTATTTACATAATTGAGCATATCATGTGCATGGGACTGGAATGGTATCATCTGGATTATGTTGAGAATATTGGTTGGCCGAGAGTACCACACTTATATTATAACGTGCCGAGGCATGGATTATATATATGGACTAGGTCCATGACCTGAGAAAAAATGGTAAAATGAGATTTTTAAATACCATATGATCTCCAGTCGATATATATGATTAGAGCTTAATTATTTTGGTGTTGGGATGTTAATATTGAGATGAGAGATTATGATCTTTTCTTCGGACTGCAGCCGGACCCTACTTGAGATAAGCAGATGCCTAACTAGGAGTGTAACATGGTTCCTTAACAGAAGAGTTAAGGAGTGTAACACGATTCTCCAAAGTCTTAGCTGAATGGGGGTGTAGCACAGTTTCCCAATCGCCATTTATATTGATTATCCTGCTTGAGCTAAGCAGATGCTCGACTAAGGGTGTAATACGGTTCCTCAACCGCCATTTACATTGATTACCCAACTTGAGCTAAACAGATGCCTGACTAAGGGTATAATATGGTTTCCTAGCATAAGAGCTAAGGTTGTAACATGGTTCCCTTAAGTCTTACACCAATAGGGGTACAACACAATTTATATATACTGAGATAATGTGATTGTTACATCTATTGATGAGATGAATGGATTATTCTATTGATCATGAATTCAGTCATAAGATAAGAGATATAAAATAGGAATTACAGTGACATGATTCTTGAGTTGGGATACGTAGGTAGCTTAGGCTAGAGTATCCTGAGTCCGGTCTTAATTATAGGTAATAATATTTATGCTTTGTTTTCCTAACTGAGAGTTGAATTCTTAGCCTTATAAGTGGTGTGACCCAAAGGGTGGGTCCGATGCTGACATTTATAACATTATTACTTGGATAATTATAAATATGGTTATGGGTCCGATGCTGGTGATTACACTTGAAAAGTGTAATTACGAACTCCCTAACTCAATACTTATTCATGCATTAAAATAAGTAAAGTTGAAGTTTTAGTGTTATTGTGTTACTTATACTTTTATTGTCTTATTTGTAGGAAAAAGGGCAAGGATGTCGAAGTTTATAGCTATGGAGAGGGCCAAGAAGACAAAGAAAAAGTCATGGTTCGAACCTCATCTTCGATGGAAAAGACTAGCCCAAAGACCCAACCAAGAGAAGGAAAGAAAACAATAAAAGAGATACTAAACGGTCCCCACCGTCACCCAGACGGTCGGGACCACAAAAAGTACAAAACTTCAGACAGTCCCGTCCACCTCTCCAGACGGTCGGGACCACCCGTGATTTACAACAGCCGCATGAAAGCTCCTCTTTTAGGGTTTTGTGGCATATTCTTAAAGAGCCATGGGAAGGCTATGAAAGGGGAGGCCTCCTTAGAAGTTTCTACCATTCCATTAAAGTTTAGATTAGTTTTTAGAGAGTTTTTGTTCTTGAAGACTGTTCGTGGATATTGTCGGCGTTTTATTATTCATCTTCGCATTCGTAGTTCATCTCTTCTTTTACGCACAAACCTTATAAGTTATTTTCGTTTCATGCTTTAATACAATGTTTTGTTTATTTCAATTATTAAATAGCATGATTGAGTGTCATTTTGTTGCCTTTGTGATGTTTAAACTAGTTGTAGCGTAAAACCCTAGTTCTTGGTTCAACAAATCAAGAATGGCTAGTTCACGAAAAACCTTGGGATGTTCGTAGACCATTCGCATGGGTTGTGAGAGCTCATGCGTAAGAATCCACCATATTAAAATCTATTTTAACTTGTTTCGAAAACATTCGAAATCGAAAATCTTTAACCACACTCGTTTGAAGTCACTGGTATGGGTTTTCGAATATAACCGTTTACATACTTTCGAACAAGGTTAAAAATAGGTTTCGAATTCATCTCTAGTTTCGTTTGTTTGAAAAACTTTCATAAACAAAGGTCTTTAACTATATCCGCTTGAGATCACTGGTACTGACCTTTGATTAAAATATTCTTAACACTTTTCGAATTAAACCCTAATCTAGTTTTGAATAAAAACATCCCAAGGTAAAGTAGTGAACTACCCGAACTTGAAAGTTGGATCAGGAACCTTTTTAGTATTGTGCTTGTTATTTAATTTAATTTATGAGTTGATTTATTCACTTTAGAATTTAGAGTAAATGCTTTGTTGCACTTTAAAATTAAATTGAATTTCTTTAATTAATATTTAATTCAGTTAGAACCTAAAACAAAAGTTTGAGTTGTTGAAAAATTAGTTTAAATTAATTTAGGTTCAGCTACTAACTAAGAGAACAAGTCTAGAGCTTTTAACAAAGCCCTCCCTGTGGATTCAACCTCGGACTCACCGAGTTTTAAAACTACGATTGCCCTTTTGCACTTGAGTGGTACAACCCGAAACACTTTTTAGGGTCGGTCAGCTGACATTTATAACATTATTACTTGGATAGTTATAAATATGGTTATGGTATTTGTTTTAATTGGGTCCAATTAGACTTTAGATGTAGTCATTGGAATTGATGTTAATGTGGATGATGCCATTGATAAATTGATAATGATTCATTCAAATATTGTTTTAATATGAGAATGAGGGACGTGTTTTGTTGCCTTGATGATGGTCATTATGTTATAACTTTACCTTGGAATAGGTTTTTATTTAATTTAATTTGTTCCCATATTCCCATGCCGTCCGTTTCAAATAATTAAGGGATGTGACACTTTTATATTTGATATTTGATGAAAAATGAAATTTAAAAAATAAAATTAACTTATTAATAAATACATTTTATTTTTATAAAATCTATTTAATCTAATCAAATAAATTCATAAATTTAAAATTTATATTCCCTTTCTCATTTTCCTTACATTTGAATTATCCAAAAAAATTATATTTTGTTAATAAATACATTTTATTTGTATAAAATCTGTTTAATCTAATCAAATAAATTCATAAATTTAAATTTATATTCCTTTTCTCATTTTCCTTATATTTGAATTATCCAAAAAAATTATACTTCGTATCACCTATGCCAAGGATATTCCTAATTTATAGGCTTACCCCGAGTTTGTTCTTTGTATTGCATTGCTTCGTTTTTTTTCTTCTAACGGAGTTTCTTTCTTACCATTTCTTCTTCCACGAACACATTCATGGAGGCGGGTGGGATCTTGCTCTCCCCAATCATTCATCTTCCTTGATTGCCTTTGTATTCTTCATGTATGACCTTTAAGGGAGCTTTTACATTCCATTCAACTAATAAGTCGGCACAAAACGAGTTTGATCCGGCAGACCCAAAATTCACAATACCCACCCTCAACCTTGAACTTGTTCTAGAATTAGGGATTAACACACAAATTTGCTTCAGAGTTTGTCTCTACTGACAAATTCTAAAGTTATGATTGACATTTGAAAGGAATTGTTGGGAGAGAAAAATGGTGATAGAAAGAAAGAGTGTGGATTAATTGAAAAGAAAAAATGTCTATATTCTGATGTTCTTACAGAGGATATATATATATATACACAAACAAGTGTGGCAACTAACTTCACGTGACTGCTGGCAGCTGACTTTACATAAGGCTAACAATATAACTAACTAACTGAATGACAGTATAACTAACTAACTGATATAGCTAACTAACTGAATCAGGCACTCAAGGTGGTCTTCTTGTAGTGCTGTTGGTTGTTTCATCCATTTGCAGCAGTTGGTGATCATCACAGTTGTTTGAGCTCCAAGACCAACCCTCAAGTGAGGCATGGATGTTCAAAATGCCAAGCTTTCCAATGATGAAATGAAAGCAATAAGATGATAGAGGCTTTGTAAAAACATCTGCAAGTTGAAAATGAGAAGAAATATAGAGTAGCTTTATAACTCCAGCCTGCAGCTTCTCTTTAACAAAATGACAGTCAATCTCCACATGTTTCGTCCTTTTATGTTGAACAGGATTTGAAGCTAGAGCCAAAGCAGATTTGCTATCAGTAAATAATAGGGCTCGCAGAGGATGAGTAATGTGTAGATCATTTAACAAGAACAATAACCATTGGATTTCACAAGCTGTGTAAGCCAATGCTCTATACTCTGCCTCTGCAGTTGATCGATTGACCGTAGGCTGTTTTTTAGACTTCCAAGAGATTAATGAATCACCAAGAAAATTGCAATAACCTGTGATGGATCGCCTGGTATCAATACAACCTGCCCAATCACTGTCACTATATCCTTTAAGCTGTAAAGGAGAAGAAACAGAGAAAAATAGCCCTTAACCAACTGTCCCTTTGATGTATCGGAAAGAAATTGACTAAGAATATGAACACAATATGAGATATCAGGTCTAGTGATAGTAAGATAAAGCAACCTGCCAATCAGCCTTCTGTAGGCACTTGGATCATCCAAAACATCATCAGCAGTAGTAGAAAATTTAACATTGGACTGCATAGGGACTGAAACAGGCTTACACCCCAGGAAACCTGTGTCATTTAATATGTCTAAGGCATACTTTCTTTGACAAACAGAAATGCTTTTTTGGGATCTAGCAACTTCAAGACCTAAAATATATTTAAGCTGCCCAAGGTGTTTAATTGTAAATTTCTGATGCAAGAAATTTTTAACGACTTGAATTTCAGACAAGTTATCACTAGCAAGAATAATGTCATCCACATAGATTAGTAAAACCATGAAAGAAGTGGATGTGCTTTTGGTAAACATGGTAGGATCTAAAACAACTTGTACAAAACCATAATCAATCAGGGAAGAAGACAACTTTGCAAACCACTGTCTGGAGGCTTGTTTGAGGCCATATAAGGACTTGACCAATTTGCAAACTTTGCGACTTCCTGGTTGTTGAAAACTAGGGGGAATTTCCATATAAACCTCTTCATGCAAATCACCATGAAGAAAAGCATTATTTACATCTAAT
This sequence comes from Vitellaria paradoxa, assembly GCA_019916065.1. Lineage (NCBI taxonomy): Eukaryota > Viridiplantae > Streptophyta > Magnoliopsida > Ericales > Sapotaceae > Vitellaria > Vitellaria paradoxa. The sequence goes on from CM034233.1 coordinate 14,682,824, forward strand.
TGATGTAAATGCCATTGTTTGACAGCTGCTACTGCTAACAAAACCTTAACCGAGGTAAGCTTAGCAACAGGTGAGAATGTATCAAAGTAGTCCAAACCTTCCTGTTGAGTGTACCATTTTGCAACAAGTCTTGCTTTATATCTCTCCACACTACCATCAGCATTATATTTGACCTTAAACACCCATTTACAACCAATGGCTTTCTTATCAGAAGGTAAATCAGTAATCTCCCAAGTGTGGTTAGCCTCTAAAGCCTTAATTTCTGCTGCCATAGCATCTCTCCAATGGGGAAATTTAATAGCTTGATGAAAATATTTTGGTTCAAAAATAGAAAAAATAGCAGCAATAAAAGTAAGATGTAAAGAAGACAAATTCTGGTATGAGAGATAATGAGAAATGGGATAGTGAGAACTACCTGTTGCTGCATTCATGTCAGATGAAGAGATAGGAGGTAAAGATGCTGTTTGATTACATTAATAATTAGCCAAGTACTTGGGAGGATGCTTAACCCTTGAAGATTTTCTAGGCTCATTAGACTGATCAGGAGTAGAATAATCATTGACTACGAAAGGAAGATCAAGATTTGAGTTAGAAGTAGAAGTAGTGGAACCATCAAGGTTGGAAGGATCACAGCTAGAATGTGTATGATTAGTAGGAGAGCCACAAACAATTGCATGATCAATAGGAGTAGAAATATTAAAAAGGAGCATATCCAGAATTGGAGTTTGATTTTGAGCTCCAAGATTGATATTGAGGAAAAATGACAAAATCATCATGGATCTGAGTGTTTTGAGTTGAATCATTAGCAAAAGGAAAAATAGATTCATGAAAAATGACATTTCTTGAGGTAAAGACCTGTAAAGTGTTAAGATCAAAGAGTTTATATCCCTTAGTACCAAAAAGATAACCAAGGAATGCACACTTTCTAGCCCTAGGATCAAATTTATTTCTATGAGTAGATAGAGTGGATGCATAACAGAGGCAACCAAAAACTTTTAGATGTTTGTAAGAAGGAGGGGAAGAAAATAAGAGTTCAAAAGGAGACTTGTTCCCGAGAAAAGATAAAGGAATTCTATTTATAATGTAAGTGGCAGTGGAATGCAATCACTCCAATATTCTATGGGAATATTAGATTGAAATCTAAGAGCTCTAGCCACAGTGAGGAGATGTTGATGTTTCCTCTCAACGACTCCATTTTATTGAGGAGTTTCAACACCAGAAGTATAATGAATAATCCCTTCACTTGAGTAAAAAAATGGAAGATGGAATTTAGTTCCATTATCAGACCGCAAACCTTTGATAAAAGTTTGAAATTGTGTTTTGATCAAATTGGATAAAGAGACCAAAATAGTAGACACTTCAGATTTGAATTTCATTAGATATACCAAAGTACTTCTAGTATAATCATCCACAATAGTGGGAAAGTATTTATAACCTTCAACAGACCTTATAGCAAAAGGACCCCAAATATCACAATGAACAAGTTCAAAGGCTTTATTAGATTTGGAAGAACTGATAGAAAAAGGCAATTTGTGTTGTTTTGCTAAAGGGCAAACATCATAAACATGATTAAAATCAGAAGTAACGTAGGAATTATGTATCTGAATAAGATGCATTCTACCTGGAGACAAATGCCTAACTCCAGAATGCCATAGATCAATGTTTTTATAATGTTCTGTCACAAAACTATTACGAAGACTAAAATTATTACAAAAAGAACTTGAAGAAGTGCTATCAGTCATATGATAGAGTCCATCTTTAACTTCACCCTTCCCAATCATCTTCCACGAAGCAAGGTCCTGTATAAAACAACAGGTATGTAAAAAGAGAAGACAACAAGGATTAGAAGAAAGTGAGCTTAGTTACAGATATAAGATTGAAACCAAAAGAAGGAACACACAAAACATTAGTCAACACTAAAGAGGTGCTTAAGTAGATGTTCCCAATGTGTGTGACTGCTGCTAAATGTCCATTAGGTAGTTTAACAGAAACATTGAATTGAGGAACTGGATTTTCTAAAAATGACACATCACAAACCATATGATCTGTAGCTCCAGTGTCTACAATCCAGGAGGTTTTAGTGGGTTTAGTTTTAGGAAAGGCAACAAAAGATGTATCAGAAGAAGCTGATAAGGCATTTGTTGTGTGAGACAAATGAAAAGAAGGAGAATCAACAATATCAGAGAGTGTAGTTGCAGCAGTTGGGAAGACTTTATCAGCAACACCAAGATTATTAACTGATTCTTGACATTGGATGAGAGCCAACAATCTTTGATACTGCTCAGGAGTAAAATTCTGATTACCATTATTGTTAACCCTATTGTTTGGCACATCAATAGTTGAATTCACAGCATTGGCTGATGACTGAGGAACTGCATTCGTCTTCCTTTTATTTGCTTTATATCCAGGTGGATATCCAATCTATTTATAGCATCTTTCTACTGTATGCCCTGAGTAACCACAGTGAAAGCATTTTGGTCTTTCCTTTCCTTTTATATGACTCTTGAAATTAGCCTTACTTGTGAGGGTCATAGAGTCTATGTTCCCAATGGAATAATTGTGTAATTGTCTTTGGCTCTCCTCTTGAAATAGCAGAGCAAAAACTCTACTCATAGCAGGTAAAGGAACTGACAGAAGTAGCTGACTTCTAATAGAAGAATATGAATCATTTAGTCCAATTAAAAATTTGAACACATAATCATTTTGCTGTCTGTCTTGTAAAGTCTTTAGAATTTCACATGTATAATTCTTCATTGCTCCACAAGAACAAGCAGAAAATGGGCAAAAACTTGTGTATTCATCCCAAAGTGACTTAAATTTTGTAAAATATGCTGTAATGGACTGATTTTCTTATGAACTAGAGCTTAAAGCTTTTTCCAATTGAAATACTCTCAGTCCATCACTCCTCATATATCTGTGTTTCAATTCATTTCAAACTTGATAAGCTGAATTAGCATACATCAAGCTGGTTTTAATCTCTTTATTTATAGAATTCCATAGCCATGAAAGAACAAGATTATTGCAGCGATACCAGCAAAAATACAGCATACTGATGCTATCTTGAGGAGGTAAAATTGATCCATCTACAAATGCTACCTTGTTCTTAACACTAAGGGCCATTAACATTGTTCTACTCCAAGAAACATAGTTATCTCCAGTCAAAATTTCTTAGCAGATAGGAATCCCAGGGTTGTCATTTGCATTCATGAAATATGGACTAGTTGGATCCAAAGATGGATTCATAGCAGAGGAAGATGAATTTTCAACAGGAGTTTCAACAGTACTCACTTCTGAATGAAAAAAAAAAATCCACTGAATTGCTAAGAAAATGGAAAGAAAAATATCCAGATCTCACCCAAAATCAATGAATTAGATCAGACCTGATGTAATCCTGATGCTTTAGACAATTCAGATGGCATGCGATTGACACAACATTAGAAGATTAAGCTCTGATACCATGACAAATTTTGAAGTTATGATTGACATTTGAAAGGAATTGCTGGGAGAGAAAAATGGTGATAGAAAGAAAGAGTGTGGATTAATTGAAGAGAAAAAATGTCTATATTCTGATGTTCTTATAGAGGATATATATATACAAACAAGTGTGGCAACTAACTTCACGTGACTGCTGGCAGCTGACTTTACATAAGGCTAACAATATAACTAACTAATTGAATGACAGTATAACTAACTAACTGATATAGCTAACTAACTGAATCAGGCACTCAAGGTGGTTTTCTTGTAGTGCTGTTGGTTGTTTCATCCACTTGCAGCAGTTGGTGATCATCACAGTTGTTTGAGCTCCAAGATCTGCTTCTTCGAATCGCTGGTAACAACAATTGGGGGTTTCTCTAGTCTCTGAAGCTAGAGATACAACCCGCCACCAGACGTAGCCACCGCCAAATGTAGTTGCTGCAAAGCAAAGGTTTTCGGTCGTGTCTAGATGCTGAGGGAGAACTGAGTGAATTCCATAAGTACCACCTCCCCTGCTACTGTCTTTGTCTTCCTTATGTACTTGCCAATTAATCCACTAATTTCTTTAATAGTGCTAAGCTTTCTTGGAGAGAGAGATACCCAAATAGGTAGACATGGGATCTCGCAAAGAACCCAACCAAGCGGTTGCTATTTATGGCCTAGATTCCGAACGTGAAGTTGATTGATTTTGGGTCGATCTCGACGTTGTTGTTACATGTAAGAGCCATACAGGTTATAATCGTTGTCGTAGAAGTTGATTGATTTTGGGTTTTGTTTGATAATTGAGGGTTTTGTTTGATGATTTGAGGGCATTTCGAGGGTTTTGTTGCAGAAGTATATAGAAAGGAACGTACACACTTGGCAATGAATGAGGTGATTTAAAGGCATTTTGAGGGTTTTGTTGCGAAAATGTACTGGAAGGGTAAACTTGGTATATTAAAAAAAAGTTTTGGCTGACGTTCATCATTTTAACGAAAATTCTAATAGTATTACTAACGGAGATGGTCTATGTATAATTACTTAAATATTTAAGAGATTTATGTGTAATTTTAAATGTTGAGAGACTTATGTATAATTACTCAAATATTTAGGGTTCTAAGTATAATTTACCCTATTATATACACATTTGTGCGATTGCAGCATCTGCTGTGCATGTTTAGATATTATTTATATATAATATATTATATGCAAACGAAAAGAGGGCTGCCGTCCTGCTCTGTTTTTTTTTTTTTTTTTTTTTTTTTTTTTTTTTTTTTTTTTCAATCATTATTATGGATGACTAAACTGTCTACTAGCATCTTGCTCATTTTTTATTTCTTTTATCTTTTTGTCTCCTTTCTTTTTATATGAATAATTGCTTTGTTTTTTTTATGGGTAAACGTTATTCTTGTTTTTTGTATTAATTTTTTTCTCAACCTTTATTAATATTTATCTCTATTTGTTTCTCTATTCTTCCTACAATTAATTGATAATACCATAAAAATAACACAATCTCACAATTTCATGACAAAATTGAGTGAAAATTAATAGTAGCTTTTAAAATCCTTGACTTAGCTTATAAAAATAATTAATTAAATAACAAATAAATTGATAGGGGAAAAAATTTGAGCTTTACTTTTTTTTTGGATTTTGTTTTGCGCATTTAGATCAAGAATTTTATAGTTAAGTTGACAAATTTTTATATTTATATTAATGATTAATTATGATAGAAAAAAACTCTATTTAATTGCTCAGGGTATAAAAAAGTAATTTTAACTCCGCCCGTGGTTGAATTTAATTAAATGATAAGAGGAATCCTTTATAATTTGTCCAAAAAGTATAAATCTTTTTTTTTTCTTTCTATTATTTTGTAAACAGCTAAAAAAATAAAGAAATTAAAGAAAGAAAACTAGTATTATCAAATAATGATACTTACCAATCAAAAAATAAAAAATAAAAAATGACGATACTTCCTTTTGGGTCATAATTTGAAAAAACGTATCTTTCTAAACGGCTTCCCAAACCGTGCAAATGACTCTACTGAGAGCAGGTGGGGAAGATTCTATTGCGAGTGAGCATAATAATATTCTTTTAAATCTTAAACATTATTTAACATTTATTTTTTATTTTAATTGCACGAGTTTTGCAATGATATATGCGCGCGCTTGCGCGCGTGTTACATTACGGTCCTGTTTGGCACACTATAAATCTCTAAAAAATTTTATAAATTTTTAACAACTTTTTTATTTCTAATTTTTCTGTCATCACTAATTTAAAAAAATTCTAATATTTCGCTAAAAAAATAAAAAAAAACTAAAAGTAGGTTAAACGAATGTGTAAATTTTTTATACAATCATATTCTTCGTGTTGAAAACTTTCAAACGAGTACCATTGTTACTAATTTTTGTGAATTTTTTTGAATCCATAAGAACGGATTTGAAAAATTGTTCCCACGGTTTACTACTTTTCAAAAAAAAAAAAGAGCGTTAAAATTAATCTCAAACTACATTTTATCTCAATTTATCTTATTTTTTTTTCTTATTTCAAACGGGCCTACTAATATCACATAACTTGGAAAACGAGATGAATCGAGTCGAATTTTAACAAGGTCGGCTTGAGTTTTTTTAAATCGAACTCGAGCTCGATTTAAATTTTTATATAAATTTGAGTTTAACTTGATAAAGAAGAATTTGGGTTCGACCTCAGTTAGAGAATAGTTCAAATTAAATAAAAACGATAGCATTTTAGTTTAAAATATAATAAATAAAATATTATAAAAAATATAATTAAAAAATATAAAAATATTATTAAAAAATATATATTATTTTATTAAGTCAACTCGTGAACTTTTGAGTCGGGTCTTTTCAGACTCGAGCTCGATCTCAAATCTAAATAAGATATAAATCAATCTCGATTCTAACTCATTTTAGTTGTGAACCGAACTCAAGTTTAATTTTTTTTTAATTAAATTTGAATAACTCACAAATAACTCGATTCGTGTTCACTTTTAATTGCCCCCCGCCCCCCACCGTAAGGACATGCATTTGTCCTTCGGAGAAATATGAGGTGATGGACAACTTGAAATAAAAGTAATAACTCGATTCGTGTTCGCTCTTAATGGCGCCCCCCCGCCACCCCACCGTAAGGTCATGCATTTGTCCTTCGGAGAAATATGAGGTGATGGACAACTTGAAATAAAAGTTATATCTCCAATCATGACTATCACAATATCTTTCAATTAATGCAAACAAACTATTTTTGTCGTGCAGCGGGATAATTGCTTGGATAAATTCGTATAAATTGAAAAATTATGTTTAATGTATTTTATTTTTTAAATTAATATTTTAAATAATAAATATTACATTCTAGAATGTAAAAAAATAAAACTTAATTTTTTTCTTAGTTTTTAATTATCTATATTTATAGTATTAGAACTTCTAATTTAGAAGGTTATTTGCTCGTTATTTGAAATTTAATTAATTTAAATATATGTAAAAACTCTTTTTTAAATATTGTATATTTTACCTACAATTATATTCTCATATAAAAAAAATAAACTACTAAAGGATAATAGAAAAGTATCAAGTATGGTTGTAAACTAGAGAAATATTGGAGTGTTGAAGTATTTTTAATATTTCAATATTTACATTTAATTTTTTCTAGGTAAATTGAATGAGTGATTTAAATCAATCACACTCTTAATTTGGAATAATAGATTCTTATCAATTCTTATATTTTGAATTAAAATAAAATTTTATGAAACATATTTGATTTCATTTTATAAGTTAAATTTTAAAATTTTCATACCATTTGAAATCTAATCTAAAATAATAAAATTTAATGAGATTTTATTATTTTCTTAAGTTATGGACAAATTTGTCCACATATATTATATTTATCATTTTTTCACTAATATGATTAAATTTAGTGTTTTCTTGAATTAATTCAATTTAATTTTTAAATTTAAAAATATGTTCCAAATATAAAATTTCGTTAAATTAAATTAAATCTTTATTTTAATCTTTTTCTTCAATGATATCCCGACTCTTAATTTGGATTAACGTGTAAAATTAATAAAATATGTTAATTTAATTAAATATATGTATGGTGTACTGAGAAGGCTCACATGCAAATCGCACAAAAGACATTGCTAAGAAAATATATAGAAATTTATATATAAAACTTTGTAGCCAGTGATCTTAAAAAAAAAAAAAATTTATTTTAATATAAAATGAATAAAATAAGTTTTTATCTATTAATTTTTATTTTTTAAATTAATTTTAATTTATAAAGTCACAAACTCATTTAAATTTTGTACTTTAATCTATGGAAGAATTTGGTTAGTCATCATCAACTAAAATATACTGATTTTTATTAATTTTTTATATTTTTTTCTAATCATATTTTATTTTATATTATTTTTACATCAAATCTTTAAATTTTTACTGTATTTTTTAACCAAATTTTACAACAAATACCTCCTAAATAATTAATAGATTGTACTTTGAAATTAGAGGATGATAAAATGATTTTATTATGGGGGTTGATCTAGGCGCAAAGTGTTATTAGCCATTTAAACTCCGCGGACGCGCCCTGTTTTACTAAAAAAAAAAAAAAAAACGTGCCCTCTTTCGCCAGTTTCTCCCCTGGGCCCTCGCTAGTCGCTGTTTCCTCTGCATTTCACTATCAGTTTCCTTGAAAGGGCCAAGCGTTTCAAGGCCGTGCTTATCTCCACTCAATTTCTCTCCGTGAATCATTGTCGGCGCTCACTCGGAATTCGTGATTTTCCGGCGGCGTACGATCCTTTTTCCGCCCGCGACGTTCTTCTGCGGAGTCCCAAAGCTAACGTTGAAGCTCCATTTCGTGTTCTTACGCGAAACCGACTATTGACTCGGTGGTTGATACGTCTCCGAGATCGGCATGGAGACAAGTGAAGTCCTCTTGCTACTGTTGGTCCATTTCTAATTTTCACACGACGTAAAATGGCTCAATCAGGTGTAGCCCGCGTTCCTTCAACTCCCCCCCCGGGGGGTTTTAATCAATTTGGTTTTGTTCATGTTTATCCGTCAATTTTGGCTTAAAATTTTACGTGTTTTGTTTTTTCTGAAATTATCACAATTAATTTTCTTTTCTTTTTTATTTTTATTTTTATTTTTGGGAAAATTGGGGAAGTTGTGGTTGTTTGTCAACTAATTTAATTCGACCAAGCTGATTTATCGTAGCGCTTGTCCCATGGTTATAACGTGCCTTGTGTTCTCATGACTGCCTCACAGCCTCACAAGTGTGCAGCCCAGGTATAAGAGTGTGCGGTATAGTTTTACCTAATGAGTCTAGGATCTTACCCACAAGGAATCTTGAGATTAAACACTATGATTTCTAAATTCTTTTATGTACTGGTTTTGTTTTGAAAACAGAAAAAGAAAGTTAGTTTTGGGTTTTGAAAAGTGTTGATTAAGTAACTAATAATCAAATAAAGTAAATTGCAAAAATTAAACTAAATTAAAATTCAAGAATTTAAATTACTTTTATTCTAATTAATAGAAAAGTAAGATGTAGGATTAAATTAAACTAAAATAATGAAAGCAATAAAAGTGCGCATTCAAGATGATTAAAAATCTTGATCCAACCTACAAATCCGAGTGGGTTCCTTATTTCCTAATTGGATGCATTTTCTTATATCAGTTTACAACTCACGTATAAGAAAAGTAAATCGGAAGATGTCATCGTTAAAATAATTATTTCAAAGCATAATTTTAGAATCACGTTTAGGATAAGAAAACTTGAAAGATATTCAATAAGTTCGTCTTTAGTTGAAATATCTTTTTGTTTATTTCAAAATATGAAGAAGTTTTAATCAAGTAATGTCATTGGGGATTTTAACGGAGTATGATCGAGGTTACAAGTTTTCAAAAACTTTTGAAAAGAAAGAAGGAAAAGATTCAGAAAAAGGAACCCTAGCATACAAGTTTTACATTGCATACGAGGATTCAATCACATCCAATCATCAAATAAGGATCCACCCATCATTGATCGGTTGAATCAAGATGAACAAACTACCCTAGCATAGATGAAATAATAAAACAGTAAGTAAAAAGAGAAAGCGAAAAGAAAACGAACTCCATTAATGAAATGCGGAACGAACTTGCAAACCAAACTAAGCCTTTTCCCACTAGGTGGGGTCGGCTATATAGATTTGACGACACCAATCAAATCTGTTTATCTGTTTAGGGCCATGTCCTCCGTTAGATTCAGGTAGGTAAGGTCATGTTTAATAGTTTCTTTCTAACTTCTCTTGAGTCTTCTTCTTCCTCTCCTACTTCTGGCAATCTCTATACTTTCACACCTTCTAACAGGTGCCTCCATTGAATGCCTTCTAATATGGCTGAATCATTTTAATCGATTTTCTCTAATTTTATCTTCAATCGGTAATATTCTTATTTTGTTCCTAATCTCCTCGTTCATAATCCTATCTTTCCTTGTAATCATGCACATCCATCTTAGCATTCTCATTTCCGCAACTTCCATCTTCTGAGGGGGACTTTTCGATCGCACAAGACCCTCGAACCACTCCTCCATTTGGTCCACCCGATCTGAATCCTATGACTTACATTAATATCAATCCCTCCATCTTGTTACACCATAGATCCAAAGTACCTAAAGTTTTCTTTCTCTACAATCTTTTGTGTGTGTCTAAACTTATTTTTATGCTACCAGTTACTCCACTTTGACTAAACTTGCATTCCATATATTTCGTTTTGCATCGACTTAGCCTAAACCCTTTTGTCTCTAACGTTTTCCGCCACAATTCTAGTTTAGCATTCACTCTTTCTCTCGTCTGATCTACTAAAACTTATTTCTATGCTAACAGTTCGTTTCATGGATTTGACGAACTTGCAATGTGTCGAAATATTCACGAACTTGAATCTATAATACGAATCATAAAAGCTCTCTAAACTAATCTATTTTAATGAAAAACTAAATCTGAAAATATACATAGAAAAGCCTACGGCTGCTATCATAAAATATGTATTTATAAGGACGAAACGAAATTCTAAACCTAGTTTTTATCACGCATTAACAATTGCTGCTGTCCGGACAGCCTGACAAGGTGTCTGGACAGTGGATTCAATCTTTGGCTCCAACATGAAAAATGTAGCCCTTTGAGTCTTCTTTCTAACCCAAAAAGAATCGCATCAATCAGAGTTGTGAGTGAAAAGTTATGGCCAAAATACTAACAGGGTGTCGTATTGAATCATCCAACGCAAGCTGATTTCGAGGTAAATGGAGACCTCTTTTGGACTCGAGCTTTTCATGAAAGTTGTAGTTAAGAATGTGCACTTGATTTTGGGTTTTTGAATCACCTCAATTGGAGTCTAGAAACTTAAGACATGCCCCAAATCCTACAGTGATTGGGATGTCCAGCTTTCTAGCCCTAACTTTTAAGCAATCTTTCAAGACCCGAACGAACTTGAATTTTGTCCCATAATAGCTTTTTGAAAAGCTTAAGATGTTCACTACAACTTTACTGAGACCGCTTTTAATTTTTGGAACTCCTTCTACCTCAAAAATGCATTTATCTCGTTCCAATAAGCTATTTTAGTTTATTTTCTACTGAAACCTGCATAAATGAACAAACTAACATAAATAAACAAAATTAAATTAAAATAAACATATTAAAACACAAATTACCGGTATTAGCATGGAAATCAAGGTTTACGATTACCCTTTTCAAGTGTAATCATCTCACATTGTTGGAAAATCAAAGTCAAATTTGAGGGGCATTGTTTAGGAACTTATCCAAGTTAATGCAATTAACCTTCGTAAAGTAATTGGGATTTTAATAAAAGTTAATGTGTAATTCTTGTGGTTGCCAAAGGTACAGAATGGATCACAACACTAACTCTTAATTTATAGAGTTGATAGTGTGAGGAGTTTAGATTGCAATTAGTGGAAGGTGTGTAATAATAGGAGGACATATGCTTGAATCAAAGTAGCATGGTTCAATGAACTAAAGATTAAAAAAAAATAAAATAAAATCCTATGCATCTGTCTTGTGTGTGAGTGCATGATTACCTGAAGTTTGGAGAAGGGCCAGTATTTGATGCAATTTGAGAAAATGAAGATAAAGTAAGTAATTTTGCCAGTTGAAGCAAAAAAGTCAAGGAGGAAAGAAAAATAGCAGTTAACATAGCTGCTGACAAGTCAATATAGTTGAGCTAGTCCCCTTAACAAGTTAGTTAAACTGCTTAAGCTATAACAGGTATACGGCATTTGGTTTTGCTATAAAAGGTTTCTCTGCTTTGGACAAGGCTTCTTGGTTGTCTCATACTTATGCTTTATAATTTCATAACCAAGATTAAACGTTGCTAATTTAAAAGTTCTGAATTCCAACTTTTGTCCATTGAGTTATCGCTTCCTTTCGTGTAAGGTGTACATTTAACATGTCGGTAAAAGCCAAAAAAAAAAAAAAAAAAGGTACACAATTACACTGCATCAAGTTTTGTTGGTCACAGTTCTCTTGATGTTATGAACATCTATGTTTTGCTCTACTATTGGATGTTATTTTGATGTTTCCTACAATACTGTAGCATTTGTATTACCCATATTCTTCAAGGAAAGGACTTTTAAAACATTTTTGTTTGGTTTTAAGTCAACAGATTTGCATTTTAAATTATTGTTGGTTGTTGCTCAAGTTATATCTGGATAAGCTTTAAAAATTGATTTTGAAAGTTATACATTGTGGATTTGGAAGCCATAAATTAGGATTTGAAATAAGAATAAATAAGTCATTCAAAATTAATTCCGATTGATTCTAATTCCACATGCATTCTAGTTGGATGCATCTCTCATGCCTTCAATTTGTTTCTCCCCTCAAATCTCCCCAACATGACTTCAATAATCCGTGTTCTTAAGTTTGAATATCTAATCCCTTCAATTGAAAACCATCAAACCAATTGCTACCTTTGGTCTATTGCCTTACCAGATTTGTTTCATGATCTATGGACCACCTCTCTCAAATCTCTGCTCATGCTATACTTTTTGCACATTTGCTAAATCCTTTACGATGGTTTTCTTGCCAATGAAATTTATTTTGGTAATGCAACCGGACATTTGGCAGTAGCATGATTTGACCTTATTCCTACCAAGTGACGGACCTACAGCCTGATAGTAGGGGCCTATGGCCTCTATCATGACAACAAAAACTACTGTAGATACCTTATATTTTGTAGTTAAAAAAATTTAAAATATAGGTAGTTGGCCTCCCTCTTTGTCAGAATTCATTGTAGCTGCAATTTTTTTAGTAGGTCTAGATATTTTGGCCCCTCCCATCTGGCATTTCTGGTTTTGTCCTTCTTCCCACCTTCATATTCTTCTGTACTTGGAACTACCTTAAGACTTTGATCATAGCCTGTCATGCAACTAGAAAAAAAAAGGAAGCTGCCAAATAAAAAATTATATGACTGTTATTTCACATCCTATTTCAGGTTATGATATTAATAATCTGTTTCGAGAAGCTCAAACCCGGTGGTTGAAGCCTGCAGAAGTGCTATTTATTTTAGAGAATTATAAGGAAGACCAAATCACCCATGTGCCCCCTCAAAAACCTGCAAGTAACTTCTTATTTTCTTTATCATTTTGCAACATTACAAATTACATCAAAACAGATTATATGTCAGGTATATTGTATGTTACAACAAATGATTTTCATTTGACCGATGGGATTCTTCAACAGGTGGATGTTTGTTTCTTTTTAACAAAAGGGTACTTCGATTTTTTCGAAAAGATGGTCACAGCTGGCGTAAAAAGAAAGACGGGAGAACTGTTGGGGAAGCACATGAACGACTCAAGGTTTGTCAACAAATTTCATTATAGTTGTATAATTATGAAAGTTCCTTTGAAAAGATGATGGATTTCTAAGAAGCACGAACACTTCCAAGTAGGAACCATACTCGAGTGACGAGTCATGTTTGTGTAGGACACCATGTCACCAACACTTGCTGGAGACTCTCCTGATGCTTGTTAGACATTGGTTTATACATGCCCTGTTGAACTACTCTTTGGATAACTGGACACATGAAACAAATTGTAATTTTGAAAAAAAAAAAAAAAAACTAAAACTAATACAACTATAAAGTAAAAACAACATAAATTTATATTTGTGAGTCCTTTCTCCTTTAGTTTTTAAAATTTAGTAATTTTAAAATCTGAACCTTCCAATTTATTTAAAAAAAATCTAAAATATAAATGTAAATAAAAGATTAAATGTTTTATAATGTAAAAATAAATATGATATTTTCTATATGTGCAGGTAATCTGTATTGATCTTATTCATAAAGGGAGAATACACCTCTATTTATATATATATAGGGTAGAGAACTCTTCTATATCAGCACCTAGCAGTATCCTAGGATTAAGGAAACAAATTCCTGAAAATCAGGGATCTAATTCTTATAAATCAGAGACCAAAAATTGTACAATGCTAATAAAAAATCTAATCTAATCATTCTAAAAATACAAGATTTATCTTATCATTCTCAACTTGTCAACTAAGTCTTCAAAACTTGGTTTATGTAAACTTTTTTGTAAAGACTTCAACTGTCTGTTCTTTAGTTGGGATGTAATTCAAACACTTTCATTGTCTATTTTCTCCTTTGATGAAGTATCGATCAAGTTAAACATGTTGTGTACGATCATGATGAATTGGATTCTGTATTATGCTTACTGCTGCCTCGTTGTCACAATATACTCTTATAGGAGTACAATTAGGCATTTTTAGTTCTCTCGGCAGTCTCCCTAACCAAATTCCTTCACAAATTCCATGGGCTAAAGCTCGAAATTCAGCTTCTTGCTACTTCTTGCAACTACAAGTTGTTTTTTGTCTCCAATTTACTAAATTGTCCCATAAATAGGAACAATAGCCTGCAGTAAATCTTCTATTCTATCAATTGAAGAACCTGCCCAGTCTGCATCAGTGTAGATTTCCACCATTCTGTGATTTCATTTCTTAAAAAATAGTTCATTTCCTAGTGTATTCTTCAAATACTTTAGGATTCTAAACATTGTTTCAAAATGTTTCTTCTTTGGTGAGTGCACGAATTGACTTACCATGCTCACAGCAAAGGTAATGTCAGGTTGAGTATGTGACAGGTAGATTAGCTTTCCCACTAACTTTTGATACTTTTCTCTGTTGACTTCTTCTCCTCCTTTAAGCTCTAACTCAATATTAATACCCATTAGTGTCTCAGCTGGTTTATAACCTAACATGCCTACTTCTTGAAGTGGATCAAGAACATATTTTCTCTGTGTGATAGTGATCCCAGCACTACTGCGAGCCACTTCCATCCCAAGAAAGTATCTTAAGGTCTCTAGGTCTTTTAATTCAAATTCTCCTACTAGATACCTCTTCAAGGATTTTAATTCCACAAAGTCATCCCCGTTGATAATGATGTTATCCACATATACAATGAGAATAGCAACCTTTCCATCTTGAGAGTGTTTGTAGAACAATGTATGATTAGTTTGGGCTTGAATAAAACTTTTCTTCTTAACAGCTCGAGTGGATTTTTCAAACCATTCTCTAGGTGATTGTTTTAGTCTATAGAGAGATTTCTTTAATCTACAGACCATGTTGTTTTCTCCTATAAATCCTGGAGGTGCATCCATATATACTTCTTCATGTAGGTCACCATTTAGGAAAGCATTATTCACATCTAGCTGTTACAAAGGCCCACCAAGATTAGCTGCTAAAGAGAGTAAAACACTTTTAATATTCAACTTGGCTATGAGGGCAAAAGTCTCTTGATAGTCTATCCTATATGTTTGAGTGGAGACTTTGGCCACCGGCCTACCTTTATATTTGGTAATACTCACATTAGCATTGTGTTTCACAGTGAAAACCCATTTACAATCAACTGTTTTCTTCCCAGCAGGTAGTTTTACTATTTCCCAAGTATCATTTTTCTTGAGTGCATCCATTTTCTCCTGTATTGTTGCTTTCCAATTTGGGTCAGCTAGAGCTTCCTTTATAGTTTTTGGAATCGTAGTTTCTGACAGTGTAGTGGTAAAGGCATGAAAAATAGGGGACAGCTTTGCATAAGATACAAACTTTGATATAGGATGCTGCGTACAGGACCTTGTTCCTTTCCTGATAGCAATTGGTAGCTCCAAATCTTGATCTTAGATTTCAGTGCTGTGTTGATTTTGATCATCATTAGCTTTACTGTCCTGGGAATTGGAAACCGAGTCAGATTGGCTTTGCTGTCTTTGATTTCTTCTTGGATAAACAAGTAATTGACCCTCTGACCGAGAGCCAAGTCTGATATTCTCTCCCCGTGATCGATAATTATCTCCTCTTATTTCCATATTTGGCTGAGTTTGTTTGTTACTAAACTCAGATTCAATGTTAGGCACTAAAACCGAAGACAAAGATGGAGGTGCTGAGTGTGATGGAGGTGTTGAGTGTGTTGAAGGAAGATTCCGTTACAGGTATATCCCATGACTTATCTTCACTTAAAGTCTTCCCCTAAAGATAAGTGTTTGTGAAGAAAGGTTCGGACTCAACAAAAGAGACATCCATAGAGACTATGAAACACGGATACTTCAAATTAGGTGCCGCACTCGTATCGGATACTCCGCGGATATGGATGCTGCTAGGATACGGCTGGATGCGTATCGGATACGTCATGTGACGTATCTTAATTTTTTATTTTAAATTTTGCATAGGATACAGCTAGGATACGGGCAGGATACGGCTGGGATACAGGTAGGATCTGGGATACGGGCAGGATACGGCTGGGATACAGCGGGGGTCCAAATGCAATATTTTAAACCTTTTTTTGGGGGTAAAATTGTTATGATAAAAATTTTAATAGGGATCAAACTGTAATTAACTATATTATAACTTAATAATTATTTTTATGTTCTGTTATACCTAAGATGCACGAAGGAAAAAAAAAGCCCTAAACCTTGAAGAATCTCGACGGCGCATGTTTGCTCAACTCTAGCAGTCCCGGCGATTTTCCGCTGTCTTTCGCTGCTTTCGTTGCTACTTTCCTTTGTTTGTGCACAGTTTTCTCATTATTTTTTCTGTTCTAATTTTTTGTTGTATTGATATTAGAATGGTGATATAAATTGAAAATATATGAATCTTAAAATTTAGAGATTATGGTTTTAAAACACATATTGAAAATTAAATCTAGCTTTTTTATGGATTGAATGGTACTTTCATGCTATATAATTGTTATTTATATAATGTCTAGTAGTATATAGATGCTATCTTCAAAAATATTTTAGATAAACTATATATTTTATTTTATCTTTTTGCCGTATCTTTGCTGTACCCGTATCCTCATTTTTTAAAAATTGTCGTATCCTGTACCCTTACCTGCTCCCATATCCGTATTTGTGCTCCATAGCATAGAGACAAAGACGCGATGAAGAGATGGAAAGTAACATTTGTACCCACATTGAGTGGGAGAGTATCCAATGAAAACACATTTAATAGTTTTTGGATCAAGTTTGGAATGATTAGGTGAGTGATTATGAACAAACACAATACATCTAAAAGTTAAGAGGCAGGGAGGATATAGGCCTGAAAGTTGGATATCAATGTAAGAGGGTTGATAGAGGAGAGGAAAAATTAAGAACTCTCAAGAGCATTCTGTTAATTAGATATGAAATTGTTAAGATAGCTTCACCCCATAGATATTTAGGTATATTCATAGTGAACATTAAAGCTCAAGTAACCTCAAGAAGATGTCGGTTTTTCTCTCAGTGACACAATTTTGTTGGGGTGTATCTGTGCAGGAACTTTGATGAATTATCCCATTAGTGTCAAGGTAGTCACTAAGAATGGAGTTAAAATATTCTCTACCACTGTTAGTTCTCAAAGTTTGAATTGGGACATGAAACTGAGTCGATATCATTGAGTGGAAGGACTGAAAAATTTTGGTAGCTTCTGATTTTTCTTAAGGAGATACACGTAACAAACCCGAGTGTGGTCATCAATGAAGGTGATGAACCAGCGAGTGCCTTAGACATTCCTTATACAAGAAGGCCTCCATATGTCATTGTGGATTAGAGAAAAAGGTCGAGATTCTTTATATGATCTAATGGGAAATTGTGCACGACTGTGTTTGGCAAGCAGACAAAATTCACAACTGATGGAACTTGGATTTTTATTGATAAATAAATTTGGAAACATTCGTTTGAGACGATGAAAATTAGGATGGCGTAGCTTATAATGCCATAACATTATTTCATCATTATTGGAAATATAAGGAGATTCACCCTCTACTATGGCAGCATTCTTTTCTAAACTGTTTTCAGTGTCAAAATAGTAGAGTCAATCTCTTTCTCTAGCACTGCCAATCATCATTCTCGAGTCAAGTTCCTGAAGTTCACAACCATTAGTACAGAACTTAGCATAGCAATTTAGTTCATGAGTAAGTTTGCTAATGGAAATTAGGCTGCAAGTCAGATTAGGGACATAAAGGATCGAGTGAAGGGAAATATTTTTGAGAGATGAATTGATCTTTTTCCAGCAATTGTGGAGTATGTGCCAACGACAACTTTGACTTTACACATCCTAGAGTATGGAGTATAAGAGTAGAATAGAGATAGGTTACCTGTCATGTGATCGAAAGCCCCAAAACCAAGCATCCAAGAAGTCTTATTTTTGGTAAGCAAAGTTGTACCTGAAGCAGTAGCAGACGTGCCAACTCTCCCTGCTAATCATCCCCAACCTCCAATGGCTTCCCAGACCTTTGGAGAAATCACGACTCTGTAAATCACTAACCATAAGTTGAATGGAAAAAATTTCATTCAAGGGTCACGATCAGTGCTTCTAGTTATTTGAGGTAGAGGAAAAATGGGATATCTCAATGTAGATATCTATAATATGTACTTGTAATATATATTTATTGTTTGATGTGTCCCCATCTTGATATTTTTTATGTATTCGTCTCTTATCGACTTATCATATCTGTGCCCCTTATCCATATTTTTTACTGCTGGACATTACAATGCATGCATGTGGCGGTCTGATCTGCTAATTTGAGATTATATGAAGTTATGTTTCTCTAGTATGCTTCATCTTTACAATCTCCTCCATTCAACATGTCATCCAGTATGTTCTCATCATTACCAGTCACGTGGATGCATATGGTTGATGAGTCAGGAATGGGGGTGCGTACAGTGTTGACTCTAGAATTCACATGATGTGTTATGCTTTTTAAGATTTCTTTCTGATGCAAAAAATGTTTTTCTTTTTAATGAGGTAAGTGGATAATAAAGCGCTCATGAAGTGGGAAATTCAAATTGTATTAGAATTCAAATCATATTTTGATAGTTTTCTCTTTTGCTTTCAATGAAGCAAGGGAAAAATATAAAAGGAAACAAAAGAGTTACTAAACATTCCATGGAAAAATTTCCACTGTGAAAACTTAACAAAGCTGTGTAGTTGAAAAGGACAATTAGAAAAATGATAAATTATTGCATAGAGCTCTTTACGTCATACTGGGTTTTTATGACTACATTTCAGTTAACTTGAAATGTTTGAAGGTATTGAAGAATAGGAGGAAAATGGGAAGTGTTGTGTTTATATTGGACTTATTAGAGAGAGAATAAAATGAAATCAATGCAGTTATTATTTTTGGTACAAATTTAACCTGATTTTTCTTTAAAAACATGGCATGGTTGATGGTACACAAAAATTATAGAGAGTTTCACAAGAATCATACAAGAACTTTAATATACATACCTAATGTGTATATTGAGTGGAAACCTTCCTCGTGGTTCTATAATACACGAAATCTTTCAATCATGTAAACTACCTGTGCTAGATATGACATAGGTGTGGGTATGAAATTTTTTTTTGGCATGTTGAGCTAGACATAAAATACCAATAATTGGTTGAATTAAAGTTTACTATATATATCTATTGAAATCCTTTTCACATTGTTGCTTCAAAATGTGTCATATGCCCATGTTATGCCCTTTGTGTTACATAAACACTTCAATTTAGATATATAGCTGTGTCCCCATGTCCTTGTATTGAGGATTTCAGCAATACATCAAATAGAGACAACAGAGTCCGCCCCCCCCCCCCCCAAAAAAAAAAAAGAGCAAAATAACATCTCTTGATTTTGAGTGTTTCAGAGATGTTGGCCTTTGCATAGACACATATTCAAGTCCAGTAACATAGCTTTTCCACGTCAAAAAGTCATTACAAGTGAATATTTTCCGTACTCCCTAGCATAGTTACCTAATTCGTTTACCCCCCCTCCGACCCTCAAACCAGATCGCGCGATCCCAAATTGGGTACGTTCACGATCCAAATCGTAAATATTGATGATCCACTTTCACGAGAGGAGAACACATACTTGAGATGAGAAAGAAACGAGTTTTGACTTGAAATTGCTATTGTCGTGGTTGCCTTCCATCGGAGTTGGTCCAACAAAGAACTCTATAACTTTTTTTAATAATTAGGTTAAGATTAGGTCCAACTGTACAACTTCCTTCCTTTCATTTTTTTCAAGTCAAGATAATTAATTTATGTTTTTTTTGTTCCAATCAAAAAAGACTATGAATTTTCTTTGTTTTTTCAAATCAAAACAAGAGACTTTGTAACTTCTTAGTATATATCTGCAACTTCCTTTGATATTTAGGTCTAGATTTTGGTCTAACAAAGGACTCTACAACTTCCTTCCTTCCATTGTTTCAAGTCAGGATAATTAATTTGTTTTTTTTTTTTTTGGTTCCAACGAAAAAGGACTCTATGAATTTCCTTTGCTTTTTCAAACCAAAAAAGACTCTACTCTTTAAGTACTCCATACATATTTTATAACACATAAATCATACTGCATGTACTACTACCTATCGAACAAAATAAAATTTTAAAGTGAATTGTGATCCAAAATAGCATTCCAACTAAGTATACCCACACCATACCACGTACCGGCCAAGGTACCGTACTACGAATTCGTACCCGTACCACGTACCAAATCGACCCGCGAACTAGGTAACTATGCTCCCTAGTGTATCCACCTTCAAAGTTGTGCTACCTAGAATTTTTTTTTTTAAATCTCAACACTTTGATAGGCTAATATTTTTAAGCTGTCACTCGGACTCTTCACTTTAGGGTGACTTACCCATGTCGACATGACATGGCACCAACATGGGTGTGGGATTTGTGTTGGATGTGGTAAAATTTCTTTTAGACACGTTTGATTTTAGAAGAGATGAAGGTTGGGTTTATGAAACTTTTTAGATGACATGTGACTTCAAAATCTTTTGGTTTTTCATGATATAAAAAGATAAAAATACCAAATCAATTTTTATAATTTACTTCATGAATGAATTTTTATTTTTAAGTTCATTTTTATTTTAATTATTATCATTGATTTATGATACCATGTTGTGACAACACTAAAAAACCAATACGTCTATCTTCTCCTTATTTGTATATAAATTGCACTTATGCATATAATATTGTTTTTTTGCGCCATATTTCCATAACCCATATCCAAAATTTGGACACATTCTCAGCTGAGTCCCTGTACTCTAAAATATAGCTAATTGGTGAATCTAACATTTAGATACGTATCCAAGTCCGACACTCGTTCCCTAGTCCGAGCAACGATAGTTCTTAAGCATCATATGGCTAACATAGGATTTTTAGAGCATACCATTGCAGATATATTGAATTACCATATCAATTAGTTTGCATAACACACAAAGTTTGATCGCATCAGCTCACCATAATGTGAAAATATCGTGTTTGCTTAAAGGAGAAAAGACATTGTTTTTATAAGCCAAATGAACATAATTCCCACATGGTTTCCAAAATCAAGCCCAACTATAATATTTGTTTCTTGTTTAGCTCATCATAGATGATATTAGGGAGGTTTGGGTATGGACATGTTGAACAGACTCAACACTTTTTTTTGGCATTCCAGGTCTGCCTTTTCCACCCCTCTGTGGCCAAGGGAGTTTACAAAAACACTGGATGGATCACACAAATCAATCAGATTTAATAGAATATTATTTATATTATTAGAATATACTAAAAAAGTCTTACATTTGTAGTCCACAATAATTGTTTGCTGTTTCCTGCACTTTCTGATGGCTGTGAACTATGCAAGTGCAATGGAGCTCTCTTTATTTGATGTTCTTAGCCTGAATGAAGTTACTTGATAATTTGTGTGTTTTAGGTTGGAAATGTTGAAGCTTTAAATTGTTATTACGCACATGGAGAGCAGAATCCAAATTTTCAGAGGCGTAGCTATTGGATTTTGGATCCGTGAGTGTACTTTGCATCTATTAACTGAATTTATAGTTCTTATTGATGAAGACTTTCATCTGAAGCCATGGTTCGGAGAATTAGTAGTTGTGGGGTTTGTGATGTTGTAAATCCTAATGAAATATATAAAAAGCTAACCACCACCACCCCCCCCCCCCCCCCCCAAAAAAAAATCACACTTAGTATCAAGCTCACTGCTTGTACAAGCTTTTAGGTTTGATACATTGTAGGGTTCTTTTGTGTAAAGAATAACAGAGATGGATTAATTTTACCACATGTATCAGAGCTAATCCACTTTCCCTTTTATTTAATTTCTTTTCTTTTTTCATCTTCTTTTATTTGTTTGGGCAGGGCATATGAGCACATTGTTCTTGTTCATTATAGAGAAATTAGCGAGGTATGTTTATTGAACCTTATTATAGACAAGGTAGATCTTGTGACATTTATACTTGCTTGTACCTCATAACTTGTTGCTACCTTTTGTCCCAGGCATTTCATCAAGCCAAATGCTAATTCTTCTTCCATGGCATAGATTTTTTTTTTAATTCCAAGTCATATTATTTGCTTTCATTCTTCTGCTTGGTATTTAGTGCTTCTAGTTGGAGTTACTTTGCTTGGCCTTGGGAGTCAGTACTCTGTGCCCACTCTGTTTTGAACTTGCTGGGCATGATTACAACTCTTCATTGGGGACCTTATAGTCTATACACGTGAAAGATTTTTTGGATAACTGCTACTTGACCATTGATGTAATAAGATAAGTTCGGTTGCGCATTCATTAAATCATTATTAGATGGATTCCTAGAAGGTCTATTCCCATGGACGTATTTTAGTATTGTTAATTTCTATACAAAGGTAAATTGATGAAAATGTAAGCAAGAAGAAGCAATTTTATGCTTCTCTCTGGATGATTATTACAAAGTTTAACAGTCGTAGCTATTGGTGCATAACTTGACCTTCAGTATTGACACTGCCAGTTGTATTCATGAGTTTCAGGGAAGGCATAGTTCTGGATCCATTACACAACCAAGATCCCCTTTTACATTCAGTCAGACTCTCAGCTCGCATATGGCCCAACATCTTGGTTCTTCCGCTGTCATCGGTGAGCTATCTGAGCCACATCAGAGTCCAGTGTCTTCTGAAATTAATTCTGATGGAGTCACTAAAATTAATGCGATGGATCACTTAGATGATATGGAAAGAATTGGAGAGATTAGTAGTTCATTTGAGCTTGAAGTTAGTCAAGCATTACGCAGGATTGAGGAGCAGTTAAGTTTGAATGATGATAGCTTGGAAGAAATATTCTGTAGTGAGAATGAGAATTCAAATGATTCAGAATACATCATAAATGATCAACGTAGATCTGTTGCATCGCCAGATGATTTAAACAATATTGTGTTGCAACAAGAATCAGGTTTGTGATTCATTGCCAGTTTAGTCAATATTTTCTATGTTTTTATCACACCCATTAGATTCTTAACTTTAGTCCTGTTGGTTTGTCGTGTTTTAGGAAATTAGCTCTGATGTATGTCCTTATATCAGATTTGATATTTATCTCCCACGTTGCTGGACCTGATTTCGTAGCGTAGGTTTTTAGCACGATACTCATAGCATCATCAGTTGGTACAGTATCTGTTCCTGTCCCATTTCCCTTGGGCTAGTCTGTATCATCATATGTTGATTCGTCACATAGTTGCCAAGGCATGCTGGGCAACAGTTGCTTAGCCTGGAAAGCATACCAACCGAGCACCAAACTAAGATGCCTAGGCACACATTTTCCGTCACCGTTGAATTCTAGTTGGACCATTCATGAAATGTTTAAAGTTGAAGACACACAATCGAAGTTGTAGTTAGGGGATCTAATCATGGATAAGTTTTTAAGTGGAAAATTGGACCAATTGTGTTATCTGTTGTCTTTTTAAGACGATGGAATATGAAGATAAAGGTTTCCTTTCACTTCTTCAGTATTACTATATTGTGAAACATGGGAGGCCTTTCTAGGCATATGTTCTCTCTCTCTCTCTCTCTCTCTCTCTCTCTCTCTCTTTTTCTTTTTTTCTCCCTTGTGTTAATAATGCGTGGAGCACCTTTTCTATTTTAAAGCCACTCTTGTTATAAATCGAGCAAAAACTGTGGTCAGGCTGTGATGCCACTACGGATTATTTATTTATTTATTTTAATCAATTCATATATTTTATGAGAGTTTAATATAATTGGGATATTTGTTAAGATCAGCCATCAGATGTTTTGCATTCTACTAAGGCAGCTATTATTTATGAAATCTGTTTTCTCCATTTGTATTTCAGTTTAAAATTTTTAGCAAGGGGCCATTGTTTGTCGAGTTATGTGTAATCATTTTGTTGATTTGCTCTTCCGGTTTCTATTCTACTTACTCAGGTCTATTTTTTTCTTCTTCTTTTTTAATTGAGTTTCAAATACATTACAAGCAAGAATTGGAGAAAGCTGATGGATATTTTTTTTTCCTTTTCATTCATTTTCATTTTTGGTTTCCTTTTAGGTGGAAACTCTTTATCTTGGAAAGGGATGCTAGAGTTCTCTAAAAGTTCACTGAGTGCTGAGTCCCAAGAGAAAAATTCACACAACTTGGATGGAAATGTGAGCATGTGTTAATTTATTATCATCATGTTCTATCAATTTTGCTTTCTATAATATTTGCAAAGCCTTTTGAAGTAGACTTGTATTTGTAGGGGACCTAACACCACATCACTCCACTTGGTCACCACTTTGTAGCCGTGATAGCTTATCAACGCGAGGGGTAACTTGCCACAGACAAGAACCCCTTTGACTTGATGATCCTGCGAGGATCACCTAAGGCCCTGGGGGCATTTTGGGATAATCTTGCTTATATCACTTACACATACCCTTGGGTTAGGAGCAAGGCCCAAAGAGTAATCACGCAGTAACTCATAACAGGACAATCGGGGACTAGTGGATTGATGACTGGAGCTGGGGAATTATTGAGGCTCTGCCTTGATCAGCCCATGGAAAGAGAGAAGCACTCAACCCATGAATTTATTACACCTGAACCAAATATTTAATATCCTCAACCACCACACTCGGTGTCACCTTGTCATTTATCCATAAGTGTCAATACCTTGCACTCTCCAAAACCTCGAACTAACAATCTTGTGAGTACCTCACTCACAATCCTAAGATGACAATGAAGTTTCTAGATCTTTAGTTGCCTAGAGACCAAATTTGCAAAGTTGACATTTTGTTTCTAATTTTTGTAATTTGGTCTATGCGTTGACTGATTTAGCAGAGGAATGTTTCTTTATGGCATGTTTAGAATGCATATACAAGGGAGGTCAAGGTTTAACTTTACTTCTGCCTAGTGCTTGCACTGAGTCTCCCATGGTTAGGTGACATGGGGCTCGGCTACTAGCGCCTATATGGGTTATTGTAGCGGTCCCTATAGAGGCAAATATGTGGTGGTGTAGGGAGGCCTGATGTTGCGTGTGCTTTTATTGCAAAGGTTCCGAGATGTGCATTTGGTATACTCCAATTGTATCCTATCATTGCACATGCTCAAGACCAAATGGGCTATCGGTGCGTTAACTGACATGTGTTTCGTAGGGATCGGTGTGGTTTGGACGGCACTAATGTGGCGTGACACCGTGCTTATTTTTATCTGTTCCCATTACCGAACCTTGCTATGCGAATGCTTGCGGGAAAGAGACTTGTTACTTGTATCGGTTATGCACCGTACCTTGCAGATGATATTAAAAAAGTGTCTTGTTAGGCTTGTATTAGCATAGGGGGATGCATAGCTTGGTAGTGGGCTTGCGCCTTACGTGTCACAATAATGTGCGCGCACTTTTGGTTCTTAGATGTTTGGCAGACACTTGGAGCATGATGGCTTGTCATGTGTTGACAAATTTGCACTAGGTGCATTATTTGTTGGTTGTATACACGAGTGGCTAGTTTTGTGGCATGCATTATTTGTTGGTTGTATACAAGACTTGCACTTGGCACATGAAGGTCATGCTCATGGTGGGACTGGGGACATTGACTATGGGTGAATGCTCTTAGGTGAATCTTGTTGGATCCTAGTCGAGTGCACTTTAATTGCCTCAATGCAATAGAGTAGGCAAGACTAAGCTTGGACCTTAGTCACCTCACGGGCATTGTATTTTGTTGCATTATGCGGGCAGGTAGTATGCAAAAAATGAATGTCATATGTCTTGAATTTGCCGGTCGGTCATAGCTGGTATTAGAGTCTAAAGTGGGAATATTAGAAGAACACCAAGTGAAGGTGATGTCAATGTCTTGATCGTACATGGTGTGTTTCGTTGTTAGATGCTCATCTTATGAGCTGTAGTTTATATTCCTGTGCTTCAAGAATGCATGTTTTGTGGGGCATTTCCTATGATCACAGTATTACCAAAACATCAGGCCACTGCTGTAGCCATCAATTGATTGTGGACTTCCATTAAACAGAGTGCTGATGCCTGAGAATGAAGTTTGGGTGAACTCTTTGAGGAACTCTTGTTGGGGTCAAATGGATTTCAGTTAGACCAGGGCCAAGACCGCGGGGTGGTTGTCTCAAGTTCTAGCTGGATGACCTTGAATGATTGATGGGTCATTTGGGAGCCGAGTTATCTTTGAGGAACAACAAGTAGTTTGTCTGTTGCTGGATATATATGGGGTGCCATTGCTTGGATGAACTATTAATCTCTCTTATTTTTTCAATATTATTTATGCTGTCCATCCCATTACTCTTGTTGACTCCATCAAAATTAATTTTTTGCAAACCCTGGACTTTGAAACAGTTTGGATAGTTTACTAATAATGGCAGTAGAGCTAAGATGTTGAGCTGTATGGGAATTGGGACTTCGATTAGATGTAGAAGGGGATCCTGGTGACAAACATGTAATGGGAAACACATTCCCATGGAAAGGGTCTAGCGTACCAAATCAGTCCTCATCCCTTCCTCCTAAACATACATTCTTTGCATGAGCAGTGGTTCAAAAGCAGTATCGGTTATGGATAATCTTTGGAAGAGGCGTAAATGCATCTTGGATTGGCATTGCTTGTGAAGCTTTATTAATTTATTTTTTTTGGGGGGTGGGGAGCATAAATCTTCTATTGCATTGTTCAGTTGTGAGGGAGGTGTTTGGGGTGGGAGCGTTCTCAATTTCTTGGGCAGTTTGTATGATGCCAATTCAGCGAAAGAGCTTTCCATGTTATCAGGTAAGGGGATACACTGGAGGCTGTGAGAAGAAGGCTTGGAAAGCAGGCCCACTCCATGGTTCGTGAGGAGGTCTTGAGTTTGACCCCAAGGGGGGCTTCTCTTTGGGGGTGAGCCTGTGCACGGATTTTAAGTGGGTCTACCTGGTATGTGGGCTATTGCATGGGTCCGATGAGTTTACTCAGTACACACCCAAAGGTTAGTGGCTGCGGCCTCCCATCATTATTGATGGGAGCAATAATGGAACAGGGGAATGCAACCGGCACCATTATTAGCAAGCGGGTTTTGTGTGATGTGGTGTTATGGAGGGAATGCAACTGGCACTGTTTTGGAAGAGTTGAGTGCACGTTATCCTGTTTTTTGCCTAGAGTGGTGTATCAATATAAATTTTTTGGGGACGTGTGTACCTGTAGGATCTTAGAGGGTAGTCTTTGGGCGTATCTTACCCAGTTTCTTTGGGCATACATCATGCATGCAGGATTCTGCCTCTTGCAACTCTTAATAATACTTAAGTTGTCAAAAATAAATAAATAGATAAATAAATTAAATTAAAAAAAGGGGGTACGTTGACTCAATAATCCCTTATTTTTTATTTTTTATTTTTTCAGAATTATCCTACTCTCATAAAGGTGATTTTTGTGTTTCTTCCATAATGGAATAGGGGATGCTACCTTGCCACTCAAGCAAGGGTCTACAAGAAGAGCAAGAAAGATGCCGTTGGATAAATTTTGGCGGAAATAATTCTCTCAAGTGTAATGATTTCCCCACTTATGGCAGCATTGCAAATCTACAACTTTCTGCATCCAGAAAATATCCATCTAGCTCTGCAAGCCCCTTGGCATTACTGGAATCTGTGTCACTGTCTCAAGAAGTTGAAAATGTTAGCTCTCCTGCCTATTTTTGTGCTACAAATATTCGTCATGCTGACTCCAACTACTTTACAACATTATTGGACCATGATCAGATTGGGATGCATCTTGAGGAAGATCCAAGTTTAACCATTGCTGAAAAACAAAAATTTACAATTCGAGAAATATCGCCACAATGGGGTTATGCCTCTGAGGCGACAAAGGTATATTTCATTCAATTCTATGTTTAATATATATTCTTTATATATATATATATATATATTTTTTGCTTAGTATTTGTAGTATTTTCCCAGAAATTGGTTATAACCGGATATTGAATGTTAGTTTTGGTGCATACTTTTTGTTTATTTGTTGGGCTTATGTGGAGTATGTGAACCTGTGGTATACTTATTTAATTGGCCAGCTGAATGCCAAAAAGTCAGTTAAACGCTGCTTTGATGACATATTACATTGTCCTTTCTGATTAAATATGTTGCTGGTCTTCTATTTATTGATTTTTCCGAAGTAATTTTTTCCAGTTTCTCCCAGCAACATAATTGTTGATGCAAAAAAAAAAAAAAAACATAATTGTTGATGCACTTTATCAAGTGCATTATGTACCATACCACTGCGTTGCTTCTTCAATTTGACCTCCTTTTTATTTTTTATTATTATTTGTTTTCTACTTAGATTTTGGGGATTCTTTTAACTTCTTCTGGTTACTCTTTTCTCATTTATATGTGTTGTGCTTAGATTCCCTCCACCCAAAGTAAAAGTTGGTTGTTAATCTTGTTCATGGATGAAACTGAAAGTTATTGAAGTTCCAAATCAAATAAATTGCTAATTTCAAAATTTTAATTACGTTGAAATCATTTCCTTGTAAAGTCCATAATTAAGATAAATTGTGTGAGTTAGCTCATGGGTGACTGGATCACATTGGATCCAAAAATGAGTAGAACAAAAGATGAAAATAAACCAATATATAAAAAAATTGTAAGAACATATGGCAAACCACAAGAATTAAGGCTACATCGGCACTTAGCAAACAAAGTGGTTAGATCTCATTGCACAAGAACTTTCTGAGACAACCATGAAAAGAATGTTATGCTTGATTGAACATGCAAGCACACTCTCATTGGTTGTTTTATGATGGTGAAAACTTCCATCAACTGCCTTCGGTACTTCTTCTGAACTTTTGTGCCCTTGGCCTTATCATGATATGCGTTTTCTATCTTGTTATGATTTCTTCTTTTTTGTGTTTTGTTGACTGCATTTTATGCCTTCTTAATGGTCAGTTTTTGATGTAGCACAGGGAAGGGAGGAAAAAGATAGAAAGATAATAAAGAAGATGGAAAGACGAGGGAAAATTCATAGTACTTTTAATTCATCCAAGAACTGTCTAATTCAATATAATCCTAGCATGCCTTCTTCATTGTCAGTTTTTGATGTAGCACAGGGAAGGGAGGAAAAAGATAAAAAGATAATAGAGAAGATGGAAGAGACGAGGGAAAATTCATTGTACTTTTAATTCATCCAAGAACTGTCTAATTCAATATAATCCTAGCATGTATAAATGGCTAGTGCTAAAACAAGTAAATCCCCTAAAAAATTATGTAATTAAAATTAAAAATCTCACAATTATGAAAATAACTCATAAATAAATCCTAAATATATGGTTAAAAATGTGCTCCACCAAAATCTCTTCAACTCAACCATGTGTCATGCTTGCAATCACGTCCACACAAGAATGTGTAATGTCATGCTTGCAATCACGTCCACACAAGAATGTGTAACGGAGTTGCTTATGATCCCATCGATTTTGGTTCATTCTACCTGAAAAATGCTCTTCAGGATGGCTTATGGTGTCATTTATTCCTGTTACATTAGACCATGACATTAGTAGCATATCCATATTACGTGTGTGAAAGATCATATGATGAGGGGTCCTCACTTTGCACAAGTTTTTTTTTTTTTTTTTTGGGGGGGGGGGGTGGTAGAGAGAGAGAGTAAAAATATGATGTATGACATTGGAAACCAGCAAGTATTGCTGTAATAAAAAAACCCTCATAAAACTTAAAATTATAGCACTTCAAAAGAAAAGTTCGAAGCTTGGTATTATAGAATATCTATATTTTTTATGTGCCTGATGCTTTAGTGGATGTTTTAAGGATGTGGTTTGTTTGTTGATACTTGCTTTGGGAAAAAAAGGAAAAAAAAAAAAAAAAAAGATGTGGTTTGTTTATGGACTTGTTAACTGCTTTTAGGTGAACCAGAACTAGAGAATCCCTGGTTTGTAAAATATTTCTTCGAATGAGGAGATGAATATTCTGACGCAATTTTAGTGATTTTTAAGGGAAGGGATCTGGATGTCCAAAAGAACATATGATATCCTTTGAGATTGTGTTATTTTTCAAATCCTTATTTGAGAAAGAACTGAATGGGCAATTACTAATGAGTGCTCTCGATGAATTAGGAGCACCTGCATTGCTTTCTCCCTCGATGTGATAGGGGGACTTCTACTTCCATATTCTTAATTCTCTGCCCTCCTCCCCTGCTCTCCCATTGAAAGCATTAACCATCCTACCTAAAGTTTTCATCTGTCTCTGGTATCTCTTCCTATTAAGTATATTTCTTGAATTGATCAAATCTTGAATAACTGAATTTTGTAGATTGTCTTTGTCTTGATTGGATTTTAAATAATTGTAGAACTTTGAATTGGAATAAGAGTTATGGAGATGTGAGTTGTCCCTCCTCCCCCCTCCCAACAACAAAGTTAGAGGGTTTTAGGCGTGTGCTACATAGAAATTGCTGTATACAAATTCAGTATAATTTTATAATGTTAAAAACCATTTTTTGTGATTGCTGCTGTTATGTCAGGAGTAAGTTCAGATTGTAGAGTTAAAAGTTGCTTACTGCAGGTTATCATTGTTGGATCTTTTCTCTGTGATCCATCAGAGGTTGCGTGGACTTGTATGTTTGGTGACATCGAAGTTCCTGTTCAGATCATCCAGGAAGGTGTCATATGTTGCCAGGCTCCTCCTCACCTTCCTGGAAAGGTGACTCTTTGTATTACTTCTGGCAATCCGGAGTCTTGCAGTGAAGTCAGGGAATTCGAGTACCGTGTCGCTCCAAGTACTTGTGCTCACTGCAGTTCATCCCAGACAGAGACAACTAAGAGTGCGGAAGAATTGCACTTACTAGTCAGGTTTGTGCAGATGCTTCTGTCAGATCCTTCATCGCAGAAGGGAGACATTGCTAAATCAGGAATAGATTTATTGGGCAAATCCAAAGCTGGTGAAGATTCGTGGAGCCATGTTATTGAGGCTCTTTTAGTTGGCAATTGGACTTCATCAAGTACAAGTGATTGGCTTCTGCTAGAACTTTTAAAAGACAAGTTACAACAATGGCTTTCTTCCAGATCCCAAGGAGGATGTGGTCAAGCGGGTTGTTCCTTTTCCAAGAAAGAGCAAGGGGTAATACACATGGTTGCTGGATTGGGCTTTGACTGGGCCTTAAACCCAATTCTCAATTCTGGAGTCAGCATTAATTTCCGTGACGTTAATGGATGGACTGCTCTTCATTGGGCTGCTCGATTTGGAAGGTGATGAAAAATCTTTTCTTTTCACTGTCTTTCCCCCTTCTGCTTTGAACCAGAAAACAAATGAATGGCACTTGGTAGTTTCTTAGAGAATAACACTTGGATGTTGATAAATTGTCATAATGCTAAACAACACATGGGCACTATAATTTAGTATAAAAGTAAAAGTTTTTTCTATCAAAGGTGAGACTTCAGTATCATGACTGAGGGAAGCCATTTTGGATATAACTCTAAGCCTTGTTAGGCCTGGTCTAGCTCTAGTGATACGACAAATTGATGAGATCATTGGATAATGGCCTGAAAAGGGTGAATGGAACACTTCCTTTTCTGAACATGTGGAGGCAAGAAGCGTTGGAGTGGAGATGGTGAAGAATATCGTTTAAATGGTACAAAAGAAGCATTTGGTAACTTCTGTGTTTTTAAAAGAAGGCAATTGGGTAATTATCATAGTTCATTGAATATATATTATAGTATATTACATGTTCCTAGTAGGCAGCTTTACTAAAAATTCCCAACTTGCAAGTGCATGCATGCTAAGACCAAATGTATGTTATTGCCTTTCAAGTTATTTGATAGGTTGACTGAACATCTTTTTTTTTTGGCATATTGCTGTGGCTGGGAAGTACTGTTTATTGCTCATTTGATGTGATTATTTGTTGGTTGTAACAGCGTGTTTTTGCAGACTGAGCAAATCTTGGGGTAAATTTTTTTGTTCATGGGATCTACTAAATTTTTTTGTTCATGGGATCTACTGCCTCTTATTTTTTATTTATTTATTTATTTATAGTTATGTGGACTTAATCTATAATGCATTATGTGGATAAGCATTTTTGAAGCTTAAAAGTCATTCTGAAGCAATGGTCCTAAAAATGCTTTGCAACAGGGAAAAGACTGTAGCTGCACTCATAGCATCTGGTGCATCGGCTGGGGCAGTGACAGATCCCAATCCACAAGATCCAACTGGTAAAACGCCAGCATCAATTGCTGCCGCCAGTGGACACAAGGGACTTGCAGGTTATCTTTCTGAGGTGGCTGTAACTGGCCATCTTTCATCCCTCACACTGGAAGAAAATGAGCTGTATAAAAGCTCAGCCGATGTGGAAGCCGAAGCTGCTGTGAATAGTATTTCCCAGGGGAGTCTTACTGCAAATGAGGATCACCTTTCTCTTGAAGCCACTTTAGCTGCAGTCAGAAATACAGCACTGGCAGCTGCACGAATACAAGCTGCATTTCGTGCACTTTCTTTCAGGAGAAGGCAACAGAGAGAAGCTGAAGCCGCCGCCGCCGCCGCTGCTGCCGCCGCCTCTACTGATAGTCTTGATGAGTATCAGGGGCTTTTTGCTGCATCGAATTTGGCTTTCCGCAACACCCGTGATTTAAATTCAGCTGCTTTATCTATTCAAAAGCAATATCGATGTTGGAAAGGTCGCAAGGATTTTCTGTCATTTCGCGGGAGAGTAGTGAAGATACAGGTACTGTATTTTTTTTTATTTATAAATTCCTATATATCACGACCAAGGATTATTCAAATTTTAGTATTGTTGAAAGCAGTGTATTAATATCTGTAGTTGTAGGGAGATTGGCCATCCATTTCCCCTTCCCCTCTGAAATTGGCTGAATTTTCTTATAGCTCCAGGAACTTGAACATAGATATGAGTCTCTCTTTACAAGCATCTTTACAAAATTCAGTTGAAAATCTTCATGAAAACACAAACTATTGTATTCCTTATTCATTCCATGCCACTATCAAGGTAAAACTTGCAGACATAGGGGGCTTTGGAGTGCACTTCAAGGTGTTGTGCCCTCTTAACCCTTGGATCAGGCACTGTTCATTGATGGAAGGAGTGATGGGGCATAACATCCTAAAGTGCACCATAGGACCTTCGGACTCAAAACTTGTATATGGAAGAGCATGTGCTGGCACACTTGAGTTAAAGCCACTAGGGCATAACCCCCCCTCCCCTGTCCCCCCCCCCCCCCCCAAAAAAAAGAGAGAGAGAGAAAAAAATGGAGTTAGTTAATGCAAGGGTGCTGCTCTTACACAACTTCCTGTATTGGCAGGCTTATGTTAGAGGTCATCAGGCAAGGAAGCAATATAAGCTGATCTGTTGGGCAGTTGGTGTTCTAGAGAAAATTATACTGAGGTGGCGCCGAAATGGAATTGGATTGCGGGGATTTCGGAATGAGATGGCGGACATTGATGAAAGTGAAGACGAAGACATTCTCAAGGTGTTCCGCAAACAGAAAGTGGATAAAGCTATTGATGAGGCTGTCTCGAGAGTGCTGTCCATGGTTGAATGTCCAGAGGCACGACAGCAATATCGTCGCATGCTCGAAAGATACCGCCAAGCTAAGGTAATCGGGTCTTATATAGTCTCTTACACATTGAACAATGTGAAGTCTAAATATTGACCATTGAGTCATCACCACCACAAAACAAGGGTAAATATATTTGCCTGCATATGGTGTGATAGGGAACGGAGGAAGTGTATTATCTGTGTCCCGAAACGGAAAGATGTATCTTTGGTAAAAGATGCACTAGCCAACCATTAGAACCATATTCTGATAGCTACCTTGCTTCTTAATCCTGTGAACACATCTGGTTGATTTTCTTGGCTTCCTTGTTTTTGTTTTACGTATGGTGTTTATACTATAATTCACATAGAAGGATCCGTAAGTATATGATCATACAACCTTTGATATTTCCAATTGATCCTGCAGGTTGAAATTGAAGGCCCTGAAAGGGAAGTAACATCATCTCATGGTGATGTTTCGTACATGGAAAATGAAGATGCATACCTGTAGATGCAACTTCCAATTCTTTTTAACATAAGCTGGAGGATGTTTTTCTGGTACAGTATGCATGTTGTGGTTTGAATTTCTGCAATTGATGATAAATAGGTCCAGACCTTTTGGGGAAGAAAAAAAAAAAAAAGGCGTCCCTATAAAAAGTCCGTGCGCCGGGCCAACCATGGATTCAAATAGGTTATTACTAGACCTGTCCCGTTTGTGGGCCCATTAGAGGCTCAAATGGGTTGCGCCAGCTCTATAGCCCGTTGTTCAGAAGGGCTCAGGTGAAAGTCCAGTTTACAACATAAACTAGTCGTCCTGCAGCCCAATATCCTGTTTATTCGGGCCTGATGAGAACCGAAATGGGCCAATCCTGTTAAAATTTCCAGTCCACTGGCCCATTTCCCTGTAAATGGGCTTTATCCAAGCCCACTTTATGGCCCGACAACTGAAAATGGGCCTGCATTCCAATATCCTATTTCATTTGACCTGATGAGAACGGACGGGGCCCAATCCCGTTAAATTTCCAGGGCTATTGGCCCATTTTGGACTAAAATGGGCCAAAACGGGCTTACTAGACTTGCAGGCCGCTTGACGCTAAATTTTGAGGCCCATTGGAGGATAAAATGAGCCTCCATTTGAATTTTCTGGATCATTGGACTAAAAATGGGCCTGTATGGGCTCAATGTTAAATTTCCAGGTCCATTGACCTACAAAATGGGCCAACAATGGGCTTGACGTTAAATTTCAGGCCGGATAAATTATAAATGGGCTTGATCTTAAATGTTGAGGCCCAGTCCTACAAAATGGGCCAATAATTGGCTTAGTGTTAAATTTCCAGGCACATTGTCCTACAAAATGGACACACTAGGCCTTCAAATTAAATGTTCCTATCCCATTGGGCTATAAAGATGAGTCAAATTTCCGGGCCCATATTTGGGCTTCAAATTAAAACTTCTTTATCTCATTGGACTATAAAATGGGCCTGTGATCGGGCTTAGTGTTAAATCTCCAGACCTATTGGGGAAAACAAAGGACATACACATTGGGCAACAAATACTCATTTAAATGGCCTAATGAATGCTTTCCAATATTCAGCCCATTCCACACGTACGGGCTAGGCATCAGAGTATAGGCCTTTCGACCGAAGACCATCTTAACAACCTCAGGATTTCACAAGGATTATTATAAGCTTGGCGCTTCATTCAATCGCCTTGATTAAACCTGAAGAACAACACCACGCGCACATAATAGCGGCCCTAAGAGTAGCCTAGCTACTCCATTCTAATCATAAATCAACTGCCTAAAAATCGGAAGTATCCAATATGAGTCAGCTACCCAGTCAAGTAGTTAAACTCAGACCTTAATACCAAAAGCCCACGGTGACATTATTTAGTGATGGTCTCACATGGACTAGCTCACATCCATGTATCCCATTCAGCCAAACGGACATGCCCCGATCATAAGGCCGAATCCGTAACATAGGCCCATTTATTTAAGCACATTAGGCCTGGATGTTTAACTTTACAGAAGAGGACTACACGACCTGACTCGCAAGGGAGGGCTTCCGACTCGCCACCATCTAATCAAATTAGACCTCAGTCCTCGGGCTCAACACCTCAAGAATTGTATGTAGGAAAGGAAGTATTCATACCTGTTGTTTCCATACTGCATATCTCTTTGGCAAATTAACAAGTACCCAAAAATACTATCCAGTTTGGGGCTCACGTGCCACAATTCGTATTTAAACCAGAAATACAATTTAATTAACTGATAAACTCCCTCCTCCTACAAAGCCAATTTCATTTTATCATGAAGGAAAACCAGAAAATCAGGTGATGTCAAAACAATCATGAATTGATTGAATTGGACAAATCACTCCAAAATCTAATGACATGATGTAGAGTGGGCACTCACCCTCTGGGTACATTTATCCACCTCGTTCTCTAAAACTCAACAAAAAATTCACGAACATAATCTTCAAGCATCAACCATGAATTCAATCATTAAAACTGAAGAAAACAGAGAAAAGAAGAGAAAAAAAAATAGGAAAAATTTTAAAAAATCACTGTTCATCCAATCAAACAAGAATCGGAGGGCGGATAAAGTATTGTGGGGTGGACAAAAATCCCAACTTTTCATCATAAAAGTCTGAAAATAAACAAAGGTGATGAATTTCTTTGAGGACATGTGCCGTCATATGTATTATCCACCCTTTGTTCATGCATAGTTCAATCTGAAAATGTCATTCAACACATAGAAGCTACCTTGTGGAGTTGGCATCAGATGGAACATCTGGAGGCAAAAAGCACGAGAAGAAATTATTCCATGAACAGCAGAAATAACATGTAAACACTGCTGACTGACAATAACCAACCAAACTGCACCTTAAAATAAGAGAAGAGAATTTGTTTTTCTTTTTGTTGGGTTGGGTGGAGTCTTTTTTTTTTTTTTTTGCACACGCGGGGGGCCGGGGGGAGACGGAGAGAGAGAACAATATGCATATGAAAGCATGTTCCATAAGATTTTAAACAGAAAAGTTCAAAGCTAGCTTGAAAATTGGAAAAAGCCAATTAGCTTGTATCAATTATAGAAGTAATGGCCCCGAAGACCACCAATGATTGGACATGGCCACATACACTAATGGAAAAATATAAGAGATTTGGGATGGTGCAATTTTCATTGGAGGACTTTTTATCTTAAACATTCGAAGGGGCAACAAGATATAATTAAACATGGGTATACCTTTTTAATATACATCGGTAACAGTAATATACAAATTTATTAGGAAAAGAAAAATGGGAATCAAGAGGAAGCCACCTCTCTAAAACAAAACAAAATAAAATAAAACCATAAACCAACAACTCAAACTATCATATACTCTACAAAGGACAAGAAGCAGAGTAAATCTTGATCCTCCACTGAAATCTTCTATACAATGTAAATTTAGAGCCTTGAAACAATCTTCTCTCACCCCCCCCCCCCAAAATATATATATATATATATATATAAAATAATAATAACAAGTCAAGCTAAACAAAATGGGGAGATTTTCCATATTACTTAATTTTATCAACACAAGGACACCACCAAGCCTCAACACTAATGTTACCTCATTTAGAAAAACCCGCTGCATTCTAAAACAATATTGATGGGGTAAGCTTCTCATAGAATTGTCAAATATATGTTTTTATATATAATGATGATATGTTAAAAATAATCAAGAAGATAAAGCAGTGTAGATATCAATTCATTATTTTCACAAGCTTTTCCAATGCAAATAAAATATCAGTACAATATTTTCAGATTGTCAAATTTAGCATAATAAAGTGTAAGAGTACCACGTATTGAAACATGCGTACCAAAATGTGGATCACAGGAGGGGTAGTGTTTTTTGGAAACTACGTCCTTAACCCAAAAACAATAAACAAAAGGTGATTAATGGACTTACCATCCATTTTGCGTAAGTAGCACTTGTCAACAATATTATTCCTCCTAGTAATAAATTTTTCAATGGTAAAAGTTTTCCTTGAATCGAGCATTTGAAATTATTCCAGATGTATTTAACAACTAGTATTTACAAATTCATTTGTTTTAATGAATTGATTATATATTTTTTTATTAAGTAACTTCTAAATTTTATTAAAGATGCATTTAGAAAATGCCAAAAAGCAAAACAACCAACCCCTGTACAATCATTACCCCAAAAAATGCCAAAAAAGAATTAACATCCAGGTCTATATTACCCTTTAACCAACTATATAATGTTGATAAAAGAGAACCTCTCAATATGTGCAACGACGTCCCTCTATCTTGAAAGTTTCTTCTATTTAGTTATTTCCATAAAAACCAAAATAAACAAAGCAGTGCTACCTGCCAACTTGTTTGCCTATTGATCCTACTACCCCACCAGGCTTATTAAGAAATTATTTGCATCCCACAGATTCATCCACTGCATTCCAAAGCTAGAAAACATCAAATCCCACAATTTTGCTGCTGTCCACCTGCAATGTACAAATACATGATCCATGGATTCACCTTTTTCTTCGCACAAGTATCATCTGTTGACTAAAAGATGCCTTCTCTTAAGAATCCTTCCTCGCCCCACACAACATAGAAAGAATACCACTTTTGAGGGAACTTCTACCCCCAAGATCCTTCTCAGCGGAAAGTCCACCTTGCAATTCCCTTCCAAAGATTTATACATTGATTTCACCTCATACTCCCTTGAGTTAGTAAGGTTCCACCCATACCCTGTCATAGGATTCTTCAACCTTTACATGTTACACCAAATCTAGCAAAGTGGTATCTCTCCATCTCCCAGTCATTCAAACTCCTAAAATGACATTCCAAACCTTCTTATCGCCAAGCCACTCCAAGCAATTAGCTGCCAAAGCCTCCTTGTCAACTGCTAGATCAAATGAATCTGAGTTTTTTCAATTTGCCTGCCTCGAACCAATTTGATCCTCAGAAACTTATACGTTCTCCATTACCAACTTTCTAAAAGATATGCTCTTTGACCCTTTCCAGCATTGTCTGATCCCCTTCCATTAGATGACCCCATGCTTCTCAACTCCCTCCCCAAGATAATCCTCTAACATATTTTATCCCTTTCAATAGTGAACCTCCACAATCACTTCTCTGCCAAAGCTTTATTGCAGTGAGTCAAGTTTCCAACCCCAATACCACCCTCTCTAATTGGATGCAAACTGTCCTCCATCCTACCAGATGGTACTTGAACCCTTCCCATAAATTCCCCCCCCCCTCCAAAAAAAAAAAAAAAAAACTCACATTGAATCTTCTATGGCTTCTTCGCCACTCGTACAGGAATTATGAACAGCAAGTTGAATCAGATTTTAAATATATGTATATATATATATTACGCATTGCATTACCATTCACTGAGTATTAAGCTCACTACTCCATATTAACATTTTTTAGGTGAGATGAAAGAGTTCTAGTCGAGCATTTTGGACTGGTTCGGAAGCTGTGACTTCACGAGTATGTGACCTGCAGGAATATTTAATTATTTGTTTTGGACTAGAGATTTCAAACCAATGTGTTGTTCCTAAAGTTTGGGCCCATTATTGTAGTGATCGAGTTACTTGAATGTTTATGGAGATTATTTATTGACAGTATTATTCAGGATTTTGTTTTATTATCATTATAACTATTATTTGGGTTCATTTCTATTCACAACCAATCTCATCCTTGAGTGGTCTAAAATGATGTCTTCCATTCATCTTTGGTAGAGTGTTGTCGGGGGATCAGTGGTGCCAAAGAAAGGAAGCACAACGGCACTAGGGTAGGAAGATTCTACTCGTGCGTTTGGGCACGCCAGGCAACCATAGCAAGTAAAGCGGACTAAATTCGGGCTGGAACTAGGTATTAGGACTACTAAGCCTAGCCCGATATTTCAGACTTCTATGAAATCCCAAGCCCAATCCTAGAACAAATATGTAAATCCAAACCAAACCATAAACCCAATTAATTATATATATAATTAAAATAATGTAAATTATATTAATTAGTCATTCAATTAGGGTTGATTCTGTCTGAACTTGGGTCCAAGCCCGACTTGCAAAAAAGTTCAAGCTCAAACATACATCCAAACCCATCCCATAGGCAATTTCTCCATTGTTTAAGCCTATAAAAAAATAGTGCCAGATTGGTCGGGCCAACCTGGCATAGGTTGCCATGATCAGCTCTAGTGGCGGGTGTGCTTGGGTTGGTGGAGATTGATGTGTTGGTGTTGGTGGCTAACAAGCATGGCTAGAACAGTCGTCGGTGATGGAAGGAAATGATGGGGTTTGCGCTGCTGCTAGATTTTGGACCATCTTTTTTTTTTTTTTTTATTTGTTAATTGCTCTGCTACCAACTTGAGAGAGAGAGAGAGAAAATCGAAGGGATTTAATTATCCCTCCTCTCATGTATTAAATTTATAATCAAGGTTATTACAAGAAAAGGAAACTAGCATATATTCTAACAAGGAATAATGTAATATTAGAAGAAATTTAGTTGTAATCATTTATTGATGATAGTGATCTTATATATTTTGGAGTTTAGAACAGAATAAATTCCTATACAGTTTTGGGGGCTATTGTGGCAATTTTGGTAATAAATATTAAATTGAGGTTAATTTAGGGTTGTATATTCATTAAAGTGCTTATTTTATTGTAGTAGTAAAAGTTTGGTTTGGTAATTTTGGTATTAAACATTAAATTGAGATCAATTTAAATTTAAAGTGCTTATTTTATTGAAATAAATGGTATAAGTTTGGTTCGGATGATTCCTTGGCACAATATTTTTATTTTCAATATTCATGCAAGAAGTGTATAATGAATTAGTCTACCTTATGCTAAAGTATTACTGGATCGTATGAGTTGCTTAAAGCGATTTAATTTGTGATGAGATTTCGAGAATCTATTGAATTTGTGTGTGATCGATTAGCATTGAGGAGTTGTATGATAGAATTGGTGCAATAAGCTATTTTAGGTGTTATAACACTCTAACAAGTCTTGGATTTGGTAAGATATCTTGCTTATGATTATCGGTAATTGACCAATAAAATGTGACAGTGAGTCTTAGTTGCCTAATAAATATTTTGAGGATATAGTTTGTACAAATTACAAATATTTGAGAATTTAAAGAAAGTGAGAATAGAGATTTGAGATTATGAATGGAAGTGAAGTTCTGTATTAGTAAGACATCTTGATTGTGATTATCGGTAATTTACCAATAAAATCTGGAAGAGTCTTTGTTGCATAATAAATATTTTGAGGATATAGTTTGTACAAATTACAAATATTTGAGAATTCAAAGAAAGTGAGAATTGAGATTTGAAAGTATCAATGCAAGTGAAATTCAATCATGTATAGAAAATTACTTACATATGGTTGGAAATAAGAGAGAAATGACGAAAGTTTTGGAATTAGAGATGCAGCGAAAGTCAGTTGGATCCTTAAGACAATGAAAATAATAAATTATATTTTTTGATATCAAATTTATAAGTTGGATGCCTTAAGACAAATGATAAGTCTTGCATATTTAAGGCAAATTATCTTATTAGAAGATTGGTTATTGGTTATGAGATAAAAGGGATCCAATTATCTTCCACTATAAATTTTGATGTGGTGCATATTGGAGAACCAAACACAATTTAATAATGGGAGAATTTAAGATATGACTTTTGAATAAATTTATGAGGAGATAAATGAAAAATACAAAAATCTTTCTATTCATCACAAATAGACAATTTTCGAGGACAAAACTTAATTTAACGAGGGGAGAATGTGATGACTCAAATTTCTATAAGCCCGTTGTATTAAATAGATAAATTTTGGGGATCAATAATTTATATTGAGAGATTTTATCATTTGATATTGAGTTAGTAATTTTGATATAGATATTAATCCATGATTTGAACTGGTTGATATTATTTTAAATACTTGAGTGATGATAAGGTAGAGTGCCATTCAAGATATTAAAAAATATTATTTTCATTTTGTCACGAATTTAAGGATTCTATTAGTGATAGCACCGATAGGCCTATAACAATTAAGTGTAGACCTAAAAGGATCTGGATTCTTAACTAGGTATGAATGTTTAGATGCCTAATAAATTAGACTTCTTATATTTTATTTGATGAAGGAAATATAAGAGGAGATTAGGGTTTTTATGGGATGTCACGCGATGGAATTTCAGGTGATCGTTAGCATGCATATACAAGGAAGTTTCACAGACATGGAGATATAATAAAGATGGGAGAGAGGACGAGAAGATTTTATTAAAAGCCATTAAAGCTTTGCTTTTCAAGTTGATGCGGAAGGAAGGAGTTATGAGCCCAAATGCCTTGGCTTCATGCAGTGGTTATTGTGCAGCATTGGTACGTCATTGTGAATTAAGGGCAGCAGGTTGCAATGTGTCTGGAGGCTGGAAGGGATTACTCAAATGATTTGGATTCCATATGATTGAGCCCATTATTTTTGTGTAGCCATGGTACATTATCGGATGAGTGTTTTATTGCGATAATCACCTACTAAGTTTTTCAATGCGTAGATTTCCTATTTTAGGCTATTTTGAACGATTTATTATTTCTAAGCTGGACTTTTAATAATAGGTATTTTATGCAATTAGGACTAATCCCATGCATTTTTTGAATTGTGATTTTTGGACCTAAGGTACGTAATTTTGCTTTGCTGATTATGGTTTTCAAAACCCATTATATCTAATAAATATTTGAAAATCACAGATCATCCATACTATTATTATTTGTTTATTTGTAAAAAAATAACATACGGTTGATACGTTCAATTATTTATGCACTCGTTTCTAAAAATGTGCATATTCTCCAAAATTACAAATCGTATTGTTTTATTTATGAAAGTTGATTTTAATACCACATTAACGTTGTTTGATAGAATCTTTTAATTCCACATTAGTGTTTGATGAGAATATGATATTGGATTTGAATATTAAATTATTGATATTGGAAAGTCCAAGGGAAAAGTTTTTCATGGGTGACTTTGGCAACTAAGAAACAGATCTACAGATGGCGACTCTAGTTTCTCAATGTGTAAGGAACAGTTTGTTTGGTGCATCCAGGTAACCTACACAGATTAATTTAGGAAAAAAAAAAATGCCGGGTGTGCCATCCTGTAAGTCTGATGATGGATCCGATTTGGCCTACATTGCCATCAAATTCTATCTGTGACATTTGCTATTTTGGTTTGCTTATGCCTTTGACCTCGGTTCTGGTATGATCTCGAATACTCTCACCACGTGACAAATAATTTTTTTGCAATTATGTTATTGGTGAAAACTCGAAATGTGGAATATTACTATATTTTGGTTATTGGAAGCCAAAATTTTGGATTGATTATTACTGGCATTGGACTAGAACTGGTCGATTGGAATTATTTTGGGAATATTGATTTGTATATTTTTTAAATTATTCCACATATATTTGAACACTAGTATTTGCAAATTCATTTGTATTAATGAATTGATATGTTGAACTGTTTTTTAGTGTGTGTGTATATGTATCTATTACGCATTGCATTACCATTCACTAAGTATTAAGCCCACCACTCCATACTAAGACTTTTCAGGTGAGATGGAAGAATATAGAGCATTTTGGACTAATTTGGGACCATAACTTCATAAATCTGACCTCTTATAGGATATTTAATTATTTGTCTTGGTCTAGAGATTTTAAAGTTAAACCAATGTTTCATTGTTGAATTTTGGGTACGCTATTGTATGTTGTTCCTAATAAGCTTGTGTCTATTGTGTTTAAATAAAAAAAATTAAAAAGTAACATATCAAAACCTGGACAAAATGCAAAATATCAAATTGAT
This sequence comes from Vitellaria paradoxa, assembly GCA_019916065.1. Taxonomy (NCBI): domain Eukaryota; kingdom Viridiplantae; phylum Streptophyta; class Magnoliopsida; order Ericales; family Sapotaceae; genus Vitellaria; species Vitellaria paradoxa. The sequence goes on from CM034233.1 coordinate 14,726,382, forward strand.
CAAAGCTAGCGTTTTATATAATGTCCTTAAGACAAATGCCCTCCACACTATTGCTTTGCAATTTCTTAGATGTCTATCTCCCAGGATGGAATGATCTTCCGAGTATAAATAGCAATATACTTGCACAATGAGCCAAACATTGGATTAATATACTTTTTTGAATTTTCTAACTATATATATAGAGAACAACAAAAAAAGAAAGAAATCTAAATTCAGAGAATTGAATAACTAAGACTGAGTTGAGGTTTGAATTTACAGAAGATAAGATGATCATTCGGAAGAGTCACAATATCGAATAGTCAGAGTCAACCATGAATGGGTGCATCTGTTCTTTGTATCAGAATAGGCATGCCTGGATGGTGGACAGGGCTACTTTGGAGCCAATTTATTCATTCATTCTTTATTCATTTTAAACACATAAGCATATCGCTTCAATCTACTTGCAAAGTAGACACGCTTATACAATTTAATTAACCAATCAAAGAATAGGTCCCACTTTAATTTGGCTCTCAAAATAACCAATATCATTGTTTTAGTCTAACAGTGATCAAGTTATTTTATTGTTTATGGAGATCACTTGTTGATAATATTATTTAGGATTTTATTTTGTTCGGTCTAATCTATGAGTGCGGTGTAACATTTGGGGTGGTCGTATTAATTATCTAGACCATCCATATAAAATCATCATCTAATTCAACGCTCAAAAATTAATGATCCTCTTATCAAATTAATTATTGTTCTGACCTAAACAAACCTAGCATAAAATAATCTGATACAAAATTTTGATCCCATCATATTTGTAATCCCATTCATTATCCCCCGGTATAGCTTATTCCCCAAATCCCATGGGTGCAAACAAAATAACCTTAGGGTATTGAGCAATCAAAGATTCAATGAGAATCCAAACTGTGAAGAAATTGACAAATTGATTGGTCAATAAGGTAGCAGTAGTTCTGGTAATTTAATATAATTTCCAAAACAAAACTTTGAAGACTAAGATAATGAGGTTGCATCTGATTAGAAATGTCATCAGTAACTTGAAGATTAGAGAACATTTATTAGCCAGAAATGCCTGAAGCCAAGTCAACGGTCAGTGCAATTGATGAGATCAGGAAACCCAAGTGAAAAACCCTAGATCTACAAAGGAAATGGATCAATCTAGGCAGTCTGACAGACATTGAATTATGATAAAATGGATCGATCAATAAATTAAACCAAGACACCATAACTAACCCATAGTTATGTTTCCACATCTGATTTCAAGTAAAGGAGGAACTAACTTCCACTTAGACAACCACAAACATAAACCTATTATTCCAGTAATCAGTATGAGAGCACCGGATTGAGATCCTAATAAGCATTTACAAAAGCGAAACAAAACAAAAAAATCTTAAAACATGCAGAAAGAATCTATCGAATCAACTAAAGACAGAAAGGTCTCCGGAAACCCTAACATATAACACATCGTAGGGTATCAACATCTTCAAGTAATTTCACCGATCAGAACAAAAGCATAAACACATGCACATTCTGAATAGGAACAGAAGGATTCGTGGAGTTTATGCACACCTGGCTGAACTTGAGGGCGTGCTGCTCCCCGGCGAGTTGGAGATTGCCGCTGACAAAGACAAGCATGCCGCCGGCCGGGCCGGAGGGCTGACAATCGACGGTGGTGATGCTGTGCTGGCACTGCTGGAAAGGAAGGCTGTTGAGCTTGGCGACGATGCTCTGGGACCCTTGGATCTTCTGACCTTCGAAGGTCAGCATCGACGACTCCTGGTAGAGGTTCGCCAGCCCCGCCCGATTTGCATCGAATGTGGTGTAGTAATGCTCCACGAACGCCTTCGCCACGGCATCTGGATCCATCGCCGCCGCACGGATTCTCGCCCCTCCTCTGCACTTAGCTTTCAATTCACGCGATATCGCCTCGCCCACCACGCAATCTAGAAATGTGATTGATATTGAATTTTGGCCGATTGATGGACGAGGATTCACTATTGTGTCGTCGCAACTATGTAAAAAAAAAATACTCCGGTCCATAAATATAGCGAAAACTGTAAAATTCTCACACGCAATCAAAAAATGTGATTGATATAATTTAAGGTAAATGATGGAAGAGGATTCACATTGAAATGAGACAAATATGTAAAAGTAAAAATACTTCGGTCCACAAATATTTGTGTTTAAAGTAATAAAAAATAAAATAAATTATATTTTCATACATCACGTAATTTAAAATTTTGATTGATGTAGAATTTAGGATGATTAATGGAAGAGAATTTAAATAGTAGTAAATATGTAGAAATATTTTAGTCCATAAATATTTGTGTTTGGAGTGATAAAAAGTGAGATAAAGCGAAATCAGCTATAAATTCGTAAATCGTACAGTAAAATAAAAAGTGAATAAATTTTAAAAATTGATATAGAATTTAGGGCAATTGTTGGAAGATGATTCACTATTGTAATGTGGTAAAAATATAAAAATAAAATATTCCAATTCATAAATATTTGTATTTGGAGTGAAAAAATAAAATAAATTGTAAATTCATAAGAAATTAAGATAAAATAAAAAAAGTTGTGGGTTCATACACCATACAATCTAAAAATGTGATTGATATAGAATCTAAGGTAATCAATGGAAGAGGGTTCACTATTATAATTTGATAAATATGTAAATAAAAATATTTCGGTCTACAAATATTTGATAAATTGTGAGTTTGTAAAAAATAAAATAAAATAAATGAGATAAATATAAATATTTGATAAATTGTGAGTTTGTAAAAAAAATAAAATAAATGAGATAAATAAAAAAATAAAGTGAAATAAGTTACAAATTTTTTATTGATTTGTAAATCAAAGTAAATAAATTTTAGATTTTTTCCAATCTCACACCAAACGCAACTTATTGCCGTCGACAGCAGGGTTCGAACCTGCGCGGGCGAAGCCCAACAGATTTCAAGTCTGTCTCCTTAACCACTCGGACATATCGACGGTCGTTTTAGTTCCACTAAAAACTAATATAAATAAATTAAATTAACTTTTAATCAAAATTATCTCTGAATGGGGTTGTGGTCAAGCTCCTGACGATGGTTGACATTACGACTCACCTCAAAATTGGATCCGGGTCAAGTATTGAAAACCCACCGCAAGTCAGGGTCTTAAAGTGAATTTTCATTAAAGGTCTCCCTATTCTCAACTCATCAAAATTTAATTTTTTATTTGTTTGATAATTTTTAAATATGTTACTTGTATCAATACAAAAATAAAAACATTCACATTAAATTTCTAATGACGTGATGACTTTATAACTTAAATGCCTATACCTTGCAGAACGCACGGTATTTGGATTATAAATTTATGTAGTAAAAATAAAATAAAATTATTAATTCACATCTTTTTTAAAAATTAAATTTATTAAAAAATTTTTAATCCAATAAAAAACAAAATAAATTTAATTTTTATTTCGTCATACTTTAACTGTCAAGAGTGCAAAAAACATTAAGGGGTTATTTGGTTTGTTTTTCTATTTTCTGTTTTTTATTTTTATTTTTTATTTTCTGTTTTGAACTCATTTTTCATTTTGTACTTTTGAAAATAAAAAAAAATAGTTCAAAATTCATTTGATTACTTATATTTTTAAAATTTATTTTCAAAAATTAAAAATAAATTTACATATGAAATGAAAAATGATAAAAAATCATTTTGAGAGTTTTTAACCAAAAAAAAAAAAAATCTCATGACAAGGAAAACAAAACATTTTCTATCTTCTCATTTTGAAATTTTTGACACAAAACAAAAATAAAAAATAAAAAATAGAAAAACAAATCAAATGTCACCTAAGATTTCAAGTTATTGATGAAGCCAGTCAAATCTCAGACTTATTTAAGCTCGCTTAGTTTGTGGGTATTTTATTTAAAATTCACTTAGTTTAATAAACAAATAAAAACGACATTTTTTAGCAAGTTAAAAAGCTGGGTTCTCAGCCCTAATCACAATATATAATTTGACATCCCAAAAAATTCAACCCTGGCCTGGGAATGCACATTCACCTCAGTCATCTGCAGCTCACAAGCCATAACACATAAGAAAACAAAGTTCATAGAAGGCCACCACTGTTTCTTAGATAATGGTTAAACCAAGAGAGAGATTGAAAAATTACTCCAACCACTTTCCTGTGATAATTACATGAGTTCCTACTTAAAACAAACCTTGGAACAACTCCAACGAGAAAAATGAGCTTCTATCAAGTACATACCATTCAATTTTATTAAATTCAAGTTACAATACGCACAATCATCTCCCTCCCTCTGTGTTGCTAAGATGCTATGTTCCAGTCTATCCACTAAATCTCTATGATACAAATGCAGATCTTCCTGAGAGCCAAACTGAGAACCAGAAATCTCTTCGAATAAGAAGAGAAGGTAACCCCGGAGATTTTCTATGTTACACACAAGGCCATGGAACCCTGCTCAATCTTTATGGTCTCCTCTGAATGCCTGGAAGACCAACATTACAAGAGAGAAAGAACTGAACCTCCTACCAAGTGAAGCCCTCAACAACAAAAAGCATTACTTGTATATGTACACTCCGTTGTCAAAACAAAGAATTTTCCCGTAACACTGCAACACAAAAAGGACAAGCCAGCAATGCTAGCTTTTAGCCTTCACAGAACTGTAACTCCTCCTAGAATTTCCATTGAAAAGATTAGGGTGCATTTGGTTTGAAAAAAAAACAATTTCTGTTTTGTGTGAAAAAGGATATTTTGTTGTGTTCTATTTTTTGTCAAGTACATTTTTCAAAAAACTCTCTCTAAACCAAACATGTTTTCCACCTGTTTTAATTTTCTTGGAAAAGGAAAACAGAAAACATGCGAAAAATGGTCAAACCACACGCACCCTTATTCTCCGGAGTGGGACTGTATATATCAAACAGCAGAATCTTAAATTATTAGAGAACTCACCAGTGAAAAAAAAAAAAAAAAAAAAAAACCCACCAAACCTACTTCGGCATTCCTAAGTACGAAGGACAGGCACTCATGCTGATGTCATTTTTCACCGACAGGTCCTCTCTATGAATTCTGATCCGAGGTGGTATGGAAAAAACGTGAAACTTCTCGATAAAGTTGTTCAGCTTCAAATGGTTTTGAAACATATCCATTCATTCCACACCTTAGGCACTCTTCATTTGTAGCCTGGATTACATCTGCAGTCATAGCCAAAATTGGCACATGCCAGTCAGATTTATTTTCGTAAGCTTCCACTGATAGATCTCCGTGTCGGATGCGGCCATTGATGTTTTGCTCCATGATTCGAATTCTTTGTGTAGCTTCAAACCTGCAAGGAAGGAGGATAGTCCATCGCCTTACAAAAGTTTGAACAACTACCGTTCAGCTAGGAATCACAAGGAAACAGAATGAAAAGAGCCATGGATCCTAAATAGGTTGTGTGAACTATAATGAATTATAACTGATGCAAAAGCGACCAACCCAATTCCTGCAAAGTTAATTTGCATGCTATTAGACTGCAAACCTTCACGTCATTTAGTAACTACAACAAATACGAGTGAAAATATAATTCGCAATTTCCAGACAAAAATAAAGGATTAGTCCATCAGCTCTAACATTCTAAACCATAAGCTTTAAGGCCCATTTCGATAATTATGCATTTCAAATCGATGGATTTGAAATTAAATTATATTAAAATATGAAAGCAATAGTTGATTTATGTAGCAATACATGGAAGATTTTTAGGAGGAGATCCTATCAACCTTAACAGGGAATCCTATTTGAAAGCTTTTTAATAATTACTACGAGCCACTATATGAAATATTTCAAATAACTAATTTCTTTGTGATGATTTCAAATCCATCACATTTAAATCACTCGAATCAACTATGATATTCATATCTAAACTAACAAAGTTATAGTTGAATAATTATCCTTAAATAAATAGTGTCAAACAATCCATTGATTTTAAATCCATTAAAACAAACGCTACCTAAAATTAATAGTGTGAATCATACCCATCCATTTCTGGCATCTGAATATCCATGAAGCAGGCATCAAATTTGTGGGGTGGCTTTAGAAGGGAGATTGCCCTCTTTCCACTGTCTGCACACACCACATCGGCTCCATATTTCTTCAAGGCACCAGCGGCTACCCTGAGGTTTATGCCATTGTCATCCACAACTAAAATTCTTCTCCCGAGGAGCAGATTGTGGAGAGACAAACCGGAGAGCTCTCCATTACGGCAATTACCCTTATTCCCAACACCCATGGCTCGTTGAAGAGATGCAGCCAACATACTTGCTCTCAGGGGCTTCATGATAACATTTGGAGTATAAACACAAGAAGTATCAAAATTACTTTTGATAGAGCTGATAGAGTTGCAAAGAAGAAACAATTTTGGAGGCATGCCACAATCAAAATTTCTTAATTTATTGATGAAGAGAGCTGCCAAGCCCAAGTCCTTATCCCAAACCTCCTGTTCTATTAGGACCATGTCAATAACTGTATTTCCACCGTCTATGCTTGAGAAAGCTTGATTCAAATCATGAATCACTTCAACATGAATCCCAAGCCGCTGTACGTGATATCTGGACACCTTGGCCCGGATTGGTCTGGTGTCTACAACTAATGCGTTCATGCCCCGAAATTCTAAAGAAACAGAATTAGACTGGTTGTTTATTTGCTGGTTCTTAAGTTCACTGGTGTTGGAACTGCCATTGGTGAACACGGCAGTAAAAGTAAAGGTGGACCCCACCTTTGGTAAGCTTGCAAACCCAATTTCACCATTCATGAGGCCAACCAAACACTTGCTTATGCTCAGCCCAATCCCCGTGCCCCCATGTATTCGGGAGATTGATGGGCCCACCTGCATGAAGGGAGTGAATACACGAGGTTGGGCTTCTAAAGGGATCCCTACACCCGTGTCCTCCACTGATACAATTACATTGATGGGGTCAGAGGATGACAATGACAGAGGACAAGCAGGTCCATCTTTACTGGAAGTTCTGAAACTAGCCCAGCTCTGGCATCTATCTGCCACAGGAAGCCCACTCAAGGTGTTCCTGGATGATGATTCTGTCCCAACTTCTATGGACTCCATCACCTCCTCAACGAGATGGACGGTCACAAAAATATGCCCCTTCTCAGTGAACTGCAAAAATAAATGAGTAAATAAAATAGATCCTCAGTTTCCAACCACAAGCTGGTTGCAGGAAAAAATCATTTAACTAATTCATATGAAGTTGTTTGTGTCTTATTGCAAGCATTTGCTTATGCATCAAATTTCATCAAACCATAAGTGTGGATAATTTTGCTCTAGAAAGAATAGAAATTGAATAGATTCCAATTACTATATTTCCTTTTTTTTTTTTCTCTTGATTGACTACAAACTTTTCAAGGCCATAATTGTTTTACTATATTCAACAATATTGAAAAGTTGCATACTTACTTTGATCGAATTGCCCATAAGATTTGTGATGATTTGCCGAAATCTACCTGGATCACCAATTAGCATCTGAGGAACCTTATCAGAGATGTAAACTGCAAGCTGCTCTCACCAAGAAATTCAAAAGGAAATATTAAATAGATATAAGATGGTGAAATCATAGGTAATGGGATAAAAAATATGGACAAAACAATGAGAAGTAAGATATATGGGCTACCTCTACTCCTTTTTCTTGAGACTTTCCAGAAAAAAGTGACAACACATCATCCAAAATTGCCCGTAGATCAAATTGAACTGCCTCGAGCTCCAGCTTACCAGATTCAATTTTTGCTTGGTCCAAAACCTCATTTATTAGTGAAACCAGTGCTTTTCCACTGGCCTGTGCAGTTCTGACATAGTCTTGTTGAGTTACATCCAGATCCGTGTCCATAAGCATATGCAACATTCCTGTTAAACAAAGATATTTGGACATGAAGCCAATTTTTGTTAATGATTTTTTTTTTTTTAATCGAGAATGTGATGTCATTCTCAACAGTGTGGCAGTGCATTGAAATGACACAGAATGACAAAAGCCAATAATAAAAACTTACCGAGCACACCATTCATTGGGGTTCTGATTTCATGGGATACAGTTGCGAGGAACTACATAAGTTTGAAATTCAATTAGGACCAGATAAACATATTAGGTGGAGCCTAACAAAGTTTGAAGGAAGGGACTGCAGTTATTAAGTACCTGTGATTTTGCAACATCAGCTGCCTCTGCTCGTTTCTTGAGCTCCATCATCTCTTGGTAATCATCCTCAACTTTGGCTATCCGATGCATAGTTGCATGGAATATATGCCCAACAAGCAACGCAATTACAAGCATGCCAATAGAAGTCATCATTGCTAACCACGGCCATGGTGGTTTTTGTTTGAATCTGTTTGGAGAATAAACTTAGTTGTAAGTCCATTTTTATCACTTTGAATCTTAATCACTAAGAACTCATTTTGACCCCTCTCAGATACAGGCTTCTCTGATCCATTAAGCACTAACAACAGCAAAAACACTTCAAAGTAGGAGGAGGTCAACTATTCATTTCATCCAAGAAGCAAATTGTTGGAATCACTGGACAACTATAAGTTCAAGTAGACTGGCTAGGTCTGACTACTAACTGTTTCTAGGAGTGGCACAATGAAATTGGTAATTGACAAACTATAGGGGCCATTATCAGAAAAGTGGGATCCTAAAATACCCAAAGGGAGGATTAAATAAATCACCTGCAGCGCATCTCATGTTTTCTAAACGGATCTCCGAAGTTAAGTGTGCTAACATGTTGTAGCCCATCATCTGATACATTTGAGCCGTACATGCTGATAGGATGGGAAGAGTTGGTGGTGTCGTACACATTCACAAGGATAGTTTGTTTGCTTGCAAGTTGTTGAAGTAACTTCTCCACAAGTGATTCAATATCAAAGACTCCACCAAGATACCTGCTTGGCAGAAAATAAACAATTAAAGAATTTATTATCTAATTCACGCTTTGACAATTTGTCTAATCTTGCCTTGTTGAGAGTATAAAAAACAATATAATTAATAAAGTTGCCCACTCCTCTAACAGCTTAAGCTTTTGGGTAAGAGGTGGCTAATCATCTAATATGGCACTAGAGCAGGCAAAATTCCTACGTACAAACCTCTTCGCCACCCGATAGTCAATTGTTGCAAGTGTTTGGTCTTGTCAAAAAATTCAGTCCGGCCAAATGTGCGAGGGTGTGTTAAGAGTATTAAATATAATACAAATAATAAAGTCGCTCCTCTTCCTAATAACTTAAGCTTTTGGGTGAGAGAATGACTAAAAATCAAACCTGCCTGCATCTTAAAATTTTTCAAGTTACACTCATCACTTAGTGGTAAGAAAGTAACATCAGCTCCCTCAATACATTTTTTTACATATATAATCACTGCTTGTAGTCTTCTACTACTGTGTCATTTTATACTCTCCATTTCTTCCCCTCTTCCCCTTAAGGAGCTAATGATAAGTACGATTCATGGGCAGAGGACATACCCATCAGTTGCTTGAATCCTCTCATTTAGTGTTGCATTTGAGGGGAGATCGGTGTTGTAGACAGCAAACGTCAATATGACTCCAAGGCGATTTGATTTAAGTAGCCTAAAAGGAGCAGTGAGAACGCCCTTTCCAAATGCTCTTGCACGCAGCACATTTTCACTATCTTCCTGTTGTTACACAAATTGTTCAAGATTTACTAAGTTGTGTAATAGTTAGTCAAATCAAACTTCTTCCCTTCTCTTTTCTTTTTGTTTTGCTTAACTTTTATTATATAAGGCAACAAGTTGATATAATGTTCCTTCTTTTTGGCAAGTGTAATTCAGAGAATGTTAGAAGAGTTTCAAATCAAATTATGATTGAAAAGAAACCAGATTTTGCTTGAATACTAATTGTCTGCTCTGAAAGATTGGACGTGAATAAACCATAAATTTTGAATTTCTAGAATGTGACATCAATATGATTGCAGAAAATGAAAACTTTTTTGAGTCTGAAAATAGATGCAGAAATCACCTTGCCCGACAGCACATCAATAGAAATCACGTGCGAAATGGTATCCTGTGCAAATATAACAGGGGCATATTCCTCCCTTACTGGGGATGGTTCCAGGGTTTCTGGGTCATACTCATCCTCATGAACTGGGCTTTGTTCAAGAGTATCCATCCTTTTAATCACCCAGCCTTGTTGCTTCTCGAATCGTTCCCTTTCTGAGTGCAGCACCCTCACAGCATAAGCCACACCGCTCGTTAGGGGCCTTTCAAATGCAGTTCTTTCTGTGTAACTCGCAAAAGTCCCCTATTATTTCAGCAACAAGTTAGATTGTTTTGTTCACTGGATATTGCCAGTCAGCGGAAAATAAGTCAAATCCAAATCAAACTAAATGCAATGTTAGTAACACATGGAACATAATTCAGTTTAGAAACACAAAATTATATCACTCGATGAGAGATGTAGAATCAAAAAGTGCTCAGAATCAAGGAATTCAGTTGAAGAAAACTCAAATCTGATTCTAAGATCAGCCAAACATTAAAACCGATGTGAGTTAAGTCAAATAAGCACTGCAGGTGGAAATTTTCAAATTTCTATACAATTTTAGAACCCTAAACTCCAAAAAAATGAAGGCAGGTCATTTCACCTGATCAATAGCAGATGGGTTCTTTCCGTGGTGGAAAGTTGAAATCAAAATGGACATGGCCTGCACATGATTCATGCTGACATTGAACTGATCTTGTAACATCCGAGCTCTCTCATCACACATGCTTGCAAGAGTCTCTTTCCTCTTCTCCATAGCTAGGGAGCTCATGTACCAGAAGACCCAGAGAGACACTATAGTCCAGGAAACTACCCATGTGACCAAAAGCTTCCTCCACCATGTCTTTCTAACTCTCTTGGACCCAATATACTGATAGTATTGGTGGTGGATCTTAAAACTGTTCCCCGAGATCTTCCCCCACAAATTCAGCCACATCTTTGCACTACCACCAAGCAAACCAGCCTTGGTTTCCATGACAACTCCACCATTAATGTACCAATTCATAGAAATTACAGACACAAGCCAGCAACATAGCATCAATAGTAGGTGCCCAACCTTCAAGCCAAACCCTATTACATGGAAAAAACTCATCCACCACAGTAACCTTCAAACAGTATCAGACGGCACGGGGTCTGACTTATTTCTAATTTCAGGGAAAATAAATAAATACAAGGGGGGAAAATTAACTCTCTCTACCGTCAAATCTACAGAAACTGTCTAGCTAGACCTAAGATCAAAAAACTTCAAGACTGAAAAAAGGTAAAGAAGCAGCAGCAAGAAGAAGATGAGCCCACCACCCTCCCAACTCCAAATTCAGCACAAGCAAGTAGATTGGAAAGAAGTAAGAGAAGCTGCTGCCTTATCCACCCAATTAACTTCACAAACAGAATGCAACAAGACCCAGAAATGAGGGAAGATAAAGAAATTCCAAAAACCCACAGATAAAAGGAAGAATCAAAGAATCCACTAGATTCGAATTTACAATTCCAAGAGGGAATTTTGATTTTTTTTTTTTTTTTTTTATCTCGTTAGCTACCAAACAACCAAAACAAATATTCCCAAATTTTAGTTATCAAATCAGAAAAAACACCCAAAGGCATAAATAAAGCAAAAACAATACCCCCCAACAAAGAATCTGACAGCAAATCTAGTTTATGGGAGGGGCCTTAAATTCCTGGAACACGAAGATAAGATAACAAGCCAAGCATGTGGGAGTTTGACTATCAAGTAAGCTAACTTTTGAAGTTCCAGACAGTGAAGCAACAATTCGTCCAACTAGAACTGAGGATGATAGAAACAAATGAACCACAAGAGAAGAGAGAAGTTAAAAGAAGACTTGGAAATTGGAATCTATGATAGAAAGATGAGATGAAAATGGCGGTAGAGACGTTTCCTAGCAGAGGCATTATCTCTATCCACTCCACCCCAATAAAATCCAAAAATAAAAATAAAAATAAAAATTGATTTTTGCGAGGGTGTGTAACAGTCGCACCAAAAATTTACAAAACAATACGGTAAAAGGGCCAAAAAAAAAAAGCTATATTTACTGCTTTTTTTTCCTCGACTTTCCTTTGTGTTCACATCACCACCCATTCCTATTATAGGAAAATATATATTTCATGCCCCCGTAAACAGCTTCCCCGCAGAGACAAGTCGTTAAACTCATGTCTTCCTATGTATGGCTGTACCTTATGTTGACAAAAGTACCCTTCATACAAAACAAAATATCAAATATGTCACGGAAGCATTCTCAATTTTAGGAGATCAGGGGGCTCGCGGGACCCACGGCCGAGACCCTGTTTGGATGATTTTTGCTGTGCTCTGGAATGTACGATGCTGTTTGGCTACAGAAAAAAGCCCCAACTTGTAATCAAAGTAAACTTATTCGAGAATAATGGGACATTTTTTTTTAAGGTAATCACACTTTATTCTATTGTGATTTAAGTAAAGACTACTAAAATTTTTTATAATTTAAATTAAAATATAAAATTAAAAAATTATTAAAATTAATTTTATTTATGTTCCCGTGCATTGAAAATTTATATTAATCACAAAAATATTATTAAAAAAGTATAGATAAAATGTAACTAATTGAGTATTCAGTTTTGTTAAAAAATATTTTATTTTAATATAAAAATGAAAAAATTATTTTTTATTTGTCTATTTTAGTGGAAAATTTTTTAAAGTACTAATTTAATTAAACTTATTAGATTTCATTAATTTTGCACTTTAATCAAAATAACAAAACGGTATTTTAACCCCACCCATAATGATCGAATTGTAATTTACCGACGCCAAACATGTATTAATGCATTTGTTTATTTTGTTTGGTTTATGCGTCAAACGTCATTTCACCAGATTAGGTAAAACTGCGTCCAAAATAAAAAAATAATCTCAACGGTATAACGTTTCAACGAATTTTTATATTTTGAGGAGATGATAAGACTTTTACTTTTTTTTTTTTTTTCCATTACCCAAAGACGGGCGACTGACAAAGGAATCTTTCAATAATGACTTACCGTAAGGGTCTCTTATTTGTTAGAAATTAAAAAATTAAAAATTCACCACGCAGCCGTGCGGTGAACACAGAACAAATTATTATTTTTTTTTGATAATTAAGCGAACTATTCTTTCACCTCTTTCTATTTAGCCCCTTAATACCTTGGCAGCTAAACAATTAATTAAATTATCGTCCAATAAGAGAGTTTCAATTTTGTTTAATAATTGAATTATATATATTTATCTATTTTGATTTCATCCTTAATTATTTAATTAAATTACTCATAATACAAATAGTTGAAATAATAACTTAAAATAGGAGCGTCTAATGTTATTTATTAAAATGATTAAGATAAGCTATGTTTCTTTAAAATAATAATCAATTAAGTTGTAAACTCTATAATTCTATTTTTTTAAAATAAACTAATTAAGATAGATTGTATATCTTTTTCTTTTTATCAAGTATCAGATATTTGTCATCCCTTTGTGCCAATTTAATTAATCTTAAAACATCTATTGTACAAAAATTAAAATTAATAGCCCATCAGTTCGAATTGGAAATTAATATATATATATATGTGTGTGTGTGTGTGTGAATTTTGGGTTTATATAATTTTTTACGTTATATTAATTGTCCTAGTAAATTAATTAAATAAGCTATGTCACTAAGATGATGTTTGGGAGATCCAAATTTTTTTAAAAATTACAAAAAGTTATTAATTTTTTTTAACTTTCTCTAATCAAATTTTTTCTTTTTTCTTTTTTTTAAACTTTTTTCTATCCAAATACCACCTAATTTATTTTGCACCAACAACAATAATAAACAAATAAATAATCTTGTAAATATATAAATAAATTCCTACAAACTAATCAGTATTCTACACTTTTTGAAGTAAGAAATGGATTTTATTTTTAGTTTTTGACTGTTAAAATTAAAACAAAAAAAGGGCTAGACACATTGTCTTAAAAACAATTAAATATTTTATATTTAATAATATTTTTATATTATTTTTTTAATAAAAAAGTGTGACCTCACTAGAATTTACTCAAATAATTAGAGTAGATGTAACAATAACAGATATGGCATGAAAGCCATCTTTACCAACACAAAATTATGATGAAGTTTAAAATAAATTATTTATTCAACATGTTTATTAATTTTAAATATTTAAATTTAAATGAACACCACTCAAAGAGTACGAGGAATGGACGTTAACCATGAATCGAACACGAGACCGCTACTAGATTTTGATAGCCAATCTCGACGAGTAGGCAAACTAAAAGTGTCTCTACTCTCGCTTGTTTGCATTCACACCAGCATGGCAGCAGTTGCAGGGCCAAAGCAAAGTGAGACACGGAAGTAGTTGGTACCTTCGAAATAATTGAAGGAGTTGAGGGTAAATTTAGGTTGTGAAGCGGTAAAAAGTTCGCGGGAAGGAGTTTGATTGGCAAATTTGCAAATATGGGGTTAAAGTAGTGGCATAAGTGCAAGGGGCTCTTTTAATGACAGCTTGTCACCAAGTGATTAGGCCATCACTACCCACCTCTTTTGGTTGTCCTCCAAAGAGAGCTCTCTGACAGCGACGTGGCAAGTCATCGCACCGGTTCTCTAGCCCCCAGCCAATCAGCTTGTCCAACGCGTAAATAACACGATGCTATATGTCAGTTTATGAGAAAATATTCAATTATGGTAGCACATCACCACGTCCTTGTGTAATGGGTTACATCTAATAACGTCATGTCAATAGATTAAAAACATGCCACACTACCTATAAAAATAACTAATTTAAATTTTGACAAATTTTTAAATTTTCAAATGCTAACAAATTTATTATCCGTACCAATAATAAAATAATATTGTGTACGTCTTAAGTATTTCAAAACTTTGTAAATTTTTATAAAATTAAAATTTTTTATTTACGACACAAATTACGATGTTATAAAGTGTTATTCATAATATAAACTAATGAAACGTTAAGTTATACCTCGCTAAATATTTTTCTAAAAAGTCAGCTTAGAGGAGCCAAAAATGAAAAGGGAAGGCATTTCCTGTGAACAAATTTAATGATATATAAAATCTTAATTTGTCTAAATGATAATCTTAAAATCTTTTGAACTAATAATTTTCACATATAAAATTAATAACATTAAATACATACCTTGATTCATAACATATTCTCTAATATGATTATTGTATAAAAACCTTTTAATTAACATATTGTGTTTCTCTCTACTTATCTCTTAAATCTTATTACGTTCTGATGAAAGATGCATATTGTTATATATAGGATAAAAAGAGAATCAACCAACTTTATCCTTTTATTTAAAATATATCATTGATAACCACTATCCATCAAAATGGTTTAATAAACTGAAACTTCTTTAAAACTGACCAATATGATCTAGTCAATATTTAAGTATTAAATAATCATAATTTAAAGTAAATATATCACGCATAAATCAACATTCTCCAACTTGGCCCATGTGCCATATTTTAACTTCATCATTTAATAATATAAAATAATGTGCATAGTAGAAACTAAATCATTTCTGATATCGATCACCTCATTATTATCATTAAGTAAAAGTCAATGAGAGTCATGGTCGTTGTACATGTACATCATTGTATCGACATACTTCTTTCAATGTATTACAACATTAACTCCCACTTAACATGATATATAATTGAGAAGTTTAAATAATGGTCTAACAATAATGTCTTGTGAAAGATTATTGCTGCTATCATTCATAAAATTTATTCATGTATACTAAATAAAACAAAAAATATCAGAAACATTTAAGTGAGATCAGAGTATCAAAGTCATAAATATCATAAAACTTCATCTTTAATTATACCACATAATGCCCATTATTTCAATATACTTATTAAATGTCTCTGGTGGCAATCTTTTTTTTAATGGATTTGCAACCATAAGATTGGCGCTAATATGTTCAATTGACATTGTTTGTTTTTGAACTTCTTCTTTAATGGCAAAGTACTTTAATTCCATGTGTTTAGCAGCTTTTGAATACTTGTCATTCTTAGAAAAAGAAGACTGCTGTAGAGTTATCACAATAAATTTTCAGCGACTTGGCAATATTGTCAACAATTTCAAGTCCTGAAATATAATTTTGCAACCATAATTCATGGACAATGGCCTCAAAGCATGCTACAAACTTAGCCTCCATAGTGGATGCAATAATAATAGACTATTTTGCACTTTTTCATTAGATTGTTTCTTCATCCAAAAAAATAAATAACCAAATGTGGATTTTCTAGTATCAACACATCCAACAAAGTCTAAATATGAATATCCCATCACTTTAAGATGATTTGATCTTTTATAAGTGAGTATGTGATCTTTTATTCATTGCAAGTATCTCAACGCTTTTTTTCACAGCCTTGTACTGATTCGTTCCTGGATTGCTCTAATATTTGCCTAACATTCCACCAACAAAACTGATGTCTAGTCTCATACAAGTTTCTGTATACATCAAGCTTTCAACAATTAATGCATAAAAAATCTTTTCCATTTGTGTGTGAATTCATTATTTGAACATTACATAAGACTAAACTTATCTCCTTTTTGAATTGGAACAACACTTGTAGAGCATTTTTTTATCCCAAATCTCTGCGAAACTCTATTAATATATTCTTTTTGAGACAAACTTAACAGTCTTTCTGATTTATCATGGAATATTTCAATTCCTATTACATAAGATGCCTCACCCATATCTTTCATTTCAAAGTTTTTGGAGAGAAATTTCTTGGTCTCATGCAATAAGTCAAAATCATTAGCAGTAAGTAAGATATCATCAACATACAAAATCAAAAATATAAACTTGCTCCCATTAACCTTTAGATATATAAACTGATCGACGATTTTTTCCTTAAATCCAAAGGAAATGATATTATCATTGAACTTAAGATACCATTGTCATGAGACTTATTTAAGTTCGTTTATTGACTTTCTTAGTTTATACACCATGTGCCTCTTCCGTTTAACTGAAAAACCTTTCAAATTGAGCTATGTAAACATCTTCTTCTAAATTCCTATTCAGAAAAGCTATTTTCACATCTATTTGATGTAAATAATGAGCTACTAATGCTATAATAATTCTAAATGAGTCATTTTTAGAGGCAAGTGAAAATGTCTCCTTATAGTCAACACCATCTTTCTGAGTAAAACTTTTGGCAAGAAGCCTGGCCTTGTATCATTCAAGATTATCATTTGAGTCATATTTGGTCTTAAAGACCCATTTACACCCGATTGTTTTACAATCTTCTGGCAATTCAACAAGATGTCAAACTTTATTATTATCCACTGATTTTAACTCTTCTTTCATGGCATCTAACTATTTAGTAGAACTAATACTTTCTATGGCTTGTGAAAATGAAATTGAATTTTCATCAAATCCCAAGTCAAATTCTGACTCTTGTAAGTAAACCACATAATCATTTGAAATTACAAATCTTCTTTATCTTTGAGACATTCTTAATGCTAAATTATGTGGTTCATCTACTATAGGTTCATTGTCAATGACTTTATTGTGAGGTATTTGATCATTCATTTGTTGTCCTTAAAAGTTATTAAACTATCCAACAACTATAGGAACAACAACCTTAGAAGAAGTTACAGGCAAATGAACTTGCACCCTAACTTCTTAGATTTTAATTTTCGTCATTTTCAATGAACTTAATATTTCCAAATTCAACAATTCTAGTACTATGCCTAGAACAGATGGTTGAAAATCTGCAATTTTCCTTAACACAATCCACACAAATGCCAAGATCAGTAAAGTCTAACCCCGGTAGAATTTTATTTTTCACCAATCTTTTCTATTCTTTCTTTGGATATATGACCCAAATGTTTATGCCACAAGTAAACAAAACTTTCATTTACTAAATCACATTTAGTATCAAAAACTATGATACACGATCAAAAAGGTTTCAGCAAAAAAGTTATCAAGTTTTAATTTGTATAAGCCATCACAAAGAATACCAAAACCAATAAAATGATTATATTTAAACAAATTGAAACATCCATTCCCAAATTTGAAAGAATATCCAATTGTATCAAGTTTAGATAATGAAACTAAATTTCAAGAAACAGATAGAACTTAAAGGGTTTAAAACAAATCTAAGTGAACTCCAGCATCTAAAATCAAATGATTGGTTCTAATGACTTTAATGGGAGCTTTAACTCGGTTTCCAATGAGGATAAACTTTTCATCTAGGTTTGTGGTTTGGATTGTAAGAAACCCCAACATCATATTAGAGACGTGAGTAGTACAACTAGAATTAATCCACCAAGTATTATAAAAAGCTTCAGATAAATTTGATTCGAAACATACAAAAGTACTAGGCTTACATTTCTTTTTGAATCATGCCTTACGTTTCAAACAATCTTTCTTAACGTGTCCAGTCTTATTGCAAAATGACACTTAACAATCTTTTGTTACTTCTTGTGGATTTGAGCAGATGACTCATTTGTCTTTATAGTCCTTACTCTCTTTTTTCAGTCTAGTTTCTTTCCAGCTCCTTGTTTTTTTTCATGAGATTAACTTAGTGAATTCCTCGTTTCTTTAGCCTTGCTTTTGCCTGAATAAACATACATTGTAATTCATTCACATTCTATTTATCTTTTATAGTATTATAATCCATTTGGAACGAACCATATTCAGGAGGTAAGGAGTTTATGATAAACTGCACAAGAAAATTGTCATCTACTTTCATTCCCATAGACTTTAGTCTTACTACTATGTTTGTCATTTCAGTGATATGCTGGTGCATGGTACATGGACCATCAAAATCAAAATATTTTTTAAAATATGAAAGCAAAGTAGGGTCAAACTTAGATTATATTATTTTTATTTACAAGGAGGCTAGGATAAATATGGGGACATGGTAGAATAGGGGTAATTGTCACTACTTATTTAAAAAAAAAAATAGTTAAATATATTTCATAATATTACTCTCACTAAACTTCTCTTTTGACTCCATTACTCTAATTTATCTTTACTTCCCTACCTATATATCAAACTACCTCTCAAAACATTTGTATTTGAACGTTTTAACATATATTTATTATTAAAATTTTGAAAAACCCTTGATTTCTTTCCATTTATCCATTCTTTTTTTTTACAATTCATTATTTATCCAACTTCATATCTTTTTTTAGATAAGCATTATCATTTTTTATATGTTTTTTCTATTATTTATTTTTTTATCCAAACTTTTTTTATTTATAATTTATCCAGCTTCAAATTATTTTTTGGATAGGCTTTATCATTTTTTAGATAAATTTTTTTATTATATATAATTATCTAACTTTTTTAGATACGCCTTATCAGTTTTTAATAGGCTTTATCACATATTCTATCTTATATCCCAAAATTTTTAGTTTTGGTCCTACCCACCCACTACGTTTTCTATCTCCACCTTATTTATTAAGGCATTTAACAATGAAATTTTTAGTAAAAAACTACCAACTTTTGGTTTCTAAACATTTGGCAAACTATCAACTTTTGCCACTCTTCTACTCTGTTATAGTAACTTTTCTATTCAAAAGTTACTTAAAATTATTAAAAGTTATCAAAAGTTACTAAAAATTGTTAAAAGTTATCAAAAATTTTACCAAATACCAAATACACTGTAAAAAGTTACTAAAAATTGTTAAAAATTATACTTGTTTCACCAAACATATTAAAAATTATAACTAGCAACTTTCAATTAAAAAAATAACAAAAATAACTAAAAAAATGTGTCTCCAAATGCCCTCTCTGTCTATTGTGATAACTCGTAACTATATGCAAATAAAAACTTCGCTTTATGCTTACTGATTTTGATATGTTACTTAGAACTAATTTTTGGCTTTTAAACTAACACCTGGAACAATAAAAATTATTAGATAAAAAAGACAGATGATTTTTGAGATTAAACGACGCTAATATTTTCTGTATAAAAAGTAAAAATGAACCCACTTGGGATAAGTTGTTTTGTATAAAAAGTAATTCAATTTGATAGATTAATATGGATGATTTTGCTTTTTCGTGACAAAAATTATTAATTAATATCACTGAATTTATCAGCCAATGTAACGTTCTTTAACACAAAAAAATAATAATAATAATTTAGGGGTAAAACCATGTGCAAGTATGACAATTTTATTCTAAAAACTAGGAGTCGGGCCCACAAATTATAAGTTGTTCACTGTAGTAAATAACTCAATTTATAAGGTGTTTTTTATGTAGATATCCCTCAAACTATCCCCATTTTTTATTTTATCCTCAAGCTATCAAACTCACTTATTAAATTCTCAAACTATCCAAATCCATTCTAGAACACTAGTTAACAGATGAAATTACTGTTTGGACCAAATAGAACGGATTTGGATAGTTCGAGAATATAAGAGATGATAATTTGAGGATGAAATAGAAAAAAAAATAAATAATTTGAGGGATATTTTCATAAAAAATTCTTTCTTTTATAAATATTTTTTCATTTTTAACACTTTATTAATTTTTTTGCATCATATTAAAATAGATTATTTTATCTGAATATTTTTTAAACTAAAATTATTTTTTAAAAAATAATAATTACATATTAAAATATTTATTTTTATTGAAATTAAATTAATTATAAATAAAATATTAACTTATTATTAAAAATAATTTGTTTATTAAATTAATATTACTATTAAAATAATTTATTTTATTAAATTAAAATCTATTAATAAGTAATAATTACCTCTTCAAATTATTTATTTCATTTTATTACATTGAATTAATTTTAATAAATAAAATATCAATTTATTATTAAAATATGCTTTTAATTATTATACTTTATTAAATTAGTTATTGTTAAAAAATAATACATAATGTTAAATTAATTAGTTTAAACATATTTTATTAAATTTAGTTATTTTTATTAAAAAATTAATAAAATTAAATATTTTATTAAAATGAAATTAATTACCGTAAACAAAATTATACTACCAAACATGTTCTTACTTTTACTTCGGAGAAAAAAATAACGAAAACAAAAAAATTAAAAACATAAACTATTGAAGATAAACAAAAAAAATCTTAAATGTTACAAATGAGTCTTAAATTTAACAAGAGTTTCTTTTATTAAAATATCTTTCAAACTATCTCTCTTTTTTCTATTTCGTCCTCTACAAAAAAAAAAAAAAAAAAAAAAACTATACTAAAGTAATAATGGAATTTTCATTCTCCTTAAACAATTTCATTTAATTTTGTGACAATATTAATAATTTTGTTAATCCAGAAAGTTGAGAATTTGAAAATTTTTGGAATGATAAAATTTCTCAAAAAACATTTTTGAACTTAAATTCATTTGATGTGAGAGTTTAATGCAAATTTAGTAGATTTTTCATCTAAAATCCTTAACCTATTTGTTCATTTGGTTCAACCCCAATCCAATAACTCATAGATCAATTCATCGCCTAACTCACTCAATTCACCTCATCACTCACTGAGTTGACTCATGAATAGTGGGATGCAATCAACTCTTTATAGCCATCATCTTCTTACTCTTCTCGTTCGAACTTCCACCAAATTTCTTGCTTGAATAATCCAATGTAGCAATATTTGTGGATCTTAACTCTCACTTGATCATCTTAATCCAAGATTACATGCTTTAAGATAGGGGCAGAGCTAGAAAATTATACAAGGACATGTCGTAATTATAAGACACATAAATGGTTAGTAAGGTTCTATGGGAGGAATAAAGAAAAAATTTGATTATCGCTGAAAAGAAAATGAGAGAGAGGAAAAGGTCAAACAGTCAAATTATACAATTGTATTGGTTTATATTGGGTTAAAATTTGTTTCTTTCATTAAGTGAGCACAACTGGTATAGGGTTATTTTTTTTAATTTTTTATGGGTGGACACAAATGGGATCGTGTTAATTTTTTTCCCTTTTCTTGGGTGGCCACAATTGAACATTAAAGACAATGTCAACAAAAAAATAATATAATTTTTTTCAAGGTGGGCACGTTCCCCCCCGACCAGTAACTAGCTTCGCCCCTGTTTTGAGCTTTTGGAAGTGGAGTTTGTCCTCTTCCACTGACACTCATCTTTAACTAAGTGAAGTTTCAATGTCTTCTCTATATATCCTTTCTTTAATTGATTAAAATATTAGAAAACCATAGAGAGTTTTGTGAGGAGAAATGTGAACTCAAAATTCTTACAATTAGCTTGAGATTAGTGGTGTGTTCGGGGAAATAAAAAAAGAAAAATGCTTGAAGTTTTTCAATTCTGAAGATTTTCAGAGTTTAATTTCTTTTCATTCTTGGGCTGGGTCACCAAATTTTTCATTAAGATAGAATGACGAGTCTCTTAGAATATGTTTCATGTTTTCAGTTTGAATTAGATTGAATATACGAGGGATTAATTTGAAGTTGAAGCATTTTTCATGATTTGAAACTAGATTATGTTTGAATTTATGGTTAATTAGCCTTATAGTTGTGAAATTGAATTGACATTTATGCTTTTAATATTATATATTTATGGGCCGTTTGAAGTTTCAAAAAAGTTTAAAAAACTCCAAAAAAAACCTTTAAAAATTTCAACTTTTTCAAACTTCAAAAAACTTCAACTTTTTCAAATTTCAAAAAATTTCAAATTGTTTAAAAAATTTGTCAAAATCGGTTTGAACAAACCTTTATAGTTCGTTCTAATAGATTTTGGCAGAATTTTTAAAAAGTTAGACTAATATTTATACCAAAAAGTTTTGCAAAATTTTAAAAGTTTTCAAAAATTTTAAAAGTTCTCAAGATTATCTACTAAAATTTTGTCACGTCTCACTTTATATAATTTTAACAATTTTTTATCAAATCAAATATAAACATCTAATTATCATTTTAAAATAACTTTTTATACTCTAATATCAAAAATTTTCACTTTTGTTAACTTTTTAAAATTTTTTTAATGCACTCCAAATGGCTTAGTTAATAAATGTGTATATGCATTTATAGCGGTGGTATGTGAAGCCTAAAGCATCAAATTATAGCTTAAATTGCATTGAAACAAAACAAAGCATGAAAAAATACATATAAACGAAGATGAGAAATAAAGAAAGCAAAGGAGAGACCATAACTAGTTGGTCCTTTGCTTGGAAGAGATGTAGAAAGGAGAGATGAAGATAAAAAGAGAGAGAAAGAGAGAGATATATATATATATATATATAATTAATCATATCAAAGGTGTGGAGGCTTCGATCAATCATTAAAGGTCTAGTGCTTTTGATGGTTTCGATTCCATGGCTTCTTTAATCATCCAAAGATTCCGATGGTAGGATTGTTCGGTGGTGGCTTCATTGGTAGCGAGAAGGTGAGAGAGCATAGAGGTTGGAGAAAAAGAGAACGTACGTACATAGATCTAGGGTCAGGGTTAAGCACGCAGGTAAGAAAAAGAAATGTAAAAAATATATTTAAGTGTAGCAGTTGCTTCAAATAGTTACCAATAATAATTTCTAATGTCTGCCATAAGTAATCGCCTGTATTCTCTGTTCGTCAAAAATATTTTATCTAGTAGTGAACAAAAGAAAAAAGAATTGGGGCTTGGGTCCCTTTAGCCTAGGAACTAAAATAATTTACTAACTCAAAATTATAAGTTAAATCTAAAATTTAAGGTGGCATTTGGTTTACTTTTTTGTTTTCTATTTTCTGTTTTCGTTTTATGTGTTAAAAACTTAAAACGAGGAAACAAAAAATATTCTGTTTTCCTTATTTTGAGATTTTCTTTATTTTTTTGTTAAAAACTCTCAAAACAACTTTTTATCATTTTTCATTTCATGTGTAAACTCATTTTCAGTTTTCGAAAATAAATTTTGAAAACATAAGTAACCAAATGAATTTTGAGCTGTTTTCCTTATTTTCAAAGGTATAAAATGAAAAATGAGCTCAAAATAGAAAATAGAAAACCAAAATAGAAAATAGAAAACCAAAACAGAAAATAGAAAAGAGAAAAATAAACTAAATGATCCCTAAAATACTTTAAAAATCTTAGCAAAATGTAGAATTAGGTCAAATTTAGGTACTGAATGTTGTAATATATATATTGGTAAAACTATTTATATTGACTGATAAAATTAAATTATTCGTAGTAGGGGACAACTTCTTAACTATAAACACCAATTCTTATTTTTTTAACAAAAGCTATAGTATTTGTCCATGGTATTACCTCAAATAACGTATTTATTGTGCTAAGGCTTGGAAAGTAAAAAAAAAAAAAATTAATTTTTTATGTTTGAGAAGGGAAAAAAATTAATTTTTTAATAGTTAACTTTTTAATTTTTTGTTATATTTGACATTTTTTCTTTTGAAGGTTTAAGAGAAAATTAAAATATAAAAAAATAATTTGATCATTTTAAAAAAGATCAAACAGAACCTAAAAATCACATTGACGGGCAAATTAGGTTACATTGGCTGGTAATTTTTGTGACATTGATTGGTAATTTTCATTAAACAATAGAAGTAATATCGTTCACAATAATCGATAGAATTGAATTATTTTTTTCTAGGGATGAACTTTCGACGCGTGGGCCTTACTATTGGTTTTAATAAAAAAATCACTTTAGTAGGAGATAACCTTATCTCTGAACTTGCGCACCTTTTTATCCAATATATTTTATTATTGCCACGTATTAATTGATCGATCAAATTAGAACCAAAAAGGGATATGTTTACAATTATAATTAGCGAATTAGTAAAAAAAATAATTATTTTAATTTTATATCATACATATTGGTTAGGATACTATAAAATATAAGATTGAATAAATAGGGGTGGTCTCAGGATTTACTTATAATTATTAGGGATAAAATTATATTTTTAATGTCAATAAAAGTACAAGTAATAATATAATAAGAACAAAACATAAAAAATTGTAAAATTTATAAGAAAATAATAAAATCAATATAATTTTAGTGTAATTTTTCAAATTAGTTGAGCTCATTGGGGCTTATTGGGTCCACCCATGTGAATAAAAACCTTATTTTTGTAATTTTATTTTTAAAAAATTATTATATTACCATAATTATTTTTAGTAAATTAATTATAAAAATATTCTCACACATTTATAATTATATCATCATAGTTATTTTTATTAATAAAAATTATAAAAACATTCTCATTTTCTTTCGATACAGTATATAATTTTTATCCTTAGTGAACAAAGAAATTGATTCGACCCCTAATGTTATCTATATATATCATTTAAAATGTTATCCTATTTAATATATATGCTTGTATATATATAACAACAAATAGAAAACAAAAATTAAAAATGAAAACAATCTCCAATGTAATCTAAAATCCCATATACCAACAAATAAATATGCTACAAGTATTTTTAATAATACAAACTTTCATTCCTATTTGGCGTAAGGTTGGGTAATTGATCATGACTCCAACTACACCATACGCACGCGCATGCACCCAAACACGATTTACAAATGAGATTGAGAAAAGTAACACACTTTTTTTACCCTCCCTCCCTACCTTAATCTATTTTGAAATAGTTGAGACTTAATTTCTTATTCATAATTAAAGAAGATGCTAGCTAGCTAGGTTACTTTATTAATATTGTGGTCTCTAAAGCCAATTAGGCAAGCTTGCAACAAGAAAAAGATGGACAGAATATCAATAACTTAAGCTTTTTATTATTACAATATTAATTTAACGGGAAACACTTACTTTATACCCCATATATATAGGGTTAAAATATTGTAGAGCATGCAGTAAGGTAAGCTGCATATTAATAAATTTTTGAAGCATGATATTTTTTCCAAACTTAGGCACATCATAGATTATTAATTAAATGCTTAGGGTTCTCTATATGATGACTTTAAACCTACCGAACTTTTGATTTTCTACGTACCATCCAAGTCCCTTTTTTTTTTTTTGGTTATCACCGCCTTGTCGAATGATTCAAAGTCATCAGAACGGTGGTCACCAAGTCTAAAATGTGTAATATATATATATATATATATATATATATAAACATGTAATACATCACTCTAACAAAATGCTAGCTAGACAGATATTTTTGACAAATAAAATAGCATCTTAATTAGATCAAATCCTTATTCATATGGGTTTGAAAAGAGTTAAATGTATGATTAATTTTACATGTAAAATAAATTTATTCTATATACACATATATCCAACTTATATATGGTGCACATTAATTTTAATAAAGATTGTAGCAATATAACTAAATTATTCAACTTAATTGGACTGAGCAATTTGAGTGGCATTTAATTTGTATTTGTATTATTTATTTGTTGTTCTTATTTTCTATTTTTTATTTTTTACTTTGAGATTCTTGTTTTAAAAATATTGAAAACGCATTTAATTTAACATTTTTTATTTTTTGTATTTTGAGATTTTTTTTATTTTAAATTAAAAATATTCAAAATGACTTTTGATCATTTTATATTTTATGTGTAAACTCATTTTTTATTTCTTGAGCAAATTTTGGTAACACGAATGACCAAGCATGACTTGAATTGTTTTTTTTATTTTTAAAAATTTAAAATAAAAAATAAACTTAAAACAAATATATCAAATAGCACCTTTATATTTTAAAAATAATTTGACATCAATTCCTTCCCATTTGTTATGACTCATTAGTATGGAATCAGGTGAACTTGGCTAGCTTTAACATTTCTTTCTTATATAGTTTAAATACTATATATATATATATATATAGCGCATAATTAAAATTTACAATTCAAATTTATTTATAAATTGTTAGATAAATAAGTTAAATAATTCAAGCTTTAATACATTAATTTTAAACTCGTTCAAAACAAGATCAAACAAACCGTCACTCCGACAAGTTTACTGACGACTCACACAATGCATGCATGCAGTGACATATTGGACAAAAGAACACAGCTTACCTTTTGTACGACCAAACAAGTACCTTGAATTAGAGAGAGAGAGAGAGAAGTGAAGTGAAGGTGGCTGGCGAGGGCTTGTTGTGTTCATATTTGGAAAACACGAACAATCTTAATTATATTATATTCTTGGAATTTAGAGGCATATGTATACCAAAATTTTCCATCCGTACACGTGCTATGATTTGTTTAGTTTGGCAAGCTCTTTCAGCCCCCAATTTTGAAAATATAACAAAAAGGTAACACTAAAAAATTAATTAAATACAAAATTGAACAGAAGTCCAACCAAGCAGCTGCATGAAGAAATTAATTAAATACAAAATAATGGGCTCGAGAAATTTTTAACTTTTGAAATTATTATTTTTTTAAATTCCTACAAAATTAAGGATTAATTGAAGGAACATTAACTTCGAATTATTTCAAAAAGCAAAATTCATGTGCGTGCTACCATTATTTGTTATTCAGGCTTTGATTTAGAAAGTAAAAAAAATTAATTTTTTTTAGTTAACAACTACTAAAAAGAAAAAAATTAATTTTTAGTAGTTACTTTTTTAACTTTTTGTTAATTTATTTTTACTCTTTAATATTTAAAAGAAGTATAAAATGTAAGTATAAAATGCAAGAAAGTAACTTTGATCATTTTAAAAAAGATAAAAAATTAGTAACTGATAACTCCAGCTGGTAGCTCCCGTTGCCAAACGAAGAGAGAGAGAGAGCCTGCTTTTATACTGGAAGCTTTCAAAATGAAAATTGAAGAAATTTTTATTTAAAGCTTTTTGATTAAATAATTTGTTTTAAATTCTGTTTCTTTTAATATAAAATATTTTTTTTTAAATAATTTTACTCATATTTTATTAAAAATTTTAAAAAAATATTTTAAATTTAACCAAACGAAACCCTAATATAAAATAATTTTTAAAGTCATAGTTGATGTTTCAAGAAAGATGAGAAATTATTTCTAAACTAGTAAAACCCAAGTTCAATGCTGCTGGAAGGATAAACTTCTTGTAAAGAAAGCCAAGAGAATGAACCCTCCCAGCCAATTTTATTCAAGCACTTGTCCGAAGAATAGTAAAGTATATATTGAAAATGAAAAATAATGCAGGCGAAAGGCTGTTTCGAAAAAAAAAAATGAAAATGTAGGAGAGAGGAATTTAAGCCCTATAGATGTAACGAAAGGGACGTCTAGGAGTGTAAAGAGTCCAAACAAGGCATAAAATTTTTAATGTGCAATATAGGGTCATTCTCATGAGCTAAAGAGATTACGACATTTCACCAAACACGCCGCTAAGGGTTGATGAAATTGCTGTCATCAACTCAAGGAATAAAGGTTTAAAGGGCTTTTTTAAAGCGTCATCTCATTAATTTTTTCAATTTTTTAATTAAAGATCTGTTTGACATAATAAAAAATTTTTAAAAAATATTAAAAATTATCTGAAAACTTCTAAAACTCTTTAAAATTCTCTAACACATTTTACATTCCTTACACTTTGTGAAGTTTCTATAAATTTATATATACTTACATATTTTAACAAATTTTTACAAATCTCAATAAATTTTTTATAAACTTTAATAACATTCCGTAAATTCTAATAATTTTTTTACAAATTAAAAAAAATTTTTAACTACTTTCAATAAATTTTGATATAAAATCACTTTGACGAAACTAAAAAAATCGTTCGAACGGTTTTTCTTTCTAAAAAACTAATACAAAAGTTAAAAATTTTACCATTTATCTCTGAAATACGTAATTTGATGTTTACGTGTCAAACGTTAAAAAAAAAAATTTTAATTATATTTTTTTCTTATTTTTCATTATTCAGTAATATAATAATATGTTTTTAAGTTCTGGCCTAGCACGTCTAGATGCCGGCTGACGGCACTTTATTATTACCACCTCACCATTTTTGTGGACCGTTTGAGGATTAAAGTACTAAATAATCGGATTAATTTAATAATTTTGAGTTATAATAATGGAGGTATTTATTCATAGAACAATTCCATGGTGGGTCACTACACCCACCGAGTGTGCGTGAGTGGGTACTTGCCAAACTCGTCCCTTTCTGACCTAACCAAAGCCTAAGAGTTATTTTAGTGAAATAAATATTAAAAAAAAGTAATTGTTTTTTACTCTTGTGTTTAAACTGAAAATTATTTATAAACTTTAATCTTTAAAAACTTATCTTTACTTCTCTTATATTTTAAATTAAAGATAAAAAAAATTTAAAAATCCGTTAAATATAGTAGCTTTGACGCTTAGTAAGTTTTAAAAATTGAATTTTTATCCCATGTACTTTAGACTATCCACACTATACCCTTTGATTCTATTTCATTTTTAATGAATATTTTTATCTTTTGAAAATTTAACATCATTTATAATTTTACTTTAACCTAAAGTATAAGAAATACAAAGGTAAATTTTTAAAATTTAGGAATGTAAATAATTTTCGCCTTAAGTATGGAAGTAAAAAAAAACAATTATTCCTACAAAAAATTACTTAATTTGATATCTATTCTAAGTGCAAATATATACAGTGACAGGGATAGTTATAACAAAGTAATTAAAAGCAATTGCCCCCACTCATTTTTTCTAAAAAAAAAATTAATTATGCATATTTTGAACCACTACTCTAATTTATCTTTTCTTGCTGACACTCATATCCAAATGCTTCTCAACTTCAGGATTTCTATATATTTATTCAAGAATTTCAATACTCATTAAGATTTTGAAAAAAAAAATCTTGATCTTCTTTGTTTATCTAACTTAAGCTCTTTTTTTTTCCCCTTTAATCCAACTTGAGTGCTTTTTTTTATTTATTTATCCAATTTTACATATTTTTTTTGTTTAAATGGGCCTTATCATTTCTTATTAGTTAGGTTTTGCTTTCTCATTTTTTAGATAGGTTTTTTTTTTATCATTTATTTAATTTATTTTCTTTTTTTTTTTAAAGGATAGCACTTATCAAAATTATAAATACTCCTTGCCAAATATTTCGTTTCAAAAATTTAAAGTTCGCCCTATCGCCACTACATAAATACACAAATACACTGACACACCTATTTTGGGATAAAAATGTATAATGCCAAAAGGGTAGTCCTAGTCTATGCTTTAAAACTTAAACATTTAAAATGGTTAAAACTTAAACACTTAAAATGAAATCGTAATGTCATAAATTATTAAATATTACATATAAATAAATCAAATATTAAAATAACAACAAATTACCTACAAATGTAATATATGTTAGATATTATTTCTAGTGTCAAGTATTTATTTTTATGAAGTTATATGGACATAAGTAAGTAAAAATAATGATTTTACAAATATATTAATAACTTATAGTAACGTACGTTATCAGAATAGTATTTTGATTTATAAATTTAAAATAGTAATAATTATTTAATAATTTTAATTTTTAAAAATTATAAAATCAACCAGTTGAATGAGTCGTGAAACCATTCATACGGGTCACTAGTCGGAATAGTATTATAATTTATAAATTTAAAATAATAACAATTATTTAATAATTTTAATTTTTAAAGATTGTAAAATCAACGAGTTCAAATGAGCCATGAATCATTCATACGAGTCACTAATTCAACCTCAAACTTTAACCGTTTAAATCAGTTTTTTATCACAATGTTCAATTACAAACTTTAATAGTTTAAATCGGTTTTTATCACAATGAATTTTACTTATGAACCTAATTGTTATTGAGATCTGATAACTCAGTAAACTCGAATTCTCCTGAAAGCATACTCTAAGCTCAGAAAGTTATTTAGTAGACTGGTATGGTGTTTATCAAAAAATATCTAATGTTTAAATTAGTAAGAGAGTTGAGAAAATAATTTTGAAAAAATTTTAATAAGATAAGAGTTGTGTGCATCTGAAAAGATAGTATATATATGAAGATAATATATACATATAGAGGTGCAAAACTTATATAGTTAGAATATAAATGAGTCTCACACAATCATATTTCTTTCCCAATCAAATTATGCCATCTGTATTATAAATCACAAGATCGATACAGGCAGTACTTTCATAAGCGCATATCATATCGCATATTACGAAATATGTTAGAAGAAAATTATACACATGATTATAATATAAGCTATCTTGTACTTAATGTAATAGTCGCTCGGACCTGATTGGAATCCACATCGTTCGGTTGGCTTGGGACGTAAAAGTGGTCATTCGGGTAAACCAGCTTGATCGAGAGCACCCTATCAAGACCAATTCATGACTTCGCTGATTTCATGACTTTATTGATTTAATCAAGTGAAATTAATATGAGTTTTAAAACATTAATTTTCAGCTAGTTACAAGAATATTATATCCACATAAATACAAGGACACTAAGGGGTAGGTTTAGTAAGATAATAAAATAAATGGATAATTTTTAAAAAATAATTTATATTTAATTAATCATAAAGATAAATATATATATATATATATAACTCAATTTCCTTCTATTTTTCCTCCCACAAAACCTTGCTGCAAATCGAGTTTGGTCGAATAAAGAGTTTGGTCGAATAGAGGCAACAATAATGAGTTAATATTTACATATGTATATAAATATTTGTGCACAGCTATAAACTAGGGATGACATAGTTTCGGGAGGATTACCCAATCTGAGTCTTGGTAAATGTGTTAACGTGTACTGGATGATGGTATTAGATACACAGAGACTCCTATTACAAGAAATTTTTATTGCTATTTATATTTTTCATAATCAAGACCATCCATTCTGAAGCAATCTTCTACTGCAAATCAAAAGTAACTAAAAGAAAATAAATAAACAAAAAGATGCCATTTTCCCATACAAATTTGCTTTAAAGAGTATGTGTTGCTTAAGGCATTCAGTTCTAACAACCACCAGCACACATTCAATCCATAGTCCATCTGCATATACGCTGCCGCTTCAGACACTCCTTGTAAAACGAAATAATTTATTTTTGTTTTGAGTTCAAAACATAAATTTATAATTTTAAGTTGGTTATACCATCCATAAAATCAAACGAATTTTGACTAAATAAATGAATTCGATAAATACATATGCAGTCTAAAATGTCAAAATCAGACTATCATTTGAGTTCGATTCAGATCAATTCAATTAAATAGTTGCTCCAATTCAAGTGAAAGGACTAGTAAATCAAACCTAAACTAAATTTTGGAATTGATTAAATTGAATAATTTTAAATTTAATTACTCCGCAATTGGACTACGGTACTCAACTCCTTGCAAAAGAATGAAAAAATAAGTGGTGCAATCACCCATTAACAAAGAGTTTGTTTGGAGACTACCAATATTTTTCCACTTTGTAATATCCACATATATGCATAGAATAGTTGATAAATTTAGAAGAAGAATGAAAGGGGTCGTGGGAGCTGATAAAAACGCACATTAGAGTTCAATGACTGGGCAATACGGATCAGTATGCCTTCCTCCCACCAAAGCAATTAGAAAAAAGACAAAAAAAAAAAAAAAAGAAAAGTGATGAACTTAAATATTTAGAACCCATTGAAAGCCGCATTACGTGGCATACATTCATGCGCAACCAATAATGTAAAATAACTTTCCTTTTAAGCTCGCTCCTAGCAGCACTTCCAGCATTTTGTGATGCAGAGCCATCCCCAAATGATTAAAGGATCCATCACATCACCACAACCCTACTTTGAAATCCTAGCAACAAAATGGGTCCCCATCTGGTCTCTATATAATTGTGTGTGTGTGTGTATATATATATATATATATCTGCGGAGCCAGGCAAATGGTTGCTTCTGTAAAGGAAAAAAATATATATAATAAAAATATAAACCGAAGGAAGATTTAAAAAAAAAAAAAAAACCATCCACCTTATATGCAGAGTAAGTGTTTGAAGAGTTGCTTGTGAATAAATTTGTTATTTAAATAAATAAGTTTGGATATATTTTTTGAACTTGGTAAATAAATAATTAAAGTTCTAATTAGAATAAGTTTGATAATAAAACTCATAAGTAAATTTATTTATTATTTACGACATACTCGTATTGTTCGTGATCATACTTTATAATTTGATTAGTTAAGATTGCTTAATAAGCTTTAATGATTTACTTATTTTTATTAATAGCTTAGATTAATTATAAGTTGTTTGTTAATTTAAAATTTTATTTGTTAAGTTAGAAAAACTTATCTGTTTATTTCTTAAGTTTAGAAAATTTTATCTAATATATTTTATCTCATAAAATTTTCATGTTATCTAAATTCTAACACATATTTTATTTGATTTCACGCCAATCAATAAATTAAATAAATAAATTTAAACATAATATTTTAAGTTTATTCAAATTTCTACTCGAACTCGAGCTCTCTGGTAAACTTAACAATTTGACATGAACCAACAATTACTCCATTGGACTCATCTGCCACCCCGGACACGGGTGATGGGTGAGAGCCTGCCAGCCAAATAACAGAGTTGTTGTCGGTACTGCTCTGTGCTGAGAGCCTAATGGGTAGAAATGACACTAGCTTTTGAAATGGGGTCCGGAGATTTTCCTACATGTGATGCAAAAATTAATGAAGAGGAGGGTAACTACCCATCTTCCAAATTTAGCAGTCTCATCTCATCATTAATCAGACCAGCTGTAGTATGCGCCTCTACAGTAAAAATCCTGGACAACTGGAAGGCCCAGAGCGGCCTTTGACAATTTTCTATCCATCGCAAATAGGACAGAGTGTGAGTTAAAAATTGACGATTCAGAAATTATTGGTGGGGCCCGAATTTGTACGATCAATTTCAAGTTTCGTGTTGGAGAGCCAAGAGGGTCAGCAACTTTCCTTCTTTTCACTTTCGGATGTCTAGAGATAGACACAGAGTGTTTGGTTTGTTAAAATTAATTAAAATTTATTAATTTTTATTAATTTTATATATTTTATTTTAATCAAATTTTATTATATTTTATTTTTATATTAAATTTTTATACTGTTATTATATTTTTTACTAAACTTTTGCTAGTCAAAAATCCCATCATGGTGCTTGACAAATTATGATTAGAGCAAAAAGAAAAATTCTAAAATAGGAAAAAGGTAGTAAGCGAGCTTGCCAGGGAATTATAGGTGAAACTGCGTAAGTGACCCTGCATCATCAACTCTAATGCCCCTTAGATTGAGGATTTAAGATTCGTTTTGACTGAGTAAAAGATTTAAGGTTAAAACTGACTTGGTATAAAAATTTAAACTGAACAAAAATTCAAAAGTAGAGTAGATTAAATTATAAAAATTTAAAATTAGTTAAATTTAAAAATAAAATTAACTATTTTTTTTTTTTTTTTTTTTTGTGCCAACCACTCGGCCTTATGTCGATCCTCACCTGGCTTGGCTTCCTTAAAATTACAGATAGAATATCCAAAAGTTATTGTGCATCAGCATCAGTAAAGGATTTGCATTTTGAAGAACATATGGAGAGTGCTACAATCGGCCAGTTTGGCAGACTAAAATTCTCTAAAAAAATTATATAAATCTCTAACAACCCCTCTATCTCTAATTTTTCCGTCATTACTAATTTCAAAAAATTCTAATATTTCGCTAAAAAAATAAAAAAATCTAAAAGTAGGTTAACCGAATGTGTAAATTTTTTATATAATCATATTCTTTGTGTCGAAAGTTTTCAAATGAGTACTATTGTCGTTATTTTTTATGACTTTTTTTAAATCCGTGGGAACGGATTTAAAAAACTATTCCCACGGTTTGTTACTTTTCAGAAAAAAATGACGCCAAAATTAATCCCAAATTACATTTTATCTCAATTTATTTTATTTTTTCTTACTCTAAACGGCCCAATAACTATCTCCATGCCCCTCCGTCTCTCGTTAGTTATTATATTTTTTTTTTGAGAAATAATTATTTAATAATTAAAATTTTTTGTTTAGAAACATTGATGTATAAAAATGTTGAGCTAAGAATCTGTAAGTTAAATAAGTAATATTTTTATTATATTTTAATTAATATATTAAAAGAAACGGCGAGCTAAAATAAGGTCGTTTCACAGAATTATTGCAGGAAATGCGCTGTCCTGTGGGCAAGGGGGACAAATGGAGCATCCATTTAGGGGGTTCAAGAATCAGAATTTTGAAGATTAAAGATGGTGAAGTTCTCACTCTGAAAAAGTTTAAGCTTACATGAAATCAATTGTGACTTTCCTTTTTCTCTGAAAGAGGGAGGATTTTTTTTTTTCCTCTCCTTATTAACATTTTTTTTTCTTTTCTTTTTTTACTTCCACCAAAACTCCCAAATGAAGCGTAAGGGACAGGAACTGATTTCCAGGGACAACGACCATCACGGTTTGTCCGAACAGCGCCGCATGTCTATCCATTATCACCGATCAACTGCTGCATCTTCCTTTCGTGGGACACTTTACGGGCCAATGGCCTCTGTCCACATCAGGCCCAATGGATTAAGCCCAACCTATGAAAAAAGAAAAACAAAGGAGTTCTTCCTTTTTCACAGCCTATGGCATTTTTTTTTTTTTTTTTGGCTCTAATACTTAGGGTATTCTTACTAGTTTATACGTATTTTAATTAATTTTTAAATTCTTTAATTAATAAACGGGTAAACTTTCTAGTGTCTTAAAAAGACTTAAACTAGTGATTCTGATAAGTAAATTCAAAAATTTACCAGTTGAATTACAACTCATAATTTTTTATTTTCAAAACTATCATACTCCTATTTTTTTTCTCAATATGAACACTTAATAATTGATATTACAAAATTGTGTATGGTATCGCTAAAAAATGTGCACATTGCAAAATTGTCAAATTTTCACTTTAAATGCTTCACTTCTCTCTTTTTTTCTTTTAATAGAAAGAGAGAGGGGGAGAATGTTTGAAGAGACTAATATGGATACTCTCATTCAAGATTATCTCAAAAATAGATTTATCTGGAGCACTAGATCTCTTCTTCATCCAAACATTCATTAATAATATTACAATCATTTATATAATATGAGACTCGGAAAAAAAATAAATAAATAAAATTAAAAAAAAAATTGATGCACTATACTATGCGCCATATTTGTATTTTTATACTCATCAGTGCCAGTGTAATAACTACTAATCCAAACTCTTATAACGGGAAATCTTTGATTGGTGCAAGTAGTTTGCCGGTAGGCCAACGGCTGTGTTTATTCATTTGCTCGACAAAAAATATATGTTAACAGAGCAGGGAGGCCAATGGCATCCATATCAACATTTTTAATTCCTTTATTTATTTATTTAATATAGATAGAATTGGCAGTTGGAATTAAAAAAAAAAAAGTCAGTTTTATTTTTTAATGTACATATAAGGTGGAGTTCTGTTTTTTATTTAAATTAAAAAAGGCACAATTCATACTCTTGACTATTAACACGTAATGGAACAATTTTATCACTGCTGTAAATTTTCTTTTTACGAAAGTAGCATTAAGACGTGATATTATCATATTAATACGCAAATACCCTTCAATTTCAATGTATATCATCCCACCTGAACCCACTCGTTGGGATGAAATGAATTAGAGGAAGTTATCCAAAGAATTGATTTTCCAAATTTGTTGTCGGTGACTCAGGCGCATCTATTAACTATTAATTAAAACATGTCATGTAATAATATTTCACATTTTTTTAATATATAATTCCATCAAATGTGATATATTATTTTTTTTTGGTAACTCGAAATCTTTTTGGTTTATTGCAACTCTCAACGAAACACGTAATCGATAGGTAAACTGAAAGACACATGGCTAACCCCTCAATCACACTTCCCAGACAAATTGTGGGACTCGAATTCGAATCGTTTACATGAGAAGTAAACCCACTAATCAATTCGACTGAACTCTAGGGCTCGAGGCAAGTATCTTTTTGGAACCCACCATCTTTCCAAAATCCCATCCATTATGATTTCTAAGAATTGCAGTGAATTTTTCATTACATGGGTTGCATGGGTTGCAATAAAGGATCAAGATATAATCATGGTAAGTTTAATTGAATTAATAAATGATGTAATAAATGCTATTTGATAAAATTAACAAATCTTAATTATATCTTAACTTTTCATTTGAATACTGTACCCCATGAAACCCTCCCATTATAGCCCAAGGCCTACCAAATCTAACTACTTTGTCGACCCTGAACTTTATGGCTAATGATCCAAAATCATTTCTACGGGGGTCTCATATGGGGATGAAGTTGCAAATCCAGGTTTTTTAATAGATGACCCTGGGTCACCGGTTATCAAATTTGGAAAATCATTTCTCCGGACAACTTCCTCTAATTCATTTTATCCCGACGAGTGGGTTCCGGTGAGATGATATAGATCAAAGGGTATTTATTACCTTTGAAAAAAAAAAAAAAAGTTGCAAATTCAGTCAACCGAATACAGCATTCAAAACTCCACCCAATTTTTTTTTTTTTTTTTTGTGACTCGGAACCCTACCGGTTTATTACAGTTCTCAATGAACCGTATAGCCTATAGGTAAACCGGGAGATGGTAGACGCTGACCCTCTCGCCCATCCCACTTTTGTAAGCGAGGCGCTCTCAGTGAGATTCGAAATCACGTCAAGTCCGGGTTTACAGTTTTGACAGGAACCCTGAATTTACTGCGCTACCCTGCCGAGTCACTTCACCCAATTCGTATAAATTAAAGAGTCATGGTAAGATATCAAAAAAGTTAATTAAAATATATCACTAAAAAATATGGATATTTTATGAGTCTATCACATAAAATAAAAATACAAATACAAATTAAATTAAATTTTAATTTCAAAAATACTATAGTCACATTACTCTTAGGAAATGTTTGTTTTTGGGGTAACGAAGGGTAAATTTTACTGGGAGTAATTTTTGCTATCCATTATATCCGTTTGAATAATGGAGGTAACAATTAATTTGGGTTAAGAAGGTAAATTTTTATTCTAGTGAGAGCTGGGTAAAGGGAGATAATGAAAAAATTTTATCCTTTTCTCGTTACTCTTGTAAAATTAATATTTAATAAATAATAATGAATTATTAAAATAATTTATTTTATTAAAATATTTTATTAAATGAAAATTATGTCTCATAAATAATAATTTACTAAATTACGCATTGTATTAATATAATTTATTAAAGTCAATAATTTATTTAAATAAACTAAAATTATTTCTTTTATTAAATTATTTTATCAAAATCAAAATAATATCTAACATATAATAATTCACTATTAAAATTAATTACTATTGAAATATTAATCTTCAATAAAATTATTTTTTATAATTAATATTTTTATTTGAAAGTATATATTTTAATAATATATTTTTTATTAAAATTAATTATTATTAAAATAACAATGATTATCATGATTTATTTTATTATAATATTTTATTATAATTAACTATTAATTTTTATCCTTAGTCAATTTATCCTTATTTCAAATACAATTAACTTTTATTTCTTCAAAATTTTTAGCATTCCAAACATAATATAATTATTACCGGATAATATTTACCCTCTCATTCCAAAACATAAGTAGTACAAACTTATTACTCTAGTAATCATTACAAAGGTAATAATTATCCTGTATTTTTATACTCCCAAATTTTTCACTTTGTATCAAACAAGTCCTTAACAGTTATTTCAAACAAATTCTTCTAATATATAATCTTTTTATAAATTAAATTATAAAAATTCAATCAACCCAATAAAATTAACAAAAGTGCAGTAAGAAAAAAAAATATATACCCCTAAACATAAATAAAAATTATAATGCACTTAGACTCGTCCCACTTCAAGAATTAAAAATTAATCATTCATGATAAGTTCCCAAACAAAATGAGGAAATAGAAGAGATTACATTTATTACAAATATTATACACTTGAAAAAGAGTTAAAATTCTTTGATTTCTAGAGTTGTTTACCAATACTAGGACTAAACAATTGATCACAATTAACTTTGCAACCAATATGAAATAAGTAGGTCAGGATGCAAGTTCAAGTCCTGGCAGCCGCAGTGTGGGAGTTTCACCCTTTTATGGGGATGGCTCTTTGTGGGCACCAGACACTAATTCTCCTGTCTAGGAGGCCGCCATGTACCGCGATTTACCTCCTCCACCATTCCCTTGGGGTCGAGGGGTGGGGGTCCTAGGGGTGAGAGTATCGCCTTTTGCACCCAAGTAAGTCAAAAAGTTTGAGAAATGATAGGTATAGTCGAGCGCTGCAACTCTGGAAGGAAGGTCTTGTTAATGCTAGTAATACCAAAAGATAATGATCATGTTTGAATGGAGAGGTTAGATGTACAGTATAAGTAATAGAATAATATATGAAATTAAATATAATATAAAATTAATTTTTTTGTGAAACTATTTTTTTTTTTTTAGTGTTTAGTTGGTTATAAGAACGAAAGTAGGATTATGGTCCCGTTTGGAGTAAGAAAAAACAAGATAAATTAAGATAAAATATAGTTTGGGGTTAATTTTGGAGCCGTTTTTTCTTAAAAAGTCACAAACAGTGGGAACGATTTTTCAAATCTGTTCCCACGGATTCAAAAAAATTCACAAAAAATAGCGACAATGGTACTCGTTTGAAAGCTTTCGACACAAAGAATATGATTGTACAAAAAATTTACACATTCGGTTAACCTATTTTTAGATTTTTTTGTCTTTTTAGTGAAATATTGAAATTTTTTGAAATTAGTGATGGCGGAAAAATTAGAGGTAGAGGGGTTGTTAGAGATTTATAAAGTTTTATGGAGTTTTATCTTATGCCAAACGAGGCCAATATAAGAGAGGTCGAATTTTTGTTCAATAAAAAATAAAGAGGAAGATATTAGGCACTATCGTCATAAAATTTGATAATTACTTCTAGTTTTCCTTTTCTTACTATATGGTTGTTCGGATTCTCAAAAAAAAAATCAAAAAATTTTAATTGTTATCCATTTTTTTCAATCAAATTTTATTACATGTCACTTTTACACTAATTTTTAATTTTTTTTTTTGGGCAAACCAAATGCCAATAAAGAAAGACATACAACGACAAAATTAAGAAACAAAAACCTAGTAACTAAAAGGTTTTTTTATTATTTTATTTTTAAATTAATGCTCATAAATATATTAGAGGAGCTAAATTTCTATTTACGAGGTAGAAAGTTAGATTTACGTGCCTAAACAGGCAAAAATAAATAAATAAATAAAACAAAAATCATTAAATATATTTATTTTAAGTTAATAATAGCAAGTTATCATTTAAGAAGGGGCCGTTACACAAAAGTTTTTAAGAGTTAAAATATATTTACGTAAATTAGACATCTTCCAAACCTAGGAAGGCCATGGCCACCCTTGATCGTACACGAGTTTCATATCTGATTGGTGCGATATAAAGTAAAATAAAATATTGCAATTTAATATCATATGTGACAAGAAATAATTTTTAACATTTAAACTTTGGCGAAAAGTAAATATGAGAGTGGGAGATATGTCATTCCACACTCTCATGATATTACTCATTTTCATTTTGAGAGATATAAAATTAAGTCTAGATTTCAAATAATACAAACCAAATACAGGGCCAAATTTAACTTGTTAAAAAATGATAAATTATATCTCCAATCTCTTAATCATGTTCGCTAATCAAACATGGCTTAGGAGTTTCAAATAGAGCTTGATAAAAATTGTGCGAGTCTGTGTGTTTTTTTTTTTTTTTTTTTTTTTAGTAGTTAACAATATGTCTCAAAAGGAAAATGATAAATGAATTTTTTCATTAATTTTCCTCATTCCACATTACTCTTTTTTATTACATCTATTGCTAAGTGGAGAAAATTAATGAAGAAGTACAAACATTCCTGCCCATCTTAAAAATAAAATATCTATATAATAAAACACAACACATTTTAAAAGTGTCATTTCATAAACTAAAATCTAAAGATTGAGATTGAATTATTTTTTACAAACCAAATCTTCTCCTCAAACTCCCACTCAGTCTTTAGGTTATTTCACGTTTTGATAAACTATTGAGTTGAATTTAATAATAATATCTAAAAGTTACATTGAGAAAAACAAAAATTTTGCAAGCTTCCCCTCAAGCTTCCGTCTAATCTTTGGATCACTTATAGACCATTGAATTAAATTTAGTGATCATATCTCAAAAGTTGTATTAAGAAAGACAAAAATTTTACTTCTTAATATTAA
The DNA here is from genome assembly GCA_019916065.1 of Vitellaria paradoxa. Taxonomy (NCBI): domain Eukaryota; kingdom Viridiplantae; phylum Streptophyta; class Magnoliopsida; order Ericales; family Sapotaceae; genus Vitellaria; species Vitellaria paradoxa. Next base: position 14,767,516 of record CM034233.1, read on the forward strand.
TAATGATTCTTTAAGCTTTTGGTGGAATTATAAATATGATAGTAAGGATTTTGAGTTTGTATTATATATTTAGTTATTCCTTTCAAATTGTTTGTATTGGATGTTTAGTTAAACCTTTCAAATTGTACTCTAAATCTTAGAAAGCACAATAAAAAAGAAATTTATTTTAAATTTTTAAAAAAAAATTTGCTAACATATTTCATTTTAAATTCATACATATTTCATTTTAATTAAGAAGTTTTATAAACACTGACTATTCGCTAATATATAATGTATTAAGAATCCATGATATTATCTTAGATACACGTGTTTTATATCGGTAATATTAAATACTTGTGCATGCATTAGGTAACTCCACTTTCTTATTAAATTTTCGATAGTGAGTTATATTTTATAATATGTATCATTTGATATAGAACCCCATATGCAAAATTTTATCGTGTTGTGCAAATAAGCTTACCTTCAAAATATAAGTATACTTTTATCAAATACACCTTAACCATTTCAGGGTTAAAAACTAACCCTAGTTAACTTTTTCTAACCAATGAAAAACAAAGAGGTTGAAGGAGTTATGTTAGGTTAACCCACTTGCTGTACGAAGCATTTTCGTGTAGTTGCTTGGAGGTTTTGACAAAAAGTCCATTCTTGGGGATTTTGGGGATTTGGGTGAGAAAAGAGGGGCAAAAAAACAATTTTTTTGGGTGATGGAGGTCTGTTCATGGCATCTCTGCGATTCAAATTCATCAACCATCATCGACACAGCTCTCTCTGTTAGGTACTCTCTGTTTAATCCACCGTCTAATTCTTCTATTATGTGATTCAATACTCGCTTTGTACTGATCATTTTTCTAGCATTTCATTTCTATGTAATAAAATCACAAGTTTTAATCCGTTTTTCCTAGCATTTTGAGCTGATCAACACCTTGACTTGGGTAGATCCATTGATTATTGCCTTGTTTGGTTGTTATGTTTTTAGTCGTTTGATGATTTCTAAATAATATATTATGATTTTGGTAGCTCAGGAAACATTTTTTTGAGGATCCCAGAATAGTGGAGTACAAGGCAAGATTTTTTTTATTTTAGTTTTTTTATTGAGAGTTTATAATTACCACTGCCTTTGCTTTTGTAGTTATATTTTGAATCCTGTTACAGTTTTCTATCCATCGATTGTTTGAAATTTTTATTATGTGATTGACAAGTCGAAACAAATGAACAAGAAGCTTATTAGCCATTTGTTGGAATTGATTTGATGTGGTATCTCTGTATTTCTATAAAGTGGTGCTCCTCTATTTATGAATCTTTTATGAACTAGGGTTTTCACTGTACTCGGCAGGTCATCTCTTGAATTATGAGAAAACCCAAAATAGTAAAACCAAATAGTCGCTATCCAGGATTTTGTTTGTTCTGTTGGTGGCTTCATTGTGATTATACACGAGGAAGGTGTTGAAGAAGATTTGTGAAGGTAATGGAGTGCAATAGAGATGAGGCTGCTAGGGCAAAAGAAATTGCTGAGAAGAAGTTTACAGCAAAGGACACTATGGGGGCAAAGAAATTTGCTACGAAAGCCCAGTCTCTATACCCCGGGCTTGATGGAATACAACAAATGTTAGCAACGCTTGATGTGTATATTTCTTCTGAGAACCGAATTAATGGGGAAGCTGATTGGTATGGGATACTTGGTGTGAATCCACAAGCAGATGAGGAAACAATAAGAAAACAGTATAGGAAACTGGCTCTTATGCTTCACCCTGACAAAAACAAGTCTGTAGGGGCTGAAGGGGCATTTAAGATTATTTCCGAGGCCTGGAGTTTGTTGTCTGATAAAGCTAAGAGATTAGCATATGATCAGAAGAGGAATGCTAAAATAATTCAGCAGAAAGTCCCACCTGCAGCTGCAGCTAGGGGTCCCTCAGCACCCCCTGGGTCAAATGGTTTTACCAAGTTCACCAAAAGCACAACTCCACACACAAAGGTTCCAAAGGCTAATACCACTAAGGCAAGTGCCTCTCACGGTCCTGCTTCATCTCATAAGCAGAACCCTCCTACCTTTTGGACCGTGTGTCACCGATGTAGGATGCAATATGAGTATCTCAGAATGTATCTCAATCGTAATCTCCTTTGTCCCAATTGTCATGAACCCTATTTTGCAATAGAAACTCCACCACCGACCTCCCATGCTTTCAAAGCCTCCACCCAGGGGAACTTTTCCCAGCAGCAACAGAAATCAAAGCATCAGGGAGCAAGCAAGAATGTTTCTTCTGTGGGGAAAAACAACTCATGTGCTCCAACTGTGGGATTGGAAGGGTTTCGTAGTCCAGGGTTTTCTAATCACATTAACTTCCAGGGTGGTACATTCTCTAGAATGGCTGGTTCTTCATCTGCTGCTGAGCCTGCAAATGTGGTTCAGCAGGCATATGAAAAGGGTAAGAGAGAGCGTGAGGAGGCACAGGAAGCAATAAAAAGAGAGGAGGCTTTGCGAAGTAAAAACAATGCCTCTAGGAAAATGGGTGGTGGCTCATCATCTGGGTACTGTGGTGCTGTGAAGAGGAGAAAAGGTATTGAGGATCTTGGCATCATGAGAAATGGAAGGGATACTGTTAATCAAATGGGCACAGGGATTGGAGGAGGTGCAACAGCAGGTTTTTCTGGAGTTAAACAGGGTAGTGGAGCTAAGAAGCCTTGGAGCTCACGAGATTTGTCCCATTTTGAAATTCAAAACTTATTGATGGAGAAAGCCAGGGTAAATATTCGTAGGAAAATAAATGAATGGAACTCAGCTAAAATGGCCAAATCTGCCGTTAAAGGCAGGGAGAATGTGAATGAGAAATCAAAGGAGGTTATAAAGGTCAAGGACAATGCCATGTTTAACGGTGCTAGACAGGACCAATACAAGAATGGTGAGCCAGTTAATTTGAAAAGTGAAAGTCATGCCAATAAGTCCACTTCTGGGAGTTCTGGTGGCAATGTGGATAAAGAATCCCTTGAACTGTTGTCAATTAATGTCCCAGATCCTGATTTTCATGATTTCGACAAGGACAGAACAGAACGGTGTTTTGGGGAGAACCAGGTCTGGGCTGCATATGATAATGATGATGGCATGCCTCGTTATTATGCCATGATTCACAACGTGATTTGCTTGAATCCATTCAAGATGCGGATTAGTTGGCTTAATTCAAAAACCAACAGCGAACTGGGTCCACTTAATTGGGTTGGTTCTGGTTTCTCAAAAACATGTGGAGATTTCAGAATAGGTAAGCATGAAATCAACAACTCGCTCAACTCTTTCTCACACAAGGTTAGGTGGACAAAAGGTGCACGTGGGGCTGTTTGCATATTCCCGAGGAAGGGAGATGTTTGGGCTATTTACAGGAATTGGTCTCCTGAATGGAATGAGTTAACTGCCGATGAAGTCATACATAAGTATGACATGGTGGAAGTACTTGAAGACTATGATGAGGAAGTAGGTGTGGCTGTTACTCCACTAGTCAAAGTTGCTGGTTTCAAGACAGTGTTTCACCGGCATTTGGACCCTGGGGAAGTCAGGAGGATTCCGAGAGAAGAGATGTTCCGTTTTTCTCATCATGTACCTTCATACCTGCTTACTGGTCAAGAAGCTCCAAATGCTCCAAAGGGTTGTCATGAGCTGGACCCTGCTGCTACTCCTCTGGAGCTTCTTCAGATAATAATAGATGTTAAGGAAGAAGAGGCTGTGGAGGGTGAAGCAAAAGCTAAGGTAGAAAAGGTGGTAGATGGTGTTGGAAAATCTAATGATAAAGATGTGGAAGAGAATTGCAGCGAGTCTAGAGAAGACAAATTGGTCAATTACAGATAGAGTCTAGACATGGGAAATAGTTGTGGACCAAAGCAGGGGGAGGAAAGAAGAGCTAGTGAACCCTATTGAAGAGAAGACAATTAACTTTTGGATTGCCTGGTCTGATGGGGATAAGATTTTTGATGCTTTGGCGCAGAGCTGATTCATCATTCTTGGTAACTATGCCCATGCTATCTGGAGCAGGAAAATTTGTTCCGGGTAATAGAAAATTACCTTGAATAATCTGAATCATCTCAGATAATCCCAACCTCGTATTAATTGCAACTTGAGGATTGCTAGAAAAGAGCATATTTCTTGAGATTTCAAGCAATTCAAATCTGGAAGCACAACATCATCTTCGTGCAAACAGGGCTTCTCTGAGGATTTGGAGGTAGGACTGTCTATACTCCTCTCAACTTTGCCTTTAAACAAAATTTCTTCATCAATTGGAGCTTGTACAGAAAGTCTTCCTGCCGGCTTTTCAATTTAAAGAAGATCTGTTTATCAGTTAGGAGTTTGTCAACACCAGTCAGCTTACCTATTGTCACTCTTTTCGCAACCAATAGGGAACTAATTTCTTAATTTTATTTTTTAAATTGGACTATTATCGCATTAAACAGTTGTGTAAACCTGTCAGTAGAGTTTTATCATTTTTTCTGATTAGATTTCAAATTGTAATTTAGCATGGATGTCAATTTCAGTTTATTTCTTGCTCATGCTTGTGAATTAACTTCTATGAGCCCGTTTGGAGGCTCAAAGAAAGGCAAAAAAGTACCAAAAGTTGCATGTGCGTTTGGTGGAACCACAATTTTTCTCACTTTTCTGCTCTGCTACAGTAATTTATTCCACAAAAAGTTCTACCAAACGCACAAAAATTGCCACTTTTCTGCTCTGCTATAGTAAAAAGTTTACCAAACACACAAAAAGTTACCACTTTTCTGCTCTGCTACAGTAAAAAGTTTACCAAACACCTAAAAGTTACAAAAATTGCTAAAAATTACACTTTGTTTCACCAAACATACCAAAAATTACAACTAGCAACTTTTAACAAAAAATTGCTAAAAAATGCTAAAATTTGCGCTACCAAACGCCCCCTATGTCACCATAGCAGAAGTTAATTTAATGTCATATAGCATTCATGCATATTAAAAATAAACAAATTCTTCCAACTGACCATTTTTGTTTGTTGGCCAGAATTTTTTAGCACCGTAAATCTTGTAAATACATGCCGATTGTTGTCATGGGAGTGAGGCTGCCCTTGTGTTCATTGATGATGCTGTGCACCATTAAGTTCACCTTGCACCAAGTGTATGCAACTTCAGTTTGGTTATTTTGAATTCTCAATCAATTTTCTGCCAGAAAAATATGAGCCTCTATTAGGATTGTATTTCTCTGAGTAGGTTAACATCTGCAGCTTATGAGCCCTATATCTAAAGGATTTGCTGCCCATGATTTGAAATGATTGGTGATTGCTCGAGTTTGCAGGGTGTATTTGGCGAGTGTTGATCATGGAAGTTAGTACTCCCAAGGTTTCCTGTGCTTGTGCTTGTGCCTGTGCTTGCTATGTGAATGAACTATCTTCTGTTTAATGGCCTGGCTTAAAAAACTGAGCTCCCAGGACATTCCCTCCTTTGCTTAAATACACTATGCTTGGAATCTGATGTTAAATATCCAGACCTAATAAGTTGTAAACCACTTACCTTACTTTACCACATGTTGTCTGTTGATCCTGCACCCTCTTCCGCTGAACTCTAGGCCCGGTTTACACCTTATTTCTGCATTTTACCAGGCATGTGCGATGTGTATTAACACCCTTTACCAAAATTTGTTGATTAAGATTGCTTAAACTTAGGAAGAGTGCTGGGCACCTAGCTAATATATTGGTTTTATTGACTGTAAAGTAAGGGAGTTCAATGAATATCATGTCCGAAGACCACTCAGGATTGTAAGCATTATTGGTGTTGTGAAGTTTAAAAGATTTCTCTTCCATCAGGTTGGCTTGCTGCCGTGTTTTAGTATTAAAAACCAACCTCAAAAGTATTGTAGTACGGACTAGACAAACAAACTTTTACTTTTTCTTCATGGTTTTGGAAACCCTGAGCTGCTAGTTTCAGAGGTTCTATTGTCTGTCTCCTTGTACTTCCTTCCCAAGTGCAATGAAGCTTCTTTACACCAAGGCACCTTTAGTTCTTACTACTCGCAAAATTTCACTTCTCCACAGGTGTATGCGCAGATCTAATCCATCATATATGTGTATATATATATATATATAATATCAGCAGTTGGGTTTGGGTTAGTTCATTAGCAGTAGCTTGTATGTTGATTGTGGCACTTGAATTTCGCAGCTAGCTAGGCCTTTATCACTTGAAATGTGACACGTCTTGTGATCTTATAATCAATCTTGGACTGCAGAAACAGTTCTTGTGGAAATTTTAAATGGAAAAAAAAAAAGAATTAATTTGTTGGATCAATATTTAGATGCATATGTTGATATTAATAATTACTTTTTTTTTTTGGGTCCTTCTTAATTCAATGCATACATACTGGTCAACCCTATATGGGATTAATTTTTATTTTTTTATTGTGGTAAGATGAGAGACGGCACCAACCCCAATACATCTTCTGACTTGGTAGGCAAAACATGTTAGTTGGATCTTGCTCATCTGCTACCGAAGTTCCAGCTGTGGCTCCATCATCCCGGCTTCGGGTCATTTTATCACCTTTAATCACTTTCCTAGTAATGGGTTCGATCGGTTGGGTGGTGGAGCAAATTGGGTTGCAGGGGCTGCGGTGCATCGTTTGTTTGATCCCTAGTCTAGAACCGAATTGACCTGCACTTGAATGACGATATTAATAGAAATGAAACAATTCAAATTGAAAACTGTTCAAATTTTGGGCCGTTTGGTGCACCAAACTTTAGTAAAAAGTTTTGAAAATTTTTAAAAATCTCTATTACATTTTTATACATTTTTACCTTTTCAAAGTTTAAAAAAAGTTCAATACCTTTGAAAAAAAGTCGATTAGTAGAATTCAGTTAACCAAATAACAAAATTTTTTTTATCATTCTCATCATGGACTCCCAATCTACTGAATGACATTTATCGTGACTAATTGTTCTGGGGACGTGTGTCAACAGATTTGCACAATCAACTTCCGTCCAAAGGAATTATAGAAATTATTTCGACATCGATTTGGTCTGCAAAAAAGGCATGACTGATACAAAATTTTGAATCCGTTTAAATAGAAATTTAATCCGTCAGAATGGAAATTTTATTATTCATCTATAAAAAATGTGGTTTGAAATGTGTGCATCAAATATAAAAAATTTATTCAAATCACATTTTATCTCATTTTGTCTCATTTTTTATCACTCTAAACATCCGCTTAGTCTAAAATGTTATTAATACTCAAGAGACTTTTATTTGTACTACACACCATATTAAAAATTCAATTCACTGTTTTGATAACAATTATTATATTTTGATGTTATATTTATAGATAGATATGATAAGAAAATATTGTTCAATAGTTGATGTGAGATGGATGGATTGTGAGATAATTGATGTGAGATGGAAAATTTTGGGTTTGTTTGGAGTAAGAAAAAATGAGATAAATTGTGGTTTGGGAAGCGTTCGTAATGCGTGTAATGAGAGAAAAAAGTTGATGTGATATAAAGTTAACAGAGATTTATAGAGATTTTCAGAGATTTTCAGCAAAATATTACACGCCAAACGCAGCCTAATTTTATGTGCGTAAATTGGAAGAGAATATCACTTTATACGTGGAATTGGGACTTGCATGTGATTGGATTGAGAATTGGTTCATATTGTCAACTCATTAATCCAGAATCAAACTATGCCCCTGATCCAGAGTGAAAGTCTATTAAATGCGCAAGTCAACAATCTGGTTTGATGCTTAAATGAGTCTTTTTAAAATGAGCTTTTAATTAAATTAATTTAATGATATTTTGAGTTTACTTTAAATGAGGTTAGATTGAATTAAAAATAAAAAAAAATAATATTGATAAAAATATTAAATATATTTAGTATTAATTGATTTGACGCTGAGTAATATATATATATATATATATATATATGTTTATGCATATATTTACCCTTTCTCAAGTTTTGACCACTATTTTCTAATTTATTTAAAAGAGTTTTGACCGAATTGAAGTTGAGAAAAAAAATTAATATTTACTCCTTCTCAAGTCATCTCCTCTTTTTTTTTTTGAATAAAATTACTTGACTTTTAACATAAATTAGTATGATAGGCTTTGAAATGTATTTAAATTAAATCACATAAGATTTAATTTCAAATAAAATTACTTCAAATTTTGAAAATTGAGTAAACCGATCTATTTAACACCATTTACTAATTACTAAATATTTAGAAAAACATTTTTGTATTGAATTGGGTTATAAATGGTAATCTGTTGATTCTTAATCTTTTTATCAGAAAAAATAATTATAAGAACTCCAAAATAGGGATCGTAAATTTTAGTCTTTTCTTCAAACCAAAGAACCCTTCAGCTCTTGAGGGAGAAAAGGTTTGTGGGAGGCTTCAATCCTCGGGCAAGGCTATTAAAAGAACCATTGCTTGTATTAATCAATTTCAAGAAAATTTAGCTCAGTATTCAAATTTGATATGTGACTGGAGAGACGATATCATATTTAAATATATATAAAGTAAAGTTTGCTGCACCTCATGATACTTAATTAAGTACTATAATTATGACACGTGATACTTAATTGTAATTATCTTAAATAATTTTATTTATTATATAAATTTACGATTAGGGGTGGCAAAATTGACCCAAACCCATCAACCCACCTAATTAAACCCATAATAAATGGGTTTGGGTCCTATTATTTTACTAATTGGGTTGTAATTGGGTAACTTATAAAATACCCATTTATAAACGGGTGTAAATGGGTTGTGAAACGAGACCCGTTAAAACACCCATTTAAGTTAAAAAAATTAGTTTAACCCCCCTCTCTCTTTACACTGTTCTCTCTCTCTCTAGCAATATCTACAATAAATGTATAATATATACATTATATATATATAATACGTGTATATATATATTCAGCGTATACAATAAATGTATAATATATACATTATATATAATTTATTTCTTCTTCCATTCTCTGTTCCTATTCTCCTCCATATTCAATACAAATAACACATGCGCGTACACACACGCGCCCACACACACATACACGTCTACACACACGCACGCGCACAAACACGTCTACACAGGCGCACGCGCGTGCGCACGCATACACACGTGTGTGCACACATACGCGCACGCACGCACATACACGCATACACGCCTACACACGCGCGTGCGCACGCACATACACAAGCATACATGCCTACACACATGTGCGTGCACACATACACGCACGCGCGCGCGTGCACACACGCATACATGCCTACACACATGCGTGCGCATGCACACACGTACGCGCGCGCAAATACATGCATACACACCTACACACGCGCGCGCGTGGACACACATGCACACACGTGTGTGGGTGCGTACACGCACACACACACGAGCTCGTGCGCGCACACGTACACACACGAACACCTGCACACACACGCACATGCACAAGTGCACGCGCACGCGCACGCACACACACGCACACACACCCCCCACACACATACGTGCGCACGTGCGTGCGTGCAGAGAGAGAGAGAGGGAGTTGTTAATTTAAAATTGAATAAAAAATAAATCGGTTCGTACAAATTCGAAATTAACTGAAAAATACAAATATAATATATAATATTATATAATATGTATAATATTATATTAATTAAAATAAATATTGATGTATTTATATATATATATACACATTAATTGAAATAAATTTTTAATTTTTTTTAAAAAGTAAGTTGAGTCATAAGTAAATGGGTTGGATATGGGTTCATAGGTTTGATATAACCCATATTCAACCCGCCCATATCTAACCCGCCTTTTAAATGGGTGAGTTTGGATTACACCCATTTAATCTCCAACCCGTTTAAACCCATCACTAACCCACCCAACCCGCCCATTTTGCCACCCCTATCTACTATTCTGATTAATCAAAGAATTTTATTTAATTTATAAATATTTCACATTTTATTTTTCATGCAAAATAATATAAAAATTTTATTTATTACATGAGTATTTCATTTAATAATCTTAATTTATTTTATTTCTATTCTGACTAATCTAAATATTCATTCATTATATAAGTATTTAAAATGAGAATTATATTGTATTTTAATCCCAGTCTGTCCCATATAAGTGTTGAATAATCAAATTTATCATGTATGTTAAAATCATTTATTTTTCTAACATAATTATATTTTATATTTATTCATATAATTCAATTTATATTAATTATTTTCTACTTTTGTTATTTCCCGCATGCAAATTTGTCAAGTCCCGAAATCCTGAGATCTCGATAAGTGAGTTAGTATTGGAAATTTAATGCACCCAGTCCATTACAATTTTATTATTTACTCTTCAAAGTCAGTGACTATCCTATTTATTGATATAAATAATAGTAATAATTATTTTATTAATAAAATACACACCTTAGATTTTATTAAAACCAGATAACATAAATTTCATTTACTTGTAAAATGATATTTCCAAATATATAAAATTTTTAAGTTATCACATTTAAGTTGTAAAAGCTACTCAATAGGACTAGGATTTCAAATGATTGTACCGGTTCTCCTAGATCTCAGGCTCTACACCTACAATATAGTTTATAAAGACGTGAGTACTAAACTACTTGTGCTCACGATGTATAAAAATATACTTTTACAATACTTTTTAAGAATCATATAAAAATAAGGCATATAGGCAAAAATCATCGAATACATGAACATATAATAGAATAGGATAACATTAATTCGTAACTTTTATTTCTCTTGTTAACCTTTCTTTATTACTATTATTATTATTATTATTATTATCTTTTTCCAATGTGGAAAATGATACTCTGTAAAACTGTCTCATAATCAAAGTGGCAGTCCAAATCCTCATCGATTCGTATGTGTGTGTATATATATATATATATATATATCAACAACAGCCCAGGAATAGCAAGATAGTAAAGCAAGCATGACATACTTGATACAAGTTATATCTAATAACAAAATTCCTTAATCTTGTCTAAATAATATTTTTCTCTTTTTCTTAAGAAAAAATAACTTATAAATAATGATTCTAAAATTCTTGTTTGATGAATGTCAGTTTCAGATATCCTTTGTCTTGTAATAGATAAACGAATTCTATACCAAGATAATTTTTGTTTATAATAATTTAATAGAATCATAAGATGAAGAGAAATATAACTGATAAAAGTACAGATGATGCAAATAAAGCTTTATTAATAAACAATGTAAATACAACTTTGATACAAGAACTTACTTGATACAAATGACTAGACTTGATACATCAGAGATAGCAAGATAAAGGATAGGAAGTTTTGAGGGAGGTGAAACAGAGAGGTTTTGGTTTTCAGAAGGGTTCTGAAATTTTTTCCCAATTTCTCCGAATGCCCTCAATGTTTGCTCTCGTCTCTTTTTATAGAGAAGAAAAGGAATCAGGCTACAGTTTTTCCCGTGATGGGTACTGATAAAGAGCCTGACTTCTTTTTACAAAGATGACATAAAGTTTGACATAAAGATAAAGCTAAAGCTGATAAATACATAAAGTAGACATAAAGCTGAAAAGTGACATAAAGCTTGATGGCAATAATTTCTTTGGCATATGGCTTGATGAATAATTGCAGGCGTGCCCGAAAAGTGACATAAAGTTTGATAGCAATAGTCTCTTTGGCAGGTGAGACTTGATGTTCTTTTGTCATAGCTTGATGAATGATTCCAGGCATGTGATTCTGCAGTGGCTTGATAATCAATTTTTTGCTTTTGCTTTTGTTTTCTTCTTTTCCTTGATTGGTGCTGATGGAGTAGGATTATGGATGGGAGGAAGGATACCATAGCAGTCGTCTTCATTATCATTGCCAAGGTTGACTGAGGTGAAGCTTTCTGCCGAATTGGAGTCCTCACTTGATTCCTGTTCTGATAATGATTCCAATGCAGCTAATAATTGTTGTTTTAATTCCTTTTTTGATGCTGTGGCTGCAAGTTTGGACATATTCTGGCTTTTTTGAAGAAGGAACTGAGGGTTTGTTGATGTTGTTAATACTGAATGTTGATGGAAATACTTATCAATGGCCGTGGGAGTAATCCTGTCAATTTTAAATTGCTCCCACCATTTGACTTTGATTCTGCGGATTAGTGATGAAATGGTTGGTCCTTGATGAAAATATTCCCATTGGATGATCCAGGCAAGGGAAAATTGTTGGAAGAAATAAAATAGATGAGGGAATTGGTTCATAGGAAAATGAGATGGGATTTTAAATCTGTCTTGATAAATCTGGAGGCCTTGATGAGCTTGTTGGGGTAATATTTCTGGTAATGGCCCAAACATGTTCCACCATTCGATGAACCATGCTGGAAGATCTTGATGAAATTTGTTGTGGAATTAAAACATCCAAGAATGTCTGAATGTTTTATTTTGATGATAAAAGGTGTGATACCAGGCTTTTTGATAATCCCAGTAATTATAGGTGGATGGAACAAAATGTTGAGAAAACTGGCGGAATTGGTTTGGATGTCCTCCCCAGTCTTCAAAAGATAGGATTTTGATAATCTGACATGTTGAATAAGCAATTTGGGTTTGGTCAAATTTATCTGGATAATGTTTAAAAGATACTGATTCAGTGTCAATCAGTATAAATTCATAAAACTTTTGGGTTTTCATGGAATTTGAAGTCACAAAATGGTTGTTTGGAAGAAATACAGTTTGGAGAAGATCATGGATAGCTTGATAATTGGGTGGATTTGTAAATGGGTTTTCATATTCTTGAGATAATCTGGTAATAATATAGGTTTGTGGTTTGGGAAAATATTGTGATTTTGATGATAGGGAAGTTTGGGAAATTGGTGTGGGGTTTGCCGACACCACCACGTTTTTTTATGAAGAGGCTATGGGGCCAAGAGCCACCATAGATGATGAAGAGGGACGTGTAGCCACCTCTTTTGATGATCCAGTTGTGACTGTTTGAGCAAAGCTCTTATTAGCCACTTGGCTTAATATCTGCTGTTGTTGTCTTTCTTCTTCCATTAACTGGGTATACCAGTCAGTTGGAGATAATGGAAGGACCCTGGGAATGGTAGTTGGTAAGGGAGTGGTTTGATTAGAGGATGGTTTGATAGGTATCATGGCATATGATTCTTTTGATATTGGTTGTTGGGTTGATGAAGAGGGTCTAATAGGTTTAGGAGGCATGGTTTCCCTGCAAAAATTCACGGGTAAGGAAATCAGGGATGGAATTTGCTTCTCCTTTGATGTATTCAATTTTATAATCAAAAACTGATAAAATAGCTTGCCATCTTGTAAAAATCTGTTTTGATGCAATGTTTTGAACATCTTTTTGTAAAACATGCTTGGCAGCCTTACAATCAATTCTGATTAAAAATTCTTGATTTAATAAATCACTTTGAAATTTTTGAATGCATAATACAATAGATAAAATTTCTTTTTTAATAGTGCTATAATTCTTCTGGGCATTAGTCCATGTTCCTGATGTAAACCGGACTAATTGTTCTTGATGGTGACCAGGAAGACGTTGTTTTAGAATACCACCGTATCCTAAATCTGATGCATCAGTTTCTACAATTTTATAGGCTAGAGGGTTTGCTATATGCAGACATGGCAAAGACTTAAGATGTTGCTTAAGTTGTTTGATAATTTGGGTATGCTGAGGAGACCATGGAGGAGGATTTTTCTTAAGCCTCTCTCTTAATGGAGCAGCAATGATACTAAGTTTTTTATAGTATTCTGAGATATAATTGAGGCTCCCTAAAAACCTCTGAAGTTGTTTTTTATCCTTAATTTCATTAGGAAATTTACTTGCAAATTCTAAGGCTCTTTCAATTGGAGTAATTGTTCCTTGATCAATGTAATGTCCAAGGAATCTTATCCTTGTTTGAAAGAGATTGATTTTTGTTGGAGAAAGCACTAAACCATTTTTCTTTATAATATAAAGGAAAGTATTTAAATGCTTCCAATGAGATTGAATACTATTTGAGAAAATTAATATATCATCAATATATACTATTGAGAAATCAGTATATGGATTAAAGATGTCATTCATGATTTTTTGAAATTCACTTGGAGCATTTTTTAATCCAAAAGGCATTACATTCCATTCATATTGTCCAAAAGGGACAGTGAATGCGGTTTTATATTTATCTGGTTCTGAGATCTGAATTTGCCAAAATCCAGATTTTAAATCAAATTTTGAATATATTTTAGCATGTACAAGTCTTTGGAGGAGGTCTTGCTTGTTAGGGATTGGATATCTTATCCACTGCAAAACATCGTTCAAAGGCTTGTAATTTATTACTAGTCTTGGAGTTCCTCTTTCTATTTCAGCGTTCTTATTTACATAGAAAGCAGCACAACTCCAGGGAGATTTGGATGGTCTTATTAGTTTTTTGTCTAATAAATCTTGGATTTCTTTTTTACAATAATCCAAAAGTTCTTGATTCATTTGGATAGGTCTGGCTTTTGTCTTAATTTTTGATTCTTGAAAGTCTTTAATATAAGGGAGAGTAACTATATGGCTTTTCCTATTCCAAAATGCATTTGGGATGGAGGAAGAAACTTCTTTGATTATTTTATCTTTAAAATTCTCAATTGTCAATTTCAACTGGCTATCTTGAAGTTGAGTTTTGATTTGTTGGCATACTTTTTCTTGTTTTAGGAGCATTAAATGTTTTTCTTTTGTTATGATTTTTGAGATATTATTTACTTGAGTTTTTTCTATAGCTATAGCTTTTAAAATATTTAAATCTTTAATATTTGGAGGATTAAGAAATTCAAATATAATCTCTTGGTCAAATATATTAGTAGAAATTCCTTTAGGAGATACCGTCATGGGTTGAATAAGATTTAAGAAAGGTGTTCCTAATATTACTTCTCTATTTAAATCTTTTACTAAAATAAATGGAGTCTTTATACATATATTTTGATTACATACATGAGCTTTTGTTAATTTATATTTAACTTTTAATGGCATACCATTAGCAGATGATAGTCTTTCTTTTGTTGGTTCAAAATATTTTATGGGTACTAATCCTTCCTGTATACAGTTAAGGTCAGCACCAGAATCAAAGAGTGCAGTAGTATTAATAGTATATTCTTTATTAATTACAATTTTTAATTTTACATTCCATTTTTGATAAGATATCTGGGTTAATAGGAAAATATCCTCTTTTTTATGTTCTTTATTATGGGTTAACATGGTTTCTTGATCGGAAGTTGAGGCTATAGTATCTTGATGTTGATTTTTTAGAATTAATACTTGTCTTGTTAATTCTTGAATTTCTGATTTTGATAATCCTAACTCCTGTTTTAAAATCTTAATTTCTTTTTTGATTTCTTTGATTTCAAGTTTAATATCTTCTATTGGAATTTTTTGTGATTTCTGAGGTTGTTTAGCCTTTTTTAATATTGAATCTAGATCATAACAATTTTCTACTACCTTTTCTTGATTCTTCTTAGTTTGTTGAAGGTTTTCTTTTAATTTTAATAAATAATTTCTTTTCAGTTGAGGGTCTTCTATATCTTCAATCATTTCCATAATTAATTCTTGTTCTCTGGTAATAACATTACAATGACAGTTTTGTTTGATAGTTTTACTACTAGATGAATCTTCAGATATTTCTGTATTAGATTCAGTTGATGATGTGATATTATCTATTTCAAAGTCATCTTGAGAGTTTGATTTTTCATATTCTGATTCAGAATTATTTAACATTAATATTTCTAACTGTTTTTTGAGGTGTTCATCAATATCTAAAGAATTTATTTTACCTTTTAATGGGCAATTATTTTTATAATGTCCTATTTTTCCACACTTATAACATGTTGGAGGTATTTTTTGATTGTTAATAAGCTTTTTCGATTTTTTCTTATGTTGGAATTGATTTGGTTTATTTTTGTATGGTTTTTTGTAAAAATTATCTTGACTAGGTTGTCTTTTCTTTTTATAATAGGGTTTTGGTATTAGCTTTTTATGTTTTTTATGTTTTCTTGATGGAGGTAAATTTTGTTTGGCTAATCCGAATTGTTCACAAAATGTGCCTAACTCTTTATGTGATTGTGTTAATTCTCTTTGTAATCTTTGGTTTAATTGGAAATTAGTGCAAATTTCAAATGCTATTTCTTTTATAGTGTCTGATATATCTGGGAATGTTAAATGTTCATAAGGTATTATGCCTTCATTTTGTTCTCTTAATCTAAGTTTTACTTTTTCAGCAAATAATTTTGGTAATCCATCAATAAATTTTTCTTTCCAGAACGGGAGACGCTGGTCATCTCTCATTCCAAGTTTTGTTAAAAATGTTTCTTCATACCAGTGATAGTCTTGAAGTTTTGGACATTTCAAGTTTGTTAAAATTATGGACGATCTTTCTTCAATTTTTGATGTGTTTCCTATAAAATATTTAACAATAGAAAATATTAGGGTATTAACAGCATCTTCTATTATTGTTGGGTTATCCTCTTCATCTTCAACTTTTATTGGTTCATTAAATTCATCAGTTTTGATAGCATTTAATATATTATCTTTTTCTGATTCAGTAAGATATTTATCCCACCAAGTTTTGAGTCTTCCAGAAAATCCTGATATAAGAATTTCTGCTACGGCTTTATCAGAACATTGTTTTTTCATTTTATAAGCACTTGCGACCATTGTCATTTCTTGTAATTTATTAATTTTTTGATATTCTGTTAATCCATCTAAATTCCATTTATAAATTCCAGTACCTTTGAAAAATTGAGTTGGTTCAACTAATTCTTCATACTGTTGATCTGGGAAAGATGGTCTTGGATAATAATTTTTTATTTGTTTTGTATTATGTTTGTTATGATTCCATCTGGCCATATTGATTGTTTGATCTTGAGGAGTAAAAGTTTCTAATATTTCTTCAACTTCTGTCTCAGATAATTGTGATAATGTGTGGATAGCTTTTATTGATGGAGATGGTGTTTCAGGAGCTACCATAAAAGTTAATGTGTTTTGTAGTTTTTTAATCTTATTATCTATATCTTGTATTAGATCTTTATCTTTTAATTGAGTATTAATTTTCTTAGGAATTTCATGAGGGATAAATAAAGGTTTTTGATGTGGATTTTGACTTATTACAGGTTCTGATTCTTGTAAATTATTTTCAATTCTGTTTAATTGATCACTAATTGTTTTAAGATTTTGATTTGTAAAGTTATTCTGTTCTAAGATTTTTTGTATATCTCTAGATGTTATATCAGATTCTGATGGTGATTTCATTTTATAAGGTGAAGCCTTAATGATTGAATTTCTATATTGAACAGATATTTCTTCATGAGGTGGATGGGTAGATTGTTTAATACCTTCTGATGTATTCCATTGTTGGGGTTTTGAGTAACGTTTATTTCTTTGGTAAAAGGATAATTTATAGAATTATTGGCAGCATAATTTTCAAACCAATCAAAAAATCTAAAATGAGTTTTATAATTTTGAACATGTTTGTAAAATTTTTCTCTTATTGGTATTCTGGCAATTTCATCAAAGTTTGATAAGAACCATTCTCTTTTTTGATTATTTTCGGGTGACTCGAAGTCTTTCTTTAATATACTTTTGTCCATAATAAATTCTCTATCTATGACAAATATTTGAGGGTCATCTTGCATTTGAGATTGAGTTGGGGACATATGTTCAGAAGATTTATCTTCATCATCTTTTTCTTGTTGATTTATTTGATCCGTGTAAATAGGTTGGGGTATAGTTGATCTATTTCTAACTCTATTAAGCTTAAGAGGTTCATAATTGCTTGATGTTGGAATAGAGGAACAAGAAGATCTCGGAGGTTGATATGATGATCTTGGAGGTTGGTAAGGTTCTCTAGAATAAGAGGATCTAGGAGGTTGATAAGTTTCATTAAAATTTTTTGTTTGAAAGGGTATTTCTCCTTCTTCTTTAATTTGTAAATCAGAGAGTTTTGTAGATAAAAATTTGAGTTTGACAGATCCATTTGGGAGTTCTTCAATTTGTTGGAGTTTTTGTTTTCTATTTTTGGAGCGGGTATTTGATCTTCTAATTCCCATTCTACTGGGAGATTGATATCACTCCAGAGTATGGTTTGTGGGACTATTAAATTAGAGTTTTCTTTTTGAGTTTGGAAAAAGATTGTTTCTCCTTTAGGGCTAATGGTTTTAACTAGAGGATCCATGATAGTGGTCATAGTTTTATAATGGATTTTATAAATTACAGCAAAAGGAATATTTCCAGGTTCCATGTCATATCCTGATGTTTGTATTTTTAATACAAGAGAGTTTAATATTCCAGTATCATGTAAAGAAACCGGATAATTTGGAAAACAGTTAAAATATATAGGACCATTATATAAGCTAGTTTCAATAACTCCTAGCAAAGAGTCTTGAAATTTACGATGTCTTTGGTCTCTAAGACATAGTAAGATTGATGTATTTAATCCACTTCTGGTTAATGGTTGAATAGCTATTTGAACTAATCCAAAGTGAATGTATGAATACTTTTCTTGATGTTTTCTAATAATACTAGAGTCAAGGAGTTTGATGGATTGACATTCAGAGGTGAATGGGACAGTTTGTTCGACTGTCTTGATAGAATAATCAGAAGAAAAAGACCATTTTTTGATATGATAAACTTCTTTAATAGGAACATTCGGGATTTTTCAGTTTGATATAGGTTGTTGTAGATTTTGTATATTTTGTTCTTCTTGATTTATTATATTACTATCTTGGGATGAACTTGATGCCCTAGACATAGATCTAGACAAGAAAGACATGATAGAAAAATTAAATTGTTATTTTATTTTACAAAACTTAAGTAAAACTTTCACCCTAGGCCTGTCAACGATTTACGCCTAAAAACGGGACTTACAACACATTGCCCTAAACTGGCTACGCGACTATCGGGTTTCCCCACCGAGTCAGGTTCCAGGTTTACTAAATCTTGTAAACTAAAATAAAAATTCAAAGTTTCTAGAATATCTTAATTCTCTCTATCTATGGCTCTGATACCAACAACAGCCCAGGAATAGCAAGATAGTAAAGCAAGCATGACAAAATATTCAAAATAGCAAAATAAAAGTTATATCTAATAACAAAATTCCTTAATCTTGTATATATATATATATATATACGGGTCGCGAAATACTCCTACATCGTCGTTTATAGATCAAAGTCTAAGGGCGATGATAAGCCTTATCATTTTTGTCGTCATCATGGATTACTAGTCCACAGGAATGATTACCTGACCCCGTGCAAGTTTAAGATATTTCAACTTAAGGGTATCTTATGATCTTCCCTATTTTGTATAGTAATTTGATTTTCTCCAAAATCAACATTTTTTTATATTCACTTTTCTCCTGTTAAAATTTAAGAATAATATCTATGAGCTTTCATAATTCTATCTTTCCATTGCTATTACAGTCCGTTTATTTTTAACTATTATTTGTTTTACAACAAACATATAGCATAACATAACATATCTTAGTACTGAATAGCAATTTAAAAAAAAATCCAATAATTTTAGTGGTATCGAAAATTCAGTTATAAAGGTTAATATTAATCTAATAATATATAAATTTTAACCCACATTAATACCTTTTTTAAATATTATAAAATATTTAAAGAAAAAATTAGGTTTGGTTTAAAATTTTAAAATTTTATTTCTAAAGCATGCCAAACTTATTTTCATGGTCATTTTTTGTTAAAGAAAACATTACAAAAAGTATAAATAATACATCAATTCTCTACCTTAGATCTGAAAAAAAGATAAAGAAATCCCAAAGGTTTAAAATTTCGTTTCTTCGTATTTCTCATCTTGAGCCGAATTATCATGATCCGACACCACTACAATGATCACAATGTCAAAATTTCCAAAATTCCGCTATTCCTAAATTCAAGTTCTCACTTTCTCCTTCCCCTTCCCCTCTTTTTTGGGGAGAGGGGCTCCCTCTTTCTTCTCTCTTTTCTTTTCTTGATTTTTTACGAAACTATATATCAAATTTATATAGGTGTATTTGAAGTTAAACAAAATAATATAAAATTTTACAAATCTCTACAAACACGAATTACGAGATA
This sequence comes from Vitellaria paradoxa, assembly GCA_019916065.1. NCBI lineage: Eukaryota > Viridiplantae > Streptophyta > Magnoliopsida > Ericales > Sapotaceae > Vitellaria > Vitellaria paradoxa. Next base: position 14,787,573 of record CM034233.1, read on the forward strand.
ATAAAATTTAAATTTTTTACTCACTGTACAAAATACGAGACATTAATTTTTACAATTTTACATAATGTTATACAATTCCAACCACACCCATATATATGCCGCGTTTGGCGTATCAAATTCTATCAAAACTTACTAATTTTAACTAATTTTTATATTTTACTCTAAATAAATATTTTCACGTATCACTTTTATGTTATTTTTTTTTACTTTTATTATATTTTTTAGTCAATTTTTTATCGACTAAATACACCGTGCATCTATGAGTGTCGGTGGCCAAGGCAAAGGCCTTCACTGACATTCAATCAATTTTTTTTTTTTTCGCCCCGGCTTGCCGGTGTGCTACAGACCCATATATTTATATGCATGCATCCTACCACATGGAGGGTTCTAAGGAAGACATTTGTTGTGGCTAGTATGACCACCCACCTAAGCTAGTGTTAGCCAGGACCATTTGCTGGCAAATGGGGCGGTGATGAGGCGTGGCCTCGGTTGGCCGCGTGTCCGTATATATATTTATATATATTAAAAATTTATAAATTAAAAATTAAAAGTTAAAAATAAGGATTATTATAAATTTTATAAGTAATTCAATATAAAAATGATCTATAATATTGTTTTAATCATTTCGATATTTCATTTTTTATTTTTTTAGTTTTTTTAAAAAAAATGAAATATGCATATCATTTAATGTTTGAAATCTAAGTTGATTAAAGTTTTTAGAATTCAATTTTATCACTTAGTATTTGAATTCTAAATATTATAACTATTTAAAGTGGATTCTATTTGCCACGTAGTATTATAATTTTTATTCAAATTAAATTCTATATTAATTAAAATTTTCATATAAGTTAAGTTATATATAATTGAATTCTTTGAGTAATACAAAACTATGTTTTCTATTTTTAGTTCATGTCAATTTATTTCATTTAAATATACAAAGTATTGTTATTTCTACCAATTTAAACATGTTATTCTATTTTTAAAATATATATTATAAAAAATTCGTGCATGAACTAATCACTTGTAACCTATTAAAATTATTGTTAAATAATTTTATTTATTATTATTATTATTATGGGCGTTTTGAGCTTATCTAATTTACATAGCTTACAAAGTGATATAATCTATAATTGTTAGGAAATACTATTCTACTAAAATTTTTAATCAAAAAATTATTTATAAAAATGGTATTTTCATATTAAAACTTTATAGGTATTTAGTTAGCAAAAATTTAGTTAAAAATTATAGTAAAAATACAAAAATTTAATATAAAAGTGACATAAAATAAAATTTAATTGAAGAAATATAAAAAATTAGTAAATATTAATAAATTTTATTTAATTTTCGCGAACCAAACACCCACCTCATTTTAGTGGGCGCACCCATGTCATTATGATGTTTTTATTTATTATTTGTATAATATTTTTTTTTTTTTTTTTTGTCACGATGATGATTTGACCTAATCTAGTTTTCAGATCTTTGAAAAAGTTTGGATGTCTCTCGACCCCGTCCTTGTTTGGCCAGAACTGGGAGAGCATTGCCCATTCCTTCCCTGACTCATCCGTTTTAGGTGACGTGCACCTAACTAGCCAATAATTATGTGACACGTCTACGTCTTACGTGCTGCCACCAATCACGATCGAGTCCGTGACGTCTCAGCTATATCAACGCGTATACACGTGAGAACGCCTCCGTGTGTGTATATGTATTGGCACCGGTAGTTTTTGGAACACCGATTGGAAGCTGCGGTAGCTGGGGGAGAGAAACAGGGGAGCATTGGTTACCTTTGCATTGCCGGAAAGTGTGAAGATTGCCAACGAATTGCCTGAAAGTTCTCCGGCGCCACCGTGCTCTAGTTGTTTCCGGCCCCAGCTGATCTTCCTGTAAAATGGTAATTTTCATGTTTGCTTTTTCTCTAGTCTCTAGTTCTTCTTTTTTTTTTTTTTTTTTAATTTTTCCGGGAAAAGTTCAGTTGAACATCTGATTTGTAGATTTGGTTTCTTTATTAATAATATTAGCGTAAAGCGATATTGAGAATAGCTATGATTGAGCTACCCTTTTCTCTGTAAAGTCTTCAAAGACTTTTTTTTTTTACATCACAATTACAAGTGTAGTTATGTAATGAATAATGAATGTGTTAATGGTAGGAATTGCAGAATGGGATTATGGTAGAACCAATGATCCAATCTTCCACAGGACCCCCCCCCAAAAAAAATAAATAAATAAATAAAGATAACTAATTATTTTAGTGGTACATTAATCAGTGTATCATAATGGGCCTTGAATCCCGACCCTACCATGTTGGTTCATATATATATATATATATATATATATTCTTCTGGAGTTGACTTCTTAGGTTACAGTAAATTTGATTTGTGTGTGGATGGATGTGGGAAGTCCTCTTTTTTTTTTTTTTTTTTTGAATCAGTGTAACTTGATGTTGAAATTCATTGGTTCGCTACTTATTGTTCTAATGATATCAATAAAGTAATCATTATTAATGTTATCATCTTCTTCTTCAATACTTGGTGGTTTGAATATCACTTGCAGTTGATATGACTGTGTTTTGGCTATTGAATTTAGAAAATTTGTCCAGACGACGTGGATGAAGACTTCTTAACTTTTCACTTCAGATGAAAGCACCTGAGATGCACTCTAATTGCAAATTGCTGTTAACACATCATTATGTCAGTGTTTTTGAATAAATTATTCTACACAATAACATCATTTTTAAATTTAACATGGTTTAGCCAGAGATGTTTCTAAACCAAAGGAAAGAGAGGCGAGTATTGGAGATCCACCAACCCAGTTTTTCTTTCTTTCTTTCTTTTTTTTTTTTTTTTTCAAAGTTATGTTTGGTTCGGGGAGAAGAGAAGTGGAAAATAAGAGAATACCAATTGTATTCCCTCCTTCTTTGGTTGTTGAGTTTGGAGAGAAAATGAAAAGAAAATTATAAAAGAAATTCAACACATTTTTTCTCCCTTTTCTCTTCCTCTTCTTTTCCATTTCTCCTCTTTGATGATTGAGGTGATTTCTAAAAAAAAAAAAAAAATTATATCCACCCATTTGCCGATTGGTTGCTTTATATGCGTTTTGTTGAGCTTGTAAACAAAATTCTCTGTGCTTTTCAAAATTTGAGTGCTCCCTTGTTTGATGACATTGCTATAAATTGCGTTTTGCAGACAACATCAAGGCGTCTTGCTGATAGGAAAGTGGAGAGGTTTGAAAAGAACATCACCAAGAGAGGAGCTGTGGCTGAAACTACAAAGAAGGGAAATAACTATCCCGTTGGCCCTATTCTCCTCGGTTTTTTCATCTTTGTCGTCATCGGATCATGTAAGACTCACCTTAAATTGTATACACATTTGCAATTTTGCATCCTTTGCAATTCATTTAACATTTGCTTTTCAACACCAGTGGTTATTAATCTCTTCAACATATTTTATGACAATTATTGTTTAGTTCCACAAAATTTCCACTCTTGGATCAGTTCTTTTTCTCATAGGGAATCCATTCAGTACCAGTTAACACATGCTGAACCTTCCATACTTGCTACTAGTTCTATGTTATATTTTAGGAGGCTTCACCCCCAAAGGAAAGGGAACTCATCATATAAGAATAGAATACAATATATTACTGATATGGGAAACGTGCAATTTGTATTACATATACCCATGGGATCATAACATTCTACTACATTCTGCAGCCCTGCCCCCAAGCAGGCAAACTTTACACTATAGTCCGAAGCAACCCATATTATATATGCCCATGAGATCGTAACATTACATCATGCTTCCTAGGATTGCGCTCAAGCAGGCAGGTTTTGCCCTGTAGTCCCAGTTGAACATTGCAATGCAAGCATCACTTCCTATGACAACAAATGAAAAATATAGTGTATGCTTTAAACTATTTGTTACATATTTTAAGAGAACTCACCTCTAAAATCTAGTTGTTAGAAAGAGGTAACCTTATCCCATATCGATCTAGTTGTTAGAAAGAGGGAACCTTATCCCATACTATCGATATGGGACACATTCCAATCCATATTACATATGCTCATGGGATTGTGATATTCAATTTGAATTAGAACTAGTTATGTTACTCAAAAGTGTAATCATACAATGGTTCTCTTTAAGGCTTTGTTTGACATTAAGGTGCTCGTGGGTTCGCGAACCTTTGTGAACTCACAAACGGACATTGAGGATCAAAGGAAAATTTTTCCCTATAATTTAACCGTCAGTAATTAGCTCTGCGAGCCCACGTGCCAACAAAGCCTAAAGCATCTCGCATGTTGGAATGATTTTCCATTAAATCTTGTACCGTAATTATTTATTTAATTGAGCACATCAGGTAGCTCAATTGGCTGAGCTCTTGATGCCCCGAGCTTATTTCCTGACCGGGGAGAAACAAAATTCCACTCTCCCTCGTCCAACTTGTGTTTCTTGTATTAAAAAATATATATATACATTTTTGTTTTGATGAGAAACTGATTGCCTTTCCTTTTTTTTTTTTTTTTTTATCAGCTCTGTTTCAGATAATCCGGACGGCTACAAGCGGAGGCATGGCTTAAGCAAATCGTGCTATACTGTAGCAAATTGCTACATGTTACTGTGTTTTACACCCCCTTTTTTTTGTTTTGTTTTTTTTTTTTTTTTTGGGCATAAAATTGGAAGTTAAACTTTTATTAACAAACCTAGCATTTGTTGATGGGAAAGTTCGAATATGAATAAACATTCACCTTCTTATTATCTCTTCCCAGACATGTGCTTACTCATTTTATTGTATTGCCACACTTGCACATGGGTTGGTAAAATTTATGATCGTCAGGTTCCGTCAAGCTGCACATATCTGAAGTTTAAACCACCTGATTGTTCACATATAAACATAGGGCACGGGGCGATCTCCTTAAAAACTAGTGTAAAAGGATTTGATGGTATTACTCATGAGAGAACTATGATATTGAATGGATTTTTATTGAAAAATGATGGAGGTTAAACTTCCTAGATTAATATGCGAGGAGAAACTATGATTCTAATTTAAATCTTAAAATGTATATAATAAAACACAACTCGTCAATGTGACAGTTGTATATGTGGCAGCAAATGAAAGGAAGGGGGAGAGAGAGGGAGAGAGGCGGGGAGTTGGGTTTGAAATTTAAATTTGGGCCTTCGGAAAGCCGTGCATTGCACGGATGTGAAGCTAGTTGATTTATAAGGTAAGAATGTTTTGTTGTCATGTAAGCGATGGAGGGCATAAATTTTATAACGGCTATGTTCTCTTTAGCCGATGATGATGATGATGATGATGGCGATGATGATGATAATAATAATAATATTAGTTTAGAGAATTTAAGCAAGAAAATTCTAATTTTGCATATAGTTTCTAGGTTGACACTTTGATAGATATAATTTGGGATGACAACTTTACCTATAATTAGTAGATACTTACAAATTTTGCGCTTATAGTTAGTGGATACTAACAAATGTATGGGTAAGATAACATGGGTAGTAGATTTCTTTTTTAACATATCTATTAATTTTTTTTAAATATTTTTTCAATTAGATAAGATGGGTTGGAGATTTTTTTTATTTACTTATTAATTTTTTTAAATATTTTTTTCAATTATATACATAAGACACGCACGTTCAAAATAATATACTTACAAAAAAAATTCAAAATAATAGAATAAAATTTTAAATTACTCAAGTATTACTATTTAATCAAAAAAATTCAATCACAATATATATACACATACTCTAATGGGTATGTATTGTGCATGCAAGAGTTACCCTTTATCATAAATAAAAGGAACTCCACCTATACTTCTATCAATTTCAGTTGTAAGATGCTTTTAAATGTAGTGGGAAACATAAAAGGGCATATGGGGGATGGCAAGCCGATGACTTACTAAAAAAAAAAATACCCCTAAATCCTAATAAATAATACCCTGATAAGTATGAGTAAGAAATTAAATAAAAAATGATTCTTTGATAGGATATGAGTAGGAGACTCATATTAGATATATTTCATTCCAATTGATTATGCTAAGCTAATGAAATAAACGGTAGTATATATACTTAAAAAGAATATCCTAAATGGAAATTAATAGGAGGTATGAGTAGAAAACTCATATAAGCTATACATATATGTACTTTTAAAATAATAATAACAACAACAATAACAACAACAACAATAACCTAACCTAGAACACTAGTTTATTGTAAAAGTTCAATCACAATACAAATAAATAATTCTAATAGAAATGGGTAAGATATGAAATATTCTCTCCCATATACGTAGGTAAAATTATTATGAATGAGCAACGAATAAAGGTAGGATAGATTGCAGGCATTGCCATCATCCTACAGGCAATTGAAGCTGCAGCACATCTATCTACCCGGTAAGTCTCCAATCCGCTATAATGCCCATGCTATTGATAAAGTGCAATAAGTGGCTGCGCGTTTGGAGGAGAAAATGGTTCAATTTGAACATCCTAGCGTTTCTGGACGAGAAATAGTAGTCCAGAGTTTGCTTTTCACCCGTACCCTTACCGGTGAAGAATGCTTGTACTTATTGGCTGAGCAAATTTATATGTAATCTAAGACAGACATCCATTTGATTAATTGTAGTCTTTTTCCCATTACTGACAAAACAAAAACCAATTAAAAGTAAGCAAAACGCAGTTTGCCAAGCAACGGTTTGGCACTTAATTTTGGAAAGAAATTTCCGAACGCAAAGTTATTGCCTAACACATAATTAGCATACAACAAGATCAATTATCATCCTGTCCTCGGATCATTTACTTCATTATGATAAAGAAAATTAGGCTTCAAGAGTGCTGATTGGCTAAAGTTGGAACCCCATCAAGTATAATACTACACTAAATAGGAGACAATTCCCCCCCCCCCTTTTTCCCAAAATAAAAAAATAATAATAAATAAAATAAAATAAAGCACAATTTTGAAATCAAGCTGAAGCAGTTAGGCAGGGGTAAAAGGCAGTGCCGCAAGCAATCCACTGGCGTTTCCTCCCACGCGGCAGCATGCACCCAGGGACTTTCAGCCATTCCCTGCTCAATATATCATACGTAACAAGCCGGTTCATTTGTCTAGATCTCAATGACAACATGAGCAAACCTTTGTTACCCAAGCAAGTCATCCTAACGTGCTTCCCATAAAACTCCAAGCACCATATGTTTGGCATTCTGTCAACCTCCTTCCACAAGAGAGTCATCCTCTGCAGCTCCCATATGCACACACACGTGGCAGCATTCTTTGTCAGCAACCCCACGAGTAGGATCCTCCCCCCACATTCTGCGAGCGTATGATCGCTCAGATGCAAGGGAGCTGGGATCACAAACTGCTTCCAAACCCCAGTAGCCATGTCGTAGGACACTATCCCATCAGGGTCCGAACGCATGAAGTAAAGTGTGCTGTTAATCGAAACTGCCTGTGACCTGAAGTTCAGAGACAACGGTAGCTTAATAGCAGGGGGCATGCTTCCTGGACGGAACCAACAGCTCTTTATGGAGTCATAAACTTCGTACTCCCCATCGCAACCCACCCAGAGGATCTTATAGCCCCCGTTGGTTGATTGCCCATTCAGAGTCATCCCCACAGCAACTCGGGACCAAACCTTAACCGACCTAGATGGCAACTCCCTGAAGGATCGAGAAAGAGGGTTGCAAACATAGAAGCTTCTATGGCCAATATCAAGAAAGCAGACTAGACCACCAGCTGAAGCCACTGGCAAGACAATTAACTTAGTTGGCAAAGCTGGGATAGTAGGGTGGTGCCATTTTTTCAAGGAAGGGTCATACATGGCTCCAGTGTTCACATTTTCATGGGTGATGGTGTAAAACCAAGGTTGGGCTTGTGGGACTTGTGCACATTGTTCGGAGAAACTATGAGAGGTCAGCAAGGAATTCCACTTCCTACAAACTGAGCGGAAGCGGAAGAAAGTAGCAATGGGAAGTCTTGCAATGACAGCTTCAAAAAGGTCTTCTGGGAATTCTTTCCAGATCTGATGTTCCATGACTTCTGTAGGATTAGTATGATCAGGTAATATTCCCCGATTCCTCTCTTTTCGAGATTTCTTAGGAGGTGGAGGCTTGGTAGGTTCCACCATCTTGAAAGTTCCAGGTATTTCTGCTTTCACTATGAAACTGTAACAACTATCTTCTGCAGAGTTATCATCAATATTGAAGAAGCACCATCTGTACAAAATGAAACATGATGCTCAGGTTTATCTGAAGTGAACATCCTTTATGCAGATTAACCCCTAACAATGGACTACAAAATCCTGAGCATATGCAAAAAAGGCCTCGTATTGAAAAAGATCCAGGAGAGACCCATTAAAAGAGTGCCATGCAGTATTAATTTGCACTAACTAGCATTGTTGAAATCAGCACACTGGTCAAACCTTGCCCAATCAATCTAAAACCACATCACTAAATCCTGCAATTATTGATTTCTCAGCATCAGGCATTTCAGATCTTGTTCACAGGCCTATAGGACAGTTTGTCGCAAATGTTTTTCAGATTCCTTTTTTTTTGGGGGGGGGGGGGATTTGGGGGAATATGAAAAAGCATGCAGAAGTTAGAACACAAGGAAACGAAGCAAAACAAAATTAGGAACGTAACTTAAGTAGCTTGAGCAGAATGGGGATATGAAGTAGCCGCTACCATTTTTATGGTTAACAGATATGGCAGTAATAGTTTTATTACTGATTTTACTCGGTGCCAATTGTTGGTTGAGCCAAATTTGCAATAAATTCCAAACATACACACCCGAGGAAACTAATATGCACTGATAAGCCCAGACAAGCTCAATGTGCACAAACTTATCCAAAAATAATAATAATAATAATAATAATAATAATAATAAGGCTCAAATTGCACAATCATTATGCAAACACATGCTATATATGGTGAAAAATCATGACACATGCACAACACTGTTTGTGCCAAGATGCACACAAACTAGAAAAAGATAAAGGAATAGTTTGGTATATTTTATAAACTGGGTCCTGCAAAGCAGGAAACAGTTTCTATAGGCCGATGATGATCGCAAAGACAATGAGATGACCAAGAATAGTCAAAAAAACCATGCCCCATTCCCCATCTGTGCCAAGAGACAGATGAGCTAGAATAAAATGCAAAACATTACTTTAATATTTATAAACCGGGTCCTACAGAGAAGGAAGGAAGCAGTTTCTATAGGACTATGATAATAACAAAGACAGTGACTTATACCATGTTTCTCCGTTACACAATTAGACAATATAAAGATTATCTACTAAATAATTACCCATACGAAAATCAACTTTCCAAACTATCACTAGATCTCCAAAGAGTGTTACAATTTCATCTACTTACGTCCACAACAAAATTGTAAGCAGTCATAATGGAACGTGCATGACAATGTCAGTAAAGCTACTAAGCCAGAGGTAGTATGAGGATATCAAAACAAAATGCCAAGGCTTCATTTAGCTTTAACCAAAATGGACCGTACATGAGAGCATATGCAAAATTATTTTTATGAAGCCACCTCACAATAGAGGATTGGATTATCACTATACTATGAAGAAGTGAGTTTCATTTTTACAGGAAACTTAAAAAAATAAATAATAATAATAATAATAATAATCCCATCCTGCACCATCTACCAACATAAAAAAATTAAAATTAAAAGAGAAAAAAAATTAGAAAAACTATGCAGGATGCAACAGCCAAAACGAGACCCATCTTTTTCATTGTCAACTGTTCTTGGAATTTAAGATTTTTTCTTCCCCCCCCCCCCTTTTTAAGGCTTATAGTTGAGGAAGTGAAAGTTGTCGAGGAGCACATTTAAAACAATAAGGTAGCATTTGGTTTATTCTTCTATTTTCTGTTTTTTGTTTTTGTTTTATGTTTCAAAGATCCTAAAACAAGGAAACCAAAAATGCTCTATTTTTCTTATTTTGAGATTTTTCTTGTTTTGAGTTAAAAATACTCAAAATGACTTATTTTTCATGCATAAACCCATTTTTTATTTTCTAAAACAAATTTTGAAAAGATAAGTAACCAAATACATTTTGAACTGTTTTTTTTATTTTTAAAACCGCAAAATAGAAAATGAGCTCAAAATATAAAATAGAGAACAAAAAATAAAAAAACAAACCAAATGCCACCTGAGTGTACAAAGTAAGATTACAGGTCACTATGGAAGGTTGACAAGCATAAAATTCAAGCAGATGTGTGCTTCAAATTAAAGACAAACAACCATCACATTTTGAATAGTTGCTTCCATAACACAATAAGTTGCTAAGAAATAAAAACACAATTACACAACCTGTTGAGCAGATTACCACCAACAAAATTCAGAGGAAACATACCACCAAAATAAATTTATGAATAACAAGGAATGCCTCTGATGAGGACCAAATGGGTTCCAAAACTCACCAAATTGATTGAGAAACTGATAATCTAGTTCCAGAACTACCCATAACAAGCAATTTTCGAGGCAGAAGATAGAAATAAACAACCAAAAAATCACCCACCAAGCATCAGAACAACGTTGTACAGATAGATACACAAACATATATATATATATACACACACTATTGCAAAACGAGCTATTGAGAGAGTTTTGCTAAATTAGGCTCGAGCGATCAAAGGAAAATATCTGCACTGAATGATACTAATGGCAAATGCCGCAACCACTTTCACGGCCGAGCAAAAAAAATCCAACATAAAATTCCCTACGAGTGACCAAAAAGGCAACAGAAACGAAGACAAACAAACAACCGATTGAACTAGAAAACCTAACTGCCCAATTGAAGACACAACCACAAAACGTTCCTTAAAAGTAAAAATCCCTCATTTTTGAAGCAAAATAATATATATAGACAGATCCACGAACAAATAATATAAATATATTTATATAAGAGAGAGATAGAGGGACGGAGAGAGAGATAGAGGAGAAGGGGGGAGAGACAGACCTGTGGTGCTGGTGGTTGTGTGGCGGCGGCAGCGGCGGTGGTTGAAGAAGTTGGGTGTGAGGTTGAAGATGAAGACAGTGATTAGGAGGAGAGCCGTAGAGTTCTAAAAGCTCTTGAACTTGACCGATGAGCTGCTTCAGCATGGCCAGCTCTTCCATGCCCCAACTCTGAGGCCTTCTTCTCCTCACCGCTCCTTCCCCCCCCCCCCTCTCTCTCTCTCTCTCTCTCTCTCTCCGCCACTTTCTCTCTCTCTCTCTCTCTCTCTACTCTATACACACTTTCTCGCTCTTGCTCATTACCCACTCCTCTTTTCCCACGTCACCAAGTTTACCCGATAATAAGTGGCATTGAGCCGTACGCAAAACCTTTTGCCCCTCCTAATCAATTGGGGGGGTGTATTTTTCCGAAAATGCCCCTGAATTAAGGGATAAATTGTATTCTGCGTTTGGTTTTTGTGGCTGTGGTTGTCAATTTTGTACTGTGAATTACGGTTTGTTGTTAACTGGGACGGAAACTTCTTAACAAGTTCCTGACTATGGAAAATGCCCCGCCTTTTTCCACTTTGAATAATGAGGATTTTTTTTTAATTAACCATCATGGTTCATCTAATTAAGGTGGGAAAATCAGTGGTAATTATTTGTTATCTATCTATCGTAGCATATGTGACATTACTTTTAAAATTTTAAAATAAAATCATATTATTAATATAGGTTCCGTTTAATTTGTAAATAAATTTTAAAAAATTTTATAAATCTCTGTTAATTTTATATCATATCAATTTTTTTCTTTTATTGCACGTATTACGAATTTTTAATTTATCTCACTTTATCTTACTCTAAACTCACCGATCATTAGCAAAATATTTGGCAAAATTTATGGATTTGATAAAATCATTAAATCATATTACTTTTTTTTTATCAAGTATCTTTTAGGCATTTTGTTGCATAGTTGTACTTTTTATCCTATCTAAAGTTTTCTATCAAAAATTACAGCAAACTTCTTATTTTGGGCTAAGTTTTGGGCTGATTATACTTTACTTATTTATGGGTTTGATAAAAAATCATATTATCCCCTTGCAATTTAAAAATCAACACATAAATTCATCGTTTATTTGGATTAAAGTGTAAAATTAAAAAAAACTATTAAATTTAATTAAATTTGTGCATAAAAAGTCAAAATTAGTTGGAAAATAATTCTACAAAAATTGATAGGTCAGTGTATATTTTTATTTATGTTACGCTAAAATAAAATATTTTTTCGTTCCTTTTTTTTTTTTTTTGAAGACCTTCGATATACCATTCATAAATAAATTTGTCTATAATTTTTTCTCAACGGGGTCATTTTCGTACAACGGCATCTGAGTCTTCATGGCATTTGAGACATAAAGTGTAACTAAATTTTATAAATTTCGTCAATTTTACACTTCAATTTAAATTAAAGGAGGTCATATATTATCTTATATACCAAATATGCCAAACTCTGATCATTTTATTTTTAAGCAAAAGGTAGTGTTTACAATATGAAGTCATTTTGAAGATTTTTGATATTTTGAGTTTTGATTATTTTGAATGGAAATTGCTATTTTTTTTTTTTTTTTTGTGATCCAGAATCCGGCCAGTTTATTACAGTCCTTAACGGATTGTGTAGCCGATCGGTAAACCGGGAGCAGACGAACACCCCACAAACCCGCCAACCAGATAAGTCACAAGTTTACGCTTGTGGTGGGTGACTCTTGAAATTGAACCCAGGTAAATTCTGTGGAAAATGTTCCCTCAAGCCGCTGCATCAACCCCCCAAGGGTTGGAAATTGCTATTTTGATTAACACCCTTTAAAATATTAAAATCTTTTTTCTAGCAAAAAGCCAATTTGTGGTCTTAGAACAGAAGGAATACGTACTTGCATGTTGGAGATTTTTTTGAACACTCGTCCAAAACTTCAAATTTTGAACTAGAAAAAGCGAAGCTTTTACGAAAAGTTGACATTAGATGCCCTTTCTACGAAAACTGCTCAATTTTGGCCATTGGATCTCTTTGACAAGGGCCCCCACACTTCTTGACCAAGTCCTGGTTTGAAATTACCAATTTACCATGTCGTTTCTAGCAAATTAAATACAAGGGCAATGCGGTAAAAAAGCACAGGGAGGCAGAGCACCTCCCCCTTGCGTCTGGGAGCAGGCTTGCACGTGTGAACTTTTCTCACCGTGGTAAGTTAAATCAAATCAAATGACCTTTTTTTTATTATTAATAAAGCTTTGGAAATAATCAAACGGCTGATAATGCATCTCTCCAGGTACGACTGTCTTTCACACTCACTCCTTTCCACACAGGTGTCAGGCGGCATGATTGTCGTATTACTATTTTATTTTATTTTTTTAAGAACCTGAGGCATCATTTAGTTTTTTTATTTTTTATTTTAATCTCATTTTTTATTTTATATTTTAAAAATAAAAAAATAATTTAAAACTTATTTGATTACTTTTATTTTAAAATTTTATTTTAAAAAATAAAAAATAAATTTATACATAAAATAAAAAATGACAAAGAATCGTTGCAAGAATTTTTAACCAAAAATAAAAAAAAATCAAAATAAGAAAAATAAAACATTTTTAATTTTTTTGTTTTAAAATTTTTAACACATAAAACGAAAAATAAAAAAATAAATTAAATGTCACCTAAACGATTAAACATTAGTTTAGAGTTGTTTCAATCTTTATAAAATTAAAAAAAAAAATTTGTATTTATGACACGAATGATGAAACTACACATTTTATAAATTTCTATTAATTAATACAATCTCAAATGTACATAATATTTAAAAGTCAAAAACGTCGTTTGAAACAATAATTTTGTTTTGAGCTAAAAATTGGTGTTTAAGAAAACAAGTTTTTAAAAGACTCTTTGTTTGGAAGCGCTTCTTATATTGAGGCTTACCACTTTCTGGATTTGATAAAAAATAAACAATGAGAATCTAAATTTGAATGTTTCACTTTGTTGGTTTACGCGAGAGTTTAAGGTTCTGTTTTGTATTAAAAAAAAAATTTGAAATTTATCTTAGTTAGAGTTTAAGACTATGGGTGAGTTTGGAGTGAGATAAATTGAGAGTTCGTAATGCGTATAGTGAAAGAAAAAAGTTGATGTGATATAAAATTAACAGAAATTTACAGAGTTTTTTAGAGTTTGTTTGCAAACCAAATGGGGCCTATATTTAAGGTATGTTTAGAGTGATAAAAAATAATTTAAAATGAAATAAGTCGTGAGTTCGTAATTTGTACAGTGAAATAAAAAATGAATAATTTTTAAAAATTTTCAAAAATTTTTTTAAATTTTTAAAATGTTTTAACAAACTAAAAACAAAGTCTTAATATAAGAGAATGAAACATTTAACTAGTATTTTTATTTAAAATTTAAATATTTTTTTACTAACAATATTTTTCGAAGCAGTTAAAAAAAATCACTATTTGATACATTTTACTTTTACATCTCGCACTTTAAAAATTAATATTTAAAATTGGGATGAATTTATCACTTTCGTGTGATTAAATTAAAGCTTGGTAATAGCATAACCCCCACCCAAACCCCCCCCCCCCAACAAAAAATAAATAAATCCTCCACGATTGTCCGACCACATGAATTGTGGCGCTTTTGTTGCGACTACGGAAGTAGGTACTTGATGCCTGTCCTCCGAGATGTCTAAACTGTCCCTCGATTTTTTGTAATCTCACTTTAGTCACGTATTTTTTTATTTTATATATATATATATATATATATTTACTTTAATTCTTATTTTATTTTTAATTAAGAAAATATTTTTCTTCTGAAATAAAGTTAATATGAGAAAAGTAAAAGAAAAGAAAGCCCGACAACCTGTGAAATGAGTAGTGAGAGCATTAACCTCCAAATGATAAAATATTAAATGATCAACCATTATACTCATTTAGGACTAGATCAGGGCCTACCATACAGAGAAAGGAGCCGTTTGGCACATAAAATTTTAGAAATTTTTTAATTCTGTATTTTTTTTTTGTGTTGAGTAAGATTTTAACTTTTATTAAATTTTTTTAAAAATTATACATTTTACTAATTGTATAGAAAGTTACACAGACATCAAAGTTACAAAAACTAAAAATTTCTCTAACTTTTGACAACCTATTTTGTGGTTACAAAAGAAGTGTATTTATTCAATGTCTTTTTTTTTTTAAATGACTCATGGTGTTCGAAAGTTGAGGACTAAGTAAGTATTTAGTAGTTCAGCAGTCACTGGAGATCACTTGGAAATAAATTTAAAATTTTATCCATTATGCAATCCTTGAGAGTTGGATTAACTGCACATCAAATTAATAGTTTTGATAACTTTAATTATTTATGTTGACATATAACAAAATATAGAACGTTCAGTAAAAAATTAAGTAGTTTCTAAGTAAAATAATATACAACAATGGTAGTTTTTACCTAAAAACTTATAAGGTAAACTTACAAGTCAATTCTATTTTTACTAATAAATGTAATTGGATGAATGAGTATGACTAAATTTACCAATCAATGTAAAATAATTTGTCAATAGATGTGACCACAAATCTAATTTACCATGACTTCTTTTATGGCATCTAATTTACCACAACTTCTTTTATAAGTAAACATCATCAAATCTATATTTTTTTATTAATATTTATTTGTTGATAGAACTAAGTTAGGATCATAAATGTTCTTAGAAGGTAAGATTAAAAAGAACCACTCTTCAAAACCAAATGATATTTGCAGGTGGGCTTGCTACCAAATTATGAGAGGCGATGATGAAAAATGAAACCACTCCCTAGGCATATGACATTCCAACCCACAATTTCTGGTGCCACAAAATTTTTTAAGTCCATATAATTTTGATTCGTTGGCATAAAATATTTTAAAAATTGTGAAAAATCGTGAGTTATTTGACGATTTTGCAACTGTGACACTTTAAGTTGATTTTCTTCCTTTATGAATCTTTTAATCGTTTTTTTTATTTATTTTTTTAAGAGTTTAAGATACGTTATTAATGTATTATAGAAAAATGATTGAAATGTATCTAGGTAGTTTTAGTAAATTTTCTATTTTTCATTTGTTTGCGTAAATTATATTTTTTTGGGTAATTTTTGCGTAAATTATATTTTGCATCCTTAAATTTTTAAATATTTTCTTTATCTAAAAAAAATTACCGAATGACCATTTAATAGAAAATTTGATGAAGAAACTAAAGAAAAATTTATAAGAAATTAAAATTTTAAAGCCTCAATTGCTATAATTAAAAGGATAGGATATGAAATGGAATTTGACCTAGAATTCAAGAGACATAAAAATGTAAATAACATGTTTGCAAGTTTATAAAATAAAATATATATTTATTGAAAAAATACTAAAATAAAAAATACTTAAAAAGTAGTTTAAAAAAAAATAACTACTTCCAAATAAAACCTTACAAGACATGTCAATAAAAGATACAAGGTATTTTTTTTTTTTTTTTGGTAATTATACAAGATAAATTTTACTTTTCCTCTTGCGAGTTTACTAGATTTTTTTGTGTAATAATTTGGGACATAAGTCTTTATTTAATTGCAATGTATCCTTTTCGTCTGGGTCCACTTGCAAACGAGTCAAGTTTGGTCAATTGTTAAATTTTTATTTGACAACCTTATCAGCTTTAAATCGTGTTTGAACATAATTTATTAAGTTTTCGAGTTAAATTCAAGTAATTTAATTATTTTACACATATTTTTATCAAAATATGACGAGTTTAAAAGGGTGTTTAGATCTTAAAAAAAAAATTAAATTTTATCAATTTTCTCTAATCAAATTTTGTCATAGATCATTTTTATAAACATTTTTATTTTTTATTTTTTAGCAAACCAAATAGTAATGGAATTAAGTTCAAACTACAAATTATTTTTAAACTCATTTAATTTCATAACGAGATGATTTTGAACAAGACTTTTACACACAAACTTTTGTTTTTTTGTTTTTTTTTTTTTTTTGCAAACCAAACAGTATCTGAATTAAGTTCAAACTACAAATTGTATTTAAAATTGGTTAATTTCATAACGAGATGATTTTGAATGAGTTATTAACATGTCAAACTGAAACAAATAAATCATAACCCAAAAGATCGATTTATTAGGTAGAAGTGATACATGCATATATAAGGTATTTACCCAAGTAATGTGGAAAGAATATATGAAGAGTCACCTCCCTCTCACAGACATACAGTCATTTTCCACTAGAGACCTGTCTGCGTGATTACCTCTCATCTCATAAACATACGTTTCATGTAATCTTACATATTTTTCACTTGAGGTTTCTCTAATACCAAATTAAAATAAATGTAACTCAAAAGATCGATCTATTAGGCAGAAATAATACATACATACATAACATACTTTACAACCTTTTACCCAATTAATCCGGGATGAAAGTACGAAGAATCATCTTCTGATAGAAGATTATCTGCATCAAAAACACAAACCAAGTTCAAACTATTTATAGTTCGTTTAATAAATCTACTTCCGTTGGTTAAATGCCCACGTATTTACTTTTTTAGATATCTGACTGTCAATTTATTATCAAATTAAAAGTTATTTAATTAAAAATTTTATAACTAAATAGTAAGTGAAAAAAGAAGGGCCTTAATTGTGAAATTTGCTCAAAGATATGGGGTATGCCATCATTTTTCTGATTGAGGTGCCTCGTTGCAGCTAACCGATGGAATAAAATTAATACTTCCCCTGTTAAGAAGATGTTAATACAATAATAAAAATATATATATTCATGTATAAAGGATGATATTTACATTCCATGATTTTTATCACTAGTTTTTTTAATTTTATAATGATATTAATTTAAAAATAAAAAATATATAATGAGAAATCTTTTCAAAAAGGTGTCAATATTATATATAAAAAAAATTAGAATAATGCGATAGGTTTGTGAATTAATCACTTTAAAAATATTAATTCGTTAATTAATTAAAATATATTTTTACTGTACAATTTTTATTATCACATAATTTTAATTTTTTTAATTTTCTAATAGAATAATAAATTTCTTTTACAAATTGTGTGTGTAAAGAGAGAGAAATAATTATTAGTGACTTGTTTGGCGGTTCAATTTTTTTCCAACTTCTTAATTTGTCAATTTTTAAGTATTTGGTTAGCTCAACTTTTACTCAATTTTTTTTTTAATATCAATGTTTTAATGAACATACAAAAATTTAATTTTATTACTAAATTAATAAATGTTCTAGTGCAAATTTAAAAAAAAAATTGCTTACCATAGGCATCAAATTTTATAAAAGTACCCATCAAAAAAATATAAAAATATTAATATTTTATTAAACAAGTAAAAAATTGAATTTTTATAATTTGTGGTGAAAAATCAAAACTTAAAAAATAAAATAAAGAAGAAGATGTTACCAAGCACTGGGGTTGCGGTCCGTAATGATTTCGTTCGTTTATTTTGTTGCGGGGAAGAGAGTAGCTTTTGGTGGGTTAATCATAACGTATGATGGGAGGGGCTAATTATGACAATCATCGTGTTTGGATTTGGAATCCTTCTTTTACGTGTGCATTCGTTCAAAGTTTGACGCTTTTTTTGAATCCAAGCTAGCTACCTTCTGAAATGATGTTCCTGAAATTTATTCTCCGTTCGATTTGTAGAAAATTGTTGAAAACGTTAAAAATTGTTAAAAATATTTAAAAATTATTTATTTTTTATTTTATTACATAAATTATAAATTAATAATTTTTATAAAAATTTATTATTTTTTATTACTCCAAATACTGTATATTATTACATGGTGCTTCGGAGTAAATATATATATATATATGTATGTAACTCCGTGAATTGATAAAAGAATATACAAATTTAAGAAAAATTAGATTTTTATAAAATTTTATATTTTTTTTTACTTGAAGCTCCAAACCCTTAATTCCTGCAAGTGACTGTCTAATGTCATGTTAGGATTAAGAATATATATATATAATTTATGTTTAATTAATGAAAAGAATAATCTTTCAATAAATATTTAATTTATTATTATTTTCTAAATTTAACTAAAATTCAAATAAATTTAATATTTTTATTTTTTATTTGATTTTCTTTTCATTTTATAAATCCAATTCAAAACATACTTTAAAACACTCCGTTGGCAAACATTATAGTCTTAGAGTTGATTTGATTTAAAAAAAAAAGAATTAATTTGATTTGATTTGATAAATAAAATTTCGTGTTTGGAACATATTTTGAATTTAAGAGTTGAACTGATTTGGTTTATGAGAAATACCAAATTTGACCATATTAATATGAATTAGAAAATATGATAAATATGATATATGGAGATAATTTTGTACATTTATTTAGATAACTTAAAAAATAATGAATTTTCATCAAATTCTATTATTTTGGATTAGATTTCAAATGACATAAAAATTTCAAAATTTAAGTTATGACATAAAATCAAATCCAATTCATAAAATTTTATTTTAGTTCCAAGATAAAAATTCTCATCAAATGAAATCAAATCCACGATTTCAAACGAAGTTTTAAAGAAAGTTGATTCTCACGAATCCAAACTTATCTTTCTCGAGATAAGTTATATGTAACTAGTAATTGTCCGTGCCTAGAGGTACAAAAATATAATTTGGTGTGTAAATAGCTTAAATTTATATTTATAAAACAAATTTACATGAAAAACTATAAAAATAACTAATAAAAATAAAAATCACCAATTAAAAGATACTAAGATATCTATACAGTGTTTAATAAAAGTATAAAATTTAATATTATCAAAAGTTTTTAAAATATTAATTTAAAAACTTTTATATATAAAAAGTATTCAAAAATATATAAGAAGAGTGAGATATTATATTTTCATGTGAAATGACCGAAAATACAATCAAAGTGGAGAGAAAAATAAATAATCCTAATTATTAAATAAATTTAACGATTAAAAATATATAAATATTAAATTAATGAGCTAATTTATTATATAAATTTTAAAAAAGAGGAATCATAATAAATATGGACACTACAATTAAATTCAAAACAAATTAAAACACCCACAAATAAATTTCAAAATAAATATAAATACCAGAATCGTGATTACTGCTAGAAAATTGCGTGCTATTCGTTTTCTTTTCCCCTCTCTCGCTCTCTCTCTCTCTCTCTCTGCGTGTGTGTGTGTGAGAGAGAGAGAGAGGTATCAATAATCATGTTGAATATAATATTTATTTAAACATGTTTGTTATTTTTTCCTCAAAATAAAAAATTAAACACTTCAGTGTCTATTACTCAGACGTCTCCTTATATTCCTTTCAACTATTAAGTTCGTGAATTATTAATTTTTAAATTAGACAATTTTATAATATTAAAGAAATATTTATCTATTATTTAATTGTGTCAATATGAATTAGTAAAACGTAGACGGTAAAGAAAACTGTCACAAACAACATTTCTTCCCTTTTTCTTTTTCCTTTTTAAATGACATATTTAAGTTAGTTTTGAATCTTTTGATTGAGTGGAATAAATGTCAAATGAACATGGAAATTTTTTTTTCTTCATTTATTTGTGTCTTTTATTCTTATCAATGAAGAAAAAACTATTCTTCCTAAAAATCATAAGAATGACAAAGTCATTGGTGGAGGTAATTATGAAATGATCAATTAGAGTAATTACTTTTCTTATAATGATAATATTAGTATTTATTTATATTTCTTATTTTATTTTACTCTATTTGACATAGACACAAACATAGGTTTATAAACGAATTCTTATCATATTAGATATAGGTGAATGTATATTTGAAGCTGTTAAAAAAAATCAAATTTGAATCCGAATCCATCGAATATTCAGTTCCTATATCCAAATATTTGGATTTGAATCTAAACTATGATTTAATAGATAATATTGAATTTGAATAACTTTTCCATGAATTAATTTCAACCATGTATACGAGTTTCAAGCATTTTAATATTTAATACCCCCAAAACTTCCACTCTTATTTATAAAATTAGTGAAAATGGACTCTCAACTAAAATAAAAATGAATTATTTCATGTGATAAAATCATTCATTCTTAACAACAAAGGCGATTAATCAAGTCGGACAAGTTTTCCAATAAGCCTTACAAAGAATTTTAGGAATTTTGAATAGCTGTTTGAACAACAAATTATATTTACATGCCATCAGTGCAACAAATTGGCTAATATTTATATCAATTAATAGAAGAGCCCAGTACATGTATATGCATAATATTTGTATTTAATAAAATTTATCAAATCAAGCCTTTATAGGTTTGGTATAAGTATATCCATATCTAAATTTTTTAAGTCTTGTGGATCCAGGTCCTAATCGGATAAATGAGTCTAATTACTATATTCATACTCGACTACTTGAATTTAGATTCAAATCAAGTCTCAATCTAGATTCAATATATTGACAGGCCTACGGACACCTCCCACATCTCAAATTCATTCACCATATACATCAAAACATTATTATTTTCTCACTTTTATACTCACTTTATTTTTTAAAAGAAAAGACGAGTTAATAAACTCGTCTCATTCCAACTATCCTCCAATTATACCCTTAGATTATGAATTTGTTGGGAAAAAAAAAAAACAAAAAAACAAACGTTTGAAATAATAGTTTTATTTAACTAAATTAAAATTATTTATTTATTTCCTCAATTCCATATTTGTTCTCCCTCAAAATTTTTTTTTTTTTTTTACCAAAATGTTTAAATCACTTTTTGATTTCGTTTCTTGGTAAATTCACTAATCTATAAAATAAAATGGATTTTTTATGTTTTCAAGAAAATTAAATTTACAAATTACAAATTTGATCTAATATTTAAAAACTTTCAAAAATATAGATTTTTCAAATTGACGCCTCGCAAGTAGGTGTTTTAGGTCATTTGTCGACTGATTCCTCGACACCTCATTGACTATTTAGTCTTCGTGCTAGTGGAGGTCCAATTTTCGAACTCGTCGGAAGCGCTGGAGGGCTAATAATCCCTTTAATGGCTAAGTTGCTGTTTGGAATATATTAAATTTATCAAAATTTTACAAAAAATTATAAATTTTTTAACTTTTTTAAATTAAATTTAATTATGTGTCATTTTCACACTAATTTTTTCATTTTATGGCGACATCTAAATGCCATTAAGGGAGTGGTTGGGGCAATAAAAAGTATTAAAAATTGTGAGTTCGTAATTCATGTAATAAGATAAAAATAAATATTTTTTTAAATATTTTTAATATTTTTCAGAATTTTTAACGAAATCTAAGTCCCCTTATACTTTTGAGGACTTGTTAGGTTTGCTATTCTCTTAATACTAACCCAAATCGTCTCATCCACGTGGTGGTGAGGGGCAAATCTAAAATTTTCGTCTCAGGGGCATCGTGCATATTTGAAAAGAAAATAATAAGTTATGTTAAAATTTTAAAGAAGAAATAATGCTACTTTTTATATAAAATTATTATTAAACATTAAATCAGTAAATATATAATTCACAGTTTAATTATTTGATAGTACTTGAGTTTTAATAAGAAAATACTTTATTACTAAAAAAATATATATAATTATTATTAAATTTAATTAATATTTTACGAATAGCAGTCTCCGCATACTTATAATCTTATTTACACACATTATAAGGTCCATGCAAGTAAATCATTAAGGCTTCGTTTGGTTTGTAAATAAATTTTAAATAATTTTATAATTTTTTATTAATTTTATATCACATTAACTTTTTTCTTTTACTACACACATTACAAATTTTTAATTTATCTCACTTGATCTTATTCCAAACTCCCCTAATTACATTAACAGTACGCAAAATCATGCAGCAATAACCGTCAGATTTCAAATTAAGTGAAATATCCACTAGTAAGTTTACTTCTTTTTTTTTTTCGATTAATATAATTTTTTCAAAAAACTTATTTTTACTTTGTTTTGTTTCAAAATTTTCCAAGATGTTTCTAGTATTCATACAAAAAATTAGAGGAAAATAAAAAATTTCACTTGTGAGCAAAAAAAAAAAAAAAATCATTTTTTATACATACGTGAATTTTCATATTTAAATATATTTTTTTTTATAAATGTAAATATGTCTAAAAGTTATTAAAAACAAAATTAGATTTTAATTAAAAAATCAAATAAGAGAAAAAAAAAACTTTTTTTTCATTCCCAACCAACATAATGATTACATTTCATTCCATATATGGACCATAAGGAAATATTAAATTTAAATTTTATTATTTTATAAAAATTAGAATATATAAAAGTAAAATTAAATATATAACATACAAATTTTAAATAATAAATTTGTTATTATTTGTATTTCAACTTTATTTAGTTACTTTTAGTTGTGAAAATTATAAAATAAATAAAAAATAATTTATAAATTAAATGAGTTTACTTAAATGGACATGAAATTTAAAAATTAACATTTGGTGGAATTTGATATTCAATTATTAAATCCCGTGTCGATTCAATCCAAGCCCAACTGACTCTCTGTCATTGTCCATCTGTAATCAACAAGCACGTGACGATAAAATCAAGTCACGCGAGTCCTTTAAGGCGAAATTAAACGTGTCATTGTAAGGTAGGAAAGTACCAAAAGAATTGGAAATTTGATTTATATTTAATTTATCGATTTTATTAATTTGAATATCATTCTTACATAAATAAATCAAATTTAAATATAATAATTTCATGAATTTATCCTGATAAGTTTATATATTATTCAAAAAAAAAAAAACTATTCGAATTTAAGTTGTCGTGAACTTGTGGTCGTATAACTAAAATATTTGTAAAACTAATTAAGAAAAATTAAAGCAGCCGTACTTCACTATTTACAATCCATTTATTGAATTTTGTTCAAGAAGCCTGAAATTATTTAAAACTCTTCCGGGGCAGTATTTATGATTTTAAATTTAGTTTAACTAAATTAAAATGTATTGAAATTATAATAAAAAGTATTTTTATATAGAGTCTGTTTCGGAAGCAAAATTTTTGGTAATTTTTTTGGATGCATTTGATAAAAATTTGAAATTTTTAAAAATTTTTAGAAATTTTTAACTTTTTGGTAAAACAAATTAAAAAATTTTAAAAAATTTTAATAACTTTTGGATATTGCCAAAAACTTAAGGAAACAAAAATGTTACAAATTGTTATTTCTTCTTTTCTTTTTTTTTTTCTTTTTACTTCCACGCGGGTTCATAATTCATATAAGATAATTATTTTTTAAATGCACGCTACCTAACGCCAATGGGCTCCATAGTAATAGCCTAATTGTTCGTCAAATTAACAGTCCGTTTGAATAGGGTGAAATGGTAAGAAAAAAAAAAAGAAAAAGAATATTAAAAAAAATATCACTGTGAGTTTTTCTAGGAAATAAAAAAATAGAAGAAAAATGAGTATTAAAATTTTTAAAATTTCTTCTGAAAAATGGAAAAAAAATAGAGAGAAGAGAAATTTTAATTTATAAAACTTTCAAAATGACAAATTTGTCTATAAATTAAATAATAAGAAAAATAAAATTATATTCTAGAACTAAATAAATTGGTAATCCTAAAAAGGCTGAGATCACTAAAAAGAATAAATAAAAAATTGATAACCTTTAACTTCTCAAAAATTTTAATGGTAAAATAATAATTTATTATCCTTTCTTTTCCTTCCATTTCTTCTCGGCTTACAAACAAAAAAAAAAAAAGAAAATTTATTATCTTTTCTTTTCTAAACTTACAAATAAATAGAAAAAAATTATTATTTCTCTTATTCTCTTTTCTCTCATAACTAATATTTTTTTTTTCGGAAAATTATGTTTAAGATATACTTTGTAATCTTTTAAGGTTATTAGTCACACAAAAAAAAATATATATTACTTTTAAGTCACATTAATGTAGAAAGTTTTGTGTTTAACTCACACTTTTGAGTGGGTCCCACGAGTTTGTTTTAAATATAATTTCTAATATACCAATAATACCCTTTATTTCTATAATTAAATTAGACAAGAGTTACCGGAAATCTCGCTAACCGAAAATCACGTTTCTTTTGTTTTTGTTTTCATTCCTTATAAATCACGTGAAAATATATGGTATATCATTAATTTGAACGAGCACCGATTGATATTAACGTTGGTCAAAAAATGAATATATACAAATCTATGTACCGGTACTGTTTCGTATAAATGTATGATTTTATAAAAACAGTACCGAATAAAATGCTTGCTCATATAAACATAGTACTGCGTGGATAAGAGTACCACATATATGCGATACTGTTTTGTATAAGATGCATACTCTTACAAAAACAGTATCGAATGTGTCAGTATGCAAACAGCACCATAAAACACACAAAAAGTCACATATCCAACGTATGGCTGACAGTACCGCATGTCCAAGAGTACCACATGCATGCGTACTGTTTTGTATAAAATGCATGATCTTACAAAATAATACCGAATGCGTCTAGTATGCAAACAGTACCATGAAACACAAAACGAAGTCACATATCTAACGTATGGCTAACAGTACTGCATGTCCAAGAATACCACATGCGTGCGGTACTGTTTTGTATAAGATGCACACTTTTACAAAAATAGTACCGAATGTGTCTAGTATGCAAACAGCACCATGAAACACAAAACGAAGTCACATATCCAACGTATGGCTGACAGTACCATATGGTCGAAAGTACCACAGCGTATAGTACTATTTTGTATAAGATGCATGCTCTTGCAAAAACAGTACCAAATGTGTCTAGTATGCAAACAACACCATGAAACACAAAAAAGAAGTCACATATTCAACTATGGCTGACAGTACCATATGCATGCGATACTGTTTTGTATAAGATGCATGCTCTTGCAAAAATATTACCAAATATGTCTAGTATGCAAATAGTACCATGAAACACAAAAAAAGTCACATATCCAATATATGGCTGACAGTTCACATGGTCAAGAATACCACATGCATGCAGTATTGTTTTTGTATAAGATGCATGTTCTTACAAAAACAGTGCCAAATGTGTCTAGTATACAAATAGTACCATGAAACACAAAAAGAAGTCATATATCCAACGTATAACTGATAGTACCACATAGTCGAGAGTGCCACATGCATGCGGTATTATTTTGTATAAGATGCATGATCTTGCAAAAATAGTACCGAATGTATCTAGTATGCAAACAGTACTATGAAACACAAAACAAAATCACATATCCAATATATGGCGGACAATATCACATGACCGAGAGTACCACATGTATGCGATATTGTTTTGTATAAGATGTATGATCTTGCAAAAACAGTACCCGAATGTGTCTAGTATGCAAACAGCACCATAAAACACAAAACGAAATCACATATCCAATATATGATTGACAGTACCGCATGGCTGAGAGTACCACATACATGCGGTACTATTTTGTATAAGATACATGCTCTTGCAAAAATAATACCGAATGTGTCTAATATGCAAATAGCACCATGAAACACAAAAAGAAGTCATATATCCAATATATGGCTGATAATACCACATGGATGAGAGTACCACATGCATTCTAGTATGCAAACAGCACAATTAATGGTTGGTTTGTGTTATGTATCGATTGATGTTTTTTATGACAGTATGAAAACAGTACCGATAAAAACAGTACTGGTACTGTTTCTAATTGTACTGTTTCGTATAAATGTATGCTCTTGTAAAAATAGTGCCGAATATACATTTAAATGATTATGTTTCAAAAATCGGTTTTGAATCTGTTTGTAACGAAGATGGAAAGTCGCTGAAGTTACGAGCATTCGGATAAAATTGACAGTTTCAAAATGCATTGAAAACGCGTGATGTCTTTTTTTGTCTTTTTGTTGCAAGCGTGACTTATTCACAAATAAGTTTTTTGGATATGACCTAAATCCTTATAAGTCCATACAGAGTCACCGGCCTCAAAAAACTCATTTTTTTTGTTATTTTCATTCTTAAACTAACAAACGGAGCCTTTCTATTAATCAACTTTAATAAGCAATTTTATTTAATTGGTATAATTTGTAATTACTTATGGAGTATAAACTCACACTCTAGGCATTTGATATTTAAAAGTTATAAATTTTTATCAATTTTTACCCACTTTTATTCATATTATATTTATTTTGAAATTTTAAATTTTATAAATTTTTCTTCATTTTAATTAACTTTTACTAATTTTTATAAACTTTTATCCAACAAACACCTAAATTTCAAAAATTCTAGCAACTTATCTGTTAAGAATTATTTGAACAGACAAGTGAGACCATGTTTAAACGGCTCTAGTCAAAATTTTTGAGTTGTACTAAGCACCTAAAAATTAAAACTCAATTTAATTTTTTACTTTTTTTTGGAATACCAAACGCCTCCTTAATGACTTATTATAGTTTAACGAGCGTGGCTTGTAACTCAGTAGTTAAGAGGCTAATTTGCCCGCTCATGACTCAAGTTCGAATCTTCCCCTTCCCCTTATAAAAAAAAAAACTTGACGTTTCCAAAAAAAAAAAAAAGACTTATTATAGTTTAATAAGCAAAAAAATTGATCTTGCTAATTTTATTGCGCTTACTATGAGCAAGAAAAAATTTAAACCTGCTATTTCTAAAAGAAATAAAAAAACTATGTGTTCTCCCAACTTAGGGTTGTTTAATTTATAAATTTTTGCTAACTTTTAGTAATTTTTGGTCAAAATTGACACATGTTTTTTTATGTATTTAGTAAAAATTTATTTAAATTAAAGAAAAATTAGAAAAAACTAGTAGTTTTATGTATGGCAAATTTTTTTAAATGCTTAGTAAATTTGATGAAAAAAATTAATGATTTTGACTTGTAACCAAACTGAGACTATTGCATTTGTCAACTGCTAACTGCTAGCTAACTTTTAATTACTCGATTTTTTATTTTTTTATTTTAAATGATCAAATTTAATTTCTCATATTTTAATTTTTTTAAATCTTGAAAAATAAAAATGTCAAATTAAAAAAAAGTTAAAAAATTAACTACTATAAAGTTTATTTTTTTTTCCCCCAAGCTTAAGGCTTTTTTTCCTTTCCAAGCTTATGGCTGGTTTAGGAAAGAAAAAAAGTTAAAATTTTTTTTGGTAATTAGTTACTAGTTAACTATTAAAAACGTAATTATTTTGTATTTGAGTAGAGTAAAAATTAATATTTCAGTAATTAATTTTTTTATTAAATTTATATTTTACTCTTCAAAATTTAATATAAAAAATAAATTTAATCATTCAAAAAAAAACTAAAATAAGTGGCGTTCGGTGGCACGTAAAAGTACAAAAATCTATCAAAAGTCGCAAATAGTGATGTCTAACAGCACAATTGCCAACATTTTTTTTCCCCAGACGGTATCTAATGCGTGAAAAACTACCAATCCGCCTGAGAAACTACAAACATGTGACCTTTAGCACATGCTGTCCAGGGTAGTGTAGTCCTTAGCTCTCGGACCAGGAGACCTGAAGTTACTTTTCAATTTGAAAATTTCAGATTTCTGAAATTGAATTCCAGCAATCAATTAAGGCTTGGTTATGGAAACAAAATAAGTGATTTTTTTTGTGTTTGGAAAATGAAAAAAAAAAGTGATTTTTTTAAATGATTTTTTAATTTTGATTAATTTGATATTTTTACTTTTAAAGATTTAAAAGAAGATTGAAATGTAATAGAATAAATTTGATCATTTTATAAATAAGTAAATAAGCCAATTAACCCATAAGCCAATTAGTAGGAGCTTTTCAAACGTTACTTAGGGCCTGTTTGGTGTGCAATAATTTGTTGAAAATCTCTAAAAATCTCTGTTAACTTTATATCACATCAACTTTTTTCTCTCACTACACGCATTACGAACTCTCCCCAAACCACAATTTATCTCAATTTATTTCATTTTTTCTTACTCCAAACAAACCCTTAATTTTTAATCTTAAAAACCAGAAATTGCAAAATAATTTCAGCCCTTTATCCTGAGCTTTCCCATTTGTGGTAAATAGTGTGTTTGAAATTATATAAATTTATATAATTTTATAAAAATTAATATCTCATATTTTATTTTATGAGTCCGTTTGATAACTCAAAAATTAACAAAAAAATATCAAAAATCACTTTTTGTGTATTTGGTAAAATCATAAATTTTTTCACTTTTTTGGATTGTTACAATAAAAAATATACCAAACACCCAAAAGTTATCACTTTTTTGTTTTGTTACAGTAAAAAATTTACCAAATACCTAAAAGTTACTAAAAAATACTAAAAATTCTACTTGGTTCAACCAAACACACAAAAAAGTGTAAAAAAATCCAAAAACTATCAAAACTTGAGTTTTTTTGAACTTCCAAACACCCCCTATGTCATAAGTAAAAAAAAATTTAAATTTCACAGTCTTATAATATAGATATTTGTATAATTATACATATATATATATATATATGCTCCGTTTGAAACATAATAAAATAAAATAAAATTATATAAATCTCTACAAACATAAATTACAAGACAACAAATGTTAAATTTTTTACTCACTACAGAAATTACAAGACATTTACTTTTACAATTTTATTTTATTTTATACACTATTATATAACTCCACGCACACCCATATATTTATATTTAATTCAAAACCGTGCCAAAGCGTCTTTTCGGGCCCACCAAACACCAAGCTGTCTTGGGCAGCGGCAACGTACAACAAATCAACATGTGATAAAAATTGAATAGAATTTAATACGGAAACGCTACAGATGCAGCTCCTCCCGTGATACAGGCAACGTTAATAATTAATGTGTATTTATGTATTATTCACATTAACAATTGAGGTCGTACAACATATAATAATCGCTATGAATTACATGGCTTTGCCCTTGAAAAAACCAAAATATAAATTTGTAAAATAAATTAATATAAAAATTATAAAAACAAAAATTATTACTTAAAAGAGACTTAGAAATAATATAACTATGACCTAAATACATTGGCCCCATTTGGAGTAAAAAAAATAATAAATTGAGAAAAAATGTAATTTGGGGTTAATTTTAGCTGATTTTTTCTCAAAAGTAGTAAACAGTGAGAACGGTTTTACAATTCCCACTTATTCAAAAAAATTTACAAAAAAAGCAATAATGATACTCGTTTGAAATCTTTCGATACGAAGAATATGATCGTACAAAAAATTTACACATTCGGTTAACATACTTTTCAGATTTTTTTAACGAAATATTAGAATTTTTTGAAATTAGTGATGGCGGAAAAATTAGAGGTATAGGGATTATTGGAGATTTATAGTGATTTTTGGAGTTTTTTTTATGCCAAACCGACCCATTTTAACCAAAATCAAATTTACATAAAAAATTATGCAAATAATTTGTAAAAATAAAAATATATCATTAAACCAAAGGCTCTATATAGATAAATAATTTGTTGAGAGGAAAATAAGGTGACTTTAAAATTATTTATCTGGTTTGTTTCATAGTAAAAAGTAAATAAAAAACAATTATTGATTATATTTATTTTCTTATATTTTTAAATTTATATGAATAATAACATATTGTTATAATTGAAAAAGTTATTAACAAGGTGAATTTTTGAATGGAAAATTATATCTTAAAAATTAAAATTTTGAATATATAAAATTTTATTGTACTCTAATCTTATCGAAGGCAAAAATTTCATGTATTTAGAAATTCGTAATTTGAAATCATTAAAGTTGAATTTTAAATTCCATTTTCATTAATAATTTTAAGTTTTTTCTTTTTCTTTTTTTCAAATTTTCTATTTACTTTTCTTCATCTGTTGTTTATGAGAAGTTCTATAGTACCAAATAGTAGCTTTTCTGGTATCATACCGAATATTGATAAGAAGATATGTAAATTTTGTTACATTTTATGATAAAATTTGTTAAATTGAATGATAAATTGGGTATTCGTGCACATTATTAAATTGTATCACATTGACCAATAAATTTAGTTATATTTATTAGTAAATTTAATTAAATTTATTAATAAAAAGTTAAAATTTTCAGTCTATTTTGTAGTTTTTAATTTTTTATACAAAAACTATTATTGTTAACTATTATTTTACTTAAAAAATAAAAATCATTTAAACTTTATATTACATATCAATTTAAATTAAGGTAATATTACATGTACTTTACTTTTAAATTTTTTTATGCTCTAAAAAATATTGTTTATTATAAAAAGAAAAAAAATGTTTGAAGTTAAATAAAATATATTTAGGGCCTGTTTGACAACGCTGTCATTTTGTTTTTGTTATTTTTCTGTTATCGTTTTCTGTTTTTTGTTTCCTGTTGCCGTTTATTAATTTTTTAAATGAAAACTGAAACTGCGTTTAGAAATGCAAGTTTGTTTATAATTATTAATTTTTTATTTTAGAAAATATTTAATTTTAGTAGTTTTAAAAAATTAATAGAACTTAATAAAATATATTTTATATTAATTTAATTTAATAATATAATTAATTAAATTAATATAGTAAATTATTTATTAAAATCATTTAATTCAATAAATATAAAATATATTAAATTATATTATTTATTAAAATAATTTAAAAAATATATTTCATATTAAATAAATAATTAAATTAGATTAATTTATTTATTTTTAAATTAATTAAATTATTTATTAAAATAATTTAATAAAATATATTTTATATAAATCAATTTAATTATAAATAAAATAAATTAATTATGATATTTATTTTAGATAATTTAGCAATAATTAATTATTAAATTAAATTAATTAATTTGGTTTTATTATTTATTAAAAATAATTTATATTAATTTATATAATTAATTTAATTTATTGAATTTAATTATATTATTTATTAAAATAACTTATTTTAATATAATATTTGAATAAAATAATATATTTTTATGTAATATAACGAAAATAAACAAGATTTTAAAATTGACAAAATATTGACAACAGAAAAAAAAAATCAGAATGAAAACACATTTTTTTACTTACATTTTTCTGTTTATGTTTTTATTTTTTTTTAAACAAAAAAATAAAAACAAGTTTATTAAATATATTTCTGTTGCGAGTTTCAAAATTTTAAAAATATAAACAAAAAAAATAAAAAATAGTAACTTTACCAAACGGTCCTTCGTATTACTCTTTAAAATTTAGTTCAATACGGCCAATTTCTTTGCCAATCTTCGTAGAACCAGACAAACCCGCATCGGCGGTGCATTTAACAATATGCTGCAGCCTCTCCATACTAGCACAACCCCGTTCCTTTGGTCGATTGGCCACGTCACCCCACTCATCGCGCTTTTCACACACCACTCATTAGTGAAGAACCAGCTCACACATTCTCTCTCACTGTCACTTCCAGCCTTTCTCTTCCTCTTCTCTCTCTCCCTCTCAACCTTCTCGTTTCCCTGTGAAGTAAAATCAGATTTTCCCAGTTTTCCCTTGAAAAAGGCTTGGGTGGTTCTGAATCGGTAAGCTTTTCACTTATCCGTATAAATGTACTCGGAGAAGTTGTAATCGTATCTTCTAGGCACCGTTGAACCTCTGATTTTCCTGCGTTTTTCTTTTTTTTTTTTTTCGGAAATTGGGAGGAGAGAGCAAGAGAAAGGGTAACAAAGCTGTTGTAAGGACGTTTCTGGTTACGATTTGATTTACTTTTTCTCAATAATGTTCCCATGAGCCCTAGGAGAAAATTATTGAGCATACTAGTGGAATCCGCTTGATTGCACTGAAGAGGCTATAAGTTCTCGTTGGTACTGCTTTTTGTTTTTTTCCGCATTTTGGAGAGACATCTGATCATTTTTTTCCAAATTAGGTGGATGATTGGTACATCAATTTCTGATTGCTTCCAAAACACGAGTTTCTACTTTGGAAAAGGAAAGGGTGCTTTTCTCCTCTGCCTTCTTTTTCCTTGTTTGCCTTTTTTCCTTTACTATTTTCGCGGGAAAATGCTGCTTCTATGCTACGGCCGACAGATGCACTTGGCGTAGGAAGCGAAACGATGCCGTTTTCTCAGTAAGGATATTTTTAGGTGAACAGGACAGGATTTTCTCGTCTTTCCATGAAACCCTAGGAAGTAGACCATAGCTTTCCCTTTCCGGCGGTGGTTTGTTTCCATTGTTTCTGACAGTTCGCTTCAAAAACCAGCGAATGAGTATCTCATGATTTTCTCTCTAGGAAATTCAAGGCTAGGTAATAATGTTACTATAGTTAACTGAGGAAAGCAATTGAGCGAATTTTTTTTGTCCTTATTTTTTTTGCTGCGCAATATTTTTCCAAGATTGTTTATCAATGATTCAATAAAGTGTTTTTTTTTTTTTTTATAATGACATGGTTGATGCCTTTGGTTAGTTGGAAGACGAGGGTAGAAATCAAGAATTTCTTTGGAGATTTGTTTTGTAGATTTTTGATAATTTGATCCATTAGTAGTTCAGATACATGTGACGTAGATCAGATGTATTTGCTTTGTCACTCTGTATATTGTTTGATCATTCTTAAATCCTTTTGCTAGGTCCAAATAACAACTATCAATAATAATAATAATAATAATAAAAGGGTCCAAACACCTATAAAAAAAGTTCAAATGAATAAAATCAACTATACTTGCTTTAGTTGCCGCAATAATCTTGGAATTACAGCTTTAGTGTATATTCGGTAATTGATGAGATACTAGTCTCCTTTGAAATAATTGAGAGAGAGAGAGAGAGAGAGAGAGAGAGAGAGAGAGAGAGATTTGTACATCTGGTCTGTAGCATTAAATGTGGTTAATTTCAGGTAGGTGATTGGCAGCAGTCTTTTCCAAGAACTTTGTAAGGAGGAGGAGGAAAGTAAACTTCACCACATTTGCTGTAGGAATTTGCGGAGTATTTGCTACATTTACCGGAATATTTACCGCAAGTCAATTATGAGTTTAGATTTTTACAAACTGTGGATGGTGCCAGCAGTTACGCAACACAATTTTTAAGTTCTGAGGTCAAACCTGGTAACCGTGCAGCCTGGAGACATAGCAGGTTACTGAGTTCTGTGTTTATTGCTTGTTTGCTTGAATTTTTCCACATTAAGATTATTTGAGTCTCTCCGGGCGTCTGTGGAACTTGGAGAAGTAGCGGGGTACTGATTTCTGTGCTTGTTACTTGTTTGCTGGAAAAAAATATTTTAATTATCCTTGGATTATTCACTTGAATCTCTCGGTGTTTGGGTGTTTGTGCACGATTTGAACTTTTGGATAAGAACAGGGGTGCTTGTGAGCAATTAATCTAGTAATTGATACTTTTTTTTCTATTTGAAAGGAAATATTGTGATGTGTGTTTTGCAATCCATCAATACAACGGGTTCATGAACAGTTTAAATTGTAATTGTTAATGTAATATGGGTTGCTTGTCTGCCACACCTCTTGTATTTTAATCTTTCTAAAGTATCTTATCAGCAGGCTTCTGTTCTTGTGTTTTGCTTTTTGTGAGGTCAATTTTAAATCTTCATTTCTTTTGTTTATCGATATCTTTTGGACCAGATGTTATCCTACCTGAAATAAATGTTGACTGATCTTTATGCCAAACTAATGCAGAGCTCATACCCAGTTGGTAGTGCATTCAAGGGGAGGAAGATTGAGTGAAATTATTTCGTGAATTATCTCCCAGCAATGGATTGCAGTGCTAAGTGGGATTGGGAAAATTTAGTCATGTTCAATTCAAAAACTGTTCAAAGTTCTAAGAAGCAACCAACAGACTGGGGAATTGAGGGAGAGGGGGAAATTGATACTTGTTCTTTTAATCTTTCTGGTGGTGGTTCTATCTCTGATTTTGCACAGCCTTCCTCAGCAAGAAGCTCAACATCTGCGTCTACTGATTCTTCATCAAAGGAGGTAATGAAAATGTCCAAGATTGCTTTTGAGGCATTTCATACTTTTCCGGGAGACTATGGTAAAAAGAAAAAATTGACTGGAGCTGAGCTAGCTGGAACTTCTCCACCACTGGAGTGTTCAGGTGGCTCTGGTGAACAATTGATTGGTCTGAAACTTGGTAAGCGGACATATTTTGAAAATAATTGTACTGGCAGTAATGCTAAGATTTCGTCAGTCTCTGGGAGTCCTGTATCATCTGCTATCTCTGCTGCAAAGAAAATCAAATCATCTTGCCAGACACCTCTGCCATGCTGCCAGGTTGAAGGCTGTAACCTTGACCTCTCCTCTGCTAAAGAATATCATCGCAAGCATAGAGTTTGTGCGAGTCATTCCAAATGCCCAAAGGTGGTGGTAGGTGGTTTAGAACGTCGGTTTTGCCAACAGTGTAGCAGGTAAACTTTGTATCAAAATCTATTAGTAAAACTGATGTTGAGGACTGTATTGCTTCATTAATTAAGAGTTGCAATTTCCTAATGGTTGTCCGTGCCTCCATCTTTCAGATAGATAGTTTTGTGCATATCCTTTGTTGATGTTGCCTGTTGGATATTCAGTCATACGAATCTTTCTCATTTATGATGAACAATTATATATATTCATTCTAGTTTGCTTAAAGTTCTCCTTGCTTGTGATGATTGATTTTGACACAACAGTGGCTTGTTTTCAATTTGAAGGTTTCACAGTTTGTCCGAATTTGATGAAAAGAAGAGAAGCTGTCGCAGGCGGCTTTCTGATCATAACGCACGGCGTCGGAAGCCACCGCAAGATACACTCCAGTTCAATTCCAGGAGGCTATCTTCTCCATTTTTGGGTATTGCTTTTAACTTTGATTGTTAGCGTTGAGTTTTGAAGGGAGAGTATTTGTTCACGCTAGTTATGAGATCTCGTGTTTTTCCTGATAATCTAGGAACTAAAACATACTTGCAACATTTTTGTGCCATGATTTTCCTTAAGAGTTTGTGAGGTGATTTCTCAATTTCTATTGTTTTTGGTGAGCTTCTGCACTAGCACAAACGAATCATGCAACCCAGAGTGTTTACCCAAAATGGTAATTTCATTTTGCTTGTCTGGTTTCAATTAACCGTATTAAGGACCATCCTGAAGTCGAGAAAATGAAGTAGATCTCTGTAATTTATCTTCTGTTTCTCGTAATAAATTAGTTAGCTTTCCATGTCAAAAAGGTGCCTCCCCGTATGTCTTTTTTTTGGGGGGGGGGGGAGGGTGTTAAAAAACTCTCTAAGAAGAGATTATTTTCTTTCATGTAAAGGGACAATTAGGCTATATAAAAGAATAGAAAACTCTTGGGGGTGGTCTATATACTAACTAGGACCTTGCTCTATA
Source organism: Vitellaria paradoxa (assembly GCA_019916065.1). Classification (NCBI taxonomy): domain Eukaryota; kingdom Viridiplantae; phylum Streptophyta; class Magnoliopsida; order Ericales; family Sapotaceae; genus Vitellaria; species Vitellaria paradoxa. Next base: position 14,823,827 of record CM034233.1, read on the forward strand.
TGATATGGTATTCCTAGCGTAATGGTTTCATTTTGTTTATTTGAATGGCGATATTTTCTGCCTGTATCATTAAAGCCCTATGTTGTGAATTATTTGAACTAAGAACATAAGAAGTGCGGTTGTTGTTCTGGCTCTTGCTGCTTCCCTTGTGAATGTGATTTCTGTTACGGATTGCTTAGATTGCTAATGCCTTTGATTCCCCCTTTGCCAAATCCCCTTATTGCGATTTTTCTGTTTCTCTATATTTGTTTGAAATCATTTATCTGTGTTTCTGGTTAGCAACTTTCAGCAGAATATTTCAAAATGAATTGAACGTGCAAAAATAAATCATTATCAGTGCCACCTTGGTTCTGCACCATAAATCATTACGGGTTAAAAAATAAATCATGCATGTGGTATGATCTAACACTGTTTTACATGTACAGATGGGAGGCAGCAGATGAGTTTCATCCCGAACGATGCCTCGCTTTTTCACGCAAGACCACCTGCAAATCCTATGTGGGAAAGCTCATGCAGCTCTAAGTTCACAATGACAAAAGCACATCCATTGAAATCTGAAACAACTAGAGGCATTGATTGGCAGCTGCAGTTGCCCCACGCTGAGCTAGCACATGCATACAGTATGCTTGGTCAGAATTCCAGTAAGCCTTTGCCATACAAGGGCACCAAACACGAGTTTTTCGATCAAGGTTTGTGTTGCTTCCTTGACTGGAAATTGGGTCCCATACGGGAGAAATTGCTAGATAGGAACACTGCACTGCCACGTGGTGCAATGCTCCTATACTGACTTTTATCCAATATTCTGATGTTATTGGAATAGTTTAATGTAAGTACTGCTGGAAGAGCTTAATTAGTTGATAGTACTCTTGAATTTCCATGATGAATTGCCCACTGCTGACCCCTCAAATGAAATGTGATTCAAGTCATGCATGTGACGTTGTGGGAGAAACTTTTTGCAGGTCTGAAGGAAGCTATGCTCTCTCCCAACGATGATGCAGTACCAGAGCTTCATCGTGCTCTCTCTCTTCTGTCAACTGATTCTTGGGGTTCAGCGCCAGCCAACGTTACTTTTGACCATCCCATTCATGAAATCCTTACAAGCTCACCTCAGCCTGTGATGATGCTTGGAGTACCTCACAGTTTGCCATTTGCTTCTTCACCGTACTGGCAGATCGAACATTCTACTCAAACCAGCAATGTGCATAACTTGACTACAAATGAAAGTAGCCATTTCCAGGAAATCCAGCTCTTCAAAGCTCCATGTGAAAGTGGCGTTTTTCCCAATCTATCGAACTGACAACTGGGATCCATCCTGCTTGTCCTCTCCCGATAAGGTTAGGTATTAACTTGTAGATCCTTAAAATAGTATCTTATGATGTTTCCAAAGTTGGTCAAACCATTTATTGACTGTCAACTAGTTACATTAGCATGGAAAAATCTTAGTTGACGAGCCTCCCGGTGTCATGTTATAGCTTTCGGGCGATGGAATTCTGAACTAAAGCTGTGCTCCACATTAATAATCTGGCTACAAAGCTCTAACAAGTGCAGTACAAAACTATTTTTGGCTGAGCTTCTTTATTCCTATTTCTCTGCATTGACAGATTCTCTATGCTTTTATTGTTCAGGTACACTAGATGTTACTTCTATTTCCATTGTAAGATGCAAGCTGTGTTACTAATTTTGTCCACAAATCTTAGGCTTTATACTTGGTTGGGATCAAATATTTTTCCAGAAAAAGAAAATGTATGGAAGGGGAATGAAAGGGGCGTTTGGAGTTTGAAAAGTTTAAAAAGAAAATTAGAACTTGAAATTGAAATGATGTAAAAATAATTTGTAACAAAATTTGATTGAAAGAAATTGAAAATTTTAATTGGAAGAAATTGAAAAATTTAAGAGTTATTTAAAATTTTCTGGAAAAATTGGGACACCAAAAAGAGCAAAAATTACTAATGTTTATGTGATATGAGAATATTTTTTTATAATTAATTAAATAGAAAATTATTTTTTTGACAAACTTTTATTCTTGCACTCTTCATTTTTCTGACCTCGTGATCAAGAAATTGTAGTAAAATCAATATGATACATTTCATTTTGTTTTTTTTATATTATACCATCGCTTCTCTTTTTCCTGTTTGAATTGAGGATTTTGTGCATTTGCCTTGTTAATACTACCAAAATCTTTTTGCTTGCCATGATGATGCACCATAATGAAGCTTCCCCCTCTCCCCTTTCTGTTGGTCAATCACTTTAAATAAATATAAAGGAAATGCTAATCAAATAAGCTTTTATTACAAAGTTGTCATGGATAAACTGCATTAACATAAAAATTATGGTAGAAAATTAATTTTCTTTGTGCATTAATACAATGGCTATGCATGAACCCATCAAAAAAGGAACTGGATTTTCAGTGACTAGCCTGAAAATTCGAAACTGAATTGGTTGGCGGGCGAGACCAGCCCGGATGAATTTTCAATCCCAACTGGGTTGTATAATTATATTTATCCAAAAAATAATAATAATAATAAATAAATAAATAAAAGCTATGGGTCCAAAGGCATTTATTGGGCCGATATTGGGCTTGTTATTAGGTTAGTGTGCACATAATTAGCTCAAAAATGGCTTTATGGACTGGGTTTTGGGCCCTGAACCGAGGTAAGTAATGGGTTCACGACATTTATGGGCTTGACATGTGGGCTACAGTTGGGTAGACAAATGGGTTGCAGGCTGTCAGCCAGAATCTTAGGCTTATTTGAGGATGGATATATGGATCTATGGGCTTAGGATTGTACCTGAAAATGGGCTAATAGAAAGGGCCCGTGGACCAATAATCGGGCATCTTATAATCGGCAATTGGCTCCCAAATGACACCCTAATGGAACACATGCATAAGCTGAATAGAAATAAATGAGTTACTACTTTGAAATTTTATTTCTAGGGCACACATAATTACATATAAATATCTTCGTTTTTTACACTTAAAAAATGAATTACATAAATATTACCTCTCTTGGGATAGTAAAAAACTAGTTCTCCATGATGGTAAAATAACCTTAATTGTAATTCAAACACCAATCGAGGATAGGGTGATCAGTGACTTGGTCCTGCCACTGCAGCAGGAAAGTGCGCTCTGCATACCTTTCATATATTAAAAAAAAAAAAGGTGTGCTCTGCAGAAGGAACCCAACCGCCTTTGCAAATGCATTTCATAATCAATTTTCCTTCTAGAGGATGAGATGCAGGATTAAGATGGAATGAGCAGTTCGAATAATCTGCGCATGCCAGCTTAATGCAGCCCATTTTGGTAAAAAAATGGTATCACTTTTTTGGACAAGTTGAGAAAGACTATAATCTAGTTCATGGCCAATTTTGCCCTATAAAGCACGAGGGGAGCAACATCCTCGGTTTGCCACCCTCACCTTTTCCTTAAGCTACTCTTTATCCAAGCCCAATAATCAACACTAATTTATAAAAAGAGAAATAATTTTGAGTTGCTTCATAATTCTGAATTCCCCAGGTGACTTTTTAACTTCCAACATTTTTTTTTGGGTGTAAATTATTGCCAACTTTATAGCAAGGGATGATAAATAGAGAAAAAGATAATGGCAAAGAAGAGTCGGAAATAAAAGAATACAGCGTAGGTTAGAAAACTCCGCGCGCGCGCTCGCTCGCTCTAGTATATTACTACATCACCCAACCCAAACTTCAGGCCATTAGCTTCATTTTGATGTAGCTGCGAACTTGTCCACATTATTCTACGAAACAACAATACTTTTAAAAGCTGCCAGATAAGTTTCAACAATCAAAATAGTTTATACTTAGCCACAATTAACTGACTCTGACCAACACTTAATAGCTTCCAGAAAACTTTTTAACAATCAAACTAGTCCTGCGTTAAAGAGGTAACATGCAACCACCATACCCAGCCATCAGAGCAGAACCTTTTACAAGAAAGTTTCACTGCCCACCAAATCAAAAACCTGGGTCCAACGTTTTCCTTAATTTTTTTTTTTTTTTTTTTTTTGGGGTGTGGGTTTGTAATGAACTACAACTTATCTCAGTTGTGACTGACCACACAATTCAGAGTCCAGCAATCCAGAACTACAGAATTTAATTTTGTAAACGGTTGGGAGAGGCATCTGCTGCTGGTGCAGATATACTACCAAAAAACAAGGGTAAATTACAATTAACTTTCATGTATTTTACCCTTTACTTTATTTTAGGATCTATATTTTAAATCATCCAACCTTGCCCCTTTTGTAAATTATTGTTAAAAAGAATTTTTGACAAAAACGCTACATGTTTGACACATGGCCTTACCCATCAATAAATGTGATGGGAGGGAGTGAAGTGGGATGATTTAAAGTAGAGGGGCGAAAGTGCAATTGGGTAAAGTTTCAAGAGTGCTAAGGGTAGTTTAACCTAACAAAAGCCTCTGAGAGGATACAAAACTGCCGCAACACCTTTAACCACTTGAAAGCATAAGGCTCAAATGCAGGTAAACATACCCACTAGAACAGGTTTGTGCAATAGAACAAAATCCTATCTTAAAAATAAGCAGAACCTACATAAAAAATACTACCAGACAAAGATGGCGGACATAATGCGTCTGCAAAATCCCAACAAAGACCACAAACATCATCCCAGTTAATACAACTACTTGACACAGATCAAGAGAAGGCAGAGTAACTCGACAACTGCAGCAGCATGAGGACGACATGACTGACATTGAGACAACCACACTGAGAAATGCTGGACCACAACTCTGGACCTTCTCAACCCTCAAACATGACCTAGAACTCACTGGAACAGTAGACAATTGTGAATTAATAAATGACAACGTAGAAGTAATATCAAAATTGAGATGCAAGGGCAATCTCCACCTAAAAAGCATGGATATGGGATACGAATACGATACGCACGGATACGGATATAGTAATTTTTAAAAAAATGAGGATACAAACACGGCAGAGATACGGCCAAAAAATATAAATTTTATATATTTTTATTAGTTATATATATGAATATAACATTCACAACAAAAGTAATTTAATATATAATTCAATATACAAAATATAACAAAATATAAGTCATAAGATTTTATAATTTTAGGAGTTTCAATTACTTAAATCTAGATTTGTTTTATTCATATATTTAAAGAAAAATGATAAAATAATAAGATATATCATGTGGGGTATCCGATATGTAACTTGAAGTATTCGAAGAATATGTATATCCGATACGTATCGAATACAAATAGAGCACCCATTTTGGAGTATCCGTGCTTCCTAGACCTCCACAAATCAAACAAAGGAGAGAGGGAGAGAAAGGGAGAAGGGGGGGGGGGAGTTCAAAACATTAGTAACTGTAGATATGTGGTGAATTTTTATACTTTTTGAGTATGTGATATAAACATAGAAGGGTGACAAACTAAATGACAATTTAAAGAAACACATGAACATTGAAAATAAACACATTGTACAACAGACCTGATCATTTTCATCAGCTGGTTTTGAAGGGGATTTGTTTGCCTCAGATGGTTGATCAGCCCCACAGTTTTGTCTGTTACACTTGGTCCTAAAAGGGTAGTTAATGTTATTGCATTTCTCACACTTCCAACTTCCATCTGGCATTTTTTGTTCTGCAAGACCAAAGAAGTATAAGTACCATACCAAAACAAAGCAACCAACTATGTTGCAGATTATAAAGGACTTACTGGAATTCTTATCAGACTTCCCAGCCTGCATATTCAAGAAAACATTATTTTAAGTAAATAACATTTACAAACATGTCAACCAAAAACCATCCCGAGCTAACAGAATAACGCAAAGTAAAATAGAAATTTCCAAATTCAGCCCTCAAAAGTAACAAATTGCAAGCAATCACACCAAAGACATTTTAAACACTCAAGACAATTAATGCTATGTCATCCTGATAGGTTTCTACCCACAACAACAAAAACAAAAACACTTCTCTAATAATTCCTCAAAATAAAAAAGGGTCTGTGAAATCTAGAAAACAATGTAGATCTAACCTGGGACCCAGGCTTCGGAGTATTGCATTTCCTCATATTACAGACTGTTCTAAAAGAGAAGTTGACATTTCCACATTTAGGACACGACCAGTCATTATCACGTGTTCCCTCTACAGGTGTATAGAAGATGAAAAAATAAAAGTCAGTACATAAAGAGAGAGCATGAAGCCTAACCAATGGCATGAGATTCAAATCAAGCCAAGATACGACAATTTTTGCACCTTTGTTTTGAGGTTTATCATCTGGAAAAAATCCCAGCTGTGGTCCCTACGAAAAGTTTTCAATCAAGAATTCTGTCAAAACTCTAATACAAATAAAATCCACAGGGATAAAATACCGACTACATTAACTGGGGGGCCCCGGGGAGGGGGGGGATATAAAAGAGGAGTGAAGTAGGAAACTTTTCCAAAACATGTTATTTAGAAACATCCAATTTCAAAAACCTTAGTTAGCTTCAATATGGTTACAGTGGTAACACATATTCAAAGCCATAATTATGAAACAATGTGCTTCGTTTTAAATATAGTAGCAAGTTAACCCTAGACATAACGACAAACTATTAGACATACCATGCCAGCATGCCCCATGGGCACACCCAAGCCATAGTGGTCCATCATGGGTGGCACACCATACATTCTACCTGAAAAAAGGGAATGAAAATAGGTTTTACATGTGCCCAAAAAGTATATGCCCAGGAAGGGAAGGTGGGCAGCAGCTGAAGATAAAAAGTGCAACTAGGGGTGCAGAATATATTCCGACCCAAAATGACACCATGGAACGAAATAGCCATAAACAATGCAAAGGCATTATAAGCATTATGGATATTGTTTATAATCAATTAAAACAAGAGAAGTACATACCATTTCCCATCATAGATCCACTAGAATAATGTGTTGGACCAGGTAGATGCAGGGGTCTATATGGGCTGCCTCCAGAAAGGCGGCTACCATAACTGTGTGGATATGCTGAACCCCCAGAAAATGGAACATCATAAGGTGGCATTGATGATCTATTGAAGAGAGAAGAGCCAAAAGGTGGAACAGCCATATACATTGATGATGGCACACTAGAGCCCACATAGGGACCTGAGGCCGTGTAGCCATGCAGCGGTTGCAGAGGTTTTACAGCAAACTTCTGAAACATGGAAAAGAAATTAGGTTGGAATAATTTAATTATAAATGGGAACTTTTTATTTTTATTTTTCAAACTCACTACCACAAACACAAAATCTGAAAGAGGAATTTCAGAAGACAGGTGTACAATGGAATACTATGACACCTTTTTTTTTTGGGGGGGGGGGGTGTTGGAGGCAGCATCTAATAAATATTACTGTGAATTCAGTTATGAGGCATCATACAAAAGAAAAAAGAAATTCATTTCCAAACACTATCAAACCATGCAACAGCATAATAATCATAATAATGAAAACTAAAGCAATCGGCAAGCCAGGTATAACTGAAAAGACTATATAAGCTCAGGGTAATATTAGCAAAGAAAATGGCTGCTATCATGACTTAGAAGACTTTTAGATATTACAGAGAGTACTTGTGAAAACATTATCATGCCTTGTAAAGAACAACTCCAGATGAATAGGAATAAAGGAAAAAAGAAAACAACTCTATTTAGCAAGCCAGGTATAGCTGAAAAGACTATATAGCTCAGGGTAATATTAACAAAGATAATGGCTGCTATCATGACTTAGAAAGCATTTAGATATTACAGAGAGTACTTGTGAAAGCATTATCATGCCTTGTAAAGAACAACTCCAGATGAATAGGAATAAAAGAAAAAAGAAAACAACTCTATGTAAATAAAAAGAAATATCATGATATATACAAGAAAATAATTAACACATGAATCCCATTACACAATTTTTATAATGACTTTTGATTGTATTAGCTGATTGTTGTACATAATAATATGTAAAGCAAATTATGGATCCTATTCATTCAGGAAAATGATAAAACGGAGAAATGATGAAAATGCCACAGAGTTTGATATCTTACTGAAATGTGATCTGCTGGCCTAGACTGAGTACAATTACGCATATTGCAAGTCGTCCTGAATGAAAAATTGATATTGCCACAACTAGGGCAGGTCCAGTCATCTTCCCTACGACCACCTACAACCATAAAGACATTAACAATGGGGGTCCATAATGAAAAGGAAGATAAAGTATACCAAAGTCAACTACGCGCATAATGAGAAATGGAAATCAATTGATATACCTGCCTGCTTTCAGGAGCCAATTTCAGAAACATGATAACAAACAACATATATACATCAAGAGAAAAAACAAACACACACAAATCTAAGATGGAAGATGCATCTAACTATGTAATTACACATACATATATATCTTGTCTAAACACTTCCACTGCTTTTTTGATAACTAATGTTACCAAAAACGTAGTATCCAATTCTATATTTCTACTTGTCCTTGGGTCAGCATCAAAAGAGAACTTTTCCCATTACTACAACTTGACCAGGATAACGTGAGAATGGCTGTGTAACTGAAACCATACACAGTATCTCTAATCAAATCTCACTTATAATTCTCCAAAAGCCATTTCCTCGCCATTATAATTGACTGTTGAACTTGTATAATTCATAAGAACAAAAAAAAAAAAAAAAAAAACCAAAATCCTTTCAGATTTTGAAAAGAGCTTCTTAAAGCAAATAACTAACAAATAAATAAATAAATAAATAATCGAACTAAGGAAGTTGGAAAGCTGGTACTGAAATGTATTATCACCAAATCAATAGGATTTGCGATAAATCAAGCCAGGCCATAACCAAAAATACCATGATTATCAGTCTAACTAACTCCTAACTGATAGTAGTTATAAAATAGGATGAATTTGTAGGGAAACAAAATACAGCAATTGTATGAATTCTTTTTTCTCTTCATAATGTTGTTACATATATGGTATCTAAACACACTAATACATATGCATGCATAAATACACACCATAGCACACACAATCATATACATACATTTGCACACACACGCACTAGGGTGGAAGCACATACTGCGTGTGTGTCTTCTTCTCCTCCACTTGCTACCCCCTTCTTCAGTCTTCTTATTCTCCAGTTCCCTTCCCTTTTACTTTTTGATTCTCCCTAATTTTTTTCCCCTACCCTGCTCCTATCTATTATTCCTCAATATTCAAATTGAGATAGTTACTAACAGTTATGAACAAAAAAGGATGGGTATATTAGAGGCATTTAAAATTGTGAGAGGGCTTCAAATTGAGGGAGACATCAAACTGGTTCTCCATTTATATATTAGTGTATATATATAGATATATAAGTGCTTCCATAAATAACAAGAGCAAGCCATCACTGAGAGACAGAAAAGAGGAAAGGAGCTCATACCGTCAGTTCGAGCTCGCTTGGCTGCTGAAGAATTTCTGTTATCCACCTAAAAGCGAGAATAGTACAAAATTACGCGCACATAAACAAGTGGATAGCGCCCAATATATATTTAAGATTACAATTACTGAAAGCCAACTTTTTTCCCTCAACAATCGAACTGAAAGTATCCACGAAATAATATTTGAATACACAGAAAGACATTCAAAGAAACCAAAAGCCTCTTCACTCTAGAAAGCCACAAGCATATACAAACGCATGCATGAATAAATAGAAAGAGAACGATTGATCTGGTTTTGAAAATAAATTAAGAAAACGAACAATTGAACGGTGTATGATTGATAAACCTGAGACATAGTGACGGCGAGCTCCGGAGAGAGATCGAACAGCTTTGGTTTGAAATTGAGGGAGGGAGATTTGGCTCGCTATCGATCGAAAGGGCAGACCAGTGAGCGCGCGCTCGCTCGCTCGAGAGAGAGGGGGGTGGGGGAGGGTAACAGTGATAAGATCGAAGGCCGGCCTTATAGATTTTGAATTGTACGGTTTTGTACGAATTGGTATTGGATCGAACCCCAAGAACGGCCCAACAAATGTTAGTTACGAAAAAAACCTGTTTGGGCTTTTTACCCGGATTCAAGGGATGCAACAAAAAAAAAATAAATAAATGGTTGAAGTTTGTTTATATTTTAATAACATGTAATTTTTGATATTTTATATTAATTGTGTTTTAATTATTATTTTTATTTTAAAAATAAATTTAATTAAAATAATTTAAAAATAAAGAAATCTCAATTTTTTATTTTTGGCTGCAGTCTCTCAGTGAACTTGAACGCTTTTCACCCTGCCCCGGTATCAATTGTCTTTGTCCAATTGTGACATCCCACGGCATCGGCGCCGCCGACAACTCACCGGTTGGTGAGATTCAGGAATAGGGTTTTGCTTTATAAAAAAAAACTATTTGGTAATGAATAATTATAAATGCATTTTCACGCATATAAGCATTCTTTATAACATCACAAATATTATTAATATATTATATTACTCTTTTGTGTAAACCATTATCTTTTTTTTACAAACACTACTATTATGAATGCATTTCATACACATATGTGTTTTTATAAGGCGTATTTAGAGTTATATAAATTTGTATAAATTTATAAAAATTAGTATCTCGTACTTTGTACCGTGAGTAAAAAATTTAAATTTTACAGTCTCGTAACTCGTGTTTATAGAGATTTGTAGAATTTTATATTTTTTTAACTCTAAACAATGTCATAATATAATATTAATAAAAAATATCACTTTAAAAACATGGAAAGAGACTTTCAATAACATTTTCAATATTTCTGCTATTTTATTTATTTTTTTAAATAACTAACTTAAACACGTTGGGTGAGTTATTTTAAACTGAAAGTTCTAGTTCAAAAGGATAATTTTGAAAAAGTTTTAAAAATCAGCTGCTTGAGTAATTATTGAATGGCACAACCTACATATCGTCGTCATTCATCACTGGAGCTCTTAGTATTTGACATTTAATCCGGATTATTCAAAGTTAGAAGCCAAATTTACAATTTGGTTGTAGTTGAAAATGTTCCCTCAACTTTTTGTCCCAATCATTCTGATCCTTACATAATCCATATCTTCCTTTAATTGCTTCGCAATTTGTTCATAAGACATATATAACGCATCACCGTATTAAAGAACTTATTAAAGTCCAGTGAAACACACACAAATACTTTAAAAATAAGAGAGAGATATATATATTTTTATTCAATAATTATCGAACGAATATTTTTTTTAATATATCAAAATATAAATATTGAACAGACTATATGAGGTATATATTTATTTGTATATTTCTTTTTTCAAATATACAATTAAAACAAACTTATATTTTAGAAACAAAATTTTTTAAATTTCTCAAATTTTCTCTCTTTTATATATGTTGAATTATGCATTAAATTAGTATATTAGTTTTCTTGTGTATATTACATTTGCACATATCATTAATAAAAAAATGCATAGAAATTATTTGTTTTTTTTTTGACAGAACTATATTCTTATTTTTTTAAAATTACTGTAGCTACATTCTAAAATTTTGTATACAAGCTAGTTTGGATTCTTAAAAAGTTAGAATGCTTTTTTGGTTGCTTTTTTTTTTTTTTTGTCTTATATATTTTTTTTACTAAAATTTAATTTTTATTTTAAAAGTTGTAACATTTAGACGTATTAATTGCATTTGTAAAAAAAAAATAAAAAAATTCTTGTCTTTTCGAGTAAAAATTATCTTTTTGACTAAAAAAAATTAAAAAATTAATTTTTTTTCAGTTTTTACCTAAATAGATGTGAATTTTTTATTTTTTTTTACGAATGTAATTAATATGCCTAAAAATTACAACCTCTAAAAGAAAAATTAAATTTTAATGAAAAAAAAGCCACCAGATTTTTTAATCCCATATGTGGCCACTGAGCTTAATTTTTAAGCTCATGTTTATTTGTGCCACAGAAACGACAGTTTCCCCCATTCAAACTATGGGAACGAATTGACAATGATATGTGAGATAAGGACCAAACAAAGCCTTGCATAATAGAATATATGTAGGAGCTAAATGGAAAGACTCGTGTATGTTTGACACTGCAAGCACCCAAAATAAACTAAGAACAACGAAAATAACTCCACATTACAACACAGACATGGTGTAATTCTAACTCCATATATAGTGCAATTCTAACGGTACTCAAGTCATAGAAATCACAGTATCCTCGAGATGACGAAACAGAAGCTTCACAACGCTAGTTAGGTAAACCTTCAACATCATGTGTAAAACGCAGACATGGTGTCAACTGGGAACGCACAGAAGAAGACGGCCACAGCAATTGAGACGAGTCCTGCGAGCTGAGGTCCACGCTTATACCCGCTGGACTCGCCGGCGGCTTTCGTTGGCAACGAAGTCCCTGTAGTAGTGGTAGTACTAGGAGTTGCTGAACTAGGAGGGGTTGATGACGATGCAGAAGAATTTGAGAACACTTTGTAGTCAGGAGAACTTGCAGATATATTCAGGAGCTCTGTTTATTGAATAAAAGACAAGGCACAGCACAAAATCAGCATCTGAATAATAACTGCAAAGGAGGTAAATAATGGCAAGATTGACAAGTACCAACATTTATTTTTAATGTGATTTTGGAGATACAAGTTAAAAAAAATATAATAATAATAATAATAATAATAAAACACACACACACGCACAAACCACAGTTCCATATAAAATTTAGACTATGGGAGAATGACTATGGTACATATTGATTTGGGTACTGTACCAAAATAAATTTTAATCATTTAAATTGACATGTACCATAATATATATGGTGAATAAAAAGATAGATGATTTTTTAATAAAATAATGAGCAAAAATCATGGTTTTTACCTAACAGTTATCATATGAACCTATAAGTCAAATTTTGTCTTTATCAATAACTGTGATTAAATTTACCAGTGAATGTGACTAAATTTACCGGTCAATGTGCCAGAATTTACCATTCAATCTAACATTTTATTTTATCACCAAATGCGACCAAATTTACATCTTTTATGATCAACGTTTACTTTTAGGTGGTAATGCAAAAACCATTAGTTTGATACTATAGAATTTCCCGCACATAAAGAACAACAATCACTTTGTCAGTTGTCATCTTTGTGTAAGCATGTGGTGTCTATGTTATGAAAAGATCCATTTCTTGCAATTTAATTCACAAAAAAGACTTTTATGGATTGATGGATTTCCAATTATTATCCTAGTTTCCATAATGTCCTAGCAAATTCTCTTTTAATTGCCTGAATAGCAAAACATGTTCACAAGCACTTTCTTGGCATTTATTTATCCGCTCAGTACTTAAATAGCATATATTGATATTATCACGCTTTTCCTAACAGCAGCAATGCCTAACAATAGTTTACTAATTTGGTGACTAGAGTGGACTTATGGAAAAAAGTTCATGGTAATAGTTCCTGCCCAATGAAATGTAAATAGGGTAGTGAAGTTTTGAGATGCTTCTGGCTAAAGAGAAGACTGAAATAAATAAGGTCCCACAGCCAAACCAAACAAATTAAGAGCTGGCCTCTCTTAGCACGACTGCCACTGCTATTCTAATACACGCTATAATTGTCAGCAACCACCACCACCGCTCCTCCATCAGCCTCATCAATGCACAAAAACCTTCAACTACGCACCCCAATGGATGTCGTTATCTTGACAGCCTAGTACTCTTAGGCACCTTAACTGGAATATTAAACCAAAAACAAATGCTTTTCATGCAATGCAATTTGTCTGAAGAACGTAATTGTCTTCCAAGTTGAACAACGCACCAACATCTTACAAGACATTCATTTAACTAACTCAACAAGTCTCAACATCTAATAAGACATTCATTTAATTAACACCACCAAATTAACTTTAGAACCTTGAGGTATCCATTTCATTAATTACTACCACAAGTGCCAGTAAAATACTCATTATTCAAAGTTTTAGCAGAAAAGTATTTGCAATACAAAATGTTAGGTTGCTCATGAATTCACTAGGCAATGAAGTATCCTTGATTTCGACCCAAGTTGACTAAAACTTAAGGTAGCCAGTTTCAGATGGTGTCAGAAATCATTTAAAAGTATGATGGTCCAAGAAAAATGCATCGAAGAAATTCAAATTTCACTATTGAAAAGTTTTTAACTCGATTTATTTTCTTGATGCATACATGAAATCTGCATCAGAACACATTTTCCGTTAGACACGGTTCCTCTGTACTCTGCAACTACATCCATTATAGTCCCTGTATACTTAGGCCCCAAGATTTTATTTTATTTATTTATTTATTATTATTATTATTTTTTTTGTAAGCAAATCATTGTCAAACTACATCCATTATAGCTCCATCCATGGTACTTATTTATCCGGTTTCTCTAATTGCATTATCAAATGGATTACTTTTTTCGTTTTTCTTTTTCATTTTTTTTTTTCTGTCAACTTGCTTCTCTAAATTACAATAAGTCAAGCATAACATGTTAATTGCTTCCAAAACTTCTCATGTGTAGCTATAGCCTATTGATCTCGCATTCAACTATAGAACATAAAAGAGAGAATTCATCAAACTAATCAATGGCAAGGTGGAAGTATATGGTGTTTTCCATTTTGAGCTACAGCCCTTCCAAACAGCACACAATTGTATCATTTTGAAGCTTACCCAAACAAAAAACATGTAAATTTGTAGGATCAACTATATCCAACCCTGTGGCAAAATCTGTCAAGCTTCACTGAGGAATATAATCTTTTCCAAAATATCCTAATATTCTATTATTGAGACTTGTTCAGAGAGTATGAAACTGTGAACATAGTTGTTTCTCATGACCAATCATAGCAGAAGAACCCTTGTAAATCCAAACTTCTGGAAGTCCTTTCTCCAAGTTTAATCAAAATATTTGCTCAAAGAAGATTATAATTTAGAATACATGCATGTTTTACATTGATCAGGCAGCATGAAGCTCTCATTGTAACTTGTAACACAGATTGCTTTGTTAAGCATAATAGTCAAAGTATCTACAGAAATTCCACAACCAATGCCAAAAGGAATTAGCTCTTCCTCACTAACGTCATAAATCCACATTAGCTTTGTTATTATGGCAGTTCAAAGGCACAGTTTACTTGTTAAAATACTTCAGCATGTGCTTGTCTAGACGTCAAAGCACTTCAAGATAATTAAAAGACAGTAGTGGCCTAAATCACTTGAATAGAGGTCAGCATACCAGCAACTCAGAATGCTATATTTTGAACTGTGGATTTTCCAGACACACCAAGTATTCTAAATGATCTAGCTCTAAAAACTGTGTGTGTGTATATTTAGAGCAAACATCAAACATGTGTAAAATAGCAGGAGTATATGACTCTGTGTGCGTGTGCGTGTGTGCGTGTGTGTGTGTGTGTGTGTGTGTGAGAGAGAGAGAGAGAGAGAGAGAGAGAGAGAGAGAGAGAGAGAGATCTTACTTGGGCACTCACTGATGCTGGCGTTAGTCAACTTGCAAGCAGATGGGAGCTGAAGCAAGCGAGACTCCTGAATACCCATACTCTTGATCTGCTCACCGCCGTTGTGCGTCTGTTGTATGATGTAACACAAGCACGCGGGGTCTTCGTCCTTGATCTCCGTCACGGAGGTACAACACTCCTTGGTCGGCGCCGCCGCCTTCCCCGTCGCGTAGCTCAGACATATCGCCAACTTCTGGAAGTAGTTACTACACTGCTCCCCCACGTTTGTCGCCCCCCCGGCAATCGCACAAGCAAACAAAGCCAAGATCATCAAACCCACAGAAACCAGAGATTGGGTGCTCATTTTCTTAGCTACCAGTCAACCAAACTGCAAATTTTCTGAGCAGTAAAAGTGTGGTGAGAGCTTTTTTGAGAACTAAAGCTATTCGCAGACTGATTCCTATATAGAACCGTGCATGTAGTGGCTTGACCGAGACATTTATACATACGATTGGTGAGTGTGGGAGTGAATGAGGTTTTAATGGTGGTTGTTGTGGTTAAGTTAATTTTACTGACTGCTAGGTATGCCCAGGGAGCGGTGCCTTAGATGAGCGTCGAGCTATAATGCATAACAAGCCTTGAGTGGATTTTGAAGCGAAAAAAAATGAGATAAATTAAAATAATTTGTAATTTTGTAATAAAAAAATAAATAATCTTTAAAAATTTTTAAAATTTTTTACCATATTACATTGAACTTTTAGTATCAAATATGCTGGGTAGAGAGCACAGGTTTCCGTTTGGCATTAAAATCCAAACAGATTTGCATGAGACTGAAGATTTTAGAGCACATTTGTCTCTGCAGAGTGGAATTAATTAATGAGGGCATGTTTAGGTGGTTGAATGCCATTATTATTTCATTATTTTATTTTATTTTTGTTTCATTATTATATTTTTAGGTGGTTGAATGTCATGTTTATTTCCTCTTTCACATATTTTTATTGTGGGAGAAAAAATTATTTTATTTTTCAAAATCATGAAAATTAGCTTTAATGAAATATTTAATTACCAAATTACTCTTATTTTTATTACTTGATAGAATAGTAGCTTTCTATATACTATTTACTTATATTATCATTCTATTATATTATTTATACTCTACTAAATGCACATCATTCTCATCCTTAAAAAAGGATTTAATCTCGAGAGATTCACTCCCTAGGCCAAACCCCTAGAGAGTGAATCTCTTTTTGGTTTGTGCCACACATACCGGCCCCTCAACATGTATAGCGGTAAATCGCGAACTCGCGTAGCGGCGGAGAGTCGGACCCACACCCAAGAACTGGATACGGTTCGTTCAGCCAAGTAGGCCCGTCCTACCAACCTTTACTACGCTTTGCGCCCGGGAGGCTGGCCCCAAGTTTTGCTAGAGAGGAGACTTGAACTTGAGACCTTGGGTGGTAAGCCTCTAAGTCCCAGTCCAAGACCATCCCATCTAACCCCTTAGGGTTACATCATTCTCATCCTTAACTCTACTCTCCATACATATATACTAAATATGACTATTCTCATCCTCACATGCACTCACTCTAATTATACTTAAATTGACTGATTAAAGAAATTAGTTTGATAGATTATCAAAAATAATTTAGATATTGTTGGTAAGTCATAATTAACATTATATAAGACTGCAGTACCTCATTACTTAGAATTTTTTTTTTCTTTGATTATTTTTTTCATGATTAGTAGGTTGATTACCACAAGCAATGCACCTATCTGAAGATAAGCAAAGAAGTAACTTTTTAATTTAGTCACATTTTTTAATTTATTTTAAAACATATTTAAAATATATAAATAATATATATTATTTAATAGTATTAACGTAGTTTAATTAACTGAATCGTTTGCTCCTTTAATTTTTTAAATTATAGTCAAATTTTAAATAAAAATACTCAGAAATCGAGCTTAACTAAATGCCAAATTTAATTGGATTTGATGGTCTCATTAGTCTGATGTCAAAGTCAGGAAATTAGCACCAATTAATTCTATAACTATTAGTTCATACTACAGGGGCTGGGAACTGCTTCTTGAAAGCCATCTCTACCCATCCCAATATTGAGTTAACTCCTTTATTTTAATGCTTGTGTTGGTCAAGTAGATCTTTCAAATAATAAAGTCTTTTCTAAATAAGTCAATTCATTTGGAATCCTGCAAATTCACTTTTTTCCCATTTAAGGATCAACCTTAATTTTGTTTGTATATTCTCACATCAAAAATTAATTACAGATGAAGAGATATTAGATAGGCTCCAGATCAGCCCTCATAAAAATTTTATATATTCTCATAAATTTCTACCAAATAGAAACACTCTAGGTAGTGTTTGGATTACAAAAAAATATATAAAAAAAAGTATAAAAAGTGATTGTAAAAGTAATATGTGATAAAATTTGATTAGAAAGAATTAAAAAAAATTAAAAAAAAAATTGTGAATTTTGGTAGATTTTGATAAATTAAACAGGTATAGAACTTTAGTTTTAGCTAATCATGTCAAAAAATCAGGAAACAATAATTTTGTTAGAACATTGTTTATTATAGAAAAACGGAATTAGGTGGTGTTTGGATAGTAAAAATACATAAGAAAAGTATTAAAAAAAGTAAAAAAATTATATAAAAGTAATATGTAGTGAAATTTAATTGAAAAAATTATAAAAAGTTAATAAATTTTAATAAATATTTATTAATTCTGATGAGCCAAACGGGCTCTCAAAATAACCTAAATTAGTTGTACAAAGATGTTGATAGCGAGCGTTGTTAGTAATATTTGGACCATCGTCAGTCTTTGTCAATATAAAATATTTATTCCTTCGTCGTTTATTTTATTATTATTATTATTATTATTATTATTATTATTTTGCCTTGATTGTTTATTATTATTATTATTTTGCCTTGATTGTTTATTTGGTGCGGCCGTAGATAACCCTTTAATTTTTGACAGAAAATTGAACAGATAAACCTTTAATTATTCCAAATCATTTGTACGAAAAGCATTTTTGATATTAGACATCAAAATTATCTTTCCGGTGACGTAAAAGTAAATGGACGGATTGTAAATTAGTGCTCTGAAAAAAATAAAAATAAAAAAAATACAAAAACAACCTTAGTACTTTACTATCAATTTTAATTGCGATAGTTAAATTTTTATATTTTAGGTCAAACAACGATCAAGTGGAATAGTTTCATTTAAAAAAAAAATAAATAAAACATTACAAATTATGTTCTTCAATCTAGAGATAAGTCCGTACACTTTCAAGCATTACAAAGTTACGCTTTCCCATTCTGGAGTCAAATCTAGTCAAGCAATAACCAAATGGAGCAGATTCACTTTAAAAAAGAAAATAAAAGTATTATAAATTATGTTATCTCTAAGAATTAAACCAATAACATTAAAAATAGAGAGTTAGTAATGAAATTAACTCACCGAGAACTTAATTTGTATAAGATTCTTAGATTATATATATATATATATATATTCAAAAGTTGAGATTCTCCTTCATCTTCTATATATATATAAATATATTCTATATAAAATATATATAAATATTAAAATGAGAGAGAATCTACTTCAACTTTTTAATACGTACAAATTTAACTAGGAACCTTAGATAACCCAAGTCTTTGGTAAGTTGGTTTCGTTATTAGTTTCTTATCCTTAAAATTCTTGATTCGATTCCTAGAGGTAGCATAATTTGTAATATTATATTTTCTTTTTTAAAGTAAAACTACTTCATTGCAGCAACATGTATTTGTTAACATCAGCACACATGAACAAGCGAGTGTCTAACACATACATGAATGAGTGAGCATCTGATACATGGTAGATAGTCTCCACATCATTCGAGGGTGCCACGTCATCACTCTAGCTACTCTATGGCCACGTGGACGAGTAAGCATTGTGTTGATGAAAGGGTAAAAATTTAACTGTTCCAATTGAAACCATTGGATGTAGAGGTAACACATAGTCAAATTTAATCAGAAAAATATTATATTTTTTTAGGAATCTTGATGAATTTGGCATATGTCAAATGGTACCTAAGTATAATAAATATTTTGTGTATATGAATATAAAAACATCATCCATGATATCACTTCAATTTGTGATTACACCATCATCTAAAACAAACAAATTAGAGTTAGATTATTAGGGTTTAATTTTCATCTTTATCACAAATTACATGCATAACAGTTATCAATAGTAAAAATTATCTGTGTATCGTGAAAAGAAGAGATCTACTCATATATATATATATATATATATATAGGGTAAATCCTAATTTCACTAGCCTCTCTCATAAAAATTTATAGTAAGCTTAACAATTAACTCACGCTAACCATTTAAACTCGTCATCCTTATTAAATATATATAAACCGAACAATATATTTCACAGTATCATGTATGTTTCTGTCTTTAATTTTGTTCCAATCTATTTTTTCTAAAAAAAAAAAAAATCCCACACGAATGACAGTGCCCTTGTCACTAGCTTTTATTTTCAGTATTCGTAACGAGTTTTTTATAAATTTAAGATTACAACAGAGCAAATATATATATACACATCTGTATCAACCCTGCATTTTGCCAATAAACTTTTAGTAATGACTGTATCAATGAAGACAATTTTTTAATAGTTTTTGAAAATTTTTAATAAAAGTTGGTATATAAAATTTTTCATATATTTGATGAAACAAAGAAGAATTTTTAATAGTTTTTGTCAATTTTTAGGTGTTTGATAAAAATTTTAATAATTTTTAGTTTAAATTAAAGCAAAATAACTATTATACATCTCACCAATTCAGCAAAAATTAGTGTTTTGGCAACTTGCAACTTTGCAAAAGTAACAACTTTTGATACTTTACTAAATACTTAAAAAATAAAAAATTGGTATTTTTTATTTTTTGCTTCTCTAAAAATGGCCTAATGCTACTTAAATTAGAAAAATTAAAAAAAAAAAAAGGATTTAACCCGGCGCGACTCATATGGACCCGGTTTGATTCTTGGCAGGCCATGCATCTCTAAATTTTGATAGAGTTTGGGAAGAGAATCAACTAGCTAAAAAAAAGAAATTAAATTTTTTTTTTAATTTAGAAAGAGAACAAAATTAACTTTTAATAGATAAAATTTTAATTTTTTATTAATTTAATATTATTACCATTTAATGCTTAAAAAAAATTTAAATGTAAGAGTGTAAACTTTATAAATTTAGTAAAAAATAAAAAGCTAGTAGTATCTAAGCTACGAGCTTATTTTTCCAAATGCATCCTTATGATATAATATACTTCTACTTCTATGTCCTTGATTAAAAAATTAAATAAAATAAAGTAATTATTATAAATATTAACAGTGTTTAATTTACAGTTATTCTTATACAAGACGCTAGCACAAATATGAACAAAATGCAACTCCGTCTGATTTGTAAATTTAGTAACTATGCAAATTAATACAAATTTAATAATTACAGCATTATATATATAATGAAAATCGAAAACAAGAGATAGAAGGGTGCTCCCATTCTTGTATTTTCCTTCTCTTCCATCGTCTTGATTTATTTTTCCATTTCATTTTTGGGAAATGAAAACAAGGGAACCAAAGAAGGCGTTTGGGTTTTCGTCAAAAGATTTGGGAGTTGGGAATAGACTATTAATCAACCGATTAATTTGAAAAAAAAAATCTCAAATATAAAGGAACAATTAAAATGCAGCTAGAATTAAATTTTCATAGTATAATTATAAATGAATTGAGTTGTTTATAAACTGATTTGGTTTGGAATAGTTTGACTCGTTTATTTAATGAATGCAATGAGATTGAATAGGAAGATTAAGTTGCTTTAGAAAATAATATGAGTTTAAATATAATCTCACTCGACTTGTTAATATCTCAGGCTCATTAAATTTATATTTAAAATATATTAATTAAATGTTTTACCTTTATACCATGATAGTATGTTTTTATTCTAAAATTATATTATGATTTATTAAAATTTTAAATAAACTATTTCTATATTAGTAATTATTTTTCAAATTATCATACTTCACAATAGTATATTAAATTTATATGTTATGCTTAAAATATATAGAAATAACACATAAATTATAATAAGTCAAGATTATTTCTTGTGATTCGTTAAAACTTAGTTGATTGTGATAAATTTCTTTTTAAATTATCAATAAAGAGTTATCCCTAAATAACTTGAATGTGATATAAAGCTCACTCAAACCTCTTTTCTCCTTTTTTTTTTTTTAAAGAGTAGTACCAACTAAATAAACAAATAGAGCCCATTAATAATTGAACTAACTATTGTCTTTGTTTACACTAATATAAGAATACACGCATTGATATATATCTATACTATAATATTAAAATTATTTATTTCTCTCTCCCCCTCTCTTTCACCCTGATCATATATGCTATAATTCTTTACTCTCTATTCCTCTCTCTCTTTTTTTTAATAGAATTTTAATTTTATTTTTAAAACAACTTCCTCTTTCTTTCAACCTAGAATGAATAATAATAAAAAACTCATTAAAAGAGAGTCACACTCTCTCTCTACGCAATTCTCCCGTTCATCAGTACAAGTTTGCATAAAAAGGTAAAAAAATAAAAAGTCACTATTTCTCTCTTTACCTGGAACATAAATAATAAAAACTCATTAAAAGAAATTTACATTAAAAAAGAGTAAAAAAATAAAAAAACAAAAAAATAACTAAGAAGTCACTTTCCCTCTCAATCTCAAATATATAATAATAAAAGTTTATTAAAAGAACATTGCATTAAAATAAATAAATAAATAAATATATATGTGTGTGTGTGAGTATAAAGAAAATTGAAAAATCTCTCTCTTTCTCTCTCTCTACTTGGAATGTATAATAATAAAAACTCATTAAAAAATAGTCCCACTTCCTCTCTCTGCACATTACTCTCATCCATCAATAAAAGCTTGCATTAAAAAATAGTCAAAAAAATAAAAAATAACAAGAAAATTGAAAAGTTACTCTTTTTTTTTTAATTTCTCTCTCACTATCACACAAACCGATTGACTTCGCCCGTCATAATCTTCTCTCTCTAATTCTGTTAGAATTTTGTTCTTCAATCAATAAAAAAAAAAAAAAAGTAAGGAGGCGGAGAAGCACCAGCAATGACGAAGCACGGATGAATCATCGAATTAGATAAAGCTTGTCTTTTTGGGTATGCATAGCATATGGTCTAATATATATAAACTTATATGTATAACATATGATTTGGGCATTGGAAGTTGGAGTGAGATAAAATCATTTTTTAACTAAAAAAACCTAAGACTTTTTAATAATTTTAAACTTAAAATTCAATCCAAAATCATCTCTATAATTTTTTCAAGATTTTATTAGTCAATCAGTAAAAAAATAATGAAATTATGCAATTTTATTGAAATATTTTGTTATGTATATAAAAATTATATTTTGCCCATAAAAAATATTATTCAATTTTGTGCATCGCACTGGTTAACACTTATATCTGTCTATAATATTTAATGTATTTTCTCAATCCCTTTCTCCTTTACTTTAATCTTAGATGGCATGTCTCTTTAATCTCTATTCTACTTTTTATTTTTTTTAAAGAATTTAAAATTATTTTTTAATTTATTTTCTTTCCCTCGTCTTTTGTCTCTTTTCTCATTCACAAAACATTTTTTTTTTTTGTCTCACCTCACCAAAAGACTAAAATTTTACCTTTTTCTTTTACCTATAGGAACACTAGAGTTGTGACTTATGATTTTAGTAAATATAGAAAATTTCATTTTTTTTAACTAAATGAAAAAGAATTTATGAGTTCTAAAAAGAGTCTCATTTACTTGGGTTTCGAAAAAAAAACCCACTTGAACTCATAGGTTTCAAATAAAAGACTCATTTGCTTATAAATTCAATATAATTATAAAATTGATATATTTCAAATATATTAGTAATTAATTTAAAAATACAAATAGAAATAGAATTAAGTAAAAGAGCACAAAAAATTAAATAATAATTAAGTTATTTTTTTATAAAAATTTTTGGTATTTTTAAAATTTAAAATTATCGAATATTAGTTAGACTCAGAGTAGTATTTTTCTAGATAATTTTAAATATAAATTGGTCACATTAACAATGCTTGTTTTATTTTATAAAGTACATATGAATAGTAATAATATTTTTTATTTAAGTTATTTTTATAAAAGTAATTAAAAATTTATTATCAAATCCTATATAACACTTTATATATTTATCATTTTTATTTTTTATTTTTACAAATCTTTGAATAAAGTTAGTATTGGGAGTGATTTTTTCTAAATTCTAATTTTAAATTTAAATTAGTGACCTTATTTTTTAAATTAATAGTAATATTTTTTATTTAAGGCATTTTTATGAAATCAATCAAAAATTATTATTAAATCCTACGTAACACTTTTCATATTCACCATTCTATTATTTTTTTTTATTTTCACAAATCTTTTGAATTAAATATAAATACATACTTTCCTATAGGTTCCTTATTCTCGCAAAATTTATATATTTAAATAATTAATTAGTCTTAAAAAACTAATTAAATTTAAAAATTCTAACAGTTCTCATAGTAACAATTCTCAGGATTCGTTTGGTTTGAAAAAAAATAATAAAAAACTCTATAAATCTCTATTAATTTTATATCACATTAACTTTTTTCTTTCACTGCACGTATTACGAATTTTCAATTTATCTTAAATTTTTTCATTTTTTCTTACTCCAAACACACTCTCAATATATTTGAAATTAAAAAATCACTTACTATTAATTAAGCATAAATAGCTAAACATTAATTAAATTAAAGAGTAAATTAAATAATTTTATGTATTACACGAGTCAATATTTGTATATTATTTATGTGGGGGCTTAAAATGCATGGCCACGTAATTTGTATCGAGTCTTCTGGAGTCGACAGGCCAGTCGTCGGAGATTGCCCAGTTCTCTTGCGCTTTATGGGCAACGAGCATTTATGAAGAGGTTGGTTGGAAGATAAATGTGTTAAGATTACAGCACGTACCAGCCCTGATTTTTCAATTTTCTTTGTCTGATAAAAAATAATAATTATTGGCTGAAAATGATGTGCTGTTCACACACGAACATGCAAGTTGGCCCCCTTAAGGTTTTGCCACGTTTCCGACCCAATCAGGACACCTGTACCATTTATTTACCCTTTTCTGATGGGAGAAATGGATCCCAGAGACTGGAGTGAAAAAAATCGCCAGTACTGAGAAATAAAGAGTTGGTGTTTAATTGTATTTAATTTAAATGTTTTAATTTAATATAATTAAAATTATTTTAAAAATAAAAATAGAAACTAAAAATTTATTGAAAACAAATCAATGCAAATGATTCGTCTGGAAAGACGGAAAATAATGAGAAATAATAAAAAAAATATGATTTGAAAATTTTGTTAATGTTTAACGTATAACCGCTAAATCACGTTTTTTAAAGATAAAAAGTAAAATTTTTTAATTTTTGCGTCAATTTTTTTAGAGAAATTATTTGGACGGTTTTTTAGTTCTATCACAATGAATTTGCGTCAGAATTTATTGAAAGAAGTTAAAAATATTTTAAAATTTGTAAAGATGTTATTAGAATTTGAGGAATATTATTAAAATTTGTAAAAAATTTATTAAAGTTTGTAATAATTTTTTGAAATATGTAGATATATATAAATTTTGTAAAAATTTAACAAAATCGGAGAGGGACTACAAAAATGTTAAAAGAATTTTTAAAATTTTCAAACATTTTTTGAGCCTTTCAGTAATTTTTTTTATCCCCTTTTGTTTAAGCGCCAAACCGGCCCCGACTACAAAAAGTCGCCTATGAATGAGGTTCTGCAGGTTTTTGGGTTTAAAATACTAAATGATAATTGAGGTACACTTGCTGCACCAATCTCGACGCGGGGCTCTCGACTGACTCGCCAGGTTGGTTTAGGGTTAGTTTTGTTCAAAAAAAAAAAAAAAAAAGTTATCCAACTTTTTTTTTCATTTTTTTATTTTATATGAATTGTTTTATCAAATTTTGATTTTTTAAAATGTAATTTTTAAGTATATTAATTATATTTGTAAAAATAAAATTAAAAAAATTTTGTTTATTTAAGTAAAAATATATGTTTAACTAAAAAACAAAAAGGTTAATATTTTTCTTCGAATTTTTATTCAAATATACATGAATTTTTTAGTTTTTTTTTGAATATTATTAACACGTTTAAAAATTATAATTCTTAAAAGTGAAATCAAAGTTTAGAAAAAAAATTAATATAAACAAAAAAATATTTATCAAAAAAATTAAAAACTATTTTGAATCCAAGCGAAGCCTAATGTTTAGGTAACCGAAGAACAAACAAATGAGGAAAGAAATACCTGCAGTGACCAATTTAAAAAAAAAAAAAAAAAAAAAAACAGCAGTTATCAAGTGCAATTATCATGGAAAGAACATAACAACTTCGCATAGCGCCGACTTGCTGACTTGTTACGTCAAATTCCCAATCGATCCATTTTTTTGGCACTTAAATACCAAAATATTTAATTTTTTATTTCAAAATATAATTTAAATATTTTTTTAAAAAATAAATAGATTCACACGGATGATCTTTGAAATTAAATGTAAAATTTGATGAATAAAAAAATCTTATCAATCGGATTTATGCCTGTGCCATTAATCTCGTTGGATCTAGAATTATATATATTAGTGGCGTGATATCAAGGTTATACTTTATTTCATCAAAATCGAATTCATAATAAATATAGATTAAATTTTTTTTGTTTAAAAGTTTTAAACTTATTTTTGTTATGAATTAGTTAATTTTAATTGAACGAATCACAATCTTAATGTTAAGTGATTAATATTACAAATTCACCTCCTCTCTTTTGAACTCGTTAGTCATTTATATAGAACACGACTTTGGTATTTAAAAAATATTTTTGTTACATAAATGCTATCAACAATTTATTATATTTTTAAATTATATAAAGAATTCAACAAAGTGTAACATTTTTTTTATGATAAAATTTATAGGATTCAGATTCCGATTGTTTCAGTATAAATTTTTTTGAGAAAAATATTAAAAGAATATAATATTTTTTTTAAAAATATTTTACATTAAAATAAACAAAACCATATGTTGTCAATAAATTGTGTAGTAATTATTAAACAAGAGTAATTCGTTGATAGTAAAATGTAAATTTAAACTTGAATTCTATTGTTCAATATCTTACAAAGTGAGAATGTAATAGTAAAATGTCTTGGCTTTTGAGAACAACTTCATTTTGACACAACCAAAAAAGTGAAAGTAAAAAAATAAAAAAATAGAAATAAAAGAGGAGGAGAGGTGGAGTAGATCTGTAGAAGTCATCCCGAATAGCCACGTGTACGAACAAGAAGATCCAGCCGTATCCTTCAAAAGAATCAAACGTCCAATCATCCCATCGTCTGATCAAAATGAAAAAGGCTGGTTTGAAAATAAGGCTTGGTTGGGGAAAAATATAATTGACTTATTAAAAATAATTGATATATTTTTAGCTAACTAATAACT
Organism: Vitellaria paradoxa; assembly: GCA_019916065.1. Classification (NCBI taxonomy): domain Eukaryota; kingdom Viridiplantae; phylum Streptophyta; class Magnoliopsida; order Ericales; family Sapotaceae; genus Vitellaria; species Vitellaria paradoxa. The sequence continues at coordinate 14,850,843 of CM034233.1, forward strand.
TGTTAAAAATAACTAAGTTAAAAATAAGTTACTTATTTTTGTATTTAAAAAAATGACTTTTTAAGTAATTTTTAATTTTGATTAATTTAATATTTTTACTTTTAAAGATTTAAAAAAATTAAAATATAAAAAAATAAATTTAATTATTTTATAAATAAATAAATAAGGCGATCAATTATAAATCAATTAACTCTGCCATCCCAAACGATACCTACGAACAAAAAACGTGCGGGCCACCCCGAGGAAAAGAGTTTCCAGTCAAGGGCATTTCTGTCACTATGGTACAATTATGCCCCTACTTCCACCGGGAACGTCGTAAAGGCTCCTCTGAAGTTTCACAATTCGCATTTCTATCTCAAAACTGGGTCTTATTTGTAGAACACAAAACCAAACCAGAGATTTTCTTTTCTTCTCTTTTCTTTTTTTAAATTTTCTCGGGAACCAAGCAGAGATGAAGAATCGTCCGGCGAAGTCGTGGTTCCTCGCCTCAACGCTGGTGGGCCTGATCGGCGGCGCGTTGCTTATTTCCAGCTTTGTCAAAACCAGTGACAATCCCATTTCCTGTAGCCTCTCCGGTTGGACAGCCCGAAACCGATCCGACAACCCAATCACGCCGATCCATCTCAACGCCTTACTGCATTACGCGACATCTAAAGTCGTTCCTCAGCAATCACTCGGCGAGATCAGCGTTTCCTTCGACGTCCTCAAATCTCTCTCCCCCTGCAACTTCCTCGTCTTCGGGCTCGGCCACGACTCCCTGATGTGGGCCTCCTTCAACGCCGGCGGCACCACTGTCTTCCTCGAGGAGGACCCCGCATGGGTCCAGGCCGTCCTGAAAGACGCCCCTGATCTCCGGGCCCACGCCGTCAAGTACCGGACCAAGCTCTCCGAGGCCGACGATCTGCTCTCATCGTACCGTTCCGAACCGGAGTGTTCGCCGTCGAAGTCCTATATACGAGACAACGAGAAGTGCAAGTTAGCGCTGACGGGGTTTCCCGACGAACTCTACGACACGGAGTGGGACCTGATCATGATCGATGCGCCGAGAGGGTACTTCGCGGAGGCGCCGGGACGGATGGCGGCGATTTACTCTGCGGCGGTGATGGCTCGGAACAGGAAGAGGCGGGGAGTCACGCACGTGTTCTTGCACGACGTTGATCGGAGAGTCGAAAAAGCCTATGCGGAGGAGTTCCTGTGTCGGAAGCATTTGTCGAAGGCTGTCGGTAGGCTTTGGCACTTTGAGATACCGGCCTCTGCTAAAGTGAGCGGCGGCGGCGGCGGCAATTCCAGCTTTTGCTAGAACGAGCCTTGTTCAAATCATTGTCTTCCTCAACACCCGTTGGACTGTTTCCGCTCTCTGTTTTTGAATATTCTACGTGGAAGTAGTAGTAGGTTCACCGACTTATCTATCGGTCATAACCGTCCGGAAATATTTCCTTTCTGATGTAAAAATTTTTAATGGCAAGCCTTTTGGGGGCGGATACATTGGAGACTTGAAACGTTTCTTTAAATCGTTTTTTTGTTCATGTTTCTCTGAACTAGAAAATCCCAATTTGACAGGTAGCGATCGAGCGAAAATAGAAACAATTAACTGCAAACACCCAAGAGGATGGCACTGCTAATATTATGGCTTCGTTTGGAGACTCAAAAAAACTTAAAAGTTGACACGGTCTACCGCTGACACATCTGTCAAAAAATTTAAAATGTCGTTAAAACGCATCATTTTAGTTCGTTCCAACGGATTTTGTCAAAATTAAAAAAAAAATGATCTGACACATGTACAAAAAAATACACAAAATTCTAAAATTTTTTGAAATTTTTCACTAAAATTTTGACACGTGTCACTTTATATATTTTTAACAATTTTATATCAAATCAAATAAAACATTCAACAATCATTATATAATAATTTCAAAATATATTTTTAGAAGTTTTTGGATTTGGTTGAGACTCCAAACGCACCTTATGTACGTGCTTTCATCGTATTTATGTTTCTATTGTAATGATAAAAAATTTTAAAAAATAATAAAAAATATTAAAATTATTTATTATTTATTTTATTTTATTATATAAATTATAAATTTATAATTTATTTAATTTAATTTAATTTTATTTTATCGGCACTCTTACTAATGAATATGGCCCACCACATTAACTTAGGTAATGAGTACCACATCTAAATTTTACTCCCAAACGGAGTCTAGGGTGCGTTTGAAGTTTAAAAAAAAAATAAAAAAAAATCAATAAATGAGATTGATGTGATGTAAAAATGATAAGTGATAAAATATAATTAGAAAAATTTGAAAACTTTTAAAGTTTTTTTAAGTTTTTTGATTTTTTTATAGCTCCAAATGAGCCCTAAATCAGTGCAATAATTAGTGAAGTTAATTTTGTCAATGAATAATGTTAGATGAGTTGTAAAAATTTTAAAATAATTTGGGTGTTATTTGATTTATTTTTTTATTTTAAATTCATTCTTCGCTTTGTTTTTTTGAAAAAAAAAATAAGTCAAAATTTATTTAGTTATTTGTATTTTTAAAATTTATTTTTGAAAATAAAAAATAAATTTATACATAAAATAAAAAATGATAAAATTTATTTTGAGAGTTTTTAACCAAAAAACAAATTCAAAAAAAAAAAAGTAAATAAAGGGTTTTTTATTTACTTATTTTAAAATTTTTAATACATAAAATAAAAGCAAAAACCGAAAAAGAAAGCTAAATGACACCTTAATTTTCTTTGACAAGTAACTTTCGTTTTTATTTCTCGTCAAGGTCATTTGTTGTCCGTGACCGGAAGCATACAAGAAGAGATTCTCTCCACAGGAAGAGGGGCCACGTAGGGACATATTAATGTGAATAAACTGACACAACTTCAACTACTCTTGTCAACTATACGGTGATTGGAATGTCAAATTTTGGTGAAAAAAAAGTTAAATAAATTTCAAATAATTGGATGTTTGGTGTGTTTTTTTGTGCAGAAGTTTATAAAAATTGAAAAATTAGTAAAAATTAAAAATTGGTAAATATTTGATAAAAAAAAGTTAGAGAAAGTTATTATTTTTTATTTTTTTAATAAACCAAAGAGCCAAAAAAATTTAATTTTTATCAAAACTTTTGAACTTTATCCAAATTTCTTCACCAAACACAAAATTAACTTTTACTAATTTTCTTTAATTTTTTAATTTTTCTACTAAATTTTTTAACTTTTATCAACTTTTATAAATTTTTATCAAACACTTAATAATTAAATAACAATGACACATATCAACTTTTTAGTGTGCAAAGTTAGACAAAATTTTGTATCTTAAACGGCAGCTTAATACAGAGCAGTACCACACAATCATGAGCTTATTTATTGATTTATTTATTTTTTCATAAAGTTAGATCAGAACGATTTGATTATCAGGTAGGGGGCCAGCAACTATTTCAAATATAATAATTTGTTAAAAATATATATTTATTATAAAAATATTATTATATTTTTTGTTAAGAATTAATGGAAACGTGAACAAATTAATTTACATATTCTGAGTATTTAAAAAAAAAAAAAGTTGAATCCGTAACCAAATGGCATTATATTTATTCTGAGTATTTAAAAAAAAAAAAAAGGTTGAATCGGTAACCAAATGGCATTATATTTACTCCCAATGCAGCTAGTCTTGACTAGTCCTTTTCGCTTAAAACCAAAGGGAGAGGGAGGGGCAGCGCTAATCAAGGGCGAGATTTGACGCTGAGTAGTGCTAGCCAAAGGCAATGAGACGGACAACTGCTTGATTGCTAGCAACGTGGCTGTCGCGTCACAACCCTTGATCTGGTGAAATCCACACAAATTACGGTTGAAACCCGCACAAATAAACAGTTGTGATGAAACAATCTCGAGTGGGTGCTTCACCTCAGTTCAGGACTCGGTCAGAAAATCAAAGAATTCACAATTCTAAACAGGGCAAAACAATCAATACATTTTCCACCACCCAAATTGTCACAGTGCTACTGATTATCCACAAACTTCTTGGGTGCAAAAAGTGATACCTACGCCTCAGGGCCCCCACCCCCGGCTTCAAGGGAATGATGGAAGAGGTAAATCGCGGTACACGGCGGCCTCTTAGACAGAAGGATCAGTGTCTGGTGCCCACAATGAGCCACCCCCACAAGAGGGTGAAACTCCCACACTGTGGCTGTCAGGATTCGAACCTGCATTTTTTAGTGCAATCTACTGCCCGAGTACCAACTGTGATACGCCCGCAGGGACAACTTCTTGCCCAAAATGTAAGCTGCATGTACAAATGAGTTGTATGATTCTATAATGAAATTGCACAGATCAGATTAACTAATGATTGGTAAACTAGAACCAAAGCCATGCCTGCTGACAGCCACTTCCTCCTCAAATATGAGGTTCAATATGCATAACACTCTTATCCACAAATGGAAGAATGAGAATTATATGCCTATTTTCTGTAACATGTCAAAATATCATATCCATCGCAAGAAAATAAACAACTGTTCGTTTCTTTTATTTTTTTTTCAACAGTTTCTCTTGACCTAGAATCATTTTACTATTTAATCAAAGAACATTTGAATGAAAAATGTACATGGAAATGTGAGAGAAGTAATGGGCAGAAATGGTGCCTAGATAATCAGCATTCTGCACAGAATATGGGGAACAAAAGAAAACACATTATAAAAAACTCTAGAATCGATAAAAAAGGGGGGGGGGCCCTAAAAAACAGTGAATAGACAACATATTTGAAATGAGTTTGAGAACAGCTTCTTGAGGGAATCCTTGGTCGTGGTTGTCCTGAGATGACGATAAATTTCCGTGGTAAGAAATTGAGAGGATGTGTTCGACTTGCTAAGTGGAAACCTCAACCCCTACCTCTCCTCTACGACCACAGCTCAAGCTATGTTTCTAAGATTTATTGCCAACGAATTGTATATGTAAGAATATTTTATATTAGGTTATGATATATTATTTATACATATTACGAATATTTTATATTAGGTTATGATATATTATTTATACATATTATCTCTATTAAAATATTCTGTATTTTAATATTTAGTAAGTATTTAGTTTTATTTTGATATGTAAATCATTACTATACATACCTTTCATTGTAAACCCATTTAAAGGTTTCTTCTTTACCTTTATGATATATACGACAAAATATAAAATTTATATTTTTTCTTCAATTCTATTATTTTCTTATCTTTCAATTTTTTTATTTCAACATGGATTAGAGCTCATGATTTCTGATTCTGGATAGATAAAGTTACGCAAATTTAGTGTGGTTCCATTTGTCTTCTAACTTTTACTTTTAGCAAATCTTGTCAACTCTGTCTTCCTGTCAGATTTGTTCAGTTTTCACTAGTGTTACTATCACCTTATTCTACTGTATTATTTTTCATCATCTCAATATATACAAAAAATTCTTTCATCTTCTATTTCAACATTGCATAAAAAATTTTTGTATTTTTTCTAATATTTTTTTCTTTTCAAAGTGTTACTTTAACATAAAAGTATCACAACTATCACATAATTCTTTTCTTTAACTTCCTTAACCATATTAAAACCTTTTGTGTTTTCTTTTCCTTTATCTGGTGTTCCTTTTTTTTTTTCTTTTTTTTTTTTCAGAGCCTTGCTCTGTCGCAAGATCACCACAACCATCAAAAAAATATATTTTTTTGCAATTTGAACTGGTTCTTAAGTTTTTTTTTTTTTTTTTTACTCTTCTGATTTTGAGTTTGACATTTTGTTTTTTTGTATTTCACCATTTCAGTACACTTTTTATTTAAAATGACGTCTCAATATTATATTATTCATTATTCTATTCACAATATTGTTTTTGACGAAATCAATTATAATAAATCAAAAGTTATTAATCTTTCTTGTTGGCCGTAAACTCTGGAGAGTAAGGTACTGTTGTTTTTTTTGATATTTTTCAGTTATGTTTTTCTTATTCCATTTTTGTACACTGTATATTCTGTTTATTTATTTTTTGATCTCCATTTCGAAAAATAATCATATCAGTGGCGAAAAATTTTCAAGAACTCACCGTCAAAATTTTGTCGCCGCCAACAGTCGTCTAATTTCAAATTCTATATTCACGGTTTGTTCTGCTATTTGATTCAGCTATTTTTGAATGCTTTTATTTCCAAACTCAAGTTAGTTACTTAAGTTTGAGAGGAAGTGTTAAAATATTCTATATTAAGCTATGATACATTATTTATATATATTACTTATATTAAAATATTATGTATTTTAGTATTTAGTAAGTAGTTAATTTTATTTTGGTATGTAAATCATTATTATATATACTTTTTATTGTAAGCTTATTTAAATGTTTTTTTCTTTATTTTTATGATACATATAACAAGACGTAGAATTTATATTCTCTCTCTAATCTAATTGTTTCGCTGTCTTTCAATTTTTTATTTCAAGAGTAGAGAAGAGGAGGTGCGAATACCATTAAAGGCCAAAGGTCGCCATGGCTCCGTCAAGAACACGGTTCAGAACGCTGTCCTGCACGCCATTTCTGATCCTTCCGAGTGTTCTTCTGATACGCGTTTCAGAGATTCATATATGCAGCAGCTCTTGGCATTAACTAATATACCATAGTTCCAAATTAACTTGATGAGAATTTGACTGATTCTTTTTTTTTTTTTGTAATTATATAAAATTTAAATTTAAAGAAAAAATATTTACATCATCTTGAAAATATACCTCTGCTTTACAAGATTATCTAGTAGTAAGATGATCGATTTGGTTCCACTTCAAAATATTGGATCTAAATCAATTGTGGGCTTAAAGTGAATCCAAATGGAATTGACTCATGGACACATGTAATGTTAAATCATGTTCTTTTATTTACTCAACGAGTGTGAGTAAGGCTTTGTTTGGCTCTAAAAATCCATTTTAGAGCGCAACCGTTAATTTCAATAACTAAAATATATTTTCACTTAGTTTAACAATAGCAAATGAACTAGAGGCGCTTTATTTATTCTATTTAACCTCGTAACATTTTCAAAAAATCAAATTAAAGTATAATTAACTTTGGACAGTACACTATACATAGTTATTTCTGAAAATCTAATCTTCTCCGAGGCCATTTTGTAAATAAATAAAAGAAATCGAGTGTAAGAGATTATTTGTAGAGTATAAATAAGTTTACCCTATAATTAATCTCATTTTTAATTGCTATTTTTGGTCGGTATCACTAGTGGAAAGAGGGGTATTAGCGACCGCTTAAAAGTAAAATAGTGGCCACTAAAAGTATTAGCGACGGCTTAGCGACCGCGTCAAGCGAGTCGCATTTGGATCGTTGCTCGCTAAATTTTTTGTGACCGCGCCTGCGACTGCTAGAGTTAAAAACGTCAGACAATTAGCGACCGCTTCTAGCGGTCGCTAATACATAAAAAAATTAAAAAAAAAAGAAAAAATAAAAAAACAGCAACATACAAAAATTAAAAAAAAATACATAAAAAAATTACATTACACAGTAAAAAAAAAAAATTCAATAGCAACATTTCAACAATTAATATTACATTTCACAACCAACAATTCAAAAAAAACATTCCAATCAAACAACCAACATCCAACATTAACAGCATATATATGAAACTAACAAATTAATGAGTAAGTAAAATAAAAAAAAAAAAAAACGCACAACAATATATATTTGCATGCATAGATGAATCAGCAAACCCCAACCACAAAAAAAAAAAAAAAATTATTTACATTTATCCAATAATAAACAAAAAAATCAGAAAATAAAAAAAAATAATTCAAATTAAAAAAAAAATCAAACCTGGTGGTGTGGTAGTGAGGCCTCCAAATAACTCTAATACAAAAAAAAAAATTGTTAGAGTGAGAGAGCAAGAGAGAGAGAGAGAAACAAAGAACAAGAGAAAGCAAAAGAGAGAGAGAGAGAGAGAGGAGAGAGAGCTAGAGAGGGAGAACTTACCGGTGGCGGCGGCGACTGACGTCCGGCTACGGCAGTGGCGGCAAAGGGAGGAGGGCAGGGAGGAGAGAGCGCGGGGGAGGGAGAGAAAAAAAAAGGGAGGGAAAGAGAGGAAAAAGAGAGGGGCGTTCTGCTCGATATAATTAGAGTATTAGCGACCGCCTAAAGCGGTTGCTAATGCTGTCACCTAAAAGATATTAGCGACTGCCATGAACGGTCGTCCGAATTTTCCCGTCGCCTTTACTTTTGCGTACTTGATTAGCGACGCCCAATATAATGACCGCTTAAGGCGATCGCTAATAACGTTATAGCGATTGTCAAAAGCGGTCGCCCGAATTTTTCACTCGCCGATTGGCCAATCTCTAATAGTGTATGTTAAATACTATTTTATTTACATACTAAATATTACAGTAGGTATAAAAGATAGTTAATTTGTGTAAAAATATATTAAATATTTCTAATAATTATCAATAAAATAATGGTGTCATCACTACTTATAAATAGTGGGCTATTATTATAAAATATTTCAAATAATTATTTTTGCTTTCGTTTTTATTTTTTTTGGATGATTTCAAATTTACTGTTATGCGTAGCATTAAACTAGTCAAATCCACGATAAAGTTTAAAAATTAACTACAGTCAAAATTGTATTTGAACAAATTTTTTTAGATAAATAATACAAAATTCCAGTAATTTCAAATTTATAGATACAAATGCAATCTTGATTGATTTCTATTATTGCAATATCATCAGATTGAATACTTTAGTTGGAGGAGAATGGAATCAGGGGTGGAGCAATTGAAGAGGGCAGCAGAGAAAGGGCACGTTGAAGCTTCGTATGTATATGGAATTATTCTATTCTGCATGGGTGGAAAGTCGAGTATTCAAGGCTTGAGGCTTCTGAATGGTATCATCAAGGGCAGCTCAAAATCAAGCAAATTGAGAATTCAAGAGTGTCGAGAAAGAACCAAGGCCATCATTCGCACAATGTGGGTCAACAATTCTTTTGTTCGCCGGCAAACAAATTTTTGCCGCCATGCAAAAGCTAGCATGAGATTGAGGGAGACATGGGAAGGGCGTCAATACGATGACGACGACGAATCGAGTTGTGATGCTTGTAAATGAAAGAAAAAGTGAGATGATTTCATAATATGCTATCTCGTGGGATGTAAATAGAAGAGAGGAGTGAAATTATTTTGTAATACACTATCTCATGGGGTGTAAATGGGAGAGAGAAGTGAAATTATTTTATAATATATTATCTCGTAGACGTTTGATTACAAATATTCTATATTATTCTGATTATTAATTTTTTATAAATTTTTTTAATTGTATAACATTGTCAACATAAATCACAATTTAGTGATGATAATGTTATAACTTACTATAACAATATGACTATACTGTGTAGGCCGATCAGTTAAAAAAATTATAATTTGTTTGGACGGGAAATTCGGATCTAAATGGGAGCAGAAATGGGAGGAAGGATGGGAGAACGATTTTATCCCCTAACAGGGGTAAGGGGTAAGAGCGGAGATGGGAAAAGGATTTCCTCCTCATTCCCACCTGATTGACATACCTAGATATTGGGTTTAGTAGCGGGCCTCTTAATAGAGCAAAGAGGAACTAAGTTGGCCCAAAAACATCTTAGCTGGGCCACAAGATTCCTCACCTTTCCCAGTTATTAAGGGCATCAGATCTCAGTAGCTTTCTCAACCATGGGAACTCCATACTTTAGGTAACCAAAAATAGAAAAAGTTATATATTTTTTTAGTTTTTTTATCAACTTCTCTAAGTGCTTCCCTAATATAGGAAAGTTGCAGTTTTTCTAAAAAATTTTTTAATATCCAAAATAATTTACTATCTTACTTTTAAAGGGGGAAAAAACTTTTTGAAATGAATGACAAAGAATTATCTAACAATAAATATTTAATGGAATATAGAAATGATTTAAGTAATATGATATAGAGTTAATTGAACAAATAAGGTATAACACGGAGAAGGTCTTTTTTTTTTTTTTTTTTTAAACACCATTTCACAGGACATGTTGGTTTCATTGGATATAAGATTCGATAGGAGATAATATTTTATTTTTAATTTTTATTTTGCGTTTACTCATAATTTTTTATTGGGGCAACATCTCTCATATGAAATATAAATAATATTACATATGATATTCTATTAGAGATTTTATACTAAAAATAATAATATAGTTGTTATTCTATTGCATGACATTCTATTATGTGATTGGGCAACACTGACTGGAACATTTTCTTTTTTGCGATAATTTCTAGTTCCGATCTGATCTGTGGATCCGTCGAGTTATTAGGTTCATTAAAATACATTTGATGAGCGACAATGCCGTAAGGCACATGCTATATGCTAATTTAGCCTGGATTGACATTCTCGTATGTCAAGTTTCACAAAGACGAGTTCCGAAAGAGGTAGTCGGGTTGGTCAGGGTCGAGGGTCGTAGGGTTCGGAACTGCGTGAGGTCTCGAGTTCGACTCCTTCGAGGGGCGGTATCTCTTCCAATGTGGAGGCGATCTTTAACGGTTTTTCTGGCTGAGTCGATTAGGCAGAACTTGCCTAGACTGGTTTATTTCTTGTGGTCCTTTGCCGACTAGAGTCATGACGTGTGCTTCACCCAGAGTGCACCCCTTATAGGTAGCGGTTACGGACTTTCACGTATCAGAAGTTTCAAAAAGACGAAACATTGTTAGTTTAGGATTTTTAGACTATTCGATTCGTCCATTATGTAATACGGACAATTTTCATTCACTACCTGAATTATAATTTTAAGTTCAAACAAAGAGGTGTTTGTACACTGCATGATATTTCTACAGCCAGATTAAACATATAGGCAATGCAAATTCCATTCAGACAAATCTCAATTGGAAAAACACACATCTAAGTCCTGCCTTGCACGAAGATTTTTGCAAATTGTTTCTTCAGAGCACAAAACCCCCTTAAAACGCTCAATCGCTTGCTCTCATCACTTGGGGCTGAAAGCCTGAAATAGACAACAGAAGAAGTTTCATATTTGACTGGATATAGTTCCATTGAAATTTGTGTAACTTTGATCTCATCTAGCATGCATGCAAATGTCATACTGCATTCCACTAGATTTACACATGCCAATAATTAACAGTGTACTCTGCTTATAGAACTTAACTTTATGCAATTATCTAAGGTGAGTGTAGAATTGTGAGGGGGTGTACTTACAGCAAAAACGGTGTTATGACCAGGATCAGCAAGGTGTGCGAATAGGTTGTCAATGGGTCCAGTGCCTGTGTAGACAGCCTGGAACCAAGCACCCATCACAGCCAACATAGCCAACCTCCCATTCTTGATCTCCTTTGTCCTCAATTCCTTGACTTTCTCAGGCGAGCCGCTTCCCCAGCCTAGTGGGTCGAACCATAGCCCTCCTGGGTAGCCAACATCGGTCCCGGTTAGCTTGTTGTTGGGGAAGATGGGGTCGGTGTTCACGCACCCTGGCTTGATGATGTCGGCCCACCGTCTTCCCTCAGCCCAGCCGATGAAAATTAGCTCGACGATGAAGAGTGTGGTGGTGTCGGTGAAGTATTCCAGCTCCCCAGCGGTGTACCACGAAGGCGTGTTGAGAATTCCAATCTTTGTAAGGAATTCGGGAATGAAGATACCTGCTGCACCCAACATTGCCCATCTGCAGTGCACTAGCTCTGATTGTACCATCCATCTCAAAGTCTCTGGATCAGATCCTGTTAACGAAAGGCTCGTCAGTCACCATGAGAATTGAGAAACTCTATCTAAAACTTATCGCTTCAAAGCCATTTTCTCGAGCTTCTGACTTACCAAGACCGAGAGGATCGAATCCGAAGTCTCCGGGGAGGCTGCATCAAACGGTTTAGCTATAACTTCAGAAGCAGAACAACAAAGAGAGAGGGAAGGGTACTAGAGAAATGAAATGACACCGAACCTGCCGTCGAGCCATGGCGGTGGGATGCTGCCTGGGAACCAGAGAGGCCTGTTCGGGTCAGCTACGGCACAAACAGTGGTCACCGATCGTGTTCCTGCCGGAGATGTACACTTTCTCAGTCTCAGTTTTCTCCCTCTGAGGAAAGATGCCTTTGTTGCTCCCACAATTGCTCCAGTTTTCTGGGAACTGTAAGTACATGAACGAGTCTGATTACTCAGTCGATTATGCATCTTTAAAATTCTCTTGCTACCATTCCCCCCCAACAGACACACAAAAGAAAAAAAAAAAAAAAAAAGAAAATCTTGTGCTTGGTCTATATGTTTTTCCACTTTATTATCATAGTTTTCAGATTATAAAGAGAATTGATATTTTTCTGGTCGAATAACATATTTTTTGAGAATTGATTTGATATTATGGAATTGTGCGTCTTTATATAGACATGAAAGTTATTGAGAGTGGGTGTTTTGAGAACTCGCCTGGGTGAAGAGAGGCCAACAGCTGCAATGGCTGAAGAAGCACAAGCAGAGGAGGCCATGTCGGACAGATTTTCTGCGAATTGTGTGTTTGGTTTGTGTGTGGATGATAAGTAAGGATACGAGAAGTTGTAAAATGTTGAAGAGGCTTATCCTCAAGGATAGGTGAGTTGGTGTCCCATTGGCTGATGGGTTGCCACGTGTCATGCAGAATCCGATTACCTTAGCCTTTGCACCTCCAGTATCTCTTGCCTGCCTGGAAAAATCAGGAGCTGGTGGTTCCCCCTGCAATTCACCCTTGTGGTTGCAGATTCTGCCGTCGCTTTCTCTGCTGATCAGTGTGACAGAGTTGCATTTTGAGATTTTTTTTTAATATTCATTACAAGGAAGGATCACATAACAATGAAGGGGAGATTTAGAGAGATTGAACTAGGTTAAGCGTAGGGATTTAAGCACACACCCAAAACCAATTGAACTGCTTCCTTTCCTTTTAAGGGGTAGTTTTTGTCTTGTGCACTATCGGGTGTGCTGGCTGTCTATTAATTTTTTTTCTTCTCATAATTTTATTTTAGAACCATTTCCAGCAGCAAATCAATGTGATAGTGGCAGGCACTTTTGTCTTTGGCCAAATGTGTAATTGGTAAATTACATTAACCTTATCTAAAAATTAGGCTAAATACATAAACTTTCTCTTAACATTTAGATCTTACATTAGTATCTCTTATTTTACAATATTTGTCACGACTATCCCTTACCGTTAGTTAAACCGTCAAACCTTAATTGAATTCGCCAAAATTATTAATATTATACCTATTTTATGCTTTAAAATTTAAAAAGTAAAAAATACTGAAAAGAAAAGAATAAAATTTTGAATTAAAAAAAAAAAAAAAGGAGCCTTGCACCTTCCCCTGTGGGACCTCCTTCCTCCACTTTTCACCTTCGAGCCCTAAGTTACATGCGCACCCAAATATATGTGTGTTTGGAGTGACAAAAAAGTAAGATAAAGTGAGATAAGTTGTAAGTTTGTAATTCGATTAATGAGATAAAAAGTAAATAACTTTTAGAATTTTTCAATATTTTTTATCATTTTTCAAAGTATTTTGTCTCTCCAAACGGAGCCTATATCAGATCATATATATACATACTTATACTGTATTTAAACATATAATTATATATGGGTAATTTAAACCTACCTCCCCTCAATACTTGAATAATTTATATTTATTATCTTTCAACATTTAAAAATTACACTTATTTTCCTTATTTTTGAAATGTTATTAACATTAACTTGCTTCTATTAAATCAACCATCAAAACTTAACAAAAAAAAAAATGTCAAAGTAATCAAAACTTTAGGTGTTTTTCTTATTTTATCCCTCCTCTCACATCTTTGCCAGTTTTTTTTACAACAATTCTTAAATTTTTTTGTATGTTTTTGGAATTTTTGTAAAAAAAATTAAAGAATATGTGTGTGAGAGAGAGGGAGTTAAAATAGAAAAATTATCTAAAATTTTAGTTACTTTGACAATTTCTATCAAGCTTTAATAGTTGATTTAATGGAAGAGATGTTAATATTAACAATATTTCAGAATAAAGGAAGTAAGTGTAATTTTTCAATATCGAGGGATAGTAAATATAATTACTCAAATATTAGTGACATGTTGATTCTAGCTTCACTAACTAATATATATTAATGTTATTCTTAAACGTCAAAAAAAAAAAAGTAAATAAGAAAATAAAAGGTATTTATTAACAAAATAATTTTATAACTACATTATTTTAATCCGTAAATAGTAAATGAATCATGGACTGTCCATGGGCTTCCACTGTTATTCAGGTATATAAGCCCGTTTCTTTCATTATTCATGCTGGGTCGTAAAACATAATATGCAATCCATTTCTTATGAAGGCCGACGAATCAAAGGCCATTGCACAATTAAGAAACCCAGCAAGCCACGGACGCATTTACTTGTCACAGACTTAAACACCTCAAGGCTCCACCAAAGTTGCTTATCCAAAAAAAAAAAAGTCACCTGGGTTGGGCTAAGCCCAAGACACAAAACAGGCACCCAGAGAGCAGAGGGGCAGGCGGGTGAGGGGGGTGCAGGAACAAGGCACTGTTTGGTACAATTTGGAGCACACGGACAGCCACCGAGTTTGGTCATTGGTGAGAGAGGATAAAAAGTTTCACAATCAACACAGCAATAACTTTAAACTTTATCTTCGTATCTGAAGTTGAAATCATTATAATCCATCTGTTATGCTAAAAAAAGAAGATAAAAAAAACCCCACAGCCCCAAACAGTCCTAACACCCATTATTATCCTTTGTCCATCGACTTGCCCCTAATCGCCTCCAAAGGAGAGAAATTAATGCACCAATTTACCTTCATCTCACACTTTTTAGTCCCTTAATTATTGTGTCAAGGCTACCCACTTCAAGCTGGACAAATCTACCATATGCGTGTATATATATATGTATGTATGTATCTATAGTATATATCAAAGCTTGCTAGCTACCAACAACATAAATCAACACAACTTTAGGAGAGGTGCATGAAATCGCAAGGTGGTGGGCTTAATCATCTTTCATTGAAGTATGTTTTTATAATAAACTTATGTAGTATATATAATCAACTGTTTATTGTAGCCCAAAATTGGCTCGCCAAGGTTGAGTACCAACTTACCATAACGGGCAAAGTTTGATAGTGTCCTATTACTTAATTCAGGGATATGGATGGAATCAAAAGCTTTAGAGAATTAATTAAGGGAGTAAAATAGAAGAATGGGAGATAATATATATAATATATATATATAATTTAATTAAAAAAATTATATGATAATAACATTTTTGAAATTTAGGAGATCGGGAACAGATCTGCCGAAGTGCTCCGCCCTTGGATATGATATGGGGTGTTACTTTGACAAAAATATTTTGAAAACGTGGTTTGGGATACACAAACATTAGTGGGTAAACATATATGTGTGCGTATATATATATATATATGTACGAATCATTTTTAATTACTTGCTCTCAGGGAGAGAGATCACAATCTCTATATGTTTCTCCTCCTACTCAAATGCTTTTCCTCTTCCTGTCTTTAATTTAATGCTTAGCATGTGCTAGCCATCAGTATTGTAATCATGTCTTGTGAGAATTTAAGTATATTTAGTAAAAACTAATGTCTTGCAGGAATATCATAGCATAAAATGGTGTCCCTCGTGATTATGCCTCACAAAAATTAATAATCACATAACACGGTCCCTTGAGAATTATTACACAACTCTCTCACTCTCTCTCTATATATTATATCGGGTCAATTAGTTTCTATCAATTCACATTTACTTTCTAGTTCTTTTTCCATCCTTCCAAAGTTGCGGGGTCAACAAGCTAGCGAAGTCTATAATTGACCTGTGAGGGTGAGAGAAATCTGATCATGGTAAGTTTTGTTCTGAAAGTACTAAATAATAAGGTAGCATTTGTTAGTCATGATGAGAAATCCAACTCTGGGCGAAATTGCTTCAAAAGATAGGATTATTATGTCCTTTGAAACTGCTGGCCCCATATGAACACCACGCTGTTTGTCAAATTTTTCCTGATTTATCAAAGTTACAATTATAAGCGTCACATGGAGGTAGGACAGTTTTGCCAGTAAATGTGGCTCCCAATTGAGGTGGTGAGGGCTATCCAATGCCACTAATTAATAATCAGATCAAAGAGGAGTGCATTGCAAGAATTTCATAAAGAGGATTAACTTACCCCCTCCTTTTTTTCACCATTAAGAAAAATCATTTGGATATTAATTGTTAGATTGGGGTTCAAACAATAAATTTTTATTATTTATTTAATTTTTTGTAGTTGCATTTTGGATAGGGTTATTTTATAAGCATATCATTTACTTTTTTATTTGTGACACAAGATCAACTCAACTTAATCAAATCTTGGCTCAATTACACGTGAATTTTATACAGTGATATGCTAAATACTAGAATTGATCATAGTTCAAGAGCATCGTTAAACCCAACTTGAATTTTGAATGGGTTGAACTACAATATTAAGCATGTGGGACGAATTTGAAAAAAAATTGGCCTTGTATGAATTTTAGACTTAGTTTACTAGGTTCGAATTGATTTCATTAGAATTAATTAGTATATATTTTATGAGTTAGCTGCACTACAGCAAAATTCTAGGTCTGAAGCAATGACTAGGTTAAACTTAAATTTGACTAAAATACGTTATACTTTTGTAAAAATTTAGCTCAAATTTGAAATTAATTACCTCTATCAAGTGCATCTCCCCTTGTAACTATATATAAAATTTAGTTTTAATAGGTCAAAAGTGTTAATATTAGACACATATTTAATATAGCTTGAACAAGACACAAGTGAACTTGGAATTACCAACAATTTATACGAATAAGACATGCTATAAATTTGTTAATCCAGAATTGATAAAACTTAACCAAAATTTAAAATAGATTAATTATTTAATATGTTTATTTAGTTTTGAGTCATTTACCCATACACATAAAAATATATGATCACAAATCCAAATAAGGCACGTAAAATGAATTGCCACCCTAGTTGCTAACGAGCCAAATTAAGGTAGACAATTGAATTAATGGGAAGTTGAATCTTGCTCAACGGGGATCAAGAAAGCTAATTTGGTATATTTCCCTCCCAAGTTCCCAACCCAATTACGGATGCCCACTCACTCCACCAACAATGCTGTAGGTATAGCCTTTATTAAGAAGAGACAGGAAATTAATTGGTGAGGGACAAGTTCATGTGTAAGAACAGACTATTAAGAGAGACGGAAAAAAAGCTTCCAAACTAAGCATCCAAGACGCATTCAATCCATGGAGAATCTCTCATGCATCCTATCAAATAATGAGGAAAATGTATAAAGGAAAATCAAATTGTTATATATATATATATATATATATATATGCAGTATATAGAGACCAAATTAACCAAAAAAATCATCCATTAATTAACTCAACCGATACGCTAATAGGATTAATTTGCAATCCTTCCGAATTATGTTTAATTTATTTAAATTACAATCACACCCTCCTTGTTATGGCTCGAGTTTGAGAATGTGAGTTATTCATGCAATAATAGACTTAAAATACCCAACATGCCATGTACTAACTAAACTAAACTTAATCCCCACCTCCCAAAAAAAAAAAAAAAAAAAAGAGGAAGAAAAATGAAAATTGTGATTCAAACGTCCAAATTAATCGAATTTGACTTTGATCACTGGAAAACTATTTAGCTCTTCCATAAAATGATGCCACCTAGGCTCAATTCATGGTTCAAAAATGATACCATATGTAGGGGCCGGAGGGCGCAAGCAAACATGATCATGAAACAGATATAGTTACAGATATTTGCGTATATAGCCTCCCTTCTTTTGTATTCTATCACATTTGAGGCCAATCAGATATAGGAATCGTCCAATTATTCGTCTTACTCGAGCAATGTATGTATTTTTTCTTGAAACTAGAAAAATGCGTTGGAAGTATTCATATAGGATTTAAAGACAAAACTGAATTCATTGCATTCATAAAAAATGCGGTGACCTGTCTAGCTAGTAGTAATTATGAACTTCAAATCAAATCAACTTTTGCTCCGATTCGTGAAGGCCAGTTTAAACTCATTTTGATAGCGCTAGGAGAACAATTAACTAAGGCCTGATTAACATTCAATTTCAGTATGTTCTCACCATAGTTTGAACAAAAATGAAAAGCATTTACATATTGTTTGATATCAGCTAATTTCGTACTTTCTAACCTCTCTTTTTTTTTTTTGTTTTTTTAACTCATGATGTTGATATCAAGAAGATATCTGATCTAACTTGAGCACATCATAGTTAATTAGATAATAAATTAAAAACTGACCAATTGGGTTCGTCTTTCTTTTAATTAAATTTCTCTCTTTTTTTTAATTGATTTTCTATCGACGTTATTTTTTGTGGGCACAATAGTTTTCATTTCACCAGATAGATTAGTAAAAAAGAATTGTGAATTAAACTGTGATTAACCAAAGCTGAAGCAAAAGAGTGGGAAAAGAAGAAAACGGCAAGACTCCACCGATGTTAATTGTTCAGTTTCCACGTGAAACTCGTTTTCACTTCAATTGATTCCAGGAACGCAATCTTTTACGCCCAACTTTCGTATTTGTCCTCCGTTAAAAGTCTGGCCTGATCAAGAGCTGTCAAGATGGTCACATTTTTGGGAAATAAAATAAGTTATCGTTTGAGTGTATAGTAACATTTTGGAGAAATAATTGAAATACGCAATCATTTGAGTACAGTAAGTAATCTTCCTATATATATATATATACACACTTACACACATCCAGTTTCCACTGACATCTAGTGTCATGCAATTCTCTTTTCAGGTCAAAAAGTATGGGAAAAAAAATAAGGGTTTATATATATATATATATATATATAGATATATACAGAAAACTAAGACCAAAAAAATACCCACAAAAATAAATGGGAAAAAGAGAGAAAGAGAGAAGCAAAAACAAATTAGAAGTGGAAAAAAATAGAAGAAGACACATCATTTAAGGCTATCTTTAATTGGGGATAGACACCGACCTAACATCAGGATGTCTGTTTTAATTAATAAAACATGCAATGATGCAACAGTTGCTTGCTAAACCACCTAATCTGACTCATTCATCCCTTTCACAAATTGTCGGTCTTTTGGACGGCTAGATTTTGTCATCATGCTATCTGTGTTACATCGCAGTCGACCATATTATTATTATTATTAATTGTGCGGAGAGGATCATGTTATTTATAATTACTTTTAAGTTAATTATTATATAATTGTTGCTACGTTAATTTCCCTGTTAAGGTGATATCTTAAATTAAAGAAATAAAGGTAGATAAGATGGAGCTCTCAACAATGACATTCAGCTAGTGTGTTTTTTAGTCAAAAGTGTGTGCCTTTGCAAATCTATTTAAGACACGCTAAGTCAAAAATGAGATTTGTTAATTGCACCTTTTGCATTTCTTTTCTTCTCTAATTGTCTTCTTTGGGATCCTCTTTTTTCTAAGGATCTCATTCGAAATTTTGTATATGTGTCATTTGGCCAAATGCTTTTATGGGTCGAATTTTGTCTTCATTGATTCATTTTTCTGCATTATTATCACCATCCGTATATGTAAGTGTATATCTATAAGGAATATTTGACTATTTTAGCTGACATAAAATGTGCCATCCAGCTTGGGTAATTAATGAGAATTTTAAGCTACGAAAGCTTTTAATTAATTTCATGGATATATATATTGTTAATTCTTGTAGTGAACAATTAGAGACTGTTTGGTATTTTAAATTTTTTTAAAAGATTTAAAAAAATTTTTAAATTCCTTCAATCAAATTTCGTCATTGATTATGACTTATCGTTATCTATTTCATTTATTTAAGATTGAATAGTATGAATATGTATTCATTTTCTGTGCATCGATACAATCTAAAATATTATCGGAATGAAACACAAGATCTAAAGAAGAAAAATATTAGATTATATGAGTAACAAGTAAGTATGTAAAAAGTTTTCAAATATTTTGGAGATACACATCAATTGTAAGGTCTAAAACAATCCAGAAAACACTTGATTACATTACATCAACACTAATTTTTAATTTTTTTTGATTTTTTTGACACTTGAAACTCTCCTTTAATATATGTGTATATATATATATATATGCACCCAATATGTGTGTACATATATGCACCCAAATTTACTTCTAGAAGCTGTTACATCAAAATTTCCAATCTTCTGTGGGAGGTGATGGTGATTAGGTTGCGCATGCTTTGAGATCATGCCCAAAACTTTGCATCATGCATACGTATATATATTTACCTTATTAATTCATGTTGGTTCTAAATTTGCATGAGGTCAGAACTAATCTGGCATTGCATTGCATCGCATCGCATCGCATAACATCGCAGGCACGGCAAGCACCCCTGCATTTTGAACATATAAATATTAAATTGTCAACTGCCCTTATGAAATTACTAAATGACTTTAAATTTCTTAATTGTTGACTCTATATTATCTTCTGGGAATTCTTTTCCCCCCTCTATCTCTTTAATTTCCTTTGTGTATTAATTATATAGATATTCAGATATATATGAAAACATTTATAAATATTGTTTTAGAGGATAGGTTAATTCATCAATTAATATATATATATATATATATATATTATAGTCATCCAGGATGTTCAGTTTAATTTGTGTACATCTTAATTAATTCTCGAAATTTTAAATTAATGATTGGCTAAGCTCTTCAGTGATTCGGAAGAAGCTCGAACTTAAACTTTTGAAAAATAAATTTAAAATCTTATCAGTTAAACTAATTCTAAGAGTTTCATTACTATTAATCAAGCAATCGCTAAAGATGGCTTCGAGCTTTAAATGCGATACTTATTTTTTTCGTTAAATTAATGCAAACATTAGAAAAAAAAAAAAATTATAAGAATCCCACTGGAGCAGAAGGGGAGATACAGGGTGTGCTCTTTCCAACTACTGTACTAACAAGATGATATATATGTGGCCGGTGTGCGTGGCACAGCCCAAAAGATGATATATATATATATATATATATATATATATATATATGTATCATACATATAGGGGTGTTTGGAAGTTTAAAAAAATTCAAGTTTTGGTAATTTTTTTGGTGTTTTTTTGTATTTTTTTGTGTATTTGGTTGAACCAAGTGAAATTTTTAGTATTTTTTAGTAACTTTTGGGTGTTGGTAAATTTTTTATTGTAGTAAAGTAAAAAAGTGGTAACTTTTGGGTGTTTGGTATATTTTTTTACTGTAACAAATCAAAAAAATTGTAATTATAGAGTGTACTTTTTACTGTAACAAATCAAAAAAATAAAAAAATTTATAATTTTACTAAACACATCAAAAATTATAAAATTTAACTTTTGATATTTTTTTAAGTTGTCAAACGGCCTTAGTGAAACATCAGCAGAAGCTATTTACTTTGAATAAATAAAATTAACACGTAAAAGTAGCTTGAGCTGAGCAGTAGTTTGCGGAAAATGACATGGATGAGTGCCAGCTGTAGTAACTTGAGCAGTGGTTAAATTAAACTTCACTTTCCATGTACGTAAGGCTAGCATGTAATTGTCCCAAAACTGGCAGGCAACCATCAAATCTTTCTCCTTTCATTAGTCCTTTTCTCACACTATCAGCAGATAATGACCACAACTTCAAAAAAAAAAAAGTTAGGTTACTAGCTTGGCCTCTCAGTAATGCCTTAATCCCCCCAAGTTATGCCACGTCACAATTGTGTTTTGTAACTGCAAAGATGATGAGTGTCTGGCTGCGATTAATTTTTTTTTTAACTTTATTCTGATAAAATTTCGTAATTATATTATTTATGAATTAAGATGATTTAATTAATTATCAACTTGTTTCCTGGCACAGTAAAACAGAAACGGGAGGAAGAGGATCCTCCCATCCCTGAATTGGCAATGAATTATTAGTTCGCAAATACTTTATACTAATAACTTGACTTATATATATTTTTGTCACTTTTTAGTCTTATATGACTTTTTTTTTTTACCAAAAATTAATTGTTTTGTTAAGTAATTTTTTTGGCATGTTATTCATATTTCTTCATAAAAAAATAAAAATCACTTAAAAATAAAAAATTCGCGTGTAAATAAAATGAGTTAATTTACTTGAAAAATCTACACAAAAGACAATCATTTTTTGATGAAAAAAATACAAAAATGGAAAAAGTTATGCAAACGAGATGAAATAAATTGAGGGATGTCAAACATTGCCATTGTCATATTATTCTAATAAATATATTAATTAAAAAATATTTATTTAAAATTTTTAATTGAATAGCATTATATAAGAGTAGACATTTTAAGCTCAGTTGGCTAAACTCACCCAAGTCTCTTCTTATTTTTTTAGAATTGTGATTGAGTTTGTAGGCCCAAGTAGCCTTGAAATATTAAAAAAATCATATTTTTAATATATTTTATATATTACTTTATTTTATTTTCTAAAAAGTTAAGTTTTCCATATCAAAATATAAAAAAAATATTTATCTTAATACGAAACTACCTACTTTTGTTTTCTTGACATTATTTTAATTTCTATCTAAAATTATAGTTTAAATATTCTACTTCAACCTTTCTAAACGAAATTCTAAAATATTGAATAATCTTCTCTCCGATTGTTTCTTTATCCTTTTTTATTTATTATTTGGCCGTCAAACAATACCTCCATAAAATATGTTAATAAATAAAATAGTATATAAATAATACTAAATGCATCTTGCTTTTAGTTATTAATATATTTCACCACAAAGCATTGTTAATTACTATTGCCAAATATAAAATGAAATGCATTTAATTACTATGTTTTTCAAATAATATAAATTTTTATTATGATAACCATATAATACTAATAATATAATAATGTATTACATTGACGTAATATAACACATTATGAATGTGTATGGCTTACCAAAAAGTGAGAAAAAATAAGATAAAATGTAGTTTGGGAAAACTTTTTATGTTTGGTGCACACCGCTCAAACGCGTTTTTTGGAGATGAATAATAAAATTTCATTCCGACGGATTAGATTTTCGTTTGGACGGATTCAAAAATTTAAACAATCATGACTTATTTACACTACAATCCGTCCAAACGGGTTATAGAAACCGTTTGGACGAAACTTGGCCACGCGATTCCGTTGGAACGGTTTCTACACTCCGTTGGAACAGTTTTAAAAAGGCTACAAAAAATAGTAAAAGTGGGTGTCATTTGGTAACTTGGGAGTCCATGGTGAGAATGGTGAACAAATTTTTGCTATTTAATTAACCGAATTCTAGTTATTGACTTTTTTTTTAGAAGAATATTGAACTTTTTTGAATTTTAAGAGACGGGAATGTGTAAAATTTTATAGAAATTTTTAAAGATTTTCAGAGATTTTCATCAAAATTTGGTGCACCAAATGCACCCTATGTTTGAAGTGGAGCTATTAATATTAATATTAATATTTTTTTGATGGCATAAGAAAGGAGAGTTAAAAATATTAAAAAAATATTTTTATTAATAAAATAAATTTAAAAGAAGGTGAAGTACAACTCTAAATTTGGAGTCTCACCATAACAGAGGTTAATTTAAGGTAAACAAATTAGATTAACTCGTTTGATTCTAACCAAACTTCTAAACTCAAATTTGGGATTCGTTTCGTAAAATAAAAAATATCGAAAAATTTTAAAAATTTTAAAAATTATTCACTTTTTTATTTCACTGTATGAATTATGAATTTATAAATTATTTTATTTTATTTCACTTTTTGTTATTCTAAATACCCTCTTATATATACCTTGCAAATATATCCATATATATTATACAGACAAACACACACTAAGTTCCACAATAAATTAAAGTGAAACAAATATAAAATTTTGAGAGGAGCAGAGAATGTTACATGGCTTGGAAATCACTCAAGCGTTAGGGCCAGGACTTGCGCACGCTCACTCGCTCGCTCGCTCACTGGGATTCTCTCCACACGGCATACGAGGTGGGCGTGAGTGAGGGCTTTGTGTTGGGGGTCCCAAAAACAGAAGCCAAATGCGTCAAGCAATGTCCCTTACTTCTCTCTCTCTCTCTCTCTCTCTCTAATCCCATTTATGGTTCGTTACGTTAAATCCTCACAAATCCCCACTAATTAATTAATTAATTTTGTTTACTTTTTTAATTGTTGTTCAGAGAATTAGAATGAGGGAATTTTACGTAACCTAGGACTGTTATTATTAAGTGTCGATTGTAAAATTAATAATACCAAAGCGGCTAGTTTTCGATGAAATATATATATATATATTTACGTTGGGCAAACGGTTCCTTCGCCGTTACTCTTCGTTATAGTTCCGTTACCTTTTTTTTTTTTTAATGACTTCAGATAATTTCGCATTCATTTTATGTGGTAGCCATTATGTTTTAAAATCATTTTAAAGTATTTGGTTACTAACTAATAAAAAATTAATTTACCAGATAATTTGAAATTTACGTACTGTTGTTTTTCAGTATAATGTCTGGTGAATTAAAAAAATACAATCACTAGAGGTAATATATATATCTGACACATATATAGATTGTATTAACAATTTTTTTTTTTTAATACTTTGGCGTTGGAATTAGTTTGCCCACGGTTCGATATATTTTCGAATTCTAAAATTAATGTCTGAATATACATCCAGCAATCGAAAGAGATTTCATTTAGTGACCATTAGGCATATAGATGTTGGCATTTTCAACCTCTGTTTGGGTAATTTTTTGTGTTATATGAATTTTTATATAAAAAATTAAATTTTTTGTTTGATAATTTTATAGCATCTTATTCACATTTCTTTAAAAAAATCAACAAAAAAAATTTAAAAATTGAAAATAAGAAAATAAGAAAATTGACACGCAAGTAAAATAAGTTACTTAACATGATTCTTTCTATTTTCAATTTTTTTTTGAATTAATTTTTTTAAAAAATGTGAATAACTTGCCAAGAATACTTGATTAATTTTCCCAAATCGGGCAAGAAAATTGAGTTTCTTTTTTTTTTTTTTAAAGGTTCATATAAGTAAGTTGATCTGAATCAGTTTTAGAATACTTTTATGAATTGACAAGTGCAATAAACAATCTGTCTGCCGAAAGCAATTTCTTATGAAGGCGTTAACGTTGGATCTAATTAATTTATATGATACGTGGTTTTTCTTTTTACATATCTCTTATCTCTAAAGTCGAAACATGTGAAGAACATTATTAAAATTACACTGCTTTGAAAGGTAAGGGGTGATTAATTAAGCCTGAAGAGAATGGAAACATCAACAATGAGACAATAGTTGTTAGAGGCTACCGTGTCACGCCGGTGCCATTGAACTGATAAGCAATTAGAAATACTAATAAAAGTTATAAATACACAGACGTATATATACATAACACTTCTTTAGTTAGAGTTAGATGCCGACCATATAGGCGATGACAAAAATGATTACAATTCGTAATGTTTCTGATATACTTCTTAATTTCCTTTGATTTGTTTTGTATGCATGTCATGCCTAATCCAAAACTTAAACTCTTCGCAGGCACCGGATAATCATAAGCATTTTTCACCTCGCACCATCGCCTTTTATATATTTATATAATAAAATAAGATGATTTTTTAAAATATTCTTTTTAAAATTACGATCTAAGGAGTCGATTGAATGCAACAAATAGGAACCTCCATAAATAATACACCCTTATAAGTTTTGATGTGATGTTTTTTGCTTAGTTTGGGAAGTAAAATTTTTCCCCTCTAAAAATTATCCTCCCTTCTTAATCTTGGAAGAAGGTGTATTATTTTTGGAGAGGGTTTGAATTCTCTAAAAATTATCCCCCCTTATATGGACTAAATTGGACCATTACACCCTTCTCATCCTCCTTTCTCACCTACAAAATGTATTTTATATTAGAATTAAATTCTTTTTTAATGAAAAATGTATTAAAAAATTATATTAATAAAAATAAAAAAATATAATTTTTTTCCAAATAAGGGGTCATGTGATTAAAAAAAAATATTTTTTTCAAATTGGAGGTGATGTGATTTCAAGATAATAATATTATTTTTTAGCAAATATAATAATATTATTTTTTAGCAAATTTATACAAAATTGCACATATATTGATATTTTTTAAATAAGAAGAAAAAAATAAGCGACTAAGGAAACTTCAGATAAAATGAGATGTTATTGTCTACGAAATTAATTTATATATTTTATAAAGTTCGATTTATTAATAACTTAATTTATTTATAATTAATTTGTCTAAAATTAATTTGTACTAGTTAGTTTTCACATTATATAATTAATATAAACATATAATTAAGTTTGGGTAACCAAGTTTAATTTAATGGGTAACCAAGTTTTGGGACACTACAAGGGCAAAAGAGTTATTTGATTATTTTTCCATCATTTACCTCATCTTATTTATAAAACATCCAAATTAAGTCAAAAGTTATCTCCCTTCATAAACATCACATCAATGTGGGCCAATCCTCTAAAAATAATACCCCCTCTTATCTTATACCCCCTCTAAAACTTGTCCCTCTTAAATTTTAGCACCATCCAATCGGGCCCTAACGATTAAAAATTATCTTTTCATTCAATGATCGAGATGATTTTTATATTTTTAATTTCTCATTCAATTCTTATTTTAATAGAGTCCATTGCCATTTATCTCACAAAAAGATTTCGACGTTTTAAATTTTATGATATTTCAAGAAGGAAGATCATACGCAAATCTAAACTGCTAACTTATTAAATTTCACCTGATTATGGTTTATATAAAGTTGAATTTTTTAAATTAAAATACTATAATTTGTGTTTTCTTTTACAATATTTATAAAAAATTAATTGAAAAAAAAGACCAAAATACATGTAATAATTGTTAGGACTTAAAATTTGGGGGAAAAAAATTAGAACTCATGAATTATTATAATTTTTTTGATTTAAATTTTTCTTCCAAAATTTTGATTATATAAAAAACTTAATATTAATTTTGTTTAGAGTGCGGTAGACACAGATTATTACTAGTATACCTATATATTAAACTATGAGGGAATTAGTAGGAGTGATATGTGGTTGTTTTTGTGGGTTATACGTGGTTATTTTTTTTAAATATATTTTTTGTATTGTATTATATTATTTTGTTGTTGTTAAGGGTATTAGATTTTTTATTTTTTTTAACCTTTTGAACATTACTTATATATTAAAAATTTAGAGTTCGTTGGCGGTTTAACACATATCTCACACTTTTATTTTTTATATTTTGTTTTTTTTTATACGTTGCATTTGTTTTTTTTTTTTAAGTAAATTTATAGTAAATTGTTTTTCTATTATTGGGAGTATTCGTATTTTTTTTTATTTTTACCTTAAAAATTTGAAAAATTATTGGTAGTCGCCTGACACATCTTTTTTTTTATTTTTTTTATCTTATATTTACTTTTTGTTTAGAAAGTTGACGCATGTCACATTTTTTTTTTCTTTTCTGAAGTTTATAGTGAATTATTTCGTTATTAGTTTGGAATTTTAATTTTTTTCAGTGTTCAAACATTATATATTTTTCATTAAATATTATATTGTATTTTGTATTTATCTGTCTTTATCCATTATAATTTGAATACATTACAAAAAAAAAAAAAAAGAAGAAAAAGAAGCCGCTGTAAATTAAGCGTTGCCACTTTACTAGTGAAATTTTCACTAGCAAAAGATCTATGCAAACGGTCATAACATTTTTAATACTTAAATTATATTATATTAGTTAAGAGAAAGAGTTATAATAAATATAAAAATATTTTGATTATATCTAAATATTAATAAATAAAGTGAAAAAAACAAAAACACATACGTACATATATTAATAGCAAAACAATAACAGAGCACACGCCCAACTCACGATGGTTGTATCCCTCTGGATAAACTCATCATCCCAGTTAAAATTTGGGGCTGGGGAAGCGTAATATCCCCGTCCCCTATGCTTGTGATACTTTAATAAACTAAAATAAATAATAATAAAATTAATAAATATATATTTATAAAATTTGCAAAAACCCAGAGTTACTATCTGTTGGTATTTTGTAGTTTAGTAAAACACGGGGTGTTTGGAAGTTCAAAAAAATTAAAGTTTTGATAGTTTTTTAGTGTTTTTTTTTTTTTTTTTCACTTTTTTGTGTGTTTGGTTGAACCAAGTGGAATTTTTAATATTTTTTAGTAACTTTTAGGTGTTTGGTAAATTTTTTACTGTAGCAAAGTAAAAAAGTGGTAACTTTTGGGCGTTTGGTATGTTTTTTTACTATAGCAAATAAAAAAAATTGTAATTATGGAGTGTACTTTTTATTGTAACAAATAAAAAAAGTGAGAAAATTTGTGGTTTTGCCAAACACACCAAAAGCAACTTTTAGTATTTTTTATTATTTTTCTAAATTATTTAAATGTTCCAATGTTTAATCACAATTATAACAAATTAAATGTCACTTATTTCAAGATAAACTTCTCATAAGTTATCTATTATAAAGAATATAAAATAATCAATATATATATATATATATTTTTTGGTAGCAATTCAAAATATATGTAGACAGTTAAAAAGATTTACTCAAAATACAATATCGGATAAAATTTTGTGAATAATATTTTTTTTATTAATACAAGAATAATTTTTATTAATACCTAAAATACATAACTAGAGTATGCGAAGGATTTGCAAGTGCCATTACCGTTGCAAACTAAGCATGCTTTTTCTTTTATTTTTTCTATTACCAACTGAGTCATTATACTAATTTGAGATTATTTGATTGTGATAGTATTTATAAATAATTTACTTCATTTAAAAAAAAAATTATAGCAACAGATGATATTTTACGAAATTAAAATTAAGTATTATAGTTATTATAAGACTTGGACTGAGTTTAAGAAGTTAATCAATTTCTTAATATCTGACTACTTAATTTTTTGACTTTTTTTGAAACAATTAAATTTACTCTCATAAATTTTATTATTTTAAATCCTGAATGGAAAAAATATCAAATTGACAAAAGTAAAAAATTAATTACTAAAAAGTTTAATTTTTTTTTCCAAATATAAAAAAAATTAATTTTTTATATTTAAAGAGAAAAATTAGTTTTTTAATCGTTAATTCTTTTATTTTTTTTATTAATTTGATATTTTGATCATTCACGGTTTAAAATAAATTTAAATTATAAGAGGATAGATTTAATCATTGCAAAAAAGTTAAAAACTTGAGCTGGGACCTTTCAAACAGGAGCCTAATGGTTGAGATTAAGCATTTTTTCCATTAATATATTTAATCGATAATGTACCAAAATGGAATAGAAAATGCAATTAATACTGGAAGCTAAATTTTTTCCTTTTTTTTTAGTGGAAAGAAGCATTTGCACTTGAAGGACCCATGGGCGCGATCGGTCCGGCGTTACTTGGTGAAAGAAAAAATAAAAAAAAATAAAAAAAAATAAAAGACCCAAAAAAAATTAAAAAATAATAAAAGAATTCTTTTTTTAATTTCACACACTCTAAAAATTAATATTCATTGGAGAAGAGATGGGATGCAACAAATTAAAAATGCAGTTTATTTATCATCTTTCAAAAAATTTCAGGAACACTATACCATTTTGGAACCGGCTGTATGACCCGTTTCTAGTGTTACATAATAAAGGAGAAAAACATAAAAAATATATAAATAAAAAATTAATCTAAGCCACGTTATCAAGAAAGTCACCCGTCTAGCTCTGTATATATATATAATTAAAATAAAAAAGAATAAGAATAATTGGTGAAATTTAAAAGTTGTTGAAATATCAAATTTAGTGATTTTTTTTTCTACCTTTGATACCTTTCAACTTTCTATAAATTTTTACAATTTTACTTGTAGTGAAATAAAAATTTTTATAATTACTGCATAATTAAGTAATTTCACTATTTTTTATTTTTATTTTTTTAAATACCCTTTAACTATCCATTACTTTTATAGTTATTTTTTATTTTTTGAAATGGCTTTTAATTAGTTGCTAATCACTTAGGTAGCATTTGGTTTACTTTCCCTTTTTCTATTTTCTGTTTTTATTTTATGTGTTAAAAACTCAAAACGAGAAAATAAAAAATGCTTTATTTCCCTTATTTTGAGATTTTCTTTTGTTTTTTTGTTAAAAACTCTCAAAACAACTTTTTTTCATTTTTCATTTTATGTGTAAACTCATTTTCAGTTTTCAAAAATAAATTTTGAAAACACAAGTAACCAAATGAATTTTAAACTGTTTTCCTTATTTTTAAAAGTACAAATAAAAAATGAATTCAAAACAGAAAATAAAAAATAAAAATAAAAAAACAAATCAAATGAATCCTTAAATTTTCTTAACTATTCTATATTTATTATTTGACATACTTTTTTTAATTTTTTATAATAACTTTTTGTCAATATAAATTAATTATTCACTATTTATTATTTTGAAACACCTTTGTCAATTTTTAATTTAACTTTATCGAAAATGAAAAATAACAAAAGTTGCGAGTACAGTGTGATAACTTCTAGCGTGTCATGTGTATATGGGAGTGTTTGTTTGTCTAAAACTAATCAAAATCTACTATCTTTTTCTATTTTTTTTCAATCAAATTCTACGACATATTACTTTTACATCAAATCTTTATACTTTTATTGTAATTTTTGCTCAAATTTTTATCAATCAAACACCCTCGTAAAATGCTAAAATATGACAGTTGTAAAAGACCAAATTATATCAACCACAAGTAACTCTATTTTTCCTCTCTTAATTCCATCGGATTTTGCTAATTTCTTGATTTATTTATTTTTAATGTACAGCGAATCAGTATGGTTCTAGGTCCTTTGATTCATGAACAATAGTTACACGAAATGAAAAATTTAAAGTGTTGGACTCAAAAAAGTTTGTTTGATGGAACAGGCATTAAGAGAGGAAGGTTGTTACATTCTCCCCCCAAAAGCTCTTAATTTGTTATTGCATGTGAAACAATTGGTCACTTATGTCCTTAAAAGCTTCATGTCAGCCTAGGAGGTGGCTCTCTATATACAGAGAAGGTACTTTTTAAAGACACTAGCTCGAAGAAGGGGAGGAGATTCCGTCTTGAAACGTGATAAAGTTAGAGAACCCACATACGTAATTGAGCTGTTTGACCACTCGATCTAACATTTAATTTTTTATTATAGAAAATTATTTAAAAAAATTAATGTATATTACTTTCAAATATAAAATTTTTAAAATCACTTTTTACTTTATTTTAAAATTAAGAGAACTAATATAGATATCAAAATCAAGAAATTAAAGTGATTTTTTTGGGGAACTATGTACAAAAACACGAGTGAATCGTGATGTGGTCGAGTGAGATAACTCTTTTTAAAAAATTATACTTACATCCACCTTATTATTTTCACTATCATTTATTTAGGAATTGTAGTACTTTCACCATATTATTTTTATTTCTTTTTTTTATCATTATTTACTAATAAATCATAAATTTGAGCTCAGATTCTACTCTTACACAAGAAGATTAGTATAAAAATACTAATAATTAAGATTTCAAATTAATCAAATAAATTATTAAACAAAGCACAGCAATCAATGGCGACTTCCCATTAAGCATATAGTAACTAATCATAGGCGGCGCCAAACCTAGGCCAACCAGATTAATATCATTATCCTAAATAGCTACGAGATAAGAATGGAACCAACCCTAGTTACATAGGTTTGTCTTCTGATACGATAATATTGAAGCTCTTACTACCCAAACTTGCACTCTAGAATTTATCGCAAAGTTTGTACACACACGCACACACGCACATATATATGTATATGAACGTCTTTCTTCAACCCCAAAAGCCAGATTGCTTAACACATATCTATATAGCTAAATAGACATGTAACGCTAGCCAGAGGGCTCCGCAATTTAGTTAAAGAAATAATAAATGAAATCATTTCCCGCAAGTTATATATATTTGGGTATATATTAGAACAGCTGAAAGTGAAAGTTTTGTGTTCCACTAATTTCAAAAGATCTTACCTCCCCTCAGCAGCCAACCAACCTTCTTTTGCCGAAAAAAGAGACACTCTCTTTACTTTCTCAGAGCTGGCATAAAGAGGAAAACGAAGGAACAAAGGGTTTCTGGTCATGCCCCCACAAATGATACCATGAAAAGCAATCCCACTTGCTGCAAAACTTTACCCATTTCACGAGTTGACCCATCGAGGAGATAGAGACTATAGATGTTCAACTCAAGATTTCTTTCTCGCTTTCTCTCTTTTCTATTTTTTAATTTCTTTGTTGGATACGAAAAGAAATTAATCGCTGTTTTTTTTTTTTTTTTTTTTTCCCTCTGAAAAAATTATGATGTCCCAAAATTTCCTGGGTACGTAATTGCTCACAAAGCATGGGTACACAAGGTGCAAATGAATTCATGTTGTTCACATGAAAATTGATATTTTATGAAAATAATTATTCTGAAAAACTCAGAATAAATAGTTTTACAATTAACCTATTATTTAATATATATATATATATATATATTTTTGGGAATTTAAAGTCATAAATCTGCTACTTCTCTGTCAGTTTTTACTTATTTTTTTTTCTTATATGTTAGGGTTATATTTTATGAAATATCTTCCCTATTCACAAAATTTCGACTCTGATGGACACTGCATAGATTTTCTTCACCAGTCAGAATCTGTCTCATTCTAGCCATTATTTCCTCACAACCAACATATATTAACCACTGAAAGGGCCTGTCCTCTACCACAATGGTCTCTCATAAAAAGTCATAAAAGTAAAGGCCCGTGTTCCACCAACTCCACATGATCTCAAAACCTTATCTATAATTCACACTGTTGTATCTCATCCAATCCTTCTTGTTAATCCCGGAGTTTTTTTTTTTTTTTTTTTTTTCACCTCAACCAGCTGTAACAAAAGAACAGCAAAAATGTTATGAAACATAAAAATATATTAAAATGTAAAAACAAATAATACAATGTTGTCAGTGCCAGTGTTGTAATTGAAGTATATTTTTGGGAGTACGTTTATTTTTCTGAAGTTAGAAGTCGACAAATATTTAAAATTATTCTGATTAAAATTTTGATAAATTACTATTATTATATTTAATTTAATTTTTTGTTTTTGGGTTTCATAGTTCCAATAGAATTTTTTATCAGTTTGCCTACCACAGAACAGGAGGACATGATTGCTACAATAACCTTAAGCCTTGGGAGTGCCATAATGACTAGCAATAGCGTTGGTCAATATATGTGAAGTTCACTTACCACACACGTAAAGGCAAATTGCCAAATTGGCCTGTATTTGTCCCTGAAGTAGGAGGCAAAAAGCAAGCTCCACTCTTGCTTACACGATCAGCTAGTTATGGGATTGACGAGAACTGAAGGTCTGAATTGGCAAGAAAACCCCCTGCCATCATTGCATGCAAAAGCCGTTATCTATCTGGTTTTTCCAGTAATTTGGATACCATTAGTTTGGGTTTTTCGTCATTGAGTGAGGAAGAAAAACCCTTGTTTACATCCGCCCATCAATAAATACACATATAATATTATGTATAATATATGTATACAGAGAGAGGGAGTTGTGGCCCGTTTGGGGGCTTCATATTGTCTCAAAATGACAGGGACAACATCAAAGGGAGGATAGGGACAGGATGTTAAATTACAATCACGGGCGTGGCGTGCGTTGGCGTGTCAAGCTTATTCATACTGGCAAAAAAGCAATATGCATGATCATCTCCGCATGATGTAAGAGACTAGTCAAACACAAAGCACCCCCTAAACCTTTCCCAACTCACCGGCAATCATCAGCGTTATCAACGGCCCACATCGCACAATAACGTCAAACCCAGGGGCATCCAAACCATGCACAACAAAGGCACCGTTTGGAAGTTAATTTTTTAAATAACCTTTGGTAATTTTTTTTGACAAAAGTTAGAATGTAAAATTTTTCGTATATTTGATAAAATAAATAGAAATTTTTAGTAATCTTGACAACTTTTAGATATTAAATAAAACAAATAAAAATTTTAAATAATTTTTGATAATTTTCAAGTGTTTCGTAAAAATTTTTTTTGGTAACTTTTGAATTAAATTAAAGTAAAATGATAATTGTATTCCTCACCAACTCAACAAAAGTTGATGTTTTGGTTGATAACCTATTAAATCAGCAAAATTGATAACTTTTAGTATTTTATAAAATACTTTAAATATCAACTTTTAATTTTTTTTTGGCCATTTTTTGTTCCTCCAAATGGGGCCATAGAAGGAGAAAATATTTAATGTCCCATAGAAGGAGAAAATATTTAATGTGCATATGTAGCTTATTAGGTCATTAGCTTATGCGATGATCAACTCTTGTTAATTAATATGGTGTCAATTAATTAAAGAATTAATATTATAAATCATCAATAAATATAATACGTTTAAATTTTTATGTTTTTTTTTTAAATTTTAACAAAAATAAATTTGTTAATTATATTTATAATTAACCCAATATTGTTGAAAATTGTTTATACACGGCGTGCATTGAAAATTTTCTCGCAGGGAAGACAACAAATATTGTTTTTAACAAGAACACCCGCTTGAGGGGGGTGTTAATGTAATTTTGCCCACCATTTCCATTCTGGGCATAGAAATGCTTAACACATGGATGCCAAAAAGAGATTCTCTACAATTGGTTTTGGGCTTTTTTTCGGCCCGACCGCTCCATCGATCATAACCTGGTTGACCAGAGAGGCTTGACTCCTGTACGGGTCGTCCCAAAAAGTAGTATTATAATGAGCTTTGGACTAATCGCAATTTAAATCAAGAAGAATTACAAGCAAAGAAAACGATTTAAACAAGGCGCATTTGGCTTCGTCCGCACTCCACCGGTGCACCCCATCACGTGCGCGAGCTTGTGACCGTATCTGAGTTCTAACCAATGGAAAATACGTTAAGCAACATCCTCCGCCCTTCTTCACCTCGAATTCTACTCATCATTTAGTCCGGACACGTGGTTTAATTACTATCGACAAAGGTGGTATAAGAAATGAGATTGACGCATTCGCACGCTAGTCAATCCCCTTGATTTGTTCTCCAAATATGGTTCTTAATCAAATTATATTCCGTTAAATGGATACAAAATTTGTAATTAGTGAAAAATTAAAAAAAAAAGTATTTATAAGTGAACAAGCACAAAAAAATAAAAATACACTAAGACGAAAATGTAATTTTTAAATAAATGAGAATAAAAATAACGAAGCGTAAGTGTAATTTTTAAAATAAGTAGAGACAATTATTTTTATTATATGTCTCATCAATTTAATGTGTGCATTAATTTCAAGCAACTTAATTAATTTATTTATTTTCCATCTTGTTTAGTGCGTATAGCTATGAGCTCACATTTTCACCACATAACCAAAAGCATTCTCGCTCTTCTGGATTAATCAATTTACATTAAAAAAAAATCTCTTAAAATACATTTTTATTATAATTTTTACTCTACTAAAATTTATTTTGACAAAAAAAAAATTGAATATCTTATCTACATTTCTTAAGAGACTATTTAAAATAGATTAAAATATAACTTTAACTATTTTCTTTTAAAAAATATACTATATTAATCATTTCAAATAATTATTTATAATACAAAATATTATAAAATTTTTAAAATAGAGTATCTAAAATTAATGGTGGTATGAATCCAATTTTTAGATAATAAAACGAATTTAGAGTAATCAATGCGATGCGCATACCTTAAAGCAATTTTATAGTTTAAACGATGAAATTATAAAAATAGGAGGTGTTTGATTTACCATAATCAATTAAAATTTATCAATTTTTATTAATTTTTATATTTTTTAATTAAATTTTATCACATATTATTTTTATATCAAATTTTTATATTTTTATTATATATATATTTTGCCATTCAAACATGATCATAGTTAAAATAAAGTAAAAGTTACGTTTGGTGTACTAACAAACTCTAAAAATTTTTAAAAATTATTCACTTTTTATCACACTACACAAATTACAAACTTATAAATTATCTTAAATTATTTTATTTCGTCCGCTTTCTGTTACTCTAAAACTTTCAAAATAAGATAAAAGATAAGATAAAGAGATGGCAGATCAGGGCAGCCAATACGGCCAAGCCTTCATACAACTCACACGCACCGTGCCGTCGCAGTCGGTTGACTTGTACCAAAGTACTGAAACAAATTATTCATACTCAAAATTGGTTCTCCTACCATTTTTTTTTTTTTCACTTAGCTCACCCACCTCCTCACCTCACCTCAAGCACGCTTCGTTCCGACCTTTTTCTTTCTTTTTATTTAATCTAATTTCAGCGTGGCGTTCGCATGCAGCATACGATGCCGCTGGCAAACCATACCCCGTTAGACAGAGAGAGAGATGTATAGTCGTCTGGATCCGTCCACGTGTCTCGCTCTAACAAGAGCCGTGTACCTTCCACCTGTTCCCGAACCTCCCAACAAAAAAGTGGGGCCCTTCGTCTCTAGGCAGCTTCCCCCCCGCCCCAACAAACTCTCTAAATTTAGCACTAAGTTATGCTCTCTAACCTTTGGATTTACTTGGAACCAACCCCCTCTAAAAAATAAATGTCCTCATACCCACCCTTTAAAAGGCATGCATAACTCCTCCTCCATCCTCCATCATCATCATCACTAGAATATACATGCATGTACAAATTTATATATGTATATATATATATATATATATATATATATATATATATATATATTTATGTATACTTATTACATATACGTGAACAACAAATCTTATTTCCATTTGAAAATCTAAAATTTTTTCAAAAAAATTAAAAAATTTTTAAGTAATTTTTATATTAATTCAACATTAACTTTTAATTTTTTTTTAAATTTTTTCAAAACTCTAAACACTATCATAAAAAGACCAGGTAAAATATCAGAAGTAACATTTGCAAGAACATTGTACAACTAGAGGAAGTTTGTCTCAAGAAAAATAATCAAAAGAGACAAAATATTTATGAGTCAATTACTTAAAAATAATTAATTTATATAATTTTATTTTAGTTATTAATCATTTAAAAACAATAAATTTGTGAACAAATTTATTTTAATTATAAGTCTTAAGAGTACCGCATAAGTTTCTTGAAAATTTGATATAAGTTTTTTGACATGAGTTTCTTGAAATTTTGAATCCCCTTTACTCTACCCTATTGTTGGAATAGGTGTACCCTCAAACTAAATTAAATTGTTTTATGTTCTAACGCGTTCAATTCCTAAAATTATGTGGTTTTAGGTCCTAAGTAAGTAAGTTAAACCAAAAATTCAACTACCCAACTTGATGTCAACATGAGTACAATGATTTTAAAAAGAGTGAATACAAACACGGTAATAATATGATTAAAAAAATATATAATTTTTACTAGTTATATATATGTATATAATATTTATCACAAAATAATTCTACATATAATTTAATATGCTAAAGATAACAAAATATGAAATGGAAAGATTTTATGAATTTAAATCTTTTGACTATTTAAATTTAAGTTTTATTTGAGTCATGTATTTAAAATAATAATAAAATAATTAAATACACTAGGTGAAATATCCGAAAAATATACGCATGATACATATGTAACAAATATAAATACGAGGCCTATTTTTGAGATATAGGTACTTCATAATTAAGCAAGGAAAAAATGCATAATTATTATTATTTTTAAATAGGCTCAATTTGGAACTCTACCAAATAAAATAAAATTCTACAAATACGAATTATGAAACAACAAAATTTAAATTTTTCACTTATTATACGAATTACGAGACATTTACTTTTATAATTTTATTTTATTTTATACACTTTTATATAACTCCAAACACATCCGTAATAATGGAAATAGTTAATCAATCCAAGAATATATGGGTAATTGTGTGCGGTTGTGGAGATGGGACGAGAGACCACGTCGATTTACACTTGAAATGTACTCCACGGTAAAGCAGCTAGCTAGCACATGGAGGAGTGAAAGTTAATTTATTACTGCATTCGGTGTGTTTTATGCCTTGCATTTGTGTGCTAGCTACTAATAGTTATCACCTGGAGTGGGTTGCCCTCTTTTAACGCGTTCAAAAAAAAAAAAAAATTGATGATCCCCGAGAGACAAAGCCATCACCAAGTAACATGGGTATAGTAGAAGAGAAATGCTCTGTTTCTGCATGCCACAATGCCTGCTTAAAGTCTAGTGTAACTTAATTGATCAGCAATAATTTTCTTGCTTTCCAATGCTCCTTCCCTGCACCTAGCCAGCCTTATGAATTATCACACAAGACAATTTTGTTTAACCTTAATCCATAAGTGAATTGCAAATATATTCAAATTGTTGTTATACACATAACAATGGATTTTGGGGCTGTCGTTCCCAAATTTCTATATATATATATATATATTTTCAGAGATCTAGTATAATTTTAATAAAAATTTTGAACACCCATCAACTCTCACCCCCTTCTCCCCAATTATTTTTGAAATTACTGGCAGCTCCTTTGGCCCTAATTTTTCGACTTTCCGCGAATTTTTCTTCAAGAGTACTAATAATTCCTATTGTTTGTCATTTTTCAATCTTGCCTTTCAAAAATTAAGAGTCCTCTTGGCACAGCGAAAAATAATCAAAAATAGTAAAAGATGTGACTTGAGAAATTTTTTGGTGTTTAGTGTGCAGCCACCAAATCACATTTTTTAAAGATGAATAGTGAAATTTTTTGACTTTTGTGTCAGCTCTTTGGAGAGAGAAATCGTCTGAATGGTATTTTTAGTTCCGTCAGAACGGTTTTATCTCAGAATTTATTGAAAGTGATTAAAAAATTTTTAAGATTTGTGGAAAAGTTATTGGAGTTTGTGAAATGTTAGTAGGGTTTGAAAAAAAATTTATTGAGATTTATAAAAATTTGTTGGGATTTGTAGATATATATAAATTTATAGAAATTTCACGAAATACTAAAAGTACAAAATGTGTTAGAAAATTTTAGAAATTTTCAGTGTTTTTCAGACTTATTTGTTGTGCCAAAACGGATCTTAAGTTTTCCATTGGTTTCTGTATATATATAAATCCACATTTATGATGGTAATGTTGATAAAATTAGACATCACGCAATAATACGATTCAAACAAGATCTGAAAGTTACAATTCATAATGAACGCGAACACAACACTAGGAATTGAATGATTTATTTTGTTTTAAAAATATACTCATTAGTTAATAGTTTTAATACATTTTTAAATATTTTAAAATAAATACCTATTTAGAGTGTCAAATTTTAATAAAAAAAAAAAAAGCAAAAACAAAAGAGTAGGCAAATTTGAAGTGTGCATTGCATGTTTGATGTGTTCCTTTAAAAGTGTGAAAAAGTTGAAAAATTGAAAACAGTTAGAGAAAATTAGAAAAAGATGATAAAAATTGGAGGAAGGTAGAAAATTTTGGCACGATAAAAGTTGAAAAAAATTCAAGAAAATAAGAGAATTTTAACTAAATTGGACGCTTTAAACGCAAACTAAACACGGGAAATTATTTTTATATTACATTTCATGGAAAGTTTTTGGGTAAAAATGAAGATGTTCTTGGCCTGACAATGCAGAAAACTTGATATATAAAGTCGTTCTCTTTTTATTTCCCTTTAAGTAAAAAAAAAATATTCAGTTTTGCTTTATCCTAAAATGGAGAAGGTATCACAATAAGAAGCCACTTGAAACTGCTCTTCACCATTGATTTCAAATCCGAATTACACCCAATGTTATCTTGGCTGTGTTAGCGATGGATATCACACCAGCCGCCACGTGTCATCATGTGGAAAACCTAATCTTAATTTGGAAATATCATGCATACAAGTAGCCCTTGAAAGATTCAGTGTCAAGCAATGTGCATGCATGTACGTAACGATCAAAATGTCTCCTTCAAGGGTCCCATGCATGTTCAAAACTAGAAGATCCCAACTGCTGCAAGGGGTGGTTCATGCATGCATAAGTAAATTAGAAGAACGATTTTAAATTAATGACTGTGAGGGTTAGCGTAGTAATTATGGATATAATGCAAATGACACATACGACTGTATTGAAAATTAAATAACATAATGATCATTACGTAATGAATTATAATAAAATTAAATTTTTTAAAAATTTTAATTAGAAGTCAAAATGTCTAATTAAATTATAGGGTTTACGGGGTAGCGAGTATATGTCACGATGTAATTTTTATAATAAATTTACAAAATGTTTGTCCCTAAAACCCGAATTTTTTTTAATAAATAAATATTTTTACTCTTCAATAGGCACCAATTAATTTCTGGATGAGATTAAATATTTACCATCAAATATTCTAAAACTGTATAATTACGTGACCAGTTTATAGTGTTTTTGTTCATTAACAAACCCCAAGTTTGTGGGCCAAAAAAATGCAGATTGCAGATGTTAAAATAATTCCATTAATTTTCCACCAACTTGTACGTCGGAATGTAATGTAGAACTTAATAGTAAAAGTATTCATGAGTTTCAATGGAGTTCCCAAATTTTTCTTCTTGATAGTGATCTTTGGTTTTGGAATTAGTCTGTTTTTCTTCAATCCTATAATATAAAGGGAGATCTAGAGAGAGAGTGGGGTCTGGTTGAACAGCAAATGCGAAGAAATTTTGAGAAATCATCGAACCATGTCCAAAATCCATCCCATCAAACAGACAAAAAAACCACAACACAATCAGGAGAGAGAGAGAGAGAGAGATCTTCTTTATATGATTGAGAAGGGGAAAAAAAAATTGAAGGAAAATATAATAGGAATGAAGTTGTGGTACGTCTTTGACTCCTTGGGACGGTGAAATATTGAAGTGAAAGTAGGCTCCTTTAGTGTTAAGGAACCAACTACCAAAATTAAAACGTCTAAATCACGAATTATTTTTCACTTAAGCATATGGTCAACTATATTAAAATATAGTATTACAACGACAAAACAAGGAACTAAATAACAATGCTTAACGTCAAAATCATGTCTGCTACTATGTGTCGTCCAATGAGAGAGCCACCTTTGTTGAAAATTCTATTTAATCTAATTTATTATCGTTATTAATAATTGCTACCGAGCTTATCTTTTCTTGATGACACATTTGCATGATATGTGGTTAATTATCATTTTGCTCCAAGTGCAAGGATTAGGTTTTAGTTGATGGTATGCAGTCAATATCATTTTGTGTTTCACACTTTATATATATATATAATATATATACGTGCATTTACGCCTGGCATATATAATTAAACTAGAATTAAGAGAGTGGCTTACCCTAGGTAATAAGATTTGGTGATGCCATGAATATATATATATATATATATAGTTATCTCCAAATTAGCTCAACCAGATCCC
The DNA here is from genome assembly GCA_019916065.1 of Vitellaria paradoxa. Lineage (NCBI taxonomy): Eukaryota > Viridiplantae > Streptophyta > Magnoliopsida > Ericales > Sapotaceae > Vitellaria > Vitellaria paradoxa. The sequence continues at coordinate 14,892,251 of CM034233.1, forward strand.
CCGATCGAGCATCAATTAATTATCAAGTTGTTTTAAAGGTAAGCACATGACCAGAGCTATAGCTATCCAATTATTCAAAAATCAATCTCGTGTTCTTGACGCCTATTTGAGCTCCCATTGATTTACACTTGATTCATAAATTGTGTTTTGGATTTAGCAACAAATTGAAAATGCAATAAGGAATTATGACGCTTAAAATTTTTAATAAGATGAGCAATCACCTCAAGAATGATAAAGTCTATTGTCTGAATTGACTTGGTTTATCTGAACCTTAGACAACTTAGACAATTGCCTTTAAAAGTATAGAAATAATTTTTAAAAGTAAAAATAAATATTCCCATTGACATGTTAAATTATATAAAAAAAGTTAGATTTTCTTTTCTTAATACTTATATTATTTATAGAATATTATTGACGGTATTGATAACAATTATTTTGGCTAAAAATAAAATTAATAAAATTTTATCTAAAATCAATCATGTCAAGATAAATGAAATAAATTAATTATATTATCGGTTGAAAGTATGATATTGAAACATCTTAAATGTAAAATTTTAATTTGTAATTTTGCAGTTCAAAAACTACGCCTAATTATGAAAAATTTTTAAGCTTTTTTTTTTTTTTTTTTGCTTTAAGCTCCAAGAATTTGATATAGCCTTACAAGTCGGGCTTGTTTAGGATTATTGTGGTGTATAAAATACTTATTTTTGAGTTCCAGTTATTGTAAAAATATGCAAGGGACGTCGGCTCAGAGTTAAAATATCATTACCTTATTATTTTGATGAAAACCATATACCTTCGATTTCTACCATTGATAAACTACTATTGACAGGCCACAAGACTTGCCTCATTTACGTACGTATACTGTTATTCTTAGTTATCACTTTAAATTTCAATTTAAGTAGCGTCAGCCGCTACCAGCAGGCCCTTTTTTAACTTAGATTTTAGCTTTAAAAAAATTAAAAACAAAAATTTTATTGAGTTAAAAAAAAAATACTTTAATTATAACTGCACTTTAAGGCCAGAGTTTCTGGATTGGGTGGGAGTAGGAATCAAAGTGGGGCTTGCAAATTGTAACATTGACAAGTTTCCATGCTTTTAATACAGAGAGAGAGAGAGAGAGAGAGAGAGATGAACCTTAACAGAGTTTTAGCCACCGGAAAGGGGTTAGCAAAATGGACACGAACCCTCCAAAAGGAAAATATAAGAAATGGTTGGTGGGACCGGTGCCTTGAACAATACCTCCACTCGTCTCCTCTTCTCTTCATCATCTTCTTATGTTTCTTTTTATGGGGAGAGAGAGAGAGAGAGAGAGCTGCCAAGACAGGTAGGTCCGGCGTGGCTGACGCCAGTGATCGATTTTGATTTTACTGATCATGCAACAACTCTTTTTAATTACCGACGGTGCTACTATTTATATCGGAGACCTAACGTGCAATAAAGTGGGGGTAAAAATTAACTACAATCGATTAATTGAAAAAAATGATATTTTTATATTAAAATTATGTGTTTTAAAAATGAAAAATTGTGAGCTAAAAAAAAAAATAGAAGCTGAAATAAAGAAAACAATAAAAGGTCCATTGTGAGTCCGCCCACGTGACTAATTAAAATTTCAAAAAAAAAATTATTTTATTAAAAATATTCAAAAATTAAAATAAAATTTCTAAGTAAAGCTCAAAAGACAAATTAAAATTTATTTCCAAAAAAAGAATGGGGGGGGGATTTTTTAAATAATCAAGAAACATTATTCAAGTGATAAGAATATGTGCACCGTTGTAACATATATCTAAAATATTATACTTAAGAAGATCTATTAATATAACATATGTCAATTGTCAAAACAAATATAAAAATATATATATAGAAGAAAAATAAATGATTTATATATTTTATAAATTTTACTTTGTTTGCATGGCTTCCGACTGAAACTGAAATTGGATGGTGAATAGCAAAATTGAATTCAAAATTTGTGGGTGGGAATAAATTAAGCGTGCAGTTGAAATTACAAAAAATGATATAAAATAAAATAAAGTGAGATAAATTGTAAGTTTATAACTCGTATAATAAGATAAAAAGTAAATAATTTTTGAAATTTTTAGTATTTTTTATCGTTTTTCAAAATTTTTTGTCACCTTAAACAGAGCTTAAATTATGCGAAGCTATAGTAACAAAATTATTATTATTATTTTTTTACAAATTTCTCAAAACTATCCTGACATTTCGTGTGCATAAATTTCAAATCTCGTACTCATATTTTCGATTTTTTTTTTCTGTTTTTGCAAGTCTTTCAAATATTATTAATAATTTCATTTCAGATAGATGAGAATCAGATTTGAGCCGACTTTTTTTATTTAAAATAAATTAGAAGAAGAAGAAGAAGAGAATTATACTGTCAACCACGTCACAATGTGAGGTGACGAGAATCGATTAAATTTACGGCGACGTGACACTATGCCTGCGTTTCCGGGTGCCTCACGCGATTAAGAACTTTTAAATTCAACGGCCGACGATTAGCTTACATTTGTTTATTTTATTTATTTATTTATTTTGGGTTCACTCAGTTTTATCTTCTAGATTGTGAGGGAAAAGCACACTCATCGGGTGCGCCAAGCCTAGAGAATTGTCCATTTTGAGTAAAGCCATATGTAACTGGTTAAGGGGTCATATATAGTTCCTCTGAAGAAGTCTTTGGCTTGAAGCTTTTTTTAATTTGACGTATGGTATTAGCTATGAGATTGAAAAAAATAAAATGTTCTCTTGATTTGATTTGTTAAATTTTAACCAAGTGTGTTTAAATTATTACCAAATTATTAACTTTCGATTATATATATTGATCAATCGATCGTACATTTATTATTATTTGTGTGGAATAATTTCTTTTTAAAATTAATATGACATGAGATTTTTATAAGCGTAATAATTCATGCTCAAATTTTAATATAATTTTAACAAAATGTCTACGAAAAAATATTAAAAGTGACCAAAGATGTAATTTCTTTTTTTTTTTTGTAAATCGATCTTTTAAGTTAGGGAAGTGGAGTTATTTTATTTCTCTATTTTTTTTAAATAATTTGATATGATATTAGTAGAAATACACACACGCACACTAATTCAGCATTAAAAATTTTGAAATTTTTAAAATTTAAACCAAACATAATTTGATGAATTTTACATTTATTTTGAGATCATATAGCTAGGAAAAATAATTGGCGGATTTTAGCTTTATTAAAATTTATTTAAAAAGGAATGAAGGTATTGAGAGTTTTTTTTTTTAAGTTAAGTTTAATTCACTTGATTTATTCACAATTCTATTAATTACGAATAAAACCTTTTAAATTATGTATTTACTTATAAAACTGTAATAAAAGATAAATAAAAAAATAAATTCTTCACTAATAATGGGAGAACGAGACCAAATTTTATTATATACTTTGTTTGTTAGTTGTGACTATATATATTTAACCCCAAGGGGTTAGATGGGATGGTATTGAACTGGGACTTAGGGGCTTATCACCCCAAGGTCTCAAGTTCAAGTCTCCTCTCTAGTAAAAACTTGGGGCCAACCTCTCGGGCGCAAAATGTAGTAAAAGTTAGTAGAACGAGCCTCTTTAGCTGAACAAACCGTATCCAGTTCTTGGGTGTTGGTCCGACTCCCCGTCGCTACACGAATCCATGATTTACCGCTGTACATGTTGAGGTGCCAGTATGTATGACACAAACTAAAAGAGATTCACTCTCTAGGGGTTTGGCCTAGAGAGTAAATCTCTCGAGGTAAAATCTTTATATATATATATATATATATTTAACCTGGGTTACCAATTAATTTTTTATTTTTTGGATTTGTAAGTTGAAAAAAAATGGTGTAATTAAGGTGCATTCAATGCATTAGTTAATTAAAAATCAAATAAAATATATAAATAAATAAATATAATTAACAACATATTAAATTATAATTATTATTATAAAAAATTCTCTAGCTCTTTGCGTTAGAATATTTTTGGAAGAAAATCTTGGAATGGGCCTTATTGATTATTTATACTGGTGCAAAAAATAAAATAAAAGCCCACCGTTTATATCTTATTTTCCATTTTGGCATTGCCCGCTTGCTTATCGTACCTCATGTTTCACACTAAAAAAATAAGGATCCATATATATATACCCGCGCGCATACGTTATCACCTTATCTTTATATCATTGGGCATTTACCAAAAAATACTAAAAATGTTATAACTTTTATTAATTTTTTTAATTTTCTTTAATTAAATTTCATTATGCGTCACTTTTATATAAATTTATTGATTTTCTTTAACATTCAAACACCACCTAAAATATTTTAGTGAGAAAGTATATTAATTGTCTATTTGAGAGAAAAAGTCTTATTTTTGTTCCCGACTTAAAGATAAGATATTAAAATCACACATGACTACTAATTTTAAGAAATACTAAATGCACTTTAATTTTTAGGGTAAATTACACCTAAACTCTATAAACATTCACGTAATTATACATGAATCTTTTCAACATTTCAAATTCACAGATATCTCCTTTATTTTGAAATATTTCTATCCCAAATCCTCTTCCGTTACTACCCCATAATGCCATTAATATTAGAAGCAAAATGTCAAATATACTCCTTATATTAGTAAAAGGGTATTCAAAATAAGGGAGGTGTAATTTTTTCCCCCCATCGCTTTTTGTAATAAATATTGATTTAAAGATCAGCATAAAAAATTAAAAGTGAAAAGCATCTAATTGTTTTTTTAAATTTAATAAAACCTAAAAATGTCATCCCATTTTTAGATAATTATTTTATTTCAATATTTAATCGAATTCGTATCATTTTTAAATTAAAGTATTTATATGCATTGCGTTTATATATTAATTTTTACGGATGTAGTAACGTGTGATAATTTAACCTATAATGAAATCGGTGGAGACACAGTGCTGCACATGTACGTGGATGATGTTGAAATCACATATGGTTTGTTTGGTTGATTACAGTTTTTGGATTTGGCGATCCTTTCTTGGCAATGTTCTTCTTTTGGGTTTTAATATATATATATATATATATATATATATCATCGGAGGTCATGCAAACTAACAAAAACAAATAACAGAAAACCAAACGAAGAATAAATAAATAAATAAAGAATGATATTATAATTACAATTTTTTATATTTTAAAAGATATTATTTTATTATAAAAATAATAAAGTGGGAGAAATTAAATTTAAAACGTAAATACCACATCTTTGCGTAAAAATGGGCAGTAAAGAGACAAAAGAGTAACTGATTTTACCGTAACCTCCCCACAGTACGGAATCATCCCTTTCACCTTCGGTGGTTTGGTCGTCGACGAGCGCCGAGAACTCGCTACCTGGATTTGTTATGCACAACCGGTTTATCCCACGCGCCTCCTAACGTGTATGACTCAAGTCATTCTGGATTGGTTTCCTTTTTTTCTTTTTTTTGGTAAAAAAAAAGCCAACTTAGGAGTGCATTTGGGGCTCAAAAAATATGTGAAAATTATAGTTTTGTTACTTTTTTGTCGTTTTGAAGCCAGCTACCAAATTATATTTTTTTGGTGGTTAATAGTTTTGTTCGAACAGATTTTAATATAAATTTTTTTAACTTTTGTATCAAAATTTTAAAAAATATAAAAATTTTATTCAAATTTGTAAAAAAATTATTAGATTCTGTAAAAATTTTATTAAAGTTTGTAAAAATTTGTTTGTATTTGTAAATATATATAAATTTATAGATATATATAAGTTCACATAATTCGAGTTGAAAAAATTTAATAGAGTTTTTTAGAACTTTTTGGAGTTTTTTGGTCAACCAAATAAGCCCTAAATTTATTCAAAATTTTAGAAACTTATTTAAAATTGATATAAAGGACAAATAAATATAACATTTTCAAAATTAGTACAAAATGTAGGCATATTCTTTCTTTTTCAAGACGAGTTGGAATTTAGCTAGATAACTTAAAATCATTTTTTAAGACTATTATTTTTAAAAGAAAATTAAAATAGATAGAAAAAGAGAAATTGTATTTAAAGTGATTCAATCTCTCCTTATAAACTATTTTACTTGCGCTAAAGAGTGAGAAAATTTGGACATTTATTATGAACATAATAAATAAATAAGAGACCCCTTTTATCATAATAATTCATTAATTAATAATCTCAAAAAAAAAACCCCCAACAAGCATGCATAATGTTGTCAATTTGATTTGGTAAGTTTCTGAATTAATTTTTAATCAATTCGAGTTCGAATAGTTTTGTTGTCTGTACTATTACATAAGGAACCGATAGGAACGTCAGTAAAAGTTAACGAAATTTTAATTTTAGTGAAACTTTTTTACTTACCTGCATTACCCTTTAACTTTCTATTACATTTAAATTCTAAATCAAACAATTTTTAAAAATTATCGTTAATTAAGTTATTGTATAATTTTTTTTTTTAAATTTGAACCACTATATTATTTTACATTTATACCCTCATTAAATTAATAAATAAAACGATATTTACATAAGTTACGTATGCACACTTATAATTTTACATAAATAAAATTTTAACTACTAGGAGAGGCTTAGTAGCGCTGGCTCCGCCACGCGTGCTAACTGATACTATTCATCTTACAATTATTCAAATTGTTTTGAAATTCGTATAAGTTAGTTGTTACTCTAACAAAATAACTGCTTTTAAAACTAACTCCGGTAAATTTTGAAGAATTACTTTAGAGAGCCAGTAAATTTAAGAGAATAATAATAATAAAATATTTAAAAAAAAAAAGCGACTACTCTAAACACCGTGGGTTTGTTTGGAAACTCAAAAAAATTAACTTGAAAAAGATGGCGACAAGAAAGAAGTATTTACACACTACCACGTAGAAAACAACCGTCGACGACGGGCGGACGGATCTGGTCAGCGCCGTTTGACCGAATTCTCGCAGAAATACGAGTCCTCAGGGCTATTATGGTAAATAAGCGCACCCTTCCTGGGTTATTTATATGCATTCGGCCGTGTCCTTCCTCTTGCTGGTGGTGTGCTTGATAAGGCCTCTCTTCCTCTTTTATGTAAGGTCTGAGTTTGCTTTCTCTTTTATCTCTACAAAGAAGCAAGAAAAACCATAAATATATAGGTATATATTTGTGTGTATATATAGATTGGATAGAAAGAGAGAGATAGGGGGATGAGAACAAGGAGAGGGGTTTGTTATCCGAGAGTGGATATGTGTTCCGAGAGAACAGTGAAGAGACCGAGAAGAGATTTGGCCGGAGAAACTTGTAATTGCCGGAAACGTTCGAAGACGTCACGGGAGGCCGCCGGAGAGTTTGATTTATTCGACGAATTGCCCGATGATCTGGTCGTTTCTATTCTCTGCAAACTTAGCTCCACCGCGGGTTCTCCTTCAGATTTCACCAACGTTTTGACAACGTATGTGTTTGTTCTTATGATTTGCTTTCATTTCCAGTCTCGTTTTTCATTTGGGTTCTCATTTCAGCCGGAAGATTGAAGTCTCCGGCGATAAATCGGGCCGTTAATCCGCTTTGAACAGCGAAACATTTTCTTGCAATGGGTATATTGACATCATTATTCGAATTTCCATTTGTAGTTCTCAATTCAAATTTCTTCGCAATCACCGAATTTCCAGGGAAAAAAAGTAGTTTTTTTTAGTAGGCAAGATTTGATTTTGGATTGAGACATGATTATTCCCCCTCCCCCCCGGGGGGATTTTCTGGTTTTTAAATACCGGTTCTGCGAGTGGCGTTTGAATCTAATGTTGGGGTTCTTATGAAAACAGATGCAAGAGACTAAATGCTTTGGGCCTCCATTCCATGGTTCTATCCAAAGCTTCGACAAAAATGCTTGCCGTTAAAGCTAAGAATTGGTCCGAGTCAGCTCACCGATTCTTGAAACAGTGTGCCGATTCCGGTAACGTCGAAGCCTGCTACACACTCGGCATGGTCAGTTTACTACACACATATTTACTCTCTCTCTCTCTCTCTCTGGACCATTCCAACATTTCCTCAACATTCCGTTACGATTCTCATTAATGAATTAATGTGGGAACCTGTAAATTCTTTATACAGATTCGTTTCTATTGTTTGCAAAACCGAGGCAGCGGAGCGTCGCTGATGGCCAAGGCGGCGATTAGCTCTCACGCGCCGGCGCTGTACTCGCTGGCAGTGATTCAGTTCAACGGCAGTGGCGGCTCGAAGAACGACAAAGACCTCCGAGCCGGAGTGGCTCTGTGCGCGCGAGCCGCCTTCCTCGGCCACATCGATGCCCTGCGCGAGCTCGGCCACTGCCTTCAGGACGGCTACGGCGTGCGCCAGAACATCGCAGAGGGTCGCCGCTTCTTAGTCCAGGCCAACGCCCGCGAGCTCGCGGCAGTTCTCTCCATTTCTCCCTCCGCCCTCGCCTCGCGCTCGTGGCTGACTTGGAACGCACTCCCCCCTCACCGCCTCATCGCCGGCACGGTGGGGTGTCCGTTGCTGAGCGACTTCGGCTGCAACGTGCCAGCGCCGGAGGCCCACCCGGCGAGCCGTTTCCTGACGGAGTGGTTTGCAGCGAGGGGCGGCGTGCCTGGAACAGGGCTCCGGCTGTGCTCGCACGCCGGCTGCGGCCGTCCCGAGACTAGGCGTCACGAATTTCGTCGGTGCTCTGTTTGCGGCGCTGTAAACTACTGCTCACGAGCGTGTCAGGCCCTCGATTGGAAGATGCGCCACAAGGCTGAGTGCTCACCCGCCGAAAGGTGGCTGGACGACGACGGAGACCATGACGCAAACGGTAACGGCAACGGTAATGTTAATGGGGATGGGGATGCCATGGCGGAGAGTTGACTCTGGCCGACGGGACTATGACCGTGACGGTAACGGCACTTGGACGAATCGTTTGCATTTTTTTCTTCTTCTGCCGTGGGTCGTTGTCTGTATAGAAGGGGTATTTAAGAGGTTTTAAGAGGGACTTTCTTTTTGTACAATAGAGCAATTTTACCTGCCTTAAATTCTCGTAATTTAAAAGGACTAATTTCCTAAAAAAAAAAAAAAATTTATTTCGTTTCAATCTTTATCCTTTTTCTTCTCCCCCGCCACTGTAGTGCAGTTCTTGTTCCTTTATTATTATTATTATTATTTTTTATAAAATATAAGATATTATTAAGTAGTATATATTAATTGGTACTTAATGGGTGAGTATGGATGCCAGAACTTTTTCCTTTCTTTTTTTTTTTTCTAATAATTTGTGCTTCTATTTGTTTTTGAGAAAATGCATTTATTTCTATTTTAAGAAAATATTTTATAAAAATATAAGCAAACTTGGTAACGAAGTGAATCAATAACTCTTTACCTACGTTTATTTTTTAAATTGTGAGATATTTTACAAAGTAAAATATATTTGCAAATGAAAATAATTTTTTAGATTTTTGTAAAAATAAAAAAAAAGTTTGGCGTAAAAAAATATTTTACCTAATTTATTTTACCAAGAAAACAGTTACGAATAATAATTTTTATAATCATATTTTATATTAAACCAAACAGAGTCATAATTATACATAATAGTTAAAATAAACTCAAGATGAATAATTGCTTAATTTTTTTTTTCCTTTTTCCAACAAGTTTTCTTTTTTTCTTATGGGAGATAGGAATGTCTTGGTGAATGGATATCAATGACAAAAAAAAAGGGGGTAACAAAACTAGGTAATCCGATGGGATGAATAAGCAATCACATTATGGAGATTCGAAGTCTGGTTTTACCGGCCTGTAAAGGGAAGCTACCAATCTTAAAATTTAAAATAAAGTAGAAGTTGAAAATTCAAACCACAACTCCTGAAATTAATAGTATCTTTTTCATTCTAGCGAGGCAAGTGAAAATGAAACCAACCCCCCCCCCCCCCATCCCAAAAAAATAAATAAATAATAAGTAAATAAATAATTAAAAGAAAAGTAAGTTTAAAGAGGGACAGAGAGAGATAAGGGATGTTAGGTTATTTAGGCCCCGTTTAGAGTAAGAAAAAATAAGATAAATTGAGATAAAAAAAATATAGTTTGGAGTTAATTTTGGCGTTATTTTTTCTGAAAAGTGACAAATCGTGAGAACGATTTTCTAAATTCGTTTCCACGGATTCAAAAAAATTCACAAAAAATAACAATAATGGTATTCATTTGAAATCTCTCGACACGAAGAATATGATTGTATAAAAAATTTACACATTCGGTTAATCTATTTTCAAATTTTTTATTTTTTTAACGAAATATTAAAATTTTTTGAAATTAATGATAGCAAAAAAATTAAATGTAAAAGGATTGTTGGAGGTTTATAAAGATTTTTAGTGTTTTATTTTAATGACAAACGGGGCCTTCTTCTAATGTCATTATTTCATGCCCTTCCTTTTATGCTCTGCGCCCTCCTTTTGTTGGTCAAAAAGGGTCAGACTGAGATAGGGGTATTTGAGTCTATTGGCTGGCCCATAAAAAAAAAGGGAAAAAAAAAAAAAGAAAAAAATACACGAAAGAGAGAGTGGTTTTTAAAAAGGTGGAAAAGAATAGTGGGAGATACAAAGAGCAACTGGGAGAGTATTTTGCCGTTTTTGAGCAACTTTTGTGCTCTCTCTGGATCCCATTATAATCCAGAAAATAAGATATGAGCATTAGTATATATACGAAAAAAGTATCTGTATATATATATATATATATATGCGCACGCGCGCACACTAAAAAAAGGGGATAGTGTGATAAATAATAAAAAGTGCGATATACACATACCTATTTTGGTTTGTAATCACAAATAATAATAATAATAATAATAATAATAAATAAATAAATAAAATTAGTATGAGTTAATAATGGATAAAATCTTAATCTTGTGAGTTAACTCAAGTAATAAAATTTTAAATTTATTTTTGAATAATCATCGATTTCGAATCTCTTTGTGAGTTGTTAATCAAATTATTTTACGAATTAAAAAAATAAATGGCCTTAATTAGTTGGTTTTTGCAAATTTTGTTGCTTCTTTCCTTTTCACTGTCACCTAAACGTTATCCGCTGAACGGGGGTTGGTCAAATTCCCATCCGAAGATCAAGCTAATAATTAGAATCAGTTAGGCATAATTTTGCATGTTTAGGGATGGGAACTGTTGGTACATGTTTCCTTTGGTCTTTAGTCGCAATCCCATTCCACGACTTCCATGCATGATCGCTTGCAACTCTCTCCGGCTCATCCTCGACGTGGATAATTTTCCGCCACTGTGGCCTGAAGAAGTGCGGGGAGGAAGAAATCAGTTTTCACCTCCAACTCCACAGTATCCCATTAGTCTAGAAAAATTGGAAGTGGTTATATACATGTCCCCCCCCCCCCCCCCCCGGGGCTTGCTACGATTACCCGTCCAAATATAATTTTGACTAGCTCAACGTTAAGCACTCGTAAATTGATTTCTTATACCCGTATTTATATAATAAAATAGAATAATTTTTTAAAATATTTATCTCATAAATTAAAATTTAATAGATAAAAATTAATTTTTTCTCTTATTTAATAATTGAGATTATTTTTATATTTTCAAATTCTCATTCAATTTTTATTGTAATGGATTTCACTACATTGATCTCATAAAACAATATTTTAAGGGTAAAAAATATATACAAATTAAAACTGTCAATTTAAATTCTGTCAAATTATAATTTCTAGAAAGTTGAATTTTTTAAATTAAAGTACCATAATTTGTGTTTTCTTTTACTGTGTTTATCAAAAATTAATTGGAGAGAGAAACTAAAACACATGTAGTAACAGTTGGGGTTTAAGGTTTTGGAAAAAAAAATTAAAACTCATGAATTATTATAATTTTTTTTATTTGGACTTTTTATCTAAAGTTTCAGCTATGGGGGTATGTTTGATACACCAAACTTTAGTAAAAATCTCTAAAAATTTTTAAAAATCTCAATTTTATTTTTACACATTTCTACCCTCTCGAAATTTGAAAAAATTTCAATATCTTTTAAAAAAAAGTCGATAACTGAAATTCCGTTAATCAAATAGAAAAATTTTTTTTACTATTCTCATCACGAACTCCCAAACTACTAAATGACACCCACTGTGATTGCAGAAACTGTTTCGACGGATTGTAGAAATTGTTTTAATAGATTCACACAACTAACTTCCGTCCAAACAGATTGTAGAAACCGTTTCGAGTCTAGTTTGATCTGCAAGGAGGTCATGACGATACAAAATTTTGAATCCGTCCAAACGAAATCCAATCCATCAAAACGGGAATCCTACTGTTCATCTCAAAAAAATACAGTTTGAGATGTATACACTAAACGTAAAAAATTTCTCAAAATCACATTTTGTTTTATTTTTATCACTCTAAACACACCTTATATAACAAACTTAATATTAATTTTTTTTCTGGCTGATGTAAACACAAGTTATTACTATTATTATAATATATACGTGTGCATATATATATATAAAGGCATGCCATGGTGGGAGTGGGGGTGGGAGTGACAGTGGCAGTGGCAGTGCACTTATTCTCTCTTTTATCAAATATATATCACCATTATTTGTTTAGTTTCACTCAATTAAGAATCAATATTCAAATGTAGGCAGAGGAATAAGTGGTCCAAAGGCGCAGTCCCATTGAAAGCCAGTGGTTGAGTGTGCAGCTAATTTGGTTGATGGTACGATGACACCACTTAAGCATATATGCAGTGCTAACTACTTTTTGAGAATCTGTTGGGAGGTCAACCTTGATCACAAGTCCTAATTTGCACAGCATATATAGGGAATCATTAGAGAAAATAGATGATATTAAGGGCTCGTTTGGAGTCATAAAAAAAAAATAAAAAAATTTTAAAAAATTTTAAAAGTTTTCAAATCCCTCTAATCATATTTTGTCACCTATCATTTTTATATTATATCAATTCCATCCATTAATTTTTTTTATTTTTTTTTGAGACTCTAAACGCCCCTAAGACATGGTGGTCCTCCCGCTTAAAAAAAAAATAAAAATGTATAGGACTCCACTTGTGGACTCCGCAAGTTTTAGGTTATGCTTGGTTGTAATGGAAATTAATGAGATCGGGAGTACAAATGAAAACAAAACTTTAATATCTAGCATGTATAATATTTTATCGATATTTAGTATGTATAATATATTTAAAAATAAAATATAAATATGAATTAAAAAATTAAATTATTATTATTATTATTTTTTTTTTAGAAACACATTAAACCATTAATAGAGAATATTTTCGATTCACGTCTTATAACGAGTTTTGCCTTTCATCAAAATTTATGATTTCACAAATATTATAATTCCTTAGTCCAAGTTTTTTCATCAAAAATTAACTAAACATGAGAATTCGCTTATTGGCAAGAATTTTCATTCTGATTTTTAAACTTAATGCTCAACCGACAGTAACATCGGAATTAGTTTGGTAAAATCTACATTTAAACCACATAATTTTAAGTGTTTATGTGCGTGAATTTTTAATCAACTTTTTGGACCGTTGTGATTGCAATTATATAATTGTGGTGTGAATTGACTATTAAATATATATATATATATATATATAGTCCTATCTAAAATAAGAATAAAAATAATCACTAATTTTATTAATTATTTACTATTTTAGATGTCACTGCTTCTTAGATGGCGTGAAAACTAAAAAGCCCTTTATATTTGAACGGTTAAGATCACAGTTATGATTGTACTGCTATCAATATTGAAAATTATATATAGGATGTCAACAGGGTAGGTATGATCTTTTCCGTTCCCGTTTACTCATCAAGTATACTAACTATTATAAATTATATATTATATGTATAAAATAAATATTAAAAATTATTGTAAATATTATATATATTAAATAAAAAAATATATTTTACACATATATTAAATAAAAATTAAAAAAATATATAAATTAATAAATAAATATTTAAATGGGTACGAGGCGGGATTGGGTGGGGACTACCATGCCCATTCCCGTCCCCACGTCCGTTCGGATAATACTTCAAATCTTCATATCCTTCCCCGTCCCCGCAACTGACATTTCTATACCCTTGCCAAGCGAAATGAGTGAAACCGGTACCCATCGCATACAGGTATATTTAACATTCCTAATTATATATATATTAGTCCTATTTAAGAGAAAAAAAAATAGTAGTCTTATTGAGTTATATAATTTATTTTGAACGTGGCTGCCTTCTTAGATTGCGTAAAAATATTAATAGTGCGCCGTTATTTTGCAGGTCAAAATTCTAAAGGCAATTATAAGAAATTATGACAGAGAGGAGAATATGAAATCTTGAAATTACAATGGTAAAATATTCGATTGAAAGATCAAGATTTTGGAATATTGATAACTTTTTTTTTTTCCTTCTTTTTATTTTTATTTTTTTTTGGCTGGGTGGGGGTTCTGGGAATAAAGAAATGGGGGCATAATGGTATATATGATTCTCCACAATTGGCAAGAGAAATGGAATTTATGGGAAAATAAAAAAAGAACAAGCAAACTTAGAAAGTCAGATTCCAACTTGATGTCTCCTGTCCTACAGGCAATAAAGAAAGTTCTGCCACCAATGTCATCATATTCTTATTGAATTTCATATCTTATATATATGTATGTATATATATATATATATTATTTGAGGGCACATAATTTATCTCCAGTAACCTACTTTTGATTTCACACGAAATAACGGGAAACACTTAATTTTAGTAATTTAGAGAAAAAATTGTATAGAAGTAAAAAATAATGAAAATTCATCTTGCATTAAATATATTTTAATTTTTTTAGTTGGAAAGATTATGGTGATTGAAAGAGTTGGAATTTATACATGGACTCACGAGAGTCTTTGAGTATTTAGGCATTGAATCATGAAACCGTAAGCTCCCAAGCAATGAGAGGAGCTTGAGACTCTGACAGCGTGCTTGTATTTAGACTAATACCAATTCAAGCCATTTCATGAATAAAATGTGACCAATTTGAATTGAATCTCAAATTGACAGGTTAATGTGAGCTTATCCATGGGATTATACATTATTCGAATAGGAATTCATTTTTTGAAAAATTTTGACTTTCGTGTGGAAATGATGATTTATTCAAATCGACATGAGAGTTCAATTACATTGCATTGCTAGTGAGTTAGGAAAATGAGAAGAAGGCCAATATAAATTTGTTATAAATTTAATTTTTATTTATTTAATCATAAAAAATACGTATATGAATTAATTTTATTTCTCTTTTATTTTATTTTCTATTTACAAATTGTTCGTCCAAATATATGGAAAGAGCGAAGGTTTACTGCCCCTGCCAATGAGCCCGACTCATTGTTGAGAGAGAGTCAAAGAGAGAGAGAGAGAAACTTTGGGACAAACTATTATAGACCATAGTTGTTCAGATAAGGAGGCCAAGAAGGAAACACGTATCGGCCCATTTTATTCTTGATGGGCCTCAACCCAAGGTCAGACGTCGGCATTTGAGCATCCTATCGAATCGATGATTACATCTGTTGATGTTTAAAACCAGCTTTGGTTTGCTTTGGAGCCTTGCCGGTGGTGCGAGGATCTATGGTATATACAGTTACAGTAAGTACACTGTTTATGAAATCTAAAACACAGTACTGCGTAAATTCTAAGGAGCAGTTCAACGAGTAAAATCTTAGTTTTCTTCTAATGATCATTAGTTTCAGTCCAAAAAAAAAGAAGTTGAATATGTAAACTGTCTTTTCTGCAGCCTTGCAGAGTGGATCAGAGTCTTATTTTCCATTTATTCCCCTAACCTTTTGTGTTTCGCTGAAACTTTTTTTTTTTTTTTAATGTGGAGTTATTATACAAACAAGGGACATGACTTAAAAAAATAGTAACTCATCTGATTGTATTAGGTCTCAAAACAATGGTCAGATGCTCAAAAAGCCTTTCAAATTTTCCTTAGCCATGATTGTACAGGTTTGGATCAAGGATTTTTCCAAGGGGGAAAAAAAAATAGAAAGGAAAGAAATGAAGTTGCTATTTTATATTCATTTTTTATGATTTAATTAAAACATTTTTTATAAATATCAGTTAATTTTCTTATTTTTAACCCAATAAAAAAAAAGCATTTAGTTTCCTTCATTTCCTTTTTTTTTTCTTTGGAAAAGTTCTTTCATTTCATTTTATTTTATTTTCTTTATGTTTTTGCCCCTCCAAAAATGCATGTTTTAACTTTCAAGCACCATTAATGTGATCAAGGAATGAAATAGCAAATTTTAAAGTTATGTTCTTCAATTTGTTTGACCTAGAACAAACAAATTGGGGGGAGAAGCCTACTAATGTCTAAAATTGAGTTGAGCTGTAAGTGTAGTCCTAACTATTAGCCCAATTTGAATGCATGACAATAATCCTGTGTGGGCCCACAAGCCAAAAATCCGCAACACTATAGCTCATTTAGGCCCAATACATGCCAATTGTGGCGCCGCTAGCCCAATAGGAACAAAACCGAATTAGAGTTGCCGACCCAAGACCAAGCAATTGTGGGTCATACGCCCACCATGGACCCATGACTTTACAAAGCCCAATTTCAAGATCTAGACAGGCCACACGGTTCCAATGTAAGCCTGAAACACGCCGATGAACCCAAACACGGTCCATCTGAAAGCTCAGTAACAAGTTAACGAGCCCAATTTAAGATTACGCTTGCCCAAGCCCGTTATCCCGTTTACTCTAGCCAGTGACTTCCATTTCCCTACCTCTATTTTTCCTTTTCTCAAAAGAAAACAAGAAGCACAAAATTCGTATTGAAAGTTAACACAATTGGGGTCATTATTATGATTAATACATTCACAGATCAATAAACGTGTGAATTCCTTTATTAGCACAAACTTCAAAGTGCACACAAAAAAATCCCGCAAAGCAAACATATACTAATATTCAAAGCAAATTCCATGGATGATCAAGAAAATTTAGAAGGGTAATAATCTAGCAGCAGCAACGGTAACACTTTTTATTAGTAAGAACACTTCAACAGCACCACCAACACCTTTCTTGAGTTTTCCAACAGCCTCAGCAACTCCTCCAACGAAACCTCTAGCAGCACTAGCAACATCTACAACAACTCCAACAGTAGTATTGGTAACATCTTATAGTATGTTTAGCACTAGTCTTAGCAACACCTTTAACAAAACTACTAATACCATTTTTTGTCGGCATGAGTCCTCCAACAGGACCTTCAACAGCAGCACTAGCTCCAACACCACTTTCAATAACACTGCTAATACCAATTTTTGTTGGCATGAGTCCTTCAACAAGACCTCCAGCAGCAGTACCAACACCACCTTCAACAATACTGTTAATATCATTTTTCGTTGGTACGAGTTCTACAGGACCGCCAACAACAGCACCAGCCCCAGCACCACCTTCAACAACATTGCTAATACCATTTATCGTTGATACGAATCTTTTAACATGACCAGCAACATCTCCAATAGTAGCACCAGCACCAATATAACCTTTAACAACACTGCTAATACTATTTTTTGTTGGTATGAGTCTTCCAACAAGACCTCTAATAGCAGCACCAGCCCTAGCGCCAGCTTCAACAACACTGCTAATACTATTTTCCGTTAGTATAAGTCCTCTAACAAGAACCTTCAATAGCAGCACCAGCATCACCTTCAACAACACTCTTAATACGATTTCTGTTGGTATGAGTCTTCCAATAAGACCTCTAACAGCAGCACTAGCCCTAGCACCACCTTTAACAACATTGTTAATACCATTTATCGTTGATACGAATCCTCTAACATGACTAGCAACATCTCCAACAGCAGCACTAACACCAACATAACCTTTAACAACACTGCTAATACGATTTTCTGTTGGTATGAGTCTTCCAACAAGACCTCCAACAGCAGCACCAGCCTTAGCACCAGCTTCAACAACACTACTAATACTATTTTCCGTTAGTATAAATCCTCCAACAAGAACCTTCAATAGCAGCACCAGGCCTAGCACCAGCATCACCGTCAACAACACTTTTAATACAATTTTTATTGATATGAGTCTTCCAATAAGACCTCCAACAGCAACGCCAACCTCAGCATCCCTAGCACCACCTTCAACAGCATTCCTAGTACCATTTTCCATTGGTATGAGTCCTTCAACAACAGCAACATCCTTAGCACCACCTTCACCAACATTCCTAGTGCCATTTTCTGTTGGTATGAGTCATTCAACAGCAACAACATCCCTAGCAGCACCTTCAGTAGCATTCCTAGTACCATTTTCCGTTGGTATGAGGGCCTCAACAGCAGCAACATCCCTAACACCACATTCAGCAGCATTCCTAGTCCCATTTTCTGTTGGTATGAGGCCCTCAACAGCAGCAACATCCCTAGCACCACCTTCAGCAGCATTCCTAGTACCATTTGTCATTGGTATGAGTCCCTCAACAGCAGCAACATCCCTAGTACCACCTTCAGCAGCATTCCTAGTACCATTTTTCGTTGGTATGAGGCCCTTAATAGCAACAACATCCCTAGCACCACTTTCAGCAGCATTTCTAGTATCATTTTCTATTGGTATGAGTCCTTCAACAGCAGCAACATCCCTAGCACCACCTTCACCAGCATTCCTAGTACAATTTTCTGTTGGTATGAGTCATTCAACAGCAGCAACATCCCTAGCAACACTTTCAGTAGCATTCCTAGTATCATTTTCTGTTGGTATGAGGCCTTCAACAGCAGCAACATCCCTAGCACCACATTCAACAGCATTCCTAGTCCCATTTTTCGTTGGTATGAGGCCCTCAACAGCAGCAACATCCCTAGCACCACCTTCAGCAGCATTTCTAGTACCATTTTTTTGTTGGTATGAGTCCCTCAACAGCAGCAACATCCCTAGTACCACCTTCAGCAGCATTCCTAGTACCATTTTCCGTTGGTATGAGGCACTCAATAGCAGCAACATCCCTAGCACCACTTTCAGCAGCATTTCTAATACCATTTTTCGTTGGTATTGGTCCCTCAACAGCAGCAACATCCCTAGCACCACCTTCAGCAGCATTTCTAGTACCATTTTTCGCTGGTATGGGTCCCTCAACAGCAGCAACATCCCTAGCCGCACCTTTAACAACATCGTTATTATCATTTTTCATTGGTAAGAGTCCTCTAACAAGATCAGTAGCATCTTTAGTAGCACTAACGAAATGTGATATGCGTTCTTTAACAATACCAACAATATATCTAATAGCATCAACACCACTTATATAACCAACAAATGATAACTTTAATGCATTCTGGGCCATAGAACAAGCTTTCACAAATTGTTTGACACAATCTGGAGCATACTTGTCAAACCTTTTCACCACTTCATCTACCTACAAATTCACAAGCACAAACATATAAATATAAACAAATTTTAATCTCTACAAAAAGTCCATAAGTTATGATTTCAATAATATAAATAAATCTTGAAAAAATAAACACATTTCGATCATTACAGTGTTTTATGTGTCTAAATTATAAACTTGTGTCCACTAACAATAACTATGATCTAAGTGTAATTTAGAAATTTTGAAATCATAACACACCTAATGCGGTCTACAAACAGGGTGTGTATATGAGGATTCACCCCCAACAACTCAAAAATTAAATCTCCAACTATTTCGAGCCAAATTTGTAAGGAATTATGTTCAGTTTTGCTTTTCAAAATGTTAATCGATTTTTATCATTCAATTCTGGATTAAAATCCTTTTGAAACTAATATAACTAGATCTAGCCTAATTTTTTTTTTTTACGCAAAATGCAACGTTATCCTTCCAACCCCCTAAAAAATAAAATAAAATAAAATTAGTTGGTCTCGATATTATGCTATCATTTGTTCAACTTAAAACCTTTAAGAAATTTTCTAAGTTTAGAGTTTAGTGTAAACGAGCATATTTTATAGACCCCTATTTGAGATTTCAAATAGTTTTTATCAATTAGTCTAACAACATATATTTGATTTTTTAATAAAATTTTGGAAGACTTCTCTTGGGGAAAAAATAGAGAAATGACTAAACAAACAAAGAGATGATTACTATTAGGGCTAACATCTACGCAATTATCTAAAAAAAACCAAGCAATAAGGCATTTTCAAATAGTACAAGTAACGAACTACTAGATCCTAGTTTATTGTATCAACAATATTTAGACAGATAAGATTACATGACTTTCAACAAAATTCTTATGAGACTAAACAAACTAACTAACAAGTAGTTAAGAATCATGTATTGGAAGCTCTTGGTTAGGGGTTCAAGTGTTTATTATAACATCCACTCTCGCTATCCTGTAAGTTGGATACAATCTTGCCTTTACTCTAAAAATAAATAAAAAATCTAAGAAGTAGAATTGTTAATAAGCACATTTGAGGAAATGGTGTGATGTTCAAGTTGAAAATATCTCCGACTTTTAAAATAGTTCATTGATGTCTTACTTCATAAACGGATTTCTAGAAAGCATTGACAAAACTATTTTGTAATTCAAAAAGCGTGATTATTAATTTTTTTTAATTTGATTTTGAAAAGAAAGAACAAAAAAAAGTTGATACAAATACAAATAAAGAATAAATAGAAAATTTTATGACATTCATGTTAATCATTAAAAACATAAATTTGGTTTCAAAATCGTTGAAATCATCCTCTTGATGTTCTTAAATTTTAGTTTATTTGGCTTAATTTCTAGAAAATAAAATTAAAAATAGGACAATCAAATGCAATTTTGAAGAAACAAAATCAAAAATTGTTCCATAAACCAATACCCAAACATTTTCAAGAAACAAGATAAAAAAATGTTCCATAAATCAATACCAAAACATACCTTGCCACTTCCCAAAATTTGAGTTGTTTGGTTGTTTGCAACCCTAACTAAGGGACTGAATATTAGTCTTTTGTAGTGTTGGTGGAGAGAGAGAGAGAGAGAGAGAGAGAGAGAGAGAGAGAGAGAGAGAGAGAGATTCTATCAATTTCACAAACCGCAACAACCTTGAATTTTTTTTTAGTACAAAAGTGCACAATTTGTATTGGGGATGTTATTCTCAGAGTTTGAAATTAGGTTCATTAGGTGATTTTTTTTAGATTCAAACTTAGGTTATACTGGGGATGTTGTCACTCATGTTCGAGGCTGAATCGATGAGCATAGTTTTTATGGTCTCAACCAACACGGGAATGGTTTTCCAATTAAAAAAGTTAAAAAGATAAAAAAAGGAAAATATTTAAAAATTTTAATAGTATATCTGAAAAGAAAGATGTTTGCATGATTTTTATTGATTTAAAGAAAGCATGTAATAGTCTCAAGAGTTATGGTGGATGTTAGAAAAGAAATAAATTGCTATGAAATAAATTAAAGTGATCAAAAATATATATGACGAAGCAATTGCTAGTTTAAGAATTGTTGGAGATGGTATAAATAATTTTTTTAATTGTTGGTGTTTACCAATGATCCGTTTTAAGCTCTTACTTTTTAACTTTGGTTTTGGATGAGTTTACCAAACATATTCAAAATGATCTCTTAGCGTATATTGTTCGCATTAAATATTATTTTGATAGATGAAATCGGGTCTGTGATTAATCATAAATTAGAATGTTAGAAACATATTTCAGAGTACAAATACTTTAGATTTAGTGGGACAGAGTCAGAATATATATATATACATTGTGAAATCAATAAATTAAATTTTATTTAAATAAGGGTATAGTGAAAATTCAGGATTGAGACGAGGCTAAAAAATTATCATTGTCGGTATCTTAAATCAATTATTCATGTAAATGTAAGGATTGAAGGGGAAGTAGTCCATAGGAATTGAGTTCGGTATATAGTTAAATGGAAAAGTATCTATATGTCAAATTGAAGAAAAATAATACCTACTATACTTTATAGTATAAAGTGTAGGATCATTAAAAAATAACTCTCTCAAAATATAAACGTAAAAGAAATAATAATGTTAAGATAGATGTTTGGCAATACAAGAAAAAATAGGATAAGAAATGAATATATATAAAAGAAAATTGAAATGATACTGATGTAAGAGAAATTAAAAGAAAATGTCTTTTTAAGATAATTGATAATATCTAACGTGTACTTAAAAATACGCCAATAAGAAAGATTTAGTGGATTGATATAAAATAGGTAAAGAAGATAAAAAAAATAAACTTAAAATTACATAGATTGAAATTATAAACAAAAACCTAATTTATTATAAAATTAATAAAAAACATGTCCCATGCAATAAACATGTCCTAACCCAACTCTTTTTGAGATGAAAACTTTGTTGAATTGCGTCAAGTTTAATGTATAACACTGATTAAAAATAACGACACGGACAGAAAATTACACTTTTTTGTTTTGCACGCGAATGACCATAAGAAATGCTAACCTGAAAATTTGAATGCAGGCTAGTATCAACCAAGCAACAATTAACCACATGTGAAAAATAAATAAGGCACAAAATTTTTAGCATGAAAACCCATTTTAATAAATGGAAAAAAATCATGAGTCTGATTAGCCGAATTTCTTTCATTAGAATACAGGTTGTAAGTTTTTAAAAGATAAAGTAAAAATTGAATCCACAATTGCTTATGATGAATAATTGCTCGAATCTATAATAAACTCTCTAAGGAAAAGACCAATCTTTAAGTTCATGAAAAGCAGTAGTGATTTGCATAAAACTTTATTATTGGCTAGAATATAAACTTTATTATTGGTTAGAATATTGTGAAAAAAAAAAAACTCAAATATATGAATGTTAATCTCAAAATATACGAAAAATCTTAAAAGAATGTTTCTATTTAAAAAATTCAAGTGTAGTCCAATCTTAGGTGGAATTAGAGTAAGATTCTAGCTCTGAATTCCATAAATTGTAGGAACCCTTGCTATCGGTATTTTCAGCCGTCTTAGATATTAAGAAACATTCTCAAGTTATGTAACAGTTATCTAGCAGGCTTGAATAAATCTCAAATTGATTCCTACGTGAAATAAAATTTCAAAGTACGGCAAATATTCTGAAAATTCAGTTACTAGCCGGGACGAAGTAGCAGTAAATTTTCAACTAATTTTTGAGTTGCAGAGCTTAGATGTAGTCTCTATAATTTTGTGAGTCTCAGCGACATCCAAGAAAGTAGCCAGCGAAGTGAAAATTTGATAGTAGACGAAAACTAGCCAAAAACTCAGTAAGCCCTAAAAAGTCCCCTTGTTTGCAGCTCGCCGCCAACGAGACTCAAATAAGTAGGACTCAAGGCCAGTTCAAGGTGCGTTGAGGCTTAAAGCGACAATCACAAATGAGACCTTTATATTTAAAAAAAATTGTTACTTTCTACATTTTTAATGATGGTAAAGATATTATTTAAAATTTATTTTTCTTACTTTTTGAGATGTAAAATTATTAATTAAATCTTTATGTTCAAGTTTATCTAGTACAGGATCTACGATATGAATAAAAAAATAATTAAATTAGTTATCTATCGAATAATACATTGAAATAAAAATAAAAAAATAAAAATATATTTTCTTCACAGTATTCCCCAAATTAGATTTCCACCAAAGAAAGTCACACCAAAATTAATCGTCAAATATCTCTTAAATAGAGTTACAGAAACAAAACTAAACAAACAAGTCTTAAAGGAAAAAAAAAAAAAAGAAAAAAAGAAGAAAGAAAAAAAAAAGAAGGGCTATACCTTCTTCGAGCAAATCTAAGCCTTAAGAAAACTAATGAGTTGTTATCGACGACGAGTTTTCGTTGATTGATAAAAAGTCGTCTAAAAGTCGTATGTTAAAAAAAAAAAAAATCAAACTACTACTCTGTTAGAAAAAATAAAACAAAAATTAATCTATAAATTTTTTTAAAACATTACCTCAAAAATCCCTTTGATTGATGTTGCAATTATAAACTTTACCAATGTATTTTTTAGCTTCAAAGTTTAAACTTTGAGAGAGATTGAGAGAGAGAGGCTGAGAGGTAGAGAGGGAGAGAGAGTGTATTAGGGTTGGATTTCTACACGTTAGAGATAGTCTTATAAAATTTTTGATCTATAAAACTTTTGATCTTCCTTCCTTATAAGACTTTTGATATTCTTTCTTTGAATATATTATTCTTTTCATTTATGTAGAGGCTTTCTTTTTTTTTTTTCTTTTTGTTACGAGCCATTTCCTCATTTAAATTGAGGCATTCCTTTTATTTCTTGTGATTTTTTTCTCATTTATATTGGGACTTCTTGTGATCATTTGTTTTCATTTAGTTTGAAACTTTCTACATTTTTTCTTGTAAACTCTTTTTTTTTTTTAATTTAGATTAGGCTTTTATTATACAAAACGTATGTTAAAAATATATTCAAAATATGTTAAAATTTAACTATAGTATAAAAGATTTTTAAAAATTGGGGGCCCTCAAAATTTGGGGGCCTAAAGCAGTGGCTTTGATTGCTTTATGTTCGAGCCACCCCTGGTAGGACTTCCATTATTTTTTTTCCCTTGAAAGTGAATTCAAATAAGGGTGCGTTTAGAATGATAAAAAGTGAGATAAGTTGTGAGTTTATAATTCGTACAATAAAATAAAAATTAAAAAAATTTTTAATAAATCAAATGCAACTAAGTATGCCAGTGTATACAAAATAGAGTTTAATTTTGGGTTGCGGCGTCGAATTCCTTTGTGAGACATCAACTGAGAGGCCATGATACGTGAGTTCCCTGTATGATAGCCTTGATGGACAAGCCAAATGATTATTCTTCCAATTTGTAACAGTCGGCATTCACCTAGCTAGCACGACTTCAAACGTGCATCTCTTCGAAACTATTTTACATGATCAATTTCCACCGTGTGGGCCCACTATAACATGATATGTTACGTGTTTCTGACTATTCTTTGATCTAAAGATTTATATATATTTCCTTCAAATTTATAGATTTGACATCTTAATTAAATCTCCATTTAATTTGTTATAAATTTTTATAAATTTTTAAATATTATTTACTTTTATCTCATTGTATGAATTAGGAATCCACAATTTATTTCATTTTATCTCACTTTTTATCACTCCAAACACACACTAAGTTTAAAATTATTATTTTATTTATTAGTAAAAACCTGATAGTACATACCCAATTAAGGGTACATTTGGAGTGATAAAAATTGAGATAAAATAAGAAAAAATGAAATAAGTAATGACTTCATAATTCGTACAACATAAAAATGAATAAATTTTTTAGAATTTTTTAATATTTTTTATCAATTTCTAAAATTTTTTATCTTTCTAAACGGTTCAAGACTTGTTTACTTTTATGGATGCACGGGCAAAATTGTGTACTTTACCAATGCCTTCATTAAACTTAAAGAAAAATGATAACACTTGTGATTTTTTTTTTTTTTTGAATATGGGAGTGTTCGGTAACTCAAAAATTAGTAAAAAAATATCAAAAGTTAATTTTTGTGTGTTTGGTAAAATCACAAATTTTACCACTTTTTTGATTTGTTACAGTAAAAAGTACCACTCCATTATTACATCTTTTTTGATTTGCTACAGTAAAAAACATACCAAACACCCAAAAGTTACAACTTTTTTGCTTTACTACAGTAAAAAATTTACCAAACACCCAAAAGTTACTAAAAAAATACTAAAAATTCCACTTGGTTCAACCAAACACACAAAAAAGTGCAAAAAAAAAAAACAACCAAAAAATTACCAAAACTTAAGTTTTTTTTAACTTCCAAACACCCTCTATCTAACAGTTTTTTTTATCTATTTTTTTTTATTTTAGGTTGTTGTTTTCTTCCTCTTAAATAAAAGTAGAAAGGAAGTTTGGCAATGAAATTTTGTTCACAATAATTAAATTTATCTTAATAAAATATTTATTTTTATTAAATTAAATTAATTTAATAAAATGTACTTTATATTAATTTAATTAGATGTTTTAATTTAATTTAATTTAATAAAATATATTCACTTAACTTAATTTCATAAATATTCAGGTTTTAATAACAATTAATTTTGATAAAGTATGTTAATAAAGAACATAATGTAATAATAAATTATTATCTTATTATTAAAATTTAATTTCATAAAATAAAATAAATCATTTTAATAGTTAATTATTATTAAATTTAAGGAAATAATTAATTTTAAGAGTAACTAATTTTAATTTTAATAAAATAAATTATTTTAACTTTTAATTATTATTTATTAACAAGTAATTTTAGTTTAATAAAAAAATCATTTTAATCATAAATCATTATTTTGATTGTTATAATAATTTATTATTTTTAGAAATACTTGTAATTTGATAAAATATTTTAATAAAATAAATTATTTTAATACAATGCGGTGCCTTATAGCCTAAAATTGATTTATTTTATTCAAAAATTTTATTAAATTAATTTTGTAATAAATAATATATTATAAGTATGATTTATTCTATTAAAATTAATTACCATTACGAAATAATTTAATCATTAAAGTACAGTTAGTTCTAAAAAATAATAATTGTGTATTAAAATGATTATTTTATTGAAATAATTTATTAAATTACATTAGTTTTTAGAGTGTAATAATTTATTATTAAATTATTTTATTTATCATTATAGTTTATTAAAATTAGTTATTATTAAAAAATAAAAATTTTATAAAATCAAATTCGTTGGATTAAATTTAGTTTATTTAGCTAAATAATATTTTATTATACGTTATTAAATTAAATTGTTTTTACAAAAACATAAATATTTTATTAAGATTAAGTTAATTATTGTAAATAAAATTTCATTTCTAATCTTGTTTTTTGTTTTTACACAATAATGTTTATTATTTTATTTAACATAGTTTGAATTTTTTTTATAAAATTCTTTATTAAAATTATGCCTTCAAGGATAATATTATAACAGTTTTACCTATGGAATAGTTTTCATCTACATAAATTATATTTACATTTACAATTCAATTTAAAGCCATAAACTGCTATTTTTTCTTACATATTTATTTAATCTAATGCTTAATTATCACTTAATTACTTTTTCTAAATGTTATAATTTTTTTAATTTTTTAATCACAAACAATTTCTTGAAAGTCCAGTCCTGAAAAGAATTAAGTCAAACAAACACAATTCGCCGTATCCTATAAAATATATAAGGTACTGATTGTCTGTCTTAAAAATAAGTCCCCATATGAAATTCAAAAAATTAAAAAAGGCAAAATATAAGTTCCCGCCAAAAATAACTACTTTAAAAGTTGTTTGTGGTTTGTGTCTTGCAGGGGCGGCTGGCCAACCAAAAAGTTAAACGCCTTTAAAATTAGCCTTTAATTAACTAGCGACAGTAGCAACATTTTTAAATACCCGTTTGGAATGTCAAATTTAATCAAAATTTCAAAAATTTCTCTAACTTTGAAATGTCAAATTTAATCAAAAATACCAAAAATTTTTCTAACTTTTTCGTGCCAAAAATTTTCTAAATTTTTCTAGTATCAATTTTTTTTTTAATTTTTACCTTTTTTTAATTTTTTTAAAATTTTCTAACTTTTTCAAATTTTCAAGATCAAACCAAATATTTAACAATAAAAAAACTTGGCAACTTTATATTTATCTTTTTTTTGACACCTTTTAGCACCCCAAACAAGGCGTAAGTTTAATAAAGTCATTTACATGCGTAACAACAGAGCTATGCTCCTAGTTCCGGAAAAATATTTAAATCAGTCCTAATTAAGTATACTACCAGGTTTTAGGCACGGTTCAAAAATTTCAAGATCAATCTATTCAGCGGTGGTTCTAAAGGAAAAATTTAACGGTTCAAATGAAATCACACATTTTTATGATTAAGAATATACAAATAAATATACCAATATATTTCAACTGTTACCGGGCCTCACTTTGTTACAACAAAAGGATATCTTTCACGTAAGAAATATAAACATTCATTTATTTAAGTAACGACGAACGCCGAATGCGGCGAAGAGAATGTCGTAGAATTGATATGTCTAGCTTAGCTATACATGTAATCACAAACTCCATAGTAGAATATAATCATCAAAAAAACAACCAACAATAATCACTATTTAATTACACGATCTCAAGCAGGCTATATATATAAGCATCAACATTTCAACACAGAAAAAGACCATTTCAACGACAATTAATGGTATGGATTTGTAATTCTCAGTACCTTCTCATCGAAGAAAGCAAGTAGATGACCAGACATGCCTTTAAACTTCTGATAAAACGGTGCAATGACGACGTTCGCGGCTCTCTCCACCACCTTGGCAATGGATTTTAGGGGGGCGGGGGATATCCTCTTCGCATTCTCATATAGATTTGAGATCCACGATAGGACCGTCACCGCAATGATCCTCACAAATTCTAGCTGCCTCAGTTGTCGATGGCTCTTCACAAACAGAAAGAAAAATTAATAAAAAGAAAAAAAAAATCAAACACAAAGCAAAATCGCGAAGATAATCAGAGATGAAACGAAGAACAATCGATTATTTCAGTCTTCACAGACCTGATTATCCGACTCCATTCGAGTGTGTGGTACGTCGAGTTGGAGCTCTCTTCTTAAATAGCTTTTTCTCTCGCCTTTGAGCTTGAGCGACGAAGGGCCCACGAATCTACCCAGTAAAAGTCAACCCTCATCTTAGGTAAAAATTTCAGACTAGGATCGACCATGTGTTTAAGACCCGAGGAGGGCCCCGCTGAGAGATTCTTATGGCTTCTTGGATCCGGAGGAAAGAAGACTTTTTTTTTTTTTTTTTGGTTTTACTGTTAATTAATGAAATAATTGAGGATGTACAATTGAAAAAAAAAAATAAATGGTTATAATGAAAACGCAAGATGACATTGCATAGTCTGATGTTGCGTTTTCTTCGATAATCAAAGAAAGTTATCCCTAGTTTGTATTTTTGTATTTTCGAGAATGGAGGGTCAAGATATATATATGAGAATCACTCAAATACGTGACATCTTATTAATTCTTAGTTTATAAAATTAGGGAAGAAGAAACCTTAACTTTCCCACTTCCCCATGTGATTTGACAGAAATGGCATGATCAGAAATCAGGCCATAAAAGAGGAGTAGGTAGGTTCTAAAATGAGGGTTTTGGCTTTTTCTTTTCTTCGACTGGAACCCAACACTAACTTCAGCGTCGGAGGGCTGTTAACCGACTGCCACCTGTTGGACCTCTAACACCGTTCTTTTGTGGCGTTGTTTACAGGTTCAATGGAGGAGATGAAGAAAGGGGGCGTACAGGGAAAAGGGTATGTGATTTTTTCCCTCGCCAATTGGCACTATCTGTGAGAATTGAGTTGATTCCCATTTGCAAGTTTCGCTGTTAAGAAGAGATAGTAGTGAGCTATCAAATCGAGAAAAGGTAGTGGTGCAAAGTTATTATCTGAAGTAAACCGCATTGCTAAACAATCCAAATGATCGAGCATAATATAATATTTTCCTTGCAAAATTGGTCCTTTAAGGCCAACCATGGTTTCAAATATCCAAGCATAAGTTAAAGGTATGTAATGCATTGATAGATGCACGTACTTACATTTTGGAATATGAGTGCATGCCTTAGATTACACAGTTAAGCAAAAGAGTGGTTAAATTTAGATTATATATACACATACATATATATATAATTTGTTTGTGATATTATTTTTAGCCAAATACATGAACTGTGAACACATGAACCTTATTGGTCGAGCAAGGGTCACCACCTTCAAAGCATACTCGGGGCCATCACCATGGCCTACATAAGAATGTTTTGGCTAGTATACATGGAACCTATCACTTGTATTTGTCCGATCATTGTTTTGAAACACCATAATGAACTTTCTTGTTACACACTTGAACTGTCATCCTTGAAGCAGAGTGTACTTAAATCTTTAGTGAGACTGCTCTTTTACTCAGTTCAACCATCCGATCTTTAATGAGACTGCACTTTCTTGTTGCTCTCTAGCTTGACCGTCGAGGTTATGTATTCAAGCACAAAAGGTAAATGAAAAATAAGTAAATTGTTGATAGGTGGTGCACGAACCATGTTCTTGCAGCTTGTAAAAGACTGGTTATGTGTTTGAGTACGAAGATTATT
This sequence comes from Vitellaria paradoxa, assembly GCA_019916065.1. NCBI lineage: Eukaryota > Viridiplantae > Streptophyta > Magnoliopsida > Ericales > Sapotaceae > Vitellaria > Vitellaria paradoxa. The sequence goes on from CM034233.1 coordinate 14,922,321, forward strand.
TCCTCACCTTCCTATGCATTAGGTTATTCCTCCATCTCGCACCAGGTGTGTGTCGAGCACGAGCACGAGTCCTTCAAGATAACAAAACCAAATGACTTCAATTAGCAACTATAATCAATAAAATTAAACATAAAGGGTTATACTTTCTAAAAAGCTTGGATTGAAGACCACCCAGGTATGACATTTTGGAATATATTATACATCATTCTAAGCATTCTGAAACACTATATCATTTAATTTCTTGAGCATAATTCTTTTTATTGTAATATATATATATTTATATACACTTAAATATAAATTCATATTGTCTGAGCGAGCCAATCTTGAGCAAGATGGATACTCACCGAAGTCCAAATAAATGATCTTGTCAATATCAAGCAAACAACTAAACAAACATGCTGCTCAGATTTAATGTCAAGCAACAATTCTATTTAGACAGTCTATGGATGGTACATTTATATTATCGACCAATGCAAGCAGCTCTATTAACAAGTAAGAAATACAACTATATTTGATGTCCAAGCAGTTCATACGAAGCCGAGTAATTCTTGCGCAGCCGAATAATTTTGTGTATTATGTTCAAATAAATTATGGTTGAATAGTTCACCCATGCATGCAACCGATTAATGCCGAGCACTATTGGGTCGTGCGTTCAAACTCCATTGTTGAATATAACATAACCATTTAAGAGCAATGTTCAACATAGGGGCATCCCACAAGCCTAGCAAGTAATTCATGAATGGAATCTACAAATGTCAAACACCCAAACCATTGCACAACCAAGTATTTCTATATGACCAAACAGTATTCACGAGCTGAGCTAGCCTTCATTGGTTGGGCAAATCTTCATGGGTTCGAGCATTTTCCTATATGTAGCCGAACAACTCTCTGCATATGGTCGAATAACTTTCTACATGTCAATATATATTTTTCTTAGCCCAAGCAACTCTCTGTATAAGCTCGAGCATCTTTCCATATGTAGCCCAGAAATTCTTTGTAGGCTGAGCATTCCTTCATGTGGCTAAACATCTCTCTGTTAAATCGAGCATCTCTGTGTATCTCTAACTAGGCATATCGGGGAGAAAAGTTAAAAAAAAAACTATGAAGATGATATTTTTTCAAAATTCTAATCTTTCAAATCGCCATAAGTAGTTTGGTCGTATATATCTCAAAAAGATACATGAAACTGACATAAAGACCATCGAAAACGAAGACTTAAACGCAAAGTTATGACCATTTGAAGTTTTATCTACATAATACTCAAATATGACTATTTTGGTAAGCAGCAACCTGTCTCCAAAAAACTTTCTATCAGCTATGTGGGAGCCTGCATTGCCTAGTCTTTGCTATGCAAAACCACAGTTTTGCCACTTGACCCACTCAAGTCAGCCATAGTAATACCTGGCTTTAGGCTACGGTTCGGCCACCTGACTTGCTCAGGTCGGCCATAGCTATACCTAGCTTCAGGCCACAGTTCTGCCGCCTAACCAACTCAGGTCAGCCATACCTCGGTACTTTGGCTCAGATATTATGCTTTGGCACTCTAGTTCAGCTCATACATTTAGTGCATTTGCTTGTTTGACTCACCTCAATAAAAGTTCATGTATTCGGTGCATTCACATCTATGCCCTGGCACTTTATGCCTCTGATCAGTAAAGCAAAAAACTCAAGGCCCCAATATTACGAGGTTGTGGTATCTTGGCTGACGCGACCCAAAGGATTTCCAAACATATTAGCTCACTACTCATGGCTTTAAGGAATATATTCAATGTCTCAGCTCATTCAAGATTGATATGAACTCAAATAACACATAGCTTCGAAGTACTATTCATACATTTGCCCATTTATTTGCTCGGCACTACTATTTTAGCCTGCTATTATATTGTTTTGGATAATTAGGGTTCAAAACTTGTTATTAAGCTTCAAATCTCATCTCAGTATTGAGCTAAGAGTAGAAGCTGGGGGCAGTTGGAGGGTGAAAATATATATATATATGGGAACCACCCCAATATGTGGCATCCTATTAACTCTTAGTTTATAAAAAATGAGGAGGAAGAAACCTTCACTTTTCTACTTCCCCATGATTTGACAGAAATGGTGTGATCAGAAATTGAGCTATAAAAGAGTAACAGGTAGGTTCTAAGAACAGGATCTTGGCCGACTCTATATATATATATATATATATATATATATGTCTTTCTCTCTATGTAGATATGTATCTCTCTCTAAATATATTTCTCTTGTTTTTTTTTCTTTTTTGTTTTTTGTTTTTTTCTCTTCTTAGATTAAAACCCAACAGTAACTTGAGCGTCAGAGAGCCTTTGACCAAGTGCCGCTGGTTAGATCTCTAACACCATTCTTCCGTGGTATTGTTTACAGGTTCAGTGGTGAAGATGAAGAAAAGGGGCCTATAGCGGAGAAAGTATATGATTTTTTTCCCTTGTTAAAGAAGATTAAATTCGTAGAGAAAAATAAATATTAATATTTTTGTTTTCTTCACTAATCAAAGGATGTTAATGTTATCCTTTTGTATTTTCACAGATCATGTTTGTGGTAAAAGATAAATAAAAAGATTTTTCAAATTTATTTTACATACATTTGAACTAAATTGAATTAATCAGGAAAATTGATAATTATGTCTTCACACTATAACTACTTATCTAGATAATAATTTTAACATTTAACTATAATTTTTTTTTATTATTATAGGTGTAAAGATGTTTTTAAAAATTTATAATTAAATTATATTTTATATTAAGAAAATTATTAAAAATATGTAATCCTTGGATTATCTATAAATAAAATTAAAATTAATATAATGATTTTAAAATTATACACCGATAAAATTAAGAAAATTATTTTGAATAATCAATAAAATTATATACCGATAAAACTATAAAAGCATATAAATGTAAAAAATTATTTATCTTTATTTTTTTATATACAAATAGATGTGAAATTTTGTTATCTTTATCTAGTGTGTTATTCTGTTTAATTTGTCTAATGTTTATATTTTGGAGAAAATCAAGTTTGTGAAGAAAGATAAGGATAAAACATTAAGGGTGTGTTTGGCGCACTGATTTTTGTCGAAAATCTCAAAAAGTAATTTACTTTTTATCTCAGAATTCACAGTTTATCATATTTTATTTCACTTTTTATCACTTCAAACACACTTTTAATAAAAATAAAACAGAATCTCGTATATGAAGGAAACATAACATTGTTTTTTTATCCTATTTGGATAAGCAATGTCATGTTACGTTTTCATTATCAGCACATTCCCATTGCGTTTTTTGTCAAGGAAATGAGGGGGGCTGAAGTGGAGTAAAACGTTACTATTTTCTGTAATGAAAGAAACACCAAAGGTGCAAGACATTCCTTCAAAAAAGAAGAGGCTAACATTATAAATGATGTTAGTCCAGTAACATTGAGCTTTAAAATTATTGGATTAAAATCTAGTGGTCCAAATATATTCACGTATTTTTAAATTTAAAATAATATAAATATATCTAAACCGTTAAATTTTAATTCACTCATTCCTGAATTGATATTATCGGGCACCGAATCCCTCTCCCTCCATCATTTATATATATACAATTTATATATATAAAATACTTTAAACCTCGGATTTGGTCGGCTGTTGTAGGCACATGGGCTTGTTTGTATCAAGCACATTCTCGTCATGTGTAGTTTACACACTTTTATATAATTTGGTATGTAGTTTGCACATTCTTCGCATATTTCTAGATAGAGTTGAATTAATTTTGAGTAATTTTATTTTGTTTGAAATTTCACTTTAAGATTTGAATTTTTTTAATAATTTAAATTATAGATTTTTAATAATTATAAAATGAAATTTTAATGACCATTTAATAAAGTGTGAAGGCAAAATAATTACTAAAACTCTATATTGCAATTAATTAAAAAATAATATCTTTAATTATTAAAAAAATTAAGCCCTAAAATAAGATTTTGAAAAACACTCACAGTGCAAAGTGAATTCAATTCATTAATTTTATAAAATTAAAGATATTTTTATTTTATAATATTAAATGCTTTACTGTAAAAATAATCCAGTAATTATGTGAAATGTGTGTTTTTTTTTTAAAGCAAATTGTGAACTTTCCTAGTAGAATTGTTGTCTTAGTAGATAATTTCTTTTCTTTTAACTTAAGCCAAAAAAATCTTTGGGATTTTTAGTTTATCAAAATTGTGTTTAGACAAAGGTTTGATTTGTTCTATCTTCTTTTATGTTTAAAAATGGTCCCGTTAATAGGTGCTCAAGGACATTCATTAAGGCTTGAAACGGAGTTCTTTATATATATATATACAAAATAAAATTATCCAAACTCGAAAGATGTGAAAATTTACACTTCCCTATTAATTTTTCCACTTCACGGTAACTTTAATAAACTTGAATCAAATAGAGTGAGAAAAATTAAACGAAGGGGTGAATTTATTATTAAACTCTATTTAAAAATTTCTTTCATTATATATATATATATATATATTTAATATTTATATATGGAGGTGCATGAAAAACGCATGATAGGAATGTACTTAGGCTCCGTTTAATTTATTATAATTCTTTAAAAATTTTTTTAAAAATTATTTATTTTTTATCTTATTACACAAATTATAAATTACATTTTATCATATCTTGGTCCTGTTTGATTTATAAATAAATAATAAAAAATTTTATAAATCTCTGTTAACTTTATATCACATTAATTTTTTTCTTTTACTGCACATATTACGAACTCTTAATTTATCTCAATTTATCTCACTTTTTTTTATTCTAAACACATCTTTTTATTACACCAAACACACCCTTAACGCGAACAAACCCATGTGCCGACAGCTGTCAACCAAATTGAAGGGTTAAAATACGTATAGACATAAATGATGGAAGGGACGTGCAGCAGCTCTGGCGCTTCTTTCATTGCGTCAGCGTGCTGAGGCCACCCCCAACTTCTGGCCCACCCTTTCCGGCCTCATTTCGGGATCTTGGATTTGTAAGACAGTGTGTCAGTCCGGGTGGGGCCCACTGGGAGTCCGATTCTTCCAGCTTTCTTCCGAATGTATACGACAGTGTTTCACATGGGAGTGGGGCCCACTAAGAGATTCGTCTCAAAGAACTGAGTGAAGCCATCCACCAAGTTCGACAAATAAAGTATTAAATTTACTCATCAATTATCATTAGCTCGAATCGTTTTAGGGTGTTCGCCCATTAATTTTTGTTATAAATTTTTAAAAATTTATAAAAATAATTTATCTTTATTTCACTGCATAAATTACGAACTCACAATGTATTTCATTTTATCATATTATATCTTATTTTTTATCATTTTAAACATACTTTTAAATTAATTTGAAGGCTGACATTTAACTCGATAGTTTCATAATTAATCTAGGTTAAACCAAAATACCCTGAGGGCATTTTTTTTAGGGGAGGAACGGAGAGTAAAAATTTTATCAAATAATTTGCACCTTTCATTATACAAGTTTGAAAAAAGGATTAATAATTATATCAAATGTAAAGATCGTAAATTACTATCGATGAAGGAGTTGGATATTGGAGAGTAATAGAAAATTATATTTTTTTTTCTTACTACCATTTAAAACATTCTTTTACATCTCCGTAAAATTCTAAACAATGTTTTTCCATAAATAATTATTAAAATATTATAAAATAATGATTTATTTAAAATTAAAATTAATTAATTATTAAATTATTTTATCAAAATAATATTTAATAAATAATAACTTATTATTAAAATTATTTATTTTATTTTATTAAATTAATACTACTTAAATAATAATTTATGATTAAAACTGTTTATTTTCTCAAATTAAAATTATTTTAATAAATAATAATTTCTTATTAAAATGATATATTTTATTGTAATATTTTATTAAGTAAAAATTATTTCTCATAAATAATATTTTATTAGACTAGGTCTTGCATTACTATGATTTTTAAAATTAATAATTTATTTAAAGAAATTAAAATTAGCTGTTTTATTAAATTATTTTATCAAAGTAAAATAATTTTTAAAAATAATAATTTACTACTAAAATTAATAACTATTGAAAGGTTAATCTATGATAAATTTTATTATAATTAATATTTTATTTAAAAAAATATATTTTTTAATAATATATATCTTATTAAAATTAATTATTATTAAAAAAACAATTATTATGATGATTTACTTTATCGGTCATTCTCTAACTGTTTTTCCGCTTTTGAATAGATAAAAAAATGACCACAACGTGTGCGGTCGAGTGTAATTAAAAAATGATCACCTGCGTTTCAAGCAATTTTCGGATGTTTGCTCAAATAGTAATTTTCCACTTGCTTCTCCAGCATCGTGCAAATATCACGGACCAACGTGGTTGGCAAATGTTGGGCCAAGAAATTAAGCCAGACAAATAACATAGGCTCCTGTGTAGCTCTAAAAAAAAAAATAAATAAATAAAATAAAATCTTATAAATTTCTAAAAATACGAATTACGAGATAATAAAATTTAAATTTTTTATTTATTGTACGAATTACGAAATATTTATTTTTACGATTTTATATTATTTTATATAATTTTATATAACTCCAATCACATAATATTTTTACATGATTCGGTAATTATTTACCTTTATAAAAATCTGTCTTTTCTGCAGGCTTGTGGAGTGGATCAGAGTGGATAAATAAGCTACAAGTCAGACAGGTAATTCCATTTATTCCCCTAACCTTTTGTGTTTTGCTGAAACTTCTTTAATGTGGGGTTATTATACAAATTTGGGACATGACTTAAAATAATGCGCAACTCATCCGATTGTGTTAGGACTCAAAACAATGGACAGATGCTCAAAAAGCCTTTCGAACACTCTTAACATACTTTATCTTCCTTTTCCTTATCCATGATTATATATAGGTTTGGACCAAGGAAAAAGAAAGCCGAAAGGAAAGAAATGAAGTTGCTATTTTATATTCATTTTTATGATTTAATTAATAAAACATTTTTTTTATAAATATCAATTAGTTTCTTATTTTTAACACAATAATAATAATATTTAAAAAAAAACATTTCAATGTCTTTCATTTCATTTTATTTTAGTTTTTTTTAATTTTCTTTGTTTTTTTCCCTCCAAAAATGCGAGTGTCAACTTTCAAATACCATTAATGTAATTCAGGAATGAAATAGCAAATTCTAAAGTTCTACTCTCCATTTGGTTTGACCTAGAACAAACAAATGGGGGGAGAAGCCTACTAATGCCTAAAATTGAGGGTCCGTTTGGACCTCCAAAAAATTTTAAAAAATTTTATAAGTTTTCAAATTCTTCAAATCAAATTTCACCACGTTTTACTTTTACATCACATCAACACTATTTTTTGATTTTTTTGATTTTTATTTTTTTTGCCACTTTAAACATCCCCCGAGTAAGCAGTAATCCCAATTATGGGCCATTAGTCCAATTTGACAACAATCCTGTGTGGGCCCACAAGCCGAGAATTTTCAAGGGATTTTTGGAGGCCGGTCACTATTTATGCACTTATAAGGATTTAAGTCATACCCAAAAAACTTGTTTGTAAATAAGTCACACTTGCAACAAAAAAATAAAAAAGGACATCACGCGTTTTTCACCACATTTCAAAACTGTCAGTTTTATCCGAAAATAGTGTACACTTCACTCATAATTTCCGTGACTTTCCATCTTTACAAAGCAAGAAAAACCGATTTTTGGAAACAAAAACAAAACTGTTTGGGAAAAACTTAATTTCGCGACTTTCCATCTTCTTTACAAAGTAAGAAAAATTGATTTTTAAAAACAAAATCAAAACTGTTTGGAAAAACCTAATTCCGCGACTTTCCATCTTCTTTACAAAGCAAGCAAAATCGATTTTTGGAAACAAAATCAAAACTATTTGGGAAAAACCTAAATCGATCATCATTCCTAAGTATATTTATTTTTTTTATTTTGAAACAGTATCGGTACTGTTTTGAAGATATCTCAAAATACTAATCAACTCAATGGATTTCTCTTGCCCAAAACTTATCATCTGCTTATAATTCATGGTGCTATTTTAAAAATAGTACCGGTACTGTTTTGAAGACAGTACCGGTACTGTTTTGAAGACAGTACCGATAAAACAGTACCGGTACTCTTTTGAATCGGTACTGTTTTCATACTACCTAAAAAACATCAATCGATACATAATACAAACCAACGATACGAGACAACATCATCATATTTTTTGAAACAGTACCGGTACTGTTTTGAAGATAGCTCAAAACGCCAATTGACCCCATGGATTTCTCTTGCCCTTAAAACTCGTCATCTGCTTATAATTCATGGTGCTATTTTGAAAATAATACCGGTATTGTTTTGAAAACAGTACCGATAAAATAGTACCGGTACTGTTTTGGATCGGTACTGTTTTCATATTGCCTAAAAAACATCAATCGATACATAACAAAAACCAACGATACGAGCCAACATCATCATATTTTTTGAAACAGTACCGGTACTGTTTTGAAGATAGCTCAAAAAGCCAATCGGCCCCATGGATTTCTCTTGCCCTTAAAACTCGTCATCCGCTTATAATTCATAGTGCTGTTTTGAAAACAGTACCGATAAAACAGTACCGGTACTGTGTTGAAAACAGTACCGATAAAACAGTACCGGTACTGTTTTGGACCGGTACTGTTTTCATATTACGTAAAAAACATCAATCGATATATAACACAAACCAACCATACGAGCCAACATCATCATATTTTTTGAAACAGTACCGGTACTGTTTTGAAGATAGCTCAAAACGTTAATCGGCCCAATAGATTTCTCTTGCTCTTAAAACTTGTCATCCGCTTATAATTCATGGTGCTATTTTAAAAACAGTACCGATAAAACAGTACCGGTACTGTTTTGGACCGGTACTGTTTTCATACTGCCTAAAAAACATCAATCGATACATAACATAAACTAACCATACGAGCCAACATAATCATATTTTTTGAAACAGTACCGGTACTGTTTTGAAAATAGCTCAAAACGCCAATCGGCAAAATCAATCCATGAAGAAGATAGGCCAAATAAGTTCTATCTTCTTAATATCTTCACGACTAAAACTGTAAATAATGAAACTGAAAATAAGGAAAGAAAAAAAATGGAAGAAGCGTGATTCTTGGTAAACATATCTTCACGTGATTCCCGGAATTCCTGGAAATAAGTTGTGTAACTTTGTTATAGAAATAAAGGATATTATCGGTATATTAGAAACTATATTTAAAACAAACTCGTGGGACCCACTCAAAAGTGTGACTTAAATACAAAACTTTCCACATTGATGTGACTTAAAAGCAATACTTTTTTTTGGGTGTGACTAATAGTTTTAAAAGATTACAAAGTATGACTTGGATACAATTTTCCGAATTTCCAACACCATAGTCATTTAGGCCCAATACATGCCAGTTGTGGAGCCTCTAGCCCAAACATGGTCCATCAGAAACTCAATCACAAGTTAATGGGCCCAAATTAAGATTAGGCCTGCCCAAGCCCACTGTCCCAGTTACTCTAGCAAGTGGCCGGGGCCTTCCATTTCCCTGCCACCATTTTTCATTTTTTTCTCAAAGGAAAACAACAGGCTGGAAAATTACGTATTGAGAGTTAAACACAATTGGAGTTATTGTTATAATTAATACATTCACAGATCAATAAACGTGCGAAGTCCTCCATTAACACAAACTTCAAATTGCACACAAGAAACTCCCATAAAGCATGCATACCATAATATTCAAAGCAAATTCCATAGAAGATCAGGAAAGTTTAGAATGGTAATATCTTTGCAGCAGCGCCGGTAAGACTTTTCACTGGTAAGAGTTCTTCAACAGCACCGGCAACACCTTTTACCGGTATGAGTTATTCAACAGCACTGGTAACACTTCCAACAGCACCACCAACACCTCCAACAACACCACCAACACCTTTCTTGAGTTCTCCAACAGCTCCAGCAGCAACACCTCCAACAACACCGGCAACATCTTTCACTGGTATGAGTCCTCCAACAACACCGGCAACTTCTCCAACAGCACTAGCAACATTTTTCACTGGTACGAGTTCTTCAACAGCACCAGCAACATCTCCAATAACACTAGCAACGCCTTTCACTGGTAAAAGTTCTCCAACTGTACCAAAAACCCCTCTAATAGCACCAGCAAATGGAAGCTTGTCCAACCAAAACCTCACTAATAAACGGAGGATTGACTCCATAAATAAGGTAATAAGATAACAAATTGCTGCGCGTGGCCCACGAACTCGAGTCTTTTGCACAACCTTTTGTCAAGCCTTTTCACCACTGCATCTACCTACAGACTCAAAAGCACAAGCATATAGATATAAACAAATTTTAATCTCTATAAACAAAAATCCGTAAATTATGATTTTAATAGTATAAATAAATCTTGAAAAAAAACAAAAAAACACGTTTATCAACAATAACAACGACTCAAGTATAATCAAGAAATTTTGAAATCATAATATACATTTAATGTAACTTACAGATTGGATGTGTACCTGAGGAATCACAAAACATCCCAACGACCTAAAAATCGAATCAATTCAATATTTTCAGGCTAAATTTGTAAGAGATTATGTTTAATTGTGACTCTCCAAAATACAACATTATTTTTATCGAATCAATTATGAATTAACATATTTCTAGAACTAATGTAACTTGATCCAATCTAATTTTCTCTATGCAATGCTATCCTCGCAATCGCCCCCCCCCCCCCCCCCCAAAAAAAATCAATTGGTCTCAATATTATGCTATTATTTGTTCACTTGTTAGTCCACTTTCTCGAAGTCTATAAAAATATTTTCGGTTTTGGATCTAGTGTAAACGGGACATTTTAGACACCCCTATTTGAGATTTCAAAATAGTTTTTATCAATTAGTTGATTTTCTGATAAAATTTTGAAAGACATTTTTCTTTAAAAAAAAAAAGAAAAAAACAGAGAGGGAAATGAATAAACAAACAAGTAGATGATTACCATTAGGGCTAATATCTGTGCAATTATCGGAAGAAAACCAAGAAATGAGGACATTTTCAAATAATACAAATAACAAAAGTAGTAGATCGATCATATTTTATTGAATCAACAATATTCAGACAGATAAAATTACATGACTTTCAAAAAAAAAAAAAATTCCTATGAAACTGAGCAGATTGACTGACTAGTAGTTAGGAACCATGTATGGGGAGATCATGGTTAGGGGTTCAGCGTTTATCATAACATGCACTTCTGCTATCCCATAAGTTGGATATATACAATCTTCTCTTTATTTGAAAAATAAAAAAATAAAATAAAATAATTCAAGGAGCAGGATTGTTAATAAGCATATTTGAGCAAATGGTGCGATATATGTTCAAGTTGAAAATATCTTAGAATTCTAAAATAGGTCGTTAAAGTCTTATTTGATATTGATTTCATAAACAGATTTTCAGAAAGAATTGAGAAAACCAGTTTGTAATTCAAAAAAGTGTTATTATTATTTTTCTTTTTAAATTTGATTTTAAAAAGAAAGAATAACAAAAAAAAAGTAAATACAAATACAAATAAAATATAAATAGAAAATTTTATGACATTCATATTAAAAAAATAATAATAATAATAAAAACATAAACCTGCTTTCAAAATCATTGTAAACATCCTATTAATGTTCTTAAATTTTAGTTTATTTGGTTTAATTTCTAGAAAATAAAATTAAAAATAGGACAATAAAATGCAATTTTCAAGAAACAGACTAAAAAATTGTTCCATAAACCAATACCCCCAACAAAGTCTACCACTTTTGGTTGTTTGCAACCCTAACTGAGGGACTAAATATTAGCCTTTTGCAAGTGTTGTGATCCTATGAAGAGAGAAAGAGAGGAGAGAAGAAGAAGAAGATAATGTTTTATCAATTAAGAAGAGAATTTCTACATTCTATAAAGTTTCACAAACCGCAAGATTTACTTTTTATTGTCAAAAAAAATAAAAATTAAAACTTGGTTAAAAATTTAGACCAGGACAGTAAATAGTTAGAAAATTAATATTTTCATGCTTAGTTTTTTCTTTTATAAATACTTTGTCATTTTCAGATTCTAAATAGAACATTTTGTCATTTTTTTTTTTTGCAACGTATTAAATTGATTCATTTTATTCAAAACATTTATTAAATTAATTTTTAATATTTAATATATTATTAACATGATTTATTCTATTAAAATTAATTACTACTACAAAATAATTTACTCATTAGATTAAAATTAGTTTTATTATATAATAATTACATATTAAAATGATTTATTTTATTTAAATAATTTATTAAATTAGATTAATTTTTAGTATATAATAATTTATTATTAAATTATTTTATCCGTCAATATATTTATTAAAACTAGTTATTATTAAAAACAATTTTGTAAAATCAAATTAATTAAATTAGATTTATTTTAATTAATCAATTAATAGTTAATTACATTTCATTAAATTAATTTATTTTTATAAAAATAAATATTTTATTAAGATTAAGTTAATTAGTGAAAAAAAAAATTGCGTTACTGATCGTGTTTTTTCTTTTATTTTAGGAGAAAAAGATAACTTAAAAAATATACATAAAATTTGCAAATTTTTAAATTTAATATATATATATATATATATAGATGTTACCAAATGAAACATAACAATTTTTTCTTGACGGCGTTGGAGATAATTTCTTGTCGAACTATATATAAAATCAACTCTCCTTGTATGCGTCACACGTTTATTTTGTTCTTTTATTATATTTAACATTTATTATTATGTTTAATATAATTTAATTTTTTATCAAAATTTATTATTAAAATTATTCTTCAAAGATAACATTATTAGAGTTTTTCCTGTGGAATAATTTTTATCTACATAAACAATATTTACATTTTCAATTCAATTTAAAAATACAAACTGTTATTTTTTTCTCACACATTTATTTAATTTAATATTTTAATATCATTTAATTAATTTCTTTGTCAAAATTAAGTAGATACTACCAGGTTTTTATGCATTGGTTTCAAAAACTTCAAGACCTATTGAACTCTAAAGAAGCCACAGCCATAGCGATGAACTCGAAAAATATGCCTGGTGAATTCAAGCAGCTAATGACATAAACAATACACACATAAACACATAGATGGAAGATATATAAACATATGCGCATATATATATATATATATATATATGTAATAACAATAACTAAAAGGACAATGATGAAGTCAAGATTTTTTTATTTGGTGGCTAAATTTAGATTTTATTTTCGATAAATATAAAATTAGAAAAAATTATAATTGGTATTATTAATTTTATTTAGTAAATAAAAATTAATTAATATATAAAACTTAATCAATATATGAAAATAATGCATCTCTAGAAATAAGTTTTATATATAAATATTCACAAATAAAATTTAGTTCATATGCATGACTTGTGAACTTTTTCAATTAAAGTAACGCTCTAAGATTTTTCAAGGCACGAAAGTTATCAACAATTAAATTGATAATGAATTTGTTCGATTTTTTTTATTATATTTTATTTTTTTCCTTATTTTGTAAATATGATTTAATATATGACTATTTATCGTGATTTTAAAATTTTAAAATTATTTCAATTAAGAATATTTTTATATGTTAAAATCCCTCTTTATTTTTTCTTTTCTTTTTTTTTATTCATTAACAATTACTAATAAACTGAGTTCAGTATAAATGAAAATTGGTTAAGTCATAAATTTTAAGCTATATTCAAGAATAAAAAAAAATTCAAAATAGGGAGCTTGGTCCATACCTTCAAAAAAAAAATTTTATCCAAAAATTTTACGTACTAATGGCGTATTTTTCAATTAAAGTTTTTTCTTTAATTAATTTTAAGTGCAATCTATAGCATAAAAAATTTGACTCAAAAAATTATATATATTAGTAGTATTTTTCTGAACTAAAATTTTTTATATTTAATATTTTAATTGAGAGCGGCAAACAGCAGTATAAAATTGTTTTAGCACAAAATTTTATATGTATAAGCGGCATTCTTTTCAATTCAAGGGTTTGCCACTGGATTTAGGGGTCGATAATGACTGAGTTGTTAACTCAGTGACACTAATCGCCGAGTTATTGAATCACACTTTGCATTTGGAGAACTAACCATGATTAAGTTGTCCATTCGATAACAATATCTCTAAAACTATTAAATTAAAATTAATAGTCCAAATATAGTTACACATTTTTAGTCATAAAAATGTATTAATTTATTTGAACTGTTACCCGGGCCTCACTTCGCCGCTGCAAAAGGATATCTTGCACGTGAGAAATATATACATTCATTTATTTAAGTAACGACGAACCCCGAAGACGGCGAAGAGAATATCGTAGAATTGATATGTCTAGCTTAGCTATACTTGTAATCACAAACTCCATAGTAGAATATAATCATCAAAAAACAACCAACAATAATCACTATTTAATTACGCGATCTCAAGCAGGCTATATATATATATATATATATAAACATCAACATTTCAACAGATAAAAAGACCATTTCAACGACAATTAATGATATGGATTTGTAATTCAATACCTTCTCATCGACGAAAGCAAGTAAATGCTCAGACATGCCTTTAAACTTCTTATAAACCGGGGCAACGACGACGTTCGCGGCTCTCTCCACCACCTTGACAGCGGATTTTAGGGGGCCGGCGGATCTCTTCTTCGCATTCTCATAGAGATTTGAGATCCACGCTAGAACCTTCGTCGCAATGATCATCACAAATCCTAGCTGCTTCAGTTCCCGATGGCCCTTCACCTACAGCAAGAAAGATTATTAAAAAAAAAGGGGGGGGGGGGAATCGCGAAGAGATCAAACGAAGAACAGATGACTATTTCAGTCTTCACAGACCTTATCCGATCCCATTTGAGTGTGGTACGTCGAGTTCGAGCTCTCTCTTCCCAATAGCTTTTTCTATCGCCTTTGAGCCTGAACGACGTAGGGCTCACGATTCTAAAGTTGAGTACAGTAAAGTGAACGCTCATCTTAGATATATATATAAAAAAAAAAAAAAAAGTCAGAATCGGGTGGACCATGTGCTTCATATTGGGAGTAGGGCCCACTAATTTTTTTTTTTGCATTAAAAATTCCAGCATTTTTTGGTATTTTTTTTTTCTGTTTTACATGACTTTTCTTTTACTAACATTTAATTTTTTTAGAATTAGGTACGTAAATCGTATTTATAAAAAAATTTTAAAAATTTTTATTCATTTAGATAAAAGTTATTAAAAATAATAAAAAAATAATTTATTTATTTATTTTTTAGTGAAACGGATAACTTTTACACAAATAAATAACTTTTTTTATTATTTTAACGAATATAATTAATACGCCTAAAAAAATTAAATTTTGGTAAAAATAATCATATAAGACAAATTAAAAAAAATTACTAATAAAAAGGTTGGAAAACTTTTTTTACGGAAAATTGTATTTAAGTCATACTTTGTAATCTTTTAATGCTATTAGTCACACCCCAAAAAAAGTATTACTTTTGAGTGGGTCCCATGAGTTTGTTTTAAATACAATTTCTAATATACCGATAATATCCTTTATTTCTATAACTAAGTTACACAAGTTATTTCCAGAAATTTCGGGAATCACGTGAAGATATGGTTTAGCGAGAATCACGCTTCTTCCGTTTTTTTTTTTCTTCCTTGTTTTTAGTTTCATTATTTACAGTTTTAGTCGTGAAGATATGAAAAAAATAGAGCTTATTTTGGCCTATCTTCTTCATGGATTGATTTTTTCGATTGGCGTTTTGAGCTATCTTCAAAATAGTACCGGTACTGTTTCAAAAAATATGATGATGTTGACTCGTATCGTTGGTTTGTGTTATGTATCGATTGATGTTTTTTAAGCAGTATGAAAACAGTACCGGTCCAAAACAGTATCGGTAATGTTTTATCGGTACTGTTTTCAAAACAGTACCATGAATTATAAGCAGATGACGAGTTTTAAGGGCAAGAGAAATTCATGGGGCTGATCGGCGTTTTGAGCTATCTTCAAAACAGTACCGGTACTGTTTCAAAAAATATGATGATGTTGGCTCGTATAGTTGGTTTGTGTTATGTATCAATTGATATTTTTTAAACAGTATGAAAACAGTACCGGTCCAAAACAGTACCGACACTGTTTTAACGGTACTGTTTTCAAAACAGCACCATGAATTATAAGCAGATGGTGAGTTTTAAGAGTAAGAGAAATCCATGGGGTCGATCGGTATTTTGAACTATCTTCAAAACAGTACCAGTACTATTTTACCGGTACTGTTTTCAAAACAGCACCGTGAATTATAAGCAGATGACGAGTTTTAAGGGCAAGAGAAATCCATTGGGTCGATCGGCGTTTTGAGCTATCTTCAAAACAGTATTGGTACTGTTTCAAAAAATATGATGATGTTGACTCGTATCGTTGGTTTGTGTTATGTATCGATTGATTTTTTTAGGCAATATGAAAATAGTACCGATCCAAAACAGTACCGATACTGTTTTATCGGTACTGTTTTCAAAACAGTAGCATGAATTATAAGCAGACGACAAGTTTTGAGCAAAAGAAATCCATGGGGTTGATTAGTATTTTGAGCTATTTTCAAAATAGTACCGGTACTGTTTCAAAATCAGAAAAAATAAACATATTTAGGAATAATGATCGATTTAAGTTTTTTCCAAACAGTTTTGACTTTATTTCCAAAAATCGGTTTTACTTGCTTTGTAAAGAAGATAGAAAGTCGCGGAATTAGATTTTTCCCAAACAGTTTTGATTTTGTTTTCAAAAATCAATTTTGCTTACTTTGTAAAGAAGATGGAAAGTCGTGAAAGTTAAGAGTGAAGTGTACAATATTTTTAGATAAAACTGACAATTTTGAAATGTGGTGAAAAACGCGTGATGTCCTTTTTTATTTTTTTGTTACAAGTATGACTTATTTACGAACAAATTTTTTTATATGACTTAAATCCTTAAAAGTGCATAAATAGTGACCGGTTTCCAAAAATTCTTTTTTTTTTTAATCCAAACTATTCCCAGGAGATTCATATGGCTTTGAAACTGTTGGATCTGTAAGACACGTGCTTCATATGGGAGTGGGGCCCACTGAGAGATTCGTGCTTCTTTTAAGAACTGCGTGACAATTGATTTTTTTTTTTTAGGCATAATAAGGGTATGTTTAGACTTAAAAAAAAATAAGGTAAATTAAGATTAAGTGAGATAAATTATTAATTCATAATTCATGTAGTGAAATAAGAAATGAATAATTTTTAAAATTTTTTAATATTTTTTTTATTATTTTTTAAAATTTTTTGTTATTTCAAACAGAATCTAAACATTATATTACAAAGGATAAGAGGGCCGAATTCAGATGAAGTTTGAAAACGCCTTGAGCCATTTCCCTTAATTTAATCTCAACTTTGACAACTGAAATTATATGTTATTTATTATTTTTTTCTTGTCTCATTGTCTAGTACGTCCTTAATTTGAAAGAAGTAATGATTGTCGTAAATACAGAAACTGGTCCAAAAATATATTGAAATATTTAGAAGTTTGGTTTGGGACCATTAGTTAAACTTTTTTAAGTAGAGCGGAATCTTTCAAAAAATGTGATAATAGTAATTTTGTTAGTAAAGTGCCTTTTGATAATTTTTTTTTTATTTTAAATTGATAAGATTTCATTTTATATCGTATTATTATTCTGATATATATATATATTTTGGGGGTGAAACTTTCCCGCGATGTATTACCCTTTTAATTTACCCAGTGGTGGGAGTGGGATGACTCACTTTCCCACGATAGAGAAAAACTAAAAAAGACGTCTTCGGAGAAAGTTGAGGAAAAGCTCATAGAGCTCACGAGCTTCTTGCTTTCATGTTTAATATCATGTACATTTCTTCATAAGGAATCTTGATTACAGATATTTTAGTAATTTTACAATTAAATATTTGGTATAAAAAATAATCAACGCACCCAATGTAAGAGATCTCTTTGTTTTGAAGTATTTGATTGATTTGCCCATCAGTATTTGTTCACTCACATTTAATCTAACAATTTTTTTTTTTTTTTCTAAATTTTATACCACATAGCTTTTATCGTAGAGAGTTTCATATTTTATTACTCAAGTGAATTTGAAATTTTACGAGATGCCGTTGCCAATCACCACATAACAACCGTAAACATAAGTAATTAATTTTAAATATAAACAAACGATTGATACACGAATTTACATTAAAAAAAAAAAACACTTTCGGTAAAAAATTGCGAACATCAAAATCTCTCACTATGCTAAGCAACACAAAGTTTTACCAAATAGTCTAATCGATGTTTTGATCATATTGTAGCACACTTTGACCCGTCAAACATAAATTGAAAAACTCACTCCGTCTACGTACAATGAAATCTTCTAAATTTTCACAATACCTTGAAAAAATAACCACATTTACCGATATAATGTGAAAAACATGTAAACTTTCAAACGCCTTCAAAAACTTCTCACAAGAGTGATTGATAGATTAATTGTAAGTTGGCCAAGAGGGAAAGTAAAACTTTTCTTTTAATTTCAATATATATGTGTATAATATTCTCTCTCTATATAAAAACTTTATGTGAAGATTTCTTATGTAGCAAATTATACGTGAAACAGGACTTCCGAAAATTGGATTTCTTATTTTTCTTTTCTCTTGCTTGCTTGAGCCAGCATCTAGAATCCATCTACCAAGTTCATGCCTTGGTCAACTTTTGGTCTGTTGTGTAATACACGCATCTAGAAGTTTTTAGCAAGAATCTAACGAGCTTTGCACTTAGCCAAATTTCAAACTGTTTGATAAATTTACATTCTGGATATTCTAGCAAACATTAGTGATACAACAAGATATCTAGCTAAGTTTCAAAAAACTGTTTGAGAAAGGATGTATTTTTTTCATTCCTTATCCATTAGCTTATATAAGGCTTAGGTTGAATCAATAAACTCACGGGTGGCCGTCCTAAGTCATAGGTAAAGAAATGGAGAGTGAGGCAAATCTTTCCACTTCAACATTCACCACCACTTCCAAATTGGAGAGACGATGTTTTAGGTGTCTATCACGTGTGTAAGCTAATATCAATATTCTTCAGTAATAACGTAAAATTGTACACTTTATAGGGATTTTTAAAAATATTTACGTGTAATTTTTTGAGAAGACTCTGCATTTTCTATCTTTAATGTTTCGTTTGGTAGAAATGATAAAAAAATGTAGATGAAAAGGAAATAAGAAAGGCTAATGAATTATTTTTCTTCAGTGTGTGTTAGTGGAAAAAATGTGTAGAAATTATATACATGTGTGTGTATTGTGTGTTACAATTTGAATTTTGTATTAAGAAATTATTTAAGAGTAAGTAAAATTCACTTCTTAACATTTTTTTTCTTTCACTCTATCTTTTCTCTTTTGCTCCCTCCGTTTTCTGCTTAAAGTTCAGTATAAAAAATGACCTCATCGGGTGGAATTAAAAAATGATCGACCACGTGTGTTTCGTGCATTTTTCGGTTATATCTCAAATAGTAATTTACTACACGCTTCTCCAGCTTCCTGCAAATATCACGGACCAATGTGGCGGGCAGGCAAGTATACATACATATATATATATATATATTTCAAGAATTGGCGTCACGTGTTATTAATAGGAAGGAAACTATTTCCTAAAGAACCTGCGAATAGATTGCTGACAAATGTTGTACAAAAAAAGATGCAATACTGTACCGAGGATAAACACCATCCAATCAACCGCATGTGGGTAGGGCTGAAAACGAAGCTTTTCTCTGAATTAGTCAATCACCTAAACAAAAAATATATATATATATATATATATATTAATCCATGATTAAAATAAGATCAAATCAAGTTTAATATATAAATCATTTAGAACCAAGTTCAATCATGAGTTTATAAAAACTCCGCTTAAAAATTTACAGCAAGATTAAATAATATATATAGATTTATAACTTTTTTTTTTTGTATTTTTTAATAATATTTTTATAATATTTTATTTATTATATTTTATATTAAAATGATATCATTTTAATTAATCAAACTATTTACAAACCGAACTCGAATCTTTTTTGCCGAGTTAAACTTGAGTTTATAAAAAATCAAGTTCAAACTGAACTTAATATAAATAATTTGAATCAAATTCAAAAAAATTAAAGTTCAGTTCGAATCGACTCAGTTTGGTTGGTTTCACTCCCCAACGCATGCATCTTATCTATTGGGTGTGTTTAAAGTGAAAAAAAAATTAGATAAATTAAGAGTTCGTAATGCGTGCAGTGAAATAAAAAAATTAATGTAACATAAAGTTAATAAAGATTTATAAAATTTTTTGTTGTTTATTTACAAACCAAATAGAGTCATTGTATATGCATTTAATGCATGACGGCAGTAGGGAGCAATTTTCTTCCAATGGTAGCTTTCATGCAAAATAGACGCATGGCTTAACTCACAACTTTTCGAAATAATTTGTCACCAGTTCACATTGTTGTCTACTCTCCCGGAGTGTTTACAAGTATAGGATAACGTTACATTCACACTCATTTATCTTTTTAGAAAGTTACACCCAAAAAGTCACAATTTTCTACTTTCACAATTATATTATATAATATTAAAATCATACATAAATTACAAAATAACTTCATTAATTTTTAGTAATTAAAAAATATACATTCACAAGGTAACAACCTTATAACATTCTTGTGATCTTCTAAGCTCTGGTACCACTAATGATAATACGCACAAACAATCAAAATGTAATGTGCGCAAAATATCAAATAAGCATTCATGTATTATAAAGGAACTCAAACAATTACATAAGAACAGTACTGATAATACATAGAGAGGAGAAGGTTTTTCTTCGATACCTTCATCATACAACTGAGACTCTACTTATAGACTCGAAGTTTGGATTTCAAACTTTAGATTTCGAGCATAACACAATAACATGTAAGAAAAAAAAAATAAGAAATAAATGAAAAATTCATTAATTATGAAATTTCTTTTTTATTAAAGTTGATTTGTTCACATAAATTTTGACATGAGCTAAATAAGGTGAGCAATCGTATATATATATATATAACCTTTTCTAAAACATAAATTCTTTTTATTTAGGCAACTTGCTTGGTTGGTCCACTATGTTTCTATAAACTCCATGACGAATGTATATTGGGAATTACTTTTGCTTCTCCGCAATCATCCCATATAGTAGAGCAGCAAATTGTCACGATTGTGACGTTCTCTCTAGTTGAAGATGGCAGAAATACAGATTGCAAAAGGAATGTGTATAGAAAATGTTTCTTCATATTAAAATAGTATTAGAGGAAATGGAATTCAGAAATTATTGGGGAAGTTCACCAGATCGGATAGTCCGACATGCAGATTTTCACAGAACTTGAGGTTTCTGTCACCTCGAGTTCTGAAGGATGAGCTTCTCAACCTGCAGAAGGGAAGAAGATCACAATACAGTTTTAGAGTAATGCATTCTCAATCGTCCAGCCCATCATGCTTGAGATGGCGAGTATGAAACGAGAAGTGTAATGCAATCAGAATTTTTTAAAGAGAATTGGAAGATCGTAACGAGGTGGCTCTCTTGTTGGCCAATTTCTTTAAAGTAAAAAAGAAAATGCACTTTTATTATGTAAGTGCAATTAATACATCATTGTGCTTGCTTGTACTGGGTGGGCCGACTGCACTACAGACAACATTGTCAAACTCATCAAAGTGACTGGCCATTTCCATTTGCTCTGACATTCTCATTTCTTGGTATAACTCTTAGTTGTTGCTCCTGGGTGCACACCCATTTTCCGAAATTCAACACAATTGGACATCTAATGTAAATTCCTATCAAAAAAAAGGTGTAAACTTAAAATTCTCCCATATATATTCCTACCAGTGTGGGGGCACAACTTCCAAGAAATTCTAGTAAGCATGCTTAAACTACTGATCAAAGCAAAATCCAGGTAATTATATTATAATCAACACTTTCACATATTAGCACATTCACACATCAATAGGCTCCCATATTTCAGTACGGAGGAAAACTTCAAAGCGCACACAACACAAGAAACTCTCATAAGTACACACATTAACTAATAATAAATATTCAAAGCAAAGCCAACAGATAATATTCAAAGTAAAACCCAACAGAGTAGACCGGGAAAGCCTAGCCCATCGGCATGAGTTCTTCAGCAGCACGAGCAGTACCTTTCAGTGCTTCAACCTGCTTGTATATCATTGCGATCTGAGCAATGGGAATCTGAGGAAATCGGCTGAGAAAAGGAAGACCCTTCCCGGCAAAGTATGCAATAGTTTTGTTGTAGTTTTCTGACCAGTAGGAAACAGTGGGGAGAGCAAGCTGTGCCACCAAACGGAGCGCTGCGTACCGCTCAGCTGCGAAACAAATCTTCACCATTAGAGGCAAGAATGACTTCGCAAATGCAGCGCCAGCATACTGAATAGCCGCACGTGGCCCACCAACTTGAGTTTTCTGCAACATGGTTTGGGCTCCCTCTGAAGCCTTCTGGCCCAGAGATTGGGCTTCGTTCACGAGCCGCTTGACCGAGGCTGGAAGACAGACGTCCAACTTTTTTGCCACTCCATCTACCTACAAATTCACAAGCATAAGCATATAAATATAAATAAATTGAGCAGTGCTAGACAACCGTGATTTTTTACTGGAAGATTAGATTAGATTGACGTGTCTTTTTTTATGGGGCCAATTACTTGATATGAAACAATGCAACAAAACACACTTCTGTTACAAAAACATCGTTGCCACATCATTTTAAGTACAAGTTTTTCTTAAAAAAAAAAAAAGAATTATGGTATAGATTGGATACAAATTTGTTTTTACTAAAAAAAAATTAAAAAATAAAAAAAAAAATCCTAGGAGTAGGGGCAGTTAACAAGCACATTTAACCAAATAGGACGTTGTTAAGGTTTAATTTAAAAATCTCGGCGTGGATTGTTAAGGTCTTATTTGATCGATATTGATTTCATAAACATATTTTCATAAAGCTTTTAATTAGGAAGCTTTTAGAAAAATTAGTTTGCAACTCAAAGAGTATGTGTGGTCACTTTTTATAGATAATTTCATGGCATATTCACACGCCGCGAGAGAGAGAGAGAGAGAGAGAGACAAAATTTTGTTTTTAAAAATTACTGAAAATACTTGTTTGATGTTCTTAGGACTAGTTTGTAATTTAAAGCAAGTTTGGTAATTTATTTTTATTTATTTATTTTTTTAAGTTCCTACCACAGAACTTAGGTGCATCCAATTTCTCTTCCTATTTTAACTGTAAGTTTGACATAATTTATATTTTTAAGCCTTTTTAAAAGTAATTGGGCGACGGTTGGTGAAGTGATAAATGTGAAACCAATGTTTTGGTTAGTTGGTTTACATATTTACCAAGAAGAAAGCTGTGCAGTAAAAGGCTTATTTATGTCTTGTGATGAAATTAACTTTTATTTTTAGGAGTAAAAATAGAAGGTAAATAGAAGGTAAAGAAGAGATAAAGAAGATAAATAAATAGACTTAAAAATACATAAATTGAAATTGTGCAAAAGAATTTAATTTCTTATAATCTCATAAAAATTATATCTCATACTACAAAATAGAAAAAAATAATTCATAATACTAAATCGACTCTTTTGATTCAA
This sequence comes from Vitellaria paradoxa, assembly GCA_019916065.1. Taxonomy (NCBI): domain Eukaryota; kingdom Viridiplantae; phylum Streptophyta; class Magnoliopsida; order Ericales; family Sapotaceae; genus Vitellaria; species Vitellaria paradoxa. The sequence goes on from CM034233.1 coordinate 14,946,098, forward strand.
TAAGGCATAGTTGAGTTTAGTTTATCGTATAACAATAATTGAAAATAGTGACTCGAACAGAAAATTAAACTTTTTGCTTCGATTGACCTTAAGAAACCAAACCATCAAGGTTTCAACCCAATTGTAAGATCTAGGGTGAGTATCAGTTGGTACGATTCAGAATGATAATTTTTATAACCGAATCGATTAATTTCGAAAATCAAAAATGATAATAAAATCAACCAAAAAATATGCACTAATTAAACATTAACTGAACCAAATTATATCGATTCAGTTATATGTGCTTATGAATTTAAACATATGTTTTATAATAAAATAATAATTTTTATATAAATGTTATTTGAGACTTGGAATGTATATTTAATATTATAATAATTTGTTCATTTCCTATAACTCTTAGATTTCCAAAGACAAAATAATTGATAGAAGTGAATATTTTGGTTAACTATATTATACACACACATATATATGTATATTAAATATTAAATAAATTTATTTTATTTTATTTGAATTTAGAATTTCAAGATCATATTTAAAATTGATAATTATTATTTTTACAAAAAATAATCAAATCAAGTGTTGTTATCAAATCAAACTTCTTAAATTTAGCTAGTACGATTTGAAAATCAAACTTTAACTAAATTGTGCACACCCTTGGCAAGATCTATTGAGCTCTAGAAAAAGCCATAGCCACAAATAATTTTGAACTCGAAAAATAAGATTGGTGAATTCAAATAGCCGAGGAAATGATTGGGGCACGGGGGCAAATTAAATGATGCAAAATATATACATACGTGGATACACACGTACTATAACCAAAAGAATATCATGCATATAGAAATATATACGAGTACGATGAAGCCAGAAAAGGGTATGGTAGAACTTGTATGTCCAGCTAGCTATACATGTAGAATTCCTTGTAAAACCATTTTCACAGGAATTCCACTGAGTTGGTTCACGAATTCCACAGTACGGCATAATCGACAGAAACAACCGCATAAATGATCACAATCTAATTACTCGATCTCAAGAAGGCTATAAGTCTCAATCCATATATGAACATCAATAATTCAACAGAGAAAAAGTCCATTTCATCACCATGGATAGAATGGTAATTCATCAGTACGTACCTTCTCGTCGACGAAAGCAAGTAGATCATCAGGTACGCCCTTGAACTTGTCATAAACCGGCGCAAGGGCGGCGGTTACAGTACTCTCCACCGCCCCGACGGCGGATTTCAGAGGGCCAGGGGTGATCTGCTTAGCGCTCTTGTAGAGATTCGAGATGCATCCGAAAGTGTTCCCGGCGATGATCTTCACAAACCTTAGCCGCTTCAGTTCTTGATCACTCTTCACAAATAAACAGAAATTAAAAAAAAAAAAAAAATCGCGAAGCACATAAAAAAGCAAAATCGCGAAGAGATCAAACGAAGAATAGGCGAATCGTTCATTCTTCACAGACCTTATCCGATTCCATTTGCGGGTGGTTCGTGGAGTTCGAACTCTATCTCTTCTCAGTAGCTTTTTCTCTCGCCTTTGAAATTGAGCCTGGGACTGATGATGGGCTCGCTGATATATATATATATATATATAGTACGTAAAGTCACCACTGATCTGAGATGAAATTCAGAATAGACGGTTGGATGTGTAAGCCCCGTGCTTCGTATGAGATTCATGGGCTCGGAATCAATCACTCAGAGGGGACTCATAGGTTTTGTGGACGCCCTCTCCAATGGGAAAAGGAATGGAAAGCCCCATACACGTGGGAATGCAGGTCCGTAAAATATCTTTGGAATTCTTGGGCTCCGTTTGCATTACCAAAATCCAAAATTAATTTTTAGTTTTTCATATAAATCAAAAAATATATTTTGTTTAAATTATGCAGATTCTTTTAATTTTTGCACATAAAATGGATAAAATTAAATTTTTAAATACAAAAATCAAAAATCAAGAACTAATTTCTAGTACCCAAACTAAGTTTTATTTAACTTTTTGTTTATTTTTTTATTTTTTTATAATTCGAACTAATTTATGCATAATCTAATTAATTTTTAAATTAAAAATCTAATAAATCTCTAACCTAAAAAGATTCCAACTAGCGACATTAAGAAGTAAACTTAAAACTTGACCAGCTCAATTAATTTAACACAGTTCTAGAAGTGACAGCGGGAGTAAAATAAATTTACAAACAAATCAAGTATTCGATAAATTATTCACAAATAAGCTAATTAAGTACTCGTTTATATTTATTTAATAAGCTAAATGAACAAACTCAAACACATTTTTTAAGTTTAATAAATAAACAAATTAAACTAAAATAAGATTAAGTTTAGTTAGACAAGACTCGTAAACATTCTTAGTTCATAAATAAGTTCATTTAAATGTTGGTAAATTAATTCGTTTATAACTTGCAAACAATCTCATTTAAATATTCGTGAAAAATCTCATTTATGACTTGTTAACAATTTTATTTAAATGTTAAAAAAAAACTCATTTATTGCTTTTAAATAATCTTATTTAAATATTCATGAACAACTTTACAAAAATTTTTCTTTACAATTCACAGAAAAAATATTAAAAAGATTAAAATTAAACTCATTAATTTAAAACTTCTTTGTTAAGGTAAAACATATAACTTCTTTGTTAAATTTATTCATTAACAAGCACAAGAGAAATTTTATTAAAAAATTTGTGAGGAGGCTCAACAAAAATTGAAGAACAGAGTTAATAAATGCTCATAATTAAACTTGACAAAAGATCAAAATCCTACTTATTTGTTGAATAAGCTTAAACTTATTACTTATGGACTAATAAAACAAATATGAGCAAAAAATTTTAAACATGATATAAATTTAAATTGAATTTGAATTCATCAAAAAAATTTAACAAATAAGTTTAGACACAAAAATTTGAGTTCAATAAAAATTCGATTCGACCTCAATTTCATAAAAAAATTAAGGTGACATTTGGTTTATTTTTTTTGTTTTTGGTTTTTATTTTATGTATTTTATGTTTTAGAAATCTTGAAACAAAAAAAAATAAAAAATATTTTATTTTTCTTATTTTGAATTAAAAATGCTCAAAATAACTTTTTGTCATTTTTTATTTCATGAGTAAATTCATTTTTTATTTTCTAAAATAAATTTTAAAAATACAAGTGACCAAATACGTTTTGACTTATTTTTCTTATTTTCAAAAATACAATAAAAAATAAGTTCAAAACATAATATAAAAGACAAAAAAAATAGAAAAATAAACTAAATACTACCTAATCTTCAAACACAACCCGACTCGTTTATCTCTTGAGTGGGAGTCGGAGACTCGGATGAGTCAAGTTATATAAAAACAAAATAGAGTGATACGGAGAAAGCTCGTGAAAAGCTCATATAGCTCGCGAGCTTCTTGCTTTCCTGTTTGATATAATAAAAATGTATGCTTGTGTGAGAGAGCATGATAATTTTTCAATAAAGAGCAGCAAGAGAGACAGCAGACAGAAAGCGGGTTATGGGTGGTTCAACCGGGTAAGGGTGAGGTGAGCGTTTCCCAAGCCCCAATCCAAGCGTGTGGGACATGTATGGTGTACATTCATTCATTGTTTGTCTTGATTAAGTGTTGCGTAATAATTTTACAATTAAGGGAGTGTTTGGAATAAAAAAAATTAGTAAAAATTTTACAAGTTTATAATTCGTGTAATGAGATAAAAAAATAAATAATTTTTAGATATTTTTTATACTTTTTTGATAAATTTTAATACTCCAAATAGAGTCTAAATCTTTGGTGTAAAATTCAATCATCCCACTCCAAGGTAGAGATCTCTCTATTTTGATGTAATTGATGGCTCTGGTACTCTAGTTGTCCACAAATGTTTGCTTGCACTCATTTAAGTTTTTCTTTTTTTTTTTTTCTTTTTATAAATTTTAATTATAGGAAATAACTTTCGTGAAAAGGAGTTTAATAAGGATGTTTTTGGAGTGAGAGGAAAAAAAGTGAAAAAAAATGGCTGGGAAAAGATAATGAAAATATAAAATATTAAATGTATGGTTTTCTTTGAGTAATAAAATTAAAAAATATATGAAAAAGCAAAATAAATTTATTAATAAATTATTTTTACTTTCACAAATTTCATATATTTTTTATTTTATTTTTATTGCAAATTAAATATGAGAAATAATTTTAAATTTTTATCATTTTTTCCTAACGAAAATCTTTTTTTTTTTTTTTTTTGGTAATCACCTAACGAAAATCTTTGATCCAATCATCACTTTATTGAATTTGGAAGAGAATACAAAATACTTGCTTAAAAATAAAATGAAAAATTAAGCAAGAAAGAACGGGATTCGATTCATAACAAATTTGCTTAAAACAATGCTAAAAGTTAATATGTTTTGTGGTAATGTAATGACAGGGTTGTACCTTTCAAAGGTGATTCTAAGGCTCTGTTTGGCAAAGATTACTGGAGTTGGACTTACCAATTACTCATTTTTTTATTTTTTTCTAAAATGAGCAAATTAACCTCTCACATTTTAAATTTTTTCTAAATTTTAAACGGCAAAATGTCAAATTAACAAAAAATTTCTCCCTTCCCAAACACAAAAAAAAAAAAGTTAATTTTTTAGTAGTTAGTAGATGTTAGTTAAAAATAATAATAATAATAATAATAAATTAACTTTTTTACTTATCAAACCAAGCCTAAGTAATATTTAATTGTAACTTCTTAAGAGGGTTCCTATTTTCTATTTCTAATGTCGTTTGGTGGGGAAATGAAAAAAAAAAAAAGTAGATGAAAAAACAAAGGAAATGTTGAATATTATTACTTCTTTTTAGGTTGATTTATTTTTTGTTTTTGCTTGCATGCCCTTTAGTTAGAGGAAATAATTATATAAAATTATGTCGTATATATATATATATATATATATATATGGTATAGTTTAAATTTTATATTAAAAAATTAAAACTGGGTGAAGCACGCTTTTAACATTTTCTCTCCAATTTTTTTCTTTTTCTTTCTTTTTATAATAATAACAATAACAATAATAAGTGTATAAATATTTGACAAAAAAAAGAAATTAAAATTTACCTGATTAAGTATAAAAATTGACGCAAAATAACAATTTTATGTCTTTTCTTATCTTTTCCCATATTCCAAAAGCACCCTACCTGACTAAGGAACACGGGTTAGCAACATGGAGCGCTGATTCTAAAAAATCAACCTCAACTGCTGATTTGTGAGAGGACAAAATTACGTTGTTGCCATCATGCTCAAATACTTCTTTACACAATTTCTTGATTCACCAGAATTGCAACATACTCATTTTTTATCGAGGCTTTTTAGTTTATCAAATTTTACTAAAAGTTATAAAAATTTATTAATTTTTTTAATTAAATTTCGTTATATATCATTTTTATATCAAATTTATTTTTTTTTACTATCCAAACACCACCTTAATAGTCAACTTAATAGTCAACTTTGGACTTAGACATCTGTATATACATTTCAGGCAGCAATCCTAAATCATCTCAAATCCTGGAGCATTTCCCGTGTGTACCTCCCGTGGTAATTAATTTCACGGCGGCTACGTTTTATTGGAGGGAGAAGTTGACAGGAGATAAGTTATAACGTGGGAGAATGTATAAAATTAATTATAATGGAATTAATATTTTGTATTAAATTTTTTTTAGTATTTAATTGACAGAACATATATATATATATTAATTTTAAATTTAACTTAAAATAATTTTAAATTTTAAATCTTAATAGAAAACAAATCTAAAGATAAGAAATGTATAACCGCATAATATGCTGTAACCCCCTACTTTGGGTGGTATACCATCCATTCCGAAAAATAGTCCCGCCACATAAGACTAAAGTTAAAAATTAATTAAAAAAAATAAACCTTGTGTGGCAGGCAGATATATATCTAAAAATTTGGGTCACTGATAATAATAGGAAACTATTTCCTAAAGGGCCTGAAAAATAGACTGTTGATAAAAAAAATAAATTGTCATATATAGAAAAAAAGATGCAATCTTGTAGACTGCATAAAAACACAATCAATAAGCAACTAGGTTGTCAGGAGAAGAAACAAGTCTAGGGGGGCATTTTTACGTGGTCCTCCGATAAAAATTGTATATGTTCACGGAATGAGACAGGAGAAGGTTAATCAAGATTAGTGACATTAGTCACTTGTCTGCATATGAACTTGAATGGGAGAATTGTTGTGTCATGAGGTGCGAGCACCTTGACTTTCTCATATACTCATTTAATGCAGGACGGACAGGAAAGAATAATTTTCCTCTATGGTGATTTTCATGCAGAATAAATGCCTGGCCCACTCATCTTAATTAGCACACATTTTTTGAAAATAATTTGTCACCAATTCACATTTATCTACTCTTCCGAGCTGTCGATAAATAAATGATAGTTGAAGGATTAGGATTAAGTGAGGAGAGCAGTAAGCACCAAAACTCACGGCGAGTGTGAGGCACTCAACATTGTGGCGCATTGGGTAGATAGTCCTTTTTATAGTGCGAACGCATAAGAGCCTATTTGTGTTTGTAAAAGTACTTGGGTGTAACTGGGGATTGGGCTTGAGTGGCCTATCCTCCTCTTGTACACTATGGCCATGTTTGTTAACCGGATTCTTTGGCCGGATTGGATAACAAATCCGTGGGTCTCACGCAATGAAGTGTTTGTTTTGTTTTTTTTTTAATCCGTGGGTCCCACGGATGGGAGTGGTTGTGTAGTGTTTCGCCGGATGAGTAAGGCTGGGGGGAGGAGGTGATATTATTAGTATCCTACGTCTCTATATTTATTTTCCGTTAAAATTAAAAAGTTAAAAATTATTTTTTATTACATCACATATTAATTTACATCTTTTATTCTACTTTATATCTTACCAGCCAAATACCAAAAAATAATTTCACATAAAAAATTAATCCTATTTTTTATCCAATCCTATTATTATCTATGGTATTATTTATCTCCCATTATCCAATCCTCTCAAACAAACACAGCCTATGAGTGCATTTGGAGCCCCCAAAAAAATAAAAAAATTTCCAAAAGTGAAATTTTGTTGAAATTTGGAGTCTAAAAAATTATTATGAGATGATTATTGAATGTTTATGTTTGATTTGATATAAAGTTATTAAAAATTATATAAAGTAACATGTGGCGAAATTTTAGTAGAGGATTTTGAAAAATTTTAGAGTTTTGTGTAACTTTTTGTACAAATATCAAATCAACTTTTTTTAAAATCTGGCAAAATTCGTTAGAACGCACCATTTTGATCCATTCCAATGGATTTTGAAATTTTTTGGAGTTTAAAAATGTTACAACTTTTGAAATTTTTTGAAGTTTTTTGGGACTCCAAACGCCCTCTATTTTTGCTTGTTTGCCTGTCTTTGCGCTGTACACATATTTTTCGAGAAGGCAAGTCACAAAGTGTACAAGAGGAGAATAGTTCACTCAAACCCAATTCCCAGTTAGATTTAAATACTTCCACAGATATGAGGCAGCTCTTACACATTGGTACACCAAAAAGTGTGATCTACACAATGCACCGCTACATTGAGTGTCTCTCACTCTCACTGAATTTCGGTGTTCACTGCTGTTGCCCAAGAATGTAAATTGGTGACAAATTATTTCAAAAAATGTGAGCAAAGATGAATAGGCCATGCACCTATTCTGCAGGCTGGTGAAATGTTAAAAGCCACCATGGAAGAAAATTGCCCTCTCTTGCCTGACATGCATTAGATGAGTACATGACAAAGTCAAGGTGCCCACACAGGCTTGCTTCACCTCATAACACAAAAATTCTCCCATTCAAATCCATGTGCAGACAAGAGACTAATCTCCTTCTCCTATCTTTGCCTCTGAATGTAGACAATTTGTCGAACCACATAAATTTTGTGTGCATTGTGGGATTTGATTTATTCTTTCCTAATCTCTATCTGATTAGCCATCTTAAACCTCCATTATTCTTTTTTTTTTTTTTGGATAGGTAAACCTCCATTATTCACAACAGAATAGAAGAAGCAAATAGGTCCTGCAACTACATATATGTATCTTCAAATGGGCTGCCTTAAAATGATAGCCCCATTTTTGAACTAAAGGAATGTACACAGGGGAACAACTTTCTTTTCTCCCATGATCATTCATACAGGAAAGCAAATTGTTAGACTCTGACATTTTCTCTAATTGAAGACAGGGAAAAAATACAGATTGGAAAAAAGAATGTATAAAGAAAACGTTTCCTCGTGTTCAACTAGTACTAGAGGAAATGGAATTCGAGATTATTAGGAAAGTTCACCAGTGCATCATATGTCCACTTTTTATGGAGCTTGAGATTTCTGGCGCTTTGAGTACTGAAGGATGGGCTCCTCAACCTGCAGAAGGGAAGAACGTCACGAGCAAAACGATTTTAGAGTAATAAATTCTCGATCAATCAGCCATCATGCTTCAGATGACAAATATGGAACATGCAGTGATATACATCCAAAAACTTTTTACCAGAATAAATGATCAGAATAATGTGGCTCTCTTGTGAGCCACTTATTTTACGTAACAAAACCCACAAAATGCACTTCTGTTATATAAATGTCATTAACACATCATTCAACACGTTTTTGGGAAAAAGAATCTGATGGCACAGCATTTCTCATATGAAACATACCGTGCTCGCCTTCCGGGGTTGCTTGTCCTGAGTAGACCTACTACAGACAACGTTGTCAAACTCATCAGAGTGATTGGCATTGTCATTTGCTCTGCCATTCTCATTCGCTGGTACAGAACTTTCTGTTGTTGCTACTGGCTGCACCACAACAATGAATTCCCCATTAAACTTCTACAACACTTGTAATTGGCAAAAGTCAATATTTGCAGATAAAAAGCAGTGCACAATTAGACAAACCTCAGGCCTGCTTGTTGGGGTATTTCCATGATTCTTTGCCCTTGAACCAGTCTGGTCACTTCTCACAGAGCCATTTAAATGTGTTTCAGACTTGCCTCTCGTGCGCGTGAGATCCGACCCTATTGAATGGAGATTGCCACAGGTGGACATGTCCCTGTGGTTGCTTCCTGATTGTCAGAGAGAACTTAGTTTCCAATGTTGAAAAATACGGAAACAACCACTAGATATAATGCAAGTATTCTCAATCTCTGATCCACTAACCCATTTTCTGAAATTCTACATAATTGGACTTGTTATGCAATTTATCATTATCCAGATCCTGTCAAGTGCAATAAGAGTTCCAAAAGATTAACATAAAAAATAATTTGAAGATAGTAATTATTCAGCCCAACAAAATTTTAATTATCACCATTGCATCAATATCCAAGGCCCTCTTGACTTCCATTAGCTTTTTCTCGGTCATATCAGAATGGATCACACGTTTGCCTGTGACATTTAGTGAGAAAAGGTTAACACATATATTTTACTTTTCCAATTAAAAGTGAAGAGAAATTTATAGTTTTGACTGCACATAGATACCTAGCTTCCTGCTGCTCTTAACTTCAAGAAATCCATCATGGGTCATTTTCTCTATTAGTTTGCGTGCTGTTGTCTGGTTGACTTCTCCTTCAAACATGCTATGAAGTTTTGTGACAGTAATGTAATTCATCGGAAGAGCATGATACAAAGCCTGCAATTAAAACGTTAATAATAATGTCATGCAGGAAGTTAATTTTACACCAGTATCTATGGAGTGGAAAGGTATACAAAGCAAATATCACTAGTCAACAGAACCTATTTTTGATCAGCCAATAGAAACCTGGATGATCTTTAACATCTGATGAACTCGACTCAATTCCTCTCATTCTTTGTCAATTTATAATTTGATAACCAAGTTATTTCCACAATTGACAGAATAAACAGAAAGATTAGTAACTCAAGATAAAATTTGACTCCTGGCTTCGATCCAAGATTTTTGTTCTTAGTTTCTATACATGTGTGTGGTTAAGTTGAATGACAAACTTGAAAGGGCAGCTAGCATTATGATGCCAGAAAGCAAGAACTTAAAACTAAATGAAATAGGGGCGGATCCAGAATTTTGGGTTCGCTGACATACTAGGGTTTAAAATTGAGCACACTAGGTTAAGTTGCAAAATTTAGACTTGACTGAAAAACAAAAAAAATAGACTAGGCTAAATCTAAAAAAAAAAAAAAAAAAAAAAATTACACTAAAAAAAGTTGGCGGGCCACCAGGTTACAGCCTAGGCAAGCCCCTTCATGTGTCCGCACTTGAAATGAAAACCAAAACATGGGAGAATTTAAAAAAAAAAAAAAAAGAAAAAATGTGACTGCAAATACAAACACTTGAGATAGGGACTATAAAACAAAACAAGAAAGCATCCTCAGCTTCACATTTTTTATTGCTTAAATAAAGAAGTCATCTTAGAGCTTACTCTGGTGACAATTGATATAACTCACCTTCATGTACATGTGATCATCACCCAGACCCTGCTGTGCTTTTTTGCAATCTGGGACAGCCATTTCTTCTTTTACAGCATTGAATTCATAGTCGTATTTCTAAGATTATGGTTTTGTTACAAAATAGAAAAGCACAGTAAGCCAACAATAAAAGAACACAGAATGCAAGGCAAAAATGAAAAGTGAACAACCTTTCCCTTGTTAATGGTATAACTGTCTGGACCACTTTTACAAAGAATACCTTCCTTCAGTAGCTTGTCCATGATTTCTGAAAAACAGTTTGGGGAGTCGGGGGAATAAAGTTAAAATTACTCTAGTGCTTATGGTTAAGGATGCAGGACTTGATGCCTCTTTAACGGACTTCAACATGGATCAAATTCACCATTTACCTTCTATCAAAACCTGCAACGAAGTTACATGCCAATATTAAGCAATTGAAAGACATAAAATGTATTATGAATATTTGGTTGGACCAACACTATTCTTTTAGCAAAACCAAGGTAAAAGCATTTACCAATGAGATGTCAGGGAAATTTGAAAGAACATCAGTAAGGTCAATAGTATCAATGTGGTAACAACAGATCCACTCCTTTACCCGGCCTAACTGTTGTTCATCTTCCATTGGATCTTGAGTATCATCTGCACATTATACATCATATCGTGGATAAGGATATGCCCTGAACTTGTTCCATTAGAGGATTCACTTGTGGTGTTTTACATAAATCACCTTCAGCAACCATGCCACCATCATCATGAGAATGTTGCTCAACTGTCAAAAGAACTTTGTCATTTACATTTCAAACTTTGAATAATACTGGAAAAAACTTAATACATAGGCAAGCTGACAACCAAACACAGAGACATGAAATTACCTATTGGTGCAACTCTGTACTGGTCACGCTGCGAATGGCTAATCTGAAGTGAGTTACAAAGTAACAATTAGTTAACCAAACATGTGTAATATGGCAAATTAAGCTTTTGACAGTTAGTGGAGTTCATGAGGAAATAAACAACACAAGTAATGTTAAGCTGTTGACACATTACCTCAGTATCAGATTCAGAATACTCATCCCTTTGTACAGAATCAGCTCCCAAGCTCATATCATCATCTTGAATGTCATCATTTTCATCCTCACAAGGATCAAGAACACTCTTAACCTGCAGAAATTTCTAATTAAAAACACTAACTGAAAATTAAACAAGGGACCCAAGTTCCTTAAGCAATCTTCTAGCATTACCTTGAGAGCTAATACAAAATGTTTGCTGTTTACATTCCCAACCTCCATTTTAAGAGGATTTTTTGTCCATGAATTATGAGCTTCTTGTTCTGTGCAGCTTCTGAAGAATGGGGGTTCGTAATCCACTGGCTGCAAGATCAATAAGCGTGTGACTGTAGCTTTTGTGATCAAATATAACGGAAGAGAAAACAATGACCTTTAGATGCATTATTGGACTCTATGAGAAAACAATCCAGAATCAACAAGATTCGGATGATGCATTGTCAGCATTTCACTATTCCATCAGTTTTACAGTCTGGAAAGAACACAATTCTTCTTCACAGCATGGACATATACAAATTGATATTATCATTGGAAAACCAATGAAAAAAAAAAAGTATGCAGATTGTATGGAAATACTAGTGCATTATAGTTGCTTATTAATTTCCTGAGTGTATGGGTATAATATCAGATTTTGCTTGGCTTTTCCCTGCATTAGTTACCAAATCAAGGACATCTAATAAACCAATATACTTAGGGGAACCAATTAGCAAGATGAAAGTACAAGATAATCTAGTTAGTGTAGGCCATACCGTAACATCATCATAGTAGAGGAGTTTCATCAAAATAGTACGCTGAAATAAGAATCAAATATATCGAGTCAAAATCATTGTATTAACATATTGAAAGAACATTATTTATCAAAGGGACGCGTACACACAAGATGCAACCTCTCAGTTGTCAGTGCGATCTCTTTAATTCTCAGTTACTGGAAATATTACCTCTACTGGCATTCTGTCCAGAGTTCTCATCAACTGAATCAGCGTGCGGACCATTTTGCAAGCAGCACTCCTGGATTATTAATTTGCATGAAAAATGGAGGACATACTTGGATATTCAAAATCCAACTAACAATAGATGGAATATTTGGATATGTACCTCATCTGATTGGGAGTAACTTCTGTGGTGGAGTTGCACTTGAATGTCCTTCCCTGCTTCTTGTTTCCAGTACGATTGATATTCATTGAAACCTCCTGGCTATCCAAATTTGAATAACTAAAAGAAACTGCAGGAGAAAATACAAAATTGTTTAGTACTCTAACATTGCTCCCAAGGAAATGTAAAGATACAAATAGATTTGCTTGGGCATTGTGCTGCCACGGAATGCAGTTATTAACATGAACACTGAGGTTATATCTAATTTTATAGAAGCAAAAGAAAATATTTCTTAGTTTCACAGAGCAGAGGCAGAAGGTGCCACCAGTTTAGTGTATGATCTATTTAATGGTATTTTACAAAACAGTCTATAACCTTAAATAATGTGTATATTAGTAATATGATCCAATATTGCACATCAAGTCAGTGATACTCCCTCCCAAGGGACAGGGTATTATCAGAACCTTACATGCGTATTCCTCAATCATTGGACCTTCCACTGCTTCACAAACACAGAACAACAGTGTCTTTAGGTATTTCTTCTGCAATGCATCATAGACACCTAACAAAATTAACACAAACCGATTAAAATGAGTGTAAGCAAAGAGTTTGAGAAGTTGTCAGATCAAGAAAAGCTACATGCCTTTCTCCATCCAATCAATCAGTCTGCGTGACTCTGCATCCAATGGCAGAAGCTTCTTGATCTTCATTTCTGTTCATGATTTCATGATTGTGAAATTAATCACCAGAAAATTTCATGGAGAATTTGATGGAATCTGATCATAGCAAGCTCACCTAAAGCAGGAACAGACTTATCGTTGAAATATTTTTCTGGAAAAAGGCCTCTGATGTAACTGATGTTAAAAATGGCAATACGCAACAAGTTTCTTGTCTGTCTCAAAAAATAAATAAATAAATAATATGAGAATGTGAGATCAACAGTCGAGACTGAATAAATACACCAAGAAATTGTGAATTTAGTGCACCAACTGAATCAATCAATGGAAGATTAGAAAATTTCCGTACAGTTCATTCAGAAATCATGCCAGTAAAACTTTTGAAGATACATTTTTGAAACATTACCAGAAAAACAGTATAGACTTGGACAAGAGGAACATTTAGCCTCTTTTATGAACAATCTCACTAAGCTCCAATTAAGTACCAAATCATCATTGCAACCACATTACAGTATCTCTATAGTGAACAATTAAAATATTTCATACTCAAAACACTCTGAATAATAGCTGGCATTTGAAATACAGAAAATTCACGGATTGTTTACCAAAGAAAAAGACATTCAGTTCCATTCAACTATGCTTCCATGCATTATACGATTCAATGATCTGAATGCTAGAAAATAAAAAGTTTAAATTGAAAATCCAAAATTCAATCAGATATCAATGATGAAAACATATTAAGCAACTCAATATCTACGGAACTACGTTACTATGATTATGAGCAGATGGAAATCAAAATCTGAATTATACCAGCAAAAGCGAGTCCTGCTCGGTGATCTCCGATTCCTTCACTTTCTGTGCGACAACCTGAGCAATTGAGAGAATTAAAGTGAGTTCAGGAATAAAAGACAGACGAACAAGCAGAAAGACAGAGAAAGCCCGAAGAAGAAGAGCTAGAAATGAATGCGTCGAAGAAGATTATTATGACCATCTTAGCAGATTTCTCAATTAAGCCGAGACTAGAGAGCGATAGCGAGAGCAATTCAGAGCGATTTTGAAATTTTGATATTGCAGCGAACAAGCGAGGGCAGCTGGCGCGAAAGGATTGCATTGAGCTCGGAATATATATAAGCACGGAAAACTAAACCTTAGTTAGGAGGGAACTAGCAGTGGTTAGAGTGAGCCACGCAAATGGCATTAGAGTTAGTTGGGGAGCTGTAATTTACTTGCACTGCAGGGGTATTTTGGTCTTCAGGCACACAAGCTGAGGCCCAGATGGTTGTGGATCACTTGAGTACTTTGGGTTGCTGAACCGAAGAGCCGGAGAGCCTTGCTAGATTCCCGAAACTTCTATTATTACTATTACTCTCTTTTTTTTTTTTTTTTGCATTTTAATGATTGATGTGTGAAATACTAACAATCAAATATTTTTTTCAAATAATAATAGTAGAATTCTATTTTAATCAAGTTAAATTAGAACCATTATATTAAAAAAAAAATCTGATCATTGATAACTCACATTTCAATGACTGAAGTGTAAAAGGCATAAGAGAGCTTAGCAATTAATTGCTATAAAAAATTGTTTAATTACAAAGAGCTTTTCCCTCTAAAGTTTTTTTTATTAGGTAAAATTGATAAATTTGAATGAACATAAAAAATAATTGCAATAATGCGTAAATAAAGTCCTGAACTTATTCTCAACTAGAAGTGTGCACATAAAATGTGTGTAATTTTTGTTAAATTTTTTAATAAAATAAAAATTATAAAAATAATTCATTTATGTAATTTAATTAAGAATATAAAAATAAAATAATGTTGTGGTTAAAAATTTAAAATTTGTCCAATAACTTAATTGGGGTAATTTTTATAAATTATTTGATTTAACATTTTATTTTGATAGGAGGTTGAAAAATATTTTAAAAAATTAGAAAGTTTCACCGAAATTAAAATTTTATTAATTTTTTAACTTCACCAATGCTCCTAATGTTTTTTTTTACAATAGTACGAGTTTTTCCTTTATAATAGTATTGATATACAGATACACTCTATAATCCAATTTATAATAATTTTATTCTTTAACAAATGAATAATGCAAAAATGAGACCTCAAAATTATACGCAATGCATAAATACACCTTATAATTGAATACATTACTATTTCATCTCATTTAAAAACTTAAAAAAAAAAAAAAAAGGATTTAACCTCGAGAGATTCACTCCCTAGGTCAAACCCCTAGAGAGTGAATCTCTTTTGGTTTGTGCCACACATACCGGCCCCTCAACATGTATAGCGGTCAATCGCGAACTCGCGTAGCGGCGAGGAAATCATTTAAAAACTTAGACAACATGTTGACATGGAATAAATTTTTAGTATATCAACTGAACACGAGGACAACGCAGAAAAAATAGCGGCTCAACCTAACCCGGACCTTTATGGGTTGGATTAGGGGTATCAAATAACTGGTTGGATTAAAATTTAAAAGGAAAAAAAAAAAGCACCATTAACAATAATAGCGACTGATTCATCTGAACCACTTATCAATTTAAGGATATCTAAGGACTCACATATGATGAACCACCCAGATGCATCAATCTTGACAATTGCGACTGGTGATAGACTTTTTCGACATATAAGTTTAAGAAATTGTTTGGCAAGTGATGGCACAAGCTTGCGAATTATGCAGTGTGAAATGAATGATTTTCTTCGGTTTGAGAATTTAAGAAAAAAAAATAAAATAAAAGAAAATATTAATAATGAGAGAGAAGAAATGAAACGAAATGATGATAATTTCTGACTGTACGTTTAGAATTTAGAAGATAAACACATTCATTTCACTTCCACTTGTTTGTAAGCTTATAAAAAATAGGATTAAGAAAAAAAAAAGTTTTGCATCATTTTACTATGGCATTGATATATTTGCAATTTTGTTTTTATTCCTTTTTTATGAACAAATACGGTATTATAAAATTTTTATGAATTAACTTTCTTTTCTCCATTTTCTGTCTAATTTTGGGTTGATGAAAATATCATTTCTCTACATTTTCTTTTCATTTCGCCCCATCATGGACTATTAGAATTGTCTCATTACAATGCTCTGCTCCTCAAGCTTAGGGCTAAAAGTTGCATTTTTTTTTTTTTTTTTGGAAAATCATCGGTTGCATAAACTAATTAGCTAAGATGAACCCTTAATCAAACAAATCCTCGATTTAAGAACACCAACGCACCAAAATCCGCACAGTAGTAATACATGGCACGGTCAATATTCATCTGTAGCAATAACTAGACTTTAGGCGCTCAATATTCGAAAGGTTACACTACGAATGACCAACGAATATCGCTCACCTCTTTTGAGTTTCTGATAATTACAACTCTTTATATTTTAAAAAAAAATATTTATATTCTTAATATTTGAACTTTTAATACTAAAATTTTCTGCCGTTTATTTTTTTTTTTTCATGGGCTGTATTTAACTATGCAAAAAGCCAAAAATACCCTTCAAAAATGGAAATTTAATTTTTATTTCTATTTTTCCCCCCGCCCCCGCCGCCCCGGGGGGGGGGGGTTAATAACTCTATGACATCTTACTCTTATTTAAACTAAAATATTGTTGCACGTCCGTACTAAAATAATAAACACAATAATATATAAACTAATTGTAGACGGCCAAAATTTAAATTTTTGTTTTTTTTTTTTTTTTTTTTGTGTAAACTTTTAGACATGTAATTGAGTACAATGTTTTCTTAATACAAATATGAACAACATGCTTAACACTTACCCAAAAAAATTGTGGTCGAAACCCCCATGTCCGAAAAAAGGTAATCTCACATTCCAGAATGAAGGGGGTTATTATTAACTTCTCACAACTTTGAGATCCAAAATATATATATATATATATATATATATATATATATTTAGTTACATGATCTTGCATTGCTCGAAGCCCTCCATGATTGAAAAGAGTGAAAGGTGTACGTGCGGAACAAATTTGCAAACTACCCAAATGCCTACCATTATATTGAGGATAACCAACCGTGTAAATAGTAAGAGATGTGTACCAGAAATAAAACTAACTATACCTTAACATCACATTTAGCATGGCAATAGAATAACATTGCTGAGTTGAAGTCAAGAAATTAACATCATACCATAACTCAGTTGCACATTGCTTTAAACCCATCAACAAATATTTGAACACTCGCAAATATCTTACCAACACCGGTAAGTTTAACCTTGCAGAAGGACAAATCTTTTACTCATCTTGGAGGAGGTGGAGGAACATTAGACTTTGCCATTCCAACCCATGCAACAACTCCAACAGCTAGGATTACCCACCCAAGTATGTCATACATTAAATCATTGCTGTGTTTCTTCTTCTTTGCACTCTGGCAAAAGAAATAAAAAAATGTAAACCTCCTTAAGAAAAGCTCCGATCCTCCAGTAGGAAAAAAAAAAGTTTATAATAAGTAGACAAATAATGCAATTGTAACCACCAACATTTTGTGATCAGTGACAGCTAAACCATAACCATCCTTCAACAAGAATATCAAGGTCAAAACGATTACTTTTACATGCAATAGAGAACAATGCATATTATATGGCACATCACCAATCAAGGAACACATTGAAATTAGAAAGGGCCCGATTTTTATTTTTCTTGAGATATTGGCACCCCTTACCACACTATGATTATTTTTTGACAAGTAAATATTGTTCACCAAAGGGAAGGTGGTTGGGACGCCTCAAACCCTTGGAGTCATGACCTTTGTTCCGGGAGTTGTGCCTTTTTTCAAGTAGAGCTGACCCATCTTGTCAAACTACCCTTTACATGGAAAAACGGAAACATCAACTGAAAAAACAAAACAAAAAGCCTAATCTTAAGTATTACCCATATGTAAAATATGTTCTTTTTTTTTTTTTTTTGCATGGGTGGGTAGTTTTGGAGTTTTTTTTTTTTTTGGGGGGGGGTGTTTGTGGTGGTTCCAGAACTCTTAAATCAGTTAAAAACTGCAGCCATTGCATTTAAAGGCTTCATTGCATTCTCCTGTGCGATGGCTAGTAATATAGAAAGCAGCACAGGATGTCACAATCACCCTGGGCCTTCTTGCAACAAGTTCATCCAACTTCTCTTGAGCAATAAAGATTGTGCTAATCGTCTTTTGAAGCCACAGTTCGTGAAACTATAAGAGCATATTAAAGCAAACTGAGATACACTTTAAAACTCTGACAAAACCTACATGTACGACAGGCAACCGTAAAAACATTATAATGAAATCAACAATCTAGTTACCCAAGACACCAATTCTAACCATAAAAAAATAAAAATAAAAACACATCCACAGACATAAGTCAGGGATCAATTGGGCAGAGCAAGTAGAGCAACTAAGAAGCAAATCATGGCAGTCCTCAAAGATAGTAGCATTCCTTTATACACAAACCAGAAAAAGTAAATATGTAGAATCCCACCTTCGCATTTGAACTAGCAGAAGATCCACCACCCATAGCCTGTTGCCCAAAGCCATGCTTATGTAGGTCCTTGTGTAATTCAGGTGCCTAAGACATAATTAATGATGTTAACAATACTTTAAACATCAATAGAGCATACATTTGAGAGGATCAAATAAGCAAATCTCTCTGTATTTTTAGGCTAAGCCTGATACAAATGACTTAAATCCTATTTACCTGAAACCAAGAAAATTAGTATTCACAGCATGTGTTTGTACTTACATTCTCAACAGAAATTTGAAACTTTCATAGCACGTGCTTTTTGTGCAAGGAAGTGGGGGAAACGGTTGATCATCTGACGATATATTGCAAATGGGTGAGAAACTTTTGGGATATCTTCCCAGCAAGTATTGGTATTCAATGGGTTTTCCCTAAAGATTCCAAGAGCTTATTGCAGGCATGGTGGGATATAAAGTCAATTCTGTCAAGAGGAAGACTTGGAAAATAGTTCCCTTCTGCATTTTTTGGCTAATATGGAAGGAACAAAACAGGAGGAATTTTGAAGGGGGTGGAATTGCCCTTATACAAAGTCAAAAGAGTCCTTTTTTTGTCAATGTATGGTTAGTTAAACGGGGTATAGTTTCATACATAAACTTTATTGAGAGTATGTCAGCTTAAATGTGGAGGGAAATTGTACACGTTTTGGGCACTCTTTTAATGCTTTCCATTAAACCTTTCTTTTAATAAAATTTATATATTCTAATAAAAAAAATCATGCATTTAGAGCCTAAATTATTAGTATTTATTTCGGCTCCTTCGACTGCTGCAAGAAAGCATATGTATCCACGGAGAGAATTTAAAAACAGCATATGTTCCTTTATTAAAATAAATACAAGGGAGACCTCCATGGAGTTAGACATGGCTAATGTCTTTCTAAACTCTCGTCCCCTGTAAAATTAATATGATTCATGTGGATTGATAGCACATGACCAGACACTAAAGTAAGTTAAAGGTGCATGGGAACCTGCTTGCGGCGATGGAATCAGGAAATATTGCTTGACTTATATAAAGCTAAAATGCCATCCAAGCTAATAAGTTGCTTTTTCCAATCAAAATTTAAGTAAATTGTAACATCAGAATCAATAAAAAGCACATACATAACATAAAAGGCATTGTGAGCTTATTTCACCGAAGCATATAATTAGAGGCAACTCCAGAGTCCATTATTGAATGCAGGCAATATAACTGGTTGGGCTTAAAACAAGAAAATGAACTAGAGCGAATACCTTGGCTGTGGCTTCCAACGACTTGAGATAGAGCTCATTTTCGGGATCCTAGAACAATAAAATTCACCATCAAGCTTATGCAAAATCCTATTAGTATGAAATATATGTGACGCGTGAGCATGGGCGGAACCACACTTTAAAAAACAAAAATCTTTATTATATATAGTTATTTTTATATCGCCCTATATAATTTTATTAATTCGCCCCCCATATAGTTTTGCTAATCCTCCTCCATTGTCAACATGCAATTGTCTTTTCTCTTATGCAAGGCACATGTACGAGGCCAATCCACTGCTATACATCCACTGCCAAAATTACAAATTTTGTTAAAATAATTTCACGTTTTTAAAAATTATTCTCAAAAATTTTATTTTTATTGCTATAATTATTCTTATTAATTTTATTATAAAAGTATTCCTACTTTCTCCCAAGCTAGCATGTAATTTTTGCCCCCACTGAGTAAAAAATGCTAGTTCCACCCCTGCGCTTAAGCCTTGATTAAAACCTACTAAAAATAATAATAATAATAATAGAGTACCTCATTCACTGCTTTTTGGAAACACTGAGATGCACTCTCAAAGTAACTCTGTGCCTCATCCTGGCCAGGAGTCAAAAATGCATGAGAAGTTTGGGCATTTCCTAGGTACCACAACGTTTCAGATTTTGTGGGATTGATTTCTAGTGCCTCCTCGAATTTTGAAATAGCATCTGCCGATGAAATATAAACAGCCACACACATGATGTCAAGCGATCTAAGAGACCTTGAGAGAAGATTCTTAACACAATTATTGAAAAAAAAAAAATACCACAACCAAAACTATTTAAGGGAGAAACTGTAACATATACCTTTAATCATTCTTTTTGACTCACGAATATCCCCAAATTGCGACAGTTCCAGCAACGACCCTCCCCATTTAGTTAAGTTCTGCAGAGAGCATGTTTCACAGATCAAAAAAAAAAATAATAATAATAAAATCACAACGTGTTTCGCAGATTGACATTTTCAATTTCAATTCAAAAAAAAAAAAAAACAAAAATTGCATAGACTTTACAAAGCATTAACAACTCAGACCATAATCAGCTGTGAATTCCAGAGTCACAATCACGTGCCCATCACTCCCTCACTGATCACTGAACTAACTAAACAAACCTTTGCCTAGAACTAAGAAAGCGCAAAATAGTAAAACTTCAAAAATCAAATCAGAACGATAGAGGTTGGAGAAGCAGCCAAGCAACCACCTACACGTATAATAGAACGTATTTCTATGCATATATATATATATATATATATATATATATACACACGCAGAGACACATAGGTGTGTAGAGAGAGAAGCAAAGAAAAGGAGGTGTGATACAAACATCGGCATCGTAAGGGTTCTTGGTGTAGTTGGCTTCGGCAGTCCGGCGAGCGTGCTCGAATATCATGAGCCGTTCAAGGTCGTTCTGAGCCGTATCCATGTTGAATCTACTGTTTTGATTGACTCCCTGGCTCTCTCTACAATGCAATCTTGCTTGCCCTAGGGTTTAATAACAGAGTCGAAGAAGACGAGAAGCTGACGGCGAATAAGGGTCCGAAGGGAGCCGTGGCAACCGAAATCAAAGACGCGTCAGCAGTGCGTCATCGTTTGAACCTTTATTGCGGTTCCGGGGTCTCCCGCGGGCCGTGACAGCATCTGTAAAGGTGGATTTTCAAACCGTCCACACACATTTTTCATCTATTTTTTTAAATTAAAAATTTATAAATTTATCTCAGACGTTTAATATTAATCTAACAAGATTTAATTATACTAATATCAAAAATGATATCAGATTTTTCTTTACAACTTTTTATTGGGCAAGTACAATTGCATCCCTGATTACGGCCGGTTTGAAATTTAAAATAAAAATAACAATTTTTATTTTTTTAACCTTCGACACTTTAAAAATTATTGAACATTTTTTTACTTTTTTATCAAATAATCAAAAGTTTCAAAAAATTTTTAAAAATTTCTTCAACTTTTTAAAAATATTTAAAAATTACTAAAAATTTTTAAATTTTTACTAAACGGATAAAAAGTTATACCTAATAATTTCTGTCAAAAAAATTACTAGCAATTTCTAGGATTCTTCTTCCACATGGGCCTTTAATGTAGCAATTACTAAGTCGAATCCATGCAATCAAATCTAAATTAAATGCATTCAAATCTAATTAAAATTATTAACAAATAAGATAATATCTATTTAATTAACAAGTTTAAACGAATAAGTAATACAACCTGTTAAACACAAAATTATTTATTGGATTAACGATGAAAGTAAGAATGGTGAGATGAAAACAAAAAAAAAAAAGTTTCCACTTTGCTAATTTGGCCCATAATTGTAAAGTCTAATAAAAATTAATAATTGGTTAATTTTTTCTATGATTCATATGTGTGCATATTTATGTATAATATATATATATATATTCTTTATTTTTTTCCCCACATCAAGTATTAATTGTTTTAATAAATTGTAAAATTATCATTAATGGCTCTCTTGTTCCTCGCTTGAGGTGCTTACTTAGTGCAAATAAGGGGCAAACGTATGGGAGAGACAGAGTTAACACCTAATCCCTCCATATATATTTTCTTAACATTACTCTTAGTGATAGGAGAAAAACATCAATCCTATTTGAAAAGTCATAATGACTTTAAAAAATTGTATGCACCTGGTTTTCAAAAAAAAAAAGAAAAGAAAACTATATACACCTTTAATTTTTAATTTGTTACTTGTTATGTTCTTATAAACATGTAAATTGAATTATAAATATATTAGAAAAATGTCAAGAAAAATATGCTTAAATTTTACAAAAAGATAATTAAATTTTAAATTTGTGTTCACGGATTTGATATAACCCATATCAAACCCATCCAATAATAACCCGTTATTAAATGAATATAATTGAGTTAAACTTGTTTAATCACAACCTAATATGATTCGAACCAAATCCATCCATTTGGCAGCTCTACTCCTAATACCTGTTCCGCTTGACCTTTTTTTTTCCCATTAAATGACATTATAAATTTACTTTTGGAGATTAAATAAAATTATAAGATTACTTTTTTTCTTTTTTTTTTTTTTGTCTACTATAATCTAAAATGATATAATTTTCCTTTACAAAAATAACTTTTACGGATTCAGGCTAGCATCACTAAGTCTACTTTTTAAAGATTAAAATAAAAAATTTTCTTTACTCATTCAGAAAAAATTTAATTTTTTAATTTTTTTTTCTTTACAAATTTTGTAATTTTAACAGATTTCCCTACCAACCTTTTGTTCTAATAATTGAGACATATTTTAAATATAATGAAATGAAATAAAATGTAAAGAAAAATTTTTAAAAATTAAAATAAATTTTATTTTCATTTATATTTTTAACAATCGTATAAATTTTATTTTATTTTATGGTTTAATTAAATAAAAATAATAACTTATTTCATTTCATTTTCATTACAATTTTTTATTTGATTAATTTAGAAAATAAGTAAAATTTTATATGATTGTTAAAAAATGACTTAGTGGGAATTTATTCAATGGGTCAGAAAACTCTATCCAATTAGACATATTCAAATTGCATGTAAGAGATTTAAAAAATATATATAATGTAGAATTGAGTGCTCAATTGAGACTTCTCTCAATCATCTAATCAACAATAATACATATTTATTTAAAATCAATGTTGGCGGATTGCGGTAATTCATTCACTTGGAATTGGTGAATTGCATGGGCGCAAGCAAAATATTTGCACGATAGGACCATTAATTCGATTACATAGCCATCGCAAAAAATCCTTGCTAATCAAAATTGTATAATGAATGAATTTTAATACTTTGTGCTAGTCCGCAAGGTTTATTCCTTATCTTAAAAGATTTTTCTTATTAAATCTTTCTACATTAGTTTTTTTTTTTTTTTTTTCTGCGAGTGATTGATCTATTACATGGTTGGTTGTATAGAATTGATTAGATTTATTTAGTATATTTATTTTATTTTTTCTTTTCCAAGTTCAACTTAGATTCACGCTAAATTTAGAATTGGATCAATTTTTATTGGATCCAAAATTTTGGATTTAAAATCGAACTAATCATGACCTAAAACTACTCCTACCTAATTTTATCGGTTCAAGTCTTGAGTATAATCATAAATTTTATAAAAAATAAATAAGTAAAAATTTGAATTGTTTAAAGTAAGTCAGGGTTTTAAAATAAACTAACTCAAAACTAAATCGGTAAAATTCGAATTGACATCTAAAACTCAAAACAAACTGAACTCCAAATATGTGACTAAATTAGTTGTTTGGTATTTTGTTCACCACTACTCTAAACAACCAAGAATTAAGAAACTCGATTTGGGCAATTTTGCCAGGTGCTTATGTCCACTTGTGAGGGTAATTATAAACACCGTAGCAATCGATAACATACCAAATTAACCGTACATTCAATTCTTATATTTGCAATATATTACACAATTTATTTATTTATTTAATTTTTTTTTATTCAATGATACAACCAAAAATGTTCTGTTTCTGCCAGGCATTTTCTGGAGCATGTAGAAAAGAAGAGAAGGCAGTGCTCAAGTCAAGTGGGAGAAAGGTCAGGCTGCAAAGAGAAAGAAGGAGGGCTTGGGTCTGAAAGCAGTAATTACTTTGTACGAATAATGCAACGTTTAGGTCTAATCCAGTCTCTGTCCCTCTTACTGGCCTCAATTAAGTAAGGTTATGGGACCAACCAACACTAGGTTAAGTCTGGCTGCGAGAACGAAAACCATCAAGGGGAATTAGAAATGAAGAACAATATCAGGTATATATCTTGGTAATGATTTTTTTTGTTTTGGAAATTAAGTATGTTTGGCGACTGACTTGCTTTAGCTGGAGGTCTCATCACGGATCAAATATCATGATTAAGCAAGTACTTTCTGTATGAATCTTGGTTTGAATGCTGAGAGTATACAAACTAACTTGTACTACTAAGATTTCTCCAATCTCTTCTCTGTTTGCCTTCGTTTAGTTGAATAAGGAAGAGCGTACTAGTTGTCTCTTACCGGTTGTTAATTTACGTAAACTGGCCAACAACCAGGGTTATAAAAAGAATGCTAGTATGCTAATGCATACGTTCACAGAAGCACATACACAGAGGAGGTGATACATTGGAGTATATAGCATGGGCAGACAATTCATGCTCGATCCTTCATGGAAAGCATATTTCCCTATACAACCCACACATGGAATACATTGGTATATGTAAGTTCACGTTACGCAATCAAAAAAATCTACAGAAGTAACCAGAATGACGTGAAAAACTTGTGGCCTGTCAATTGAAAATAATAAACTTATAAATTTTTATTTTAATTATAATTCTGCTACTACTATATCATTTTGGTGTATTTTTTCTGTTACAACAGGATTCCCCTTTCACATTATATAATACAGGAATAAGGAATCACTCAAAAGGTTGTTTTATTAGAAAATGATCTCACAAATCCCTCCTTGAGGTTCAAGGTTGAACCCTTCTTCAGAAGACACAGAACATAATTGGAAGGGCCATTATGCAGTCCTAGTCCTGTCTAGGCTAGGCACTGGAATGGTGAAGTGGGCAGGGACCAAAGCTTCGGCATTATTTGCACAAAATAACTACTATTGATTTAAAAACACATGCTGGGCGTTATTACACAAAACTATTTTATGGATTAAGTTCACAAACTGAGTTGTTCTCGAGCTCTCTCTAACTTATTCAATTCCCTGAATTCTCATCATATTCGAGGCCTATTGCCCCAGTTTCAAGGTGAGAAAGGGCCAGAAAATGTTGAGACTACCGAGGCTGTATCTTCTCTAAGATGAGAAGAAAGGCCAGTTTGTGCGAATAACTTTTGTCTGTTTACCCTCTTTCCATCTCTTATGAAAGACATGCCTTGAGTTGCTGAGTTGATTCCGTTTGATTCTAGCTGTTGTATGCTTAGTGAAAGCCTTCTGTTCAGCGCGGTAGCATTGCTAATACCTCCGTTGTTTAAGCTTTTGTTTGAAAGGCGTCGGCTGCTGGTGCCTGGCCTAGGCCCAAATAAGTTATCTTGCTCAACTACTACCACTTGACTCTGAACTTTCTTCTTTTCCTGTGAAGGGAAGGAGAGGTAGTAATAGACTTCAATATTTATGTCTTCTGTTTGCTGAACATTTATTTGAACTTCAATGTCTTTGTTGTGAACGTGATACTAACCCTTTGTCTTTGCTTCTCTTCTTCCTTTTCTTGCCTTGATATATTGTACTCTTCCAACATGGCCAGTAAAGGTACCTTAAGACAGCAGTTAACACCCATGTAAGCATACATTCTGTTTATTGTTGGGATCATGGAAATGCACAATCAGAAGTTAACAAACATAGGATTCTGGTTGCTTCGTGAATCACTTGCTTCCATGCTTTCTACATGAAACAATATGAAAATTTGCATAGCTCATACTTGAATAATGTAATTTTCTATAGCAAGAGTATACCCTCTGGACATTGCAAAATTTTCTCCGATTAATCCAAATATATCTTACTTACCAAAAAAAAATTTGAAAATCCTATTCTGATACTATTTTCTATTGACTTGATACAATTAATGTTAATGATACAATTTGATCCGATTTGTCTGATTGGTTGCAAACTCGTGAAATTAATTTGCAGTTTCACTTTCTTTGGTACTAAATTAGAGCAGATTCCTATTAATTTTTTGCATCTCGCTGGCAATTTTTTCTGTCATCTGTCTCTTTGAACTGTTGAAAGAAACAAACAGTAATAATAAAACCAGTTTTAGATTTTGCATCTGGGTTTGGATTTGGGGAAGAATGGACCAGTTGCAGGTGCTTTCTAGATACAGAAGAACCCACAGACCAATTAGTTGCATTTGTGTTTAGCACTTAATCTATGAACATGCCAATAAAATCTGTAAAATTGACGCGTCACCAGTGCTCTGGGTTGTCAAATTTGTATAGAAACAGATGGATGCTTTGGTATTTCTAACATTTGGACTCCATTGCCCTTTGTGATATGCAACTGTTCAACATCATACAGTAAAATTTTAATTTCGAGAGATACTTTACACTTCTTAAGACTACTCGCAAAATTAAAAACAAGGCATGCTCATAAATAGTTCAACTTCTTACCTCATCATATAAGAAAACTTTATTTCGTTCTGCTTCCCACTCTTTAGTCTTGGCAATCAGCGAATCCACCAGAGCTGCAAGAAAACCACTGCATTAATGTATTTTCTAGGTCTTATGATCATTTGATTCTCCTAACTCCTCATGATACAGTGCATGGACTTCATCTGAGCTAATAGATTTTATATCTAAATCATTGAAAATTATTGGATCGGGAGGATGCTCCTAACTCAAATGGCTGCTGAAGCATTTGGTTAGATCTGTGAATGCAACGTTAAATAAAGTGATTTCTGCATTTTCTTGATCCTACCAGGTATTTTGTTCACCATTACTCGGGCACGTTCTGCACGCCTCAGATTCTTGTGAGCACCTCTTCTGACTGAATACCGATTCTCATCCTGAAAAATATGCATGGTTTAGATAATAGTTAATGGATAAAGAAAAGTTTGCAGTCAGCTAATCTTGTAGATATCAGTAGGTAGAAAAAATTCACCGTGCTATATTCTTCCAGCCATCGCTCTTCTTCACATGCTGACATCCATTTTTCCACCTTCTCCATTATAACCTTTCTGCTAGAAGCTTCTTCTTTTGCTTTGGATATCTGGTCATCCATGCTCATGAGGAGATCTGCGTGGTCCATCTCCCCTTTTTGTTGGCGTTAGTTAGTTTGTGAACTAGTACAGTGCTTGACCGAAAAAAAAAAAAAAAAAAAAAAAAAACATGATGCAAGTATACTCAATTCCCACCAGAGTTTATTAGATCTATTATGTTGTTCATCTCTAATCGTGAAGGGATCTCCATGTGTGATCTATTGCATATCTCCTTGAGTTCAATCTGTTTCTTAAGGAAAAGCTCTTTCATCTTGCTTGCTTTTAGTTGATCCAGTCTCTTTACTTCAGCCTCAGCCTTGAAACAATTGGAAAAACATCAAATCTTTTTTGATGTGCTGATTTTTTTTTTTTTTTTTTTGAAAGGTACTCACATTGCTGATGCTCTTGAGAACAATTAATGACTTATGTACTGACCTTCTGGATTATATCAAGGGTAAGGCTTCCATGAGTGGATATTTCAGCTGATGAAAGTGATAATAAACTGGTAATGTGGAAGAACAATTGCTGGTCTTCATAAGGCGTGTCCATAAGGCTCCACAAATTTGTCAATGCTTTACCGAGATTTTGAAGCTGCAAAGACCGTTCAAAATTTATGGAAAAAGGACAATTCATTCTACCGATGCTTTATCGGAGCAACACACTAATTGTTTCTGTTCAAAAATATAGTTTGATCCAGAAACTTCATGGCGGCACAGTTTGTGGATGCATTTTGTTTGCAATATATTTCAAATTATTGCTTCTGGCAAAGCAACAAGCTTCCAGACCATTATTATCAAAATTCAAATGTTGGTGAGCTCAATGGCATTGGTGAGTATTACCTTCTCAAGCCGCATGCGCTTTTCTTCTTCAAGAGACTCTACTGTGCTGTTTAGCTTGGCCAAAATACCATCACTTATGTTCTTTGACAGTCCAGACAATTCATTCAAGCTTGGGTGAACTTTTGTGATGATCATCGATGAATCCATTCCCAATGTTGCAGTCAGGTTTTGGACTGTGCTTATATATTTTTCCACTCTTTGAAGTCTATCATTCTTTGACATCAAAGTGAAACAAAAGAAAAGGACCAAAAAAAAAAAGGACAGGCATTACTTTGATGCGAACTAGATTAAGCCTCAGTAACAATTTCCAGGTTATTGTCATAGTACCTTCTCATTATGAAGTCTTTGTAGCTCAATTTGATACTCCTCAAGTTTCTTCAGTGAAAGATCGTTCTCATTTACTATTACTTTTGATGGCAAATCATCGCATTCTGATTGACCTGCTATTTCAGCAGAAATTTTCTGAATTTGCCTTTGGACAGCCTGGAATTGTTTCACCCTCTCTTCTTTCCTCAGTTGCATCTCCCTCAGTGCTGGGGTAATTGAATCTAGCTGCTCCTTCAAAGTTCCTGTCATTTTCTCTGGCTGTCAAGGGAAAATTATACATTCAGATCGAATCAACTTGGGGCAGGAATAAATTATTCACAACGAGCACTGGTTTGGATGGAATTCAACAACAGCAGCTATGACTATGGCCATATAATTGGCTTCTTCAAGGTGTTAAAAAAAAATTACGTTACTTTGTTTTTTCACTTAAGATTCCAAAATTGTGTATCAGATTTTGCTATCCCAAATTTGTGCAAAATCCCTAATCTATCATTGATCATGTGAACATTGAAACGCAATTCAGTTTATTCCCAACATTATTGTTCTGAGATCTGAACTCCGTTATTTTGTTTTTCTTATTTTTATTTCTAATTACTCGACAAAAACTTTCTAGAATTTGCTGTTATAATTGGTGATCTACCTTTTTGATAGAATTTGAAATGGATTGAATGCCATTTGATGTAAGATCCTAAGCATGCGTTTAAGCTTACAATATTTGTTTCCTTGTTTGAACAGTTCAAAATTGGTACTAGTTGAGTAGGATCAACGTACCCTTCCAGGTAGAGACCGTTCATCAAGGGACAGAAGTAGGTGGGTGAACTCAGCCTCTGATTCTGCCAACTCCTGATGCAGGCGTGCTCTGGAAACGTTTGCACTGTCAACTTTTCTTCTGTAAACCTCTAAACATTCTTGCTCTAGCTCCAGGAGAACCTTTTCCCTTTCAAACTGATCTTCACCAACTTCGTCCCATATCATCTGTTTCAATGGGGAAAAAAATAAAACTGTTATGAATTTGAACAACTGGAATTTTTTGTGTAAAAACTAAATAAAGAACTTGCCTTCAATTCCTGAAGAAGATATCCACATGATGTCTCTAGCAATGTGGAGCTTGGCATTCCCATTGGTGTTTGGACCATCTGATGGTTCACCGGAAATGGAGGAGCTCAGAGAGAAACCTACACTCCTGGACAAAGAAGCTTCTTCATAAGCAACCAAAGATTGTGAAATTCTGGTATAGCATGAATAAGTTAACGTGAGAGAGAGAGAGAGACAGAGAGAGAGAGTCAATGATGGTGCTCTGGGTGTGAGTATTTGCTTAAAAGATAAGGCTGGCAGAGTTTGGTGATCGTGGTGGTGAGAAGCTTTGGGTTCAAGGATTCTCCAGTTCTTTTGATCTTCCAGGTTCTTTCTTTCCCCTCTGCTAATATTCTGTCTCTAAAAAATTAAGCAAAACTTACCTTTCTATCTATTCAGCAAAGATATAGTTTCCTTTTCATTTATTATAATGCTTATACTGCATTCTTATGGCACCCATGAACCCCACATACAAACCCTTTTAAGGCTTTATCAGGAACTTGATTCCTAAGCAATCTATGCCCAAAAGAACATTGGTTTAATTATAATTCTTTACAGATTGATCTAGCTTCGAACTGAATAACTTGTGAGATGGCTAAATCTAGAACAGACCAAGAATAAAGAAAATAAGAAAGAAAGAAGTTAGTCACTTAACACCACCGCCAACCTTGGAAATTTATATGATTATCCCGTGCCCTTGCAATTCCATTACAGCCACTAATCAGCTGAATTCCACCTTGAGTACAGATGAAAAATATTTTTCTCCATTTTTCCCCCCTGCTTTTTATGCCTAAATTCTTTTTCTAAAATGGTTTTTTTTTTTTTTTCTTTTCTGATTTGATAGGATATATAATTTTTGGAATAGAAGTTATTTTACACCTTCCTTTGATTTTCAGTTTGGATATTTTAGGTAATTAGTTTGGGAAGGAAAAAATGAGCTTTTTTCTATAGCTGGTCACTAATAGCTAACTTTTTTGTGATAGGGATGGAAAAAAAAAAGTTAATCTTTTATTAGCTAGTTTTTTAAAATTTTGTTAATTTTATATTTTTCTCTCCTGATGTTTTAAAAAAAATTTAAAATGAGAGAGTAAATTTTATCATCTGAGAAAAAATCAAAAATTAAGTAGTCAGAAGTTGATAAGTTGACCAGACTTCCCAAACAAAGCCTTAAATTAGACTTTAATTGCAGAACTATGATTTTTAAACTATGATTTTTTTTTTTTTTAAATAGGTTTGAATAAAGGTAAGAATGACTATCAATTTATTCTTTGATTCTAGTTCTGATCTCAACTTCATTTAGGCATCATTATCACATGATTTATTTTAGAAAATAATATAATCTTCTCCCAGACAAGACCCACCACCTTACTTGCACTTTTTTTTTTTTTTTTTTTGGTTGTACCGGTTGGAATTAGGCTGTCTTTTTCTTTGGAGAAGCCTGATAAAGAAGTGGTTGAACTATCTATGGTGAGAGTTTTACCTTTTAAATTTAAAATTTTAAATATTGCTCCATATTTTTGGGTGAAATATTTACATTTGAGCCATGATAAATATAAAATTTACAAAGAACATTGAATGAGAAAACCGAAATCATACTTTACCAAATCATCAAACCATGATCGAAGTCCATATTTTGATGCTCATATTGAAATATATATGTGTGTGTGTGTATGTATATATATAAACCATTGAAATTATTAGCAAAACAATTTTCTTTGATGAAGAATGGATCAATTTGTCAGAATTATGGATAAATAACCTTGTGGAATATGAGAAGTTTGTGCTATTCACAGTGATCAACCCTATATGAATGTTAAGTTGATGATTTCTTTTGAATTCAACCATATATGCAACCAGAAAATACTCTTGCCCCGTTGTTAACCCCATAATTCTAACCAGTGGAATGTGGCCACTGGATTGACTTCTTTGCTGTGTAGGTTGAATATCAAATTTGAGAATTCCCACTTGCAGTTCTATAATTATGAGTTCTGTGAGATTAGGCTTGGAAGAATTTTCCTTTTCTATTGACTGGGCAATTAGTCATTGCATTTCTTTTGCAGTAAAAGAGCACGGGCATAAGAAATCAATAATCAGGGTCAAACTCGCATACATTTGACCATGATTTGGGGGTTAATGGTCTGCTCATGGACATACTTGTTTAAATTTTGAGCTCTCTTGAGGGGATCTCATTTAGGGCTACAAATGAGTTGAATAAAGCGATGGCATTTGGTTTACTTTTCTATTTTCTGTTTTTGTTTTATATGTTTTATGTTTTAAAATTTTCAAAATAAAAAAAAAAAACAGAAAATATTTTGTTTTCTTTATTTTGAGATTTTTTTTGTTTTGAATTAAAAACGGTCAAAACAATTTTTTTTCTATTTTTTATATTATGTGTAAACTTATTTTTTGTCTTTTAAGCCAAAATTTGAAAATACAAATGATCAAATGTGTTTTGAGTTGTTTTTTCTATTTTCAAAAGTGCAAAATGAAAAATAAGTTCAAAATAGAAAATAAAAAATAAAAATAGAAAAAAAATAAACATAAAACAAACCATATGCTACTTAAGTTTTTCAAATATATTTTAAAAATCTTATCAAATTTCGAATCGAGTTCCAAATTGATATGTTAAACAAGTTGGTCTCAAATAATTTGATAATTTTATACATATTTGATTTTATAGAGCCGGACATGAACTATAAAATTTGTATTCAAGTTTCTTGATTTTATAACGAGTTGATCTAGAATGAAATTTTGTACGAGCTGAATATAAGCCGAGCTGAATTGAGCCATAATGCCCTCAAACAAGATTTCTTTTGTCCGGTAAAATTGAACAGTGTCGTCTTCTTCGAGCTTATAATGTTTCATTTTGATCCTTTGTTACGGAAACGGCGTTGATCTTTTCCCTCTTACAATGCCGTAACCTTGATACCTTTGCTAGAGAAATTTGTTCCCGCAGCAGCAGTGTCCTGATGTTGTGTAAATTTTCAGTGGAACATTGGCAAGATCAGTGACATCGATTCTCTCAATGGTGCATTTGGATTGAGAATTTGAATAGTGAAAAGGCAAAAAAACGAAAAAAAAAAAGAAAATATAAAATTTCAAATACAAACACATGTTCTCATTTGAATGGATTAAAAATATAATAAAATAAAATAAAATACATCCACCAATAAATTGATTTTTTTTAACTTAATTATTTTTAATTTTTCAAATTTCATATTTTTTTTCACTTCATTTTTCATTACAGATCAAAGAAGAGGAAATTTTGAATTCTTATCC
Source organism: Vitellaria paradoxa (assembly GCA_019916065.1). Lineage (NCBI taxonomy): Eukaryota > Viridiplantae > Streptophyta > Magnoliopsida > Ericales > Sapotaceae > Vitellaria > Vitellaria paradoxa. Next base: position 14,979,343 of record CM034233.1, read on the forward strand.
TCTTCCTTTTGATCTTGATAGAACTTTGACCCAAAACACAACCTAAATAGACAAATTGAAGATGCGGATTTGTATGATGATTTATTGATTTAACTTCATTTCTGGGATCCCAAGTCACATCCGAGCTTTCAAGACATTGATTTGGCGAAAAAGAAAAACAAAAGACGACTTCTTCCCTTCCAAATTTCTCATATACAGGACTATCTCATCGATTTCCTCATACTTGTCTAGTACGCACCCAATGGGTAATCGCATACAATTTAAAGGATTATTTAAAAAAAAAAAAAAAGAGGTTGCAGAGGGGAGTCATAAAGGCATTGGAATGGACAGAACGAAACAATTGGAGACATAGGTGCGTCAAACTAACAAGGTTAGATCTGGTCAACCTGAAAGACACTGAGCGATTGTACCATGCAGCAGTTTAGGTCGTCTATCATATTGAAGATCAATTCAGTCTCAGGCTCCATGCTTGAACTGCTTCAAGCTACGTACAATTTAACACAGAAGGCTGTAAGAGGGCATGTCTTCAATTCTTTGGACATCATCCATCAGAAGTTCCTTCTCAATCTGAGCCCTAGTTGCTCTTAAAACGTCCTGTAGATAATAAGGTTTAATGATTACCAAAATCCAATGAGTATCCCCCCCCCCCCCCAAAAAAAAAAATTTGCATTGAATAAAGGAAAATTAGACAAAAACTATGAGCTGGAAGGTAGGTTACATTGAATTCCATGTATGTGGCATTTCTCTCCAACCATTTCTTGTCCATAACCACGAAACCGACGCAATAAAGTAAGTCAAACGCCCACTCATTTTCTGAAAGTGCAGAAGAAATTGTTGTTAATTTCAAAACCAGACTAACTTAACTACTGATTTATGTGTCATCCGTTTGTGTTTCAGCGGTAGTTGTTGTCCACATTTGCTTCTCTCATCTCTAAAATAAACTAAAATTATTCAACATTGTTTTGCAGCAATTTCTCTAAATAATTTTTTACAATACAGAATGCTATAATCTCTCTCAACATTTGAACATCTACTGTAGGGATTCTTTAAATAGAGAGGATGTACAGATACTAATATAGGTTTAATTTTTATTATTTTCCCTATTTTAGAAAAGAGAAAGGGCTCGAGAGAACCTGCCTGTCTAAAAAAATAATGCTTTACACTAGAAGTGACAAAATGGACAGGTTAGTGATCGGTTTAAATGAGTTGAAGGTTAAATTGGTGCAACTTAGTTCAACCCATTTAAAAGACGGGTTAGATAAGGGCGGGTTGAATACGAATTGGATAAAAATCATAAACTCATATCTAATCCATTTACTTATGACCCAACATATATATATATATTTTTTTTTAAAGGTTGGCTTTGAGGGCAAGGAGAGCTCAGATGATGGAGGGAGAGACCTCATTGTAAATTGATTGATTGCTTTCTCTCTCCTCCGTCTCTTTTTTTTTTTAAAGAGAGAAAAAGGAGACGTGTTGTTGAACTGTTGATTCTGTTATGCCACGCGTGCGGCAAGAGCTAGCAAGACTGTTTGATTTCTTGTAACAATAGAAAAGAAAACTTAATTTTTTTTGTTAACCAAAAATACAAATATTGCGTTGAGGACAACCTTCTAATAAAGGTGCTTATTAGGCTATGTTTGGAACATAATTTTTTCTAAGGAAAATAAACAAATAAAATTGAAAAAAATAAATCTATAAATTGATTCATTTATATATTAATTATTTTTTAAATTATATATATATATTAATCACAATTCAGACAAAAAAAATTTAAATTAAATTCCTGATCTTCTTATTTTTCCTCTACAAACATTTCAGCCAAACACTCAAGTTTCCATAGTTGGCTGGCACCGAAACTATAAATTACTTATAAAAAATCCCTATAAACTATAAACTATAACTACAAAAATCCCTGCAAATATATTAGATTATTTTTTCTTTAATTTAATCAGGTGTTTTAATGGATCTCGTTTAACCACTTAATTGCACCCATTTATAAATAAGTGATTTAAAAATTACCCAATAACAACCCAATTAATAAAATAACAGGACCCAAACCTATTTATTATGGGTTTAATTGGGAATTGATGGGTATGCGTTGATTTTGCCCCCCCTACTTTACACCAACCTAGCCTCAAACTATACTTTCCCATGTTCGATCAGTTGCAGATAAGGTTCATCAAACATAAATTTATGATTTTACATAGCTACTACAATGCAGTTGCTAGCTCTCACCTGACAATATCTGCAAGAAAACTGATCTGACAAAGGTCCTGGGCTTTCCTGCGAGTATTACAATCATTGCATTAGCAAACCCAAGAAAAACAAATTGTTAAGTATAAGGCTTAAACAAAAAGATGAGCTTTAGGCACAGGGCGAGGCCAGCAAGAACTAAGTTCTGTACACATGCGATTGATCAATACTCAACACTATTGAATGTGAGATCATTTCCCCTTACTGGCATCTAGATCAAGCATTTGCATGAACATGAATGTGATATTTACACCGGCAACAGCAAATGGATATTCCCATGCAGCTCGCTTGCCTCCTTGCTTTTTCAGTAGACGCTGAAAAGATGTCTGTAGCAAAAAAATAAGAAGGCAAATTTAAACAAGCATTATATGCTTTTTAAATATGTTGTGCGGTTGAAAAAAATAAGCCAGTTCACCAAAAGTTTACAGCCCTGCACTTTACTATTCTACTTAGACAGAAGTGTTTCTAGTATATAATTATAGTCATTATGTTTTGCCAACCTAATATCTTACCGGAAATGTCTTTGCAAAAAACAGTAAGTTCTCCAAAGAGATGAACCCAGCTCCTCTGTTTAAGAGGTAAAAGTCGTCAACATCAAACAAAGGAGTAAAAATATGCCAGAAAATATTATAAGTCAGTTATAAAGATTCAAAGCAAAAATACAACCTGAAATCAGTTGATGGATCTCTGCCCTGCCAACCCATTTCTTTCCATTGATCAGATACTAAACCATGGAGCTCCTGACCAGGGTATGTTGCAGACCATAGAGCTTTCAAAGCTTCCTGTGATAATACAAATCTCAGAAGTAAATCAAATGAATCACTTGAGTAGGTCTGCAAAGAAGTATTGGAATTTTAAGATTTACTATGTTAACCCCTTGTATTTCTTCTATTACAGTGTCCCATTCTGCGTCTGGATGTGGTCAGATAAGAACTCTCAGCTTTAATGCTCCATGTTGAGGTAATTCCAAAGAGTCTAGTACCAAGTAATTACAAAATATGCATAAACTAATTTTGCAGCGGAAAGAACACCTGATGTTCTACTCTTGTAGCATCAAAGTTAACCTTCATCCGGTGCTTCAGCCTTGTTAGTCTCTCTTCCTGCAATATTTTCTGATGAGATATAGCCAACATTGATCAGGACAAATTTATGCATATCTTTTTATGAGATAAACAAAATATTTTCAAGGTGTTTTACACTTTCAACATAGGAATTTTAAGAGAAAACAAAAGGGAATGACATGAAATGATTTTCTTCTGAAAAATAAAAATAAAGGAAGGAAAGAATTAGATAAGATAATGACTGAAATCACTAAATATGGAAAAATTCTTCTTCCAGATAAGCCGGTTAAAACTACAAGCTTTTCATGGTTTAAACCCATTACAGTTGACAAGAAAAAGGACAGGGCATCTCAAGAAAGCAGAATTGAGAAGGACCTCTACCTTGACAAAAGATGTTATGTCAATTGCAAATTGGTACAATATAATAAATACCATGAGAGAGAGAGAGAGAGAGGGGGGGAGAGGGGGTCTGATTGTGCTCCTGAGTGGCTGAGGTAGGCATTTTCATAGTGTTGTTCGAAGAAAATGTTGAGACCACAAAACCAAAGAAATTCATTAAAAGAACAAAGTGCAAAGAGCTATATGTCGTTAAGGTATGAAGATTAAATCGGTAAGCTCTAAATCATAAATTGCACCACTTGATATTTAGCTTGACTTAATACAGCAATTCTCATGGCTTCCTAAAAAGTTTCCATCTCACATTTTTTGGTAGTAAAGTAAAAATTCACCACTATACAAATGAAGAGCCAATTAACTAGAGAAAACCAAAAGAATAACATTTCCATTTGTGTTTCCCCTTTCCTACTTCAAATGTTAAGAGATGTTATTGATGCTCACCTGTAGGGGAGTCAAATTGATGCAAATCCGTTCATAACTTCCCTTGCGCTTGAAGCAAACACAAGTGAGGCCTTTCCCCATCCGAGTTGGTGTCCCACAAGTTGCATCATCTGCAATCAACCAGTTGACTTCTCCCTTTAGCCTAGGATTCTAAATCAATTGACAACCTAACAAGTAATTATCATTACTTGATCAGATCTGGGACCTTTTGTGCAACACTAGAGAAAAAAAATGAATTCAGCTCACAACATACATCATTATTAAATGGGTGGGGCAGATTTTAGTGGAAAAAGCAATTATCTATTTCTGCTCTGGCACTTCAAATTCAAAGGTGGTGAGGACCACGAGCAAGAAATGATGATTAAAGACCAGGTACACCCTTTCATCAAAATGTCATCTCAGTGGTAGGCAGGATCGATTTGAAGATAAGACAAACAACCTTTAATTCATTGTTAGTTGTGTCATAAAAATGGCAACTCAATGTACAAAGTTTACACAATGCAGATCTAGAGAGGGTTAGATATAGGAAGTCTTCATTCTACAAGTAGAAAGGTTGATTCTAGGGTTCACCCTTGACCGTCAAAAAGAAATTCTGAAAAAATTAAAATAAAAGAAAGGAAACAAAGCTGCGTTAATGCAACTATTTATTTATTATTTATTTTATTTATTTATTGCAAAAAATTTGCTTCTTTATGGAAAGGAGATTTTTCTAGGGAACAATGAAATGACCAATTTAGATTAACTTGAAGTTCAACAAAATGAATTAAGTTGGGAAGCACAAAATCTCTGTTTTTCTCCTTTTTCATAGCACATGGAATTACCATCAAGCAAAACCTTGGCCTTTTTTAGTGGTAAACCCTGAGGCTGCAGCACCCGCCCTGCATGCATAGCTGGGTAAAGCAAGACCGAAGCTCCCGGGGTGGCCATCAAAGAATAATATCATGTATTGGATACTGAACCTGAGACCCCGTGCTCATTGATCACTTAAGCTACCCTTCGGGGTTAATATCTATTATACTAATTGATATATTTATTATTTATTACAACATTTTGGCTCTGCTCCCACTCCCACCATCAAAGTCTTTTATGATTCACGGTTTTTGCTTCTAATATGTGACTTAGGTTGGGATATTTACTCCAAACAAAAGAGCAAGATTGCTATTATCCCCACAGGTTGGAATGTTAACTTTTTCCCATACATGTATGTGAGAGTCATAATTAGAGTATTGTATTTACTAATAATTAACTTAACTATGATCATGCTAAAGTTTCTGCAAAGTGGTGCACCATAAGGAATGGGGTTTTCACATTTACCAAAAAAAGGGGGAAACCAAAAAGAAAGGCTTTAAACTTTCCTCTTAGAAAAGGAGATGCATGAATCAATTATTTAAGATCTCTCCCATCCAGGAAAAAGAAAGGAACAATGGCACCTAGTCACACTGAGCACTAGGAATCAATTGAAATCTGTGAAATTAACCCCTCCTCCACCCTCTTAGGTCACTGACAAAAATGAGAAGACAATATTCACCATTTCAACGCCTGAAATTTTAAGTATCTGCTCTGTTTTGACCTTGTTTGTTTTTCTTTTTTCTCTAGCAGCCTCTTCCCTTTGGAAGGAGGGAAGCCGGATTAGGTTACATCAGACTTCAACACAACCACGTGGAATTACTTAAATATAGTTTCTGAAATATAAACATTAAAACATTTGCAAATGCTAACTACCAAAATGCTGCAAATTTGCACAATTATAACCCCAGTTGAAAAACTCAATCATCATGCTTTCGAAACTGTTCTCTCTTTCTCCTATTTTAATTTAGGGAAAAGAGTTTCAAATTCTCATTGTATCAGCATTAGATCAAAAAGAAACAACTATCAACCTTTACTTGTTAAAAAATGGACAAATACCTAGAGTAGCTTAATAATAAGGAATCCAAAATTGCTCAGATGTCGTAAAACTTAGCAAAACCAGAAAAGTGACTAATTTATTGGAAATTCAAACCCCCCCCCCCAAAAAAAAAAGTTCATAAATCCTGAATAGAAGAGGTAATGCTTAAAAAAGCATAAACTTATGAAAACACGTGATGGCAGAGAAAAATCAACCCCCCTCCCCATTTGTGAAGCCTTTCAATTAAAAACAAGCTTTGCAGCAAAAAATCTCATAAAACACTCAAAGATGAAGCCTTGAAGTAAAATAACGAAAACTGATTAGAATCTACTACTGCAAAACTGTGGTGTCCAGGATCGAAAATGATACTTGATCAGATTACAATGCCAAACTTTTTTTTCACATAACAGTTGATTCCGATTCGTGCAGGTTTCAAATCAATCAAAACAGCATCCTCGCTGAGCGCAAGAGTCATATACACTTGTATGCACATATATACATATAAAATACAACACATATACATGTATGAATAGATTAAGAGAGAAAATTGAGGCGAATGAGTACCTGGAGAAGAAGAAGAGTGAGTGCATTTGGAGACAGACAATGGATGTAGTAGGCGGATTGCGACGCAGCTCCCCTGAGTCCTGTCAACGCTCATTGCCACTGGGAAGAAGTTACAGTCTCTTTCTGGAACGGCTTCGAATTCGATCCCTTGGCAAAAACATACAATTGTTATGCAAACAACCGAGGAGGGGTGGTTCGTCGTCTTGCGTTCGGTGCTCTTGTAAATAGAGGAAATTACAAAAGGACGAAACTACCCCCAAAGTTGTTGCTTCAATAGTTGAATTGACGAGAGGGTTCATTGTCTTTTGCTTGGCTGATTATACTTCCTTAGATAGTCTTAAAAAATTATCACCCTTCCTAAAATAGTGTTAAAAAAATATCACTTTTTTTACTTTATAATCTTTATTTAACACTTTTAAGTAATTTTTTAAATTATTTTTCACTGCATTAAAATATTTATTTTAGACCATCAATTTTTTTATTATTTTACTTTAAAATTTTGAATGAAATAAGAGAGAGAAATTGTAATAAAATATTCAATTTCTAAAAATATTTTTTTATTGTTTTACTTTACAAAAAATTGAATAAAATAAGAGAAAAATGATTCTTTAATTATAAAATTAGAAAAATAAATAATTCTTCCCTAAATATGAGAAAATACATTGATGGAGAGTTAAAAAAATGCACTTTTTTCTATTTTTACCTTCCTAAAATATGGAGTTTCCTTGTTTAAGAACATTGGTGTGAATACCCTAATTTCCATAAATTAAATTATATATATATATATATATGCTTGTGATCATTAATTAAATATAATAATAATTTTTACAAATATTTAATTTTATTTATCAAACTCAACAAAAAAAGGTAAAATAAGTTTAAAATTTCAATACAATTTAATATTTTTCCTTTTTCCTTTTGCAAATAAGTTATTTAACAAATTTACTTAGAAATACATATTTATACTTATTTTTCTGTTAATAGCTAATTAAAACGAAAATTTTAATAATTATTTATTTTTTCTAGCTCAAAAAATTAGAAATAAAAAATAATTTTTTTCATAGTGAGTAATGTTTACAACCATTATTGGTATTAAAGAGAGAACATTAACCACTATTACCGCATTTGGATTACTAAAAATTATTAAAAATTTATATAAATTTAAAAAAAAATTACCTTGTAAATCTATACAAATATCTATAAATCTATATAAATCTCTAAAAATCTTTATAACCTCTGTAAATTCAAAATAAATTTCTACAAATCTTAATAAAATCTTTACAAATTTTTAAAAAATTATGCATAAAATTTTTATGATAATTCATTCTAACATATTTTCATTATTCATCTTAGATTTCAATTATTAATTTTTATCTTTTCATGATTTGTTGGTTACACTCTAAACGCTTAAAAATGAGTTAAAGTATAATTTATCTCAACTTTTATAACTCTAATCTTTGACAATTGTAGCCTTATCTTAAAATATGGATAATTTAACCTGGTATTTGATGAATTTAAATATTAAACAAAATTTTATGATAAATTAAATTATATATATATATATATATATATATGTTTGTTTGTAATTATTAATTAAATATAATAAGAATTTTTCTGTAAATATTTAATTTTATTTATCAAACTAAACAAAAAAAACTAAAATAAATTTAATTTTTCACTACAACTTAATTTTTTTCTTTTTCCTTTTGCAAATAAGTTATTTAACAAATTTATTTAGAAATATACATTTATACTTATTTTTTCTATTAATAACTAACTAAAACTAAAATTTTAATAATTATTTTTTTGTTTTTTTCTAGCTCAAAAAATTAGAAATAAAAAGATCATTTTTTCATAGTAAGTAATATTTACTACTAAAAGTCCCAAATCTCACACAATAGTATCCCAAATCAAAACATTCACAGCTGGAAACAATAAGATAAACTAAAGAGACACAAGAATTTGTTGACTAGGGTAACAACCCTTTAGAACACTAAGGAGAAAACAACCCCATATCCTTAAGCGGATCAAACTAAACCTTCTTCACTATCAAATCAGAGGTTACAAGGTACATAGACATGAATTACAAGTTTTCCCAACCAACTACTCATTGATCTACTTGCTTAAGAACACATTCTAACTTTGTTTGCTAGATATCCCGCAATACACCTCAGCCCGTGAAAAAAAAGACCTTCAAAAACTTGAAAAAGCTCACCTAATCTGATACACATCCACAGATCTGAGCTGGTTGATGATGAATCTTTACCAAAGATAGTTGGTGATGTCAAGAATCAAGTAAGTTAAGCATCCCATCATTCCCTTTTGGTTTCTTTTTCAAATAAACTTAGTGAGTGTGACGTTCTTTCTAAAAGCTTAGAGTTAAGAAGAGAAAAGTTCGTTTTATATCAAAAGAGATGGTTAAAAAGTCATTTAAACAGATCTTAAAAATCTGGACGACGTCATAGCCAGTTCGTGGGCACAGACTACACATGAACTGCTCACAAGACCCTCTTGCATACTGGACAGAATTTTTCAGATGTCACGGGCATCTCGTAGGCATAAAACTCCTCACAAACTGCTTATGAGACTTCTCAATTTTCTGGACAGTGACATTTTAGATCCAAATAGGATGATCAAAAACTTGTTGAACCAGTAACCACTTCTCTTCCCAATCCAATGTTCTTCTCAACCATCAATAATGATGCTTAAACACTCTTTGACATATGCCTAAGCATCTAAAAACCTGACTTGTGACAGTTTACAAAATCTAGAATGAAATATTACACGCAAAGTGTTGTCTCGGATATTGCCAACACAAAAACTAATCTAATTACACTTACAACTACCACTATTGAAGAGAGAACATTAGCCACTATGACCGCGTTTGAAGTACTAAAAATTATTAAAAATTTATATAAATTTTGCAATTTTTTGTACCTTGTAAATCTTTACAAATATCTATAAATCTTTATAAATCATTATAATCATTGCAAATCATTATAATTTCTACAAATTTTAAATAAATTTCTATAAATCTCAATAAAATTTTTATAAATCTTTAAAAAATTATGCACAAAATTTTTGCTAGAATTTGTTTCAACATATTTTTACTATTCATCTTTATCGTTTCGTGATTTGTTAATTATACTCTAAAACACCAAAAAAAATAAGTTAAAATATAATTTATTTTAAATTTTATGACTCCAATTGTAACCATATCACAATTCAAGCTCGTATTGACAAAGTTAAATATTAGACAAAAGTTTATGATAAAAAAATATATTTAATTATCAATTAATTTTCACTCATTCTCAATCTATTTTTTTTTTTTGGCTAAATAAAAGTTAAAATCATAAAATTAAGACTTTGTTTGGTTAAAAAAATAGAAACGGAAGTAAAGGTGGAAAAAAAATGCGAAGATTATAAAATATTTTCTATTATTTGATTTTATGAAAAGAGGGAAGAGAAAAAAAAAATAGAGAAAACCTTGGCAAAGTCGTGATTGACATTTGCAAAGCTCTAAGCAAGCAGCCCTTGCTCATAGTGTTAGCAGCGCTTTAAGCATCGAAATTACCAATATGGGAGTCTGGGACAAAAGTGGCATCACAAGGAAAGTGAAGGGCGATTGTGGAACCGACATATCAGATGATGCTTTTGGGCATGCAGAGCAAAAGTCCACAGCAATGTTGTCTGTGCACGGAGACAATTGGTCCACAAAAGTCCACAGCGATGTTGTCTTTTACATCGCAGGCATATGGCGGCCCAACTGCTGACTTATAAAAATCGAAAAATCACCAACTACGTTGAGAAATATGTACGAGGGCCGTGCTTTTAAAAAGGGAAATGTACCAGAAGTGTTTGATGGGTAAAAATTTATTAAAAATATAAAATTTTAATATTAAAATAATTTAATAAAATTTGATTAGAAGAAAGTATAAAAAAATTTATAAAAATTAGTAAATTTTGGTTAATTTTGACCAATTAAACACTCCAAATTTGTTGTGCGTGTTTTTGAGGTTAGATTTTGGTGTGTTTGGCGCATTGAAAAACTCTGAAAACTTTTAAAAATCTCTAAAAATTATTTATTTTTTATTTCATTACACGAATTACGAACTGATAAATTATTTTAAATTATCTCATATTTTATCTTTTTTTTTCACTCCAAGCACCCCCTCAATGAGAAAAAAGTTTGAAATGTAAAATTTTAAATATATATATTTCTATGTATATTAAAATAAAATGTGTTTATTATTATAATAATTTTTAATTTAACTAATTTTAATTTCTTAAATTAGTTACTTTTGAAGTTTTACAAAATCCACAAATGTATACAAATCTCTATATTCAAATTTTCTACTTATAATGTAAAGATTACAACTTTTACAAATTTACACAAGTTTATATTGTTCCAAGCATTCCCATTATATATATATATATATATATATTTTATCACAATTTAAATAAAAAAAAATTTTACTTCTTACTCTTTCCTCTTTTTCTTTAAAAATCCTTGATTCAAACACCGTCTATGTAAATATAGGCTTAGTTTTTCAAAATATTAAAATTGAAATTATTAACAAATTCAAGGACAGTTTAAGTGAATATAAATTTAAGTTTTTAAAATGTTAAATTGTTGTTTCAAAAGAGAAGCGCAATGAGAGGAAAATAAAATTAAAAAAAAAAGATAAATGTGAAATAATATAAGAGAGAGAGTGTATGTGTGGGAGGGAAACGGGATAAAAATGTAGGTGATTTTATAAAATAAAAAATGAAAAATAAAAAGAGCAAGCTGCTGGGAAGTAAAATGAGACTAGCAAATCACTTATGTCTATGATATGATATGATATGATATGATATATGTATATTTGCTTTCTTCATTTAGAGAAGAAAATAAAAGAGTAAGGAAAATGATGGAAAAATGTAAAAAAGAAACATAAATACTAAAATATTTAATAAATAGTTTTATACTTGGATAAATTTAAAAATATAAAAATTTATTAATAATTAATTTTTTTAATTTCGTAAATTTTATACTTTTTTTTATTTCAGTTGTCATCTCAAATCAAATATAGGAAGTCATCTTGAATCTCTACTTATTTAAATTTTTGATAAATTTTTTTTAATGAGCTTATGTCAACGACCATCTCCTTCAATCTATGTAATTTCACGGAGCTTCTAAATTCGATAACTGTCTTGCATAGAGTCATTGATTATGCTTGTTCAATTAACAAAAGATAACACAGATTTTTTTATATTAGAATTAGATAGGTAAAATGGATTAACTCAATTTTGACTCAATCTGACACTCTAACTATTCCAACGAAAATTAAGTTGAGCCAGGTTAAGATCGAATATATTTGATCCTATTCTACTGATCCTATATTCTTTTTATAGTATTATTTAAAAATATTTTTATAATTTTTAAAGTAAATTAATAATAATTTGAACTTAAAATAAAATAACCAATTGGTTCTAAAAATAAATAAAATTTATTAATAATCATTATAAATACGTAGACATTGAGGATTTTTCAATTAGAAATAAAAAATTAATTGAGTCCCTACTTTCAATGTCATAAAGATATTATCTATTGTCCATTTTGATGTAGGGTAAACAAACAATTAAAAAAATAATAGAAACAAAATTAAATTTGTAAGTCAAGGTTAGAGTCAGGTTAGAGGTGTCCCAAGCCTTAACTCTATGATGTAAGGCTGACCCAAAATTGGTTCTATACAAATATAAGATCAGGTCGTATCAAAATCATGTTGGATCAAGGTCAACCCAATCCTCTTTACATGCCTAATTTAAATTTAATCACATGCCTAATTAATTTTTTGAATCGAGATTCACCGATATTTAATTGACCTGAGAGTAAATAAGTTAATTATTTTATTTATATTTAACTTTAATGAATCAAATTCAAGTTAAGATAGAAAAAAAATAGTTACAAATTATTTCAAAATTAATTCGTAATGAATTAATATGAAGCGAACAATAATGACACAAACGAATGTTGAGTTTGATTTATTTGTTGGTTTTTTCGCCTTCTAGGGGTCGGGGAGAAGTCTGCAGCCGCTGCACATGGGTGCGCACTGGGTGAAACCTGCCCCGTGGTCCTAGCCGGCAAAGAACCACGAGAAGGTAAACCAGTAGGAGGTAAACCAGCCTAGGCAAGTCCTAGCTGACCGGCTCAGCCGAGAAGGCTGTTAGATGGCCCTCCACAATTAAAGGAAGGACTGCTCCCAAGAGGAGTCGAACCTGAGACCTATTGGTCCCAGGCCCTTCAGCTCGCCATCCGAACCAACTCGACTATATGATTTCAATAATATTTGTGCTAGATTCAGTTTAAATTTCAACTTAATAAAATTATGTCAAGTATGGAATGTTGCCCTTGCGGGCGTAACACGGTTGGTACTTGAGTAGCAGATTGCACCCAATGATGCAGGTTCGAGTCCTGGCAGCCACAGTGTGAGAGTTTCACCCTCTTGTGGGGATGGCTCCTTGTGAGCACCAAACACTGATTCTCCTATCTAGGAGGCCGCCGTATATCGCGATTTACCTCCTCCACCATTCCCTTGGGGCCGGGGGTGGGGGCCCTGGGAGCGAGAGTATCGCTTTTTGCACCCACGGAACGTTACATTTGTCGGAATTTGCTTAGGGTTTCGCCACCACGTGACTCGTGCACATACATTGCATTTGACTCTCAAAACTCCACCGACCTAAAATTGGTTTTGCTTCTATTTATTACAAAATAACATAAAATTAAGAATCACGCATATTAACATCGTTAATAAAACAAGGAAAACTCAACCACCATCCCAGTTAATTTCCTGAATATTTGATCCATGCTTGTCGCCAACTAACGGCAGCGATGACAATGGCCCTGAGGCTTAAACTTTAGAAAATTTTAATTAAATTAAATTAGTTGCATTGCAGTCGGGAGCAGTGACGGACGCAAGAAGGGGTAAAGGGGTCAATTGACCTTATTAGAAACAAAATTTTTGTGAGAAATAACATAATTTTTGGAGTATATTTGTAATTTCACCTCGCAAAATATTTTTTTTGAAACCAATTGTCTCAATATTTCAAATAATTTATAAGTTTTTACCTTTACTTTTATGTCAGACATACTACCCATTATCTTTGAATATATTGTGTGTAAGTGTAAATTTATGGAAATATTATAATGTTTAGGGTATTTTTGTAATTTTGTCCAATAAATTATTTTTTATAAATGAATCACTCTAATATTTCAAATAATTTACAAATTTTACTCTTACTTTTATATTAAGTATATTATCCATTATCTTTCAATATATTATACACAAATATAAATTTATAGTCGTTGGCTTGACTTCGGTAGGTCTAAATCGGGTTCAAGGGGACTGCAGTGAACAAATTCACTGCAGGGGCTGCAATGAAGAAACGGATGACTAAAATTTTTTTGCACTTTAATGCTACCTGATCTTTAATATTCTTCATTAATTGTGTTCCAATTAAAATTTTTAAACTTTTATTTTTATTTTGAAAATAAATTTAATTAAAATAATTATAACCATTGAATTAAATATAAAGAAATCTTAATCCTTCATTTTTTTACTATAACTCCTGCAATAAATTTGTTCACAACAACCTCTTGAACCCGTCTAAATCCTGGATCCTAAAAATAATAAGTATCCGAATTAATTTGTAGTACTCTACTTCTGTTCCTTAATTAATTAGTTTATTACAAACGGTTCTTTTTGGATGGTAGCTCTGGGGAAGAATCAGCAACTGCCAAGTGGGGATTTGGGTTTGCGTACCCTCTGCTCTCTCAACGAATAATACACACATGAGAAAACCCACGGACACAGTTGCAATTCTGTGGTCAGAAACTTAAAAGCGAGGCAAAAAGCCCAATAATGATTCTAGCGGTTTAAGTGAAGAAATTTATTATGGGGTTGCAATAAAAAATTAGAAGTTAAGATTTAATTATTTTTAATTAAATAGTTTTAATTTAATTTAATTAAAATTATTTTCAAAATAAAAAATAAAAATTTTAAAAATTTGATGGAAACACAATTAATATAGAATGTAAAAAGTTACGTGTCATTAAAGTGAAAATGAATCTCAACCCTTCATTTCTTCACTGTAACAGTAAATTTCTTCACTGCAACCCCGTAGAACCCCCAATAATATGCTTATGTAATGTTACCATATCACCGCCAATATTAGGTGGCCCGGTACTTGAGGAGCTTCATGCATTAGTCCGTTTAAGTCGTTCCCATCACATGTAATTTTTTATTTATATAATTTATAATTTTTTTTTTATGATTCAGACTGTCTAAGCCGACTTATACTCTTATATTTTATAATCTCATTTTGTATCTCTAATTTTCATTATAATAATTAAATCTTTACACTTTTTTACAATTTAATTATAATTTTATTATTTTGTTAATAATCATTAAATAAATGTCACAACCAAAAAAAAAATCACATACTTATTAGGTATATAATCAATATGTGATATTTTTTATCAATAAATATCACAACAAAAAACCACATACTTAGAGCAAGTGCACTAATAACTAATTATATTATCTAGTAAACAGTGAACATTTTATATTTAGCTAGTGACTTTTCTTTTCTAAGCCACATCAATGCTAGGCATTTTACTAATTGTCTATTAAAAAATTAGTTTCTTAAAATTGGAGGCCTATATAAGGGGAAGAAGTGCCGGAGAAGGAGAAGAGAAGTGCAGGAGAAAAATAATAAATAATTGGATTACTTATGAACAGTTTCTCGGTAGAAGAAGTGAGGTACTCTAATTGGAAGAAAAATATCTCCGGGTTTAGAAATGCTAGTACAGGAGAGTTCTCTTGTATTGGTGAGCAAAAATACGTAAAATGCTTATTTAACTCTTCTACTGCACTTGCTCTTATTATGTATATAATCCATGTGTGATATTTTTTTATATATGGATTTGACAGAAAATATAAAATTATCCGTCGCAAGGACTGATATAACAAAAGAGAGAGCAACGAGATATTCTAGATATCAATCCAGGAACATCGAGAGAAAAAAATTTCCCGGGTAGCGGCCAAAATCTGCAACGATGATTAGATTTTTTCTTCGCCTTCTTCTCGAAGGAATCTGAAGGCATTCGGATGACGCATGGGAATTACATGGTCTTAATTTGTTTGCTGACCTTTGCCAACAATTGGATCCAATCAGAAATTTAAGTACGTCAACCTGAAATCAGAACCATGCACATGTGGTTTTAATGGACTTAAGAACACTCAAGAAACATCTAAAATTCTGATTTTACATCAATATTTGATGCAGAAAAGCCCGCAGCAAAGCTCGGGTTTTGGATTCACATCCAAAGATATATATATATATATATATAGGCGAGAAATTCATATTGCGGAAAGAATCACGACTGGCTGCATCAAACAATATCTGACGGTAAGCCATCAAACAATTCTAAAACAGGCCATTGATTTATCACAACAGAGCACAAGATCCCAATTTGCACTTATGAATGGTCAAAATACTTGGATCACATCAGGGGTGAAGCCGCAGAACTACCTATGGCTATAGGAGGCTTTGGCCCCCCAAGTATTTAAAAAAAAAAAAATCTATATATACAGTAACAAAGTGAGATTAGCCTAAGAATTTACCTTTATTGGAAGTTCCAAGTTCGATGTTCGATTTTCTCTCTCTGTATTACCATTTCTCAATTATTTTACTCGAAAAAATATTTATAAATGTGTATATATATATATATATATTTTTTTTTTTTTCAAAATGGTCACCCAATTCAAAGTAAATAAAAAAATATACATTTACTTAAATGGTCACCCCATCTCTTTTAGTTTGAGACATTAATAACATATAAAACTTTGCTCTTGAGTTAGACTATTAATGGTCTAATTTAGTTAATTAAATAATTTTTAAACGAGTTTCTGACTGAATGTATTATATATTTATTTTGTTTTTTAAGCCCATAATCCTCAAGTAGTTTACTTGATCCTGAGATTATATTTTTTAGATTAAGAGAAAAATATTAAAATTTATAAAAATTGAGTCCCTTTTATTTAAATTTTTGAATCTGTTCTTATATTACATTGCGTTATCTTTCAATAAAAAATATTTTAGCTATCAGTTTTAAATATTTATTTATTGGCAATTAGAAAAAGTATATGTGGTAGATAAGAAGAATAATTCAATCTGATCCTCCAAGTGGCCATTTGGCAGGTTTTGTACAGATAAACAGAGTTTATGGTTAATTCAAACCTTAACAGTAATAGCTATCAAAAATCTCCAAATGCAAGCATTCAACAAAAGCTCAAAAGAGTTAAAAACTGAAAGGAGAAGCACAGCTTGATTTTCTCATCAAATGCAAAGTCAATATTTGGAAGGCTTCCAAACTAGATTTTTCTGCATTGAGAAACAATTTCCATTTGCATATATTCCATTGAGGCATTCGTACTTGCATAAAATTCTTCATACAAGGAACAAACAGCCCCACTACCAACCAATTTCTGCCCCCCGGGGTTGCTTACGAAACTAAACAAAATAAAATAACTCAACCAAATTCATCAGCTAGCCAATAGTACCACAATGTCTAGATGAGAAAATTTGCTGCGGAGGAACCAATTTCTCTCTATCTTGAATTGAATGTACATTCAGTTTTAGACCGTTTCAAATAATTAGGATGAGGGAGATTTACCTCTAACCCAATCAATATTCGACTTTTAACAAATAAGAGGACATGACAAAAATAATAAATAAATAAATAAATAAAATAAAATAGAAAACACAAATTATAACCTTTAAAATTTTTAGTGGTTTTGAGATTGTTTGGATCACCTTATTTTTATCAGGTTATTTAATTAAGTAGTTTATAACTTTTTTTTTAATTTGAAAGTTTAAATTAATAGACAATTTATTAAGTTCATTGAGACTAATTTTTTTTTTCTCTGGGCTTTGAGTAGTTTATAATTTTTTCTTTAGTTTTTTTTTCAAAAAGAAATTGAAGAATATTTAAAAGCAAAAAAAATGTTTAAAATTTGAAAGTTTAAATTAAGTTAAAATAAATACTTAAATATGACAATTTATTAAATTGATTGAGACTAATCCTTATTTTATCTGATTATTCTATAAGACAAAGGAGTTTCCGGGAAAATTTAAATCGGTAGAGATTATTGGAAGATAATCAATATTTTTGGGATATAAACAAGAGACTTTTTATATACATTCGGATGGTGATTAGTTTTTTTTTTTTTTAGGATAAAAGGGACATGAATAGGTTTTTCTTTAAAAAAAAATGGATTTTCAAAAATTCTTACTCTTATAACAATTATTGGATAAAACAAATTTCTTAGGCCCCGTTTAACAACATTTTTGTTTTTATTTTTTTGTTTATGTTTTCAAAATTTTATAAACTGGCAACAGAAACATAATTTTTAATAATTAATTAAATTAAATTAATCATAAAATAATATGAAATATATTTTATTACATTTCAATTAATTTTTAAAAATTAATAAAATTAATATTTTATTAAAATAAAAAATTATTAATTATAAACAAATTTACATTTCCAAACACAATTTCAGTTTTTATTTCAAAAAATAAAAAACATAAACATAAACACATAAGAATAAATAGAAAAATGGTAGCATCATCAAACAATCCTTTATTGCTTCTTTCGCTAAGTACTTTTACAGAATGAGAGAAAAAGAGAGATACAGATCGAAGTGATAGAGTAGAAGGAAACTTATTTTGTTGTGTTTTCAACTTGGCCATCTATTTAATATTCTCCTTCAAATATGTGAGTTTATTTTGGTTCAATACTTGAGGTATAGAAAGGTGAACAACATTATTTCTTTTATTGGGTCCAAAAAAATAATATAAGTAAGCAAACACAACACAAACCAATTGTACGTGATTCGACCAATTGTTTATATCTACAATTCATAATCTGTGAGCTTCACAATTTAGAAGAAATTATGAATGAGAATATACAACTATCTCTACTCAACTCTCTTTTACATATTACTCTCTCTCTTTATCTCTATGCCTCAGCCCATAACCTTATTACAAGCCCTTTACCTGAACTCCTCCAAGCTCAGGCTCTCTCTCTTTTTCTCTCTCTCTCTCTATGTGTGTATATATATATGTTTTTGGCTACTCTTGATAGGTGATTCCCACACCATACATCTTCGCCTTTTGCATTTCATCCATTTTTATTCATGAACTAGGAGAGACAAACAGCCACTTTGCATTCAATAATTCGACATCGAATACGATTGGCTTCATGTAAACAGGCTTCTCATAACTTCATTTGTGGCTGGTCTTGGTCATTTCTTGTGACTTTCGTGTGTAGCCATCCACTTTGGGTAGAATGCCTAACAATCACCCCCTCCACCCCATATGGGTTGGTGTGTTGCGTCTACTGCAACTTTTGCCCCTCCTTGATTTGTCTTCCAATATAAATTCTCATGAAGCTAATTTTTGGAAACTATATTACATCTTATACCTAAACTAAATTCACACGTCAATGCCAAGGATGTCTCCCACTACTATTGCAATTAACTACATCCCTAACAGCGCTTCCCTTGTGGATACCGCACTCATTGTCTAAGGTGTCTGCATTCTCTCCTTTGAATGCCCTTCATCAAGTACGCTTATTGTAAGTGGATACAACTTCTACAACGCTTTTCTCCATCGTTGTCTTCTAACCTATCTCCAAGCAATTACACCCCCTCACTAGGGGTACTCCTCAAAACTTATCTGTTTTGTTGTCATCTTGTTGTCTAACACTCTAGCACACACTTTTCTGTGCTCCATGTGTTTCAAATAATATCTTCGTCTCCTTGTCTTAGTGTAAAGAGGCTGCATTCAACTGACTAGAATGGCAGGACCCCTCTCCAAGATACTTTTGATAAGTGCATCTCCAACCGAGATATTCCCTGTACTCCAAAATCGAGATGCCCTACACTCCTAATATGTGTGCTGCGTGACTTATCTCTCCAACATTCTAAGTGCTCTTTTATGGAGAGAAATCGATCAATGATTTGAGAGTTAAAAAAAAAAAGCTCACAACATGCTATTAGTTATTGTTGTACAACTATTCTCTTTGCTTTGAATTTTAATGAAAATAGTCATCTCTGTCCAAAATCCCACACATCATTTAACTCCATTCCGATGCTTTTTCTAGATACATTTTTGTACTTATTTTTATGTGCATCTGTGCAATATTACATCATCAGTTCACTACGCCTTACTGTGCTATCAGGCTCGTGGTCAAGAGAGTAAGCTCTAACTACTAACACTCTCCTTTAGTCTGTAAAGTATCAATTCGCCTTTTTTGGAGTTCCACAATATTAATGTCAGAGTCTTTTAAGTATCATTACACTCATTGATCGAATTTCCTCTATAATCAAATCCAACATGGATGAGAGATATCCTATTAACGAACTTCTTTGTTATTTGATTTAAATATTGAATCTTATGTATATTACCATATGCATTGTTACTGCCTTTGATTAAATTTTGTGCAAATATTTTGATTTGGATCTTCGCTTGTTGATACTATGATACTTTTATATATCATTCTAACGTTAAACTTGGGGTGGTATGGAGTTAAAAGGAATAAATATAAAACTTTATTCCTTTCGATTATAATTAGTATACTTCATAAAAAATTAAATTAATTAATATTCCTTACTCTTGGGTAGTTAATTTTTTAGAGAGATAAGTAAAAAGGATAACAAATTCTTCTATAACATTTACTTTCTTAATTTTTAATCTCGCACTAAATGCATAAATAAATATGAAATTTGTATAATATATTTAAATTGCGATCTATAAATTGAGATTATTCAAAGGAAGAAGAAAAATCAAAGAAATAGAACCCATAATCTTTCCCTGCTTAGAGCCAATCGAACGGTCAATAAACCGTTAGAATTACCTTCAATGCTTATTAATTGCTATCATAATTGCATCTAATAAAATATTTCATGGCACTTAAACTGATTAAATATATATATATTTTATCTTACTATTACATATATTATCTTATCTCACTTCACCTCATCCTATCTTATCTTATCATTATTATTTTAGTACTACATATAAAAGTATGAATAATTGATTTTTTAAAAAAATTACAAATATTCATAAGTTTATGATTAAAACGTCCTTGTAGAAATCATAAATACATACAATTAAACTCCATGATTTGTAAATATTGATATTATTATTTAATACTACTTACTAAAATATACCAATTTTTCTATTTTTTCATTATCCAAAGATCTAATTAATATTGATCATTATGCTAGCTTTATTATTTTATATATAAGTTAAATAAAATAAAAAATTAATTTTGCTGGTATTATACTGATTTGTCAATGTACCTAATTCTAATTTAAATTATAATTTAAATAAATTAATATTTTTTATTTTTCTTATAGTAATTGTTTGAGAAATAGTATTTATATAATTGAAGAGATTAATGACTAACTTTATAGGTATAATTATAGCTTAATTTTATAAAATTTATTAATGTAATAAATTTAGAGTTATCTTTAATTAAAAAGAATACTGGTACGTGTGGAGTTTAAATGTTTTCTTAGAATAAATTTTTATATCAATTAAAAAGTTAATGTACTCAAATATTCATAATAATATTATATGTATTTACATGTTTTTCATTATTTAATTATCCACTCAATTATTTTTCAAAACAAATAAAAATAAAATATTATATATTAAATATTTATGTAGATGTAATATCTATAATTTCATAAAAAAGAGAGAGCCTAATTAAATTAATAAGAAGTGAAAAAATTGGACTAATTTTAACGTTAACATTATAAATATGGAAATGATTTGACATAAAGTTAATTAATTCTAAATTGAAAATCCTAAACTCTGTCATACAAAGCAATCAATTTTATCCTTGTTGTTCTTGTACATGTGAAAAAAAAAATAATATAATTGCGTGAATTAATTTTGGAAAGAATGATTTAAATATTGAATTATTTTGAAAGAACAGTTACTTATGTGATGCGTACAATTAAGTAGGTTTATATCAAGAATTACCTTTTATAGAGAGAGTTAGATACATAATTATATTTTAAATAAAAGCTGTACATGTAGTGTAAAAATTTTATATTAACAGCTATATTTTAGAAACAGTTAGGTAAATAATACAAACAAAATATTGATCAGTATAGTTTCGACCAAAAACTCGTATCTAAAAATTGTCTAAAGAATTAGAATTACCAAAAAAAAAAACCATTAAATATCTCATGTGTAATTTGTAACATACATAAGTTAATTAAAAATATTAAAAAATATATTATTTTTATTTTAGGCACGTGCATAGCACGGGTTTGATGGTAAGTATATACAAAAAGTATGTATAATATATTATATATGGTTAATTGTGTATGAATAAATTAAAAAAATTAGGTTTAGTTTTGGAGGAAAAAATTAATTTTTTTTTGTAGCTAGCTGCTAAAAAATTAAATTTTTTTTTTGGTCATCTTTGATAATAAAAAAGTAAACTTGTTAGTAGTTAATTTTTGAATTTTTTCTTAATTTAGTACTTTTGTCCTTTACAATTTAAAAGTAAATTGGTAAATTTAGTTATTTAAAAAAAAGGGTAAAAAAAAGGTAAGCAGCGTTCGGAAGTTTATTAGTTTTCCCAAATAGAGTATTAATTTACAATTTGCTATCATTGCTCGAAACTATTCTGTTGAAAATAATTCACAAGCTGCAGTAAAGGGCATTTGGAAGCCCAAAATTTTCAAATTTTTTTAATTTTCTTTTTACAAATTTTAATCAATTTTTACTAACAACTTTTTTTAACCAAAATTGTTCGAACAGGTAAATGAGATCACGGTTAAGGGTGTTTCAATCATAAAATTAATTGTTTGTCTTTCAAACACTAAAAAAATAATTGTAACATTATACTTTTTTTAAGAAGTGTTTGGTTAATCAGAGCCAACCAAATCTTACCTATTTTATTAACTTTTTGTATTTTTTACAATTAAATTTTGTCACATATTACTTTTACATCAAGTCTTTATATTTTTATCGTACTTTTTTGCCAACTAAATACTTCTAAATTTTAAAGCTTCCACACCCCTAAACTAATTGAGAAAACGAATTTTCTCAATAATTCTCATGATTTGGCGAAACGCCAATTCTCATTATTTGGCGAGACAAATCATAAGAATTAAATTTAGAATTATCGGAGCGTTTAACCGATTGTCAATTTTAAGACCTTAAGAATTAGTAGAGATACACGTAATTGGACTGAACACTCTTGGTTAACGAAAAAAAAAAAATTTCCGCCGGTCACGTGGATTTCCGTGTTGCGAATTAACGGTGATGGTCAAAATTTATTGTGTTTGGGCATGATGATTGATGCACTCGCGGCTTTGACCGGAAAGAATTTGTTTCGAAAATCAGGGAGCAGATTCGAAAATTAAGACATGTCCTAGTTGAGTACACCTCAATATTGTGCTTTCAAGTGCACTATTTATATTTATATTGCCTCAAATATCTGATATTATGTGCTTGCATAACTTATCATGAATCGTTCTAATTGTTGTATGCTTATGACATATAAATATTTAGGAGTTCAGACTATTTTTTATTTATTATATTTAAATTACGTAATTGTAAAACATCATTTTTTTATAATTTATTATGCTTTATATAAATTATATATTATTTTTGGGTTTAAATTAACTTATTTAGATGCTTTGCTATCTATTGTATTTAGTGTTAGTTTAGTTACAAAAGAGCTTTTAACTTTTTTTTGTAACTTTTTTTTTACATTTTAATAATTTTTTTAACAAAATTATTTTTTTTTTAGAAGCGGTAGCTTTTAGGAATATTAATTACAAGAGGAAAAAAAAACACGTCCGTTTGGGGGAAGTTAGAAAAAATAAAAAAATTATTTTTTGTTTTTTTTAACCCAAACGAATATGAATTTTTTGATTACTTCACAATCCTAAAAGTTACAACTTCTAAAAAAAAAATTAAAATTTGATAAAAAAAACTATAAAACAAAAAAAAGCTTTAAAAAAAAAAAAACTAAGAACCCTTTTGTAACCAAACAAACCTATCCTTCGTTTGGCTATAAAAAAATGTTTTACTTTTTTGGTAGCTTTTTTTTTTTTTTTTTTCATCTTATATGATATTTTTTCACCAAAAATTGATTTTTCTTTTAAAAATTGTAAATTTTAGGCGTTTTAATTATATTAATAAAAAAATAATAAATTAAAAATTCACGTTAGTAAAAGATAAAAAAGACAAGATTTTTTGGTGCTTTTTTACTTGAATAAATAACTTTTATTCAAATGGACATGAATTTTTTGATTTTTTTTTTACGTATGTGATTAATACGTCTAAAAATTATAACTTTTAAGAAAAATTAAATTTTATTAAAAAAAATCATATAAGAAAAAAAATTACAAAAAACCAAAAACCATCTGTTTTTGTAACCAAACCAATATATTACACTAGCTTGATCTCGACACTATATTTGTTTAGTCATGCCATTTGCTTTTACTTTGACTTATGCTTATTTTTTAAAATTTTAATTAGTCCAATTAACATATTTCGTTAATTCTTAGATTAAATTGAGACCAGGTAGTATAATAATAATATGTATTTTTGAAAGAACCCAGGGTTATCAAAAAATTTAGATGGATTTAAAAAAAAATTGAAAGATTAATTACGTTTAGACTTCCGGGTTAAAGTAAAAATTACTAATATTTTGAACTTTAAAAATTAATTTTTACATCACTTATTGCTGAGATTAAAGTGAAAAAGTAAAAAAAAAATTTATCAAAAATAACAATTTTGATTCTTAATAAATTTGAAAGTATATTCACAGCATCTATAATTCATATTTTAAACACTCACACCTTATGATCTTATTTAATTTTTAATATAATATATATATAGAGTTTTATATCATTCATGATTTTACTTTTAGTTTGAATCGCCGAATATGTAGAGATAACTAGAAGTTACCTGTACGTAAATGCACGAAAAAATATAATTTGGCTTACGAAGAGCTTAGGAAATAAATAAAATAATTTTTAAAAAAAGTTAAAAAAATTTATATATAAATCAAATATTAGACCGTCACCATTTTTTATCACAGACAATGGTTTGAAATTTGAAACCAAAAAGATGGGAGAGGAATTGAAAGTTGAACAACAAAACGCTCTCTTTCCAATAAATCTTAGTCATTGATAGTTATAAAACAAAACCTTAATCCTTGATTTAGGAATATATGTCAAATCATTATTGTTATATAAATGTTTTAAAAATTTTGAGGTTTTATTGATTTTTACTTATACTATAGAGATTATGCATTTGTTAATTCCGAAGCGCTGCATCATTAAGAACTAATGAGAATATGCTATTTGTTTATTTTTATTTTCAAGTTAAAAAATTTAATAAATTTTATGGGATTTAGGGGTTGTAGTGAAAAAATCTACTGTGGGGGCTACAGTAAAAAAATCAAGGGTTGAGATTTATTTATTCTTTAATGGCATGTGACCTTTGACATTCCACATTAATTATGATCCAATCAAATTTTTTAAACTTTTATTTTTGTTTTGAAAATAATTTTAATTAAAATAAATTAGAATCATTAGATTAAATACAAATAAATCTCAATTTTTGATTTTTCACTGCAGCCCCCTTAATCTTAAATTTTATACGGTTATAAAATTTTAAGAAAGAGTGTATTATCTATATTAATTGATAATTATTACTTTTTACAAAATTACTCATATAAATAGATTTCTATTTTTATCTTGTTTCATTTTTATATATGGGATAAGAAAAAAAATATTTTGTATTATCCTTGCATTTAAATCATAATTTATTTATTTATTTATTGGGAATGGTCTCTGGATACCCAAAAACAAAGCAAAATTGAATGAAACGAGGAATAAACGAGATGGGGAATTTCCGTGTCGATGCAAAGTCCAAAGTGACGTGGGACATTACATTAGCTCCTGAGGTTCTTTTCTTGACTCCCCATCCGGCTCGGCTGCCAAAACCCCGCATCTTCGTAACGTTCAGGGTAGCCCATCATGGACAGCGTCTCTCTCTCTCTCTTTCTCTCTAAATAGGTTATTCCTTTAGAATACTATTATCATACCCTAATATATATATCATACATGCCCATTTCTCGATTTTACCCGGAGTCTCTCTGCGTGTTCTAGAGTCGAAGAAGAGATTGAGGTTGGGATCCGAAAATGGCGCTGAGCTCCGGAGACGTCTCTGGATTCAAATTACTGTTTGCCTTGGCGATTATGTACGGACTATTATCGACTCTAGTTTATTTCGTACTTCACATGCAATTCATCAAGCCTCTCGGCATTGACGCCCCTCTCGATCGGTTCTCGGAAGCGAGGGCCATTGAGCACCTCCGATTCTTGTCTAAAGAGATTGACGGTCGACAGGTCAGTATGAAATCGCTTCTCTATCATTTGAATCAATTTTTGTGACTGGAAGTGCTAGAGAACTATGCTCTGGCTGGTTGGGGAGGAAACGTATGATGAAATATAATTCAATTTTATTTATTTTTTTAATGTTGGAGACAAGGAAAACCTCACTTTAATGAACTCAGTGAAGCTATGAGATAAGTTGTATTCGAGTTTTCCACCTTGTTGGGAGCAAAAAGGAGACAAATTGAATGTGTTCTGAAGTGATTTATGTGTAACTAGTCTTGACTGTGTTTTTGGAGGTACAAAACATTGTATAGGCTAAATTAGCTGGATAGAGGTAGTTTGTCCTTGTTTTTTTAAATGTTTTTTGGCGCCACTGTTGATAGGAAGGGCGTCAAGGTTTAAAGGATGCTGCCCTATACATAAAAACACAGCTCGAATTGATGAAGGAGCGAGCTGGGCCTGATATTAGGTTGGTACATGGTTTTCAAATTCCTAAGGCTATGCAATTTTTTATTACAGTTAAGACTGTTCTTTACAATTTTGTTAATTTTCCTACTGAATTGTTCTGAATTGTCTTATTTTCAGGATTGAGGTTGATGACACCGTTGTTAATGGCACTTTCAACATGATATTTTTAGGCCATAGCTTATCTTTTGGATATAGAGCTCATATAAATATTGTCATGAGGTACTTCACAAATATTACTGTATTAGGCATATTATATTAGACTTCTGGGAACTTCGAGGTTTGGGTATCACACACAGCTATTATAGATGCATTCTGTATTTCTAATTTTATGTAGTCGGGTTGCTAGAGTGGTGATTTGGGGTTCCTTCAAATGTCCTTGGAAAAAAATTTCAGAAGGCCTTGTCTAATTCTCCCAATTCATTAAGTTTAAAAATGGGGATAAAATCATGTTTTGGGAGGACTGTTGGAGAGCGGATTCCCCTTTTTCTATTATGTTTCTTAGACCATTCCTTATGACCAGAAAATGTAATTCCCCAATTTCTTCTTTAGTCTATTCCTCTACGTCCTCCTTTCTTATCCCTTGGAATATCTGTTTCTTTTGTATTCTTAATGATAGTGAGGTTTCTGAATTATCTTCTCTCTTGAAACTGCATGAAGGGGTTTTTCTTAGACTATCTATTCTTGATAAAAATATTTGGTCTCTAAACAATTCTGGTGAGTTTTCATGCAAATCCCTATTCAAAAAATTGATTGTCAATCCCGGTTGTTTCCTTCCATTAAGGATGATATGGAAGGACAAAGTTCCTATTAAACTTCAAATTTTTTAGTTGGCTTGTTGCTCACAAAAAAAACTCAACACCGACAGTTGATTCAAAAGTTTAGACCTTCTCATAATCTCTATCCCCAGTGGTGTATTATGTGCAAAAAATGATAAGGAGTTTGTTGATTTCCAATTTCTTCATTGCCCTATTGCCACACCAATATGGAGAAAATTAATTTTGGAAGGTGGTGAATCTTGAATCTGCCCTCCATCCTGCTCTAGCACGCTTACAACTTTCTTTTTGGGTTTTGTGAATGGAATGAGAGGGAAACCCTCTGGAATTGTGCAATTTTGGCCCTTATTTGGGTTATATGGACCCAGAGGAATTCATGGATTTTTGAAGACAAAACTAATAATCAGTGGAGCATTTGGGATAGAATCAGAACACTAACCTCTCTTTGGGCTTCCATCGCATCAGATTTTGATGGACTCCCTCTTTTTGATTAAATTGGAGGTAAATTATACTTAGACTCCTTGGACATTAGGTTAATTACAGTAACTTATCTCAACTATTTGAACCTTACACTTACTTCTCCTATTCCCTAATATTTGTAACACTTAGACCTCCTCCGTTAGTTTTTCCCCTAATGCCGTTAGCGTGCTACAGTAAAATGACATAAATGCCCTTGGTAAGTTCAAATGTTTGAGGGAGGTTTCTGTAATTTAGCCTAATTATATTATTTTACCCAAATAATTCACTAAAATATATTTCATATTAATTTAATTATATTATATATTAAAAATAATTTAATAAAATATATTTTATATTAATTTTATTAATTTTATCATTAATTAACTTAATTAAATTGTTAATTAGTATATTTTATTAATTTTAAACTAATTAAATAAATATATTCTAATAAATTATGAAATTAATTAAATTACTAATTATTAAATAATATATTTTATTAATTATTGATTAATTTAATTAATTACAGTTGATTAGTTTTATTTAACAGATTATAATTTAGTTAATTAAATTAATTAATAATTTAGTTATATTATCTATTAAAAATAATTTTATTTTAATAAAATGGTTAAATAAAATAAATGATTTTAATATGATACAGCAAAAATGAATAAGGTGCTAAAATTAAAAAAATATTTATGTAAGAAAAAATGACAGTAAAAACACTGTATTTTTTATTTTTTCTGCGTAAGCTGTCATTTTTTGAAAAAATAAAAATTAATAAATATATTTTTATGTATTTATTTTTAATTTTCAGATTTGCTTGAACTAGTTTTTGTCGTTTCAAATAATAGGTCTACCAAGTACATTGTTATATAATACATGAAAAAAGTAAAAAATTTCAATAAAAATGATGTAATCAATTGTAGATTTATTATTTTAAAATATTTAAATTATTAAAATATTTTATAATTTTAAAATTTTCTAGATTAAAACTAACGTGGCAGTGTTAAGTTGAAGTTTTTCAACTTAACGATTCAGAAACCAATTCAAGCAAATCCAAAAAATAAAAACTAAATATATAAAAATATATTTATTAAATTTGTTCTTATTTTTTAAAAAAAAGACAACTTACAGAAAAAGTAACAAAATTAAAAATGTTTTTACTGTCTTTTTTTTATCATAAATATTTTTTTAATTTTACCACCTTATCTATTTTTGCTGTATCATATTAAAATAATTTATTTAATTATTTTTTAAAATAAAATTATTTTTAATAGATAATATAATTAAATTATTAATTAATTTAATTAACTAAATTATAATTCGTTAAATAAAATTAATTAATTGTAATTAATTAATAATTAATAAAATATATTAATTAATAATTATTAATTTAATTAATGATAAAATTAATTGAAATAAATTAATTAAATTAACATAAAATATATTTTATTATTTGTAATATATAATATAATTAAATTAATATGAAATATATTTTAGTGAATTATTTTGGTAAAATAATATAATTAGGCTAAATTATAGAAACCTCACCCTGAACATTAAGCTAATTATAGAAACCTCCCTCAGTCATTTGAACTTATCAAGGGCATTTATGTCATTTTATTGTAGCACCCCTAACGGCATTAGGGTAAAAACTAACGGAAGGGGTCTAAGTGTTACAAATATTAGGAAATAGGGGAGGTAAGTGTAAGGTTTAATTGGTTGAAGTAGGTCACTGTAATCAGCCTAAAGTTCAGGGGGTCTAGGTGTAATTTACCCTCAAATTAGTTTGGTTAGGATGCTGTAACTAAAACAACCTTTGCTCTCTGGTTTTTTTTTTTTTTTTTGGGGGGGGGGGTAAGTTGCTCTCTGTCTTGTTACTTTCTATGTAGATTTCCTCTTTATTTTCCTTCTTGTTTCTATTGTGGGCTTTTGGTCCTATCCTCTTTGGTTGTATCTTCTTTTCATTGGTAGAAGTTGTAGCCTATCAATATCGGGTCTCTTTTCCTTTGATAGACATTCATCAATTCATTTATATATTGTTTCCTTTTACAAGAATTCATCAATTTTTTTACCTCTTCTTTTTTCTTCTTTCCATTTGTAAGTGTATCCAAAGCATAACCTTCAGGTATAAGAATTGTTAACACGATGGGAAGAAGTTGATATATGTTTAGGTTATGAGTTGTGCTTCCTATTGGTCTTGTTATGGCATGAATTGTAATAATTGAAGAAAAAGTAAATAAAAGGGGGGGGGGGAAAAAACTGAAGTGCTAAACCGACTACCGTGACAATGATCATAAATTTGCAATGTTTAATTTTTTCAATTTTGTATTAAAGGGCAATCTTTTCAGCTTCTAAATCATCGTCAGTGAATACCAACTT
Organism: Vitellaria paradoxa; assembly: GCA_019916065.1. Taxonomy (NCBI): domain Eukaryota; kingdom Viridiplantae; phylum Streptophyta; class Magnoliopsida; order Ericales; family Sapotaceae; genus Vitellaria; species Vitellaria paradoxa. The sequence continues at coordinate 15,009,515 of CM034233.1, forward strand.
GAACTAACTTCAATTGAGTTACAGGTTATCCTCTGTAGGTTCAACAGACATTGACCCATCAGTTTTAGTTAATGGACATTTTGATAGTCCACTTGGGTCTCCTGGTGCCGGTGATTGTGGTTCATGTGTTGGTGGGTATTTTTTGACATCCGTTATGATTTTGGTGATATTTTCTTAGTTAGGTCCATCTCTGATAGTACAATTTTCACTTTTCAGCATCAATGCTGGAAATAGCAAGACTTGCTATTGATTCTGGCTGGGTTCCTCCACGACCAATTATATTTTTATTTAATGGTGCAGAAGAACTTTTTATGTTGGTAAGAAATTTTTGTGCTACCCAGGGTGGTAGCAGAAATACATCTAGTTGATTATTGTTTTAATTCAAACAGTTTGGTACATCTCATTTGAGCTGATCATGCCCTCTTTATATTTCTAGTTCAGATATCATTATTTTACTTGTAATATAAAAAATTCTGGTTTATGAAATTATCAGGAATTAACTTGGTTTTGATAAAATGTATTTATGTGATGATAATTGGTGTCAATAATTTCTGCAAGATCTATGTCACCTAACAAAAGCAACATGGTGTAGGACGACAAGCTTCTGCATAACACTACAATTTTTTATTTATTTCTTTTTTCATTTTTGATTTTTCATTTTGTTTTGTTATCTCTTATTTTCTTTAATCTTGCCTACAAGCTCATGCCCATAGACTTACTTGAGCATGGTAGAGAATTGTGATGGATATGTCATCCTCAGAAAGCGTCATCTCTTTTTTTGCAAGGGTCTCTTTTGTTGCATTTATATGAATGCCATTTTACTTACTATTTCTTCTAAAACTGTTTTCTTGAGAAGAGGGATAGCCCAATTGTAAAAGCTTCTGCTACCTAGGCCACAGGTTTTAGATTCGATTTATTAGCTCTCACGTCTTGGCCTCCTATATATCTCGGCCTCCTATATACGAAAAAATAAAAAAAAGAAAATCCTGTTTCCTTCTAAAATCGTTTAATTGATCAGTGCCTTACATTCACATTATATGGAAATTGAAAATATGAAGCTGAAGTGTGGATGGAACAGAGTGCTTATGTTGATTTCAGTTACCAGGTAGCAATAAACATACAGTGGACCATCAGCCTAAGTTAATGTGATGGGCATGTCTGCACCTGAAATGAACTTGAAGAGTATTTAAAATAGATGAAACATTTGTGTGAACTTAAAAGAATAAAGAAACAGGTTGTGGCGTTTAAGTGATGATGATGATACCCCTTATTCAGTCAGTCCTGAACTGTGGAGATAGGAGGGTCTGTGTTACGACAAACTGTTCCCGGCTGATTCTGGTTTGTGGGTGTATTTGTAGATTCATTGACCTTTGGAGAATCACTCTTGTAATACAGCTTTCCTTTATTTTCTTCCTAAATATCTTTCCTCTTTTCACGATCGTTTCTCCTAAAAGAAGAATCAAAAAAAAAAAAAAAAAAAATACGAAGATTATTGCTCGTATCTCATTACAAACTTACAGCCTTCTGGCTTAATTTTGATATTTTGTTGACTTTAGCCCTTTCAATATATCTTTTTCTTTACGTAGGTGTGCAGTTATTTTTTGCCCATTTCTTTCCTTCTCATTCGTTTTTTCAACCCCAACGTTGCCCGCACTTTCAAATGTGTGATTAGTGCACCTTAGGTTGAGTTGAGGTGAAAACTGGCACACCGCTGGTGGCATTGAATATTCTATGGATTGTGATAGATCATATTTGACACAAATAATTGGTAGGCTGGTAGCTTTTTCCATTAGTTTTTAACAACCATGTTTTGATGTTGAGTAATGTCTCTTTTTACTTAATTGGGAGAAATTTGTGGAAATTCAATAGACTGATCACAATTTGGGTGACCAATAATTTATGTGCATTCGCAGATTATGTGTACAGTTTTTGCTTGAACCATAAAAATATCTCTAAGATGTAAAAATGGTAAGATAGAATTTTGCATGATTTCAGATTGTCTGAAATTACATTTCTATTGTTTAAGCATTGGACTTTCTATTGTTTTCTAATGTTTCAGGGTTCGCATGGTTTCATGACAACTCATAAATGGCGTGACACAATTGGAGCTTTTATTAATGTTGAAGCATCAGGGACAGGAGGCCCTGGTAGATTCCATCTGCATATTGCATGTGTTTTTGCTAACATAAATTATGTATCCATGCTTTGTTATATCTGTTTGGACTGCAAATAACTTGTTGCTATATGACATACATGTTGTCCTCTTTGGTGGGTAATGCATGTCATAGGTAGTGACTGATGACCTTAAATGCTATTGGAGGTTTCCTACTAAAAATAATAATAATATTTGTAAAATATTTACCACTTTCCTCGAGAACCTAGATTGCTTGATTACATAGCACATGGTATTTAAACTTCCATGTTGAATAAAAAGCATGAATACGAACACGAGACATATACATGACAAAGACATGAACATGCTGATACGAAAATTTTCAAAAAGGTTGGAACACTACACAGCAGGGAATCATTGATAAATAATTGTATGTTTTTGCATAATTGTATATTTTTACATGTATACATTTGATTTAAATGACAACTATTTATTTTTTTTGATATTATACCAATTTCAAAAACTTTTGGTATGAGAAGAAAAATCCTAGTACAAGGCCATAGGCGGCAATATAGGCAAGTACAAATGGACGGAACACCGAATGCTTTGTACCATTTTCTAGCCGGTACAACATGATTTGACAACTATGGTAGTATGAAATCATTCTATTATCGTACACATTGGCAAAAAAATATAAACAAAAAGTCCTAGTAACTTTTTTAGAAGCTACATGCGTAAACAAATTAGAAGTTGAGTTTTAGATTTCTTGTAGCTCAAAAATTTTAAGGATGAAATTTAAGAAGTGTAAATCCATATGGTTTTATTTCAATATTTGGTTTCAAGTTTTTATTTATTTTTTTGAATTTGCAATGTGTTTTATAGATGTGTAAGTAATGGACACTTGTATTCTTCTACCATTTGGAAAGTGTCTAATTCTAAATTAAAAAAATAATTAAAAATAATGGTACACATTTGGACAAGTGTCTGGCACGTGTTGGAGGAGGATCCCACAGTGTTAGTGTCCAACATAGGCACAACTCATCCTAGAAGCATCCATCCTTCTTAGCTTGTTGATATTTTAATTTCTGGTTGAAAAGTAAGTATACCCTAATCTGAGTAAATCAGCAACTATTGTTGTTACTGTTATGAATGTCTTATCATCCTTGCCCTTGTCCAGTATCCATTCTAAATGGGCCTATGACTAAGGGAAATTTAGATTTATGATTCTAACACCCTAATCTGAGTAAATCGGCAACTATTGTTGTTACTGTATGGATGTCATATCATCCCTGCCCCTTGTCCAGTATCCATTCTAAATGGGCCTATGACTAAGGGAAATTTAGATTTATGATTCTAGAATAAACACCAAAGTATGAGGCAGCTGGCATCGATATGGAAGTAAATCCTTATTGATTATTGCTAACTGTGTCCTTTACAATTTTCTGTTAATATTGCAAAGGGTCACCTTGGCTCTGCAGAAACAGTGAGCTTGAGAGGTTAGATGCAGTTTGTACAACAACCATAAAGAAATAAAAAAATATTTGCAGCGCTGGGGACCCTGCGGGGGTTTCTATATGACATTTTTTTTTTGGTATAAGTATTTCTATATGACATTGTTACAATTGTTGTTATTATTATTATTATTATTATTTTAACTGAAACAAAAGTATTGTGAGAGATTTGGGTCTTTATGTTTAAGAGTGGATTACTGCAGTATATGATTAGAATGCAGATAAGTTATAAATTTTATTAGTGGGAACCACTTCTGACCGAATGCCATTAACTTAGCTACTGCAAGTTCTGCAACTATTACTCCCATTGAATTTCTGCTTATGGATTGGTTATTGTTGTTCACATTCTGCATTAGACTCCTGAGATTTCACTCTCTTGTTTGCATTACATGTGTAGATGAATGAATATCAATAAGCCTGGGTAACATCACATGCTTGCACTTCTATGACATAATTTATGCATCCAAATGCACTTAAAAGTTTCAAACACTTGAGTTTTCTTACCTTTGTTTCAACTTTTTACTTGAAGAACCAATTTATTAAATTCTCATTTTTAACATTATCCTATGTTGGTATAAACATACTATATATATACACTAGAAGCATTTGCACACACTATGTGTGTGTAATTTTTATTAAATTTTATACTTATTTTATATAAAAAAGATTGGCAAAATTGTTTCAAGTAGTAAATATAGTAGATAAAGCATATTTGAGTAGATAGTCATTAATTAAGGGGCATTTAAAGGGGGGAAAAAACTATGAAAGTAATAGGTAAGGGAAACGAAAAATGAATTGGTGAAATTACTTCAAGTATGTGATAGTTTTGATAATTTTCTTTATAATACTATTAAAATCATAGCCTATAGGTTGCTATGGGGAGTTGAGGAAGATGAGGAGTATTAGAGATGGAAGGAAAAAGGCTTCACCAAATTTAGGACTTTACCAACTTTGAAGCTTCACCAAATACCCCTTCTCTTCCCTTACCATGGTAGTATGGATGGGGCTCTTATCCTTTTTTGTGGAGCACTGACCACTGCTTTCAGTCTTTGATATTGCTATTTTTAATTCTTTTCTAATGTATCACATTTGCGTTGGTGGCCAGTATATTGACATGATTGAACAAATTGATAATTAATGCACCATGTGCAAGATTATAAATTACCTTTTGATTTTTACAGCAAAGGGAAAGAAGAAAAGCTAAATTGCAAATAACAGTAGGAAACGTATCTTGTCCAATGGGGGGTTTAATCTTCGTCTTTATTCATGATTTCTCATGAGCTAAACTCTTTGTTAATATATTATTGTTACAATTAACAGATTTAGTCTGCCAATCTGGACCTGGATCATGGCCTTCCCTCATCTATGCTCAGTCAGCTTTATATCCTATGGCAAATAGCGCAGCTCAGGTTTTGGTTCTACCTGTGTGTCTTTATTTTGCATACCTTTATATTAGTTGACAACAGAAGTATCAATTCTGATTGGCAATTTTTTTTTCTTATTTTTTTATGAGATTGACTCAATTTAAGGATGAAAGGCTAGTATTTCTACTTTTTGAAGTACAATTTGAAGATTTTTTAGTTTAAAGAATTATAGTGAAACATATTGCTTTTGAGAACTAAATAAGGAAAAAGAATTTATTTAAAATAAGATAAGAGGGTATATTGCATTATATTTAATGAGCATGTCATAAACTTGGGAACTAAAATTCTTTTATATGGGACAGAGAACTATCGAAACTTAAGATGAAAAGGTATACTAAATCCTGGGGAAAAATAAACTTTCAAGCAAAATGTTCTGCTAGAAATTCCATGGTCTTTCATTGGGGGATGTGCTAAAGCTAACTTTGTTAATGGTTTCGTTAACCTTTGTGCTGACTAATGGTCTTGGAATTGCTACATGGTTATCCACCTTGTACTTATTTTGTGATTATTTTGACTAATGTGGTGGTGGGTGTTTATGTTTCTCTTTATATACAGGATGTTTTTCCTGTTTTTCCTGGAGATACCGATTACAGAATGTTTGCTGATGATTACGGCAAGGTTCCTGGTCTGGATGTGATCTTTCTTCTTGGTGGTTATTTTTATCATACCTCCTATGACACAATGGAAAGACTATTGTATGCATTGCAACTGCTATTTTTTTAACTTAAGTTAATTGGAAGTTTATGATCATTTCATCATCTTTGCTTCCTCTGGCACATGTACAACTCTGTCAACCAGACCCGGAAGTATCCAAGCACGCGGGGAAAATTTGTATAGTATAATTAAAGCCTTTGCGAATTCTTCTAAGCTGCAAAATGCCATTGAACGAGAATCTCGTGGAATTGCTGCATATGAATCTGATGATGAACGGCCTGTTTTCTTTGATTACTTATCATGGTTCTTGGTATGCTATAGATTGATAAACTATACTTCTATTAATATTGCAACAAATTATTCTTTAGTAATGGAAAATATTGATTCTAATTTATGATTCTTTCAGATACTATACTCCAGAAGGCAAGCTTTGGTACTTCATAGCATTCCTGTTGCTATCTACCTATTTATGCCCTTCCTATTGCGCTTGGCAAATTTTGGGTTACTCTGTTGGATAGCTACATCCTATGACTTTATTAAAGGTGAACTGCTAATGCTCATAAAACTGGAGAAATTGGTCACGCTATTGTCTATTTATCATTGGTATAGGCTAAGAAACATGGGTACTTCAAATAGGTGCTGCCCTCGTATCATATACGTATCAAATACAGATATAGCGGGATGTGCCAATTATTTTATTATTTTTTTTTTTGTTGGACATGACGGGGATCAATATGTAATATTTAAAGCTTTTTTGGGGGGATCATTATGTAATTTTGGTATTTATTCGAGGCCAAAATGTAAAAAATAAAAATTCACTTTCAAAGAAATGATACATTTTCAATTAATAACTCACAAGTAACTTATAGGTATACCTACTCGAATATATTTTTAATAAAATACATAATTTTATTTTTTATTATTTGCCATATCCCCGTCATATCTGTATTCTTATTTTTTTAAATTGCCGTATCATGTGTCCGTGTCTATATTCGTGTTTCTTAGAGTATTCACTGCAATTCATCTAATATATGTGTATAATTTGTCACACTGTTAAATATGCAGGAATGTTGCTCCATGCTATCGGGATTATACTTGCATTTGTTTTTCCAGTAATCTTTGCTGTCTTGAGATTGCTTTTCTGTAGGTACTCGATGAACTGGTAAGGATACATCTCTTCCTGGAATACTCTCTCCAAAGAATTGCTTGAAAGGATGTTGTGTGTACATTTTCCTAGGGTGGTAATTGTGTTTTGTGTGATGTTCAGATCCATAATATATTTCAATCAGTGTCTATTTGTGTTTGTACTCAAATATCGTAAAATTAAATGCACATGTTAAATAGTTAATTTATTTCAAAATTGGATCAAATTGTGTCAATTTCTAGTTAACTTATTTGTCCAGTGTTCATGTTTCCTCTTAGGAACTTTGTGTTCACGTTGTTGGTGTTTGGACCGTGTTATCGTGTCATGTGTAATATTGCCACCCCTACATTTTCCTGTGAATTCCTATATATTTGTCCTTGTGGATTTTCTGTTGGACACACAATGGACAGAGTTCCTGATGTGGGATTCTTAAATTTTTTAGTGGCATGATGCTTCGATCCTATAGTTGCTGCTGGCAGAAAGCATATTGTTTGCTTATGGTGCATCACATGAGTGCAAATTTGCCCTTTCTGTATTTGTTATGTGATCCAACCTCTTGTTGGAAAATGATATCAAAAATCAAGAGACTTAGTATCTCATCTAGGCTAGCATTTCCATGAAAAAAAATTAAGGGGAAAAAAACTGAGATGGAAATTCTGTTCAGTTTGAGAAGTTGCTGAAAATCATAAAGTATGAAGTAGGAAACTTTGACCCATTCTTTACTTTATTTATTTACTTGATAGCTTTTGGATAAATTACACTTGGCACCCCTATACTTTACCCCTGGTTTCACTTTGCCCCATGTATGTACTTTAAATCGTAATACTTTGCCCCCTGTACCAAGAATTTCATTGTGTCCCTTGCTAATTTCCACAAATATCCGCTCTCATCAACGCAGGTTTGCTCATCCATTCTTAGCTTTTGTGATGTTCATGCCTTGCTCACTTATTGGATTGCTGATTCCAAGAATTGTTTGGAGAAATTTTCCTCTTTCTCAAGACATTTCGGTGCTCAAAACGTCAAAAGAGGTACATGTTTTCAGTTAAACCTTGCTAAATTGTAGAAGTGTTTTAATTTGCTGTTTATCATGGTACAGAGTGGATACTAGTCTCGGGTTTTAAAACTTATGCCCTTGGTAGAGATGTGACTCGCCAGTACTGTTCCTATCAGTCCAGAGAGGACTACTTACAGACCTAACCTTTATTTTTATTCACAGGAAGTGTCTGCACTTGGACTTTGACCTGCATCTTCATATGTTGTTTTCCCTGCACTATTCCCAAAGAAAACACCTTTTTTTATGGGAGGGAAAATGGCATCCATAGTTATTTATTCCCTTCTCACATCACAACCCGACCCCCCAATAGAGAGAGAGATATTCAAGGGAGCTAGATAGCTGCATGTTTTTTTAGTGTGAAGGTGACCTCAAATTTTCTGGCTCATTCTTGGCCCGGAATTTTGCTTCTAGAGTGGTATGACTTCTAAGCTTATATTAGTTTATGTTGAAAATTCTACACATTTTCCACTAAATGGAAAAGGAAAATAAAAAAATTAAAATAGAATTCAGCCAGAAAATCAGACCATTGTAAAGGATGCTGATGTTTGCACAAACCTAGAAGATGATTTGATTCCTCCCAGACAGTCAAATTAAGAGAACTCAGCCAGCTAGATGGTTTTGGAAACTGTGGTGATCACTTATTCATTTTGAGTTGTTATTGGGGTTAATTATGAGTTGGACAGCTTGTTCATTTGGTTGTAGAATGTCAACAGCTACATTATGGTCCTGAGCCTCTTTCAGAATTAATAAATGTTTGTTCAATCTTCGTATTGAATTTTTATTGTGCTTCAGTTGAAATTTACAAGTTTTTTCAGTCTCCCAAATTTTCGAGTCTCTTGGCTTGTGTGATGCAAGTTGTCAAAATTATCTCACAGAAAATGATTTAGGTTGACAGGTTTCATTAGCCATTGTTATGCCAGCCATATTCCTTCATCCCACCATAATTGTGATCTTGACAGAGACATCTGGTCTTGGGAAATTATTAGATCTTTATTCTGATTGCATTTCTTACTACTTGGAGCGAGCATCTGACAATTACATCTTGCAGGAGGTAGCTGTTGAAGCAAGGTTTTGGGGAGCATTTGGGTTTTATGCTTTCTTGACTTTGGTGTGTAATTTGGTCCTATTACTTATTAATTGATCTTATCTTCTAATAAGCTAATCAAGATGTGTACTGACTTATTGGAATCATCTTGGCTAATATTCAAAAAAGTAATTTAAAGACTTTGAAGATTGGAAATGGCTAAAATCAGATTTATGAAAGCAGGCTTATCTTGTGGCTGGGTTGAGCGGAGGTTTCCTGACTTTTTACTTGTCAGTTTTTATGCTTCCTGCATGGATCTGCTTCTGCGTATCAATCAAACCCTTAGGTAGTCAATCACTCAGGTATCAGTTATGATTATTCTTTTTGGTCCCTATTATGATTGTAATTTTTCAGAGCCGATATTGGATAATCTAACAATCATGTCACTGGTTTCAGGTCAGCAGCATGTTATGTGATACCGCTATTGCCTTGTCTTCTGTACACTGTCTACTTTGGTGGGTTTCTTGTCCAATTTGTAATCGAGAAGATGGGCATGATGGGTTCTCCACCACCTCCTTACGGTTAGTCTTTGTGGGGTTCAGAATTTTGCTGAAGCTATTATAATTCATGAAGTTCATAGTTTATCACCAATGAATTATTCTCTCAATGTCAAAATGCCTATTTACTAGCAATTTTCTTTAGTCATACACCATTTCTGCCCATAAGGAAAAGAATTACAAGTAGCTAATTTCTAAAGAATGTGAATTTTGAAGTTTAAATATTTTCTTAAAGCAGGTTTTTTAGCCTCTACAATCAACATCCTCAGTTTCTCTGCTCACTGAATCAGCATTTGCCTTAAATTAGTCCAGTTGGTGATCCTGCCTTATAAAAAGTTTGGATATTTACAGTAAACACTTCTTTTACACTTCTTTGATGCTAGTTTCAAATTGTTAACTTCTTCTATGAGTTTGTTGAATGGCTTATCTTCACGAATGAGGATTTCATTTGTATGTTTAATCTTTTAAGTACAATCGTGGAATTTTGTATGGACTATTTAGTTGCTTTCCATGTGATTATAATTGGACATCGACGTGCTTTAGACTTTTATCTGTATGTATTCATCACATAATATAATTTTGATACCACAGCATTGGTGTATGTGAAAAGGTTAAATTTTGGAAACATTGATGGAGGCTGTAAAGAATGATATTCAAGTATTAAGAAATATTTATCGCCTTTGCTTCAGGGTATTTTATTGCTGATATTATTGTAGCGGCAACTGTCGGAGTTGCAACTGGCTGGTGCATGGGACCTCTTATACCTGTTCTTGGCCATTGGTTAGCCAGATCATCTATTATGCAGTTCTTGCTGCATATTTGTGTGCTTGGCTTGGCACTCTCATCTCAATTCTTTCCGTACAGCATTGACGCACCTAAAAGGGTTGTTTTCCAGCATACAATTCTGACTGCAGGTATTGAATAAAGAATAGACCAAATGCTTCAAAGTGTTATATTTCTTCTGTTTGCTATTGACGCACCTTTAAATTTGTTAAGTTATTGCAGTGTTTCTGAGCATTTCTTCACTTTCCTTTTCATAAATAAAACCACTTGGGGCTCTTTTGATGTTAGTTTTCGTCTATTTTTTTTTTTTTACCTTTTTCTGTTACAAAGTCTAGATTTATGTTAATGTATTTTGTTTTTTTCAATGCATATATGCGTTTTGCTGTTGCCAGACCCTTCTAGATCTTAATTTTAGAATTTGAATGTACTTCTCAGTGCAGCACTTGCATTACCCTTGTGTCTTCTAAATAAACGTTCTACACTTGGATTGACAGATGCAGGTCGCATTGTGGACTCCAGTTATGATTTTTCTGTGGTAGACTCCAATTCTTTACTTTTTGTTTTCAAACATGCACCTGAAGCAGCAAAGGAACTGGACATTGATTCAGAGCTATCCTTTGAAACTGCCAATTTTTCTCTCCAGGAGAAGTGGATGGTATGTGATTTAAGCCAATGGCATGCCATATCATGATTTGTGATGGTCTTTAATGCTTTATGGGTTAACATGGAGTTATATACATTGTCTGCTCAAAGTGCATAACTGATGTCATTCCACCAAATATAATGGTGGATCTTCATGCTAATTGTGGGATCTGCATCTGAACAAGCTTTTCTATTTTTTTTTCTTTTTGGGGGGGGGGGGGGGGGGTAATTGCATCTGAACAAGCTAGCTCTTTTATGCTGCATGGAGTAGATTTCCCTTTATGTCTCCTGAAAGTGGAAGAATTTGACTTCTTTTATGACCATAATTCAGTGTCTGGAAACTGGCGACATAAAGGCCAAGTAGTCCCCAGATCTTTTGGATTGTGATGTTATGAGAAAGCAGAGCCCAAGGGAATGAAGCGTGGTGCAAAACAGTTCTCTCTCTCTCTCTTGGATATTTTCAACTTTTGTAGTTGGCCTACCTATTGTGATGCTTGAACATAAGGGTGAAATATCTGATTCTTCACGTGGGTTTTTGTTGCATCCATAATAACTGCACTGCTTCAAAGTGCTTCAGTCATTTGGATGCTACCTTCCTTCCGACTACCTGACTATGGCCAAATCATCATAATATACAGCTGCATGAATGCTTTATGTACTCTATTGACTCTTGAGTTGATACACATTGTTTCAAATCCTCGGGTTTGTTGATGTAGTAGATTTATTCACTCATCATTGACGCATTACTTGGTTTTTACATAGAATCAATCATTACTTTCTTTCTAACACTTTTAATTTTCTATTGAAGCCTGGCATCTGTTTCATCTGCAGGCAATTTATCCAATATCCTTATTGTTTTCAAGGAGCTTGAAATTCCCTGCAAAGAGTGACGATGTCTATAAGCAATACAGATATTTCCCTCATTTATCAAGTCATAAGCCACAAATGGTTTCTGGGGGGTCCAGAAAAGTTTATTTGGAGTTATCCTTGGGGTGAGTAGAAAGTAATGCATGCCTAACCTGCTCTTTTATTTACATTTCCATTATGAGGCAATGGACTTCTTTATACATGGGATATGCTTGTGTGACAAATATCATGCTAGTGGAATTACATAGGTAATGCTAAAATGTTGGATTGCTTTTGGATTTATGGATTTCAAATAAAAGAATTTCCCTTTAATCACTCAAATGTTGGATTGCTTTTGGATTTATGGATTTCAAATAAAAGAATTTCTCTTTAATCACTCAATGAGAATAGCTTAAATATATAGTTTGATAGTTTTGAATTGATTTTGTGATTGAATTAGAGAGCTTGGATGATGGATTTATAATAGCAATTGGAAAGAGTTCAGGTGTTTTCTTAATGTGGCATGAAAAATGGGATAGCTGAGGGAACATTGGTCAGGAATTTCTGGCTTGGGAAATATTCGTAATTCATTGCAGCAGCCTCTGGGTTGAAAACCATTTCTTTGGCAAAATGGATGATGATTAGCTCATACACATACGTTTTTGGTACATGATTAGGTTTGTCATGTATCAAATCTATGAGATTTTATACCATATGCTCTCGAACATCTAACTATGAGGTTTCATGCCTGATTGTATTTTCTCAGTTCTTTGAAGGAAGTTTGGGTTACAGTGCTTAACATTACTGGTCCTCTGTCTAATTGGTCTCTTGCGAACAATGTAGTACCAGGTGACAATTATATCTCTCGTTATTCTTTGGTCTGAGTTTAAATTACTCTATTACTATATGATTTAAGCCTCCTGGCGATTTTTTTTCAGTTCCAGAGACGGTCAAAGGAGGTCCACCTTCATATATTTGTAGACTTAGCGGAGCAAGCCATGATAACTGGACCTTCTGGCTGGAGGTAAATCTCTAACCTATGTGTCGCTTGTCAGCACATAGGTAAATCTCTCACTCACGTCCCAAGCAATTAGGAATTGTTATGCATCTAATCCTATTGGGGGAGAGAGAGAGAGAGAGAGAGAGAGGAGCAACTTTGTGTACAAGTCTCCCACAAAGGAAGCCCACACGTGCAACCCGCGGGATCAAACTAGCCTTTCATTCATTGATGTTACTTATAGCCAACAGAGTCTGATGGTGTTGTTACAAGGACAAATACTAAGTCCTCTGCACAAGAATGGTTTTTGTTAACAAAATTAGTTGGTAAATCAGTTTGCTGATTGTGGTTCCATTAGTTGAGATTTCAGTAATTAATATTAGTTTTAGGAGGGCCTGGCAGTTCCAATTTCCAAATTATCATTGGAATTCCACATCACCCCACGAGCCAAAAATTAAAAGTAAAATAAATTAAAAAAAGTTGTCAATTATTGTAAGAAAGAGAATGTGAAGTTACCAACAATCCAAATTAGTAAATGAAACAGGGATCAGGCATATTGTCAACATTATTCTTTGGTTTTTGATTCCTTCTCAACTATGCCCAATTTTGGCTGCCAATTGCAGGCAAGCAGTTCTGAAGCGTTAAGGGTTGAAATTGCTGTGGTAGAACAATATTTGCTGGAACCAGTGAAGAAGTTGAAAGGCCTTTTCCCAAACTGGATGGATGTCATTGCATATTCAAGTTTTATCTCCAGTTACATTTTCTAACTCCCTTCAAGTTTCCTATTTGTAAATTCAAATATTCACGAGTTGGTCTGATTTGTTTTAGAAATAGATTTTGTATACAGTGAATTCATTTAACCAAAGGCTCACTGCAATACGATTTTTTAAAATCTCAATTTTTGATATATTAAGGGCCTCTTTTCTTTCCTTTTATTTGTTATTTTTTTTAAAATTTTTTTTCTGGCTTCTGGATGTAAGGATAATTGTTTTTTTTTTTGGGGGGGGGGGGGGGTAATTAAGGATAATTGGTTTTGCTAGTCTTGAGACCATTTTGCAAAATGGGCGTTCAGTTTTCTGCCGAGATGTATTAGGGACTTGCAGGAAAATTAGTTGAACTTTCAGCAGAAATATTTTATTACCGACCCAGGGGAAATTGGGTCAATCCCATCAAATTTTTAAAGACAACAAAGAGTTGTTTATATATTTGCTAATACTTGTTTTAAAAATATTTCACCCTTAAATTTCTTATACTCTTACCTATAATTTGGGGGCATGTGGTAAACACTAAAATTTTCATTTTCTTACCAATTTTTAACACTCTTTACTAAAATTTATCAAACACAATTTTTAATCTTATGTAATTTTTTCTAAATTTTTCTAATTGTTTAACTCTTTCATAACTTTTACAATTTTGTATTAAATACACAACTCTTTTCTAAGAGTGACACGTGGCAACAATAAAATTAAAATTATAAAAAATTTCACTCCCCCCCCCCCCCCAACCAAACGCAACGAGTGGTTAAACAAGGGAAGGGAATGGTATAGTTATGGAATCTTTAAAAAGCTATGTACAATATCGATGCTACAGAAATATTCTATTACGGATTTGAGGGAAAATTGGGGCAAATGTTGGATTGCAGACTTGCAGGGAAATTAATTGAGCTTTAAACATAAATGTTCTATTACGGACCTGGAGGAAAATTGGGCCAATCAGAGTGATAAAAAGTGAGATATTTTGTAGATTCGTAATTTGTACTGTGAGAAAAAAGTGAATAACTTTTATAAATTTTTAGAGATTTTTAGAATTTTTCAACGTTTGTTAACAAACCAAACGCAGCCCAAAATTTACTACAATGAGAGTATAAAGATTGATCAAATAGAGCAGTTAAAGTATCAAAATATTATTTATAGTCATAATTTTTTTATAATTTCTCTCTCTATTATCTATTGTCTTAATTTGGATGTCTTATATCACAATGCAAAAGAAAATTTTAAAATATAAAAGTCTTAAATTTTACTCTCTCTCTCCCCCTCCCCAACTTCTCCTTACTTTATTTTTATTAATTCTCCTTTTCCCTTCTACCACAAAATAAGTGAGTTAATTTGAATAATTCAAGTATTACAAGTTAATTACTATATTAGATTCTGTCATAAATTCTTCAACCCAAGTTGAAACTAATTTAAATTTTGACAAACTACTGCAAATATTAAAAAGTAGTTTGTAAATTATTAGCTCCAATTTTTTATTTTAGTTTTTTATATGAATTTTTTATCAAAGTTTTTTTAATAACAAAACTCAAGTAGATATATAAAAATATGATTTTAAAAAAAATTAGTTTTTTACTAGTACATAAAAATTTTTAATTATTTTTTATTTAAATAACATGTTTAAAAGTTACTAAATTAAAATTTTTTAAATTTTGAAAAGAGTATATTGAAAAAAAAAAATGGGAAGTTGGAGCTAATTTTCCAACCCAAGCCTGGGGCATCAACATTCCACAAATCCGACCGGGTACCTGACCTCTAGCTGGGGAGAATCACATCCACTGTTCCACATGTGGGCACGTTAAAAAGCCCAGCCAAAATTGACCCGACCCACCGGCAAGGTCTCCAAAAATTAGGGTTTCAAATCGCAGCTTATATAGGAAGCGCTGCGGCGTTCATTATTCGCTCTTCTGCGTGAGAAAGCTAAGCGAAGCACTCCAAACTGTTACAGACGCCGAAGCAGCAGCCATGGTGACTGATCTCGCTCTCTCTCTCTCTTTCTCTCTCTATGAGTCTGCATTCCTTGTTTCAGTTACACACACACACGTATGTTCAAGTGTATATGCCGCTGGACAGATCTGATCTATTATATTTATATTGCAGGTGAAGTACTCTAGAGAGCCAGACAACCCTACCAAGTGTAAGCACTTGCTTGCTTCGAGCTATCCGTTCAACGTTGCTTCTTTTCGTTAATGTTTCAGTTTATATCTGTTTAAATCAATTTGTTGAGGTTTTTTGTAGTTTATCTAATACCATCTGTTTTGCACGACGCTTTTACTTGCCTTATTCTGTTTTGTTTTATTTTATTACTCCTTTGTTCTTAGTCTTTGGCTTTTAATTTTCGATGCACTAGGAAATTCAGTTTTCATTGTCCTGTTCTCATTGCCTTTTGTCCCTTCTTTCACAGCCTGCAAGGCCAGAGGTTCTGATCTCAGGGTTCACTTTAAGGTATTTCAGTTGTAAATTTTTTTTTTAAATTTATTTATTGATTGATTTAGTCTTCCTGAGTTTATTGACATTAGTCAATGGAAATGTGAATAATTTTTGTTATATTACTAACAGTACGTAAGTGTTGTAGTTTGTATGATCTGTGGGGTTAAGACTGTTAGTTTTGTATTTAGATGGTGATTTTATTTGGTTTTAGGGTGTTTGAAACTTTGAATCATGTATTTGGTGAGGGAAAAGAAGGAACTATCCTAAATAAATCCTTTGCCTTCCCTTTTCCCTCAATAAATCCATGCTCCGAGCACAGTTTTCATGTTTGGGTAAGTATTCATTAGTATCTGTGTTATTTGGATGCATGGTAGACTGCTAGACATGATCATAGGATGACCTGTGGTTATTTTGCATCTTCTTTTTCTTTTTTTTTTTATTCATTTACTGAAATGAAGTTGTAAAATTCAGTCAGTTCTAGTTTCTCATTAATAGTTCAACCTGATGAAAAAAGCAGGGGCCTGTTGCCTTTGTGGATGGGTCTCTCGTAAACTTCAGGGATATCAATTTGCATTGTTATTGGGTGAACCTCTTGAATATGTAGTGACAGAAGGTTCAGTAAATGATGAAACATCGTCACCAGCTTTTATGCTTTAAAATGATTATAAGAAGCTTTCTAAATTGGGTTCTAGGTTTAACTTATTTTAGATAGTTGTATGACCAAATTATCTGGTGTCCATAATACTATTTTGTTTAATTAGTTGATTTCTGTTAAACCTTAAGTAATTTGACCTGAAAGAATTGTTAATTCTTGAAAAATACTATCAGGATCCTCACTAGTGCTAATTTATTTGAGCTCCTTCACATGCCATTCTAAATGATGAATATTTTTTATTTTTCTATTTGTTTGCTGCTTAGTTTAATTTTGTTTTGATTGTTATATTGAATTATTTTTTTCAATGATTTTATTACCTGATGAAAAAAGCAGGGCCCTGCTTTCTTTGTAAGCTGGACTCTCGTAAACCTCAGGGACATCATTTCATTGTTATTGGGTGAACCTCTGCAATTTTTTTCAGTGACTGAAGGTTCAGTGAATGATGGTACATGTGCACATAATATGAATTGGTATTGTGGTGGATCTGTTGTTTTTCTGTCTGGCATTTATCCTTTGTTTCTGTGGCAATTAGACTAATTTTTTTATAAATTAGTCATGGATGCTCCAATATGGGTAATGTGTGATCCTATTGAATTTTTCTAATCCTTGAATCTATGATTGTTATATTTTCATTTGAATATGTTATTTTGCGATAGCGCGTGCTTTGATTTTGGGTATATTGCTTTTCATTTTGGATTCATGTCAGTGTTATTCTGCCATAAGTGCTTCAATTTCCACAATGGCAAGCTGGAGCTCTGGTTGAGGTATCTTAAGATTCTTACCTCGAATTAACTTGGTGCTATTTCCTCTTGTGACTTAATAGAACACACGGGAGACAGCCCATGCCATCAGGAAGCTTCCCTTGGCCAAGGCTAAGAGGTATTTAGAGGATGTGCTGGCCCACAAGCAGGCCATACCATTCACGCGTTTTTGTAGGGGCGTCGGAAGGACTGCTCAGGCGAAGAACAGGCACTCAAATGGTCAAGGACGCTGGCCTGTGAAATCTGCAAGATTCATCCTCGATTTGCTTAAGAATGCTGAGAGTAATGCTGAGGTACTGTCCTGTCTGGCTGTGCTTTTCTTGTCGGTTTCAACTTAGTCTTAACTAACCACTTAATTATTCATTCTTTTGCCAGGTCAAAGGTTTGGATGTAGAATCACTTTACATATCTCACATTCAGGTGAACCAGGCACAGAAGCAGAGGCGTCGTACATATCGTGCTCATGGAAGAATAAACCGTATGTGATTTATTTCTGCTAATACTATATATATATATATATATGCACTTCAACTTCTGTATTTTAACCATTAACCGGAGCACATTACCTATTTTGGCAGCCTACATGTCTTCCCCCTGCCATATTGAATTGATCTTGTCTGAGAAGGAAGAGCCTGTCCAAAAGGAGGTAGGGCCCTGTTGTGTCAATTCATCAATCTAGAAATATAAATTACAGGAAGATCCATCTAGGAATAGAAAGGATGAATTATAGACTCATTAACTGGTGTTCTCTTGCAGCCGGAGTCCCAGTTGGCAACTAGCAAATCCAGGAAGTCTCAAGCCCTACGAGGTGGCGCATCCTCTTGAATCCAACCAGCTCTTTAAGAATTTTTTTTTTTTGGAGTCTTTTCTAGCATGTCTAAGTTTGGAAGACATTCTGTTATTTCTTCATTGTTAATTTTACCTGGGAGGATATATGCATTGTCAGCTCTGTTACAACCGGTGGCTATTCAGTTGGATGTTTTTTTTTTTTTATTTGGAGACTTCTATAAGAACATAGTTGATTTTGATAATTAGATTTTGCGCTTATGGTGGATGCGTGGAGCAATTTGTAAAGGCTGTGGACATGTATAGGGGGTAATTACACTCGACTTTTTTGGTTTAACACGACTCTGATTTTGATTAGAATAAGATTACAAAATTGATGGAAAATTAAATTAGACCTATTTATTTTTAGTGCTATGGAGGCTCTTTTGTCAGTGAGCAAAAGTATTGTTAAAAGAAAAAGAAGACAAATTTGTAAAATAATATTTTTTACTACTTCAGGTTGCAACCTCGTAAGCTATTTTCTCAACGATATAACTATCAATCAGTAATTATTGTTATTAAATGTGTCTTTTAAGTTTTTGTGTTTTTTATTATGAAAATGAAAAATGCATCTTTTGAGTTTTTTTATTATGAAAATTGAAAATCAAAAACTGATTGAATGCATTTTCAAGTTTTTGTATTTTTTTCTATGAAAATAAAAATTGAATATAAAAATTAAATACAAAAATTAAATTTTTTTTACAAATGTTATAAATATTAATCTGACAATTATTATTATCAAATGTATTTTTTAAGTTTTTGTATTTTTTTTTACCATGAAAATAAAAATTGAAAATCAAAAATTGATCAAATGCACCTTCAATTTTTTATATTTTTTTTGCCATGAAAATAAAAATTGAAAATAAAAAAATTGAACACAAAAATTGGAACCAATAACTTTGTCAAACAGATCTTAACTAGTTTGTATTGATATGTTCCGATTACCATTACTGGTCCTTGTTCTAGTGTCACTTTGCGTCCCCATTACTATGGACTGCCTAGTATGAGAGTTATTTTCGTCGGTTGTGTTCCAAAAGAGCTTGCCCTCGCTGTTACCGGGCACTTGCGTAAATGATTGCAAATGCAATTGAAGAACCTTTTAGGCATACGAAGGCATATTCATATTGGTCATTGTACTAGCAATAATTTTTTTGCTGCCGCTGCTGTTGTTGGAGGGGATCACGCCAAGATGGTTATGGTCTTTGTTCACTGGGTTTAGGAATAAGAATATTGTTGGCAAACTTTCAATTTATTCTAATCTGTTAATTTTGTCGAGTTTGTTGTAATCAAATTCAGATTACATTTACTTTATTTTTCCTAAGTTTTATTCTCAAATACAATGTTGATGCGATGAGATGGTATACTGTTAGTTTAAAAGTTTTAGGGGCGGTATAGAGTTCCAAAAAAGTTTTAAAAAATTTCAAAAAAATTTTAAAAGTTTTAACTTTTTCAAATTCTAAAAAATTCTAATTTTTTAAAAAATTTGCCAAGTTTTATTGAAACAGACTAGTATAGTGCTTTCTAACGAATTTTGATAAATTTTTGAAAAAGTTAGACTGATATCCGTACTAAAATGTTTCACAAACTTCAAAAGTTTCTAAAATTCTTTACTAAAATTTTGTCACGCGTTACTTTATATAATTTTTAACAACTTTATATTAAATCAAATACAAATATCTAACTATCATTTCAAAATAATTTTTTACGCTCTAAATCTGAAAAAAAAAATTACTTTTATTAACTCTTGGAGTTTTTTTACACTCCTAACGCCCTTGGTCGATATGCATGCGCTAAAAAACAAACATTTCAAACTTTTTTTTTTTTTTTCCTTGCGGTGTGCCCTTATATGAGAAAATATTTGATGGGTATAACTCGTCATGTTATCAGCCTACCTAATGTGAAATATTTAATTTTATTGTCCTAAATTTCATTTTACGTGATAGAGATACAAAAAGATATTTAAAAATTGACGAGGTAAATTGTTCAAAAATTTTAATTACTTTGACTGAGGTATTTTCTTTGTTCTGGCAATAGCACTAAAATTTAGGCTTGATTTGAATCCCGTAAACTGATTTTTAATTTTTTTAGTTTATTTCGTCTTATACCATATTTTTTACCAAAATTTATTTTTTAAATTATAATTTTTAGATGTGTTAGTTATATTTTTATGAAAATTATTTAAAAAAATTCATGTATGTTTTGAAATAAGTTATATTTAACGTTTAATTCTTAATTTTTCATATTTTTTTTCGAACGCTTAATTCTTAATTTTTTATTATTTTTTAAGAATATGATTAGCACTTAAAAAATTAAATTTTAATAAAAGAATATATAAAACAAAAATAATTTTAAAATAAAAAAGGGAAAAAAGGTACCAAACCAAGCCTCAAGATCAGTTGGGGATGCCAAAGTTAACTAGTTAAGAGTATAGACACTTCGGCCCAAAAAAAAATTAATAATAATGATAATAATATTAATAATAAATAAATAAATAAATAATAATAACGAACCATTTGTCCACTGTTGCCCTTCCGTATGTGGCTCCATCTGCATTTGTAGCCTAATCGTGCGGCCAGCAAAAAATACCATTATGTAGCGCTGATTGATTTGACTCTGTGCTGCCACTGTATTTTTCAAACCTTCCTTCAGGCGTCGTCGTCTCCCTCGTTGAACTAGGTACGTCTCCTCCCGCGGTCATGGTGCTCACTGCTCAGTTAGGTGTCTAATCCACGATGTTCAGTTTATATCAGGGCGTGCAAGGTTTCTAATCCTAGCGTAGATGCATATATGTATGCATAGTTTATGTAATACTACGATCCACTGATTTTGTGGTTGAATCTTTTAGGGTTTTTATGCAATCCATGCTTTTGTCGATCGATTTATTTGTGGTCGCTTATCTTTCTTTCAGCAACAGATTGTAAATTCATATGTCCAAGTCTGCGTATCTGTTTGTTTCATCAATTATGATGATTCGGAGTCTGAATTCTTAGACTTGATCTCGTTTTCGATTTGAATTTCTAATCCTTCTGTTTTTGTGGTATAATATTTGATACTGTCTCTCTCTCTCGCTTCGTAGATGGACTGGCAAGGGCAGAAGCTAGCCGAGCAGTTGATGCAAATTCTGCTGCTTGCTTTTGCGGCGGTGTCATTTGCAACGGGCTATGCTTTGGGATCATTCCAGACGATGCTTCTAATATACGCCTCTGGTGTAGTTCTCACTACTTTGATCACTGTTCCCAATTGGCCTTTCTTCAATCGCCACCCTCTCAAGTGGATGGAACCAAGCGAGGCTGAGAAGCATCCAAAGCCGCAGATAGCTAATTCTAGTTCAAAGAAGAAGACCGCTAAGAAGTAGGTCATTTCACTGATTTTTATCGGCGTACTGTTAGGTTTTTGTGGACTTTGGATGTGTTGGGTATTTCTGTGCTTTTTGCTTAATGGACCTCTAGTAATGCCTTAAATATGACATTTTTATACACTTACTAGAAGGTTAACACACCCCCCCCCCGCGCTGGGGGGGGGGGGGCGCCGCGGGCAAAAAAAAATTTCCCTTGGCTTTGAATCTTCAATCTTGTTCTTTTATTTATTTATTTATTTTTCTCACACATGACTTTGTTTTATAATTATTTTATTTGTTCATTGAAGTGGCCTTTATAAATTGGATGAATGGAAGAAAACAACTGAAGGCAATAATAATTGAAAGCTTATTCATACGGATATGACAAGACAAAAAATTATATGAAAGATCTTGGTGTTGTTGAAGTTTCAGTTGCTTTTTTCCTTTATCCCACAGTTTGAGTTTAGGTTGAATGTAGTAGCTACACAACAAAATTGCATTTCTCAGATGGATGGCTTGTACCAGGTTTAGGCACTGTTTGTATACAGTCGATACCTTGGGAGAGAGGGATTCTTGCGGTAAAAGTAGTCCTGCAACCAAACGGGACTCCAACTTGGAGTCTCCAAGAAACCAAGAAGTCCCAATTACCGTGCCAAAGAAAGGTATTAGAACCATTACCTACGTCTACCTTACGAGAGGTCCGGTGATGCGGAACGAAGTAGAAATTAATCAATGAAAAGAAGCCACTAGAGAAATAGAAACTAGAAAAGAGAGGAGGGGAAGAAATTGGCCTGGTAGCCACTCAATTCATCCAGCCTTTCTGACTTGGTCCACGTTAAACATATAAATAGAAAACACAAAGGCCAGCCACACATAAGGAAAACTAAAAGACAAGGAAAACCAAAGGTGGGCTAAAAGTATCCTTGACTAGGCTAAAAATCTGCTTTGACAATCCAATAAGATTCAAGGGGATGTATTATTCAAGAGATTTACTCATCATCTGGCCAAAGGGTAAACTTGTTATATCCAAATCAAAAATGCTATTGCTAAAATCAACTTCTGAAAATGCAATCTGGAGAGCTTTGTATGAACAAATCATCTGCAAAGCAAATCTAGCTCGAGTGGTCCTAGCATTTAGGGTGACAAGAAACTGAATCAAAGGCCCTTTGGAGGTCAATTTTCATGGTATATTTGGGTGAAATTGATGTCCTCTTGCACAATTAAGATTTGCTCTACCATAGCTGACTATGTGGTTTGTAGTTAGTATGACTATGTGGGAATTCAAATTGGACTAGCAATAGAGTTGTTCAAAATTCAACATTAGATAGTAATACAGTTATAGCTTTATGTCAAGTGTGAAATGCAGGGAATATTTTTTCCTAGAAATTTAGTGTAGGTGTTCCGAGCCACCCCGTCACAGGAAGAGGCACCTGCGCCACCTGTGGAACTTCCACTGCAACACTCTTGTCGCAGGTACTTTTTTTCAGAGCCCCATTCCCCTTCCAGGGCCATTTATGGTCAAGGGGCATTCCAAAACCCCCACCAAAGGATCTTTCCTCTCGAAGGACTCTCACGGATCAACACTCAGAGACTTATTCCACCCCCAAAGGCCAAGAGCAAATCTTAATGGCTTACTAACACCCACTCACTTGTGAGATCATTCGGGGACAAGCTGTTCAGTGGTTAGAGTTGGAGGATCCATCGAGGCACCCTTGATTAGCCAAGGAAAGAGGATCACTACCAGACAAAATTAATTTCGTACTATGCAGTCGCCTTGTACCTATACAGCTGCAACCCTTGTACCATTCGACCATGCAAGGGCGTTACCACCCCCTTGGTTGCGAGTACCTTCATTAGCAAATGAGTCAGGCTATGCAAAGCCAGCCATCTGGCCTGGGGATCATTGCCCTTGGCGTGTGTGAGCCAGCCCCCTTTGTCTTGACTCATCTCTATACAACCTATCAGATCTCCCCCCCCCCAAAAAGTAGCCCCAGCTCTCGTCTTGACCATCTCCAGCGAGGTTCAAACATTAAGAACGATGGGCATTATTCCCAAATCATCAGGGTGTTCCACCTTACTCTGATCCCCCACACATTGCAAGTTGTCATAGAAGTTGAAAATGTTAAATCAAACATTTTGGTTCTATAGACTGCCTGTTTGACCAACCTTATGGTTGTGTACACAAATCTTTCACGTGTACTGGATCTTCTGAAAGCCGAGGGAGAATCTGCATGCAGATATGAACCTCATCTGTTTTAATTCATCTATGACTCTGTTTTCCTGGGTTGAATGCCTAATGTAAGATTTAAGTTGTACTGTTTCTAGAGGACCTAAATGTGACTCCTGAGGTGATCATTGTCCAGCTTCAGTGCACGTTCTTGTGCTGATTGGTAGTAAGAGAGGGAGTCTATCATCTGGACTTCATTGGTGTCTTAATTCTTTGGTTTGAGGAGAATTGAAAGGGAAAATGAGAGAAAGGGAAGGGGGAGGACGAGAGAAAGTGAGGAGAAAATGAATTGAATCTCTTTTATCATTTTCTCTCTCTCTCCAAACCCAACAACTGAACAGGGAGTCTAAATGGCCTGGACTTTCAACTGTTCCTTAGTTCTGGGTTTGGCACCTGACAGTGGAAGCGGTTACTCCAGCCCCAATTTTATACAAGACAGAAACAGGGGCAGCCATATTCACCCTCAAACTGGTACTGGGTTTATGTCACGGACTAATAATTGCTGAAATCACGGACTAATAATTGCTGAAATTGGTGCAAAGTTGCCAAGTTAACACAATTGTTGCATCCTGCAGTCAAATTGCCATAGGCATGTTAAGTTACAAGCTGGATGGAAGAGTTTAAGGTCATATTGGAGCTTGTATCCACAAGAGAAGTTGAAGCCAGTTCTGAAAACATACAGGCTGTCCGAATTCGTGTCAAGCCTGCTTATTTCTTATGGTCACAGAATTTTCGTTTTAGACAGTCGTGCATGCGATTTCATTCCACCAAGGGTCCGATTGGATCAAGGGAAAGGAAAAAGAAACAAAATATTTTAATTACATGTCCTTATTTAGTAGAATTACAAAATATGAAAACATTAAAAGTCTTTTTTAATAAACTATTTTTGTAATTTTTTTATTTCTCAAATCTCATTTTTTTTTTTCCTTTCCGTTTTCAATAACAGCCAAACAGATGAGTAATTTTGATTTTCTTCCAAATTTATGATCCAAATACGCAGTAATTAATGGTTTCTCCCAAAAAACAAAAAATGAAGATAAAATTACATCATCTGTTTGGTTTGTGACATAAATAAAAAGGAAAACATGTGACTTGGAAAGTTAAAAAAATTAAATTAGAAAATTAATTTATTGATAAATATTTTTTATTTTATTATATGTTTTAATGCACTTAAATAGGAACATGCACTCGGAGTTCTTGTTTGGTACATGGATTAGTTAATGGAAAAGAAAATTAAAAAAAAAAAATTGGTAGAATCAAATTGAAGTTAAAAAAAATCAAATTTATTTCATTATTTTTTGAGTTGAAAAAAGGGGGGCATATTTATTAAAATAAATAAATAAATTTACTTGATTAAGTACAAAAGAAAATTAAAAATAACACAAACTAATAATTTTTATTCTTCACTTTTTTTTTATGGGGATTCCAAAAACATATATTCAAGAAATAGTGCAAGTGTAAAGCCAATAATAATAATAATAATCGTGATAATAAAAAATGAATATATAGTCTAAAGCAACGTTGCAAAACCAAAACTGAGGATGAATGCATAAAAAAAAGTGTAGCTTTCCAAGATGCTAAAATGGATTTTCCAAGGCACTGAAACTGAATGGTAGGTTTTCATTGTGCAAACAATACAGAGACCCTTAAACACCTCTGGATTTGAACATTCATTGCAATTGACACCAACACTACCTCTGCCACATCCATTGATTAAACCGTCAATTCGTGTTACAGCTTCCATCAAAAAAGTACTTAGCATGTATTTGAAAAGGCAACCCCAGAGAACATTCGCTTCACATTGTAGCACGTCAGGTCCCTATGCCAAGGTCAAGAAAACTATTTACAGTGTTTAAAATGAGACACAACATGCTTCCTACTGGTTTTTATGCCTCATTGCTCAAAATACGGGTTCATCTACAAACTCAATCTTCGTCATCATCAAAGTTCACTGGTGTTCATGCCTTATTGCTCTTAATATGGGATCATCCGCAAACTCATCTTCCTCGTCATCATCAAGTTCGTCCAACTCATCAAGAAATGACTGGTTGACCTTCTTACGGGATTGTCTTCTATGCTTCTTAGGCTCCAACCTCGGTTCAGCTTGCTTTACACCCATATCTCCCACCTTGTACCTGCAGGCATGATACATATTTGGAATTGCAAACCAGCAGAAAGGATTATTACAACAAAAGCGACCAATAAATCCATTTAAAAACACTAGAACGTTTGAAAGTGTTCAAGGCAACACACTAAAAGTCAAAAGTGGGAAGTTTAACAAGTTCTGTCAAAAACTCAGGAATTCTCTAGAACAAATTAATCACAGTGACCAAAATTTTGCAACTTTCCTACACTGAAAAAATGGAAGAAACCCAAGTAAAAATACATGAAATTAGTCTCCTTATTGTGTTTGTTTTACAATGAAGGCCTTACTTATTACAACCATATGGTTATAAATTAGTTACCACTCTCAAATCACCAGTTCCATGGCTTAATCAAATTGTAATGAACAATGATATGGTATATTTATTTGTGCGAAATGAATTTCTTTGCATGAAAATTTTGCAACTTCCGTACACTGAAAAAAGGGGAGAAACCCAAGTAGAAATAGATGGAATTAGTCTCCTTATTGCGTTTGTTTTACAATGAAGCCCTTAGTTATTACAACCATATGGTTATAAATTAGTTACCACTCTCAAATCACCAGTTACGTGGCTTATTCAAATTGTAATGAACAATGATATGGTATATCTATTTGTACGAAATGAATTTCTTTGCATTGTCCTTTCGTTTGATGACAATGAACAAGGGTAATATTTTATACTTTCAGACAATTATCGTGACATGATTTACACGGCTTCTATGAAAACCATGCTTTCAGACTGAGTTTAGTATGCTTGCTATTACACTTTTGTAATAAAGAAGCATCTCACAAGAAATTTCAGCTATGAGTGACCCAAACAATTTATGTTTAACATACCTTACATCTTCTTCTCTTTTGGTTCCAATGGTTCTCAACTGAAATTCCTCTCTGACTTTGATCTCATCAAGCAGTTGAAAATAGTATGGGTATCTTTCCCAGTCACCTTTCACAATGCATCCTGGTTCACCAAGGTGCAAACAATCATTGAATGAGCATTTTGTGGGTTCATTATCCTTGAGCATTCTCCGAATCTGAAGAAAAAAGCAAAATTTATGGCATCAAATAAAGAAAAATAATACAAGGTGGCAACAAAATTAGTTCTCCAGAAGGGACCAAGTGAAACAAAATACACAAAGTTGAATGCAAAAACCTCAGGGAAATGTTGTGCTAGAGATTGCTTTGTTACTTTAATCAAACTCGGTTGGTTAAACCCAGGAGTATCAGCAAGATATCCCCCTCCAGACAATGGAAGAAGAGAGACGTTGCGAGTAGTATGCTTCCCCCTGCCGCTTCTTGTTGACACTTCTCGAACACGTTGATCTTGAAACCACTTGCTGCCTAGAATCTGAATATAAGATAACAAATATACTGACTGGTGGTCGCAAGTGGGGCAAAGCAAAGCAAGGCAAGGCAATGAAAAGTGAGAAAATACAATATCACAACATCATATATAAGAAAAGAGAGCAAACCTACAGAGTCAAACCAATTATCCCCTTCAGTGGCACCAAGAATATGCGGATTGCTTCTCAGAGCATTGATCAGACTGGATTTTCCTACACCACTTGGACCAACAATCACCGAGGTTTGCTCTCTTAAAGTGAACAGAAGTGTATCAAGTCCACGTTTTGACTCAACACTGCAAAAAATTGGTTCATATCCCCAACTGCGGAGCCTAATTTTCCATGCCTCCAGTGACTACATAACCCATCAAGGATTAGGGAATTTCAAAACTAACAGCAAGACAAAAATAGAAGGGTGAATATAGGTAGAATAATACAAGCATACATATCAGACCCTATTAAACAAGGGGCAGGAATAGATGCATCAGTTACTACAATCAGTTTTATAGCAAACATTAGGAGCAAAGTTAAGCTTCCATGAGTCTTAAAAACTTAAGTCATAATATATTATTAGGAAGGCATTATCTGATATATCTATCTAATTCTACTAGGTGATTCAGAGCTAAGATGAGTCAAATTACATTTATTAAATAAAGTAAGAGACATAAACATCCAAGCCCATATCAGAAAACCTTAATTCATTTCAAGCAATTGATACAGGCAAATGCAGCAATATCTAAGTAGCACCTCAGGGATTCAATGTTACTTTAGCATTCAAAACTTATTCCAAATTCATATAGGATTTAGGCAAAACATCAAGTGAATTCTTTAATAAACATTGGAGGAGAATTTGAAAATGGCAAATGTCATATCGGCCCTAAATTGATGCAAACAAAGAGAGAATCACAGCACAAAACTCGAAATATTTAAAAAAACACGAGTTAGCAAGCAGGATTCAAGTTCAAACCTCTTCATCAACAAGCTCAGACTTATTCAGTGCCAAGGTGAGTGGAATTCCAGTGGACTCCGCCTCTATCAAAAACCTAGTGAGCAAGAACGGTTCCACCTTCGGCTGATCCATAGAGAACAAAACCAGCAAATGATCAACATTAGCCACCGGAGGATCGAGAATCTCAGTTCTTCTCTGAAACACATTCTCGATCATTCCCCTCCGGTCTACCCAATCAATCGACCCCACCAGCACCTTGTCCCCGACCAGAACTCTCCTCTTTATCTTCTTTAATACTGCTCTCACCACGCATAGCAGCTCAACTCCAACTCTATGCTCTTCCGAACCCTCGCGGACGCTTCCATGGTTGGACGGGACCAAATCCGCTGAGGAAGTTTCCGGAGAGACCGATTGGACGATGACGCGCATGAAATTGGCTTGTGCGGCTGCGACCATGCCGACAGCTTGGTTCTGAGAGAGCTGAATCCTCTCGTCGGGGGAGAGGACAGGGGCGAGATTAGAGAAGTGCTTGACGGTATTGCGTGCCCGGAGGAGGTTCTTGCTCGGCTGTTGGGCCTTCTTCGAGACATTGTTAGGGTTCTGTTGTCTGGCGGTGACGGCTAGGGAGAGGAAGCGGAAGGCGGCGACACGGCGGAGGGAGGTAGCACAGGGTGGGAAGCAGGGCGTTGATCGGTGGCGGAAGATGGAAATGGAGGCAATCGGCATGAGGTTGGTTGCTTCGTTCTAAGAATTTAGAAAGTTAGGGCTTAGGCACAGAGAGAAATTCTATACATAGAGAGAGAGTGGTGAAGA
The DNA here is from genome assembly GCA_019916065.1 of Vitellaria paradoxa. Lineage (NCBI taxonomy): Eukaryota > Viridiplantae > Streptophyta > Magnoliopsida > Ericales > Sapotaceae > Vitellaria > Vitellaria paradoxa. The sequence goes on from CM034233.1 coordinate 15,038,514, forward strand.
TCGGTAGTCATGAATGATTCATGAGTACAGCGTGTATGTGTAATCAAGCTATCTCTGCCAGAGTGTTACGGACGGTTTTGAGCGCGCACAGTAGGAAAATCATGAGCAGGCCACCTCTCTCTTCTCTCTCTCTTCTTTAGCTCATTAGTTCAGGCACAGTCCAGCTTCTTCTACGGTCCACCGTCTTACCGCTTTTTTTTTTTTTTTTTCCGAGGAGATATGGGAAATTTTATTCCCCGCCTCCCGGTTTTTTTTTTGGTTTTCCGCGGGGGCGGGGGGCCCGGTGGGGACTTTTTTTTTTTTTTTTTTTCCTGAGGTTGTATTTGTTTGGAGGGATTGGATGATAGGGGTTAAATAATATCATAGATAATATATGAGATTAGATAAAATATAGGATTAAGGTTCTATTTGAGAACGATTAACATTGACTAATGGCTAGTAACTAGTTAAAAAAAATTAGTTAATTTTGTGTTTGGGAAAGAAAAAAAAGTAGTTAATGACTAATAGCTAGTAGTTAGCTAAAAAAAAAGCAACTAGTTTTGTGTTTGAGAAGGAAAAAAAGTGACTTTTTTAGGTGACTAACTTATTTTTGTTAAATTGACATTTTTACTCTTAAAAGTCTAAAAGAAAATTAAAATATAAGAGGATAAAAAAGTTTAACCACTGTTGAAGTAGGCTAATGACTACTCTTCCCAAACGAACCCTAATTTTTTATGTGAGATTATTTTTTTGGTGTTTGGTTGGTGGAATATAAAATGAGATAAAAGATATGATTTGATATGTGATCTGATGAGAAATAATTTTGAACATTTGGATCTTAGAGGGAAACAAATTCGAAGATATGGTATTAATAATACCACATGCCCCATGGGATTACCAATCCGACAAGATACTTCACTGCTACTCCAATCCGTAGGGCCCACGTATTAACAAAAAATCAAAACAAATACTTCACATAGTAGGTCCCACGGACTGTGTTAGACCACGGAGGATTAGGAAATAAAACCCAAGATATTTGGATGTGCTGTGTGCAGAACTTAGAGGATCAGTTCAAGTGGCAAAGGATGTGGAGATTGATGCTTGAATTTAGAAGTCTTAGTTGTTGACGTGAGAGTCAAGTGCAGTTGTTGCTTGAGTTTAGGAGTCTTAGTTGTTGCTTGAGTTCAGGAGCCTGTTATTGTTCCTTACGTGCAGGAAGAGTTTGTTTTGAGAGTCCAAGTCTAAGTCTTAGCTTCCATAAATAAGTCGTTGGACATTAGAATTAGGTAGTGAATTAATTTGTAATTGTGGTCTTATCTCTGGCCCAAATTGGAGAGTTTCTATTATAGTTCAGATTTCTAGTGTGAGTTCTTGTTGTGTTCCAACAAATCTAGTATCAGAGCCTAGTTATGTCATGGGGACAAACAAGAAGCGACTCGACAAGCTGGAGTTTGAATTGCAGAAAGTGCGTAATGGTTTGCAGCGGTCAGCGATCGAGACAGGGGAGACACGAGCCCAGATGAAAGGAATGGAGGACAAACTAAAAGAGGTTCTCGATTCATTATCGGGTTTTCGTACATCTTAGGAAAAATCATCACAGAATCATGGTGAGAACAGTTCTTCTTCTCGAGGAGGGCCCAATATAGAAGAAGGGTTCTATCACTTCAACCATTCATGACAATAGAATTTCCAAAATTCTCTGGTGATGACCCAACCGAGTGGCTAAGTAGAGCTTCTTAATATTTTGATTTCCAGCAGACCGGAGAATAACAGAAAGTTGCTTTAGCCTCGTTTCATCTAGAGGGTGACGCAAATCAATGGTGGCAATGGCTCAAGTGGGTCCAAAGAGATGAAGGATTTGTGATAACGTGGAATTTGTTCGAACGAGAGATACTTACTCGTTTTGGTCCCACAAAGTACGAGTCATTTGATGAAGCACTGTCCCGCGTGAAGCAAACGGGCACTCTCAGGGACCATCAACATGAGTTTGAAATGCTAGCTAACAGGGTTGTTGGGTGGCCACAATTAGCCCTTGTTAGAACTTTTCTAGGAGGCCTACATGATGACATTGCAGACGAAGTTCGCATGGCTAAACCGCAGACTTTGCGAGAAGCTATTGGGGTAGCTAGAATGAAAGAAGACCAACTTATAAAGAGACAGAGGTAAGGGCGAGTCGAAGCTGCACGTGCTGCTCCACCACCACGCCTTCTTACCACAGTACCACTTGTCACCGCATCTCCGACACCAAGACAAGTAGCTGGCTTTCCGGTCAAGCGCTTATCATGGGAGGAAATGCAGCAAATGAGTGAGAAAGGTCTCTGTTTTAATTGCAATGAGCGCTTTACACCTGCCCATAAATGTAAGACACCGCAGCTCTTTTTGATTGAAGGAAGAGCAGATGAGGAATATGAGAATAGTGGCCACGCCCCCAAAACTAGGCCAATAATCAAAAAACTAAAGTAAGAAGGGGGAGAGGAGGAAGCAGAATTCACCCTTCATGCTTTTTCAGGGTGGAAATGACCTCGTACTATGAAGATGCAAGCAATTATAGGCGAACAGCCAGTGACTATTAGTCCATAGTGGCTCTAGCCAAAACTTCATAAGCGAACGAGTTACTCGTCACCTTCATTTACCGGTTGTTTCTACTGATAAATTTAGTGTGAGAATTGTAAATGGTGGGCAGCTTCCTTGCCAATAGAAACATGAAGCCATCCCATTGGAGATCCAAGGTTTCTTTTTTGTGGTCACGTTATTTTCTCTTCCATTACAAAGATTGGATGTTGTTTTGGGCATACAGTGGCTAGCGGAATTGGGTCCAGTATTGTGTGATTGGCGCAACCTGACAATGAGATTTAATTGGTAAGGGGAATCCAAGGTGCTTCATGGTAAAAAAGAGTCTGTGTCAACAGAGGTTACTGTACAATCTCTTGAAAAAGAACTTGATGGTGGGGGCATTTTGTTTGCATTATTGATCAAAGAGGCCAACCAACTTGAAAAATGAAGAGCTCAGGTGTCACCTAGCATAGCTAGCCTATTAGAAGAGTTTGCTGCAATCTTTGAAGAGCCATATTCATTACCTCCCTCCAGAGAAATTGACCACCAAATCTCACTGAAAGAAGGAGTCTCAGCTGTCAATGTCCGCCCTTACAGATACACGTACTTTCAGAAGGATGAAATCAAACGACAAGTGTCTGAAATGCTAAAAAATGGGATCATCCGTCCCAGCCGCAGCTCTTTTTCCTCACCAGTTTTACTGGTTAAGAAAAAAGATGGCTCCTGGCATTTTTGTACCAACTATAGAGCTTTAAATGAGGCCACAATTAAGGATCGCTTTCCTATTCCAACGGTGGATGATATGATCGACGAGTTATATAGGGCCAAATATTTTACAAAACTTGACCTTAGAGCTGGATATCACCAGATCCGAGTTTGCCCTAAAGATGTACACAAAAATGGCGTTCCAAACTCATAACGGGCATTACGAGTATTTGGTTATGCCTTTTGGGCTTTGTAATGCGCCTTCAACATTCCAAGTCACCATGAATGCTATTTTCAAGCCATTGTTACGTAAGTTCGTTCTTGTATTTTTTGATGATATTTTGGTATATAGTCGCTCGTGGGAGGTACATTTAGAACACATTAGAGTCATTTTAAAAATTTTGCAAAGCCAGCAATTTTTTCTTAAACGTTCTAAATGTGAATTTGGACAAGTCAAGGTAGCATATTTGGGCCATCTAATCTCCAATGAAAGAGTGCAAGTGGATGAAAGCAAGATCGCAGCTATGAAGAATTGGCCAAGACCCACCAATGTTACTGCACTTTGAGGGTTCTTGGGACTTACCGGGTACTACCGTAAGTTTGTGGGCAACTATGGCACTATTGCAGCCCCTCTCACACAATTATTGAAGAAGGGACAATTCCAATAGAGTGAGGAAGCAGAAAGGGCCTTTGAAGAGCTCAAGTCCGCAATAACCAACACACTGGTATTAGCAATTCCAAATTTTAATGAAATTTTTGTAATTGAAACTGCTGCTTCAGATGCAGGAATTGGAGCTGTACTATCCCAACGAGGTCAGCCATTAGCATATTTAAGCAGAGCTTTGGGTCCAAGAAATAAGGTATGGCTTATTTACTCGAAGGAGATGCTTGAAATTATTGAGGCAATTCGGTGTTGGAGGCCCTATCTCTTAGGTAGAAAATTCCAAATCTTAACTAACCAACGCAGCCTTCGATTCTTCCTGGAGCAACAAGTTTCTACTCCAGAGCAGCAAAAATGGCTTACCAAGTTGCTGGGTTATGAGTATAAAATCATATATAGACCTGGTAAGGAGAATAATGCTGCAGATTCATTGTCCAAGGCACTTGAGTCACCAACTTTATGGGCCATCTCTGAGCCAAAGTTCACCATATGGGCTGACATAAGAAAGAAATCATTGGAAAGCTTATGGGTCCAAGAAATGAGGAATCGCATAGAAGAGGAGCCCCAAAATGTGTCTGCTTATGAGTGGAAAACTGACTTGCTGTGGTACAAAGGACGTGTAGTTATTCCGCCAAAATCAACTTTAAACTCACATCTATTACAAGAGTTCCATGACACCAAAATAGGAGGCCACTTAGGAGTGCTTAGAACATGGAAAATGATTACCCAAGCTTTTCATTGGAATGGGCTCAAAAAGGATGTACAAAATTATGTTGCAGCGTGCGATATATGCCAAAGAAATAAAGTTGATTCTCGATCACCAGTCGGCCTCCTGCAACCCCTTCCTGTGCCATCACAAGTATGGGAGGATGTTTCTATGGACTCTATAGAAGGCTTGCTAAGTTCCAATGGGAGAAATGCCATTCTTGTCGTGGTGGATCGATTGACGAAATATGCCCATTTTATTGTTGTGGGTCACCCATTTACAGCCAAGAAAATAGCGGAAGTATACGTTGAAAGTGTAGTTCGTCTCCATAGTATTCCTCAAACTATTCTTAGTGATCGTGATGCTTTGTTAACTAGTAACTTTCGGCAAGAATTTTTTAAGTTGCAAGGAACACGGCTCAAAATTTCGTCCACCTATCAGGCTGAGACCAACGGACAAACGGAGGTGGTGAACCGAAGTCTTGAACAGTACTTTCGCTGCTTGTCCAGTCAAAACTTGAAGCAATGGAGTCACCATCTTCCATGGGTAGAATTTTTGTTTAATACCACATTCCACCACGCAATAGGGCTCACTCCATTCCAGGCCTTGAACGAAAGACCTCCACCTGTGATCACAAGTTATTTGTCTGGCAGTGCAGTAGTGCAAGAAGTGGACAAAGAGTTATGTGATCGGGATGAACTGCTCAAGTGTCTAAAACAAAATTTGGAAAACGCCAGAAACTGAATGAAGCAGCAAGCTAATAGCCATCGGTGTGATGAGAATTTTGAGGTAGGTGATTAGGTCTTCTTGAAATTACAGCCATTTAGACAGCAATCAGTGTTTAAGCGAGCCAATCAAAAGCTTGCTAACAAATACTTTGGACCCTATCGGGTCTTAGAGAAAATAAGGGCTGTAACATACAAATTAGCGTTACCAAAGCAGTCTAGAGTTCATCCAGTGTTCCATATTTCATGCCTCAAGAAGCGTATAAGGGAAGGAAAGGTTCCACAGAACACGGCACCACCCATTTCGAAAGAAGGTCTTCTTGAGCTTGAGCCGGTGGCGGTTAAAGATTTTAGGTGGGTGAAACAAGGCAACAGACTCGAAGTCGAAGTGTTAATACAATGGAAACACTTGCCTGAAGAAGAAGCCACTTGGGAATCCACTAACCAGATGAGAAATCAACTTCCAGAATTCAACCTTGAGAGGAAGGTTGAAGTCCCACGGCCGGCAAATGTTAGACCAAGGAGGATTAGGAAACAAAACCCAAGATATTTGGATGTGTTGTGCACATAACCTAGAGGATTAGTTCAAGTGGCAAAGGATAATTTAGGAGTCTTAATTGTTGACGTGAGAGTCAAGTGGAGTTGTTACTTGAGTTTAGGAGTCTTAGTTGTTGCTTAAGTTTAGGAGTCTGTTATTGTTCCTTACATACGGGAAGAGTTTGTTTCGAGAGTCCAAGTCTAAGTCTTAGCTTCTGTAAATAAGTCGTTGGACATTAGAATTAGGCAGTGAATTAATTTGTAATTGTGGTCTTATCTCCGGTCCAAATTGGAGAGTTTCTATTATAGTTCAGATTTCTAGTGTGAGTTTTTGTTGTATTCCAATAGACTATTACTCCAGTCTGCCACTCTCATCCCGTAAACAAACATAGTGAGGGGATACAGGAAAAATTTCTCCCCAGGACGGACGTTGCCGATGTTAAGGCATCGTTTGGGGTTTATGGAGTTAATTGACTTATAATTAATTGTTTATTTGTTAATTTGTAAAATAATTAAATTTATTTTTTTTACATTATAATTTTTTTGTAAATTTTTTAAGAATAAAATATCAAATTAATTAACACTAAAAATCTATCTAAAAAAATCACATCTTTTCACTTCACAAACATAAACATAAAAATATCTGGCTGCTATCCTTCTTAAACCAAACCTAGATCTTACCGCATGCTACAAGAATTTTTTGACCATCTACCGCCAATGCCAAGACCAAATTCGGAGCGAGCGGAAAGCTAGTGACTTTTGAGTCTTTTTTTTTTTTATTTTTTTTTATCATACTTAAACTGCACTCAAAAATTTTTTTTTTTATTTTTTTGTTGGAACACAATTCAAATGGCAAAAATATTTCTAAGTTACAGGTTTGATATAATAATATATTAAATATTAAAATATTTAAAAATAAAATTTATTAACATAATTAAAATATTATAATAAAAATTTATTTATTGTAATACTTTTCAAAATTCAAGTACCACTGTCCGTCTGCTTGTTAAAGAATTAAAAAATAATAATTTATTAGTATAATTCAATTTTTAACCAGCTAACATTAATTCAACATTTTTATTTATTTATTTTTATTGGAATGTGGTTCAAATATCAAAAATATATTTGAGTTATTAGCTTAATATATTAATTATATTGAATATCAAAATATTTAAAAAATAAATTTTATTAATATAATTTAAAACATTATAATAAAATTTAATTATTGTAAAAATAATAATATCTACATATATCCCATTGAACACATATAAAAATATTTTCTATTATAAAAAATAAATTATATTTATAAATTTTATCATTTGAAACACATTCTAACGAAAATAAATTAATAAAAACGTTGATTTTGCTTAACTTTCCGCTTTGGCAATTCTGGTAAGTTTTCTTTTCATTTTTCAACTATTATAAAAATTAGACTATTTACATTTATCTCATTAAAATTCATATAAAAATATTTTTTATTATAAAAAATAAATTATACTAATAAATTATTTTTTTTGATTTTTTGACAAATAGACGAACAATTGCTACTTGAATCATTATGAAAAAATTTAAAAAATTAATATAAAAATAATTATTATAGAAGATAATAATTAACATACATGAATACTTAAATCAATGCTTAAATTTTTTTTAAAAAAATTATGTAGACCATTTTCTTACGATAGAAATAAAAATATTTTAATAAATTGATCAAACTTTATTTTATTTAAAAGATAAAAAATTACAAATAACAGATGAATTATCTTCATATCATAAAAGTTAAAAATAAGTTATTTTCTTTAAAATTTTTTAAAAATTATTTTTATTATAAAAAATTAAATTGTACTGATAAATTATTATTTTTTAAGTAATAAAAGGATATTGTTACTTAAAATTTGAAAAGTTTTACAATAAATAAATTTTTTTTATAATGTTTTAATTATATTGATAAATTTTATCCTTAAATATTTTAGTATTCAATATAATTATTATCAAGGCAATAACTTTAAGATATTTTTGCCATTTGAAGTATGTTTCAAAAAAAAAATTTGGTTACGGTTCAAGCATAATAATAATAAAAAAAGGACTCAAAAGTTGATGGTTTTCCACTCCCTCTGTGTTTGGCCTTGCCTTGGCCTTGGCGGTCGATGATTAAAAAATCTTACAACGTGTGGAGAATGCAATATCAGCCACCTAATATCAAAGCCCAATTTCAACCCAATGCTCCCCAATTTTGTCTTGGTCTTGCTGTTAAAATATTAAATTTTTTTAAGAAATACTGTTTAAAATAAAATATTTGGTTATATAAGAATTTTTTTAAGTAATTTTTATATTTTAATTAAAATATTTTATAATATTTATTATCTTACAGCTTTTACTATTGTCCATCAATCGCTTCAATTGATTAATTTTGAATTATACATTGATAGACATTATCATTCTATAATTTTAAAAATTCAAGAATAAATAAATTAATATTTTTAAGATTTTCTTTAATTTTTAGTATTGCAACCATTTTGACCCAAGATATAAAAAAGATTATTTTGTTGCATTGTTAAATATAATATATAGTAGTGGGAAAGTCCAAGCCCAAATTCATAATCTTAAATAATTTTTAAAAAGAACGATCATGATTATACCGAAATTTTCACACCATCACATTTCAATAGTGACTCGATTTGGCAACAAGTTAAATCCCAACGGACAACCATATATTCTAATAGTAACTCATGCTTATTTGGATTCACCTGTAGTAAAAGTTAATGAAGAATTTGATCTTTTAGGCCACTAAAAGGTACGAATCATCGATTTCCAATGCTTGCTTTCATAGCCAATGATATGCTAACATTTTCAGCATCTCCACTAACATCCAAACCGCCTTTTAATGTTGGCGAATTTGCTACTTGCGAAAGACGAAGTCAGCTAATAACGGAGACAGCAGAAACATTCACGTCTGATTTTAGGAAGCGATATAAAATATTTAAACTGTACTTAAAATGTTCAAAAGTTAAAAAAAATAATATTCAAAGGAAAATAATTCGTAATATATTTACTTTATTTATTATTTCTCATTTTCTGATATTAACTTCAATTTTAGAGATGGACGCAGAGCATAATTTGAGAAGATAAATATTTTTAATTTGTTTTAACTTTTGAAAAATTTAACCATATTTTATGCATAGTTTGAAATGTATAAAATATGTTTGCAGTGCAAAGAAATAAGGGATATAGTCATGAAACGCAAACAAATCAGTTCTTTTATATAATTTTAAAAGTACGATTCTAGTGTATATTGAGTTGAATTTGAGTTAATTAAAATAAAATAGTGAGTATCAAGTTAAGGATAAAAGAGACATATCATATGATTTTTTCATGTCACCGCACTATTTTTTATTTAAATTATCAATAAAATAATTAAATAAATTTGTTGATTAATGTTTCGATGAAGTAGAATATCAAATGTTGATAATAGCCGCTTATAATTAGTAAACATTTAAAGAAAAAAATTAGTGTAATTTATCTAATTGAGTTTGATTATGTATTAAAGACAACCTATCAACACAAAAATAAATAAATTACAATTAATTTTATAATCTATCAACACAAAAATAAATAAATAAATAATTTTTTATTTTACAACACCAATCAAATCAATAAACCGGGAACACCAATCGTGATTGAGTGTTCAGTTCGATTTTTATAACATTAAGGCTGGTTTGGTATACTAAAAAACTACAAAAAAAAAAAAAAAAACTCTATAAATCTCTAACAATCCCTCTACCTCTAATTTTTCTACCATTACTAATTTTAAAAAATTTTAATATTTCACTAAAAAAAAATTTGAAAGTAGGCAACCGAATGTGTAAATTTTTTATACAATTATATTCTTCGTGTCGAAAGCTTTCAAACAAGTACCATTGTCGCTAATTTTTGTGAATCCATGAAAATAGATTTGGAAAACTGTTCCCACGATTTGCTACTTTTCAGAAAAAATGACCCCAAAATTAATATTAAACCATATTTTATCTCAATTTATCTTATTTTTTCTTACTCCAAACGGACCGCAAGAGTACTCGGACTACAACAGTTTAAAGGCCCCGGCCGATTGAGCTGAAGAGGTCATGGGCGTAAGACTCAGCTCAAGAGCCCAATGCGAAGGCTAAATGTCGTCCCAACCCAATATTTCTCCTACGTCCATAATCCGTTGCATCCAAACTGTAGTCGCGGCATTAAATCTAATATGAAAATTAATTCCAAAAACAAAAAAAAAAAGAAGCAAAAAAAAAAAAACTAAAACAAAACAAATTCAAGTCAGGTGGGCTATGCTATATATTAAGTTTGGAACTAATAACAATAGAACTCAGAATTATACATGTAGCATGTAAGAATTGTAGGATAAATTACACTTTGTAATTTCGTACTTAAGTGTGCTTTATTTTTAATTTTACTTTAGTCTCCTCGCTTTAAATATTTTATGTTGTTTTTTATATTTTTAAATTATTCCAATTACGGAAGGTAAAATGGTAAAGTTTATACCAATTTAAAAATCAAATGGTAAAGAATGAAGAGACTTATTAATACTTTATATCAGTTTATGAAGAGCTATTTAAACAATATAACATATATTCTGAGATACCTCCTCATATATGATACTTAATTGCATATAAATAGATCGACAATACATTAAAAATTAAAGTATATAAATGATAAATTAATAACAAAACTTGAATCTAAAGTCTCGCGTAATCATAGTTTTAACACCATATTGAGAAGGAAGAGCATGAAACATATTGCATCAACCAATGAAAAAATAAAACAAAATAAATTTTTAGAAGATAAGGAGTGTGTTGAGATTTGTATAAATTAATATAAATTTATAAAAGTTATAGTCTCGTAATTTGTACTGTAAGTAAAAAATATAAATTTTGTAAAAATTTATAGTGATTTATTTTATTTTATGGAGAACCAAAAACAGCCCCAACGAAAAATAAAATTTTCATTAATTAGAGGCTAAATAATTATGGTATTAGAAAGGGATTTTAATTTATTTTTTATTAAAATTTTGCTTCTTTTTCTTTCTCTAGTGAGGAGGAAGATAAAAGAAAAGAGTACGAAAAAGCTAAGTATAGTGGAGGAGAGAAAAAAAAAAATATTGGTGCATCATTAAAGTTATTTTGATCTTTTAAAATTATATTTTAGTAATTTAAAAATTAAATTGTTGGTCAATAAAATTTAAAAATTAAATTAAAAATACAATTAAATAATTTTAAAGCGCGTAAAAAAATAATTATTATTTTTTATGACTATTTTTTAATCAGTGGCGAAATAGCATTAGTCAGCACAGCCCAAATCCATGCACATGGCTTGTTTGGAACACGAGAGCTATTCAAGAAATTAATATATTAGGACCAATATTATAGTTTCGCAGGGATAAATACAATTATGTGGATGTCTCAACTCAATTGACTTATTAGCAAAAACATACAATGGGTGTATTTGATTTATTAAAAATTATTAAAATTTTTTAAAAATTATTTATTTTTTATTTTATTATACGAATTACGAATTTAAAAATTATCTTATTTTTTGTTACTACAAACGCACCCAACACAATACATACACAACCAAATGTATCTTAAAATTTTTAAGTCAATATTAGTGTGTAAAATATTATTATTCTAACACAGTTTTAAAAATATAATTATAAATTTTCTTAACCCTGAAATGTGCATTCGTTAATCAAAGCATTAAACTAAGAAAATTGAAGTCGTCCGAACGTTGTAACTAGAGAGAGGGAATACATTCATGTCACATTATTTTAAAAGTTAGGGGGGCAAAATGAATTAATTATTTCAAAATTAACGCCCAACATAGTAAAAATTGCAGCAAAAAACAAAGAGCAAGCAAAATCTTCATTGTGCTCAAATTAATTAAATTTCGGGCAAAGTATTGTCTACTTTATTTTTCTTCTTTTTTAAATTTCTTTGCGGAATCATTTTGTATGAGGTGAAAATTTTAAAAATAAAAAATTACCTTAACATTTCTCACCCGGAAATATCATACGCAAATCTAAGGAATTATTTATCAACACGCGTTTATGTGCTTCTCTTCTACTCCTTTTCTTTTTTTTTTTTTGGGGGGGGGGGGGGGGGGGTAAGTATTCTATTCTTTCTTAAGACTTTGCTTGAATTTACATTTTATATGCTTGTATTTTACTTTGGTATTTGGCAATATTATTAATTCTTTAATTAAGCAAATAAGAATGAAGAAATCAAATGCAAGATCAAATGAGGAAGTGCTTTGGCTGAAGTGGTAAAATTTTCAACGGCCTCCTCACCCACCTAGGTTCAACACCCGAAGTGCTCACCCTCTCTCCCTCACTTACTTATCAGAAAAAAACCCCCTCCCTCACTTACCTATCAAAAAAAAAATGTAAGATCAGATAAAAATTTAAGGTTTGGTTTGGAAATGGAAAAATTAATTTTTTTATATGATTTTTCATTAAATTTTAATTTTTTAAATAATTTTTAGGTATGTTATTCGTATCAATAAAAAAATATTTCAAAAAAAGGTTTCAAGTAAAAAAATTACTTTTTTTTAACCCACGCATGAATTATTCTATTTTTTATAGGTATAAATACCATGTTTAAAAATTTCCAAACAAAAAAGAAAATCTTACGAGGCGGAAAAGCGGAAAAGAAAAATTATTTCTTGTCGTTCCCCAACCAACAAACTCGTCCATGTGGCACACGAAACACGACCAATAATAAACCCGTCTAGTAGAAAGAATAAATTCTTTTGGTACTCGTCCATGAGGCAAGCGAAACACGGCTAGTAGAAAGAATAAATTCTTTTGGTACCCCAACCAGGATAAGCTGGTACCCCAATCAGGATAAGCTTCGTTTGATTACACGGCACGGCCGTCACGGGCAGCATTTAATAGGAAGAATTGTTTACCTACATAAAAGTCGCAATAGATAAGGGATTGATGCCGTTTGTTTGGTGGATGAGGAGATGTTGTTTTTGGGTCCCACAAATGAAATGTTGGATTTGTAATTATTTGATTTTTAATTGTTTATCCGTGGAATTTAACCGTCAAATTGGCGGATTAAAAAATAGTAGGAGTGTGGTATTATTTATATTTCACTTTTGGATTTATTTTCTGTTAAAATTTAAAAGTTTAAATTTATTTTTGTTACATTATATATTAAATTATATTTTTTATCTCACTTTATATTGCACTAACAAAACATAAAAAAAAATCTCACATAAAAAATTAATTTCATATTATATCTAATCATATATATTATCTCATGATATTATTTATACGTCATCATTTAATCCCTTAAATCAAACATAACCTTAGGGTCACAGGCCCCCTCAAGAAGTAAAGGGGTGACAAAACTTTAACTTAATAAGGGATCATTTAATTAAAATAACGAACATGCATTTATATCTTTTTAAGATAAAAAAAAGTACAAGTATGTCTTAAAAGTTCAATATACTCAATTGGCATAAAAGATGCGTTTGGTGCACTAAAATACATTAAAAAACTCTGAAAATATATAAAAATTTTTTAAAGTTATTCACTTTTTATTTCACTATACGAATTACGAACCCACAAATTATTTTATTTTATGTTACCTCAAACGTCCCCTGAAAATAATGGTAGTCTATATTTTTTATATATAAGACTATTAAGGTTGCGTTTTTTGCTAAAAAATTTTAAAAATTTTTAAAAGTTATTTACTTTTTATCTCAATACAGGAATACTAATCCACAACTTGACACCGTTTGGAGTTAAAAAATACAAATCTCTACATACACGAATTATAAGAGTGTAAAATTAAAATTTTTTTATTAACTACACAAAGTACAAGACTCCTATTTAGTAGGAAAAGACTTGGTTTAGTTTGGTTTAGTTTTACACAAAATACATGACACTAACTTTTATAAATTTATATAATTCCAAACATACCCCTCATCTCATTTTATCTCATTCTATCTCAATTTTTATCATTTCTCACACACCTTAAATGGATCAAATTCGTCTCCACATCTTCTAGGCTGACTTGATTTTAAGCTTCGATCTCGTAACATTACCAGTCAGCAATATTAATTTATTTGTAAACAAACTTCTCAGCTTATCAATTTTCCCCAGACTTCCGGGTTTGGTATCCATAACTTTTGTGGGACTTCTTTTTATTAAAATTTTATTTTATTTTTAAATAATTATTAAACATATTATTCACATCTAAAAATTTATAAAAAAATATTTAAATAAAAAAATTTACCTATGGTAACTAAAAAAAAGGTTGACTGTCTTAAATAAATTTTATTTTTTATTAATACATAATTTTTCTTTCATTTATTTTTATAATTTTATTTTATGTAAATAATATGTTTAAAAAATATCAAAAATAAATAAAGTTTAATAAAAGGATGTAGCATAAAACCAAACGTTAGTCTAAAAAAGTCAAGTTACGAAGGTTAATTTGGGCAACTGGTCATGGGCATGACTAACCGTGGCATATTTTATTACCATCCACATGTAATCATCAGATTGAAAAAATTATTAATAACTGTAGAAACATGTGTAGAGTATTTATATCATCTTAATGAATATCAAGAGTCCGTTTGGAACTTTTAAAATTTTATAAAATTTTATAAATTAAATTTTTTTTTACTCATTATTCAAATAATGAGGTTATAATTTTTATAAATTTTTATTAATTTTTACAATTTAAAAAATCCCTCTTTCAGTAAAATAATGAATAATAAAAGATGACACGAGTTCGGAAAAAAAATTAGATAATTCCTCGTGAGATTAATTAATTTCTTTGAATTTAATCCATTGGCCTCGTTTCCAACGCCACCAGAATCAGATACGATCCCCATACAACGTGATAACGATTTTCATACTAATGGATTTAAAATAAAAATGATAATAACTTAAACATAAGGGGTGTTTGATTTAAAAAAATATTAAAAAAATAATTTTTATCAATTTTTTAACTTCTTTTAATTAAATTTTGTCACATGTGACTTTTACATCAACATTTTTTTTTTTTTTACCATTCAAACACTGTCGTAAATTCTATATGAATTTTAAGTTGTAATTAAAAGATTGTGCATGATTTGTAATAATAAATTTAAGTGAATTTGAACTAAGATATAAAAATAATTATTTAAAATTTTTATTATTAATAGTTTAAGTAATACAAAAAATTACAACAAGATTGTTCTCAATCTCCACACTCCCTTATATTTTTGTAAAATTTAATTTTAAGTTGGAACAAATTTATCGATGCATTTTTAAGTATAAGTAAAACCCCATGACACAAATGGTAAATGTTATTTATGGTTTTACTTCTAAGGTCAAAAAGATCTTATACTACTTATATCATTGAACCCTTATATATAACGTATCTCTATTTCATGCCTAAATAATGTAGGATAAATGGTATTATTTTTCTATTTCACATCTACTTTACTTTCTTAGATCTAAAGTTTCGTACAACCAGATCCTTTACGGTTCTTAACATATAAATTGAGAAAAAAAAATAATATTTGAGTTTGTAAGATAAAAGAACCTCACAAGATGGGCATATAACAAGTTAACTGCTGAATTTTTTTACAAAATTTGATGAAAAGATTATATTTATACTTCACTGGAAATATGAGAAGTTGGATGCACTAATTAAAAGTAAAGAGCCAAAGAGAGACTGAGACCCTCTTTATTCAAAATGGGAAAAGTATAAATGATTCATAACACAAATCCATCGTAACAAAAAAAATCAGTCTAAATCACTAAGAAAATGACCATTCAAAGTTATTATAAATTGAAGTCACTATCCAATTGTTTTTATTTGTTATAAATTAAAATACTATTATTACAAATAAAGCTATTACCTATCTTTTTAGAACTAATATTTAACAAATCCTAGTTTTTAAGAAAATTTTAATTGTTTTAATATTAATTTTATTTATGTAATATTTATTTTCCTCAGGAAATATTTACAATTTCCTATCTTTGTTCTAATTGATTTGATTGTTGATCTTGATCCAATCATTTAATTTTTTCTATTAATAGTCTGAGTTTCAAAATCACCTACTTATTAAAAAATAATTAACCGGTAATTGTGTTTTTAAAATTTTCAAAAAAGTAGATAAAAGTTATGGAAATAAATATTTTTTGTTTCATTTATTTATTTATTTTTTCTTGAAATGAACTCATAAAAAATGAGATGAAAATATACCTCGTAAAGCGTGATTTAAAAAAAAAAATGAGACAAGAGAAATGGAAAATGAGGCAAATCCCAAATTGTGCCTGAAACTATTAAAAAATTTGCACACGGCAACACTTACAACCTGCTCTACATATAGCCTACCGCACACGTCAAAATCTCACATTGCCATCACCTTGCACACGCGGGACAAGCGGTAACCAAGTGGCCGATATTGTTCCATCGGTTTCAGCCCGAGACGTTCTATCTATCATTGCAAAGAAGCCAACAATAACCGCACAACACCTCCTTCTCACCCATACTCTTCATTAATAAACAACAAAAGAGCCCTCTAGTCTACGACCGTAGCAGTTCCTCTCTTCAAAACAAAAAGTGCCTACAACTTCACATGACACCTCGGTCTTGCATATATTTTATCCTTATCCGCTCCACATGTCCCAAAAGAAACAAACCAAACGTACGTCCCAAACCACTGGACCAATCTGGGATATGATGCTTAAAGGATAAGGATTCAAAAAAAAAAAAAAAGCTCTGTTTTTGGGTAAGAATTTAATAGGGAAAAAGAAAAGTTAGGAAATATAAAATATAAAATATATATTTATTTGAATAGGTTAAAAATATAACAAAATAAAAGATATTCATCAATATATTAACTTTTAATTTTTATTAATTTTACTTTCTTAAATTTTTTGTAATTTTCTTCTCATTTTCCATCGCAATCAAATAAGAAAAATAACTTTAGATTAATATATTATTTATTTTTTTATTTCTTTTTGCAAATTTTTAATCCTGGATTCCTCCCCTTAACATTTCTTGCTTACCACGATTTTATTCTATTCTTTATTGAACTCATTCACTAGCTATAAATGGGGCAAATTGATCCCTTGGTGGAACCAATTCCACACAACATGTGGATGGACGTGCGTGCTCCTACTTCGCATCGCGAAATTTATCATCACAAAAAATATTTTGTTGATTTATGCTAAAATTTTGTGATAATCTAGCTATTTGTTTGGTTATCTTATTTTTGACAATCAATCAAATAGTTAAAATTTTCGAACTTCGGTAGTCAGTAGTTCCGTTCTTCGTCCCCTCAAAAATGAAAAGAATAGACAAAGGAAAACAAAATAAAAAGTAGATATGGCTGTCATGTTTGTTGAAGTTGCTTTTGGATGGCGACATACCTCATCAATGGGATCACGAAGCTTTACGGCAAATATATAATCAATTGAATTTGAATCTTCATATAGATAATGTTATATGGCAAGAGTTAGGGTTGATTTGGGTATCATTAATTGTTTTTTTACATAATCTTTTTATTAAATTTTGATTTGTTTATTTTTATTGTAATTTTTAAGCATGTTATTTACATTTATTAAAAAATTACCAAAAAAAAAAAACTTTGACTATACGTTGCCATTGCTCCGATTGGAAATTATTATTACTTTATACATGTAGTGCATAACTGACATATTTTGAGGCAATGAACATAATTGGTATGATTTATGCATAGTGCCAAGAACTCGACAAGCAAGTATTGTAATTACTAAGATAAAATGTCCTATCCTGACTTGGCTAATTAGTTGGTTGGGACAACTTAGATATTGTAGACTTAGAGTGTTAGAGCTGGTAAAATTGCTATATGTGCGTTAGACTTGCAACGTGAGAGTTTGTGAAAGCGCTAATTTCCAAGCTTTGTTGGGACAACGATGATAAGATATGTCCGAATCAATTGCGTATTATTATATTATGGTCTATCTCTATGTTTATGTATTCATTGTGACGAATTATACTTGAATTGCATGTGTCATATCATGTAAGACTTACTACCCTTGTTATGATCACTGTATATAGGCACTTATGAGTTTGTACTATTGGGATTTAGAAAACTTACTCCTACTTGTTGTGTAGAAAGCAAATTTAATCAGATAGTATGTTAACCCAATTTTATCTTAGACAGTTCCTTATCAAACTTTTGATTTATAAACTTTTGATTTATAAACTTTTTGTACTCGACTTGTGGATATTGAAGGTTCTAGAACAAGAATTGCAGTGGAAAAACAATTCGAAAAATTTTTATATCTCACGATATTTCACACTCATAGAACAAAAATAAGATAATCATCTTTGCAACACTTGGTTGCACACCTTGAACAGTAAGAGAAGATTTAATCTTGATATTTGAACATGCTTTAAAGACTTAGAAGCCATTGTCCTATTAATTTTTATAAAAGACGAATTCCCATAAATTAGTATTTGTAAATAAACATTAAGTCAGGAAATTTGTCAACTCAAATTCATTAACGTTTTTAACCTTGATATATCAATTCGATAAACTGTGATCACTAATTATTTATTTCCTAAAAAATTCCATTAAAAAATAAATAATACTTTGTTAATAATATAAATATATATAAAGAAAAAAACCGACATGCCTCTAATGATCATAATATAGATTGAATTAGGGAATACAATTCTCAAATAGATGTGGTAGCTATCTTGAGATTGTAAGCTTCTAAGCCCCAATAATATATGTTCGAGATATCGAGATATATATTGACTGTACAAAATTTTCATTCATCGGTAAGTCAATGCATACATTGCTAAGAGCTCAAGTCCTCTAACCTTTCAAGGTTAAGATTCACTTTATAACTAATAGCTACGTAAGAAATGACACGATCATTGACAGATGTGATAATGTATATATTCTTACTTGCGATCTAGTTCAATGCCTTATACGCGCACAAATATGCCAACCTTTATCATTTCTCATATGGTTGAGATAAATTATCTTATAAATAGAGGTAATTGTGTTATAGTTATGTGAGTAAGTTAAATGAAACTCATAGTGATTATAAACTAAATGTGGAAACACAAGTGACTGGTGAGATCATATATCTTTATATATGAATCACGTTCATACACAAGATTCACTTTTAGTATATTTCCTGGTCCTGACACATTTTATGCATCTATTTAATTGCTACAACAATAAATACAAATATAAATAGAAATAACTTTTATTAATAATTTATTAAATGTACAAAAAATATGACTTATAGGAAAAATACAATCTAACGTATTTGTTGAACTGATATACTATATTACATATTATTAGATGGTTATAAATTATAAATGATATATATATATATATATATATATATATATATATCATTTATTTTTCTACTCATATTAATCTTTATTATAATTATTATCTATTTTGTTTAAGTTATAACGATGTACATTAGTTGCCCTGGTGATTTATATTATGTCATAAGTTTGACCAAAACAGTTAGTCATATCAATGACTTCACTTTAATTTAAGGATTTATTATTTTATTTGTGAATTAGTCATACTAGCCAATATCATTTACCATTTAGTTGAACCCCGTGCATGCCACAAACTAATCGAGAAAACAAAAAATAAAAAAATGAAAAATGCAAATCAATTTTTGGTTGATTTAGTTTTAAACCAAATTTTAAATAAAAACACTAAATCACAAAAGAATTGCAAATGCATTTACTTAGATTAGAATTTAGGATGATTATTGTTAGAATAAAAGAAGGAGAAAAGAATTATGTATTAATATTGATTTCTGTGTATGGGAATGCAAGGTTACAATGTCCCTTATATAAGAGGACAATAATCCTAATCCTGATAGGAGATAGTAATCATAATTATGATAGGATATACAAAATAAGAAATAAGATAGTAATCCTAATTATGATGGGATATACAAAATAAAAAATGCATAAATTAAGGAATACTAATTATATATATTACTAAATCTAACACCCCCCCTTAAACTCAAGGTGGTGGAGCAGAGACCAACTTGAGTTTGGTGACGAGAGCATCAAACTGGCCAGGTAGAAGAGACTTGGTGAAGATATCAGCTATTTGATCAGTTGAAGAAACAGGATCATCAGATGAGGACTCCATGGGATAGACTGTAGCAGATGGCACAACTTCATTAAGGAGTTAAGGAGATCATCAGGAACATCAACAGTTTCAGGAACAGGAGATGGAACCATAGCAAAAACATCTACATCCTTAGGAAACAGTTCAATAGAAGAATCAGTGAGGTAAAGAGAGGCAAGATTGTGAAAAGTTGAAGGGGCACGGAAGCGCGTTGAAGGAGGCGTGGAGAAACACGTTGAGAGGTTGAAGATGCACAGAGACGCGTTGGAGGAGGCACAGAGAGGCGTGTTGAGAAGTTGCAGGGGCACAGAGGCGCGTTGAAGGAGGCGCAAAGAGATGCGTTGAAGTCGCGTGGAAGCGTGTCAAATGAGGCCCGGAGAAACACGTTGAGAGGTTGAAGACGCACAGAGACGTGTTGAAGGAGGCACAGAAAAGCGTGTTGAGATGTTGCAGGGGCACAGAGGCGCGTTGAAGAAGGCGCATGGAAGCGTGTTGAAGGCGCATGGAAGCGCGTTGCAGAGGGCATAGAGGAACGCGTTGAAGGAGCATGGAAGAGCGTTGAAGAGAGCGCAAAGGAACCCGTTGAAGGTGCATGGAAGCGCGTTGAAGGAGACGCGGAGAAGCGCGTTGTGAAAGGTTGAAGACGCACAGAAGCGTGTTGAAGGAAGCTCAGAGAAGCGCGTTGAGAGGTTGAAGGCGCATGAAAGTGCGTTGAAGGCACAAGGAAGTACGTTGAAGAGGGCGCAGAGGAACGCGTTGAAAAGTTGATACAGCAAGATAATAAGATAGGTGGTGAATTGTGGAAGAAAGAGCAAGGGCTAGTAGTAAGAGAATGAGCTATGGCAGTGATTGCTGTCATAATATCGAGAAAAGGTTTAAACTATCTAGGGTCGAAAACCTTATGCTCCGATACCATGTTAGAATAAAAGAAGGAGAAAATAATTATGTATTAATATTGATTTCTGTGTATGGGAATGCAAGGTTACAATGTCCCTTATATAAGAGGACAATAATCCTAATCCTGATAGGAGATAGTAATCCTAATTATGATAGGATATACAAAATAAGAAATAAGATAGTAATTCTAATTATGATAGGATATACAAAATAAAAAATGCATAAATTAAGGAATACTAATTTATATATTACTAAATCTAACAATTATAATGAGATGTACAACACTTTATATATATATTTTTAGTTTTTAGAATAAATAAGATATGTAAAATGGTATACAAGTTAACGTGAAAAATATATAATCTTCAATTTTTTGAATTGGTTGAATTAAAAAAAAAGACTATTTAACTGAAATCATCGAACCTATTTCATTGAATTTAAGGGCGTTTGGTAACGTAATTTTTAGCAAAAAATAAAAATATTTAATTTTTGAGTGTTTGGCAATTCACCAATTTTTATTACTTTTCTATTCTGTTACAGTAACTTCTCAACTTAAAAGTTACTAAAATTATCAAAAGTTGTTAACAATTGTTAAAAGTTACTAAAAATTACTAAAAGCTACCAAAAAAAAATTTATCAAACGCCAAAAAGTTATAAAAAGTTACGGAAGATAGCTAAAAATTACTACTTATTTTATCAAATATACAAAAAATTACAACTAGTAATTTTTGGTAAAAAATACAAAAAAAAGATTACTAAAAATTATGTTTCTAAACGTCTTCCTAATCGATTTAGTTTGATCTTCTTGGATTAATTAAATTTTGCTCACTTCTTGGATTAAAAGCTGCAAAAAAATTTACCAAACACTCAAAAGTTATATAAAATTGTTGAAAATAGCTAAAAATTATTAGTTATTTCATTAAACACACAAAAAATTACAAATAATAACTTTTAGTAAAAAAATATAAAAAAATTACTAAAAATTATGTTCCTAAACGTCTCTGATCGATTTAGTTTGATCTTTTTGGATTAATTAAATTTTGCTCACTCTTGATTCATGTAGTTTACCTAAAATTATAAAAGCAAATAATTATTCTCTTTCACTTTTGGTTTAGGGTACGCTAAGTGATGTTAAAAATCTGGTGGTAAATTCTCCGAAAGTGATTATGAACCTTTTATGTCATAAATTTTCACTCTTTTGAAAAGTTATTATTTAAAGACTGATAAATGAGAAATAGTGACTCGTTTAAACTTTTATAAAATATTGGTAGCATAATTGAAAGTTATGTTAAAAGGGATGAATTGTTATGTAATAAGATTTATTTTACTTTATTTCTACTTTAGATGCACATCATTGCATCACTGGCATCCATTTGCAACTTTAATTTTTTCCCAAAAATTAAAAAAAATTAAAAAATTTTTAAATTTTTAATTAAATTTTATAATATGCCAGTTTTCACGCTTACTTTTAATTTGATATTAAAATCAGACAATGAATTCTTCCGATAGAAATTCTTCTGACAGTGAATAAAATGCATGCATAGGACGTGTTTGTGTTTGGTACACTATAATTTTCTTTAAAAATTTTTAAAATTTTTAAAATTATTTACTTTTTATTTCACTATACAATTTTCAAAATTATAATTTTTACCAAATTATCTCACATTATCTTCTCATATTCTATTACTATAGTTTTTTTTAGATAAAAAAAAAAAAAAAGAAAAACCATTATTTGTGGAAGGTAACGAGTCGGACCACCTGGCTGGGGCTGAAACCTCATTCTGACGTGGTGATTGGGATTCGCCAGGTTTATCTTCACGGCAATTGGCAGCGCAGGGAGTTATAAAAAAAAAGATTTATAAAATTTTATAAATTTCTATAAATACAGAAAATAAGATTATAAAATTTAAATTTTTAGTCAATGTATAAAATATGAGACACTAATTTTTATATTTTTATATAATTATAATAACATTTAAAGTTATAAAAAATATAAAATTTTATAAATCTCTACAAATACAAATTATGAAACCGTAAAATTTAGGTGGTATTTGATTTACTTTTTTGTTTTTTATTTTTTGTTTTCGTTTTATGTGTTAAAAATCTCAAAATTAGAAAATAAAAAATACTATTTTTTCCTTGTTGTGAGATTTTCTTTATTTTTTTTTATTAAAAACTCTCAAAATGATATTTTATCATTTTTTATTTCATGTGTAAATTCATTTTCAGTTTTCGAAAACAAATTTTGAAAACATAAGTAATCAAATGAATTTTGAATTATTTTTCTTATTTTTAAAAGTATAAAATAAAAAATAAGTTTAAAAAAAAAATAAAAAATAAAAACAAAAAATAAAAAATAAATTAAATGGCCGCTTAATTTCTTTACTCATTTCACAAAATATAAAATATTAATTTTTACAATTTTATATAAAATGTCAGGGGACTCCAAACAAGTATAAATCCACATTCCTAGCTTACAGGGTCCTTATCTCTGTCTACACTCACGTATATATATGTACACACACTCAGATTAACGCATTCAAATCTCCACTCAGATTCACCATTTCCCAGGTAATTTGAAGTTTCCATTTTTTCTCTGATCTATGTTAGTCATCAAGCTCAAATTCTTGTGCCTCCGCTATGATTTACGGCTTTGGTTTCAGAATATGAGGTGAGATCTCTCGCCATTTCCACTTGCTCAATGTGAATCTGCAGGTTGTTTTACGTTGACAAACGATGGTTACAGAAACTTGAAACTTTTTGGTATTGTTATCAAAGGTTTTTGGAATATTTGTTATATATAAATTAAGCTCACTCGCCACGCATGGAAGCTCACTCGCCACGCATAGACTTACTGTAAATTATTCATGTATTTTGTTTGCTTCGTAGCAAAATAGCTCCCGTTAATTAAAAAAAAAAAAAAATCTCCCGCTAAATTTTCCAGGGAAAAAATAAATATTCTTCAGTATTCCGAGGGTTTCCTTCTCTCGCTTTCGGGGACTGAACGGGATTTTGCTTTCTTTTTTTTTTTTTTTACTTTAATCAATTAAAATAACAAATCTAATTGATTTTAGCTGTATCTAATTAACTTCGGATTTGTAATTCTCAGCTTATGATTTTAGATCTCACGTATTTGTTCATTAGACCCTGAGTAATTTTTCTGACTTCCAACATTTAATTTATCTTTTTTTTTTTGAAAAGTAATTTATTTATCTTTAGGCTTTTTTTCCCCCTTATTTGCGATTCTGATGTTTAAGACATCGGTCAAAAAAAAAAAAAAAAAAAAAACTGATAATACGGTGTAATGGAACACATCTACATTTGATTTGTTGTCATTTTTTTTCCCTCTATTCCTTGTCTTTTTATTATTTATTTATCTCTTGGATTGGTGGGTAGGCGAATTCCATATTTAGCCTTTTCGAAGTTGGGCAGATTGGCTTCATATTATATACACGGTTGTTTGGAACTTCATACCGATTATTAGATATAGCCCATTTGCTCACTATTTTAAAGCATGTGATTATTGTACCTTAGGTGTTTAGACTTTATTAGTTTAAGTACAAAGATATTGGAAGCGTGGCTTTGCCCGCTCATGACTCGAGTTCGAATCTTTCCCCTCCCCCTTATAAAAAAAAAAAATTGACCTTTCTAAAAAAAAAAAA
Organism: Vitellaria paradoxa; assembly: GCA_019916065.1. Lineage (NCBI taxonomy): Eukaryota > Viridiplantae > Streptophyta > Magnoliopsida > Ericales > Sapotaceae > Vitellaria > Vitellaria paradoxa. The sequence continues at coordinate 15,063,105 of CM034233.1, forward strand.
AAAGTACAAAGATACTGGCAACTTTTCTATTTTCCAATTTAAGTTGTTGGGCTACTGCACCTGTGATTCTGGAAGCAAATAGTTAAATCACTCTCTCTCTTTTTTTATTTTTTTATTTTTTGAATATGGTGTTTAATCATAGAGTTGCTCTTGTATTTATGACAGGAGAATTATTTTGATTTTGCAAGCCATTATAATCAGCTTTGAATATTGTTCCAATAGTTAACTTTCTTCTTTTTAGGTGATTTATTTCAGTTGGTGATGCACTGGGATAAAATGGATGTTACAGGGGGCTAAATTTGTCGAGTTCTATGGCCTTTGCTGGTAACGCTTCTTCCAATCTTCTCGACATCTTTGATTCTAACTGTTTTGTCTTTGCTGTTCTGTTTTCTCAAACTCATGATTTGCGACTTGGTAATTTTGTGTAGACATTTGGGCAGTGTGTGGGGGAAGAAACAATCCAGGGAAAGCAGAAATTAGGATTACCTTTGGTAGAACAGGTAAGAACAACCAATCGAGGAGCCGAACGACTGGCATGGAATTTGAATCTGATTGGACAAAACATAGAAAATCATCCGCATTTACAGCTGAAGTGATTCGTTCCGCAACATCTTTCATGCCTTGGGCTTGTAAAATCCATTTAAGTGAACGATATCATGAATTTCCTTAGTTAAAATTTAGCCATTCAGTTGTCTTGATATTTGCTTTTGAGAAAGTTATTTGATGAACCATGAGAGTTCTATCAGTCTCTCATCATTTGTCTAGCATTGCAATCTAGAGAATGCCTGGTCTTGTTTGTAGGACAAAGAGACTCACAGAATCAAATATGTATTTGACAAATTCAGTCCTGCAAAATACAAGTAGTAATTCAAAAAGCAATTCACTTTTAACTTCTCAGACCACTAACGATATTGACAGCCCCATTTTACCTGGTCTGCCTGATGACGTGGCAAAGTATTGCCTTGCTCTTGTCCCTCATTCCAACTTCCCAGCTATGGGTGTTGTCAGCAGGCGATGGAGGTCATTCATGCAAAGCAAAGAATTCATGATGGTTCGGAAGCTAGCTGGAATGCTTGAGGAATGGCTTTATATCCTCACTGTAGATGATGAAGGGACGGGGAGCCACTGGGAGGTTTTGAATTGTCTGGGACAAAAACACCAAGTCCTCCCGCCAATGCCTGGCCCTGTCAAGGCTGGTTTTGGGGTAGCAACTCTCAATGGAAAGCTTCTTGTCATGGCTGGCTACTCAATTATAGATGGAACAGAGTTTGCCTCTGCGGATGTTTACCAATATGATTCTTGCCTCAACAGGTTTGTTTCCTGTCACAATTTTCTATTTCTTTTTACTGTTCTTGCATTTTCTTTGTACTTCAATTTAGTACGAGGTAGTGGTGGTTTGCGGCACTGCCATTTCATATCTAGAGAAAATTTTGAAATTTTTAAGCTTTGGAAGTATATTTTCTATTATGGCTTGTTTGTATAGATCCCATTTAAGCTTATCAACAGGGACCTTCCATTAAGTAAACTCTGTGTTGGTGGTTTTGTGAAAACTACATTATAACTGGATGTTCCAAAAGCACGAATCGTTGTGCTATTTTGATTGAGAAGTAGTTTTTGATTAATCCGTAGAGAGAGAGACATCTCAATCATTTTCTCTTCCATATCATCATACAAACTGCACTAGAACTTGGTTTCAGTTGATTCAGTTTGGCCTTTCCCTAGTGTTGTTTATATCATGACTAAAGTTCCACTATACCATTGCAAAAAGACACTAGTTAAAGTTTGTTTAGCTTGGGAGTTCGCCACATTCCAACAGCTCTGTTCCCTTTTGGTTCATTTTTCCTCTGTGTCGTTTGATGGTTGGGCTATGCTGAACCAACTTACTCTTTACCTTATAACCTTTGGTTTGTGAGTCCATTACTTAATGGCTCTATTAATCAATAGTCATCAACAATTTTATCTGATCAGGTCTGGACATTAGTATAATCATAGGTTAAGCATAATGATGGATGGTAGTAATTAGTATTACTTTGTTGTGAAAACTATTATGTTACTCTGCTTGTGTTGGTTGAGCAAAATGACTAAGAAAAGGGAATCCTTATAAAACCAACTTTTGTCATCCTTGTTGACAGTTTTGCAACATACCGCATATAATTGCAGGTGGGGGAAGTTAGCAAACATGAACGTGGCCCGCTATGATTTTGCCTGTGCAGAAGTCAGCGGCATGGTTTATGCTGTTGGAGGCTGTGGGATGGATGGCGAGGCTCTCTTCAGTGCAGAGGTGTACGATCCTGAAGATGACAAGTGGACCTTAATTGAGAGTCTTCGCCGCCCAAGGTGGGGCTGCTTTGCCTGTGGGTTTGAGGGCAAACTTTATGTTATGGGTGGTAGGTCAAGCTTCACAATCGGAAACTCAAGATTCGTTGATGTGTACAACCCCGAGAGGCGCACTTGGTGTGAGATGAAAAATGGTTGTGTTATGGTCACTGCTCATGCTGTGCTGGGAAAGAAGCTCTTTTGTGTGGAGTGGAAGAATCAGCGGAGACTAGCTATTTTCGACGCAGCCGACAGTACATGGAAGATGGTACCTGTTCCTGTTACTGGAAGCTCAAAAATTGGATTCCAACTGGGGATTTTGGATGAAAAGCTTTTATTATTCTCACTAGAGGATGACCCTTACCACACCCTCTCGTATGACCCTAATGCAGCCCCAGAATCAGAGTGGCAGATTTCTCAAATAAAGCCGTCTGGTTTGTGCTTGTGCAGTGTCACAATCAAGGCATAGATTTTGATCCGGGTGATGGTCAAGAATTTGAGATGTTTCGTTAGTTTGCTAGGCACTTTGCTAAACCATGGTTCTTACTGATGGTCACTAGTCTCTTCAACTAATTTTTGAATGGTTTGCATTAATTGTCTTTGAGATTTTAATTTAATTTAATTCTGACAATTCTGCTTCAGTAAGTTTCTGATACTGGATGTCTTTCTTTCACGCATTTCTTTTTGCAGAGTTTTAGTTTTCCCTTTCAGTACAGGTGCACTAATATTCTGTTGTGACCCGTGTTTTATCTAATTAACTTATTCATTTTATATTTAGTCTTATTTAAGTATTATTTTAAAATGAGGGGTAATTAAGTCATTTACAAAAAAATCAAAATTGCGATCAATAAGAGGAGATTTTTTCTCGTCTTAGAGCTAACAGCGTTCGAATTATTATTATTATTATTTTTTTGGGTGGGGGTGTGGGTGATGAAGCAATGTTTGTCTTAGCTTTTCATTTGTGCGACAATATAGCTAATTTTGTCTGATAAATCGAAAACTATAGCTATAAACGTATGTTTCTCCAGTCACAACAAAACACGGATTGGATGACTGTCACTGATGTTCCAAGAAGCAAAATTTTGCATCTATATGATTCTATTTAGCAACTTAACTTTTGCAGAGTACAATAAAATATTAGTACACATTATATATATATATATATATATATATATATATATATTTATCAGCACCCTAGAAAGTAAAAAGAGTTTTACAAGTAGGTAAATGTTTTTTTTTTTTGGTTGTCCTAAGAAATATTTGAGATGAAAATTTTCCCTCATTATCATATGCATTGGAAAAAAAAAAAAAAAAGTAGAGCAAGTGGTTCACTGGCTTGAATAAAATGAGAGAGATCTAGTAATTATCCACTGTTGTCATGGTTCAAACCTCCTTTATTAGTGTTAATTTGTGTGATCAATGATATATTTTAAAATATTTTAATTTAACAAGGAATGAATCTTAAGTAAATTGCAAAATATTTTAATAAAATTTGTAGTTTCTTAAAATAGTTATTTTTTTATATTTATATTGTTTATCTGTATTATTTGCAGTGAGTATTTGTAGTTGATTAAAGTTAAATTTTTATATAATTGTTAAAAACTCTTATTTTATCTAATCAGGTTGACTTAATATTTCGAGTATTCTTAAAAAGTCAAGTCTGGTTTTAAGATAAATATTAAATGTCAAACCGACCTAATTGATCCTATTAGTACAAAATTAAAATAAATTTTATAATATGATATATGATATAAAATAATATAACATAACATATAATACCAAAAAATAAAAATCTCACTTCAATAATAAAAATAAACTTAATACATAAAATTTATATATGAAATTTAAATACACATATAATACCAAAAAAAAAATCTCACTTCAATAATAAAAATAAACTTAGTACATAAAATTTAATAAATTTTAAAAACAAAAGGGGAAAGCAAAAACAGAAAGGGAAAGCAATTCAGAGTAAGGGTGTTTTTTTGTTTTTTTTTTTTTTTAAATAAATTTTTTGTCCTCTTCAAGAACTCAACAGCCAACAGCCAATGAAGGGGAAACTCTCTCCCCCCAAACCAAACACAACGAAACGGACTGTTAAAAAAAGGGTGCATCGGATCTCCAATTTTAATCCACTGAAAAGTTGAAAATGGCGGCAATATCTCTCGCTCTCTAGCCTAGGGTTTCTCTCGCTCTCTCACTTGCTGCTCTGCTCCGCAGCAACAATGTTTGGAGCTCAGACCCCGGCGTCGCCCTTCGGGACTCCGTCTTCAACCCCCGCCTTCGGAGCGCCTTCCTCAAGCCCCGCCTTCGGAACCCCTTCCTCAACTCCCGCCTTCGGCACTCCCTCCTCTACTCCCGCATTCGGCACCCCATCGGCGCCGTCATTCGCCACCGGCTTCGGCACATCACTCTTTTCGAGCCCATTCTCTCAACAACAGCCCCCGCAACAGCAACCCTCGCTGTTTCAGCCACAACAGAGCTCCAGTGCATTCGGCTTCTCCACTCCCTTCGGCGCTGCCTCGCAGCCGTCACTGTCGACTCCGTTCGGCCAGTCGGCGACTCCATCGCTGCCCTTCGGCAGTGCTCAGCTGACAACTCAGATGGCCCCTGTTGCTCCTCTTCCTTTCTCCCTCGCCGATCGCGACATCCAAGTAAGTTAATCTATGAAAACCCTAAGTTCTAGCACTTGTCTCTCTCTCTCTCTCTCTGGTTTGAATTTTGTGGTTTTGAACGACCTCTTATGTGATTATTGTTAGGCGATTGTTGATGCTTACAAGGAGGATCCTGGAAACCCTAAATACGCATTTAAGGTTTGATTCTCTGTTCCTTCTTCTGAACGAGCTAGTTGCCTGCCTATGATTTACACTTCCTTTTGTTGCTCTTTGGTTGCTGAGAAAACTGTCCCAAACACTTGAAGAAAACGATTGTGAATACTGTGATGGATGTTCATTGCGTAACAATAATGAATAAAATCTTGAAGAAATTCTTTCTCAGCTTAGCATCATTCACTTTCTTGTTCCGTATGTATCATAAATTGATGAAACAAGTACTGATCAGAGATTTTTTTTTTTGTTGCAATTTTTGTTTTATTTTGTATAAAATTTTCAACTCGCTGTAACCAAACCATCAGGTCCAAGATATTTATAGAATTCTTTTTTTTGGCAGCATTTGTTGTTCAGCGTAACGGAACCACAATTTAGGATAAAGCCTGCTGGTGTATCAGATGTGAGTTTATTAACTAGACTTCCATTTTTAATTTCTTTCTCATCTTAGAAGTTTTAGGGTTTTACTCTATTGAGGTTTTTCTGGCTAAGTTTGGAAAATAGTTTGCATCAACAGATCATGTGGGCAGAAGCTATGGGGAAGCTGGAAGGTATGGAGAGTTCCAACAGGGAACGCTTATGGCCTCAGCTTGTTCAGGGTTTCAAAGATCTCTCGCAGCGCCTGAAGGTACTTTTATTTTGTTGTTTAGCATAAATTGTTCACTTTGATTATTATTTGCGGTTTTATTTATTTATATAATATCTCATTTTTAGTTGGTACATGGATTTTATATTCAATAATTATTTCAACCTAGCCAAGAAGAACAGAAAGAGTGAGTTCAACTGGACAAATAGATCCTAAAGATGGATAACACTAATTTGGATTATGACACTGAACTCCATTGAATCAGAAAATAGAAGAAGGGAAAACACCAAAGAGTATTTTGGACATCTATGGAGGTGGTAGAGTCTTTTTTGTATAGGTGTGTGGAGATGCATCTGTTTAGGTTGGGCAGATTTTGTGGAGCAGTGTTCAGTAGCAGTAGGGTGAGGTAATAGGGTACGTTTTTAATGTCATACGTGGAGACAAGCGAAGGTAGACTTCAAGAGGATTTTCCACTTATTTATTGTACTGCGATGAATTAGGATGCAACCATTGGCGAGTACTTCAGGAACGTGGATGGCGTATTGTTTTGGCACATTATTTGTTGTGTATGGTTTTGGCACATTATTTGTTGTGTATGGTTTTGGCACATTATTTGTTGCAGACATGTCAATTACTGGGAGTTTTGAGGAACTTATGGAATTGCTAAAGCTATTACATCATCTTAAAGTTGAGGGGACTAGGGAGGGCAAGGAAGATGAGTTATTGGGGGGCTTCTAACTCGGGTTAGTTTGCAGTTAAACTGTTCTACCTTAGCCGCCTGGGGGATGTAGGGGTGGATCTCCCGTGGCCCAAGCTTTGGACGCTTTGGACTAGCGAGGCACCTACTAAGATTTTTTTTTCCCCAATTGGTGCACTGTTAGGGGCAGCATTTTCACTTGTAATAACCAGCAGAAGTGGGGGATAATCATTGTCAGTTCATGTCCTTTATGGAAATGCAATGGCGAGAGAGTCTCTCATATTTTGATTCATTGTCTAGTGATGAAGGAATTATTGAGTTTAGCATTGTCTTGTGTTAATATGCATTGGTTGTTTTCTTGGGAAGTCCCCTAGGTTTTGACAGAGTGGTAGTGTGCTTGGATATGTAAAAGAAAGAGCAATGAGTGGAATTTGATTATGGTGGGGTGCTCGGATATGCAAAAGAAAGAGGAATGAGTGGATTTTGATTATGTTCTGTATAGGGTGGTTTGAAGGGAGCACAACAGGAGGACATTTCAAGGAATAGAGTTGGCTCTTCACAAATTAAAAAGAATTTTTTTGCCTACGTTGCACAGCTGGGCATCTAGGCCTGAGGATCTGGATGTGTATACATTTTTTAATTTCATTGAGTTTTTGGAAGCCTACTTCTTGAGTTTTTGGTCTTGTGTAGTTGGGCTGGTCCCATTTTTGTTTTATTGGTGGCATCTGCTCGATTCTTTTCACGATTTTATGTCACTTATCAAAAAAAAATTTTTTTTTCCTGTGGTGTTACAAACTTGCATGAGCCTTGGGGCATATATTCTGCTTGCTCCTTCATTGGAATTTGGTTTATATGATGAAGAAATCCTCTTGCAAATAGTGGTAAATGTGTAGAAAGATTGAAATTCTGTTTTGATTCATGACTTAAGATTGGGAGAGAAAATGATAGGTGTGCTTGGATAAGATTAGAACGTTTGTAATTATATAAACCAAACCAAACCAAGCCTTTTCCCACTAGGTGGGGTCGGCAACATTTGTAATTATATATATATGTATATATAAGATTAGAACATTTGTAAATGACCTGCGATTCCTAAGAGGAGGTTTCATTGCTTTGAATTGATGAAGAAATGATTTACTTCGAAAATTTGGGGGGGTGGGGAAAGAGTGGAAGAAGATAAGAAGGGGGGGTTACCCACAACTCAACTATGTCTATATAACTGAGCTGATCCTCTACAGGCAAAATGATAGAATGCATGAAGAATAGAAGATATGGGCCCGTGGAATGAAAACAGGGTCATTTAGGTCCTGTTTGGTCTAGTTTTCATTTTTTGTAAATTGGTCAGAACCCAATTGATTGGGAATTATTTTATCTTGCATTCCATTTTAGTTGAATTAGGTGAGAAATTGCTGTCATAAAAACTGCTTGGATTTCAGAAATTGCTACACCGCATAAGTTAGTAATAGAGCTTAGATTTTAGTGTTTACTAACTGAATTTGTTAAATTTTTTTTTTTATTAAGCTTAGATTCCTTTTTTTTTTTAAAGAACTTAGATTTATGATAGTAACAAAAAAAAAACTATTCTTGGAATAATTCCTTAAGAAATTTCCCTCAGTGTTTAGGGCAAATATCCAAAATCAGATTCTTCACATGAACAAGCCTCCTAATGGTATTTTGGTGCCTTACAATTAGTGGTAGCATCAAGCAAACATGACAGAAAATTTGAACCAATAGCCAAGTTCATTTTCATAAATATTTGTTTTGCAAAACTGTTTTTAAATGTAACAGCCAAATGAAATTTTATCATTTTTTCTTTTTGAAAGCTGTTTTCAAAGTGTAACCACCAAACAAATTTTCAGATGTGAAAATTTAAAGAACTATTTTTAGAAACTCCTTTTGAAAACAAATTTTCAATTCACTACTTTTAAATTGTTAGCTACCATTTCACCTAAAAGTTTAAGCTGGTTGGTAGGAGAGCAATTTTATACTTTATTTATATTGACTATTTTCTCTTACCATGCCCCCTCATTTGTGTTCAAACTGATTTTGAAGAGGTTAAAACACATGTGACTATTGATTTTTTTTGGGTGGTAGTGAGGTTTGAACTTCGGACCTGTGCTTGCTCTGATACCATATTAGATTGTTGACCATCATCTCACTTGAAAACTTAAGTTATCAGGGAGGAGGGCTACTTTATTATTTGTATTGACTATTTTCTTTCAACAGCTACCAAATGGTGGAGCCTTAAGCATTCGTAATCTTTGTAAATGTTATTGAGTTACAGGAAGCTAAGTTCAAGGAACCCATAAGATGGTACTAAAAGGTAGGTCAAAGAAAATATAAGCTATGGTAGGTTTAAGACATTTACAGCCTTTATTTTGAGTTATATTAGGCTGAGCTTAATAAATATGTAAGATCTGTTTTAAGGCAGGTAGGTAGTTATCTAGTGATGCTAAATGGTGAAAGTAGAATAACATATGTAGGAAGCCCACATCACAAAATTTGCGAAGATTAAAGTACAAGCTTGATGAATAAAAAAGAGCGTGGACTTGATAGTGGGATTTGGAAATTCTATCAATGGAAATGGTGGTGATTGAATTATAGCTTCGGTCACATCAGCTGCTTCTTCTGGTGGAGTTGGCAGCCTTCAAGTTAGATATCATTCATAAATTGGAGAAATATTTATAGAAGTTTTGGCAGAGATAGGGGTGGAAGCTGCTTTAGTTCAAATGACTCTGATGAGATAACTACTGTTTTTGTTGTGATTGATGGAAACTCATTTTGGTTCATTGTGGCAAAAAGGTTAAGTTATTTTTGTCCTTTAAAAAGAATTGTATGTTAAGTTATTTTTGTCATTTAAGATTGCTCTTTGATTCATACCAATTTTACTATCATTTTTTTTGTTTTTTTGTTTTTTTTTTAACTTTTGTCAAACTTCTAAGACATGATGTATATGATAGAGATTTTTGTTTCATTGAGATATGTGGAAATATGACCCCTCAACGAAAACTGAGATATTAGAAGGTGCTGTTGTCTGTTGTGTGTTTTGTATTGAAATAATTATTAATGAGGTTGATTGCAAAATCATTGAGATTTGTCTAAATATGAAAAAAGGGTGGCCCAATGCACAAGGCTTCCGCCATGCAGGGTTTGGGGAGGTAATTAAAGATACTAGTTCCGAGTATTGAATTCATGACCTCCAGGTTGCAAATGAGCAAACCTCACCATGGTGCTAAAGCTTACTCTCATTTGCCTAAGGGTGTGTTTGGGAGTAAAATTCATGGTTTATAAGGGGTCTTTAAAGTATGGTTTCTGAGCGGCTAATACAAAACATGCTGGGAAGTTTTTAAGTGATGAGTTGTAGGTTGTTCTCATGGGTTTGTTTTTTCTTTGAAAAAGATAAGTAAATTTTATTAATAGGAGTGAAATCAAATAAGCATCGAAGAGATGCTAATACAATCAGCCATTGAGAAGACAACTACAATCGAACCATCAATCAGAATTCAAGCTAATATGATCAAGGAAGTTAAAAAAGGAAATTAAATCCATCTTCCTTCCATCATTCACCCATCCAGATAGACAGTTAAGAAATGTACTCTTCAATCGCTGTGAAGATCTATTTTTATCTTCGAAAATCCTTCGATTCCTTTCCTTCCATATCAGCCAACAAACACAAAATGGGAGCAAATTCCATATGTGCCTTTTGTGTTTGTAAAAGGGCTGCCCCCACCAAGCCAATAGAAACTCACGGAAGCCTTTTGGGAAGCAGAAATGAATTCCAAAGTATGCTAGAGTCAAGTTCCATATCTCAGTAGTCCATTGACAGTGTAGTAGAAGGTGAGCTATAGATTCCTCCTGATTTAAACATAAAATGCACCGATTAACAATGGATTAACCTCTGTGTTTAAGACCTCATGGGTTTGTTGAACACCTCAAAACCCATGAGTGGGTGTTTTGTTTCAATTTTTTGAGCACCCTGATTTGGGTGGTTTTCAGGGGTTCATAAAATTCTAGGCAATAGTAGGAAATCCAAATTTGACATTTATTAACAAAACCTTATTACTTATATTCTTCATTTGCATTGTCGCATCTTAGAGGTAGGAAAAGAAGAATGAGCACTTGGTTCATCTCAAATCGATGAAATTGTTGCTCGTGAACTTGTACTCTTTTTAATTTGCATGATTATGAGTATTTTGGATGGTCCATAATTTGAATTTGACATATTTGGACTAGTATTTTGGATATTATATATTTGGGATAGTTTATAATTTGGATTTAATTTATTTGGATGAGGATTTTGAATGTTATATATTTTGGATGGTTTATAATATGGATGTGACTTATTTAAATTGGTATTTATGGATGTGATTTTCGGTAGACTTTTTTTTTTTAGTGATTAGGATTTGAAGTGTATCGGAGTTTTATTGTTGATTTTATTTTATTTTTTTTTGTTACTTCAATAGCATAATATGTTGTTTTTTATATATGTGTCTAATCACTAACAGCTATTGCAGGGCTTGTTGGTTAATAAATAAAGTTACACGTGTCATTATATACATCAATAAATACCTCAGAACTCATTAAAAAATAAACTTCCAAGCATGGGTTCATTATTTTTAAACCTATGTTTTTGAACACCTTATAACTCATACCATCTAAACATCACAGAACACAGTACTTTAAAACTCCCAAGCACGGTCTAAATATGATCCTTTTGTAAATTGTTCAAAGCCTAAGGATTATAAAAAAAAAGGTTGCAAAAACTAAGATATCTAAAAATACTACGACCCTGTTTAGTAACATTTATGTTTACTGTTTTTATATTTATGGTTACATATTTTTTAAAATTGGCAACAAAAACATGTTTTTTAAACCTGTTTTTTTTTGTTTCTAAAAAAATGAAAACTTAAACAGAAAAATATAAACAATAAAAAAGTATTTTTGCTCTTTTTTTTCTTCTGTTGTAAACATTTTGTCAATTTTAATACTTTATCCATTTGTTGCATCATATTAAAATGAATTATTTTATTCAAATATTTTATTAAACTAAAATTATTTTAAGCAAACCATATCATTAAATCAGATTAATTAAATTTAATTAATTATATTAATATGAAATATATTTTATTAAATTCAATTAATATTTTAAAAAATTAATAAAAATAAATATTTTATTCAAATAAAAAATTAATTACTATAAATAAATTGCATTTTCAAATGCAATTTTAGTTTTCATTTCAGGAAAAAAATGACAACAGAAAACAAAAAAACAGAAAATATAAACAGTTAAACTACAACAACAACAACAACATAAACTTTTATTCCACTAGGTGGGGTCGGAAAATATAAACAGTTAAACATAAAGATAAAAACGACAACGTTATCAAACGGGCCCTACATATATATATATATATTTTAATTTTGTTTTACATAGATATTAATAAGGTTGATTGCAAAAGCTTTTTATTGCTTCAGTCAAACAATCACTACTTGATTATTAATTTTCCCAGAATTATATTACATTCTAAGCGATTCATATTTTTCTCTAGGTTTGGGGATGAAGGATATGTGAAATATAAATCATCAAGCAAAATTGAGGAATATGAAGTCTATTTCCATATTTTTATCTGTAGCAGGACATTTTCTGATTAGATGTTACGCATCAAACAAAATTAAGTGAATCATTTGCAATTGTCATAGAAGTTGGCAGCCCTCTTGTCATCCTTGATTGGTTTTGAACAAATTCGTAGTGGGCATTAAAGAGTTTACTGGTGATTGTTGCACCACACAGCATTGTACAGTAGCAAGTTAGGTGGAGATGAAACCCTGCAACTTTTCTGATTTATTGCAGTGACAAAATGCTTCATGAATTAAAAGTCAAGTAATAATGTTCTTTTCTCTTTTGCATTTTTTGAGGTTAGTAAGATATGGCGAAGCCTGGCAAAGGAGGAAATGGGCCTTTTCTCGCTTGATTAGCAAGTAGATGTGGAATTTTTAGGCATTCATGTAAAATTGTGAATTCATCTACCTGTGCATTTATATTTTGGGGCAAAGGAATTCTTAAATGAAGAGAAGACAAGAAATAATACCTATGTCTTGCTTTGCTTTCGGCTTGATGCCAAGAAGTATCTTTAGCTGTTGCAAGAATATCCTCGTGGAGTTGAGATATGCAATTCCCATTTTTTTTGGGGATGAATAAAAAGGCCTTCATTTGGCAGAATATGGTTTGCAGTTCCTTTGGTTTTGCAATCTGACAGCACACCTGTGAGGTGATACTGTTGTAACTAGACTGAGGGTGCCTTGCCTTCTCGTATTCATTCATTCATACCTAATTAATGGGTTTTGAACTTGTGTCCTTTTATGGTAAGAATAAGCCTAAAAGGCTAAAACATTGGATGCTTTTCTATTTATTTATAGAAAATTATGTTTTTTTCTCCAACATGAAGTAGTTTAGTTAGTATGGTAATTTCTCTCCATACTATGCTCCAAGAAAGTATGCATACTTTTATGAATAAGTAGTTGCTCGATAGTGTGTTTTCTGGGGCATGGTTATATTTTATGGACGCTTTTCTACTTAGGGTGCCAAACATTATGCCGATGCTTCTTTGGCTATTGCAATTTTTTGTGTCCACACTGCGTACTGAAGTTTTTTAACAGTTAAGGTTTTGGTTGGTACAGCTTCAAGATGAAGTGATACACTCTGATGCTGAGAGATTGCGAATGACTCAAAGCAATGTGAAGATGGTTCTCTCTCTCTCTCTCGCTCTATATATATATATATATATATAACTGTGTGTGTGTATACATATTGAGAACAAGAAGAAACCACAATATATTGGAGAGTGAGAGGGGATCCCAGGAGGACATAAAGATGACAGAAGATGGGAGTTAAAAGAATGATAGACATGTATTAGTATTATATGTGCAGTTTGCACTCGTTTGGTGTGTATCGTGGATTTGTGATTTTTAATTTCATGCATGTTTATTGCAGCTTCAAAGGCACTTTCAAGCTGACACTATTCCTTGGATCCAAATAATGAGACAAAAAGAGCAAGGTCTTCAGAGGCGCCTCTTAAGGGTGGGATTCTTTTGGCTTTACAATTGATTTAACTTGAAAATAGGTATGAATGATCAAATTGGGTGCACAAGCAGCTAGGTTGTGTCTGCATGATTGGGTCACTGTCACTGGCTGATTTTCTTCATTGGGTGAAAGCAGCATGGTTGTGAAAGATGTTGGCAGTCTGCTTGAAATATTTTTGTTGTGATATGCTTAAATGTCAATTTATGCTTGATTTCTATCGGATCCACCACTTGGGATGTAGCTTTGTTTGCTGGGCACTGTTGAATGTTCATGTGAATTAATGCATGTGGCGTATAGTTTACTTGATTTTCTTATATGTTTATATGTGCTGTTATGAAAAGGTGATGAGAACTGTAGAGGCATTGGAGGGTAAAGGTTGCAGAGTGCCCTTAATGAAAGGAGAAGTTGAATTGGCTGAGAAGTTGGCAGTAATAACTAGGCAGGTTGGTGTTCCTTGTCATTTTTGTTTCATTTGTCGTATTCTCCTTGGCCTGTGAAAAAGCATCATACTGATAAGCAGATACTTGTACAGTTGAAAGGATCTGGGCCGGAACTTTCTAGGAGGGTCCAGAATCTTCTGACCATAGCTCGTGTTCAGGCAAATGCTATTGGTGGTGGTCCCATATATCTTCCAGGATCAACCAAAATACACGAACAGAGTCTTTCTGATATGCAGGAGGTGAGTGCCAATGCTTGAATTACTATTCTTGAGGTTGGAAGGAGCGTCAATGTGTGGTCATTATATTAGTCATTGACTTGTCACTTTTTGTTCTTTTGCACCATCCTTCACAAATATTTTTAACAATATTGATTCCCCCCCCCCCCCCCCCAAAAAAAAAAAAAAAGAAATCTCCGATGTTAAATGAGTACTAATGCCCTAAACCAGTTTAATTTTGGATAAGTTTTTTTTTTTCTTATTTTATTTAGGATTAGTATAGAAGTTTTATTTACTCATCTTTTTTTACGAGCCAAGGGTTATTTTGTAATCATTAGGAATTAGGATTTCATATTTCAAAATCTAATTAGGAATCTTTATTAGATAAAAAACCGAATATGATTTGGTTTGGGATTAGCTTTATTTTTTCTATAAATAGGGCTCATGCAATCAATTTTTTACATTCAAGTTATTAATCCAATTAAAATTTTCTTAGAACTATTTTTTTTTTTGGTAATTAAATTTTTTTTTTTCGTAGAACTTTGTGTTGGGGATTCAAGATTTTTTTTTTCGGTTGTACTCCATAATGATATCCCTCTAAACGCTAGCATAGCATCATTATATAAGATACTGGTCCACGAAGGAAGTTAGGGTTCTTTAGATTAAGTTGCCTTGATGTTTGGGTTCTTTAGAATAAGTTTGCCATGATATAAATCGTTTTTTGTTATATTCTTTTAGTATTATTCTTCCTTCCTTTTTACTTAAATATTGCGAATCCCAGCAATTAATGTTTCTGATGGGGAGTGCGGATAGGTCCAGGGTGACATAGCATGGTTTTAATCTTTCATTAAACTTGTGATGTTATGATAAATGATATAATTTGTGGGGCAGGTCTTGCAACAGCAGACGGAAGCCATTGCAAGGCTTGGCAATGTGTTGAAGCGTGATATCAGGGATATGGAGATTATAATGGCGGACACAGAGATGACAGAAAATGGGAGTTAAAAAGTGTGGTCCCTTGAGTATTGATTGATGGAAGCAATTAATTTTTCAAATTTTCCCTATTATAATTTTGATTTTGGACATTGCATTTCAACTTTTGGGGAAAATTGCTGTTATATTAATGTCAATAGTTGCTAGACTGACTCGGAAATTTAAGTTAGTTAAGGTGGCTGGAAATGGAGAAATTCATGCTAATTGCTTGAAAGTTGGGAGCTACCGTGAGATCTGTGTTGAGATCTATCTCGTGCAGGCAGGATTTTGGTAAGTATAGATTGCATCTAAATTTCTGCCCGTACGTGCCGTGCCAGCCTGGTCGGGTTAAGGTGGTAACAAATTGGTTAGTGATTTAGAAATTTGACTGATCCTGGGCATAAGCTTTATTCCATTGTGTAAGCTATACCCGTCTTGTGCCCTTGTGTCTTTATCACTTTTCTCACGGGGCAATGCTTGCATCCAAAATCTGACTTATAACAGTCTTAAAATAAAATTTGAGAGCTTGTTTAAAAGGCTCGTAAATAAACTAGGACTGCTAAAAGTCATCTGAAAATTTCATGCCCAATGGATTGGGTTTGCCATCTTGGTCATTGTGGTGGCTATAGTTAGGCCCAGAACGCCGGGTATCTACATTGGGATAGTGATGGGTCAAAATGGAGATTATAATTGGGTCGTGGGCGTACTAGTGGACCAATAAGTGGGCTTGGCTGGGAGATGTGTTTGTGTTCCGGCCTACAACGACTTAATTTGTTCTGTAAACGGTCTTGTCTTGTATATCTTTGTAAAAATTGATCAAGGGGCCTAACAATGGGTTCTTTGTAAAAATTGATCAATGGGCCTAACAATGGGTTCTTTGTAAAAATTGATCAATGGGCCTGACAAATGGGTTTTTGCATGCAACTGGGCTGGTGAAAGGTGATATAATTAGCGGTAGTTACTAGATTGGCTCGTGAATGGGCCTTTAACTGGATTATTGGGCTTGGATGTTGGCCACGGTAGGACACGACGGTTTTACCGTATCGTTGGGCCTTCAGGGCCTCAAAACTGGCATGATCAGACAAACAATTTGACTAAATGGGCCCATAATGTGTTGGTAATTATGAGGTCCACATAGCCCACGGCAGCCTATGGCAAGCACTGGGCTGAGTAAACTTTGTTGGGCCCGGAAGGCCAATTTAAATGGCCCTACAGCAACAATTTGGGCCGGAGCATATGGCAGCAAAACCCACCCTTGTGGGCTCTGTAAAATGTTAGTATGGGCCCCATAGACCCAATCAGGCCCGGAATAACCACCAAATGGGCCTTTAACAAATATTATGGGCCTAAAATAGGGCATCGCAGTCCGGAGAAACTTGGTGGGCGTAGTAAAGTCAATATTTGGCATTTGCCAATTCAGGCCCAGCATTGTGGGCCCAGCATTGTGGGCCCAGCATTGTGGGCTAGAAATCTTACACTATTGGGCAAAAGGCCCAATATATCGTCGGCTTAATAAAGTCGGTATGTGGCCCAAATGCCAATTCAGGCCCAACAATCCCAACAAGAGTTGAACCCAAATAGCCCATAGCTCGAACTATTACACTGGTGAGACATTGGGCCAAATGGCCCAATATATTATCAAAATGGGCCTACAGCAAATATTTTGGGCCGTAATAGCCCCCGCAGCCCAAAGCCACTATTGTGGGCTTTGCAACCCCAGTATTCGTCCCCAACGCCCGATTAGGCCCAATAATGCCGTAAATGGGCTGTAACACCAATTCTGGGCCAGAATAGCCCATAGTGGCCCTACCCCAGATACACTTTCACTATTGGCCCCAAACATCCCCCCATTGGGCCTGCGGCAATAGTTCTGGCCCAACGCCAGCATTGTGAGCTCAACAAACTGTCCATATTGGCCCAATGGTCCAACCCACTCTTAGCCAGTACTAAACTTTTTTTTTTTGGTAAGTTAGCCCTTGTAACAGAATAATTTAAAACAAAAAATACAAAAGTTAAAATAAAAATTGACTTATTTAATTTTCTCTTCAACTTCTTTCTATAATTAGTATATTAAGCCTACTTGATTTTTTAATTTTTTTAACCGATGTTTAAGATCATATTTATCTCAAATTAGTTTTCTCCCACTCGTAATCAGCCTTCATACAAGATAAATCCATGCCACGCTTAGAATCCGAAAATCATTCCTATTGATCTAGCCATTTTTCTTGAAAAAACTATAAATCTCACAAGCCCTAACATTCACTGTAAGCTTCCGCCATGACCAGCGAGACAAGTGACGTCCAGCCAGTAAATACCCGTGCACCTTTTCCCTTTCCCTTCTTCTGATCATATTGCTCCCAAAAGAAGCTTGTCTGCTGATAATTCCGAACAACGTTTCTGCCCACAAGAAACGAACGACATTCATATGAATTTGAGTTGAAAGCGTTTTAGCGGCATCGTCATATCGAACAAAAGATGTAAACGCTACCTAATCAAATTGCTCCTCAAGTCATTGTAGATGGTCTTGGCTTTGTCTCTGTACGGTCCATTTTCTGTTAAGCATCAATAACAAGGTTTAGTGTTTATTAAACAGCACTATTTTTATTTATTTATTTGGAAAATTGACGTGAAACTGTGCATTCACATGCTGTGTTACCTTTAGAATAATGGTGGAGTGAGGAAAGAATTAAGTAGTTAAAGTTCATCCAAATTGGCCCTCTCCAATAAGGTGGGTCATGCTCGGTGTTGTATTTCATGTACATTGAACTGTACCATCACACAGGAGGAATTTTACAAATTAATCTGATGGCGAGCAAATAACCAGATATGTATGGACAACCGAGCTCAAAAACGAGAAAGGATCAAACACTACACTATCAAAGATAAGAAAATTTCAATCACCTGGTTTTGGAAAGAGAGCGGAGTCCATAGTCAGTCCATAAAATGCTCCGGTTTGAAATTAGATTCAGCTGTTGTTCCAGGATCAATGACTCCTGTATACGCATGCCAATTGATGTAATCAAAAATTGAAAATAACCTTCTTAAGGGAAAATGGGAAAAGGATTAGAATTAGACTAGGGCAACAGCTATTCGTTCTGTCACAGTATGTAAGGTATGAAACACTGGACAAAGGAGCAGGTACTAAAATAACAGTACTTCATATAGTGAGAAACTTCATTTAACTTACAGGTGGAATAATCCTCTGGATAAATGGGAAAAGGCTAACATAGCCAATGTGAGGAACAAACCTCAACTTCGGTTGCTCTAATACTTCCCGGACTAGCTCTCGACTTGCATAATGGTTGTTTTGCTCTACTTCTTGCCAACTCAAACGAACCTAAAGTGATTAATCACCTTTTTAGATTATAGCAATATGCACATCATATAAGCAAAAGACAGTTCTTACTGCACTTAATATTCTGATTAGGAGAATGATCAACCAACATTCAGATGCTAAATTGGTCTACCTGCCCGTGGCAGCATCATGAATTGCACTTCATGTGTGCAAGTTGAACACAGGATGACTGTACCATAATCCTTTTCTTTTATTTAAAAAAATTAAATTACTAAAAAAATGAACAAGCTAGTATACCTTATCTGTGTGATTTCCAAAATCAAAATAAGATCCATATGCATCATCAAAGTGCATCTGCAGAAAACATTAAACACATCAGAGATGATGTAGAATAAATTTATGCCCTACTTCTCATTGAACTTCTTGAAACATCTATCTATTCCTATATTAATATGATTTTTCTTTTCTTTTTTTTATTTTTAATGGAATACAACTATCCAAATGCATTGCAGCAAAGAAGATTCCATATAATCATGAATATCTTTTTTCCTTCCAACCAATCACCAATCAGAAAAGATAAAGGTAATAAATAAATAAACTCCAGAAGAACAAGAAACCACGCTAGAAAACAAAGTGGTCCTTGAGCAAACCTGATTTAGAATCTCAAAATCTGAGAGTAGCTTAGCTGTTGAACCATACTCCTGCATCATTTCATTTTACAGGCTTATCACAGGAAAAAGATGAATCAAGAAAAACAGATGTCTATTTTCTTGTCATACCTTCCCCAGTTCATTTTCCTTCCCAAGTAGCTTTGAGATGGAGTGCATGCAATCTGCTGCAAGAAGCATCCAACATCTAAGATCCAAGTGACGTTCTTCTCCATTTGGGTGTGAAGCACGTGGATAATCATCCAACCCAGAGGATAGCGTCTATACATTCCAGTGACAATATCAATATAACAAGAAGATCATCGGGTAATTTATGAATGAATCCATTTAACTCAACTCAACAATTATTAACATTGATATAACAAATCACCAAAACTGATGTAATTCGTCTACTCATACGGTTAGTGCATTCAAATAAACTGAGAGCCATCAACTGAGTACCAGGCTGTTTGAACTTCAATCAACCTGCCTTGGAAGTTTTCAAGTTGGACTAGATTTTGCATGAAGCCCAATAAATGCCTTACAACATTTTCGGTGAAATCAAGATTGGTCCCGTCTCAGCTTGGCTATGGAGAGAAGGAAATTATGACTGAGAGAGCCCACACCAACACAAGGTTCTCTCTTGCCTTTGGTCTTTCCTCTCTTCTGGAGAAAAGACAAAAAACAATTCATCTACATATCCAGAAAGTCATATGCTACTAATACAACCCCTACATCAGACTGACCCTTGCTGGAAAGTACTAGTGTGGACACCATCCACAAGCACTTTGAAGTTTTCATTAATTTCAGTTATGTTGGAATGAATATCTTTTATAACAAAAATGGAGGAAGACAATATAATTTTTCCAGGAAAAAAAAAAAAAAATACTATTCCTTCTTTTCTATCAAAACAATCATAAAACACAACCTACATTCAACAAAATTGTGCACCAGAAATAAGTGCTAACAAAGAGACCTGAAATCAATGCGCCCGCACGAGAGAGAGAGAGAGAGAGAGAGAGAAGCCGCTTAAGAGAACACAAACTACTGAACAACACCATTGTACACATTCCAGCAAGTACACAAAAAACAATATTGAACATCTGTGGTAACTGCTTGAAACACACTGCCTGTACTATGGTTTTCCAACGCATATCTACCCTTTATATTTAACAAGGCCAGTAGAAGCTATCAGTTCAGCTATCACTATATAAGAAACAATCTGTGTAAAGTTTTGAAGTCAGAGGAAGTGAAAAGGAAAAGAGAATGGATCAGCTAGCACTAAAATGACTATTCCTAGTACAAATGGTAGAACTATTCAAAGTATTTCAGCTGCTGTCTCGGCCTCCTCCGTTGGAAAGCGGAAAACTGAAGACCGCCTTCACTGGCTGCCTTTCTTTTGCAGTCAAGATTCTGACCACCACTTCTCCGAAAGCTTGGTTGTTCCAAAAAAAAAAAAAATGCTGCTTTCTTTCTTCAAGTGAATCAAGTTCACTCAACGAAAATATCAGAAGTAAAAAAAAAAAAAAAAAAAATGTGATTAGACCGAGCAGGGCCCTATTGATGAATAAAAGAAGGCCTGTAATCCTAGAGTCCTGTCATGGATTTTGATAGCTTCTCTGATTGATCAAGACATCTCTTATCAGATTATTGTTGTTATATATAGCTTTGTCTGTTACTTGTGTTTGTTCTCTTTGGCTTATTTGGCTAAGGTAGGGATAACTTGTGAAGAAAGGCGGGCCATAAATTTGCTGCATTGGAGGAGTGTGTATTGATTAAGTATTCCTGTGGCAGGAAGATTAGGATCAACTTTGTGAATTGGCCCTAGTTTTGCTCAAATACATCTTGTGTGTATACTGTGCCCCTTCTGGCATTTGTTTTTGAACAATATTTACTTACTGGAAAACGATCAAAAAGATATCCTAGAAGCGCATATAACTACACATATTTAACAATATTTGAACCCAAAAAACACTTCTTGAGAACTCATCTCCACATTAAGCCCAACATTAAAATCACACCTCGCCCAAAACCTGAAAGGAAAAAAAGCGAATACTTAATTCTATTCAGGAAATTCAAGTAAATCATATGATGTGGGACCTTAGGATTTAATTCCCGCATAGTTTCATTGTCCCTTCCATGCCAAAAATAGCTGCTCGTATCCTTGCCTGTTGATCAAAGCACCAATTTAGATAAATAATACTCACAAAATTAAGAAACATATCAAGATCTGTGTACTCTTTATCAAAAGCAATGACAAAATTAAACCATACTTCACAGGAACTGTGAAGGTGTTGTCCATACACTCAGACACAGCAGAGCCATAAGGATCTATCTTTGTTTGGTTACATGAATAATCATTTACCCTTAGCTCACTTTTTTTATATTCATGGTTAAACATGTCTAGGTAATGTGTAATAGTACATGTATACATCAGACCAATAATATGTGGATAGCTTTGTCCTATCTTCAAGGAGGCTAGAGGGAGGAGACAACATCAAATGCCCAATATCTAAGGTCGGTGGTAGATTTTTTCACAGTTATCTCCAAAAGACAACAACCAGCCATGCGACATTGGCGTAAGGTGTTTTCAGGGTTAATATTACTGCTTCTATAACTTCTGACATCACAGGTAGCAAGTATGCCAACCTAGCAAGTGCAATGGCCTTTGTTGACAGCATGCGTGCATACAAAACAGACGCAAAAAGTAAGTGGAAGAGTTATCAGCTCAGAGTAATGCAGATAACGATTAGTAGTCAAGTAAGACTTGGCCGTATTGATTTATTGTTAAAGTCAAATGGATAGAAGTATACTGCTGAGAGGTACAAAAAATAAACTTTAACATACCCCTTAGCTCCCATGTGAACCAAGGTCCCAAGAGAGACTGAATTGGCATGGCCAAGATATTTGTGGAACTGTTGACAAGAGGAAAAGGCACCGCCACCCAAACCAAAGGTCGTGGGTGCAAGTCATCCCTATCCCCCTTCCCCTAATAAATAATATTTACTTATTAAAAAAAAAAAAAGAAGAAGATATTTGTGGAACTGTAATTCCAAGGCTGAACTCCGCGGGATAAAATTTTAAAAAATCGTCGTTTAAGTTATAAACTAATGACTCCAGAACAAAACAAAAAATGAAGTCCAGATTTACCTGCTTGTGTAGTATTAAACCATTGAAACCAAGCCTCCAGGCGAACAAATGCTCGTTCAAAGAAGGAAGAGATCTGATCCCTCTCTTTGGCTGTAAACTTGTTTCTTTTTACACCACAAACTAAATCTGGAAAAGTGAAGTTTTGAGCTTCAATTAAGATATCTGTATCATAAGATCATATTCTTCTCTGGCAAATAATTAAACAAACCAAGAATAGACATAGATTGACTATGGCTCAACCAAAATGAGAAAGAATAAAAGAAAATATGCCAACCTGAGAACCAAACTGAATTTGATTGCGTTGACAGTTTTTAGAACCAGGACCGAACCAAACTCCTAATAGAACTGAACTAACCTAACCCAAGAAAGGTCGGTATTGTCTGGTTTTCATGTATTTTGTGTACCCCTATAAAATACCCTTCTCAATCAAGTGCTCACTAGAACCCTGCAACTTCATGTTTGAATAATCTGTTGCAGTCTTTAACTCAACACTGCTTGGGTTGCGAATCTATTGAGCGAAAAGGAAAAAGGAAAGGAATTTAAAATTACTTATCTATTTCATTTGGTGTGCAGGAAAATGAAAGGGAAAAGTATAGAATTTGGTAAACCAAACCAAACCAAACCAAGCCTTTTCCCACTAGGTGGGGTCAGCAAAAGTATAGAATTTGGTAAATGAAAAAAAAATAATAATAAATTATAAAAATAAATTTATAAAGAAATACCCCTATTTTCCTTGTCTTTCCTCTTGTTTTCCCTTTCACTTTCCTTTTCTCTCAATAACTCCACAAGCCAAACACACCATAAAGCAAAAATCCAATAATTGGTCCATGCTCTGGGGCCCGAATAAGGCAATAATACAATAAAAACAAAATGCTTTTCTTAAGCACAGTGAGAAAAATGGAGCCACATGCAACATTGATCTGTCAAATGAAGGTTAGTAAAGCAAAAAAGCATTAACTTCAAAGTTAAAAAAATTCTAGTATAATATGTTCCAGTGATGAGAACCATCTGAAGGACAAACTAATGTGCAATGTGAATGTACACGCTTGCATCAAAGCAAGCATCGCTGTCAACTCAGAGAAGGTGATTTTCCTTTGTGCTGAGTTTCTAAAATCCAGTGATGGAGAAAATTCTCAACCAATATAAAATAATACCACTGCAAGGTAAAACCTTACCACGCAATACCAAAAACAGAGTTGGTGGATTTCCATTTGTTGGATGCTGAACAACAAATTCCTCAGGGACCTTGCTGCACAAAAACAAATTTAACAATTAAAACTGTCAATAACAAATTTTGGATTCCCAACCTCACTATAATGCACACTTAAACAAGAAGTTTCAAAACACCTCAGAGCTTCAGCACCCAAAATTTGTTCACGGGGAACCCATCCATCAACATTCATCAAATCCAACCAATGTCCAATTATATCCAAGCAAATAGGTATATCCCAATGCCTGTTCAATGTTAGGGTAGAATATTTATGTTAGAAGCAGCAAATAGTGTTGGTTAAACTGCTAATTTCAGAAATTAGCTCCAAGTTGAAATAATTACTCTCTAAAAAATGCAGGAAAAGAAAAAAACAAAGGCAGATATAGAAACAACACAAACTCAGCAATAACAGGCAACAAACCAGATCAATAGTTGATGAAAACCTTCATCCCATAAAAATCCCCTTGGAAAGAATGGTCGGCTAGGGACAGCTGTATAAAGTTCAGCTGGCCAATATGAAATATAATTTTCACCACTTTTTAGCTGCAAGAGACAATTGCCACTATGTCACTTTGTCAGATGTGCAAATACAGTAGTACAAGAAACAGCAGATTTTCTACTAAAATTGAACATATCTCTGCACAGACCAAAATCCAAAATCCAATAGAATAGTGACAATTTCTAGTGGTTACACACCTCAAAGCTTGTAAATAATAGATGTGAACAACCAGTGGTATTAAAGTGTGCTACTCCAAGTAACTCACATCGTCAACAAACTCAGGTATACAATGATGAGTCAAAGACAAAGAATGGACTAACAAAATGATATTTTACGATCATCCCTCATGAAATGGATGAGTTTGGTACATGCAAAGAGTGTCGAATTTGGACAGACAGGACTCCAGCTCATGGCTGGCTAGAAGAAAGGTCAAAGAAATGATTACATGGTACCAATCCCCCCCCCCCTCAATGCTATTCTTGGTTCTTTGTTCTTATAACAGAATTCAAGAGTTTGCAGCACAAATGCGATGGCTAACTTTATCCCAGCATAAAGTCTGCCATTTTCAGTAAAGAAAAGGACTCATGCTACACAGTTACATTTAGTTTCAAGCTCGCCACAGAAAAACAAACACAGAAAAGGCTTGGGTTAAAATTCTGAAATGACTTTGGGGAACAGTGTGTCTGCAAAACAAGCCTTAGTAAGAAAAAATATAGGTTTAATGCTTAACTAGCGATGACTTGAACACTAATCTAATCATTTAAAGGATCAAGCTAAATAAAGAAAACTGTCACTGCTAACCCAAACATTTGCAAGATCTCTCTCTCAATATAATATTAGATCAAGATAGATTGTATCATATGAAATTCACTTAGGAAATTTGTTTTATATGATTAACATGACAACATGCAGATCTAAAAAACTTACATTTGAGTTCCTCGGGAGTGAGATTTTTGACTGGCCATAAAAGTAGCCAATTCCACCCAACAAATTCCCAACAGCCGCCTTACCAGTGGAAATGGACATGGAATCAAGCTGAAAACAAAATATGATAATCTCACAACTGTTTCATTTCATGCAAATAA
The DNA here is from genome assembly GCA_019916065.1 of Vitellaria paradoxa. Classification (NCBI taxonomy): domain Eukaryota; kingdom Viridiplantae; phylum Streptophyta; class Magnoliopsida; order Ericales; family Sapotaceae; genus Vitellaria; species Vitellaria paradoxa. The sequence continues at coordinate 15,088,123 of CM034233.1, forward strand.
TACATCAAGTGCAATTGAACGTAACTTAAAACATAAAATGAAATGGTCACTGAGATTAATTTCACTGCTTGACACGACAACTGTCTTTGTTTATTTAAATTTTATGCGGATTGATAAGATCCCTTGGCTTGAATTTGTCTTCTTGGTCAGCAACCTAAATAGCACATCACATCACTTAGCATCTCGAATGGTGCCTATGAAAATATTGAGGGTGATTGCATTAATTATACAGTGCTTTGCATCACAATTGCCTGAATCCCAAAATTTGGGGAAAATACTTCTTATCAAATACATGAACTAAATAAGTGGTCTCTTTTAAAGTGATTCAAAAGTGATTCACAGTCAAGCTGCATGCTAAGCCAGGCAGCCTAGGCTGACAATCACTGAGGTTATGTTTGGTACGTGGGAATGAAATAGAATAGAATGGAATGCTCATTCCATTCCTTTGTTTGGTCGCCAACATGAAAATAATGGGAATGGAATAAACATTCAAATTTTTATAATTTGATTACATATTTTAAATATAATGAAATAAAATGAAATATAATAAAAATTACTAACATTAATTTTCTAAAACTATAAAAATAAATTTTATTTTCGAAGCGTGAATTTGAGTGAAAAAAGAGGTCTAGGTGTAAAATGGTCATTTTATAATTCAAGTTCAAATTGGGCCAAAATTTTGTTAAATATTAAGAAACATGTCAATATATATTTTTTATTCTTTTGGGATGCCTAATATACAAACTTGGCCCAAAAAGAGCCCATAGGCAAAATAGTCATTATATAGTCCGAATTCAGATCGGACTGAAATTTGTTTAATTATTAAGAAATATGCCAATGATACTTTTTAGCCTTTTGGGCAATTTAGAATGCGAATTTGAACAAAAAGTGGTGCAGGGGTAAAATCATCATTTTACAATTTGAGTTCGGATTGAGATGAAATTTTATTAGTTTTCAAGAAACACATAGATAAATATTTTTTAATCTTTTGGGAAGTCCAAAATGCAAATTTTTGGTAAAAAAATGAACCCTGAGGCAAAATGGTCATTTTACAACCTGAGTTTGGATCGGATCAAAATTTGCTTAGTTATTAAGTAATAAGAAAGAATATTTTTATTAATCTTTCGGAAGCCCAAAATATACATTTGGGAAAAAAAATGACTTAGGGGTAAAACAGTCATTTTACGGCTAGGGTTTGAACCTAGTTCAAAAATAAGGGCTAGGGGTAGAATGGTCATTATACAACCCAAAGGAGTAATTGAAAAAAATTTTTTATTACAAAGTAGTTGCTTGTTTTTTATTTTTATTTTTTTCAATTTTTGAATAAATTTTGATTGTAATGAAATGACTATTCCACCACTTAAATTATAGAATGGCTATTTTCATGAAATAGCATTCCAACTTAATTTTTTGATACCAAACATGAGAATAGGCTAAAGTGGGAATAGATTCCATTCCATTCCCACATATCAAACATAACCTACGAGTACTGCTAGTGAATTCTAGAGACCATGAGAGGTCATGTTTCCCTCAAACTATCAAGAAAATTGAATTGAGATGAATAGTTATTTTATTGGGGTATGCCTCAATGTCTATTTATATATCTAGGAATCCTACAAATTAGGAAATTGTTATGACTAATCAGTCAAATATTCTTATGCTAGCAAACTAGGAAACTAATTATCTTCAAACCATATTTACGACAATATTTAACAAAACATACCCAAATAACTATTTTTTTTTCTTTTAACAAGTAAAGAAAAAATGAATTAAAACATACCAGGGAGATGCACCCAAGTACAAAAGGCCTACACAAAAACAAAGAGGGCAAGCCTGTAAGCTACACAATATCTATCCCTCTAGAGTATCCATTGAGTCTAAAAATCATTTAATATGGGAGAAGCCCTATTTGATAACCACCTATATGAACAAGAAAAAAAAAAAAAACAGCTTTTCCATCTGAACAAAAGTCTCTCTAACGATTGGAATGTTCTTCAGTTTCTCTCTTCCCATACCATCCAGAGACAATGCATAAAAAAGCCATCTTCCATGATTTCCATCTTCTTTTGTCCACTGGGCACCCCATTAGAGCCATTGCATCTGACTGGCCTCAAGGAAAACACCACAAAACTCCAAAAAGTAAGAGACAACTCCCACAACTTTCCAGCAAAGTTGCAGAGAAGAAAAACGCAGGAGACAACCTCCTTCTCCTTTTTGCACAAAGAACACAAACTTGCTGTAATCCTTCTTTCAATCAAGTTATCTGCCCTAAAAATCCTATCATGCAGAGTACACCATCCAGAAAAAGTCACCTTCGATGGGACTCCACTAGACCACACTCTATCAAACTAAAGGTTTCAACGCCTCTCCCTAATAGAGCCGTATAGAAGGATTTAACACTGAAACTACCTTTATCGGAAGCAAGAAAACGGATGACATCTTGTCCTAAGCCTAAACCAGAGGACTGTTGTGTGGCTGAACCCAAATAACCAATATGACTCATATCTTAACCAAAATTCAAACTCCCCCCCCCCCAAAAAAAAAAAAACAATCTCAAATTAACCACATACATGATTAACAATGATTTCTTGCAGTTTAACGAAACACTAGAAATAGAAACTTAAAGAATACCAAAATTTTGATATTGAATAAACTTTACCAGCACATATAGATTTCAGGTTTTGACACATTGATGCAACTCAAAAGGAAAACTGTATCTTAGTAAGGATTTTATTATTTTCATGAAGTTACCAGCGTGACTAGCTTAAAGTGAAATGTTACGAGCAACAAAACTATCAAAGGCATTACCATGATGCTAAATTTACACACAACTATTTGTTTCAGAAAATGAATAAACAGAATACAAGAATTTCACATGAATGTATACCTCATCAGTCAGATTAAAGCAATTTTTGAATTTGTCATCAAACTCTTTTCCCTTCTCACCTAGTCGACTAGTCAGTAAGGTACCTGAAAAGTGTGCAGCAAAATTATCACAAGTTGCAATGTTGAAAGTTAAGAACAAACATTACAACTTCATAAAAAAGGGAAAAATGATTTAGTGCTAGAATTAACAGGGATATTTGTTGAAAAACTGGATGAATGGCCAGTCAAATGGCAGAAGAATGTTGAATTCTCATCAATGGCACCATTTGCATTGCACATTGACTTAAAATCTTGATCACAACCCACCTTCTTACCACAGGATCTCCTGTGAGAGTGATTGAACTACACTTCTGACTCCTTTTTAATGGCTTCATATTTGTCCACTATGGGTAGTCAATTTGCCAGCACAGAGGTACCTTCCCCGCCGTACTTGGTACTCGACTAAGGGATGCCTACTCTTGCTGCACAATCTGCCCAAGAAATCTCATTCCAGTCAAACGTACTCCAAATTTCAATCAGTATCTCTGTCTCAAGCTTTACTAGTTTCACCTTAGGCTCAAAGCAAGGCCTAAAGACCTAATCCTGCAAGGAGACCCTCCATCCATGAGCACCCCCCAAGGGTCTCATGGTCCTTCCCCCACTTGGGATCACCAGGACCAACGGATTGGTTGGGGAATCCTTTGAGGCTCCCTCAATCATTTTAGATAGAAACGTTACAAGTTACAAAAATGTGATATCCTTGCCTTATTGAATGGCCATAACCCTCATGTTACCCGCTAACACAACAGACAAAACCATTCACTTACCTAATCATCGCCTAACTAACCTCTATAAGCCAAAACAACCCTCCTTTATATAACATCCTTTTCATCAACTCTACAAGATGGAACATCATCAACCTTTCACCTCTCTCTTATTCCATTTTGCCCTAACTCTCACCCCACTCCTTTCATTGACAACACTCAACATTATTTTAGATAGTCAAAATCTCTAGTCATTCACATCCACTAAGTTAATCAAAAAGACTTTGTTGGAGTTTTTCATGTAGTCCTCTATGCATTCCTATGCAATAAATTTTATTGAGTCAATTATCATGCTTTTAACCAAGCGGAATGAAGAAAAAAAAATCTATGTAGCTAACCCCATTTAGTTAGGAAAAGAGTACGTTGAGTTGAGGCTCTTCTCATATAATAATTTAACATCCTTTCTCCAGTCTAGATCTCTAGACTTCACAATTTTCCAAGCAAGGGTAGTACATTGTTTTTTTTTTTTGGGGGGGGGGGTTGTATTTGCTTATTGCTTTCACATAGGATAGAGATCATTCTGATAGCATGCTTATTATATAAGAACAACAAGCACTCTGTTTTCTTGTGCTTCCTATACCAATAATACTTGGATTACCAGGAAAGTTTCATAAAGGATGAGATACTTGTAAACTAAGAAGCATGGAAACGAGCACAAGAAATGGATATGACATTAAGCAGACATATAAAAATCATAATTTAAAAAAAAAATCAGGATAAGATAGGGATGGAAAAACAAATAAATAATATCTTAAATGTAATAAATATCAAAATAGTAAGAAATTATTTTTCACATTCTACATATTAAAAAGGTTGAGTGAACATAATATCCCAATATATATCCTAGAAATCTCCATGTACAAACAAATTGAAAGTTTAAGGACATTAAAATTATTAAAAGGTCTAGAGAAGAGATTAATAGGTATTAAATTTACATTTTTTAGACTTGCAATACATGTGATGCATGTGTCTCAAGTGTTCAAATTGTCTCTGGTTCGAAAAAGTTAACATAAAATATACATATATAAAACATAGCATATATGGATGTGTGTCTGACCAATCCTTGTGCAACTTGGGCATGCACCCCTATAGACGTGTCCATGCTTCTTACCTTATAATTATAGGAACATAAATTTGTAATCAAGATTAAATGAGATAAACACAGAACATACCTGTAAGCCTGCTGAGACGTTCACTGAGCCTTGAATTTTCTGAATCAGTTCCTGATACGAATGCTATATCTGTTCTGAAAGGAAACCTACCTGATATCTGCAAAATAATAATAATAATATTAATAGTATTATTGTTATTATTATTATTAATAATAAAAGCACATAACATAGAAAGGAAATTGAAACTTGAGATATAATCAGTCACCTCCCAGACTATACCTGAAAAACTAGAATGTTTGAAGAATCATCAGAAGTGTCTGAGAGCTGTAAATGACCAAACTTTCTCACCTAACAGGACATACAAAATTGTGAGTGAGCATGCACGTGTGCCTTGCACAGAGAGCATAAATGAAAGAACTAATGTTGAAAACTGAGAGATGAAATATAAATAAGGATATAACACTGGAAAAATGAAAGCAAATGAAATTCTATCAAAACAGTTACCAACAAAGATAGACATGGCAAACAACGACAGAAAACTATGACATCAATTCTTACATACTTGGACTCCAAGATTTTGCAGGACAAGGTCTGATAAATTGTGAATGTGAGGTGTCTTGAAGCCAGAAAAGTGAATCTCCAGATCATCCTGCAAGAAATTGGATTATGTTTACAGTTGACAGAAGAATATTGCTGGGCCCACAAAATATACAAACATGGAAGCATGCACGAGTAATTTAGTGGTGTGGAAGGGATGGCTTTTAAGCTAACATCATAATAATAAAGTGAAAACAGGATCAGCATAAATAATTTCAGATATGAACTTTCGTCAAGTGTGAAAGCCATACAGTCTGAGGACTACTGCAAAGTTACATTTAATTTTAGCAACATGGAGACAATGAGGAATGGAGGAACAGCAAGACAGTGGTCTGTAAAATGAGTTTTCAGTCAGAAATGTATAAATAAAAAGGGTCAGTACGTTGATATTAGAGTAGGTGAACGGAGAGGAAAGGAAAATCTTGTTAAAGAAGCTTCCCGAGTAAAAGAATGGTCATCTCCAGAAAGACATTTAAGTATGTCCAGCAACCAGTTCGGGGTGAAAACAAGCCAGAAGCTAAAGGAAGATTTTTACTATTCCAAAACATTCATTTTGATTAGTTTAATGCATTGTTAATAAAGGAAGCAGGCAACAGAATGATGATCAGGAACTCCAAAATCCGTGATACTTGTTGTTTTCTAGAGGTTATATGACGAAAGATTTGAGAGATGACGACAGATAGAGCCAGCCACAAAGATGCTACTAAAGCTCCATTATAGAGTTTCCTGCTGTGATCCGGAGAGCAAGTTTACATCCTGAATGACATCATTCCATTTTTAAATAAAAAGCAATTGTTTCCTTTGTCACAATGAAGATCCCAGAGCATCTATCTGAGGACATACCGTTGATTCTAAATGTAATTGCCAACCACCAACATCTGTTTGTGATCCAAAAGCTAAAAGAGATTTCTCACGGTTGTGCAGGATATCTCCACTCAAACGTAAAGCAGTCCCAGCTTCATCAGCAAGATAGAAGAAAAGGTGTGCAATTCCCCACATGTCGTCACTAACGTTGGAACTGATAAAAGAGGATTACAACAAACGACGATTATTAAATGACATGAACAATAAGTCAGCAAAACCACCCTACTTCCAAAAACTCAAAATTTACGAACATGATTTTTTTTAATACTAGAGGTATCCCCACATTTGGTGGAACTAATCCCTAGAGCTCCTAACCCAGGCCACAGAACTAGGAGCCAGCTAATGCCAAAGGGGTTTGAACTGATGGCTTCTACTTCAATTGGAAGAGATCTTACCGATGAACTGCCTCTGTGTAACTTTTAAGAATAGGAAATTTTGAGGAATTCATGATGTGAAAAAAAAAAAAAAAATTGAAAAACTAATTAGGAGAAGTAGGAGAACATTAATGTATTTACAAAGTAGCTCACTTGTTTCGAAACGTGAAGCACATGGCAGTTTCAGATAGGTTTTGAAATAGCCCATAGTGACATCAATGAACAAATATTTTTCATAAAATTAGGACTTCCTAAGATAGAAACACATTAGTTGACCTCTAAACATACATCTATTTGTTTATCATTTAATAAGTTGCCACATATTAAAACATATCAATAGTTCACATTTGAGTACAAAATTGCTTTTCACAGTGTCAAAGTACTGTTACAACAGGTATATCACATATATATTTCAAAACAAATACACAACCAAATGGATAGTACTGATGTGCTCATTTGCTCAAAGTCAAATACATTAGGGGAAAAATAACTATAATCATTGCTTAAACTGCTAAGTGCAAGCCAACTTTATCTTTACTATGCCCCCCCTTCTCCCCCCAAAAGAAGGAATGAAATATAGAAAAAAACCAAAACTTAGGAAGAACAGTGCAACCCCTCCAAGATAGTCAATGATGGGTAAATGGATGTATATAAGACCAAAAAACACGAACTTCCTGTTATGCACTCAAGCTTTTAATCATCTGCCTCATATTCACATGCTATTCTATTATTAGACAGTCTTGTAGTCTGTACAAAATCTACAGATTTGGGGCTATATCCACCAATATATCAAGAGGGGAAAAGCTTATTAAAGGTATATGATAAGACAAATGTAAGATAGGATGTAAGGACAATTACTTCTCACTTTGCACATCAATTCGAACTGCCCAGTCCCCTCCATAACCACTGCCATTCTCTTTGGATTTCAAAAAACTTGTCATAATGGTCATGTGTTGATCAACTAGCGTTTGATGTCCATAATCCCGTCCGTTGTGATGAGTCCAACCATATGTCTTCAACTCATCTGCATCTTGGCAGAAATGTCTCATGAAATATCTTCCATCCTTTACACCAAGCCACATCAACCCAGCAACCAAAGACTCTGGAATCCTGACAACTACAACCATTAATTAAAAGCATCTTTCCGTAATAGATAAAGTTAGGTAAAGCCAACACCCCCCCCCCCAACAAAAGAAAAATAAATAAAAATAAAAAGTTCAGTTCTTTTCTTCTGCCTTTTTTGTGTTACAGCAGCAAATGTGAGAATTAAACTGTAGTCAAATATCACATATTATGTTACTAACATTTACTACTGATTGGGATGACTAGCTGGCCTTTCAAGATGACATAATTTTTCTGAAGAGCAAAAGTTTGAAATATATCTAAATACCAATTTCGTCAGTTTTCATCTGTTGGCAAACAAGTGGCTTTTTTGGAAATTATATTAACTTTAGTTTACTACTTTGATTTTAAAGCTTTCTGAACTTGTTGATTTACTGAGACAATAATGATAAAACAATAATGGAAAAACTTGAGGTTTGACTAATAACATATTTTCGTTCACTTCTTCCTATGGCTACTCCTGGTAGAACCAACTCGTGAGGTAATACCTAGACAATGATAATTAATTATCTTTTTGAAAATGAAAGCTAGGCAAACCAAGAGGACATAAATATTGGGAAATCAATGGTACAATAACATCAAAAGTTGCAAAACATTGTTACTGCATGAAATAACATGCATTACCTACGATGAGTTTTTGTGGTTAGAATGATTATCTCGTCTTTCAAGCTGATTTGTTTGTTTATACGTTTATTTTTTAGTAAAGTTTTATTGATTAGGTGCAGCATTTGTTTTTTGGACCAATTATCTTAGCCACAAAATTCATAAGTTGCAGGTTTGGCTACACTGATTTATGAAATGTTTGACATTTGGTGGTTCGATCAAATCTTTTCCAAATCTGTGTATTTCATAGTCAACAAACTTGTGGAAGTTGTGGTATTAGTTAAATTTAAGAAAATTACAAAATTAGAACTAAACTACTCTTTAATTAAACCAAAAAAAAAAAAAAAAGAACCAGCTTAATAGTTGTGTCCTTGTTCTTCATCAAATATATTAGTTGATTTCAAATATCCTTACCACACAATAACACAGCTCATGCTACTTTGCTTAAAATATTTCAATCATTAGATAACTCTTTTTTTAAATCTGGCACTTGGCATAACATTTGTAGCATTATGAAAACTGTCAATTATACTTAACAGTACATTAAACTGTTGAACACATTAGTTGAACCAGTGGAGTATGACCAACATAACATAACTTAAATGAAAACTGCACTACAACATAGAAAAACCATGTAAAGCTTAACATTTTAAAATCCCCCACAACAATTATAATAAATGTTATATCTTGCAAGTAATAAATGCGAAATGGAAAAAGATAACAACAGAGATATTTGAAAAGAAGGCAATGGAATACCTTGCACGAATTCCAAAATAAACTTGAGGGCGATATGTTCCCCAATACAAGCTCTCCTTGTGCTCACCTTGAAACTACAACAATTGAATCATCCAAATTTCAGTGAGATAGACAATTTCATGGCATTATATAAACACATACACAAGCAGCTACAATATAAGATACAACTACATATGTTTGTGTACAAATATTCAATTTCAACTCAACTAAGCCTTTTCCAAGGGGTTGTTGACCTGATCTTTCGCAGTTGCACTTTATTAAGAGCCATAATCTTAATTAAACTGCAACATGAAATGTCATTTTTTATTATCTCAACCCAAGTTAATTTTGACCTCAATCATTTTTTTAGCATTACCCTTAATATAGATTGTGTCAATTTCCTAACTAGAGCACTCACTAGTCCTTGTCATACATGTTCTCACAATATTTGATTTCCTCCTATTTTTATCTTCAATATTTTTTAGAAGTAAATATTATTTACTAAAGTAAGGGGAGAATAGGATTAGGATGACTCAAACCCATGACCTTTGATTTAGGTGGCAATGCCTTTTCTACTTCAGCTAACACTCTCATCAACTCTAATAATTTTGACATGGACAAACACACATATGTACATAAATATATAAATGTTACAGGTGACAGTTTCACTTGGGGAAAATCCATGATTTTTTGGGGCAGGAAATGCCATGAAAACCTTGATTTCCGAGCTTGCTCAATGTGATTTATAAGATCGAAAATCAGAAACAGGACAATCAATATCACAACAATGCCAAACCCTAGCAGAACTTTGAGATCAACATTTAGGACATGATTGTTGGTCTTCATCATACATGCTCTCACGATCCTTGATTTGCCATCAATTCATCTTCAAGAAATGCTACCTCTACCATCTAATTCCTTCATTACCTAACTCCCTTGGTTTGTAAATGTACACAAATAAATACAAGTTTAAATTGCAGGCGATTGTTTCACAGGAGGAAGATAAGCAATTTCTGGGGCATGAAATAGGATTACAACCTCTATTTATGAGTTTGTTCGACGGGACATGTCAGGTGGAAAATCAGAAACAGACCAATCAAGAACGTGGCAGTGTCAAACCCTAACAGAACTTTGAGATCAACGTTCAGGATATGCTATGCTCTCACAATCTTCATTTCCTCTCAAAAAAAAAAAAAAAAAAAAACTACCTCCGTCGTCTAATTCATTCGTTAGTAACCCTTACTCTCTTGAATTACACATGTACACAAATGTGTATATGACTTCACATAGCAGGTGACAATTTCACCTGATGAGGATCCAAGATTTTGGGGTAGGAAATGGTGTGATAACCTCGATTTATCAGTTCATTGGGCAGGATTTATAGGATGGAAAATCAGAAACAGGACAATCGCAATGCCAAATCCAAACAGGACTTTGAGATCAACATTTAGGATCCACTTTTTAGTCTTCCTCGCAATGCTCTCACAATCTTAATTTCAATTCACTTTATATCCGAACAATACGACCAATCATCTAATTGTTCGTTCCCGACCCTAATTCTCCTAGTTCATACATGCACACACAAAATATATTAACGTACGAGTTCAATTAGAAAATGACAGTTTCACCTGAGGAAGATCCATGATTTTTGGGGCCGGAAATGGCGTGACAGCCCTCGGCTTCCGAGCTGGTTCAACTGAATTTATAAGATGATGAATCAGAAACAGGACAATGAAGAACGCAACGATGCCGAGCCCTATCAGAACTTTGAGATCAACGTTTAGGAGACGAATGAGACTTTGGTCTCTGCCTCTGCCCTTCCGTAGTTTCGCATTAAGTTGTGCGGCACGGAGCAAGCGATCGCCATCAGCGTCAGTGGACGATTTGATTCTGCTTCGCGCACTTCGCCGGCCACTTCCAGTCATTTTCAATTTAGGGTCTATCGATGAATAGATTCACCAAGCTCTCGGATGTGCATGGGGTTACTACTCACTAGTGCGAGGACCGTGACGGGGCCGCGAGAGAGAGAGAGAGAGAGAGAGAGAGTACGATGTTGAGCGTCGAGACCTGAGCTCAGAGTCGTAAGGGACGGCGAGGTACACTTGGGCCGGCTAAGGGATTGGGCTAACCAGCAGTCTAGTCTACTATTGTGTCTGAAGCCTCGCTAACCAGTCCACGGTGTTGAACATTCATGATGGGATGATAGGTGTTAAACATTCACGATGATAGGACGCTAAGGAGATAATTGACTTATAACTAAATAGTTTATTTATTAATTTGTAAAAAGGGTAAATTTATTTTTTTACATTTTAATTTTTTAAAAATTTTTAAGAATAAAAATGTTAAATTAATTAAAACTAAAAATATATTTAAAAAAAGTTACCTTTTTTTCCTTTCCAAATACAAAGGTAACTGACTTATTTTTAGTCAGTAATAGCTAACTAAAAATAAGTTAATTACTTTTTTTTTTTCAAACCAATCTTAAGTGTCAAAAATAAAAAATAAAATATTAATTTATTTATTTTTAAAAATAAATTATTAATAATAAAATATCTTTTCATCATTTAAAAACACTATTTTTTCAGATTGTTTTCGTATTTATAATTTTTAAAGTTATAAAATTCGAAGCTAATTATTTAAAAAATTTTGTCCAAATATAATTTTTTTTAGTTTATATATAAATTGCATCATGGAATTAAATAGTTTATTATTATAAATTTAAAATCATCTAAAAAATATAATTTTTTAAAATTTTGCATAGTAATGACTTCACCATTCTAAAAAATTATGGCACCAGTTGTTATTAAAAAACTTTCATATGTTGTCATTTACTCTCACATTTATATTTTAATTTAATTTAATCTTAAATTCTAATTATTTAAAATATCTAATTATTCAATTGAGCCTTAAAAATGTATTTGCGTTATGTTTAATTAATTATTCATTGAATAAGTCATTCTGCTTTCTTTTCTGGGTTTAAAACCAACTTAACTCATCACAAGATTTTTTTTTTTTTTTTGTTTTGAAGCAACTCAACACAAAATACGACTCCGGTCATTTTACACCAATTTCTTCTTAAATGTGCTTGAAATAATTGTAATTAATAACTAAGCATCAATTTCATGTATTGAACAAGCATTTTCATGAATTTAACTCAAGTTCATCTATATATATATTATCACAAAAATTTATAATCATTACAATTCTAATTTATATAGTCTAAGCATGAACTAGACATGTTAGCAAGAATCAAAATAATCCAAAGCAAGTGATAAGATCCCCGACCTCTAATACTGAAGAATGAGAAATTGGGGAAGAGGACAACTAGACAGTGGTTCATATTGGAACACTAGAGCTCAATCACGAACCCAACCCGAAACACGGGCCTAATCCAATTGGGACTTCAGAACAAACAAGGCAACCCAAATTACCCCAAACACCACTCGCAAAAGCCCACAAGTGCATTTTTTTTTTTTTTTTTTGGTATCTCACAAGTGTCACTCAAGACCTAAAACTCAAAATTTTTAACCCAGCTCAACTACCTCACTCTGGTTCTTTGATGCCGACCATACACATTCACACGCTGACACCTCCTCCTACTCTCACAATACCAATCAAAGGGATATGTGGATGTTTGATTGGATATGTGGATGGTAAATGAGAATCGAGTTTCCCGAGGAAGTTTCCCAAGGAAGCCAAGCATGTGGAGGAAACTCCTTCGTTACTCCATCATATACATACATATGTATATGTACAAAGCAAAAATGGTAGGATCTAGATAAAGTTGTGCACATGCCAGGAGACATTTCGTATGCAACAGAATCAACTCATCCAGTCGTGCGCACGAACACCGGACTCCAAGTCGTGCACACGAGATACCACGTTCCATGCGCGTGTCGTAACAAACTCCAAATTTCCTAAATGTTGAGCCCAAACCCAATTCTAGTCAAAATTTAATTCAACATCTAACCATATTAGAGTAAATAGACATTAAAACAGTCCACCAAGTAGTATAATATACGTCAACGTGTAAATGAACAAATATACAAAGTATCAAGTAAATCCGTCAAGGCCGTCAGAGAAGTCTAACAGTTCTTAGAACCAATCGTAAACTCGGAGATTTTGAGTTTGAATATCGCTTGTTACCCTGTCTTGCCCAGTGCTTAGATCTTACGGATGGGTTCAAACACCCCTGGTTTACCCATCAACTACGCGATTCGTCAAGGATTACAATAAATTGGTGCGAGTTCTAGATTATTCCCCCCCCCCAAAAAAAAGTATCAAGTAATTACACTCATAACATGTATATACGTGGGCATATATATACGTATAGAGTTTTAGCATGCTTAAAATAAATTAATTTTATTTTTCTCACTTTCTTATTTTATATGACACTAGCAAATAATGTATGTTTACGGCACTTTTCAATTAAAATTAAATATACACACATTTGAAATTGAAATATGTTAATACATTTTCTTTTTTCAAAAAACCTAAAATAAATTTTCTTTTCAAAAACTAAAAAGAAATTCCTTTTTCAAAAATCCAAAATTTTTGTCTTTTTTCATACAAACTTTTTAGATATCACCATTAAGTTTAATTCAATGATTTATCAGAATGTGAAGTGACTCAAAGACTGAGTCAAAGTTTGAGGGGAAGTTTTGATTTGTGAGATAGATGTTGATTATTTAATTCATATCGAATCATCAAAAAAATAAATTAATGCGGAAGCGTACCTGAATCCATTGATGTAATTTTGTGGTTCTTGATCTTCCAAGCCAATACGTAGGTTTCTTTTCTTAATTCTCTCTAACGATGGGATCTCAAATTAATTAGAAAACTCTTACGTATGACCTGGGGACTATAACTTATTTATAATAACTGTAGAAACTCTACTTCTATTCGGCCCATCATAAAATAGAAATATGGGCTTAAATATCTACACATTAAAGGCCCATACAAAATTGAGATGTTATAAAGCCCAAAACCTTAAAACCTTAACAGACCACTTTAAATGGACTTAATCTTTATGATAGCCTATAACACACAAATAACAGATTTGGCCCACAATTAATTATTTTCCAACAATCTCCCATTTGGGCCAGATATGTTAGCTTGTGCATTATAAAATTAACCTTATGAGCTCAAAATTTGCTATCATTATCAAACATCTCTATGCAATCTGGTCCATCAATTATATCAATATAGGATTAAAGCGGCTTTCGTTATATGTATCATAACTAAACCCATCAATAGTCACATATATCAATACAATCAACGACATAGATCAAGTATGGATGTGTAGCATAGAAATTACATGTAATGTGATCTAAACATGCCTATTTCCAACTGGTCCAGCTTTATTCTTTAGTGAGATCACAACAAATACATTCAAAGTGCAAATAAACTAAATATATCTTATTCTGCAGAAAATAAATCCATAAAATGTATCTACAACTAAAAAGTATCCAAATACAAACTCCCACTAAACCAACATATCATCAAATGATACGACACCCATATGAGCTACATGCTCATGAAAGACTTTGGGTGGTAAGCCTTTAGTGAGCGAATCCGCAATCATAGAGTTTGTGCCAATATGCTCTATAGACATCTGACCACTTTGAACTCTTTCTTTAACAACTAGGAACTTAATGTCTATGTGTTTAGACTTCGAATAGCTCCTATTGTTATTAGAATATAGCACAGCTGACTTATTGTCACAGAATAACTTTAATGGTCTTTCAACACTATCCAAAATTCGCAGCCCAGTGATAAAATTCCGCAGCCATATTCCATGATTAAATGCCTCATAATAAGCTATGAACTCTGCTGCCATAGTGGAAAAAGCTATGAGTGTCTGCTTGGCACTCCTCCAGGATATAGCTCCTCCAGCCAGCAAGTAGATGTAACATGATGTGGATCTTCTACTATCTTGGCATCCAGCAAAATTGGAATCAGAAAACCCAATGATCTCCAACTGATCCGATTTCTTATAAGTGAGCATGTAATACTTTGTTCTCTGTAAGTACCTCAAAACTCGTTTGGCTGCTTTCCAATGATCCATCCCAGGATTGCTTAAATATCTGCCTAACATTCCAACAATGAATGCTATGTCTGGACGTGTACAAACTTGAGCATACATTAGACTTCCAACAACTGAAGCGTAGGGAATCTTATGCATCTCCTTAACTTCAAGGTCATTTTTAGGGCATTGATTGAGACTAAATTTGTCTCCCTTAGCGACAGGGGTGTCACCTGGTTTACAATCTTGCATGCCAAACCTTTTAAGTACCTTATCGATATAGGTCTTTTGTGATAATCCAAGAATACCCCGAGAGTGATCTCGATGTATCTGAATCCCTAATACAAAAGATGCATCACCAAGATCTTTCATCTCAAAATTCTTTGATAGAAATCTCTTGCTTTCATGCAACATGCCTATATTATTTGTGGCAAGTAATATGTCATCAACATATAAAACTAGTAAAATATACTTACTCCCACTAAACTTGTGATACACACAATCATCCACAGCATTTACCTCAAAGCCGAACGAGATAATTACTTGGTGAAATTTGTAGTACCACTGACGGGAAGCTTGTTTAAGTCCATAGATGGATTTCTTTAATTTGCAAACCATATTCTTTGAGTCTCCCGACACAAAGTTTTCTGGTTGCACCATATAGATCGTTTCATTAATGTCACCATTAAGAAACGCCGTCTTAACATCCATCTGATGTAACTCAAGATCAAAATGTGCAACAAGCGCCATAATGGTTCTGAAAGAGTCTTTCGTAAAAACCGGAGAGAAAGTCTCTTTGAAGTCAGTTGAAAATCAGAACAGAAAAATTAGAGAGAAAAGAAAGAGAGATGATCTTCTTCTTCTCCCTCATACTCTATTTATAATCAAGTTTAGGTTACAAAATATAGAAATTGAAATCAGCCAATATATGGCAATAACCAAAAATAACTAAATCACAATCCATCAATTATGCCTTAAATATTCCTAACATATTCTAACACTCCCCCTCAAGCTGGAGCATAAAGATCAATCATGCCCAGCTTGGTAGACATTTTCTGAAATGGAGAAACAGCCAAGGGCTTGGTAAACATATCACCCAACTGAGAGTCCGATCGTACAAATGGAGTAATGATATCATGTCTGACCAGAAGATCACGAATAAAGTGACAATCAACTTCTATATGCTTGGTACGTTCATGAAAGACGGGATTGTTAGCAATGAAGATTGCAGCCTGATTATCACAGAACATAGACATTGGATTTGAAATATCAATACCAAAATCTCGAAGAAGAGAACGTACCCAAAGCATCTCAGACGCAGTATGAGCCATGGCGCGATACTCGGCCTCAGCACTAGATCGAGCCACTACAGTCTGCTTCTTGCTACGCCATGTAACAAGATTACCACCGACGAAAGTACAGTATCCAGAAGTAGACCTCCGATCCGAACGACTACCAGCCCAATCTGCATCGCTGTATCCAATTACATCGATCGTGGTAGAGGCTCGATAATGTAAACCTTTACCAGGAGAATTTTTCAAATACATCAGAATACAACATACAGCTTCAAAACGAGGTTTGCGTGGAGCGTGCATAAACTGACTGACCACGCCAACTGCATATAAAATATCAGGACGAGTCACAGTGAGATAGATCAATTTACCAACAAGACGTCGATAATGACCAACATCAGGAAATAGATCACCACTTTCACTATCCAAGCAAACAGAAGAGTCCATAGGAGTGTCAACAAGGCGAGAACCCAAAAGTCCAGTCTCCGAGAGTAAATCCAGAACATATTTCATTTGAGATAAAGATATACCCTGGGAAGAACGGGCAACTTCAATTCCAAGAAAATAACGTAAGGCACCAAGATCTTTTGTGTGAAACTGTTTTCCCAAATAACCCTTTAATTCGAAAATGCCCTTAGCATCATCACCAGAAATGATAATATCATCCACATAAACAATTAAGATAATAATACCAGATGGTGACTGATAAACAAATACTGAGTGATCAGAAGTGGATCGTTTGAAACCATATTTCATAAGAGCATAACTAAACCGATCAAACCATGCTCGTGGAGATTGTTTAAGTCCATATAAGGCTTTGCGTAAGCGACAAACAAGATGCTCATTTCCTGTAACAGTATATCTTGGTGGTTGGTCCATATATACCTCTTCCCGAAGTTCACCATGTAGAAAGGCATTTTTAATATCCAACTGGAACAAGGGCCAAGATTTGCACACTGCTACTGCAAGAAGGATGCGGATTGAATTAAGACGAGCCACTGGTGAAAATGTCTCAAGATAGTCCACACCATAAGTTTGGGTATATCCCTTAGCAACCAATCGGGCTTTAAGACGCTCAACAGATCCATCAGGATAGTACTTTATTGTGTAAACCCAACGACAACCAACTGCTTCTTTCCCGGGGGGAGAGAAGTGAGCTCCCACGTCTGATTGAGATGCAGTGCTTGCATCTCCTCATCCATCGCTTTCTTCCAGCCCGATGATAATAGTGCCTGATTATAAGATTTAGGAATAGAAACAGAGGACAAAGCACACACAAAGGACTGGAATCGAGGTGAGATACGATGGTAAGAAATAAATTTAGCAATAGGATACTGAGTACATGTACGTTTACCTCGTCTTTGGGCAATAGGGAGATCAAGGTCATCAATAGAAGGAGGCTTAGGCTCATCCGGACTAGTAACAGAAGTATCTGGGTCAGAAGTAGGTGTCTCAAGTGTTACAGGATCCACAGGTGCAGTGGTGATTGGATCAGGGCGAGCGCGACGGTGATAGACTTGTAAATGAACCTCAGGAATAGGAAGAACCGGATTAGGAGAGGAAATAGATGTAGGTGGCTCCCCCTCTTGATGGGAAGGAGAAAGCTCCCCCTCACGAGATGACAACTCCCCCTGAACCTGAAAATAGGGTGTAGACTCAAAAAAAGTAACATCAGCACTAACAAAGAATCGACGAGATGGAGGATGATAACACCGGTAGCCCTTTTGAGTACGAGAGTATCCCAAGAAAATACATCGACGAGCTCGAGGTGATAATTTGTCCAGACCAGGATCAAGATTATGAACAAAGGCAGTGCAACCAAATGTACGAGGAGGAAGTAAAAAATGATTAGAAGAAGGATAAAGAAGAGAAAAAGAAGACTTATTACCAAGAGTAACGGACGAAACTCGATTGATAAGGTGATAAGCAGTTAAGACAGCATCCCCCCAATATGATTTTGGAACATTCATGTGTATTTGCAAAGTGCGGGCGACATCCAACAGATGGTGATGCTTCCGTTCAGCAACACCATTCTGTTGAGAGGTATGAACACATGAGGTTTGATGAATAATGCCCTTGTCAACACAAAATTTTTCCATAACAGACTTGGTATACTCTAAAGCATTGTCAGATCGTAAAATTTTAATTCTTTTGTCAAACTGATTAAAAATTTCATTATAAAAACGTAAACAATATTGGGCAATTCAGAACAAGTTTTCATTAAAAATAATCATGTCATACGTGAGAAATCATCCACAAAAATGACAAAATAGCAATAACCATTAATAGTGGGGACTCTAGAAGGACCCCAAATGTCCGTATGGACTACAGAAAAAGGTTCAGACTCACGACCATGACTACTACTAGGAAAAAAACTACGGTGATGCTTCCCTAGTTGACAAGCTTCACACTCTAGACTGGAGACAGAACCAAGACCAGGAACAGCAAGCTTGAGACGAGATAAAGCTGGATGACCCAATCGATAATACCACTGGAGAGGTGAATCTGAAATATGAAAGGCTGAAGAAGACAAGGAGAAACTGGTTGGGTCAAGATAATAAAGACCATCTCGCTCACATCCCGAACCAATCATCTTCTACGTCCTGAGATCCTGAAAAACACAAGAAGATGGAGAAAAGGTTATGGAGCAGTTTAAAAGTCTAGTTAACTGACTAACAGATAATAAGTTAAAAGGAAAGTTAGGCACATAAAGACTCGAAGGTAACGATAATGATATTGAGGGTTTGAGGTGTCCTTTGCCAGCTACAGGTCGGGAGGACCCGTCAGCTAACGTAAGACGATGAGTGGTGGTAATCAAATCAGAAAACAAAGAAGGATTACCTGATACATGAGCACTGGCACCAGAGTCAAGAATCCATTGTGGAGCAGATGAGGTGGAGAAACAAGTACTATTACCTGAATGGGCCAAAGTGGCAGTGGAACTGGAAGAGCGAGAGATCCGAAGAGCTTGCACAATAGCATCCAACTCAACAGGAGAAAAGGGAGCCTGAGAAACTAAGTTAACAGGATCACTTGTACCAGAAGTAGAACCAGAGGCTATTTCAGAGCTAGTAGAATCAGTAGTAACATGGTGAGCTTGATCAAGACGACCATATTTCTTCCAGCAATAAGGCTCTGTGTGATTTGTACCACCACAATGATTACACTTTTTGGTGCCGCGTCCCGAATTGCGACCACCACCCCGAGAATTACGGCCCATACCACGTGAGCCACCACGAGATCCTCCATGACCTCCAGAACTATTAATCAAAGCAGCAGATTCTGTCCCACTGGAAGCAGATGATGTTGAACGGGGATGATGACCCAAGGAAGATCGTTGCAACCGAGAATAAGCACTGGCTAAAGAAGGAATAGTCTCCTCAGCCAAAAACTGATCTCTGTAACTACGAAAATCATCATTTAGTCCTGCCAGCAGAAGAACAGTCATAAGCTCATTCCATTGTCCCATCATCTCTGCTTTAGTCTCAGGAAAGGGACGAAGTTGCAAGAGACGATCACCAAGGGCTTTAAGTGTGCTGTAATAATCAGATAGTGATCTATCTCCTTGTCGGAGAGAAAAGAGTTACTCGTACGCCGCAAAAACTTCTAAAATATTACTACGCTGAGAGAACGAATCAGCTAAAGAATCCCAGATTGCCTTAGAGGTGTTACACAAGGATACAGTTCGAAAAACTGAAGGTTCGAGACTGTGCCATAACCAACTCATAACATTAGCATCAATAGCTCGCCATTGCGAATACGTGGGAGATGTTGAGTCTGGAGGAGAATCCGTAATGTAATTTTCCAATTGTCGACCAATAAGGAATATACGAACAGCATGAGACCAAGTTAAATAGTTGGCGGCTCCATTCAATTTCTCACAAACAATGAATTTTGGAAAATTTTCAATTGAAATAGCATGCGCAGGAACAGGTGAAAAACTTTCATCTGAAGTAGTCTTGACAGTAGACGGATTAATAGCCATTAGCCAAATATAAATCACAACTCAAATCAGAGTAG
This sequence comes from Vitellaria paradoxa, assembly GCA_019916065.1. Classification (NCBI taxonomy): domain Eukaryota; kingdom Viridiplantae; phylum Streptophyta; class Magnoliopsida; order Ericales; family Sapotaceae; genus Vitellaria; species Vitellaria paradoxa. The sequence goes on from CM034233.1 coordinate 15,108,556, forward strand.
AAAGACCACACAGCGGCGTATAAGGTTTCAAAGCACAACAAGGAGCACGAACCAACTCACAATCGAACTATCAACAACGATCAACTACGATTGAGCAGACAAATAAAAAAAATAGTAGAGAGTATGAGTATCATCAATCGACAGTATATAACACACCGAACATCAGATCTGGTTGTCTAAAACGTGAGAGATCCAAGATCCGATCGAGAAGGAGATAAGCCAAGTTTCAAGAATCATCCACGACACAAATCAGGCATAAGAGGAGAAGAACAGGAAGAGGCAACTGCCATGGTGTGTCGCTGGAGATCAGCCGTCGGTGCATGCGCCGACACGCGCTGGAAAAGAGGGGCGCGTGAGCCTCACGCGCCGGGAACCAAGCCGCGTGTGAAGGCGCGTCAGGTCATCTCCGGCGATGGTCTTCATCGGTGGTAGTCGCCGGTCGACGCCGAGTCTGTTGGTGGTGGCGCCGGTCAACAACGATCGCCGGAGAGTGGTCCGGCAGTGATGAACGGTGGCGGCAGTGATGAACAGTAGCGCGGCTAGGGTTTTTTTTTTCTGGAAAAGAAAATAAAAATAAAGAAGGGAAAAGGAATGGCTCCGATACCAAGTTGAAAATCAGAACAGAAAAATTAGAGAGAAAAGAAAGAGAGATGATCTTCTTCTTCTCCCTCATACTCTATTTATAATCAAGTTTAGGTTACAAAATATAGAAATTGAAATCAGCCAATATATGGCAATAACTAAAAATAACTAAATCAGAATCCATCAATTATGCCTTAAATATTCCTAACATATTCTAACAAAGTCGATGCCCTCCTTCTGGGTAAAGCCTTTTGCTACAAGACGAGCCTTATATCTTTCCACATTACCATTCGAATCCCTTTTGGTTTTAAATATCCATTTACAACCAATGGGTTTCGCACCTTCTGGTAATGGGACAAGATCTCAAACTTTATTGTCTTGCATAGACTTATACTCCTCATTCATGGCATCAATCCACTGTTGAGAGTTAGAACCCTGCATGGCCTGATGAAAGTTGATTGGATCATCTTCCACCATTCCAATATCTTCCTCACGTTCTTGGAGAAATACTACATAATCATCTGGAATAGCACTTCTTCTTTCTCTCGTGGATTCCTTAGTTCTTGAGGTTGTTGATTTTGTTCTTCTGGAATAATTACCTCATTCTGGATGGGAGGTTGTTCAACATTATCTTGTTGAGGTTCCTGATTTCCTTCTTGATCAATGACAGGTATAGAAGCCTGCACATTATCATAAAGGATAGTAGGAATCGAAACCGATTCCTCCTCAAAGGCAATGTCTCTAACCTTATTTCTCCCCCGAAAATCAACATCCTCAAAAAATGTTGCAATTCCCGTTTCAAAAATTGACCTAAGTATGGGATCATAAAATTTGTAGCCCCTTGATCGCTCAGAGTAACCAATAAAGTAACTGCTCACTGTTTTGGAGTCCAATTTATTTTCATGTGGCCTATAAGGCCTTGCTTCAGCTGGACATCCCCAAATGTGAAAATGCTTCAAACTAGGCTTTTTGCCTGTCCAAAGCTCATAAGGTGTTTTGGCAGCTACTTTAGTGGGTACTCTATTAAGAATGTAAGCTGCAGTCTTAAGTGCTTCTCCCCAGAGTGATTCTGGTAAAGTGGAATGACTAATCATACTCCTTACCATATCTTTTAGGGTTCTGTTTCGTCTCTTAGCTACATCATTCATGCTAGGGGATCCTGGCATGGTGTACTGTGGGACGATTTCACACTCCTCTAGGAATTTAGCAAATGGTCCTGGACGTTGTTCTCCTGAACCGTCATATCTACCGTAGTACTCACCACCACGATCAGATTTGACGCTCTTAATCCTTTTGTTGAGTTGATTCTCAACTTCAGCTTTAAAAGCCTTGAACACGTCCAGTGACTGAGACTTCTCATGAATGAGATATAGGTACCCATAGCGTGAGTAATCGTCTATGAATGATATAAAATATTGTTGACCATTCCAAGAAGCCGTAGGGAATGGACCACAAATATCCGTATGTATCAATTCTAAGACGTCTGAAGTTCTATTGGCACCTAATCTCTTAGTTTTGGTCTGTTTTCCCTTAATACAATTAATGCAGACATCAAAGTCTGAAAAATCAAGGGAATCCAAAATGCCATCAAACACAAGTCTTCCAATTCTATCTTTTGAGATATGACCCAACCGCTTGTGCCATAATGACGCCGAATTTTCTTTATTTAATTTGCGTTTAGTACCACGTGATTGTACATGCAAGGTTTCATTATATGATGCAATAGTATCAAGCAAGTATAGGTTATCATATGCAGATAATGAACCAGTACCAATAACATTTGAATTCAACGAAAGACTAAACTGATTGTTTCCAAATGAACAATAATATCCAGATTTGTCCAACAAAGAAACAGAAACCAAATTCCGCCTAAAAGACGGTACAATAAAAGTGTCTTTCAAATCTAAATAATAACCAGTTCCTAATAATAACCTAAAAGTGCCTATTGCATCAACTTCCACCGACTTGCCATCTCCCACAAAGATGTATCTTTCACCATCATTTGGCTTTCGGTAGCTCAGGCAACCCTGCATAGAAACACTTATGTGAGTAGTAGCACTATAATCTAACCACCAAGTGTTTCTAGATACTGAAGCTAAATTACCTCAGAACAGACCAAAGTAAAAATTGTACCTTTCTTTGCATGCCAAGCGTGATATTTAGCACAATCTTTCTTAAGATGTCCAATTTTGTTACAAAAGAAGCAGCTGTCAATTTTCTACTGTTGTTTCTTTTGTGCTGGACCCTTAGTAGCAGCTTCATATTCTTTCTTTCTTTTTTTGCCCTTATCTTTAGAGGTGTTTGCCAAGTGAGCACTTTCAGTTCTGTCTTGCTTCAACCTTACTTCCTCTTGCACACAATATGAAATGAGCTCATTTAGAGACCATTTCTCCTTTTGGCAGTTGTAACTGACCTTAAAGTGACTGAACTGTGCAGGAAGCGAGATCAATACCAAATGCACGAGCAAGTCATCGATAGCTCAAGCTTTAATCTTTTAAGTTTAGAAGCAATATTGGACATCTCCATGATGTACTCCCTTATGTTTCCTTTGCCTTTATACTTCATTGAAATCAAGCCTTGCAAAAGCGTGCTTGTTTCAGCCTTATCGTTTTTAACAAAACGCTTTTCAATCTCGGCAAGGAACTCATTGGCATTAGTTATCCCCTCGGATACTGCGCCCCTAAAGGCTTCTGGAATGCCGCGCTTGATGATCATGAGACTCATGCGATTTGAGCGATCCCACTTCTCAAAGTTCCTCTTTTCATCAAGTGAACTTTCAGCCGTAAGAGAAACAGGTTGCTCAACCCTGAGCGCAAGGTCAAGATCCATGCAGCCAAGAGCAATCAATATGTTCTCTTTCCAATCCTTGAAGTTTGTTCCATTTAGTATAGGAATCGAATTTATGTTGGCAGATATAGTAGTAGCAGACATATTAGCTGTATAGAGAACAAAATAACCAAAAATTATGCTCACATTAATAAACAAAATTAATAATCAATAAATTCAAATAATGGTAAACCCATCTCAAGAAACCTAGCACAACAAATAATTTTCACAAGAGAGGTTGCTTTGACAACATGTTGCTTCCATTAATTTATTGTTGAATATTATGTACCAAAAATTAATAATACCAAAATTTGAATTTAATTGATTCCTTAAATCAATTCCCTTAAAATTAAAAGAAATTAAAACTCTTTAGGGCCCTTTTGAAATAAAAAAATAAACCTTTGGGGGCTGTTAAGTAATTTTTAAAACCTTTCATATAAGCCCATAAGAAAATTCCAAAGAAACTTCAAACTTTCAAGAATTACAAAACAGACCCAAGGATCCCAATTTTTTTTTTAAATCAAATCCGTAAATTCACCCATCAAAATCAACAAATCCGAATGGCTGAAAAAAAAAATTTAATGAAAACTAACTAACTATTCGGATTTTTAATTCTATTCAGAAGTATTTGATGATTGGTTACGAAAATCCATACCAGTGATCTCACACGGATTTGGTTAAGGATTTTCGTATTCGAATGTTTTCGAAATAGAAAAAAATAGATTTGTGAAAGGTAAATCCCTTCGCGAAAGGTTTTGCAACCTATGCGAAAGGTTTCGCAACCTACGCGAAGGGTCTCGAAACCTACGCGAAGGGTTTCGCAACCTACGCGAAGGGACTACGAACACCCCAAGGCTTTTCGTGAACTATCCTTTCTTGATTCGTTGAATCAAGATTAGAGTTTTACACTAAAACTACTTTAAGCATCGAAACAGTCTGAATCCATAGGATTGCCAAAACCTTTCACGTATACATTAGATAGCTAAAAGACAAAAAATATGGTCATTCAATATTCATTAAAAGCAAAACTTTCCAGCGTGAACATTGAATGAATATTCATTAAAGAAACTTAATCCAGTGTGTATACATAAATCGTCATGCAACACTACGTTTAAAGCATGTACACGCATGTGTATATATATATATATATATATGCATACGAACAGCAATTGCATAAAAGAAGATCAAATAACTAAAAATTTCAAAATTTTGAGAACTAAAAATTAATCCCCAAAATTTAAACCCTAGCCATTAAATCTTAATCTATAAAAAAAAAAAAAATTTCTCAATGATTTAACATGAGTTGGCTCTGATACCACTTGTTGATTATTTAATTCATATCGAATCATCAAGAAAATAAATTAATGCGGAAGCGTACCTGAATCCATTGATGTAATTTTGTGGTTCTTGATCTTCCAAGCCAATACGTAGGTTTCTTTTCTTAATTCTCTCTGACGATGGGATCTCTGATTGATTAGAAAACTCTTACGTATGACCTGGGGACCATAACCTATTTATAATAACTGCAGAAACCCTACTTCTATTCGGCCCATCATAAAATAGAAATATGGGCTTAGGTATCTACACATTAAAGGCCCATACAAAATTGAGATGTTATAAAGCCCAAAACCTTAAAACCTTAACAGACCACTTTAAATGGGCTTAATCTTTATGATAGCCTATAACACACAAATAACATATTTGGCCCACAATTAATTATTTTCCAACAATAGACATTTGAAATTGAAATATGTTAGCACATTTTTCCATTTTAAAAATACAAGATAAATTCCTTTTTCGAAATTTTTGTCTTTCTCAATACAACTCTTCAAATATCATCATTAAACCTAACTCAATGGTCTATCATAATGTGAAATAACCCAAACATTGGATAGAAGTTTGAGGGAAAGTTTTGATTTGTAAAACATCTCAACCGTTCATTAAAAAATAAAACTCAATCTCAACTTTTGAATTTTAGTTTGTGAGAGAGACACTTTTGATATGTATTATCTTTTATTATATAAATTTTTTTCACAAAAAATATGATTTATTATTATTATTATTTTTTGTTTGGTAACTTTTTAGCATATTATTCATATTTCTTTTTTTTTCTCAAAAAACACTAACTAAAAATAAGTGTAACTTCTATGGGCATAAATGAGTTCACGTACTTCAAATTACCAAATGCGAGATCTTACTTTTTAATTTAAAAAAAAAATGTAAATAACATGCTAAAAATTTGCAATAAAAAAAGATAATTATTTTTTTATACCTCCTCTATCTAAGAAGAAAAGCATTTATACCCTAATAGATTGTAAAAAGTTACTTTTATACTTCTTGTACTTAAAACTAAAATAAAATTGTAAATGGTGTTAAATTTATAAGTAAAAAGACAAAAACATTAACTTAAAATGATAATAGAATTAAAAAGTATAAGTGTAAATAATATAACTAGATAGGATGTAGATGCATTTTTTTTTTAAGTTATTAAGAGTTAAAACTATTATCTTATTTTTTTAATAATTTCAATTTAGTTTGAAGTCTTAAAAATATAAAGATAAATTTTTTAAATTCAGAGAATAAATGATTTTTATTTTAAATACAAAAATTTAAAGACAATTAATCTTAAAAAAAAAACAAACACACACACACACACACACATATTTTGCTAATAAAAAAGCTACAACAATGTCATATAATTAAAAAAATTTACCCTACTTTTTTCTTTAATCAAAACAGTACAACAATATCCCTATCACATTATTGTACTAGTAAAAGAATTTAGTAAAATTTGCTAATAATACTACATAATCGGAAAATTTAATCGGACAAAAAGAAATAATTAAAACATATATATGTGTACGCATATGTAGAGATGCTCAAGCTAGCATCATGACCTTGAACTCGTCAAAACTCAGTACACCATTACCATCAAGATCAAAACGGTTAATCATCAAGGCACACTCATCACGAGTCCTGGACTCGCCCAATCTACTAAGCATCCTCTTCAGGCTGCTGGGGCTAATACACTCCTCCTTCCCATCCAACTCAGTGTACATCCCGAAGGCCTCCCTCAAGTCCTTCAACTTCACTTCTTCATTCTGATCGTCAATATTTTCCATCAAACCAGCAAACTCATCCAAACTCAACAGCCCATCGTTGTCCGAGTCCAATGACTCAACCAACAGCTGCGCCTCTTCCAGTAACAGCTCCCGGCCTCCGGCTCCGTGTATCGACCCGACACGGCTCTGCAGCTCCAAAGGAGAGATTTTCCCATCTCCGTCTTCATCAAAGTGATTGAAAATGCGTTCGTATTCACTCCGCTTGTTCATTGTGAACTTGTGGATTTTTTTTATTTTTTCTGAGGAATATGAACCAAAAAAAATGAAACGTTGAAATGAATTGGAGCTTATATGTACGATGAAAAGTGTGTATGAGCATATCCATATATATATATGGATATGGGACGCGTGAGTGAGGGCTGTGGAGGGCGGACCCGTGTGTAAGTCTGGAGGGGAAGATTTGAAATTGCAGAGGGTGTTGTGCTTGGCGTGTCCTCGAGCGGATTCGAAAGTCAATGGAAATAGGTCAGAAGTTGCCAGGTTCCACCTGTCGAAGCCACCACGAAATTTCACCGTGTCATTTTCCTTTCACTACTATTCCAAAGCCGACCGAGTGGAGGGGGCTGAACCAAAATTTGTTCTTTTCATTCTCTTTTTTTTTTTTTTTTAATTTGTTCTTATTTTTTTATTTTACAAAGGGAAAAAAAATATATTGGCAAAACATTTTTCTCATGGGCGGTTTGGATTGAGGAGCAGGGGCAGATCCTTGTCACCGTGGGCCCGCTTCACTTCGCTAAGAAAATTCAATTTTTTTTTTTAACTTTGATTTTTTTATAATTTTTACTAAACGTAAAATAAATTATCACACGCAAAATTATTAATTTTTTCAGTTTTTTTTTCAAATTTCTTTATTTTTAAAAATTTTAAAGCTCATTTAATTTGTTTTTCTATTTTTTGTCTTTTGTTTTTGTTTTCTACTTTCTGTTTTGAATTCATTTTCCATTTTATGCTTTTAAAAATAAAAAAAAAAAGCTCAAAACGCATTTGATCATTGCATTTTTAAAATTTGTTTTAAAAAATAGAAAATTGATTTACACATAAAATAAAAAATGACAAAAAATCGTTTTGAGTGTTTTTAATTCAAAATAAAAAAAAATTCAAAATAATGAAAATAAAGTATTTTCTATTTTTTATTTTGAGATTTTTAAAATATGAAACGAAAACAAAAAATAGAAAAATAAACCAAATGCCACCTTACCAGATGCTAAAAAATCCTAAAAAGAAATACCCTTTTGCCAAGTGTGCAAATCAGTCAAAAAAAAAATAAATTCTCAATAAAATATATATACTCTTTTGTCAATTGTGCAGTTTTTTGTAAAAAAAAAAAATTCAATTTTCATTTATCTCTCTCTATCAAAATCAAATTTCACTATAATATTAATATATTACAACAATAGAATAGAAAATTATTACCCTATTCAAATTTAAGATTTTTAACTCCCAATACAATTTTATTTTTACCACATGTACAACAAAGATAAAAATAATTTACCACCTGTAATTAATTAAAATATATTAAGTACAAATTATAATCTACAAATCAAATCATTTTCAATATATAAAGAAATGATGAAGCTACCAGACAAATTCCAAGGTCAGTATAATTCCATCAGATACAAATCTTCTATAAGTCAGTCCCCAAGAAAATAAGAAATCTTAATTCTAAATAAAAAAGTCTTTATGCGGTTGTTCCTCTCCCCCCCCCCCCCCAATTCTTAAATTAGAAAAGTTAATTAAAGTTTGTAGCCTTTAATAAAAAATTAATATTATCTGTTAATAAATTAGTAAAATATATTAATCAGTAATAAATCAATATTTAAAAGTAAAGAATCAATTGAGAAAAAAATAAAAATAATTAACTATTTTTTATAAGTAGGTACTATAAATTGAGTTTCTATATTTAAAGACTCTATCTCATGAGTTTATATTTTAGACACTTGATGCAACGTATTTTCTGATTAAAATTTTTATTTTAGATATAAGTTCAAGTTTAGAGGAAATTTTTTTTTATAAATTTATATTTATTTACAGAAAAGAGAAAAAAATGGAGAGGGGTGGGGAGTTTCAAGGCAGAGAAAATAATATTTTTTATTATTTTTATTTAAAATAATATTTTAATTTTAAATTTTAAAATAAAGGCACAAAAATATAAATTTTTTAAATTACTATTTAAAAAATATGATAATACTAAACAATAGATGGATACCTAATAGACAAAGTCAATTAATTTTTCTAATTATATGTTTAGATTTTAAAACTCTTTAAAATTTTACTAAAATTAAATATTTAAATTAAAATTTCTATTTATGTTTATAAATTTTTATAAACTGACAATAGAAAATATTTGTAAAATCTATTTATATTTTTCTGTTTTCAAAAAAATGTAAACTTAAATAGAAAAACGTAATAAAAAAAATCTTTTTACTCTATAATTTCTATTGCAAACATTTTGTCAATTTTAACACTTTGTCTATTTTTAATGTATCATATTACAGTGAATTATTTATTTTTATTGTATCATATTACAGTTAATATGTATCATATTCATTAATTAATTTATTTTTACTAAATAATTAAATTAAATTAAATAGTTTTTAAAATAAATAAATAAATAAATAATTCACATTAAATTAATATGAAATATATATTATTGAAATTTTCAATAAATAACAAAATTATATTAAATAATTTAAATTAGTTAATATATTTAATTTAATTTTTTTAATATCAAATATATTTTATTAAATTATTTTTAATAAATATCATAATTAATTTAATTTAATTTAATAAACTATATAATTAAATTAACATGAAATATATTTATTAAATCCAATTAATTTTTTAAAAACTAATTGTAAACAATATTTAATTTCCAAAAGCAGTTTCAGCTTTTATTTCAGAAAAATAATATTTTTTTGTTTTCAAAAAAATGTAAACTTAAATAGAAAAACGTAATAAAAAAATATTTTTACTCTATATTTTCTATTGCAAACATTTTGTCAATTTTAACATTTTATCTATTTTTAATGTATCATATTACAGTGAATTATTTATTTTTATTGTATCATATTACAGTTAATATATATCATATTTATTAATTAATTTATTTATATTAAATAATTAAATTAAATTAAATAGTTTTTAAAATAAATAAATAAATAAATAATTCACATTAAATTAATATGAAATATATATTATTGAAAATTTTAATAAATAATAAAATTATATTAAATAGTTTAAATTAGTTAATATATTTAATTTAATTTAATTTTTTTAATATCAAATATATTTTATTAAATTATTTTTAATAAATATCATAATTAATTTAATTTAATTTAATAAACTATATAATTAAATTAACATGAAATATATTTATTAAATCCAATTACTTTTTTAAAAACTAATTGTAAACAATATTTAATTTCCAAAAGCAGTTTCAGCTTTTATTTCAGAAAAAAAAAAGACAGCAAAAAATAAAAACAAAAAAATAATAGACGGATATTAAACAGTGTATGGATACTTATTAAATAAAGTTAACTAATTTTTTCATTTAAAATAAATACTTAAACTTCAGTTTTCTTGAAAATTTTATTAAAAAATAAACGTTTAAATTGAAATTTTGGATTTCCTTAATTTAAAATTAAATTTTCTCTTTCTATCAAATTTTTTATTTTTTAATACTTTTTAAATAAAATATATTTGATATTAAACTTTTAAAAATGTGATAATAGTGATAATAAATAATAAAAGTTAATACCTTAATCTTTTTGATTAGTGATTTTTATTTTTATAGGTTATTTTTACACTTTTTCATATTGATTTGTTTTATGAATTCAAAATAGAGTTATTTATACGCTAAATAACTTATGATTTGATATTTGTTCCAATTATCGCTAAAACTTTGTTACGTTATTACTGTTATCTTTTTCAAATTTTGAAATTTGAAATTCAAATTTATATAATAAAATATATCAGAAAAAAATATTTCTGTACATTTAAGCACACACAAAAGAATTGAAATTTAGCATTTTTAATTAATGAATTTATTTAATGGTTTGAATTATTTTTTTCTTTTTCTTCCCTCTTTAATTATCTTTTCAATCACTTTATATGAAAATTTTTAAAATGTGATTACAAAATTATTTTTAATTTTTTAATTTTGTATATTTTTTTATTAATTTTTTAAAAATTTTAAATTTTTTTGAGTGTGATTAATATATTTCAAAACTGTAGCATGCCCGCTGGACACACATATAAACGTCACATCCAAATGTTCTTAAAACTTAAATTTTAAATACATACACTTTTATACTACATGTCATTTATATAATAAGGAAGTTTAAAATTTTCTGTTATTAAATTTGTTAAATGGTTAGAATTATTTTTCTTTTTCTCTCACTCTTTCCATATTTTTTTAATACTTATTATATAAAAAATGTCATTTATATAATAAAAAAGTTTAAAATTTTGAATTTGAGATATTTTCAACTGTTGAATTTGTTAAATGGTCAAAATTATTTTTTTCTCCCTCTTCTCATATTTTTTTAATATTTTTTATATAAAAGATTTTAAATTAATATTTTTAAAAATGTGATAATGTTTGTAATAAATAATAAAATTTTATACTTTAATCTTTTTTGATTAATGATTTTTATTTTTATAGGTTATTTCTACACTTTTTTTAATGTAAGTTTGCTTTATAAATTTAAATTTGAGTTATTTATACGCTAAATTATATTTTTGTGCCTTCAAGCACAGGCAATTGCTAGTTTTTTATAAGTAGATACTATAATTTGAGTTTCTATATTTAAAGACCCTATCTCATGAGTTTATATTTTAGAGACTTGATGCAATGTATTTTTTGATTAAAATTTTTACTTAAAATTTTTATTTTGGATATAAGTTCAAGTTTAGAAACACCAATATGGGTGCTCTCTCATGCAATATATGTTTTTTAGCCCAAAATTTCTGCTTTAAAATTTTAATTTACATACATATTCAAGTATAGAAATTCTAATAGAATATCCTAATACGTGAAAATAGATGGTGGTATACGTTCTTATTACAAATTTGTATTAAAGTTGTGTTGGGATCAAGAACTTATTAAGAAAAAAGATAGAGATTTAAAATTGTTTCTCATATCTAATTTGTAATAAAAAATAGAAAAATTATATGAGATTTGTAAAATTAAAGATAGTTAAATTAAAAAATTAATTAATGAATAAATGTGTTTTACTTGATTATATTTTTTATTCAAATAAAAATATTTCTTCTCGTTTTTCTTACATTTTCTTTAACTTTTCCTTTTTTTCTTTTCGTAAATCCTCATTTCAAACATACTGAAGAATTGGAAAAAAATTTTTTTTGGGGGTTTGGGAAGGGGGGGGGGGATGTGTTGTTTGTTTAACATTAGTTATATAAATTTCAAAACCTTCTAGCTATTCCCTTCTACAACCAAGTGGAAACAAATTTATAACAAAAATGCTTCCAAAAAAATGCTAAAACATCAAGAAACGTCTTGTGTTTTGGCTGGCAGGGACTTAACGCTTGCTTTGTCTTTGAGGCAGGGTGTACACAAAATTTATAATTAATGAGAGTAAAAAATATTTTTTCAAGTAAATTAGGATAAAAGTAAAAAAAAAATAATAGGAACAAAAATATAGTAACAATGAAATAACAATAAAATTTCTAGATAATTAAGTGCAGAATTAATTGAATTTTAATGTAATTTTTTAAATCAATTGGGACAATTGCGAGCTCTTAGTATATCCGCCTTGTCCTAAGGCTTTTGAGGACCAAAAATTGCTTACACCAAAGTGCAAAATTTGTTGTAAATTTGAGAAACCACAGCTGCCCATCACAAAATCAAGCTCTCTTTCTTCCAAAATTTGTGTTATGTTCCAATTCTTTCAAGATTTTCAGTGACGGTTTTCATCCTAGGCCGAACCTCAGGGTCTCCCTCTGTGCAAGCAAGGGCGATATGAAACACAGCTAGAACTTCCTTTTTGGCATGAACTTCCTGAAGCAAAATCGGATCAACCATATTCGATAGCTCATTTTCCTCTTCAAATCCCTTCCTCACCCACCTCACTAGATCCTGGACTTCAGTCGAAGTTGACGTGGTTGGAGCGGAAAGCTCTGGGGACTTGCCAGTGAGCAATTCAAGCAATACGGTTCCGTACGAGTACACATCCCATTTTTGGGTAGGCCTGTTTCCAGGGGCCCGAGCCTCTGGTGCTTTGTAGCTGTTCGAACGCTCTGGCTGGACAGGCTTCAGGTAGGGAAGGGCCCCACCGACGAAGCCGCTCGATGAGGAAGGATCGTTTCCCGTGATGTTAATCAGACGGCTGAGGCCAAAATCGGAGATATAAGGCTGGAAATCATTGTCCAGGAGAATGTTGGATGGTTTGATGTCTCCATGGACAAATTTCCTTGGACTACATTCATGGAGGTAGGCCAAGCCCCGTGCCGTTCCCTTTGCAATCTTCAGCCTGGTTGACCATGAGAGGCTGGATGATGGCTGCCCAGCTCTTCCTGTAAAGATACCAAAGAGACCAACCAAAATTTTTTTGTCAGTTCAAGAAGATCAGGTCCATACTTCCCATTCAACCAGAAAGGAAAATGCTACTCTTTAGGGATTTTTTAACGAAAAATAAGAACCGTTAATACTCTTTCACCACCTTTTGAAACTAACGAAAACCATCGCAGAACAACTACTGTGAGAGTTTTTATAATACCAGAATGATATGGCAATGACATAGTCATAATTAATAAAAAAAAAAAAAAAACTACTTTGATGGTTTATTTATCTTAAAATTGATTGTTCCCCAAAATAGTCACATCATTCTAGTGATAGGATATTGTTAGAAATTCTTGGTTTTATATTAGAAATGAATGGGGTTTAAGCAACCACCAGACCTACCTTAGTGTAAAGGTATAATAAAACACAAGCTATAGGACTATCTAAGTTTAAAATTTCCATTTAGTCCCATTATGCAAAGGAAAATACAGTCCACGAAGTTTGTTTACCTGCAAATATATAACCTCGACATGAGCTAATATGAAGATCAGAACATCTCATGGTGTGTAACTGTGTACTTTTCATACCGTGAAAATTTCTAACAGCCAAAAAGACTAATTAATATATAACGCCCGATTCTCCATGGGCAACAATCAACAACCCAATGGGGCTTTCAAATTGCTTATAAGTTGACATCTTCTAAGTAATAATCCAAAAGTAACCAGACCAATGCAGTACCACCACAGAGAGACACAGAGCTGCATGGTTGAGGAGTTCATTGTCCCCTTGGTCTTTGGGATGCAGTGGGACCAAAAGAATAGGGGGATCACAGTTACAGCAAACTATTTGGTTTGTTTTCCAAAATATTTTCATTTGGGATTCAAACCATTGGGCTTCAATACATTTATATTTTAGTAAATATATAATATTCATATTTTGTCAATATATAGTCTAATATAATACGATGAATTTAATCAGTTCTATTTTATTAGACACAAACCAAAAAAATTAAAATTTGCACAATCTCCAACTTAAATTAGCCAAACTAAATATGAATATGAATATGAATGATTCAGTTCAAATAAAAAAAAAACAAAATCAAGGACAGACTTAAAAAAAGGAACTTGGGATGGGATCCTAGCAGGGGAAAGGGTGGAGTGTCGTTTGATGCCAAAGGCTCACTGGTACAGCACCTAAAAAAGGTAACAAAGTCTCCCCTTTCTAGTCTTCACAAAAAGAAAAAGAGAAAAAGGCTTCAACAAAAGCCAGCCCCTTCTTTTTCTTCAGAGGAATCTATAGAGAGCAAACTAAATTAATGAATACTTTAAATTCAAGATAACTACCCTTAATTTTCAAAATGCTCATAACAATAGTCTCAAACTTGACACCTTCGGGTGCATTTGATTTGCTAAAAATTGCTTAAAAATTTTGAAAATCTCTAAAAATTATTTACTTTTTATCTCACTGTACAAATTACGAACTCACAAATTATCTCAATTTATTTCACTTTTTGTCATTCCAAACGCACACTTCATGGGTCCATTCCAAACCCATTAATTCTTCCACTGCTTGCTCAGGTAAGTGCCAGGCCAAAGTTTGGTACAAAACCAGCCAGTCAATACAGCAACCAAGAACAATCATACCAAGCCACCTACCTGATTTCAATGACCTTGAGGCCACCAAGAACATTGAATTTTTCATTATGTGATGATGTGAGGAGACCCTTCAACTGATCAATCCGATCTGCCATGAATTTTCAAGTATGGTTGTCTCATTTCAAGTGCGCCTGACAACGAACTTATAATCTCAATTAAATTCTTCTAAAGATTAATGAAGCTTTGTTCCATTTTCGTTAAAAATCCCATTAATTTCAAAGCTCACACCTTGTAGGGCAGAAATTTCAAAGACACATTTATAAATCGATGAATCCTTTTCTGCGTCTAGAATGACAAAGACATCATCACCTTCTGTTTTGTACCATAACACAACTAGAGAAGACAGAATTTTTTTTTTCCAATCTTATATGATTTTTTATATCAAAATTGATTTTTCTTTTACTTTTTGCAGCTTTTAGGCTTATTATTCGCACTCATAAAAAAGAATTAAAAAAATGCAAAAAATATTTCAAAATAGAGAACCCCCAGATGGGTAAAAAAAAAAATTCTATTTGTCTCGTACATCGGGTTTTTTTTTTGGGGGGGGGGGGAATTTATTTATTTTTTAATGAATGCAGAACTATCAGTGGACGGCACTCGCCCATGTGGAACAATCAGTGTTTCAAATCATCACAACAGATCATGCGGCCATTAACCAGTCACATAATCATTAACAATACAGAAAATTAATCTCAGTTATATCCAAGAAAAAAATTAATCCACCAGAAATTTTTAATTAGAAAATAGGACAAGAATAATATAATGAATTATTTTTTTATAAAATAAGTATAATTATGTCACATCATTCTGGTGTAAAACTTTAATATATATATATATATATATACACATTTATATATTGATCATATAGCAGTATTCATATCAAGCCATCCGAGATCCCCCGAGTTGCCCCACATTTCCACTTAAATCCAACAAGTCCTCCACGCTTACAAAGTATAGCTCATAATTTGAAATTTTGAAAACTAACCACACACACTATCCCAACCTAAAACCCCACCCAAGACCCTGAAATTTATAAGCAGTATAACTTTAACGAGGTGAATAATGACTAAAAAAAACGTAACGCAATACAAACAGTAAAATACAAACAGTTCAAAAAGGAAAAGATTAACGAAAGAAGAAGGAAACTTACCACGGAGAGCAGAGGCCAAATTGCCATTAGGGATGAAATCACTAATGAGAAGCTTCTCATCAGGGGCCCAATAGTAAGCTCTCAACCTCACAATGTTAGGATGCTTCACCTTCCCGATTGCCTGAATCTCCGCCGTGAACTCCTTATACCTCTGCTCGCCGCCTTCACCCAACCGCCTCACAGCCACCGGCACCCCATTCCCAAGCACGACTTTATACACAATTCCCAACCCACTTTTTCCCAACACATACGCTGATGCTCTCAAAAGCTCATCAAGTTCAAAATTGAAATCTTTATCGATGGCCACAAGGTCACCCTCACCACGACCGCCAGCACCTGCGCCGCCGCCTCCTCCACTTTCTTTTTCTGAGTCGAGGTCTGAGTCGTTAATCGTAAACCCACTCATACATGGACAGGAGCAGAATTTTGGCTTCTGATTATCACCAAATTTCCTTCTACAGGTACAGCTACAACCGTGAGAATCTTTCCTCTTCCAATACAAATAAACAATGACCAAACCAACGAACGCAACTGCAAGTGCATCAGCCACTGAGATCAATATGATCAAACCCGGCCTTAATCCTTTTCGCCGACCGCTATCATCGTTTCCCGGCGACGAATTCTGAGTTCCCGGCAAAGTTACGGAGCTGCTCTGGCACGGGTTTTGCAGAGGAAATCCACAGAGCAATGGGTTGTTGAGAAACGCCGTCGGACCCTGATTACTAAACGAACCCGTCTGCGGAATTTCGCCGCTGAAATTATTGTTCCGAAGATCAAGACTGACAGTCATTGGTAAATCCCCCAGAGATTTGGGAAGTTTTCCAGAGAGATGGTTGAAAGAAAGGTTGAGAGTTCCGGCTAGAGATTTCAGCTGGCCGATATCTTCCGGGATTGATCCGCTGAGATTGTTGGAGGAGAGATCAAGCTGCTCCAAATTCGCTAGCTCCGGCCAAATCCCCACCGGAATCTCGCCTGATAATTTGTTCAGGGCCAGAATTAGGCGTTGCAGTTGCCGGCAGTTGCGTAGATCTCTGGGGATTGGTCCTGAGAGCGAGTTGTTGGCGAGATCAAGGTTCTGAAGCCGAGGGAGGTTGCAGAGAGAAGGAGGGAGAGGACCGGAGAGATTGTTACCGTAGAGGAATAGACTGCTGAGTGAGGAAGCGTTGAAGAGTTGATCGGGTATGGACCCGTAAAAGTTGTTGCCGTGGAGGTTCAGTCGCCGAAGGTAGAGAAGTCTTCCAAGCTCCGACGGGATGTAACCCCGAAGATTCATGCCGGCGACGGCGATGCCGACCACGCGGGGATCGGAGGATCCAGACATGTTCGTGCAGGTAATTCCAGTCCATTGACACGGGTTGGCGTCGTTCTCATTCCAGTCAGCAAAGGCAGAACGGCCGTTGTCCACGGCGGATTTCAGAGAGAGGAGAGACAATCCGTCGGAAGAGAGAGAAAATGCGAAACCCAGAATCCGAATATACACAAAGAAACATACCAGTACAGCAAGTTTCGACATTTCAAATGCTCTCCGTGTAATTCGGCGTCTACCTTATTAGAATCACAAAATCAGAGCAACGGAGCTGAGCTGAGGGGGAGAAGGCGGCGGAGCATGGTTGTGGAAGTGCCTTTATGGTGGTAAGGAAGTTGGGTCTATTTATGAGAAAGCGACAGATAGAGAGAGAAAGAGAGACAGAGATTAATTGATTGTGGAGGTCCCACCTCCCGCCAAAGGAGAGGCTTCCTAACGAAAGGAGGAGTAGATGAAAAGCAATGGCTTGTAGCGAGTGATGGTGTGGCGATGTGTTTTGCGGAAATATTGACAAACATCCTCTGTGCATTGGTTTGTTTCCAATGCTTTCGCCACTTGAAATTGCACAACTGACTTCAAGCAGGCTGGTATCAAATTAATTTGGAAAATTATAAATGCACTTTTAGTGAGATTGTTTCATTTCATATTACTTTTTTTTCATTAAAGTTATCTTGGAATGGGAGAAATTAATTGAAGAGTGTCTCCATCCATCAAATTTTAGAGTGCATTTGTTGCATCAAAAAGTAAAAAAATGAGATAAAATATGATTTAAAAAATTATTTATATTTGGTACACACCGCTCAAATTACATTTTTTATAAATGAATAGTAAAATTTCGTTCTGACAGATTGGATTTCCGTTTGGAAAGTTAAAAATTTTAAGTAGTCATAATTTTTACATTACAATCCGTCCAAACGGATTATAGAAACCGTTTGAACGAAAGTTGGCCATGCTATTCTGTCGGAATGATTTTTACAATCCGTTTGAACGATTTTAAAAATGCCGCAAAAAATAGTCAAAGTGGGTGTTATTTAGTAGTTTAGGAGTCCATAGTGAGAATGGCGAAAAAATTGTTACTATTTGATTAACCGAATTCTAATTATCGACTTTTTTTTGGAAAGATATTGAATATTTTTTGAATTTTAAAAAGTTGGGAATGTGTAAAATTTTATAGAGATTTTCAGAGATTTTCAGAAAAATTTCATCAAACTTTGATCCGCCAAACGCACCCTTAATTATTTAAAAAGCATAATAATTAAAAGCTCATCTGATTTATTTTTCTATTTTTTATTTTCTGTTTTTGTTTTCTATTTTCTGTTTTAAAATCATTTTTCATTTTAGGCTTTTGAAAATAAAGAAAAAGTTCAAAACACATTTGGTCACTTGTTTTTCAAATTTTGTTTTAGAAAATAAAAAATGAGCTTACACATAAAATGAAAAATGACAAAAAATTATTTTGAGCGTTTTTAATTCAAAACAAGAAAATTTTCAAAATAAGAGAAATAGTGCATTTTCTGTTTCTTTATTTTAAAATTTTTAAAACATAAAATAAAAATAAAAAATAAAAAACAAAAAAATAAACCAAATACCACTTAAGTAATTTTAAAGTGGATGACTTTGAGGGTGTTTTATGTACTCTTGATTTCAAGAATATTTACAAATAAATAAAAAAAAAAAGCAAAATACACTCACCTTCTAATTTCCATAATTATAAAAAAAAAAAAAAACTTTCAATTTCTAATATTTTGGCTTCGGTTAATTTGTTGTAAATTTCTGAAAATTTTTGAAAATCTCTAAAAGTTATTCACTTTTTGTTTCACTGCACGAATTATGAACTTACGCCTTCTCTCATTCTATCTTATTTTTTATCACTTCAAATACACCTTTCAAAAACAACCCAATGCATGCAAGGCTATGGGTATCTTAGTCCCTCTGGCCTTTTTAATCCATACCAAAGATACAGAGAAAATTTAATTAAAATTTTTAATAACTATATATATGTATAACTAAGAGTTATTTTCCTTAGTATTTTTATATTATAAGGCGGTTAAATGCATTTTTTCATCTTTTACCTCATTTAACATGCTGTATTCATAATTAAAATGTCATAATTGGTGCTAAGTAGTTGTGTATAGGATATGGGGGTTTAAGTTGCTTTTGAAATTCCAGTTTTTAACTTCAAATTTCATCCCTTGAACAGAAAGGTAAGAACATGTGTAACGCGATTGAATTTCAAGATATCTTACATAACCCTAATGCTATTTTTTGAATCTATGCACATCATTTATACACCATTCTTTTTTTTTTTCTTGATTGTAATGATGAATTTATGTATCTTTTAAATTATGAATTTTATGTGAAATTTAATTAAATTATAAGAAATATTAATTTAAATTAATATACATGATTATATTATTGAAAATGTAACTAAATTTTATTTACAAACTAACTCACATAGTTAAATTTGAACTTTTTTTTTAATGCTATTCATAAACTATAAATAAAACTAAAGATACCCCTTTATTTATCTAATTTGAAGTGAAATAAATACATATATTATATTAAATTTTAAATATTGAACGTAAAAAAACTTTCATGTATATTTAATTTAAATTAATATCTCTTATAATTTAATTAAATTTCATATAAAATTTATTAATTTAAAAGATACATAAATTAACCATTACAATTAAAGAAAAAAAAGGGGTAGGGAAGAGAGTATTATGCATAAATGAGGTGAATATAATCAAAGGATAGAGTTAGAATTGCATGAGACATCTCAAAATTCAATCGCATTGCACATGGTGCTATCTTTCTTTTCAGCCGATGAGATTTAATTTTAGGAATCTAAATTTCAAAAACAACTTCTGAGCCTTTATCCAATGTTTAAAATATACATTAATTACTTTAGACTCATTTTTTAGTATAGAGAAAATAGTGAAAGAAACAACGTTTCAACATCTCTCCTTCTTTTTTATTTAAAAAAATTTCTATTGTTATTTATTAAAAATAAATAATTTAGCTTAAGTGATATAAAAATACTTTTAAATTAAAAAGCTCCCTAAGTCTGAGTGAGATCTTAGATTTGCTTCCCATTGGTTACTAGTTTGAATCTCCTTAAAATCATTAGAGGGTTTACCCCATTATTAACTTCAGGCTTTAGAAATTAGTCGAGATGGGTGCAGCCTAATTTAGATACCCTGAATATTTAAAAAAAAGAGAATTAAAAAGCTTGTAATAAAAATTTGATGCGGTAGTCTCCTTGTTTTTAAATATTAAAATTTATTTTCAAGCTTGCAGTGGAGAAACTTGTCCATTGAGAGAAATTCGTTTGTTTGGATGCAAATTTTTTTTTTAAATTTTTATTTATATTTTAAGAATATATTATATTTTACATTGATGTTTCAATTATTTTAATATAAAATATTTTTTAAAAAACACATTTATTCATATTTTTAAAAAAATATTTTATTAAAATTTAAATAAAAATATTTTTCAAAAAATACAAACTGACAAACATTTTACATTAAAACCGCGAATTATCTTTTTTTTTTTATTCTCAAACAGAGGGG
Source organism: Vitellaria paradoxa (assembly GCA_019916065.1). Lineage (NCBI taxonomy): Eukaryota > Viridiplantae > Streptophyta > Magnoliopsida > Ericales > Sapotaceae > Vitellaria > Vitellaria paradoxa. The sequence goes on from CM034233.1 coordinate 15,129,289, forward strand.
GAAAAGGGCGGCAGGTTACAGTGAAAAGTCTTCATATCCTCTCTGATTCTCAATCCGAGAGCAAAATCCGACTCCCCCCAGTTCTCAACAAGTAATCTTTTATGTACTTCAAAAAAAAAAAAAAAAAAATGTAGGGTATTTGCTGGTGCGATTTAAGCGGTTTGGTAATATTTGTCAATTTGTAAAGCATGCAGCATGCACCGTGCACACAAAATTGCTAGATTCAAAGTGCTTATGATTGTATTCGCAATTCCTTCCAAAACAATACATCTATGGCGCACCCATACGAGAGATAAAAGGATATATATATATATATATATATATATATGCATATACACACACATCTCATTCTACTTCGAATTTAGAGATAAATTTTATTACACCAAATTTTAAATGAATGTGCACTCCATTGAATTCAAATCCCCTGATTAGATTGAGAATTTTTTAAGTTGAAATATTATTTTAGAACTTCATTCAATAAATAAAAATATTTTAATTTTGATTATTGAATGAAATTTCACGTAAATTTAAGAATTTAAACTTAACTTTAAATATCTAAAATTAAAATAAAATTTCAAAATGTTCTTATCCATTTTTTATAGAATTTTTTTAATAAAAATATCTCTCAAATATCCCCTTTTTTTATTTCAACCTCAAACTGTCAAACGCACTTGTTATATTCTCGAACTATCCAATTCAATTTTATTTGATCCAAACACTAACCTCATCTATTACAGTCAACAGAAAATTTGTATTATATAATTTAAATAGATATGAATAAAAAGATATATTTAAAATTATAAAATTATGAATATAAATTATAATTTTAAATTCATAAAATTACATTTAAAAAATATATTTTAAGAAAAATATTCTATCTAAAACATATATACTTGAAGGAGATGTTTATTTGGGGGCTAACGAGGGTAAATTTTAATTAGAGTAATTTTTACCATTTATTACATCAGTTTGGATGATAGAGATAACAATTACTCTGAATTAATAATTATCCCATAGGGGTGTAAATTTTTACTCTAAAGAGGAGGTAGGTAATAGGGGGTAATGAAAAATTTAAGCTTTTCTTAGTATCTCTGTAAAATATTTCTTTATCTCTATGTAAAATCTTAAGTAATGTTCTCTTATAAATAATTATAATAAATATTATAAAATAATAATTTATTTAATCAAACTAAAATTAATTAATTGTTAAATTATTTTATCAAAATAATATTTAATGAATAATAGTTTATTATTAAAATAATTTATTTTATTTTATCAAAAAATACTATTGAAATATTAATTTATGACTAAAATTATTTATTTTCTCAAATTAAAATTAATGTTTAATACATAATAATGACTTATTAAAATAATTTATTTTATTAAAATATTATATTAAGTGAACATTATATCTCATAAATAATAATTTACTAGATTATGTATTGTATTAATATAATTTATTAAAATCAATAATTTATTTAAATAAACTAAAATTCTTTGTTTTATTAAATTATTTTATAAAAATAAAAATAATTTTTAACAAATAATAATTCACTATTAAAATTAATTATTATTGAAATATTAATCTATGATAAAATTAGATTTTGATAATTAATATTTTTAGGGTTAAGTGCTTTTACAGTCCTGTACTTAAGTCGATTTGCACTTTACCCTCTCAACTTCAAAAACTAACACTAATACCTCCTGTACTGTGCACAAAAGTGCTACGGCAGACGTCATTACGTTAAGTGATTAAAAGTCATTTTTGCCCTTTGTAAAAGCTGAAACTCTCGCCTGACAGACAGAGCAAAATTCTCGCCGACAGAGCAAATCCTCACCCAACGAAGCAAAATCTCGCTCGATTGAGCAAATCCAAGGATCAGAACTCAACTTGGAGTGGTATTTTGGGTCAAATGGACTGTACTGAGGGGTTTTGAAAAATCGTATCTCCCTCTCTTTCTCTGTCTCTATATATATATATATATATATATATATATATATATATATTTCACCAAATGAAGAAGGAGAAGAAGAAGAAGGAGAAGGAATGTATTTTTAACCGAATGAAGAATGGCCATGGAAGAAACCCACCTAGGGTTATATATATATATATATATATATATATATATACGAAGAAGAAATGGGAGACGAGGGTATTTTCATCATTTAGATCAGACTGACGCGCATGTAAACCATGCGCAGTTAAAACTCACGGAGTTACCTGCCGTAGCACTTTTGTGCACAGTACAGGGAATATTAGTGCTAGTTTTTGAAGTTAAAGGGGGTAAAGTGCAAATCGACTTAACTACAGGGGTGTAAAAGCATTTAACCCATATTTTTATTTAAAAGTATATATTTTAATAATATATTTTTTATTAAAACTAATTATTATTAAAATAACAATGATTATAGTAATTCATTTTATTATAATATTTTATTAAAATTAAATATTAATTTTTACCTTTAGTCAATTTATCCTCATTTCAAACGCAATTAACTTTTACCCCCTTCAAAATATTTAGCATTTTAAACATAATATAATTATTACCCAGTAATATTTATTCTTTCATTCCAAACATAAATACCGCAAACTTGTTACTCTAGTAACCATTATCAAGGTAACAATTGTCCCCGTAATCTTTTACCTTCAAATTTTTCATTCTGTACAAAACATGTCCAAAATTTAAAATAAATTCATAAAATTATATTTAATAAAAATATATTTTTAATAGTTTATATTTAAAACATACACTTTTTGACACCAGATGAGAAAAATAGACATGAATTGAATATTATGTTACTGGGGGTGGGGTGAAAAAATGTCATGTGACATGCACATGATAATTTTTTTGTGGATGGAGTTAGTATTCAGACCAAATACAATAGAATTAGATAATCTGAAAATGTAATAGGTACGCTTGATAGTCTAAGAACAGAATAAAAAAAATTAATAATTTGAGAGAGATTTTTATAATTTTTTTTTATATCATGCAAACAAGCACATAACTTTAATAATAGAACAATTACTAAGGTTTACCATATAGTTTTTGAACGTGGGAGGGGACTCTTGCAAATTACACAAGAAGCTAGTGTGATGGATGCGATTTTAGATTCTTCTAGTTATGATACTAAAGATTGACTTAATGAGGTTCCATCAAGTCTAGCATTAAATTGTTTCAAAAGATTTTCATATTCTTAGCAACTTTGTTTAATGACATTTGATTAACGCCCGTCCGGAAATAAGAATTTGTGAGGATAAAAACACAAGAAATTAGTTGTTTTGATTGCTTGAACAATTAATAGATATTGATCAAAATTAGTACACATTTATTATGGTTCTGTTTGGCTTATAAATAAACTCTAAAAATTTTATAAATCTCTGTTAACTTTATATCACATTAATTTTTTTTTCTCACTGTACGTATTACGAACTTTCAATTTATCTTAGTCTAAATTTATCTTACGGATTTAATAGTAAGGGGCTGTTTGATTGGTCAACTTTGGCTAAAAAGTACAACAAAAATGAAAAGATGTAATATAAAGGTGATAAGTGTTAAAATTTAATTAGAAGAAAGTATAAAAAGTAATTAAGGTTTGGTAATTTTTAATTTTTTTTTTACACCAAACAGCCACTAAATCAATTAAATAACTAAAAGTAAATGTAATTAAAATAAAATTTTTTTATACAACAATATTATGGTTGAACTGCTGAAACGTGTATCGATATATTCACTCATGATTTGATGTCGGATTCAATTGTGATAATGATGTTCGACCACGTAGCCTTAAAATCAAAACACTATGATTTATTTGTATGGAATGGGCACGATTGGGTGAGGAAAAAGGGAATCAATTAATGTCCCTTGCTCCAGCAATTTCTTTCACGTTACCAACACCACCACCATCCCATCACCCTTCTTCTGTCATGATGATACATATATAATAATGTCTCGAAGACATTAAGTCACTCATTTACATAAATTCTGGGGGTTGTTTGGAGTTTCAAAAAATTTTAAAAGTTGACAGATTTTTAAATTGTAAAAAATTTTAAAAATCGTTGGAACAGATCAAAATGATGCGTTTCAATAGATTTTGCTAGAATTAAAAAACAAAAGTGATCTGATATTTGTACAAAAACTTACACAAAATTTCAAAAATTTTTAAAATTCTTCATTAAAATTTTGACACATGTCACTTTATATACTTTTGACAATTTTATATCAAATTAAATATAAATATTTAATAATCATTACACAATAATTTTAAATCTTACTTTTAAAAACTTTTAGGGATTATTGAAGCTCCAATCGCGCCCTTTCTCTCAAACGCCCCCTTTCTCTCTGTGACTTCTCAAGCACAATTGTTAGTACTACAAGTGGAAGAAATAGAAAGTGAGAAAAAAAAAAGAAAAAAATTAAAAAGGGACTAGTTTTATTTTACCACAAACTTTACTTGAAATACTTTTTTAAGACATGTACTGATATTTTTTTTAAACAATTAAAGAGTTAAAATTTTCATTAGTTACAATCTCGCGTCATTTTTTTAGTGATTCTTTTACTTGTACGCTTTTATAATTAACTTTTTAATTAGCATAAATTTAAAAAGTAAAAAAGTCACAAAAAAAACATTAAAATTAATAAAAAAATTCAAACCTTTAATTGGTTTAAAAAAGAAATTAAATTAAAGTGGGATTACAAATAAAATATATGAACAAAATAAAATTTACCCAGAGACTAAACGAATTTATTGCGTGCAGATAGACATTTGGTGAATTAACCATTATTAATCTCCATCATAATCAACAGATTTGTCAATTGTTCAGTGGAGAAGTACTTGATTATATATCTTACTCTCAATCATGAAAGCATGCTTAGAAGTTAACAAAACTGGTAGGGAGAAAGAGAGAGAACTGACAAAGCATGCTTAGAAGCAAACAAAACTATGAGAGAGAAAGAGAGAGAGCACGTTCTTTTCAGCTTTGTATTACGGATTAGGTATGCCAATCTACATTGATTGATAATGCATGTGCAGGTCTTACCGGTTAAAAGGTTAAAAAATGGTGATGTCCCCTTCTCGGCCATCTACTTCCCTCACTTGCTCGCTGCTGGATCTGCCTTTTCTCGGAATAAAATACCATAAATATTCTTGGCTCAAACTTTGCCAAAAGCGGAACCAAAACTGGATACTACGGAGAGCACGTGCGTGCGTGTATGGTAATCGATTAGGGGTACCAAAAGGATTTTTACATTTTTGACGGTTGAAAATTGAGAAGGAACTCAACTACATTCTTATCTAAGTACGATTATTTCACCGCACAAAAATAAACTCTCTGGACTTGAATTTGACCAAATTAAGTTACAAAAGCAGAAACTTTTACATCCACTCATGCACTGCACTTATGGGCGGACCCATCAAGGAATTGCGTTCATTAATTTAAAAAATATACTAATAAATTAATTTTACCTTTTTTTCTCTAATAAATTATATTTTTTTTCAATTATTATTAAAATTTTACTTCTACTATATTTTTACTTTTATCCTTATTTACTTTAAAAATATGTTTGTGCGCCAACAATTATAAATTCTGAATTTACCTTTGCGTGCCCGCACTTGATTTTCTTTGCCTAAAATTGGAATGGTCAGCCACTTTAAGTGACCTTTATTATTATCATTTGACCACAGAACTTTTCTTTTGCTTTGTATACTAACATCTGTCTCTTCATCTTTTTTCCTATAAGAAGGAAAACAAAATATAATATTACGAATCATTTTTGAATGTTTGAGCGAGTTGATCCATTGTGGTACGTTTTAATTGTCGATAATAATGTAAATATGAACAAGATTACAGATGGGAATAGTAAAAAAATTTTAACAAAAGTTTATTTCACCTACAACATAAGTAATTTCAACTTTGTATACTTAAATTTCACAGGTTTCATGAATATATATTTACTCCTCTTGAAATTTGTATTAATTCACTCAAACTTCTTCGGTTGGATTTTTGCTTTCGTTAAATTTTTCATTCAAAAAGTAATTTTTGACCAATTCAATATTATAAAATTACTTGTATACCATTAATACTAATAAAAAATATTTATATTTTGATATGGTATATTTTTTATATAAAAATTATACCATAATTAATTTATTAAAATTTGGGTGGGTATATCTGCACTGTATAAATAGATTCCTACACTTCATTTAATTTTTTGATTAAATAAAATTACATAACTACCCTTATTCTTCTAATAAAATATGTTATATAATTTTAATGTCATAAATATCATTTTATAAGAATGAAGGTAATTGTATAATTTTATTTAATAAAAAAAGTAAAGTACAGTACAAAAATTCATTTGCGAAGTGCAAATAAGCGCATCCTAATTTTTTTTAATAAATCTTTTCTATATTAGTATTTTAAATTATTATACTTTACATTAATATTTTAAATTTATATCATATAGAAATTAGTAATTATACATATATATAAATTATCTTTACTTTTAACTATTAATAATATAATAAATTTAACATGGAAAAGAGAAAATTTTAGTTCCTCTTTTTTTCCACTTATTTTCCATTGGTATAAAATAATAACAAATGACCCTTACTTTCATATTTCTTTTTGTGAATTTTTTTATATTAATAATAAGAGTATAAAAGTAATATCATAGTACTGAATTAGTCAAAAGTTACTTTGTAGATGAAAAATCTGAATGAATTGGTCAAAAGTTACTTCTTAGATGAAAAATGTGAAAGAAATAGTCTACATAAATGTAATAAATTGTTTCAACGAATCTAAGTGTACATTTATAAAACCTGTGAAATTTATGTGCGCAAACCTGAAATCAGGGTATAAGTGAAATAAACTCTTTTAACAATTGGTACAATGAAAAATTAGAACGAGAATGTCTAATATTTGATATGTATAAATACATTTAAAAATAAAATAAAAATACAAATTGAAATAGATTACCCATTTTCTTTCCGTTCAATCCAACTATAAACAAGTAGCAAGGGAAATTTTATCAATTCATGTATTACAATAAGTCCTCACCTTTCGTAGAACTATTAAATACCATATCAGACCCATAAACCGATAAACCTTGAAATCCGCAAATTTAGGAAACGAAACATTCCAATTCCTCGATTAAAATCAAAAAATATATATATATATATAAATTTCCATGGACCAGAAAATTTTGTTTTCGGTTTCTCAAGTAATAATAATTTATCGGGTGACAAAAGCCACTTTGGAGACAATGTTCCTAGACATAGAGAGAGAGATAGAGAGAAGGGAGGGGGGGCATTGGCTTTGTATCCAGGCTAATTCTTTGCCTAATGGTCAACTCCCTTCAGTAGCATGGGGTCCCATTTACAACATAGAACAGTCATGTCCAGCCATTCAACATGACATGACATATCAGCACATAAAGAATTTCATTTTCAATACACAATACTCTAACCATTCCGATGTGGGGCATGTTCAAAATTTACCACAAGGAGATACCTCATGTTGGGCATGCGTATGCCACGTTATCCACCTCTCTTTTTTCACCAGTTACGGTAGATATTAGCCATACTAGGTTCGACATGCCAAAACATTCAGAAATAGCCCAAAGAAAAGCTAACCATGCTAGTGTGAGATAATCAACAGAGGGAAATGACGAAGAATAAGAAGAAATTGACTTTGTTATAAAAGTCTACATCACTTTGACTATTCCCAACTCGGAAAAACAGATCCACCACTCTCAATTAGTCAGAAACAAGGATTGAATAATTTTCCGCAGGCACACCGTCCAATAAACAGAGAACAACAGAGAGAACATCAGCCCCGCTATGCAAAACTCCAAAGGGAGAATCCAGGCCTTCAAGATTAACTGGCCCAAGTGGAAGAAGAAGAAAAAGAATATACCGTGGATAGCAAAGGGAATAAGAAAGAAATTTTTAAAGTACCAAATAAAACAATATATATATATATATTTATAAAGCAAATATAGCAGAGCACTGCAAAGCTGGATTATAAGTTTTGAAACAGCAGCGCATCGAAATAATGCTTTTCAGGAATTGTTTAAGAAAACAAAACACTACTAGGAAAGCATTACAGAAAGAAACATTATGGCTGCCCTTTCTTAAAGCCCCTAAAAGAAGTCTCAAACCATCTCCTGTTCTACTGTTGGTTGAACAGGATAGTAATGGTAGTGTAGTTGAGCAACATCATCTCCCGAGAGTTTCTTCCATCCATTAGGTCCCACATGATACACTGATAAGAGGAGGGCAAAATGATATAGATTTTAAATCTTGCATAAGAGGAAGGGGGTGGGGGGAGGGAGGGAGAGAAGAGAGCTCACCACTAGCAACACCACCACTTGCTCCATCTCGGAATGTAGCATGGTAAATTGCACGTCTAGCCAACTCTGCAGCTTCTTCCACCGACATATCATAACGATACCTACCAAATTGGGAAATAAAAAGAGTAATTTGCATAAGCATGCAGATTCTAGAAAAGATATGAGAAAGGCTTTTCTACACATCTCTAGAAACCACAAAACAAGATAATGAAATAACAGAAAACATATCAGAATTTTTCCCAAAAAATATAGCAGCAATTCAGTTCCAAATTTCCAATTGCTATGGTTGAGTAAAGACCAAGCAATAATAAGTATACATCCCTTCAAGTAAGGAATCATATCATTGTGATAGCGAATTTAGTGGCACTTAGCCCATTTAGCATTCATTAAAAAAAAAAAAAATTAATCAGTCATTTTTCATATTCATTAAGCACGAGACAGCAAGGTAATAAAACTCAATGCTGTAACCTCAACATCAAGGCATAGTTTTTTGCTCTAAGTCGCTCCACGGGCATGCTTGCAATGTGGAGGTGGAGTTGGCCAAAGAAAGCTATCATGGAATGGGGAAGGTGACAGCATAAAAAAAGGGAGCTGAAAAGAGAAACTTGAGACCACGAAAGTGGAGGAAAACAACTTCCCCAAATAGATTCAACCATTTCTCCCACAAAAATTTTCAGTGAAATTCTTATTTCCAAAATTTGTAGTTCTCTTTTCTTTCTGAGATTTCACCGTTCTGACCAGATGCACAATGGAAGCTGTCCCCCACTTTATGGTATGTCAAAAATATAACAATTTAATGCATAAGAAAATTTTGAAGCTGAACAAGAAATGCATTTCTAAAAAATGATGACAAAATGAAAATGGATCAGCAGAGAGTATAAAAATTAACGTGACAAAATTGGAAACGAAATGAGGAAATTCACTTACCCATTATCCAATACTCCATAAGCATAAGGAGAACCGGAACCGACAGAAAATCTAATTCCCTTTAAACGTCCTCCATCACTGTCAACATAATACAGACCAGGACCCTGCAGACCACAAGAAGGAAAACAGCTTAAAAAAGGTCAATAAAACCAGGAGCCACAGCTTTATTCCATGGTATTCAATGGTCATTACCGTTTCATCCCAACCAGCAATCATGGTCCCAACAGACAAACCCATTCCACGGTAATTATATAGAATGTTTGCCAACAGCTTTGAGGCCCCAGTAACTGATATTCTTCGCTTATTTGCAAGTTCATGAAGCCGGCACTAAATTATGTATGACAAAATGTGTTAGCTCTCAAGAACAAGAAAACCCGTAACATTAAGAACTTGAGGATCCTGGATTCTAGAACCACAATTAGAGAAGCACTATGATATTGACGTCAAATTTAGAACAGTCAACCATGAGTGGGTGAACCAACCTAGTCCGTTGGTTTAAAGGCTAATATGTTAAGCAACTACAGTGCTTTGCACAAGTAAATGACTAGGCTTGTTTCCAACTATAGAAAATAGAACAACTAAAGCGTCGTAAATTTACTTCAAGAAAATTTCAAAAAATAAAATAAAACAATTGACTGATGTATGGAAAGCAATGGGACAACCAAAAAATTTAGAATTAATAAATTTGCATCAAGTTTTTCAACAATAGAATGGTATAATAATTTATTATAAGTCTAGTCTATAAAAATAGTACAGACCACACTACTTTAGAATCAAGAACTTTCAGGACATTGCTTCTATCACAGAACAAATAAAGCACATGCAGCCATAAACTGGAGACCAATGGAATAAAAAATGACAGTGGCCATGTTAAATAAATTATTAAATCCAGAGGTTAGATCAAATATAAAAGGTCTGTGGCAAAAAGACATAAAACTATGTTGTCAACGAGTTAGAATTCCCCTTGCATCAGTAAACGAGTTTGCTCACTTCTTCTTTGCCTGCTTCTCTGCTAATCAATTATGGCTTACTAACACACTTGCACACAGAGTTTTCTAATAATTTTATTCCCAAAATTTTTATGAATCAGAATCCAACCCTGTTTCTCAAATTTTCCACAAATCTAGTTCTATTTGCAAAATTCTTCACTAATCCACCCTATTAAAGGATAAACAATTTAACATAACTAAACATATTCAACAAGAAGGTAATTAACAAAAATGGTACAAGAGCCTTAAAGCTGCACGGATAGCAGAAATAACAAATAGGCACTCAATGCTCAACATTAGCAACGCAATTTCTGACTCATTAGGGAATAGTAAGGGGCATCTAGACAGGCCACAACGCATAGCATGAGATAATGACACAGATATATGAACTACCTTAACACCAAGATTTCTATGCCAGAATTGGCAATCTGCTGCTCCACCAGCCATTGTGCCCAGCATGTAGGGATTAATTTCAATAATTTTCTTTACAGATTGTGAAGCTGCGAAAAATTAAATTTAAATGCTAAGAATGACATACTTTTCAAATTATTCAAAAGAAAAGAAAACAAACAGCACAATAGATGGATCCATGAACATACAGATGTAGCCTCCCATGCTCGCACGGGAGTCAGCAGCAACAATTACACCCTCTTTAAAAATGAAAGCTAGAGTAGTGGTTCCCTTTGCTGGCTTCACCATCTGAATAGCTTCTTTCTGAAAGCCATCAAACTGAAACAACAAACAGTTCTTGAAAGATCCTCTTAACAGAACTGGACCGTCAAGTTCTTAAATAAACAGATCAAACTCACATCAATAGCAACAGGAATCTCAAAGGATGGAGCAGTTGATAACCCACTGGAAAGCTCATTGCTCGCTCCACGGAGCAGCCCATGTGACTCTAGACCACTTGTATCGAACTTCATGCCTACAACGTAACAACTGGAGCATTAAACACCAGAATTAATAACATAACTCGCACCAAATAATACACGCATGCACTAGCTTTCCGTTAGATGAAACAATGAACAGCCTAAGTCCAATAATGCCAAATTTCCCCCTTTTCCCCAGTTTTTCCCAGCCACCAAACAGAAAGCCTCAATGAGATCATACATAACTGCTTAAGCTACAAAAAAAAAAAAAAAAAAATTCCTAGAATCAAACTGAAATCAACAAATTTCAAACATTCAGTAACGACGGCGACTACAGACAAGAAAATCAGATCCTACAAAGACTGTTAGATGAAAATCAAAATCAATCGACTACTTGAAATAAAAAATGCGTAAGCAAATCGTCCAATATACATATGCAAACGAATAATATATGTATGTATATTACCTGTTCGAACAAAGAAATCATACAATCGCAGAAGATCGGAAGGGAAAGATTTGCGAAACCTGGACCGAATGAGTGCTTCGACTACAAGGATTTGGGGGTTTTCTTTTGTTGTGGAATACACCAAGTGCAAGTGGGCCGGAGGAGAAGCCTAGCCCAATATTGGAGACAACACGGACATTTTTTGTGATCCAGTCACTGTTCTCTTGGAAGAATTTCAATCGCCTTTTTTTTGGGGGGGGGGGGGACACGTATCAATTGAGGAGTAAATAGAAATTAAGTTGTTTAAGTCTAGTTTAAAATTTTAATTATATTTAAAATCTGTTTAAGTCTTTTAAACTTTTGAGTGGATTGTAAATGAGTTTTAAAATTAAATAAATTAATTACCTTTAAATTTAACTTAGATTCGATTCAAAACAAGTTTAATGAGGCGAACACGAATTGATCTTTAAACTGTTTTGTTAACTTTACGGTACTGGCATACCATTTTCATTTGATTATAAATAAATAAATTATGAATAAAGCTAACACATTGTTTTCTTGTTAATCAATTATTTGTTACGAAATCATTAAATCCAACCGAATCAAAGTTTAATTGGTAATTTGATTTGCTTTTATTCAAAAATATTTTTTTTTTAATTTTTTAATGAATGCAAATAATACTATAGTTAAAAAAAGAGTGATATAACAAAAATAAACTTAAAAAAAAAAACTAATATTTTTCGACTCCAAACCAAGTCTTAGTTTAGGTGTCATTTAATTTGTATTTTTATTTTTCGTTTTCTGTTTTTATTTTATATTTTCTATTTTATGTGTTTTATATTTTGAAAATATCAAAATAAAAAAAAAAGAGAAAATATATTTGGTTTAATATTTTATATTTTTCGTGTTTTTAAATTTTCATTATTTTGAGTTAAAAATACTTAAAACGACTTTTGACTATTTTACAATTCGTATATAAACTTATTTTCTATTTTCTAAAATAGATTTTGAAAACATAAGGTGGCATTTGGTATATTTTTTCCTTTTTTGTTTTCTGTTCTCATTTTATGTTTTAAAAATCTCAAAATAAAGAAGTAGAAAAATGCTCTATTTTCATTATTTTGAAATTTTTCTTATTTTGGATTAAAAACACTTAAAACAATCTTTTGTCATTTTTAATTTTATGTGTAAACTTATTTTCTATTTTCTAAAATAAATTTTAAAAACACAAGTGACTAAATGCGTTTTGAGTTTTTTCCTTATTTTCAAAAACATAAAATAGAAAATGAGTTCAAAATAGAAAATAAAAAATAAAAATAGAAAACAAAAAATAGAAAAATAAACTAAATGAGCTCTAAGTGACCAAATGTATTATGAACTATTTTTTTTGTTTTCAAAAACAGGTATATCAACTAGTAACTTAATAGTTTAGTTATTGTTTTAATTAACAACGTGCAGTGAAGGTCAACACAACCCTAAAAGATGAGGTCGTATCAAATTATTTAGAGGTATAAGAAAAAAAATGAGTCTAAAAAATTTTTATATACTAATATTTTAGGCTTGGAAAGCTTCTTATAAATACTAATAATGTGCTTAAAACTTGCGAAAAATAGGAATAAAATAAATTTTGATTAAAAAAATATATAAAACAAATAAAAATAAAAGCCAAAATAGAAATAACTCACCAGTTATTATAGTTAGTTCCTCCATTGTAAAAACCTTACCCGAATCCCACCCACCCCGGGGCGGGGGGACGCACACACGCAAGCAAAGAGAATCCAAACTTTGCGTCGGAGACTGGGAGTATTAAATAGAGAGAGGTTTTGATTGGAGATAACGATAAAAAATAAATAAAAAATCTCTGTATGTAGTTGATTTCCTAGAAAGCGAAAACATCAACTCATCTCCATTGACTTACTGTTGTTATCACCCCCCCGCAACCCGATTGGTAGCCCATGGTTCTGTGGTGGTACTATATATATATATATATATATATATTGTACTGAACTGAAGGTTCATCCTTCAACCAACTGGATAAGGTTCATTGAACTCTTTCAATTCTGTCGTCAGTTCCGATAAACTGGTTAAGGGTTTCTACAATTAAACATTACTGAAGGAAAAAAAAAAAGAAAAAGAAAAAGAAAGTCAGCACGTCAAAAGGTGGCTATATAATCAGATGATCATCAAGACCACGTTAAATTTTTGCCTTGTTGACAAAGGCAACGCTGGCACCTTTTTAGCTAAGCCTTTAATACGATTAATAAAGGAAATAGCTTTCATGGAGAGAAGGGTGGGCTCACCCAACTCCTCTGCAGATCGATCACATGCATTGCAGTGAATATCGCACAGTTTTGTCTTCAAAGCATTTACATTTTGTGCGCGCGCGCGCGCGTGTAAATATATATACGTACAAGTACTCCTTGATCAGGTCTGATGATTCAATCCTTCCCAAATGTTTTTCTTTGGGGGGGTGGTGCATGGAATTTTTGAAAGTTAAAAAGTACGTTGGTGGATTTGTCCCGTTAATGATAAGATGGGTCCCATTAATTAATAAAAATAAATGCCCACGGACTAGATTTTTTGAGATGACCATGGTTAAGTGATTGAGAGTATATCATTTTACTCGAGACGGAGTAGAAATTTTTTTTTTCCTTTTCTATTTTAAATTTCTTTTATTTTTATTAAATTAAAAGAAAATAAATATATATATATATATTTGTACAAAAATTAGTTTACTTATTCTAATAGTAAGTAACAGGCTAAGAAACTATGTTAATTAGAGGAAAAAACTGACGAGAAAAAAAAAAAGCAAAATTAGCAAAAAATTAAAAAATAAACTTCGTCCTCTTATTTATTTATTTTTACGAGAGTTGCTAGCAATAGTTTCTTTGTGTTGGCATAGGAATGGTAATTTCAGACACGACAAACAAACATGATTTAAATGTAAAATAAGACTATTTAGTTTGGATTGAGTATAAATGTATTCAGCTTACAGATAGGTTAATTCATTTGACACGAATATAATAATTCAAAGTCATTGTAAATATATATATATATGTATATATATATAAACAAGTCATTCAAATTTCACCTGTTTAAATCTGAATAATTGAATATACTAGAGATTAATATTAGTGTAGTTCAATTTATAAAGAACTTTCTTAACAGTATAAATTTCTCCCAAATCTTATTCTTTTTTTGTTTTTTGTTTTTTTCCTCTTAATCTTTAGAGGCCAAATGACTTGCAACGATTTTTCTAATTTATAGAATTCTTTCTCTATATCTAATTTTAGTGTAATCATGAGAATAAAGGTTAATTTTAATTTAACACCTCAAATTTTTGATCAATTGAAGAGAGAAAATTTCTCAATTTGGAATTTTTGGCTTGAGACTGGAATTCTCTTCATGGTCATTGTTCGTTTTTTCTTTCACTTCGACTTCTCAACCAAATTGGGGAATCAACATCATCAACTATCCACAAAGGTTCCTTGTATGGAAAGAAATTAGAGAATTAAAACAACAAAGTATTAGAGAGATTCATGCTTAGGGTGGTACATATATAGATGAGGTTGAAACTGAAATTTGATTTTTTTATATTTTTTGGTAGTTTAAGGATTTTTTTTTTTTTTTTACATTCACTAAAAAAAATCTAAATAGGGTGACCACAAAAGTCAAATTTTATTTTTATTTTTATTTTTTTACTTTTAAATAAGTTCTTCTATTTTGAAGTAATTTCTTTTTCTTTTTTTGTTATAAAAGTCAATAACATGTTTAATAGTTATAAAAAATAAAAAAAAATCAAATTTCTTAAAAGAAAATCATATAAAAAATAAATGACTTCTTATTTGTCACCGAATCAAACCTTATAACAATAAAAAATAAAAGTTGCAGACTTTAATAATTCATTTTTGATGCAATAACTACCACGTTTACAAACAAACTAAATTACTCAAGGTTTGCCAGAATTTGACGCGGTAAGAAATTCCTTCAAGTTCGATTCAAATCTAACTCAATTTTCTAAGGCAGAGTTTGGGAATAAAAAAACATATTTGGAAAAAAAAGGTTAATTCTTTAATAGCTAGCCTTTAACTTTTTTATTAATTTAACTTATTACCCTTAATAGTTTGAAAGAAATTTAAAATATAAAAAAGTAAATTTAATTATTTTTAAAAAAATCAAAAATTTGAGTAGTACTTAGAAGTTAGCATCTAGTTGGTGGTTTTTTAATGGACACTAAGCCTAGCTAATTACTAATAAGTTAAATTTTTTTTTTTGAAAGTAAAAAAAAACTAATTTTTTAGTAATTAAGTTTTTAATTTTTTATTAATTTAATATTTTTTACCATTTATAATTTAAAATATAAGATGATAATTTTCATCATTTAAAAAAATAATTAAATAGCCAGAAGTTAGTTTTTAGTTATAAATTATCAAGTTAGGCTCTAATTTAAATGTCATATCTTTGTTTAAAGTTTTAAATTTTGTCAAAAAAATAAAAATTTTTTTAACATAGATTATAACTTTTATTAATTTTTATTAATTTTTTATAATTTCAAATGCACCCATAATTATTTAATTCGATTTAATTCATTTACGCACCACGGACATGTTCACCTCGGCATCCAAGAGTAACATTTCCAGCATCACTTACCCAAAAAAAAAAAAAACATTTCCAGCATCACCAAATTGACAGTGACTGAAAATTGCAGGGCCACGTACGCATGCGCTACAAACAGCGAACCTGGTCAATGGACACGAACGTAGAAGGGGACCCACCCAGCTAATGATAGGTACAATGCCCAGCAATGCATGCATGCATGGCTGTAAATTCAAACTCTTCAGATTCTAATTCACTGCCGTTGCAATTATTACGAGGCTCTGTTTGACGAGAGTTAAATTTTTTTATTTTTTTAAAATGATTAGATTTAGATCACCTTTGCCAATCATTTCGTTTTTAATTTTTTATTTTTATTTTTGATGTTTTAAAATTAAACAAAAAAATTCGTTTGATAAATTTATTTTTAAAATTTTCAATTTTAAAAAAAAGAAAACTGTTTTTAAAATTTTTAAAAATTATGAAACATAGAAAATGTATTTTTTCAAATTTTTATTTTTAATTTTAAATTTTTTATATAACTACTACCAGGTGCAACTATTAATTATCATGGTTTACTGATTGTCACCAATATCCAACCACCGTTGCGACTACCCACCATGCATCTCCAGTCCCCGGCCAAATATATTATTATTTAATATAAAAATATTTAATTAATATATTAAAATAATAATATATTATTTTTATCAATATAAAAAGATATTAAATATAATTTAAATAATTAATTAATTTAATATATTAAATATATCAATCACGCAAATTATATTAAATATATTAGTTAACTAAATTATATTAATTATAATTGAATTTAATTTGTTAAATTAATATAAAATTATTTTATTAAATTATTTTTAACTAATAATATATAAATTATATTTAATATATTTTATTTTTATTGAATTAAATTATTTTTAATAAAAATATAATTAAAATAAATACGTTTAATTAATTTAAATTAAATTAATTATATAATTGAATTTAATTAATTAAATTAATAAAAATAATTTAATATAAATTATTTTTAATAAATAATATAATTAAATTATATTGAATATATTTTATTTTTATTGAATCAAATTATTTTGAAAAAATAATATAATTGAAATAACTAAATTTAATTAATTAATTGAATCAAATTAATTTAAGTAATTAAATCAAATTAATTTAAGCTAATTAAATTAATTACTTTAATTAACAGGAAATATATTTTATTAAATTATTTTTAATAATAATTATAATAAATTATGTTTAATATATTTTATTTTATTGAATTAAATTATTTTTAATAATCAAAATAATTAAATTTAATGAATTTAATTAATTAACAACTATAACTACTAACTAATAATTATGATTACTAAACGTATTTTCAAGTTTTTGTTTTCTTTTTTATTTTACTATGTAAATGAAAACAAAAAAAAATTAAAAACTGAACACAAAAATTAAAAATTGAACATAAAAATTGAACACAAAACTAAAAACTGACAGGCTTATCAAACGGGCCCTTAACGTTTTATATTTTATTTTTTTTAAATCTTCAAAGGTAAAATATTAAATTAATAAAAAATTAAAAAAATAACTACTAGGGCTATTCGATAGGGTTATTGTTTTTCTATTTACGATTATCTGTTTATATTTTTTATTTTTTACTTTTTGTTGCCTTTTTCTGAAATAAAAATTAGAATTGTGTTTAAAAATACAATTTTATTTATAATTATTAATTTCTTATTTACATAAAATATTTAGTTTTATTAAATTTTTAAAACCTAATTGAATTTAATAAATATATTTTATATTAATTTAATTTAATTATATTATTTATTAAAAACAATTGAATAATATATAAGTATTACATGATAAAAAGTATAATTTAAATTTAAATTAAATTAATTATATAATTAAATTAGTATAATTAAATTATACTGAATATATTTTATTTTTATTGAATCAAATTATTTTGAAAAAATAATATAATTGAAATAATTAAATTTAATTAATATAATTAATTTAAGTAATTAAATCAAATTAATTTAAGCTAATTAAATTAATTACTTTAATTAACAGGAAATATATTTTATTAAATTGTTTTTAAAAATAATTACTATAAATTATGTTAATATATTTTATATTTATTGAATTAAATTATTTTTAATAATTAATATAATTAAATAATTAAATTTATTAAATTTAATTAATTAACACATATAACTATTAACTAACAATTATGGTTAGTAAACGTATTTTCAAGTTTTTGTTTTCTTT
This sequence comes from Vitellaria paradoxa, assembly GCA_019916065.1. Lineage (NCBI taxonomy): Eukaryota > Viridiplantae > Streptophyta > Magnoliopsida > Ericales > Sapotaceae > Vitellaria > Vitellaria paradoxa. The sequence goes on from CM034233.1 coordinate 15,147,746, forward strand.
TTTGGTTTTACTGTGTCTGAAAACAAAAAATTAAAAACTAAATACAAAAACTGAAAATTGAACACAAAACTAAAAACTGACAGTTTATCAAACGGACCCTTAATGTTTTATATTTTAATTTTTTCAAATCTTCAAAGGCAAAATATTAAATTAATAAAAAATTAAAAAACTAACTCCTAGGGTTGTTTGATAGAGTTATCGTTTTTTTATTTACGATTATCTATTTATATTTTTTATTTTTTACTTTTTGTTGCCTTTTTTTTGAAATAAAAATTAAAACTGTGTTTAAAAATGTAATTTTATTTATAATTATTAATTTATTATTTACATAAAATATTTAGTTTTATTAAATTTTTAATACCTAATTGAATTTAATAAATATATTTTATATTAATTCAATTTAACTATATTATTTATTAAAAACAATTGAATAAAATATAAGTATTATATCATTTAATCCATTAAATATAAAATATATTAATTATAATTTAATTATATTATTTACTAAAAATGAATAAAATATATTTCATGGTAATTTAAATAATTTATGACATTTGTTAAAAATAATTTAATAAAATATAATTCATATTAAATAAATTAATTAAATTAAATTAGATTCATATTAATTAAATTAACTAATTTAATTTAATTAGTTATTAGAAATAAATTAATAATATATATTACATATTAATTTAATTTAATTATTTATTAAAAATAATTTTAGTTTAATAAAATATTTGAATAAAATTATTTATGTTAATATGATGTAACAAAAATAAACAAAGTGTTACAATTGACAAAATATTTATAATAAAAAAAAGAGAAAACACATTTTTTTGTTTACATATTTCTGTTTAAATTTTTATTTCTTAGAAAAAAAAAAGTAAATGGAATTAATAAATATATTTTTGTTGCCAGTTTACAAAATTCTAAAAACATAAACACAGAAACAAAAAAATATTACTAAACGGGACCTAAAAAGTTAACTTTTTAAAAAGTTAACTTTTTTCTTTCTCACACAAAAAATTTAATTTTTTAATAACTAACTACTAATTAATTGAAAAAAAAAAGAGTTGACTTTTTTTACTTTTCAAATCTTGCCTTGGACTGCAAATGAAGGTAACAAGTGGGAATGGTAACTTTTTATCATGTGACATTCACATGATATTGCCCTTTTTTCCCTTTTTACATCAACAAGAAAAACGTGACCAAAAAAAAAAAACAACCAGGCTTTCTCTTATCGACCAAGCGATATGGTAGTGCTTAAAGTTTTGTTGTTCTTTTTATTCTTATAGATGTAGAACAAACACATGACAAGAAACATGGCTTTAGGATTTGTTTGGTTACAAAAAGTATTTTATTTTATTTTTTTAATTTTTTTATCTTATATGTTTTTTTAACGGGATTTAACTCTTTTCTAAAAAATTATAACTTTTAGATATATTAATCGCATTAGCAAAAAATAAATAAAAAAATTCACATCTATTTATGTAAAAGTTGAAAAAATAAAAAAAAAATAAACTTTTTCGTTATTTTTTTACTCAAATAGAAAACTTTTATCCAAATGGACATCAATTTTTGAAATTTTTTAATAAATATGATTAATACGTCTAAAATCTATCATTTCTTTAAAAAAAATAGGTATTTTATTAAATTCGCAATTAATATTAAAAATAGAGTTTTAATCCATGTAAATTCAAACATAGATTAAGACATTAGAGTTAGTTTAGAATAAATTATTTAACCTTTCGAAGATTTGGAATTTCATAAACGTGGGAAAACCACTTTGAGTTGTAGAAAAATACAGAGAGGCAATTTTTAGAGTTTTGGATGTGTAAGAAGAGTGCTGGAAAGTCGTGGGAACTCATTGGAAAATCACAAGAAGACCGCACCCACGAATATTAGCTTGATAGTTTATTGAATTGCATTCAAAAGCCCTATCCATCAAGAATTTTGTGTTTTATATATTTCGGGACGTATTCAAGATTTTCAGTAAAAAGAAATATATTCAGAGAATAAGGTATTTAAGATATCAAAGTTTTTTGATTACTTTTAGCCGACAACGTTCATTTTTTGTGCCTAAAAATTAAAAGAGTTTGAACTTACGCACATGAATTCATTCGATTTTGAATTTAGCATGTTACCCTGAATTTAGTTGGTACAATGGATTCGGTTTATTTTTGTGGTTTTCAAAAGGTATCTTTTATTAGAGGTTAGGTGTCTCATGGATTCGAGTAAAGAGTATCAATAATATAGAGTTGTGCTATTTAGAGGTTAAGATTTTATAACTCGTTAAAAAGAGTATCAATAATATGGATTCGAGATTTTTTTTTTCTAATTTAGGTTTTTCTTGTTAAAATTTGTCTTTTTATTTTTCTTGCCTTCATATTATTGCTTGAATATTTGTCGGATTGATCATCTAACATACTCAAAAATATTTTTCAAAAAAAATAATCAAATTTTAATGAAATATCATATAAAATAAAAAAATTATAAAAATAAAAAATTAACATTTCTGTAACTAAACTAAACCTTAATAACTAGGATCTTGCACCTTCAAGCAAATGAAATATGTGAATAAAAGTAAAATTAATAATTCTTGTAAATTTTTGTCAAAATTGTTACTTATAAATTTTTAAAAATATTTATGAAGACTGTCCGAGCATTTTATAGTTCCTGTTTATCTTGATTAACCTTCGTATGATTTTTTATGTGGAATTCAAAGTCCTGGAACTACATATATATATACATCTATTATCTAGAGCAAGTACCCAAATTTAGTGAAACTCATTTGGTGAAACTTTTGTCATTAGCTAAATTACATAAATGCCTTCAAATTTAAAAAAGTAGTTATATATTAAACAACATTATATCTATTATCTATTAATTGTCACTAACTAAATTACACAAATACCTTAAAGTTTAAAAAAGTAGTTATATATTAAAAAACATTATATCTGTTATCTTATTAATATTAAGCCAACACTGAAATTTAGTGAAACTCATCTTTTTAGAAAACGACAGTTTTGGTGAAACTTTTGTCACTAACTAAATTACATAAATACCCTCAAATTTAAAAAAATAGTTATATGTTAAACAACACAACCGTAGTTTTTTTTTTTTTTCCAATTATTTCAAGTAACCGTTCATTTGTTTTTTTTTTTTTTTTTCAAATAGCAATTCACAACATCATTAAACAAGAAGAATTTCTAATTCCCTCCAAGATTAAACCTCAAACTAGACATCCTGACAAACTTTTTTTTTTTTTTGGTAATTGAGAGTAACATCCTGGCAAACTGATAAACACTTTTCAAAGATGATTAATATCCTATGATGAAAAGATGACTACCATTTGCCATTTGGATGGTTCATCGAAGGTCAGTTATCAGAGATAATTTTGTGTTGGGTTGAAGAAAAAGATTATGGTAAATTTTTTAAAAATTTTAAGTATTTTGAGAAATACCATTTTTCATTCTTTGTCAAATTCTCTTTTATTGAAGTGAGAAGAAACAAATAAACCTTGAAAAGATAGAGAGAAGAAACAGATAAATCTTGAAAAAATAGAGGTGATATCCAATATTAATTTAGAGAGAGAAAAAGAAAAATAAAGATAGTTGAGATAAGAACAAAAAAAAGAGATGTAGGAGATGGAGATTAGGAATAGATACGAATTAAAAACAAGGTGCTCAATTGAAGAGAGAGATTAGGGTAATTTTTTAAAAATTTCACATACTTTGAGAAATATCATTTTTTAAAGATTTGTTAAGTATAGATAAAAAGAGGAAAAAAAAAAGAGAGATATAGATTACTATTTTAGATTGCGAATAAGATTTGTTTTAAATTGTGTATTACAAATTTAAATAGACTTTTTTAGATTAATAAAATTACATAAACAATCTATACTTAATAATACTAATAAATTTACAACAAAGATAACTTTGTATTTTTTTAATTTTTTTCAACTAATTAAAGATTTTTTAATATTTTAGATTTTGTTTGTTTTTATTTATGAGATTTTATATTTTTTTAAGTTTTTTTAAGTAAAGGGTTTTTAACACTTTATTTTTCATTTTATGTATGTTTTCAAATCTTTATTTTTTATATAAATTTAAAAATTGAATTTTATGTAACAAATTATTTTTTACACACATCTTGTGTGCACCTATTACTGTTAGTATTATTATAGAATTAACATTAAGATTTAGTGAATTTTTTTTTTGTGGTCCTATTTTTTTTTTTTTTTTGTGAAGTTCTTATGTGCATCTGCTTTTAAATTTTTACTTTTTTAAAAAGTAGTTACCATCAAACAAGTAACCCTTCAAAAGAGTTTTTTCAATAACAAGTATTTTTAGTAACCATTCATAACATTATCAAAATTTTATTCAAATGTTTTCAAATTATCTCAATGTCAAACTTTTAAACTTTTATGATAGTGAGGATCGGTCGGAAGAGTTTGACCCGACCCAATCGATCAGTCAGGTATTTTTCGATCGGGATTTTCGATTGATCGACAGGTCAGGCTAAAATTCTCCACGCCACAATCACGTGTATAACCGCGTTCTGGCGTATTCTGTGATATACAAACATGCTGCTTGCCTAATAACAGTTTGAATAACTAATTATGGAATATCTGCATAGGAATTTGCAAGTACACGTGGAACAGTTTGATTTGATGAGAACATGGATTCAGTATAGCTCACTCTTATAAGGTCCATGTAGGCTCATTCATCCTTTATATATATCACCACCTCTAGATGCACAGGTACACACATATAAAAAATTCTGCTGTTACTCTGCCAAAATACTTTCTCAATCTCCTTATTTGCTAATTTAAGTATCGAAGGTTTCTTGACAAGCACCGCACCGTATTAAGGCAAGATTCCAAGTATAAGTTGGACCATTCGCAAAACTTCTAGTGAGCTGCATTATGACTTTCTAATAAATTGATAAATACTTCTCAAAGATGATGATTACATTGCCTTCTCAAAGATGAGGACCTCCATTTCCATTTTAGGTAATTTCCTACTTATTTGTTATATAGTGAGATTTACCGTAATTTTTAAAAATTTCACATATTTTAAAAAAGATAAAATATATTTTAATAGAGATAAAATTGGTAAAATTTTGAAGTGATATAAGTGATAAGAGAATAAATATAAGAGAGAGATAAGGAAAAAAATGAGAGAAATGAGGGGGGGAAAAGATACGAGATGGGGTGGGAGATAGGAGTAGATAAAAATTAAATAAAAAAATAAAAATATGAATTTTTTTATATGTTTTTATATTTTTATTTTTATGTAAATTTAAAAATTAATTATTTATAAAATAAATTATTTTTCACATACGGCCGTGCACTTGTTACTAGTTTATGGTATGTTTGGAGTTGTATAAATTTATAAAAATTAACGTCTTATGTTCGTACAATAAATAAAAAAATTAAATTTTTAATCTTATAATTTATATTTATAGAAATTTATAAAATTTTATATTTTTTTTAACTCTAAAACGGTGCCCACATGTATACACAGGGCGCCAGAGACTTAGCAGGGATGGGGAACTCATATGTAGCACAAAATCCTAGGCCCTGCTTTCCAAGTAATATGGCTTGTTTGTCAGCAGAAGAATTTTCTTCACCATTTTATAAGAATATATGCTAGCTAGTCTATCGTAAAATTTTATTACATTTTCTACCAAAATGGTCTAATAATAATAATTTAATTACAACAAAAGAGAATTTTAGTAAGTTAATATTTTAAAGTAGCATAGGTCATAAATTTGCTCCATCTTTTGGCGCAAAAATATTTTTTTTTTCAGTTATATAACATTACACCTTATAAAATATTTACAATTAAAAGATAAAAACAACAAATGGTTACGTACAAAGAATAGTGAAATAAGAAAATATGTTATTTTGTTACGATATATATTTATTTATACAGAATTTTAAGCTAAAATGATCTAGTTCTATGTATGCAATAAAATTGTATTTTAATGATTTATTTTTTAATAATAAATTCCTATAATTATGGGATTATTTTACCAATTATTTTCTCGAAATTTTTTTTAATAATATAGGGTGCATTTACTGTGAAACTTTTTACAACTTTTGTCTTGGTATTATCAAGTATCACTTTTGAAAAAAATTATAAGTTTAGTAAAAATTTATAAAAATTAAAGAATATGTTTGACAAATTTTAATGAAGAAAGTTAAAAAAATTAACAAGAATGCGTTTGATTTACTAAAAAATATTAGAAATTTTAAAAATCTCTAAAAATTATTCATTTTTTATCTCATTGTACGAATTACAAACTCACAAATTATCTTATTTTGTCTCAATTTATGTCTTTTTATCACGTTAAACACACCCTAAATATAAAAAATTAATATACGCCAAACGGGCCATAACGTAATCAGCGGCAATAACAGCGTTAGGAATATTTTCGAAATTTGAGAACCGGCCAAGAGTACAGCCAACGACAGAACAAGGACGGTGGTCAGGGTGACTTATTATTAGAACACCGTTCATTTTTATTTTTATTTTTGTTATACATATATATATATATATATATATATTCACTTGGCACTGACTTTCATCTTTTTTAAGTTTTAATTTATTTTCAAATTAAGAGGCCGGTTTGAAGTGTAAAAAAAAAGAATTAAAATTTTACAAAAGTGAATTTTTTTTTGGAAAATGGAATGTAAAAAATTGTTTTAAAATGGTGATTAAATATTTGTGTTTAATTTGATATAAATTGTTAAAAATTATATAAAGTGACATGTGACAAAATTTTAGTGAAAAATCTTAAACTATTTTAAAATTTTATGAAATTTTTTAGCATGAAGGTTAGTTGAACTTTTTAAAAAAATTTGTTAAAATTCGTTAGAATGCACTATAATAATTTTTTTAACAAAATTTGACAAATTTAAAAAAAAATTTGCAATTAAAAAAATTTAAAATTCTTAAAATTTTTAAAAATTTGTTAAACTTAGTTGGAGCTTTAACGGCACCTAAATACTCATTCATGTATGTGGTGCCCTCAGCAGACAACCCTGTGCTGGCCAAAAGGACACTATACATCAAAATACAGATCACGACAAAGATGAAAGATTAATGAAAAAAAAAAAAAAGGAAGATTTTTTAATAAGTACGGATTAATTGTTAAGAAATTAAACAATTGGAAGTCTTCTGACCTCAGTTTGGAGATGTTTTTCGGAATCTGCAACGTTGAATTCCACCGGCCATGGTAAGGCAAAATTAGACATGTTCAAGTTCAACGTACGACAGGCAACAATATTTTCCTTATAAGCAGAGAATCCTTTCAAAAAATCACAAGCTGCCTAGAGTGAATAATAATGTGGTCGGCACTGGCGGACCGACGTTAAAGACTATCCTGAACTCTAATTCGAACAGTCTGGCTTCAAACTTTTTTCTTTTTGTGGTTTAAAATCTTATTTTTTAAAAAATTAAATTTATCTTAAATTTTTATAACTCAATTCACTCTACTATTATTAAATCTTTTACTCATTCTAAAACCTTTTAACTCAGACCACTTTACCTTTAAACATTTTATTTAACTTAGGTGAATTTCAAATCTTGAATCTGCTCATGACTGCCGATGTCATGATCAATGGAGTCAAAGGTTCGGAAATAATTACAAGTTAACATATAGATATATAACATATATAGAAAGGAGTTTGGTTCCATGCATGATAGGTGAATGGAATCTAATAAAGATATTTGTCTAGAACAACGTGGTGTAATGTTTGTTGTGCCCCCTGGAAGTTCGACAAGGGAATTAGCTGGCTGGTCATGTGGGAAATTATTATGCTCCCAAGAAGAACCGGCCCCCCTCCTTAAGTAGTCCTTGCTTTCGCCTTTCCAACTAACTAATAATTCAACTTATATTTTAGTACTGACCCAAACCTTGGCCGCAAAATTTAACTTGAACCGTCACATTTGCAAACTGGAAAGATTTGAGCTAGCTGTTCTGGCCCCGGCCCCCAGTTATGCAAGTGAAATAAGTTGCTCAGCAACAGCTTGCTCTTGCCTCCAAATTGTGTCCATCATGGAATTGCTTCGCTTGTATCAATGAACTTAGTTTTTTCTATTTTAATTTGTGTTTGATTCAGTTTATTCTACTCATTCCAAAGGCTAGTAAATCAGCATTGTTCTGCTTTGCTCTATTTTGATTGGTGTTGGTCTTGATTAATGGTTAACAAGCTTGATTTATTATACTTCATTTTATTCTGTTTGATATTTAATAAAGTTCAGAAATACTGTATTTGAACCATACTTGTATAATCACATAGATTCATTGTATTGAGCAGAATTCAAGTTGCCACAATTCTGTATCGAGTAGAGTGAAAGCCACTACTCTTGATATCGAGTTTACAGTTGCTTTTGTATTTATAAATTTAAAATTAGAGATTTTTGTCCTATTTATTTAGAGTGTGTCATAATCAATTGTCAAAGAAAAAGTAAAGGAAATGAAATTTAAAATTTACTCTTTGTTTGGTTTGTCACAAAAAAAAAAAAAGGAAGGGAACACACAAGTTTATAATTTAAAAATAATTAAAATAAAAAATTAATTTATTAATGAAAAATTTTTATTTTTAATTCACTCAAATAATAATGTGCATTTAAGATTTTATATTTTCTTCCCTTATTTCCTTCTCATTTTTTCCTCTCTTTTATTTTTCTCGCCAAAAATCCTCAATCAAAATACTCTCTCTGAGAAGAATCAATCAAACATTAAAAAAAAATTTATTAATTTAAATACAGATTTAATCATGAATTTAAACGATTTGTCATAATTTTTATGATAAAGTTAAAACTATCACAAAGAATTAATTAATTATTTCAAATAATCTACTATTCTAGTATAGAATGATAACAATTAAGGAGTTGGAATGTACAAGATTTTTCAAAACCTTTCAAGGTTCTGATGCGAAGTGCAAGCAACAAAAGAGAGTGCTCCCTCTTCAAAATGTTGAAATTCTCTTTCTCGAGCAGGAGGCAAGGCTTCAAAGAAGCCAAAGGTCTATTTTCCAAACTTTTTTTCCTATAGCAAACAATTAGGGTGCTCTTTGATTGGTCAAAAAGTACAAAAAAAAATATATATAAAAAATTAATATAAAATTGATATATTTGATTGGAAGAAAATTAATAATTTTTGGTAATTTTTTATATTTTTCTGTACGTCAAACAACCCCTAAATTGCTTGCCAACTTTAAAAGAAAAAAAATAAAAACAATAAAAAAAAAAGAAAAAGAAAAAGAAAGGGGCTAATCAACAGTGAGACACGTCGGCTGTAGAATGATGTTAAATTCTGCCTTATTCAGTTACTTGAAAATAAAATTGACCACTGCAGGGAAAAGCATAGCCATTACAATATAATACTTTTGTATATTTGTGGAAGACGAGTCACTGAAAAAGAAAGGGAAAAAATCAGGTGGATGAGTCCAACTACTTATCACATTCTGTACTAACATACATACCTACTTATATATTTATATATATACAGGCAGAATAGATGAATGCGATGTCTTTAGGCTTCATTTGTTTGCAAAAACACAGTTATAACTTTTAGGAATTTCAGTAATTTTTAGTAATTAAAATTTTTGGTACATTTAGTAAAAGTATAAATTTTTTAAGAATTTTTAGTAACTTTTCATTATTTGGTAAAAAAAATTGAAAAAAAATTTAACAACTTTTAAGAATTTTTAATTGTTTAGTTAAATGTTAAAAAAAAATTTAGTAAATTTTGGTAGTGTTGCATGCCAAACATAAAGAAAGAAAAAAAAATTATCAAAAATTTTTATTTTTTTGACAACCAAACAGAGCCTACATTTTATTCCAAAAGTTTTCCTGTGTATATATGTATACCATATACTCTCCATTTTATAGAGTTTATGGAAGAGAAAAAGGTCATAATTGTTAGATTATAACATGTGGTTCTAATTTTTAAAGAGTAGAGTTATAGTTTTTATACATATAGACTTTAGTTACATTACACATCTCATGATTTGGTAAGGATGCAGCATGAATCATGCTGGAGTGTTATCTAATTACTAGATTTTCATAAGTGGTTTAGTTGATCAAAAAATACAGTAAAATTATAAAAATTTAATATAAAAATAATATACGTTAAAATTTAATTAAAAAATTAATAATAATTAATTAATTTTAATTAATTTTTACTAATCAAACACTTACTAATATTTTTTTCCCATGCAAAGCAGATAAGATCGAGGACTATATAACAGGTTTTTTTTTTTTCTTATCATAAATTGCAATTGTGGTGCTCCCGTTTACGAGCACTTTCCGCCTCTTAATCATTGTTCAAGTACAATTTAGACGAATGCGGGGGCATTGATTACTATCAGAAAAATGATATGAACTCTATGTACAGTTTTCAACTACTAATATGATTAATTAAAGCTAAAGAGTCAACCCTTGGCTTTTTAATATGTGTGCGTGGATACAAATATATATATTAGTAATTATTTGTGTCTGAAAGTACAAAAAAATATAATTTAATATATAAATAATTTTAATTTTAATTTATAAAATAAATTTATATAAAAAGTGTAAAAATAACCTGTAAAAATAAAAATCATTAATCAAAAGAGATTAAAATATAAAATTTTATTATTTATTACAAATATTATCACATTTTTTAAAATATTAATTTAAAATTTTTTATAAAAAAAGTATTCAAAAAATGGGAAGAGTAAGAAAAAAAAATAATTCTGGCCATTTAATAAATTCAACAGTTGAAAATATGTCAAATTCAAAATTTTAAACTTTCTTATTATATAAATGACATATAGTATAAAAGTGTTTGTATTTAAAATCTAAGTTTTAAGCATATTAAAATTAAAATTTTAATTTAAATGTTTATTTTTTAATAAATTTTTTAAAATTTAAAATTTAAATATATTTTTTAATAAAAAATTTAATTGACTTTATTTAATAGGTATCTATATATTATTTAATAATAATAGATAATTTAAGTAAAATATAATTTGTATAATTTTACAAAATATAATATATATATATTTAAATTTTAAATTTCAAATTCAAATAAGGTGTTTTATTATATAGATATATAAGGGATGACATGGAAAAGATTTAGTGATAAGTGGGACAAATGTCAAATCAAAAGATGTGTTTTATTATATAGATTTTTTTAATAAAAAAATTTAATTAACTTTGTTTAATAAGTATCCATACATTATTTAATAATAATAGATAATATAAATAAAATATAATTTGTATAATTTTATAAAATACAATATATATATATATATATATATTTGAATTTTAAATTTTAAATTTAAATGAAATGTTTTATTATATAGACATATAAATGATGACGTGATGAAAGTTTAATGATGAGCCGAACAAATGTTAAATCAAAAGATATGTTTTATTATTATGATATATATACTTTACCTTATCAGTGTTCAAATGCCATTTAATTTGCATGAAGTAAATTTTCAAACGGAACTCTAAGCCATCTTGATATGACCCAAATTAAGCAACACTTTTCTTCAGACAAAAGCTGAAAACAAAGAGATTCTAGAGATTCTTTGCACCAATTGAAAGCATTCAAATTCTCCATGTTATTCCAATCAATGGTAACAACATGTCATGTTCATAAAAGTTAGAGGAAATTAGAGAAATTTGATAAAAGTGAATTTTGTATTTGATGAAGAAAGTTAGATAGAAAATTGGTAAAAGTTGAAGGTTTTTTTTTTTTTTGAGCCAAACAGTCTATTTTTCTAACTTTTACCAATGTTTTTCAATTTTTTCTACTTTTATAAATTTTTATCAAATATTTAACTAACTATTAAAGTAACACCTACTAAAAATTGGTATAAATTAAAGTTTTATTTTCTTTCTTGTATTGCGAAATGACACCTGTATACAATATTAACTAGTACAATAGGACGTTTAGAAATTAAAACTTAGCAAAAAAAAAAGTTGACACAATTCGTTCCGAGAATACACCAATCAGTCATCTGTTTTAATGACATAATTGGTGTATTTAGAGTGATAAAAGTGAGATAATTTTTGAGTTTGTTGAGATAAAAAGTAAATAATTTTTAAAAATTTTCAGAATTTTTTAATAATTTTTAACAAGCCAAACACACCCAATATAGACAGCATTTTTTTTTTTGAAAGGTAAAGTTTTTTTTTTTTAATTTTTTTATAAGGGGAGGGAGAAGACTCAAACTCGAATCATAAACAGGCAGAAAAATCTCTTAACCACTGAATTACAGGTCACACTCTCTAATATAGATAATTAAATACATGCAATAAAATAAATCTATAAAATGAGTTAACCGATACACTTCACAATTTATATATATTTTTTGAGATAAGCAAAATTAGCAATAAAAAAGCCCTCATTCTCTAGTCCGGTCAATCCAAAATTGTAAGCCTCAAGTTGACACAAATTAAATAAATGCAAAATTATAGGAAGTTTAATTAATTGCAAATATAAAGAAAGATATGTGTGTTTTATTTAGAAAAATAAGACTAAAATGATCCGAATTAAGTATCTTTGATTAAATAACGTGTGGAGTTTAATTATTTAACATTTATGTTTTCAGCTATGGAGAGTTTGGTAGGTGGATGAAGATTTCGTTAACTAAAAGTTGGCTTAGGAGATAAAGCTTAGCTTTTTTTTTTTTTTTTTTGATAAGTAGAAATTAAAACTTTACGTCAAAAGTGCATTTGATGTGAGAACAATTACTCCCACTAATTAAGAAAATCATATCAAGATTTTATTATTTTTATTTTTATTTTTATAAATTATAATTTTTCACTGTTATTAAAATTTTACCCTATTATATTTTTATTTTTATTCCTATTTATTTTAAAAATATAATTTTACCTCTAATTATAAATTATGAATATGCTCCTATGTATGATTAAAGTTTTTTGGAATAAATATTACGAGCACAAGTATTAATATTTTACGCCCATAATTTTTTTACATACTTTTTATTGTTTTCTCTGAAAATTTTACATTTAACCCATTAAAAATAAAGAATAATAACTCATTAATATTTTAACAAATTATTTCAACCATAATTAAGAGAGTAAACTTTTATAGAAATAACAATTAGTTATTTTAAGTTTCATACCAAACACAAACCAAAGGCTTAAACAAAAAAAATTGATATAGATAAGCACAAGAAAGTCAAGCTTTCTAGTCATTTTTCAAATTTATGCAGGTAATACCATGCATTTAAGAATACTTTGTTGTCCTTTACAAAATTCAAAACAAAAAAGCATACAAATTTTCAAGAGGGGTGTGAATGTCTTTGCAGAGTAGGGCCCACATTTTCCCGACTTTAGAAAAGTCCAAAAGTATCTCCTTCAAAAAACCACTGCCTAGTTTCCCGGGCTCGGCTTAACAACCAGAACTGCCACTTACGTTTCACCACGTGTACATTCCGCAGAAGTATTGATGGGCACGTATGCAGGGTACTGTTGCACGGAGATTGACATACAAACGGAATCACGTGCCGGGCACGCAGAGCATGTGGAGGGAGGCAACGCCGACGTGACAGTCACTCGATGGACTGCGCGTGATAATTTTGTGTCAAGCGTTTTCCCCAGATTTGGCGAAAAAGCCACAGGTGTTTCCGTGAATTATGGATCTGGGTGTCATTATTAGATACTAGATGAATGCCGCTGTAAAAATCGTTGGTTAATACATGACCACGTGGACAATTGGCGAGCCAATATTTAAAAAGAAAAGATTAAAATATATCGGACAGAGCAGGCATTGCAGGTCCGGGACTCCCTGTTTGGCGACACACGCCGCTGAAAAAATCTCATTAAAACTCGTGCAATCACCAAAATAACCTTTTTTTTTTTTTTTTTTTTTTGCTCCGTTTGAGTTACCAAAATTCACAAAAATCTATTCATTTTAATTAAATTTATCTATATATCATCTTTATATCACATATTTTTATTTTTATTGTACTTTTGATCAACTTTTTGTTAACTAAACAAACTTTTATCTTTAAAAGAGGTTATATTTTGAGTTGTTAGGTGGTATTAGTTCTATTTCATTTCCAAACGCACTGGTTCATAGTGAGATTTTTCTTCATATTTATACCACTAGTCCCTTTCATAATTATCGATGTAGGAACTCCAATAATTTCTCCATTTACACATCTATGGGCCCCACAATCTCCCAATTCTTCATTGATGGTACATCTAAATTCTGATACCAATTATTGGGTAGTTTTTAACTTATCTCATCTCTAAAAATTATTTTATAAGGTGAGACTTTTTTTTCACACTTGCCTAGCCTGGAAATCCCAACATGAGTAAATTTACTTTTCACAACTTTTGTCACAAACAAATTATTAGGTAATAGATAAAAAGGTAAGATAATCTTCCGTCTGATTTGAGTGAAAGAGAAACGAAAAGAGAGATAATTTTTTTTACAAATTTACCATATAATAGTTGAAAAATAAGGTTATATTTTGTTTGATTTTAGTTGAAGGGAAATGAGAAAGAAGAAAAAAATTAAAACTGAAAAATTTCCTACCATGTTTGGTTTGGCAAATTAAAAGGAGAACAATAAAATTAAAACATTTTTTAAACTATTTTCTTTTTATTTTTTCTTCACTTTATTTCCCATTTCTTTTCTCTTTTTACTATATAACTTTTATATATTTTATTTCAATTTTCTTTCCACAATCAATATAAGAAATCAAATCATTTTTCCATTTTTTTTTAACAATATCAAACAAGAGAGAATATTTATTTTATTCACATTTTTTCTCATTATCATTCTATCCTTTTTTTTTTCATAACTTTTTCCCCCTCAAACTAAAGAAACTATTAAGGAGGGATATTATGCATATTGTAACAATTTTCTTATTGTACAATATTGACCATTTATTTGATAGGTTCTTATATATATATATATATATTTGAACAGAACACTCTAACTCAATATACCAAGTCAAAAAAATTTTGATAGAAAGGTATAGGTTATAAACATACACACACAACCCAAACTATCCCGATGTGGGATAGTCCCACCGAGTCAACTTTTTGGGCCAATTTCCAAACTGATAGAGCAGCCCATAGAAAGCTGGATGACTAAAGAAATACGTATGTTTTTTTTTAATAGAACTATTTCACATCGGTATGGTTCGAGTTGTTTGCATATTTATAACCTCTACCTTGTGTCTGTGTTAAAAAAAAAAACAATGTGTATTTTTCTAGTCATTCAGCTCTCTATAGGTTGCTCTGATAGGTTTATATTAACATTTACATAAAAGTGCGACTAGAATTATTTAATAAATTTGTAATTACATTATGCAAGGTTGTTCAAAATATTCCAAACAAACTATATGAATTTTATATTGTTGTTGAATATAACTAACGTAATGACTTGATATTTGTTTTAATCATTTATAATGTCACAATAGTGCAATTGCATGATTTAAAAATGTTATTTGATGCTTTTGGGTTGATTTGGGAGAGTGTTCCGGGTTGTTTTGGACCTAGCATAATTTTGTGAAACTTTTCCTCTATCGTGCGTACACTTGTATTTCTCCTGTTCATACAGGTTACCCTGTAGGTAGGTGTGCATGGGTAAACAAAACATATTACCGTGCATGCGAGCTAAGCAAAATCTTAACGTACACACACCCTTGCACCTCTTGCGTGCACGACCACTGTGTGGTTTGTCTGTGTCAAGTTTTTTCCCCAAAATTTCGGTGTATAGACTCCAACTACACTTGATCAAAAATCCTTGTTTTGCACATTTTGTTTTTAATAATGTTATTATTTTTGTGTTGCTCTATTAGATTGTATAGCTATGATAAATATTAAAATTTGATTATACGATACAATTGTATGTTTAGAGGTCTGTGCCTTTGGTCGTAGAAATCCAAGACGTGATAACTAATTTTTAATGTACTATGAATAATTATTTGAAATTTTCTATATAGGAAAATAGTTCAATTGATTATAATCATATCATATTACAAAAAAATGTTAATGGAGAGGATTCCAAGGAGATTCATTTTTCCATCTTCACTCTTCAATGCGCCAACATTCCCACTAAGTGATGCAATCCTTCTTTTTTTGTCCTATCCCAACCTTGCTAAAAAATAAAAATTATATAATAAATCAAGATAATATTACATAATATTTATTCAAATTAATAATTATACATATTTAAAATTAAAAGATGTGATATAATATTATAATAATATAATTAAGATATAAGTATGTAAATGAATAAGAGATAGAAAGAAGATTACCATTCCTACTCATTAAGGGATCATTTAAGATCTCCATAACTATTCCGCTTTGTGATTCACATGTTTATTTTACATAGAATGAGTAATGCAAACACCTATTGTTAGAATACGAAAAACAAGAAAGAAATTCTGAAGAAAATAATGGAATTCTGTATATTAATGTGTAGTATATGTACATATATATAAGCTTACGGGTTTCCTAAATATAAATTACCTGAATAAGGTAACAAGATATGTTATGATATACATAAGGTAATTAAATAATATATTTATATCAGAATATTTCTAATATGTCCCTGCAAACTCAAGGTGGCATAGAGGAAACCAACCGGAGTTTGGAAACTAATTCATGAAATCTTCCAGGTGGTAATACTTTAGTAAATAAATTAGCAGTCTATGCAGCAGAAGTAATATGAACAAGCTATGTGGTACCTTGCACCACATGTTGACGCACAAAATGATAGTCGATCTCAGTATATCTGGTGTGATCATGCAAAACATCATTGTGAGCAATTTGAATAGCACTCTAATTATCACAGTAAATAGTAGTGGCAGCAGAATGAGACACACCTATGTCCGAGAGTAACGAACGAAGCCATAGTAATTCTTGTGCATTGTTAATAAGAGCACGATATTCTACTTCAGTGCTAGAGTGGGCAGTGACGGCCTATTTCTTGCTGCGCTAAGAGATGAAGGAGTCACTCAGGAAGAAGCAAAATTCAGTGGTAGATCACCGATCAGTAGGGTCGCCAGCCCAATCAGCATCAAAGTAAGCCCGAAGATCCAGAGATGTCTGAGAGGAATAATGAAGTCCATAGAATAAGGTACCCTTGACATATCATAGAATACAGATAATTGCAGCATAATGAATTGAGTGATGAGTTGACATGAACTGACTGACAATATGAACGGCATATGCAATATCAGGTAGAGTAACAGTGAGATAGACAAGACTCCTAACTAGCTAACGATACAATGTGGCATCAGACAGAGGTGTGCCATCAAGAAGTGTGAGACAAACACTAGGCTCAAGAGGAGTTGGTGTAGTCTTTTTATTAATAAGTCCAGCCCTGAAGAGAAGATTAGAAGTATACTTGACTTGAGAAAGAAAGTAACTTGTAGTGTCAGTAGTGACTTCTAGACTAAGAAAGTAGCTAAGGTTACCAAAGTCTTTCATTTCAAAGTGAGAATAAAGTAAAGACTTGAGTCAGAGATGCCTCCGTGATCATCACCCGTGATGATCATATCATCCACATATAAGAGAAGAATAACAGTGCTATATGTTGATGTCTGAATGAAAAGAGCATAATCATAAGGACTGGAAGAAAACCCAAATGTACCAATGGTAACACTGAATTTAGCAAATCAAGCACGAGGATTGGACTAGAAGAATAACAGTGCCATGTGTTGATGTCCGAATGAAAAGAGCAGAATCATAAGGACTGGAAGAAAACCCAAATGTACCAATGGTAGCACTGAATTTAGCAAACAAAACTTGAGGAGCCTGCTTGAGTCCACAGAGAGCACAACGTAGTTTACAAACCTGATGTGAGGGATATGAGGAGCCAGGAGGATGTTGTATATAAACTTTTTCGACTAATCACCATTGAGAAAGGCATTCTTCACATCTATCTAAAATAAGGGCCACTGACGAGCGGCGGCAACAGCAAGTAAACTTTGGACAGAGGTGAGTCGAGCGACAAGAGCAAAGGTCTCCTCATAGTCAATCCCATATTTCTAATTATAGCCTTTAGCCACCAGACGAGCTTTATAACGCTCAATAGACCCATCAAAGCGAGTCTTAACTTTGCAAATCCATTTGCAGCTAATGGTTGTCTTACCAAGAAGAAGATCAACCAAATCCTAGGTGTGAGTCTTTTCAAGAACCTGTAATTCTTCAGACATTGCTTGCTGTCAAAGAGGGTTAGAACTAGTCTCACGAAAAAATGAGGCTCATGTTAGGAGATAATAGTAGAGAAACAGTGAAAAAAACGAAAGTGAGATGAAAGTTTACTAACCCCCGTAGAACGGTCAAAAAAATAAAATTAGTATCAGAGGACTCATGTGGTATAGATGAATTATCTAAAGCTGTAAGAATAATATTAGAAGACTCAAGTGGTACAGATGCAGTGTTTGAAAGTGGAGGATCAACAGGCAGCGCTGGAGAGTTAGGAAAGACCAAAGTAGGTCTTGTAAAAGTTAGTAAAGGCTTAGAAGGAGGGGGAGGTAGATTCTAAGGAGGTATAGAAGGAGCTGGTAGTTCCTCAGAGGGAGATGATGATGTATCGTCATGGAAGAGATTAATAGAGGGACTAGTGAAAAATGAGGGAGTAGCAATAAAAGATAAAATAAATGATGAGATAGATGAAAACATTTTGTGTTCCCAGAAGACTATATGATGAGAGACACGAAGATGATTAAAGATGGGATCCCAACAATGATAGCCCTTTTGTTCAATTCCATAACCCAAGAAACAACGTATACGAGTGCGAGTTCTAATTAAGTGTGCTCATGAGAAGGAAGCAAAACAAAACAAATACATCCAAAAACACGAAATAGGTCATATGAGGGTGATGACCTATATAACTGTTCATAGGGAGTTTGGTTATGAAGGAGGGGAGTAGGGACACGATTGATAGTATAGACAACAGTAAGAGCAGCTTCCCGCTAAAATTTTTCAGGACAGGATGAGGAGATGAGAAGAGTGTGAACAGTGTCAAGAATGTGACGATATTTGCGTTCTGTTCAACAATTTTACTGGGAAGTGTGAGGATAAGAGCAATGAGGAAGAGTGCCTTGTTGTCGAAGAAAGGCAAGAAAATTAGATTTTTGATACTCTATGGCATTGTCAAAATGAAAAATTTTAATAGTATGAGAGAATTGTGTTTTAACCATAGTAGCAAACTCAAAATAAATTTTTAAAAGTTGGGATCGATGTATAAGATAAAACTAAGTAAAATGAGTGTAATTATCCACAAATATAACAAAATAGCGAGCCCTTCTCATAGTAGTAGTAGGAGAAGGACCCCAGACATCTAAATAAATAAGATTAAAAGCAGATGAAGAAAAACTATCATTTTTATTAAATGATAAAGCAAGTTATTTGGCAAGTTTACATGACACACAATTAAGATGTTCAATATGAACCGATTCTAACTGACCACTAGAAACTAAAATTTGTAAATGACTCGCTGAAGGATGTCCTAATCTAGAATGGCATAAATAGTATGGAAAAATAGCAGAGGTAGTTGTAGCAGAGTGTTGAGTAGTGGATGGAAGGTGAAGATTAACCAGCTCAAACAAGCGGCTATTCTTATGCCTTATCCCAAGGGTCTGCCTCGATTGTGGATCCTACACAAGATAACCAAAAAAAAGAAAAGGAAACGGTAAGTTCAAAATCACACAATTGACCAACAAAAATAAGGTTAAGGGATAGGTCGAGTAAATAATAGGTTTAAGGGAGGGAAAGTTATGAAGTAGATATATAGCTAATATGTTGAGCATACATATAAGAGCCATTGGCAGTTTTAACAGAAAGTATATGGGAGGCAGATGAAGTGGTAGTGAAGTGTTTAGGATTTGGTGTCATATGGTTGGAGCAAGCAGAGTCAAAGAGCAAAGAAGATGACCTATAGTGACAGACATGACAGTAGAATAATTACCAAAAAGAACACTGAGTTGATGAATAATATCTGCAATGTCAGTTGTGGTCAAGTTGGGTGAAGAAGATGTAGCAGACTCAGGCAAAGTAGAGGCAGTAGTAGTCTAAGTAGGTTCCATGGATTTGGAATGTTGCTGGTTGCGACCATAAGACTTATTGGTGCAAGAGTCAGGTGGCTTTTTGGGACACTGATGATTGAGGTATCCAGGACCTCGCTTGTGACAATGAATGCATGTACATTGGGACACAGAAGTAAAGAATGATCAGGTTGCTTGCAGTATTTGCATGGAGGTTGATCCGAAGGTTGTCCACGAGAAGAACCTGACGAAACTGAGTGAGCAGCATAGGCAGTATTTGATGATTGAATCTGGAAAAAGCCAAGATGAGTTTCTTCAGAAAGAAGCTTGGAGATTGCTTGATCAAGGTTGGAAAGAGGGCTATGATTTAGGAGAGATGCCCTAATTGGCTCAAAATTATCATTCAAGGGCATAAGAAATATAATCAACCTTTGATTATCACGATAGAGCAAAAATTTCTTGGCATCAATGGAATTAGTCCAATCAAGTTTAGAGGCAGATAATTGATCCCAATAAACTTGCATCTGAGCCAAAAAATTATGAATGGATTGACCTGGTTCTTGACGAAGGCGGTGGAGTTGGGCTAGAATTTGATATTAATGAGCAAGATCATTAGTGGTGTAGCGAGAACAAAGGAAATCCCAAACCTCAAACGATGAAATTGAGACCTAATAGAAGGAATAGAGGTATTACGAAACCAAGTAATACTTTGATGATTCTTGCTATCCCAGTCATAAAGACGCTCATAAAACTTGTCATCTGATTCATCTTCATTCTTAATAGGAGGACGGATATCACTAGAAACATAGTGCCAGAGTTTGCGGCCTTTTAAAAACTGGATATGGCATGAGCCCAAAGTAGATAATTGAGGTCAGAGAGAATGATAGTGATAGGTTGAGCAATATCCATACGATCCATGGATAATAACTAAGTAAGCAGTGTGATGTAGAAGCAAAATTTGGCAGAACATGGCACCTAAGAAGAGCAGTGCGGCATGGGGGTAAAGGGTGAAAACAGTTTAGTTGTTGGAGTAAATACATAATTTAGGGGATTTGAGAAATAGAGTTAAGGTTAGTTTGGTATTTTGAGATTGTGAGGTATAGACTGAAAATTTTAGCGGGTTTGGACTTCTTGGTATCGAAAGGGAAAAAGTAAGTGTATATATATTGGGTATATATATATACAGGGAAGTGGGTTGGTCAGTTTTGGGGGGTTCTCGCTGGTTGAAGTGGGGGGTAAGGGTGAGGGAGAGGGGGACATAACCAGCAGTAGGCTCGGCAGTAACGGGTGATCATGGTAGCCAGAGTCGCCGGTCTTGGTGGTGAGGCGTTGATCCGGGTTAACCCGATCCTTGAGAGCGAGTCGGATGGTTCCAACTGGAGGCGTTGGGTTTTGACTAGAGTTGTCGGTCTTAAACACCAGTGAGGGCCACTGGGTGGAGCCACGGTAGAGCGGTTGGGCAGAATGGTCAGCAATTAGAACCGACTAGGGCCGACGGGTGGGGGTCTTGGGTCTGCTGGGTTGCTGATGGATTGACAGAACTGAGAGAGGCGTGGCTTGTTTGCTAGAGATCGTGGTAACTGTATATATAGAGATATAAATATATATATATTTGCCATGGCTGCGTGTTCTGGTTTCAAATAAGACTTTTTGGCACAAGAGAAAAAGAAAGAACAGTAATAGTGTCCTGAGTAGTTGTGATGGAAGAGAAATTATTCTACCATGACTCTGATAGCATGTTAGAATACGAAAAACAAGAAAGAAATTCTAAAGAAATAATGAAATTCTGTACATTAATGTGTAGTATATGTACATATATATAGGTTTTTGGGTTTCCTAAATATAAATTACCTAAATAAGGCAGCAAGATATGCTATGATATACATAAGGTAACTAAATAATATATTTACATCAGAATATTTCTGACACCTATGAAAGATTGATAATTTTATCATTCTTAATACAATAGACACAATTATCTAAAGCATTACACATCTAAAAAATAATTAATGTTATCCCAAGCGAATCGTCCAATTTTATTTCGTGTAAGAATAGAGTCCACATAACCCCCATCAATACATAAGTACAAAAACAATTACAGGCGTTACAAAAGCTGCCATAGGTTTATTTTTTTCTTTTTATTTTCTATTTATTTTTTATTTTCTTTTTCAGTTTACCATGTTAATTAATGATGAGTGAACTCCACCAGAGAATGCACTAGCACTTCATTTGAGAACTCCATTCATCAAGTGTAGTTGTGCTTATACGTGGTCCATTTGAGATCTCCATTCATCAAATGTAGTTGTGCTTATATGTGGTCCCTTACACATATATTTTATTTGTAGTTGATATATTTGGGAAGTTATATGTAGTTCTTTTGGTTGTTATACAATCTTCTTTGATCAAACTTAAACAACCATTAACATAAATATTAAAAATTTTATCTTCTTATCAACTCTTATATATATATATATATATATGTAAAGCAAATCAATTACTAGTAAAGAAACGGTTGCCACTTAGCAAAGTTAGTTAATGAGTGCATCCTTAAAGCTTCCAAAAAGAAAAGATATTAAACAAATATTTAATAAGTTTGTTTAATGAATATGCCTTTCTACAAAAGTTTGGTACAAGTGTGTGAGTTTTTAATTTAATTAAATAGCTAGGTAAGATTACCACTATCTTCTTCCTTAATAAGAAACCCATGTGTAGTAATTAATATAAATAGTTAGATTTGACTTAGGACTGTGCGTGGTTATTTCATATTTAGAAGCATGGTAATCATCACTCTGACTTTTTCAACAAGGATAAGGTGAAAAAAAAAAATATAGTAAATAAGCATTTTTTGTATTTTTTAATATATTGCTTCAGTTATTTTATGAGTCTCTATAAGTGCTGATCAACAGTTGGAAAGTTTTTTTTTTTATTTGAACTAGTTATGCAATTATAAAAAGTTTGTAATAAAATTTCTCCATCCTGACATGAATATCATTATGTTCTAATAAAGTAACCCAAAAATGAGTTTTGACTGGTAAGAGTTGGTTTGGATTTGTGCATGATTACAATAATTCTACACTTGTACGGCTCTATTTAAAAGTCTATAGATGTAGTTTTCAAACTGGGTTGCTTTTTTACAAGTATCAAACAAATATCAAAAATTAAGAAATAAAATAAATTTTTAGGTGAATTCTTTTTACATAAAAAATTATTTTTTCAAGTAAAAAATTTTACTCCCAAAAAAATAGAGACTTAGGGACTGTTTGGCACTACAAAAAGTATAATTTTGTATCAGAATATGATACATGTTATGTTAGTATTTAACTGAACGTTTGGTAAAAATTTATAAAAGTCAGAGAGAGTTGGTAAAAGCTAAAAAAATTAAGGAAACTTAATAAAAATTAAAGTTTTTTTGGAATAAAAATTAGTAAATCAAACACCCATTTAAATATGTACTTACCAAAAAAATTTATATATGTTAGAATTTAGAAATTCAAATCTACAAACACCTAAGTACAAAATATTTGGTCATAGGCACAATATAAAAAAATTTAACATTATATCATAAATATTGGTTATGAGAATAATAACTTGAAAAATGTTAAATATGCCTCGCACTTATCTTTTTAGACTATATTCTTTTCCATAATAAGTAGTATTTTTCAAAATGTGTGAAGTTAAAAATAAAGAAGATTTAGCATTTTCTTAATATTTTTAGTTATTAAAACTGTTGTTTAACTTGTTGTTTTGTAGATTCCACAACTTTCAATTTTCTTTTTTCCCTTCAATATCAACTATTCGTTTAATTCTATGTAATAGCTAACATGCAAATTTGGGTTAAATTAAGTTGAGTTTAATTGGTCTAATAATAGAATATTTTTTAATATAATACCCAAAATTGCTTTTGGAACTAAACTTGCTCCTCTTAGTGTTGGGTAATCTTAAAATTGTGAAGATAAATCTAGTTTGAGTTTATCATAGAGTAAGAGCAAACTTGATTTTCATTAGACTTCAAGAACTCATTTGGTAAAATACCACCCAAAAAAAGAAAATTAAATTTTTTTAACTAAAATTTACCAAACAATTACTAACTTTCTTTAATTTTTAAATTTTTTTTAAATTTTTACAAGTTTTTATTAAACACACAACATTTACAAAAGTAATACATAGCAACATCAAGACAAAAATTAAAAAATTATTATTATTATTATTTGTGAATCAAAAGCCCTTTAAACTTGTGGAATTGAGTCAAACTTAGTTTTAATTGAGTCATAATTTAATTTTATTATATAATGTTATATTTTGTATAAATATATTCGTATAAAATTAAATTAAATATGTTAGAAGATTAAAAAATTATACAAAATCAAATAATTAAGCTAACAAATTTTAGACGGATAAAGGCTCCAAATTTACTTAAGGTCACTGAAGAAATTTCTCAATCATTAACTTTAAAAGTCAAAATTTAATCAAATTATGCACAAATTCACCCTAATGATTTAAAAAAAAAAAAAGAAAGAGAGAGGTACCGTTCGATGCTCGTGTTTTTTGTGAAACACCGAGTGAGCAGAGTCAATCGATGCTAAGTCAGGCAAAGCTACTTTTGAGGGCGTCACCTCAAGAAATTAACCAAGGTTGGGCAA